>CM071790.1:24766766-26094266 GCA_036559045.1 Platycarya longipes | reverse complement strand
TGCTGCCAATTCCGTGTGACAGTGTTGAAGCATTGAGTGATCGTGAGATCTTCTTGATGTAGATCGTGAAGGATACTTTCAACAGCGAACAGTTCGGATGAGTTATCAAAGCTAGAATATGTTTCTTTGGCTGCATCCCAGATGTCCTTTGCGGTCACATACAATAGGAAATTTTCTCCTATTTCGTTTGTCATTGAGTTGATAAGCCAGGACAATTCTTGTATATTATTCATGATCAATGTACAGTCTGAATATATAATGGAAGGAAGAAATGTTCCTTTCACTATATTTGGTAACAAGATACTAATTACCACAAATCAGGAAACTAGCAAAATAGGAAACTACGAAATAGGAAACAAACTAATAGAGATATCAGGAATTATCTAGAATCTCTTTATTCCTAAATTAACATAGACAACTAATAATGAAATCAAAATGCTGCAGCTGTATCCCTAAAAATCAGGGATCGGGTATTTCTACATATATACTGGGCTAGGCCTATTCTTTGAGCAATAAAGTTTTGTTTACCTATCAAAAAAAAAAAAAAAAAGATCAAGATGTGTTATTATTTTCCAAATGCCAATACAAGAAGCTAACTCCCTTTTTATTACATTTCTCTTGACTGACTAAAACCAATCAGTTAAGCCTAGCCAATATAATTGTCCAATGTAATAGGCTAGTTAAAGAAACACAAAGGAAATCATATGCTACTAACATTTTGACTATTAAGCCCATTCCCCATTCAACAAGATTATTACATTTTCATTTAGTAATTCTACTCCTTCATCGTCCTTGGAACTACTTTCTTAATATTGTGACTTTTCAATGTTGCTACTTCTGCTCTTTCTTGCCTTCGTGCTCGCTTGCTTGGGGCCAGGGCTACTTTTCAATCCATGCAGTGGTAAATGGGTCTAACAGGCCTGTTCTGTCTGGCTCGAATCTACTCCCGAACTAGTAGTGAGTGAAGTCATTGTGAAGGATCTCAGACAATGTTCTAAATTCTGTGCTGGTGATCATTCTAGTTTAAGTACTGGGACAAAATATTTTAGTACTGGTGTATTCTGGTGTACCATTTCGGGATTAACTATATTATATATATAAATATGTATATAAAAACTAATAACTAATAGGATAAATACATGTATATGTAAGTTATATCATGTATGTCTGCATATATGAAGCATTGACAATTTATAAAGTGAATATACATAAAAAAGACCATAAAATTAAGTTGAGACACAAAAACCAAGGAAAACAAATAAAAGAATAGAGAAATTATAAAAAATAATGATATTTAAGAAAAATAGAGAATGAGGGGACATATTTAAAGTTACAAAAAATTAACATTATATAAATACCTTATATATCATAGAATTAATTAAATGTCATCTATATTTAATATCTACAAAAATTCCATCCAACGAAATGAAATTACAAAACTGCCATTAAAATATTCTGGAACAGAATAGGATCCGGAATGTCAATTCTGGCCAAAATGGCCAGAATTTGATAGGATTTGCCGAAACAGACTAGAATGGATTGGAATTTGGAGCAAAACAGAATGAGGATGTATAGATGGTGTACCTGATACTACACCAGCATGGAATGAAATTTAAAACTATAATCTCCGTGGAGAATGATCCCTCTATGTCTTTTATGGTGTCTATGGATGGAAAGAAACGAGAGATGCTTTAACAACAAAAAAAGGACCGTGGGGAGAATCTGAAACTTTTTTGTATTTTCTTTGGTTCAATGGTTTTCTGCTATTGTACTAAAGGGAGAGAATGTTCATGAGTTTTTGATTTCTTTTCAACTAAAGGGAGAGAATGTTCATGAGTTTTTGATTTCTTTTCAACTTGCTAGAGTGTAACTAGGTGTCTCTTTTGTATACCCCATGTGTACTACTAGGGGTGTGTCCAGCATCAACCTAAGTAAAGAAGCTTTTAGGTCATACAGTGTGCTAACTGCTAATAACTACTAAATAATTCAAACATCTATGTTGTTAATAACATCCATGAACTTTTTGGTTAATTGGGCATCTTCATTTTCCATCATGCAACTTTCTTATTTGGGAACTTTTGGCTGTTGGCCTTATTTTCTCTTTGTTTGTATGGAGTGGATAATCTCATTTGTATGTTAATTTAGATTCATGTTCTATTAAAATCTGGTTGACATTGTTATCAATGCTTCAAAATACATTAGTAATTTGTATCCACTTTAACAGATTATGGGCATTTGAGATGTGTATCCCTTGACATTGTTCCTTTAGTAAGTATTACTAGCAATTTGAACAAGCCAGGATAAGTTAATATCACATTAATATTATATACTAGTTTGTTTTTTAATAAACCCAATAATGCATGAAGGCTTGATGATTGGATGTATGATTTTTGCTTGAAATCATGCTTTGTTAATAGGTGAGCTTTCTCTAGGGAGATCTCGTGGATGCTGCTATTTTAGTCATTTCTGAGATGTCAAATAAATGTGGTTTCTATATTTCTGGTATCTGAAGTCTAATATTTTTAAGGTGCTTTTAATCTATATGATGTTTGTTAGTTTTAACATTTTTAATGCTTTTGTAGATCTCTTTACTGTCAATTATAGTTGATTGAACTGGTATATTAGTTAGCTTTAAACTGCTGAATTAATTATTTGTTCCCTGGTTCATCTGCAGGCTAACAGTGTGGATGTTCTCCATTGTTACTATGCACATGGAGAGGATAATGAAAGCTTTCAGAGACGTAGTTACTGGATGCTTGATGCGTAAGTGATGCTTATAGTTAAAATTTTAGCACCTGAAGAGTTTCAAATTTGGTTTTGGTAGCATGTTATGAGATTACTTCTTTTCTGAATATTGCATAGGATGATGTGTTTGGCTCTAGCAGTGTAGGATTTACCGAGCCCTTTCCATCCCAGTGCAGGGAATAATGAACTTTTTTCTTGCTGTAAATGTTTCATATTAAAATAATTGTAATGACAAATTTGAGTTTTTATTGGTAAGGACGAGTCTATATTTTGTTGCCTTCTGACATCAATCTTGATGTGTATTTTCCTTCTCTTCAGGCGCTTAGAGCACATTGTTCTTGTACATTACAGAGAAGTGAAAGAGGTAATTCTTTGTGCTCATCTATGGCCTTCAATTTTATAAATCTCTAGAGTATTTATTTAAATTGTTGAGAATGCTTGTGTAAATGAGTTTGTTTTCTTTATTGGAAATTTCGGCTCACACCCAATGGGTTTTAAAATTGACAAGATCACTCTTCACCTCCTCCCATATGGAAAGGAGGTTGTATTTAAGTTAGAGCCAAGTGGCTTGTTGGGTTTAATGAATGTTGGTCATTTCAAGACTTGTAGCTATCGATGATCCTATCCATGATCTAAATTGAATATACATTAGTTGACTTTATTTGAGGCATTTTATTTTACTTCTTTATGTGGCTTAGGTATTGTGTCATGCACTGTAATGTTATGTAGGGGTACAAGTCAGGCATCTCTCGCTTAGCAGCAGATCCAGAATCACAAGCTGGAAGCCCTCAAAGTAGTCCTTTACCATGGTGTGCACAGGCAAATTCACCTGCTCCTACTGTTCAGACGTCCTATGCATCAAGTGCAAACAGAGTCGATAGAAATGGACTTACATTGTCATCAGAATTTGAGGATGTGGATTCTGGGAGTGATCCACGAGCATCTTCTCTTAGTCAACCTCTTTTTGGTTCTTTCTTGCATAACACCTCTTTGCTTGAACATAAAGTTGCAGGTAAAATTATTAATGTGGTTGAAGTCGCTAATAAAAAATGTGGCTGGATTGTTAATACAACGTAATGCAAGGGTATATCTTTTTTGAAGTTTTCTTCTGTATGGACTTTTGAACTAAGTAGGAGAATCTTTTAATTAGAGATCTCAATTATAAGATTATGTTATTGTGCTCTGTTATCTGGCACTTTGAATTGTCAATTTATTTTTTGTATTAATGGGGGGCAACCTATTCTTCTGTGTATGGTAATTGAACAGGAGTTTCTGCCTTTTGAATGTTTCTCTTTGGCCCTCTAGATATTTTTTAGGGTGTCTATATCTTTAACGCACATTCATTTTAATAATTGATTTAATCTTTTGGATAATATATTTTGGGAGTTCACAAGATGTGACAAGCTGGCTGTGCTTTCAGGATTTCCGGAATTGTTGAGGAATCCCCCTGCTTTATGGGTGGCTGGAACTAAATATCATCAAGGTTCTGGATTATCTACCTGTGCTGAAACCAACAGCTCGAGCAACTCGAATGGTGTGCATGACCAGAAGCTTTTCACTGAATATCCTAGGGGAGCTGACTTTCTAACACATAAGTTAACAGATGCTAGATTGGATACTAATATCTCTGTCCAGGATGTACCTAAGGGAGAAAGATTGATTGCTGAAGACAACCAGACATATAAGGGAGCTTCTCCCGAGGTAGTTCAGGTTGGTTTTGTGTGCAGGAAATCCGAAATTTGCTCTTGATTGAATTAATTCTGATACCAAATATCTTAAATAAGAAGCCAAAAACTATGTGCATATAATTTTCTTGACATTGATTTGCAGCACTAGAATTATGTGGGACTTCATTAACCCCTAGTGTTGGCTCAAGTGGTTAGGGCCTTGGTCTTGGTATTATGCTCCTCTAGGTCTTAAGCTCAAAACCCTTGGGTGCAAATAATTTTTAGAGGCCATCGGGCTGGGGTCCCTCGAATTACTCAAGAAGCACTTGTGGGAACCTGCTTGCTGTGAGGTTGTGCACTCTCAGGATTGTTCGAGACTTTGTTCTTGGACATTTGGTGCTAATAAAAATAACATTTTGTGACTTAGTGATGGACCTTATTATTTTAATAATTGGACGTAGTGTCATGGTTGAATAATCCTGCTGCGGTGAATGTGTTGTATTTATCTAATGAAAAGGAAGGAAAACTTCAGAAATTGATGTACATATGTAATGATGAAAAATTAAAAAACAATGTCATAAAAACATATATGGAAGAAAAAGATATTAAAAACATAAAAACTCAAGGTGTATTGGTGGAAAAGGAATTATCGTAAAAAATAAAAATGAGGATGTTGGAGGAGCTCAAAATCTTCTTTTTCAATGCTCCCTTTGGATTGCTTCTATAAACTTTAGGGTGTCTCTTATATACATTGTGTACTTGGAGGTGTCCCCCTTGGGTTAAAAAATTGGTGGGTGGGTGGGTGGGGTGGGGGGGAGGGGCTTACACTTGACATTGTGCCTTCCCTTGTTCAAATCAATTTTATCAAAATTAGGAAAACAACAAGAAGAGACAGACCAAGTTAGTTAGGAGGGTTTCAAAATCAAAGAAAAAGCCTAGGGATTGGCTCAGTGGTAAAGATTTTGAGTTTAGGGGTATGCTCCCCCTAGTTCTAAGGTTCAAATCTCCATGAGTGCAAACGACCTCTAGGGGCCATCAGATTGGGGGATTTCCCCCTTAAATTAACCGAAGTATACTTGTGGGAAATTCCTTGCTGAGAGCATGTGCACCCTTGGGATTAGTCAAGACGCAGTTCCAAACACCTAGTGTAAAAAAAAATCAAAGAAACAAATAATCTTTGTTGGGTTTAGGGAGAGCAAAACTCATGGTGGTATGGATGGGAGAGAGAGAAAGCAGATTTGCGTTTGAATCAATGAGCTGGATCTTCAGCTCTAGTTTGGCTTGAGTAGGAAAAAGAGGTTGTGGTTGGGCCCTCCCTACCATATTATGATTCGGAAGCGTGATACATATGATAAGGATAATTGTAGGTGGTGTATGAGATTTTACATTGCTTGGGAATGAGCAGTTTTTGTTCTTTATAATATAGGGTATGGCACAAGCCCAACCCTACACAACCCCTAGAGCTACAAGCCCTACAGTTTCCATCAAGGAACTGAAGGGTTTCGTCTGGTGTTCCTGATACCGGCAAGTGTGGTGGGTGTATTGAAAAGTTACAATGTGACTTTCTGTGCGGTGGCTCAGGGGAGGAGTTTAAATTTCATCTCGTCAAGTAGGAGATGGTGTGTCGTCCTATTTCGATTGGAGGGTTGGGTATCCGAAATTTGAAGATGTTTAATCGGGCGTTACTTGGCAATGTGAAGATATAATAAGGAACTGGACACAATTGTGATTGCAAGCAAATAGTTTTTTGGGGGCCCGGGGGGGGGGGGGGGGGGGGGGGTTGGTGTTACTAGTGAAGTTAGGGGGGCTGGTGGAGTGGGATTGTGGAAAAACATCAGGAGAGGGTGGGGGACTTTTAATTGACATACTAGGCTACTATTGGGTGTAGGAACAATGATTAGATTCTGGAAGGATGTCTGGTGTGGTAATGATGCATTACAAGATCTGTTTTCCTCACATTTTCAGAAGATTAGATTCTGGAAGGATGTTTGGTGTGGTAATGATGCATTACAAGATTTGTTTCCCTCACATTTTCAGATTGCAAGTGCTAAAGATATCACTATGGCTATAGAGTTATATCTGTAGCAGATACTTGCTCTTTTTTGAATAATGTATTCGGTGGAACATTGGTTTTTTAGAAATGCTAATGATTGGGACATCAGTGCTATTTCTGATTTTTTCAATAGTATATGAGTTGAAGATGGTCCAAGGAAGAGTTGACAGCTTGTTGTGGATCCATGAAAAAAACTTCAGATTTTCTGTTCTTTCTTACTACAACGCTTTAACATGCAAAGGTGTTTGTGATTACCCTTGGAAAAGTATTTGAAAAGCTAAAGTGCCGAGCAAGGTTGCTTTCTTTTGCTGGCTTGTGTCTCTTGCTAAAATTTTGACCATTGCAAATCTAAGAAACGTGGCTTTTACTTAGCTGATTGGTGTTTTTTGTGCAAAAAAGATAATGAATTAGTTGATCACTTGTTTCTCCATCGTGAGGTGGCAAATGACCCGTGGAACATAATCTTTGGAAGGTCGGGTATTTCTTGGGTGAGGCCAAAAAGGATTCAGTTTTTTAGCTAGTTGGAAACATTTGGAGAGTCTTTCTTTTGCAGCCATTTGGAGAATGATCCTTTTGTGCTTGATGTGGTGTCTTTGGCTTGAAAGGAATGGAAGATGTTTTGAAGACAAAGAATGATCGATGGAAAAAATGAGGGATTTTTTCTTCAAAACTCTTATGTTTTTGGGCCAAAACTATTGTAAAGACTGGTGATGATATGTGGGAGTTTTCTAGTTTTCTTTCTTTCTCTTTAGTTGCTGTTTTAGGTATTTACTCATGTATACCCCTAGTGTACTTGGGCTTTGCCTATATATATAAAGAGATATCACTGTGGCGGAGGTTTTGAGGTATGCAGGATGGCAGATCCATTGGGATATCAATTTTAATAGGGTAGCTTAGGATTGGGAGATAAGTAGTTTTGTGGAGTTCTATAGCCTCATCTATGCTCTTAACCCGAATATCCAACAAGAAGATGGCTTGTGGTGTACACCTGCAAAGAAATGGGTCTTTAGTGTGTGCTCTTTCTATAAGGTTCTCACACAAGAACCTGATACACAATTTATGTGGAAAAAGCTTTGGCGACATAAGGCACCTCTCAAAGCAACATTTCTTGTTTGGACAGCTTCACTTGGCAAGATTCTCACCATTGATAATTTGAGAAAAAAGAGGGCCATTATAGCAGACTGATGTTGCATGTGTCGATGGGAGGGTGAGTCAGTAAATCATCTTCTTTTACACTGGGAGACAACCATGGTACTATGGAATGAAGTGTTTAGTAGACTGAACCCAGCATGAGTTATGCCTGAGACCGTGGTGGCAGTAATAGCATGTTGGACTTCGATTCGAGGCAAACGATAGATTAAGGCGATTTGGAAGATCATAGTTATCTGTATTATGTGGTTCTCATGAGAGGAGTGGAATGAGCGGACATTCGAAGACAATGAAAGATGATGGAGGAGCTTAAAGTTTTATTTTTTAGAACCCTATGTACTTGAACCTTTGTCGTGGACTTTAATGGTATGGTCCTTCGTGATTTCCTTATTTCTAATGGCATGGCCACGTGAACTTTGTAACTAGAATTTATGCCCATTCTTTCATTAAAAATACTCGTTTGCTTGTAAAAAAAAAAAAGTGTTTGTTCTTTATAATATTCCAATAAGGCTTCAATTGTATTATTGACTAGTCATTTTGGAGTATAGGTTATGTGATTTAGGACTTCCATTGAAGTATTATGATATCCCATATGATAAAGATAACTGTAGGTAGTGTATGTGTAACACCCCACTCCCGTAAGACTGAAGTATCACTAGCGTACATAGAATTTCCAGGTAAAGAAACTCACATACTGAAATACCTCATTTACTGAATATTAAATATTGCCGAACATGAACATCCTTGAACTGAAATTAAGAAATACTTAACAAAGATCCAACGTAAACTAGTCCTAAATAAAGCTTCTATTGACGCAACATAAAAGAAAAAAAATAATACTTGTGAATGAATTCACTTATTAACCCTCCCCGTGTGTAAATAACACTTATTCCTAACTAATCCTGGCCCTCCGGCTCTGCATCATCATAAACTTCATCTAAAACAAACAAGCAAAGGGAACAACAACAATAACAAAAATGAGTTGAAACTCAGTATATAGCACATCACACTGTAAAACATGACATAGTTTAATCTTGAGTTGAAGACTTGACGTGGCATGGATGTATCATACTGTTCCTCGCACCCAATCTAACCGTCATGAACTTGGAAAAAAAAAACATCTACGATATTGTAGTGGCATGCAATGTGTGTGCGAATTTGCTTGATTTTATCTTAGTTAACCATGGAGTGAAACACGCTTGGATCCGTGTTTCATCCGCTTACTTGCTTGTATATAGAGTGAAACATGCTTGGGTCTATGTTTCACCGTGAAACACGCTTGAGTCCGTGTTTCACCTTACTTGCTTGCTTGCACATTAGTGAAACATGTTTGGGTCCATGTTTCATCGTGAAACATGCGTGAGTCCATGATTCACTTAACTTATGGTGATCACGCGTGGGTTCGTGTCACCTTAAGGTTTTCTTATCTTTCTTATTTCATGATAATTTACTTGATTTCATAAACCTTTACAACTTGACATTTACTTATGCATGACATGAGGTAACGTGGCATACACTTGTTCATAGCTTAACTTGGCATAGCATATTCTTATACGTGATATTACGTGGCATAGCATATTTTCTTGATATTTCTTTATTCCTAACGTAACGTGGCATATGGTGTGACCTTCTGGCGCATTCACTACATAATGTGGCGTGTCATAGCTAACTCTAACATCGTGTAAAATTGCATGACATACATGATCTGAGCGATGCATGCATATGGCATACGTGAACTAAGCATTTCATGATCATGATATACGTGGTCCATCTATCTTCTGAACATGGCATATGTGGAAATTATCACATGGAAGTGACTTATGTAACTTGAATATTTTACATGGCATGCATGATTTTTAGCTATTTTGTTGCATGGCCTATTTATCTGAATGCTACATGATCATTACTTGGAAATTCATGCAATTTTAACATACATTAATCCATACATTCAAACATACCTTCATAAATCATACAAGATCCTGAGAAAAATCTAACTTGGAATTGGCTCGTAGCATAGCATACACACATATCCTATCCATAAATAATTTTAACATTTACAATACACAAGCCAATTATGTGATCATGCTTTTTACCTCTTAATGTTGCTTCTTGATTTCCAACTTGGAGCTCGTTACCCATACAAGGTAACCGATGTCACTAATTTTCTAAAACAAAGCATTGAAGTCCTCTACGTCATTCACTAAGAAAATTTAATATTGAACATCGAGATTATCCTGCTTCCATGAAATTTCCTACATACTTGTATCTACTATTAATTAAATAGCTTAGTGGCATAATTGGGTTTAATACACGTCGAATAGGTAATAGATTAACATTAAATCTAGAAATTTCAGCTAAAATTAGTAATTAAATCCCAACATAATTTATTTAAAACTAACATGTAACACCCTAAATTGTCTCCTAATCTTGGCTGTGTGGTAAAAGGATTTTGGGTTCATTAAATTAAGGTTCAAGCCCAGCACTAGGGAGGCCCATATGGAAGTAGACTCGACCACATGGCAATTAAGGGTCTAGAAGACCTCTGGCCGAATGGCCATAAGGCCTGTGGATCCTTGGTTCAACCTAAATTCAAATGGGTGAGGTTCATCTGTGAAGTGGAAAAACAGGGAGCTCGTGATGAGGGAATGGTCAAATGACTCACCGAAAGAAAAAGGGTTGCCGCGAAGGTGCTCCAGATGGCTCGAGGTCTCGACGGCACAGCTAGTTATTCTCTGGGTAGTGAGCACGCAAGAGAGAAAGGGAGGATTAGAGAGAGGAGGGCTACGCCGAGGAGGATGAGAGAGGGAAAGGGCATGTACTGCGACAGAGGCTTACCGGAATTTGGTGGTTGCAATGTCGGGGGGGGGGGGGGGGGGGGTCTCTGGCACCGTCGGTGGAGCTTCGACGTACTGGGGCGTTAGTGGCGGCTGGGCAGAAACCAAGCTATGCGTGGGCGTATTTTTCCTTTCTGTGATGTTGTGTTTTTGGTGTGATATCCTAAGGGTTTTTGGGGATCTTATAGGCGAGGAAAGTAGGTGTTTCTCTATGGCTCGGGTAGTGTTTAAATTCAAAAGTTAAGTGTTTTGATTTTTGAGATAGATTCAAATCCTTCTGGCTAGAAGCTAGGAGATATCGTTTTTAGGAGATTTTATTTCTTATATAAATGCTGGTTTATAGATAACGTCTGAAAAACTCTAATAAGAATAGCCTAAAATGATCAGATAATTATGAAGTGAAAAAAAAAAAAAACTCAACTTGGTCCTAATTCTGATTTTAGGTTCGTGTGTTACAGTATGAGATCCCAAATTGTTTTGGAAGGAGAATTGTTGTTTATAATGTTTCAATGAAACTTTAAACGTATTATTGACATCCTTTTGGAGTATAGGTCATGTGGTTTGGGCCTTTTAATGGACGTTACAGATGATATCAAAGCTTATCCCAACCAGAAATGTGAGACTTAAACTGTGTCACTTACAATAGACTGACCCAAAGAAGACGTCGGGAATTTAACGAGGGTAAAATGTGATACCCCATATGATAATAATCAAACTAGGTGATGTATGAGATTCCACATTACTTGGAATAAGAAGTTCTTGCTTTTTATAAAATTCTAATGGAATTCCAATTGCATCATTGACTAGTCCTTTTCGAGTATATATTATTTGATTTGAGTCTTCTATTAGAGCGTTACAGGAGGAGGTGATCCCTACCACTTCACCTACCCAATGAGGTGATCCCTATTAGAGTGTTACAAGGTTTCTTTGATTTTGAAACCCTCGTAACTAAATTGGTCTGACTCTTGTCGTTGTTTTCCTGATTTTGATAAAATTGATTTGAACAAGAGAAGGCACAATGTCGAGTGTAAGCCCCCTGCCCCCGCGTTTGTTTTTGGGGGGGATCCCCACCCACTTCATTTTTTTATTTATGCTTTACGTTATTTATTTATAATTTTTATGTTCTTTATCTGTAATTTATCTTTTCCTTATTTTGTCTTTTCTTTTATTTATTTTTTAAGTATTTTTTTACTTGTATCTAAAGTTTTATTTATACTTTTATGTTTTTTATTTATATTTTGCATTTTTGTATATTTGGACTCTTAATTTTTTATTCTTTGTTTTTCTTTTTTGGTTTTTATGTTATTTTTCACCTCTAGTAGTTCTATACGTGGCATGCCAAGCGTGATGCTGACAACTTCTTGGTTTTGGACAGAAACCTGATGAGTCAAAAGACTCAAAACATAGGAATTAATGACCTTTTTGTCCTTTTAAACAGAGTGGCTGTTTTTAAGAAGACCAAAACTGTGGCTATTTGTATTTTTCCCATAAGAAAAGGAGAGAGGCGGAGAGAACCACCACGATAGTGTTGAGGCTTAAAGATGAACGTGTTTGTTACAAAGTTCTGTGTTTGTATGCATTGAATTGATGCGTAAGCATTTGTTGTTTTATGTTTCGGAGTTTATTTTTACTATTGTGCTGTCTTTCTAGTGTCTTAATTCAAAACTAATATTGTGTCGGTTAGGTGTCTGTGTTGGATCTTGTTTTATTGACTTTAGATGGATGTTACCATTATAGTTTTTCAGGTGAGATTTTCACTTTGTTGCAGGTACAACGTGAGCCTGGTATCATTTCAGATCATCCTCAATGTCAAAGTTATTCAGATCCACATATAGAAGTCAAGTCTACCTTTCATGCTGAAAAGAAATCCAAGGATGGTGTAAATAATGATGTAGCTGGTGAGCTGAAGAAACTTGACAGCTTTGGGAGATGGATGGATAAAGAAATTGGTGGAGATTGTGATGATTCCTTGATGGCTTCGGACTCTGGGAACTACTGGAATACTCTTGATGCTGATAATGATGACAAGGAAGTATCCAGCTTATCACATCATATGCATTTAGATACTGATATGCTGGGCCCTTCACTTTCCCAAGAACAGCTATTTACTATCCATGATTTTTCACCAGATTGGACTTATTCTGGGGATACAACAGAGGATACCACTAAGGATCCATCAAAGGTGTGCATACTTTGGTTTGGGATGTTATCATTCCTGCATATTCTAAAAATCACGTAGGCATGCTTGCTGCCTTTAGTCAATGCTAGAGAATCGGAAATATATAATGATGCCTTTTTATTATTCTTTTGTTCAGGTTTTAATTGTTGGTACATTTTTGGTAAGCAAGGAGATATCTAGCAAGATTAAGTGGGGATGTATGTTTGGTGAGATTGAGGTTTCTGCTGAAGTTCTGACTGATACTGTCATCAGATGTCATACGCCTCAACATGCTCCTGGGCGTGTTCCATTCTATATCACCCGCAGTGATAGGTTAGCCTGCAGCGAAGTGAGGGAGTTCGAGTATCGTGAAAAGCCATCAGGAATTGGGTTTCATGTGGCAGTGAAAAGTGCTTCAGAAGATGAAGTACGTTTTCAGTTGCGCCTGGTGAAACTTTTAAATCTAGGCAGGGTGAGGAATAGATTCGATTGCTCAAATCAGGATTGTGATAAATGTAAGCTTAAGAGTACAATATATTCGATGAAAAGTGAAAGTGGAAATGATTTGGGAAGGGTTGAAGAGACTTCTATGACCTTCAATGGCAATTACATGATCCTTAGAGATGGATTGATACAATGTCTGTTGAAGGATAGTCTTTGTGAGTGGCTAATTTGGAAAGTACATGAAGGAGGTAAAGGACCACATGTCTTGGACGATGAAGGCCAAGGAGTTATACATTTGGCAGCTGCTCTTGGTTATGAATGGGCCATGGGGCCCATAGTTTCTGTTGGTGTCAGTCCCAATTTCAGAGATGCGCATGGAAGAACTGGGCTTCACTGGGCATCGTATTTTGGGAGGTCAGATTGCTTTCTTAGATTCTCTTCTGAGTATTTAATATACTGTCAACTCTTGATGAATAGAGTTTTGATTTCAAATGCTGGCAAATGGTTTATTTCCTTTCTTCATCCAGCTATCTATTACATCAAATGAATAATCGATCTAATTATCAATAACGAATTTGAAGTTTAAATTTATCAATGAAGTCATCCATTGTTGTCTAATGCCTCAGATTTTGTTGTTTAAAGCCTTCAAAAATCAGTACTAAAGTGGATCTTCAAATGCTGCATATGGTTTATTTCCATTCTTTCATCCAGCTGTCTATTATGTTCAGCAAAAAAAAACCCAGCTGTCTATTATATCAAATGAATAATTGATCTAATTAATAATATCGAATTTAAAGTTTAAACATATCAATATCAAATTTGATGTTTTTAAAGCCTTTGAAAATCAGTACTGAAAGTGGGTCGCCCTAGCCATTTTATTTCGGGTTATTGGCTTGATCTCCTTCTGGATCCAACCTTTCAGACGGACATTATGTATTCTCTGTCACTGATTAAAAAAAAAAGGATTTTGTTTTCAAAACAGAAATGAATTGAGAAAATCATGAATAAAATGTATGTAAGCAAGGGGAACTCCCTTATATTATTATTCTTCCAATAATGAAGCTTGGTTTTGAGGTTTTTTTAGCATGAATCTAGGATTGTTTATGTTTTAAGTTGTCTTTTATTTAAAACTTGTTTATTTGTTAGTAGTGATTAAGTTACTGTTCTTTTTTCTCCTTTCTGTAGAGAGGAAGCAGTCATTGCACTTCTTAGATTGGGTGCTGCACCAGGCGCTGTTGAGGACCCAACACCAGAATCTCCTGGAGGAAAAACGGCTGCTGATCTGGCATCTAGCAGAGGACATAAAGGGATTGCTGGATACCTGGCAGAAGCAGCTCTAACGAGTCACCTTTCTTCATTGACTGTCAATGAAAACGTAATGGACACTGTTGCTGCAAGTATTGCAGCTGAAAAGGCTATTGAAAATGCCGCACAAGTTGTCCCGTTGGATGTGGCAGTAAAGGAGAATCTCTCTCTGAGAGAATCTCTTGCTGCTGTTAGGAAGTCAGCTCATGCAGCCGCTCTAATACAAGCTGCATTCCGTGCTCGTTCATTCAATCATAGACAATCATCTAAGAACTTCAATGATTTTTCTGAGGCCACACTTGACCTAGTTGCACTTGGCTCTTTGAACAAGGTCCGGAAATTGGGCCACTTTGAGGAATATTTGCATTCTGCAGCTGTCAAGATCCAGCAAAAATATCGTGGTTGGAAGGGAAGAAAAGAGTTCTTGAAGATACGCACCCGAATTGTGAGAATTCAGGTACTCCTGTATATATGTAGTTTTCTTTTTTTTTTTTTTGCATCAAATTATCTTGTTTTCTAACTAGAGTCCTTGAAGGAGTTTTATTTTTTTTAAATTTATTTAGGTGTCTATTTTATTCTCCGTCTACTTGAGATTGAATAAAATTATTTTACTAACAAGAGAGAGCCTGCTAGCTGCTAGGGTTTTCTCACATATCCTGTTTCATTCCTATTTGTGTTCACTAATTAGAATGTTTTTGCCCGATCCATGTGATTTGGGCACATTTGGGTAAAAGACATGATGCATTTGCACCATCATGAAAAGAAAGAGTGTTCTTTGGTTGGGTTGCAATATGTGCTTTCTATAAACTTTCGCAACATCCCTTCTCCAACACAAACCCCCCCCCCCCCCCCCCCCCCCCCCCCCCCCCCCCCCCCCCCCCCCCCCCCCAACAACAACAAAAAAACTTCCCCCCCTGCCCCGCCCAAAAAAAAAAAAAAAAAACTCATTTATTCTGCTTAATGCTCTCAGGCTCATGTGAGGGGACATCAGGTTCGAAAGCAGTATAAAAGGGTTGTTTGGTCTGTTAGCATTGTCGAAAAGGCAATACTGCGATGGAGGCGGAAAAGATCTGGTTTGCGTGGATTTCGAGTGGATAAAGTGATGGGAGATGTCGCATCAGAAACTGAGAAAACTGATGAGTATGAATTCTTGCGAATTGGCCGGAAACAAAAATTTGCTGGAGTTGAAAAGGCTCTAGCAAGAGTCAGGTCCATGGTTCGTTATCCAGAAGCACGTGATCAGTATATGAGGCTAGTTAGCAAGTTTGGTAATCTAAAGGTATTTTTGCATCTCTTAATTGCTTCTTCAATATTAGCTTTTAGAAACTGTCTGCTTGTTAGTTGTGGTCAATCTCTTAAGGTTCTGGTTGTTGCAACCAGATTCAGATTCAATTTCTTAGAAAGGAAAAGAGTAATACTATTCATCATCCCCATTCTTATCATCCTCTCATCACTGCAGACATGGCATTAGATGATTGAAGATTATTTATTATGTTTTACTGACGAGCCTATTATTTAATGCCACATCATGGGATGATTAGAGAATGATAAGAAAAAGGATGATGAATAGATCTATTCATTTCGTAATACTCACATGTATGACATATTTCTTAAGTTAGTTTCTTAATTAATTGATCAGTTTTTCACATGATGAATTGTTTTATAAATTTGTTATGGGTGTTGAATTCTACATCTTTGTAACTCGACAGATGGATGATAAAGGGAGCAGTGTAATGCTTCAAGCTGAAACTTCACAAAAGAGCAAAACAGAGGAAGATTTGCCTGCATTCTCAAAGGAACCTGCACATACATCAGATCAGTGATCCACTTCTCTGTGCCAAATAGCGAGTACAATTAAACTGTCTGAGCAGGAACTGGTCATACTATTTTTAACCTGTAAGTAGTGTCTTAACCTATTTTACTCCTACTCTGGTGGAGAAAGAGGAGTGCAAGGTGAAAGGTTGTAAATATATTTTTCCCCTTTATCTCTTTTCCTTTTTTCTCTCCCGCGCAACAGGCGGTAAAATTTTCCCTGGAATAGTTGAAATTGATGCAGTGACAACTAGTGGTTAGTTTTCATTTCTGTATATGGTATGCAAGGTCGAAAATGGTATTGTTGCTGATTTATACTCTTTACTTTTGCCGCTATATATATATATATATATATATATATGTACTTGAACCATTATTATGAGATCAAATTTGATTTAATTCTTTGATAGTGCCATCTTTGCTTTGGTGATGAAAAGAAATTAAAGAGTTTTTTAGCTTATGACTAATTCTTGCTGGCATTCTTGCATGAGTAGTGCTACTTGTACTTAATAGTTTTTACTTACAATTTTACTTATAAGGCTTATTTTCCTGATTTTTATTTTAAATTCAAATTTTATCATTTTCAGCATATCAACAATTGACAAGTGGAGAAGTTTTTTATAACTTTTTCATGAGTACATTTAGCATTTTTCGTCTTGCATATGCGTTCATATCATCAATGTTCTTCGTCTTTAGATTTTACTCATGTAGGCATACTTATTGATTTGATACTTTTTAAGCGGTTGTATATTGAAGTTAAAACATACAAATGCCAATCAGAATGTCGGATCATCAAGCGTGGCCGGAGATGACAAAGTCTATGATGAAAAGTAGCATTGCTATATATATATATATATATATATATATATATATATACATGTAATGAAAATGCTAGTTAGTCCCCTCAAGTGTACCGCTAGTGTATTTTATTTTATATTATGTTATTTTATTTTAATGTTCAAATAAGTTACTACTAGTGCATGTGTATTTTTTTTAATATTAAAAAAAAACACAAAAACAAAACGAAAACCAAAATATACTAGGGGTACACTTGAGGGGGTTTAGTGAGTGGGTTGAGCACCAACCAACCTATATGTAATATGTAAAGCAAAAGAGCGGTGTTATTCTGTTGATCCAACCCATTGCAAGTTACCGTTAGGCCAAAATCATCTTCTCATTTTTTTTTTTTTCAGTTTTCTTATTCATATTTTGTCATTTGAAAAAAAATATTAAAAAAAAATGTCAAGACGCTAATAGTCACATTTTTAATTATTAACTAAAGAAAAAAAAAATACATAAACTATCAAAATAAGATGTCAACAAAAAATTATTTCATTATATTTTTCTATTTTATTTCATTTACTTTACTATTTTTTTTTAATATATTATGTCGTCGTGGCATGTTTATAAGTGCTATGCTATAATTTGGACGAGAACCATTTTGATGCATAATTATTACTCGAAAAATTCTATTTACAATCCTCTTATTCATATCCTCTTATCATCGCCTTATGTAACATCTAATTATTGAATGATAAGTAATTAATAATAAATGATTTTTCAATAGTTTCTCTTGGTGAAATATTTTAGACTAGGGGGACTATTTCCTCTTCGTATGATTTGCCCTTTCTCAATGATTCTTGCTGGTGTTAGCAATTTTCTTAGGCTCGATTTGGATTGGGAGATGAGATGAGTTGAGATAAGTTGAGTTTATTTTTTAATATTATTATTATTTTGAGATTTGAAAAAATTGAATTGGAATTTGAAAAAATTATATTGAGATTTATATTTTGTATGAGAATTTTAAAAAAGTCTAATGATGATTTTGAAATGAGTAGAAACAAGCTCGTCTCGTCTACGAATCCAAATCGGCCCTTAGTTGGTATTAAGCGGTGTCTCTATTTCTAAGGATGGGATTAACAAAGTTGAGCCTCTTGTGAGCAAAATTTGTTGAGTTTGGGTGGAAGGTGGCCAATAGGTTTACATTGTTAAAAGAGGCAGATAGGTAGTAAAGGAACTTGTATTGACTAACTTCACTATGAGATGGATGGCGAATATGCTAAAGGAGTGCTCTCAGTTGGAAGAAGAGTTTTTAAGAACCTCTAGTGATAGTGTTTTTATAGCTAGGGGCATAATCAATCTAGTTCGATCTATCATTCTTATTGGATAGGGTCATTAGTTATCGATCTGGTCAGTCTATTTGGTTTGATTCAGTCCACTAATATTTTTTTCCTTTTTTTTTTTTTGCCAAAAAATAATTAAATTAATAAAATTAAAATTAAGTAATCTCTTTAATATTTTATATATGGTTAATAAAAAGTAAATAATTTCCTTGTATATATGGTCAATGGTGATCCCTTTGATAAAAATTACATAACTGATTTAGATATCTATTATATAAATAATATATTATATGAATAATATTTGAATATATGTACATTCGGTTTGTTTTGGTTTGGTTCAAATCTAAGAAAAAAAATACCCTAAGATCGACGAATAAGCCTATGGAGTTTGTCCAAACTAAACCATTTGGTCTAATCGATTTTTTCGATCCAAACAATGCAATGAGGAATAATATTTCAAGTGTGCCAATAGAGGAGATGGAGAAATAGAAGGATGATCATACAGAGAAGAGAAGATGATAAAGAAACGCTTCCAATGGTCGCAAGAAGATCATATAAGGTGGTGCTGAAAGGTTCAACAAGGGTGCAACATTGTAATAGGGGTAAAAATAGAAATATGTACGGCAAATTTGTATATGTTATAAAGAGTACAAAAAACCACCCTAAAAATGATATTTTATGAATTCAATGTGATTCAAAGCTCTAAGGCAAACATTAAAATGGAAACCACTAGCTACATAAGAGGCATGTCCAGGGACCTCAAATCTCTGAAAAGGTAATTGTTGGAAGTGACATAGATACTAAATAGGCTTATAAGCATAGTAGATGACGAGATGGGCCATGAAATGACCTAGGCCAAAACAAATGGGATAATTAAAGGGTTCTGGCTCTTTGGACTTAAACTCGGGCTCGGTATCAAAAGGGAAGACAAATAAGTCACATTATTCATTAGTTGAGAAGGGGAAACAAAAATTCCAATAACGGGTTAGACCTGGGTTCAAGATCATGTCATCTTTTGGAAACTCCTCGGCGCCAATGACTCATGAGGAGGAGGATGCACAAAACTCGTCGTCATGCTATGGGTGGCACCCTGGCAGACTTGTCAGTGATAACGTTGGTGGTAAATGTAATGACCATAAAAAGAACTTCTAATGTAAGACTTATCATAGCCGATGATATACTGGACAAGGACATCTTGGGGCCAAAGGTGATTGGTACATTGGCCAATTAGGAGGCAGAGCTGATGCTAGAGCTAAGATGGAGTGGTTTCTAAGGTCGAAATCATCCCGTGAACTGCTTAAACCTACGGAAACAAATATATGTCCACCTGGAATGGGCCTTTTGTGGAAATCGAAGGCTTTGAGCCTGGGTGAGGTCCAAACTAAAGGGGTAGGGCTATGTGAAGGGCATATCACGAGAGAAACAAAGTTTACAAATAATACACTAGTTGTGTTTGAATTGGTTGGGGTAGAGGAAGAGCATTGGTTAATGCTAGGTCCTCTTTTCGACAACTTGGATGCAATACAAACAAACCACTATGTTAGTGAAGAGAGTCATTGGGATGAACCGACTCCATTTTCTTCCCTACATCCAATTCATAATAGTAGTATCTAAGTCTTCAATTGGGTAATCTAAAAGGCAAAGGAGATTCAAATTGTGTGAGGATCCTGTGTGACGGCTTCAAGGCTTAATTCATAGCTCTCCTTGTAGCTAATGAGGCTGGACATACTCATTCTAGCTCACCTGGGGAGCTTACTTTAGCAAAGAAGAGCGCTACATATTTAAAATTGCTTGATTGGACAATGATGGAGCAAGAGAGAGGAGCTCAAACAATGGAAGATTGAAGGGAAGCGCAATGAGATTGTTTTATTAAGCCAAGAATTGTTACATGGAATGTAAGTGGGTTAAATAGGAAAGAGAAAATGTCTAAAAATTAGAAATAAACTTTGTAAATGGAAAGTAGATAAGCTTGTGGGATTGTCGTCAAGTGGGTTGGCATTACTTGCCATCAAATAGAGCATTAGGAGGTATCTTAGTAATGTGGGATAAAAGAGTGATGGAAAAAATAGAAGACTATTTAGGAAACTTTATTATTGTTTGCTCATTTAAAAATGTTGTAGATGGATATCAATGGCCTTTTGCAGGAGTTTATGGACTTGGTCTAGATTGCATATGAGACTTACCTTGGTGCATTGGTAGCGATTTCAATCTCACTCGATTCTCGAATGAAAGACGAGTGTTTCCAACTTTACCCCAACAATGGTAGCCTTCTCTAACTTCCTTTTTGAACAAAATTTATTGAACATCCCTCTTGCAGGTGGCTCTTTCTTTTGTCAAGCAATCGAGAACACCGCTTTTGATCAAGGATAGATAGATTTCTAATATCCACAAAATGTGAAGCACACTATCAAAAGAGACTCCCCAAACTGTTTTATGATCACTTTTCTATCCTTCTTGATTGTGAAGGTCTTCATGAAGGCCTATGATGCTTCAGATTTAAGAACATGTGGTTAAAGTCAAAATTATTTCTCAATAGAATCCAACAAGGTGGTCTATTTACCAATTTTCATGGAAACTCTGCAAATTGAAACACCTGAAGAAATATTTGAAGAATGAGCGAGTGTTTGGTCATATGGAGGTAAAATAATATCTTCGAAGAACTCAAGGGATTGGAGGGCATGGAAAATGACACTGAACTATCTGAAGCGGAAAGGGCTCGTAAAGTCCAAGTGATTGTGGACATTGAAAGTATTTTTTTATTAGAAGAAATGTATTGAAGACAAAAATCACGAGCATTACGGTTGAAGGAAGGGGATAGATGCACCAAGTTCTTCCACTGGGTGGGTAACTCACATGAGAGAAACAAGGCTATAGAGATGTTGGTGATTGATTGAGTGGCTTCCTGCCACCAAACTGAGATCATAAATCACACATTATAGTTACCATAAGAATGTGTTCTGAAATAATTTTCTTGGAGTTTGATATTAGATGGATTTGTTATTGACTTTCTTGATGCACATGAAATGGAACAGGTCAAAAGGCCGTTTGAGGAGTTAGAGGTCATACAAGTACTAAACACATGACAGGTGCAAAACTTCAGGTCTGGATGATTTTTCTATGGCTTTTTTTCAAACATGTTGGGAAGTGCTTAAAGACAAAACCATTGAGGTTTTTCATGGATTTCATGAAAATGGAAGGTTTGAAAAAAATCCTAAATAAAAATTTTATATTGCTTATACTAGGAAAGCCTAGTGTTGTAGAGGTAAAAGATTATCGTCCCATTAGCTTGGTGAGCCGAATGTACAAAATTCTCTCCAAAGAATTGGTGAATTAGTTTAGCAAATTGTTAGAGAGGTTAATATTGAAGCCTTAGAATTCATTTGTCAAAGATAGGCAAATCCTTGTCTCGGTGCTTATTGCCAACAAATGTTTAGATGGTAAACTCAAGTCGGAAGAGTTGGGACTTTTGTGCAAGCTATACCTAGAAAAAGTCCATGATCATGTCAACAGGTCTTACTCTAATGCTTGAGACATATAGCTTGTTTTACTATATTGGTGAACGGCATGCCAATAGGCTTCTTTAAAGTTCACAAAATTGAAAAAAATGTGATCCTCTTTCTCCGCTACTCTTTGTTTTTGTAATGGAAGTTTTTAGTATGATGATTTCAAGTGTTGTGGAGGGTGGGCCCATATTCATTGATGATACCATATCTTTTGGGGCCAGCTGTGAACAAATTCGAGCTTTGAGGGATCTCATATTTATGCTTTAAAATTGTGTTAGGGTTAAAGATGAACTTAGCCGAATCATAAGTAGTGTTTGTGGGGATTGGGGAATATCCCTAATGTGGAGAGTATGACTTCTATTTTGGGATGCAAGATGTCGCAACTATCCATGAAATATCTTGGCCTTTCGTTGGGTGCTAGCTAGATTCAAGTGTAAATTTATTTGGGATATTATTCTAAAAAAAAATGGAGATGAAATTAGCTAGTTGGTAGAGGATCTATTTATTTAAAGGTGGTGGGGTCACCCTAATCAAAAGCACCATCTCCAATTTGCCAACTTACTTCCACTTATTATTTTTGATCCCTAACAATGTGGCTCATCGCATGGAGAAACTCCAACGTGACTTCTAACGTGGTGGAATAAATGATGAGTTTTTTTACTTGGTGAAATTAGCCACCAAATGCTCTCCCATTAAGGAATGAAGATTGGGTACTTGGAACTTGACATCTTTCAACAAAGCATTGCTTAGAAAATGGTTATGAGGGATATCATTATGAATGAGGGGCCTTATAGAGAACCATTATCGAATTGAAACATGGAGAACCATGGGAGGATGGTGTTGTAACGACATGTGTGGGCCTTCTAGAGTGGGGTTATGGAAGCATATAAGAATAGGATGGAATGCATATGCAAGAAATATCCGATTTACTATGGGTATTGGATCCAGGGTTAAGTTTTGGAATTATGTACGGTGTGGCAATAGGACACTCAAGGAAACTTATCCACAAGTTTATGTTTTAGCATGGATGAAAAAAGTTTTGATTATGGACCTACTAATAATCTTTAATAGGATTACCCAATGGAATGTACATTCCTTAGATAAGCACAAGACTGGAAATTGATGTTTTTTTTATCTTGTGTTCTTTGACATTGTGTATTCCACCTAGTTGTTGGGGGAAGACAAGATTTTCTGGTGCCCTTCTTAGAAAGGGATATTCATAGTCCGCTCTTTCTATCAAGTCATGTTCATGCACAACACAAATTCATTTCCATGGAAGGGATTTGGAAGATAAAGACACCTCTAAAGACAACATTTTTTGTATGGATGACTTCTTTGGAGAAGATCGTCACTCTAGATAAATTGAGGAGATGCTGAATCATAATCATGGATTGGTGTTGTATGTGCAAGAAGAGCAGAGAGTTTGTTGACCATCTACTAATTTATTAAGAGATTGTCATGACTTTGTGAAATGAAGTTTTCACTTGGTTGGGACTAACTTGGGTGATACTGAGAAGGGTAAGGAACTCATCGCTTCTTGGAAAGCCATCCGAGCAACTCTCAAATTGCATCCATATGGAATATGATCCCAATATGCCTATGGTGGTGCATTTGAAGGGGAAATAAATGAAAGAAGTTTTGAAGATCAAAAGCAAACAATGAATGAGCTTAGGAACTTATTTTTTAGGAGAAATGATATTTGGAGTTGTTAGTATGCAAGCGTCCCGTAATCCTTTTGAAAAAAATGAATAAATATGAGATCCACATGAAAAAAAATAGTGAACTCTACTCTTTTCTCAAAAGAGTTACGCGGCATTTGCATACTCACACAACTATATCTAACATAACTCATTTTTTAATACGTTACTCCATTAGTTTGTAATGATTTTCATGGCACGACTTTCCATGAATTCCTTGTATTACTAAACTAATACGCTTAGGTGTTACTCTAGTATGTCCCTATACTTGGGTTCCTCTGTATTCTTTTGATCAATAAAACTTTGTTTACTAATAAAAAATTAATTTCTCTAAAAAGTATTGTCTCATTAGAAGATGGTATAAGGATGATGATAAAATGAATGATATATAGTCCTTTCTCTTAATTACTCTAGGGAGACCTTAGACACTTCAAAACGCTAGTAGTACTCTAACATCACTTCTTGTTGTATTGATCTTCATATCCAATCTCACTCCAACTAAATCTTGGATGACCTCATATGTGCTTTCTATTGTAGCCTTAGCTATATGTAATCTCTTCCACAAGTGATCTTTTACTTCTAGAAATAGAAGAATCAGAGATTTTGATGATCCATTTAGAAGAGAGATATTAATAAAGATGAACAACTTTATATATATTGCATGGTAGTAATACAGATCAATGCTTTCAAGAATCCTTAATTTTATGTCATATAGTTGGACAATTTGGGTCCCATAGTATAACGCCTCAATAGAAGGCTTAAACAACATGTCGTATATTTCAAAAGGACTAGTCAATGATGTAATTAGAGTTTCACTAGCATTAAAACTTTATAAAGATTAAAAATTTCTCATTTTCAAGTAATGTAAGATTTTATACACCACCTACCCTTGTCTTTATTATACAGGATATCACACACAATCCATTATTCTAATAAATTAAGTAAGAATTATAGGCAAAACTAGCCATAGTGAACACAAGGCACAGTTCCATCTTTGTATTGGAAAGAAAGCAAAACCCAAACAAAGTCATAGAGCTCAATAATTAAAAGTCCTTTAGTTTAAACTTAGAAAAAGAACAAAAGAAAAAACAAATGAGGTCGTTACTAAAGTTTAAGATTTCACATATTTTTTGCTGCCAACAAAAAATTAGAAAAAAAAAAAGCATTAAATAACACATGAACAAGACGTTATCATAAACTCATGCAAATAAATGTGTCCAAAATCAGCACAAATGCTTGGAATAGAATCATCGGACCATTGCTCTGTCCTTTAGCTATGATACTGCCTCCAGCTGCAACGAAAACAACGGGGAGAGATTAGCTCATCACATGGCCGACTCAAGGCGTAGGCAACCAAGGCCACCACCTAGCCCCCTAACCTTGGGCCCCACAATAAAAAGAAAAAGGAAATATATTATGACACTCAAAAACAAATTATATAAAAAAAAAAAAGATTTAAAAGTCTTGCATACAAATAAAATCAATTTTAAATGGTAAATTCTAGTTAAAAAACCCAATAAATATAAAAGTTTCACTAAAAATGATTTTATCCAAAATGTACAAAATTTTCAAACAAGGATGAAATTGGAATAGAAATTGGCAAAATAATGATATATTACTCTTGAAAATTTTCTAAACTATGATGTGAATTTTGATATTAATGGCCTTGATTTATTTTCAAAATTAAGCATTATAAGAAGCATTATGGGTTAAGGATAATCCTCCCTTTACAATAGATCCTTTCTCAAATTGTTATATTGTTTATAGATATTATTAAGCAAAACAATATTATATAGTTGTTTTGCATCTCAAAATTTTCATTATTTCATATTTAAATATTATTATTTTTAAATTAAAACCACATTAACTTAATGGCGCCTTAAGCAACAAAACGTACATACTTTTATTTTTGAAAGAAACGTTACTTCATTCCTTAGATTAAATGATGTATACATGGAGGATACTCCTCAATCAGAATACAGTCATCCAAGCACAAAAGAGCGTATTTGGCAAAATAAGGTGTCATGACATTGATTTTTCTAGGTACATAACGGATGCTAACTCCAAATGTGCATGAGGAGCTGTTTAATGTCCCTAATGATGATGCCTACTGCATTCCAGCCCATTTCTATCTGCTTCACTGCCTAAACCACCGAGAGACAATCGCCTTCAAGGATGATCTGGTGGAGCCCCAATTCAGTGCAGAAAGATATTGCTTTAAGAGTAGCAGAGGCTTCCCCTAGTAGTGGGTCGGCAGTTAAGTGTTTTATTGAGCATAAAGTTACGATGATGAGGCCAGTTAAGTCTCTAATAACTACTCCCATGCCAACTCTTGAATTAAGTTTGTTGATAGCTACGTCCCAATTCACTTTGTGTACATCGGGGGTGGAGGAGTCCACTGGTCTTCTTCTGGTGATGCATTTTGCAACTGCTTTGAGTGAGATTCTTGCCATGAGAGTAATTTTTGCATGTGGTTTTGATCTTGTTGGATAGCTAGAGAGGAGGGGTGAAGTTGTTCTCAAGGACATAGAGGTTTCTTCTTTGCCATGCTAATTTGATAATAACAACCAATTATGTGAACTCCTCAAGAGAGAGTTGAACTAGCATCTGTTCAAGGATTTCTTTGAAGGGGCTATCTTTTATGCAAGCCTTTTGAAATTTTCTCGAACCTAAATACCATACATCTTGGGTTGCTAAACATGTCCAAAGTGCATGGCTTATAGACTCAGGGTATTGAGACAGATTGGACACATGGGGGATTCCACCATCTTCATTTTCTGCAAATTAAATTTGGTGGAGAGGGACTCCCTGCCAGCCTTCTAGATGAAAGATTTTATGCCACTAGGGAGCTTGAAGCCCCACAGATTGGTCCAGAGTCTCGAGTTATCATGCTGGCTAAGGCGTTGACCTTCCTTATCATCCTTCATTGAGCCTGCAAGGTGGTAGGCACTTCTAACAGTGAATTTTCCATTGCTTGAACATCTCTAGGTGAGCAAGTCTTGGTTTCTGCAATGGCTAATAAGCATATTATGAACTAGTTCAGCCTCTACTTCTGAGAAGATGGAATGGATTTAGGGATGATCCCATTGCAATGTTTCTGGATTGATGAGGTCAGAGACTCTGGCTTTGGGGGCAGTGTTTTAATTGGGGATTGCACTTGATATGAGGATGGTCTCGAGATCCATTTATCAACCCAAATTCTGATTTTTTTGCCATTGCCTAGCTACCATAGTAGTCCTTGATCAAGTAGAGGTCTAGTTGAAAGAAGACTTTTTTAGACAAAAGAGTCATTGCCTCTTTTAATGGCCGAGAGAAAATCTGAGTGTAGGTGGTATTTGGCTCAAAGAACCTGAGCAACCAGAGAGGTTTGGTCTTTAACTAGTCTCCATCCCTACTTGGCCAACATGGCTAGATTGAAGTTTTCGAAATCCCTGCTCAAACCTCCTCGAGCTTTAGGCTTGTTGAGAGACTCCCAATTAATCCAATGAATTTTTGAGCTATTATCCTTATGTCCCCACCAAAACGATTGTAAAAGTTGATTCACTCTTCTCAGTATGGTTTTGAGAAGTAAGAAGATACCTATATTGTATGTAGGAAGAGATTGCAAAATTGTTTTCAACAAGACCTCTCTATCTTCTTGTGACAGCATAATGGTCTTCCAATTGGTTATTTTTCTTTTGATGCTCTCCATAATTGGAGTGAAAGCTTGTTGTTTGTGTCTTCCCACATAGGAGGAAAGATTTGTCAAATGTTCCAGAAGTCCTTAAGCCGACATGCTCAAGGATACCTGTTTGAGTGTCCTACTTTGTATTAAAGTTGAAGAAGATGGAGGTCTTTTTAAGATTTAATCGCTAGCTAGAAGCAAGCTCATAGGTGCCAAGAATATGGTCCAGCCTCTTCCATTCTTCAAGGTTGGATTTACATAATACTAAGCTATCATTTACAAAGAGCAGGTAATTAACACGCATTGCACCTCGGGTTACTAGGAATCTTGATATGGTACTCTGGCATTCAGCTTGGTTCAAACAAAAAGTTAGAATTTTTTAGCAAATAATTAAAAGGTGTGAGGAGAGAGGATCTCCCTGACCAATTTCTCTAGAAGGTCTAAATGAATCTTGTGGGATCCCATTAGCTAAAATTGAGTAAGTGACAATAGTTACACAATTCATCACCAACTGGATCCAAGTGCTATAAAACTCATCTTGATCATGACTACTTGCAAGAAGCTCCACTGTACTCGATCATAAGTTTTGCTCATGTCGAGTTTGAGTGTCATATAACCATTGTGCTTCCCTTTGATTTGGCGCTGCATAAAATGGAGAAGTTCATATTCTACAATCACATTATCAGAAATGAGGCGCCCCAGGACAAATGCACTTTGGTTGGGGGAGATGATGCTAGGAAGAATGGACTTGAGCCAATTAGCTAGCTCTTTAGTAATGGTTTTATAGAATACATTACATAGGTTGATAGGGCGATAGTCAATGACAGACTTTGGAGTTTTCTTCTTTGGGATTAGGGAAATGAAAGTGTGATTTATTTCTTGGAGACCCTCCATGGAGTTAAGAGCTTCAAAAATTGACTCAATGACTCCCCTGCTTATGATGGACTAGTGATGGTGATAAAAAATGACTGGGAAACTATCGAGTCTAGGGGAGTCATATCCAAGATTGCATTCTTCTACTTCCTCCTTAGTATATGGTTTGGTTTGAGACTGGTTCATATCATCAGAAATTAAAGAAGGAAATTACTAAGGAGTTCAGGAATGCCTGCAGGACTTGAAGTGGCAAACAGATTCTGATAATACAGTTGGAAGGTTTGGGAATTTCCTCTTGGCTATGACACCCTCCTCATTGGCTATGCAATTTATTGAGTTCACCTGTTTTCAGTGGGAGCCACACTGGTGGAAATATTTTGTAATCATATCCCTCTCCTTAAGCCACATTTGTTTTGCCCTTTGGGACCATTTCAAGTTTTCATCTTTGAGTAGATCAACCACTTCTTTCTAGAAAGACTTGATTTGTTCACTGAGGTGGCTTGAGCTGGTGT
This sequence comes from Platycarya longipes, assembly GCA_036559045.1. Lineage (NCBI taxonomy): Eukaryota > Viridiplantae > Streptophyta > Magnoliopsida > Fagales > Juglandaceae > Platycarya > Platycarya longipes. The sequence goes on along the minus strand of CM071790.1, from coordinate 26,065,727 downwards.
CTTAAAGATGTCGTAAATTCTCCCTTTTTTGTGCGAGATTCCTTCTATTTTGTTGGTAACCTCCTTGCTCCATATAGTCAATTTATCTCTACATAGGTTTACTCCTTCTCGAGTGGAAGCTGTAATGGTTTGATGAGACAAACCTTGTATCCAGACAGTTTGGAAAATGTGCGAACACTTCTCTTCGCTTACCTTAGGCTACTTCATACCTGAATAATCTCTGTCTATAGGCTTGCCAAGATTAAGGGGTAGAGCAAATTATAAAGATAGGGTTGGGATCTAAGCATTGGACAAGTTGGACATGAACCTGGTTGAGATTAAATAAATCCATCCATTCCCTATTTAGGAAAGCTCTATCTAGACAGGACTTTGTGAAGTTTGAGGCATTCCTTTTATTACTCCAAGTAGCCAATGTAGCCAATATCTACTAGTGCACATCTTCAATTGCAGCCCTAAAGTCTTCCATCTATAGGAATGTTCTGGCGTGCTCCCCATGTTGTTCATCTTGGAATAAGATCTCGTTGAAGTCTCTCATGCATAGCCAAGGAAGTGAGTCTGAGTAGGTTTTACCCTTCTTTTCTTTTTACCGTTGTTGGTTCTCTATAAAAACCCGTTATTGTCCATTTTCTATGCATCATAATGGAGCTAATAGACAAGAAAATATGATGGTTGGAGTAAGAATAAAGTTCTGCCTCCACGTCACTTTTCCATAAGAATGCAAGTCCCCCACTTCCGTTGAGGCAATCTAGCACAAAGCTTTGATGAAAATTCAACTTGTTCCTAAATTAGGTCGATTATGTCATGTCTGAATTTGGTTTCATTAAGAATAATAAAGTCTAGGCTCTTCTCCTCACCAAAAGGTGAAGCTTGCAAATTGATCGAGGGTTCTCAAGCCCTTAGTAGTCCCAAGCTAGGCATTTCATGGATATGGGCAAGGCTGTTCCATAGCCTCTGCCTACTTGGTTTGCTTACTTCTTTTTTTCATGATGGGCTCCACTGCTGCCCTGATAGCTCTCTTTCTCTGCTTTGGTTCTGGGCTCTCATTCATTGAGTAGTCACTTAGGTCATGTTGGGTTGTAGGCCTCATTCCCCTAGCCCTTCTTTTCCACATGGCTTCCTTTTGAGTGGGCCAACTTCTAAGAATTTAAAGTGAGGACGTTTGAGAAGATGAATTAACCTTAGAACTTGCTCTGTTAGGACTAGAAGTCTCAAAGTTGATGAGAAACTGCATAGGAAGTTAGCAGGTGCAACCACCCTTGAAATTGAGTGATCTTCTAGGCACATGTCAATAGGGAATGGGGATGGCTCGAGACTATCTGAGGTTGCCTAAGAGGGATTACCAATGTATCATTGTGACCGTTGTATGTTGCCTTTGCACTGAACTTTGTCCTTGAGTTGGTGGGTGTCAAAACTCCCAAGATCAGGTTGGCGAAAGTTTGCAGCACTGACACTTTTCTCCACACTTCCCGTCCCAACATCCTTATACAGGTTAGGATTCTATCTTGTTTGGCGCCAATCCCCTCAGTTTTCAAAATTTTCCCACATTCTGTTGTAGGATTGGGAGGTTTTCGTTTGAGAACTAACTCTCAGCCATGAGCCTTACTGGGAACCTTTGCCACCTTGGAATCTTCCATTTTGGGGGGTATTAGGACAAGCTGGCCCAAGGTATTTAATCACCCCAAAGTGGAAGCAAAATAGAGGAAAACAATCATACTTACATAGGATCCAAAAATGCTACTTCTCCAGGTTAACCACTCGTCTTCGAGCCAGAGATTTCGTGATATCAATGAGGACCTTCACCCTAAGGAAGCTTCCCCAAGCCAGACCCTTAGCATTGACATCAACAGCTAACACTTCACCCAAATCTCCCTTCATTTTCTCTCCCATTGTTTTGTTCATTCTAGCGAATGAGAGATCATGGAACTGTACTTAGAATGACTCCTGAGAGAATGAGATATCTTTTGGTGCTATCTGTCCTTCGCAATCCTGAAGACAGACCAGGGATCTATCGAAGGACCAAGGTCTACCAAAGAGGATCATATGCTTTTTTGTTTCACTATGAAGTTTGATAAGAAACTTGTTGGGACCGAGATCTTTGAAGGTGATTTGAAGGCTCCTTTGTTTACGTCTTTGTCGGCTATTACTAAGGTTGTTAGACAATTTTTACTCTTTTCACTGGAAAATTGGATCTCCTCCTGAGGGATGAGGAGTTCTTGTTCTAAGCTTCTATGACGCAAAGCCCCTTGCAAAAATGGGCAAGTTCCTCAGCCATGCAGAATAGCAATAGTCAAATGAACGACGTAACAAGTGAGACACTCTTTAGATTTAACTCCAAGAAGGAAGCCATTAAATTCCTAGAACAAATTAGAGACAAAACACCCCACCTTTCCACAGAGAGAGAGAGAGAGAGGAGATCTCCGTCATATGAGAATCTTGAAACTAGAGATTCTCATCACAAAACGTACATATTGATCCACTCATGCTACAAAAAAAAAATGTCATATAATATAATATCATTCTATTTTTATAATCATATTGTGTTCATGACATGTTATTATTAATTGTATGATCAAACCATTTAAGATAATGTTTCGAAAATAAAAACGGAATTTAGTAATTAATGAATAATGCACATCAATGTACTATGATTAAGAGTATAATAAATGTATATATGGTTTATACTTTATAGCATAAGCCAGATAGATATCTATAAAACCTGCATAAAATTGTAGAACGGACGACCGATCGATAATGGACCGATGAAATTAAGTGCACCATTTTTATATTTATTTTTTTGTTATTTTTCATATATTTTAAAAAAAATTGTAAAAAAAATATATCAATTTATTAATAATCACTTCCTTAATTATTAAATAAAAAATACAATTAATCACTTTTATTGATTATGGGTTCAAATAACATATTTTTTCTGGTAGAACTAGAAAACTAAAAAAACAAAAACTAGAAAAAGTTTTTAAAAAAAAAAACTAAAAAAAGATGTAATTTGTGCAACTTGTGGTATATGCAAAAAGTTGAAGGGAGGCTTTACCACATTCTCTGGTAGAATTTCCAGAAGTTGAGCATAGGCAGACCAAACCCTCAGTCTCAGTATCAAAACCACAAGTGCCACCAGACTGGGAGCAGCGTCCACATCCAGTGTCTGCAACAGTGAAGGAAAGCTTGATTCCGTACACCCAATCCAAAGGCCCTATTCCCTTCAAATTATCTGTGTTAATCACCGTCGTATAATGCGTACAGTCCAATATGTTCATGCTCATGTACTTCACTGTATCGTATCCAGTAAAACAACATGGCGGAGAGCTGTTCGTCAGCAAATGGAACACCCGGAAAGCATTACAGGCGCCGTAGAGTTCGTCGCAGGAGTGACCGGAGAAGTTGAAGCAGAGATTCTTGTAATGGTTAAGCACGGGAGAGTCGATGGAGCAATTGAGGAGGGCGAAGATGGTGTCTTCCGCCGGAGGTATTATGACGGACTGAATATCCGTCATAATAAAGTCGTGGTGGGGCTGCAGAATGGAGCAAGTAGACATTGCTGGGTCGTAGATCACCATGGTGTTCTTATCGTAGTCAATGGACTGGACTTTGTAGATTCCGGACGGCGTGGAGAAGAACAAGTCGTTGGTGCAGTTGAACATGTGCCTGAACTGCGGCGCTCCACACCCATCGTCGACGCCGAAGGGATATTTTATTGGGATGTTGCCGCAGGAGGTGCGGCAGGTGGAGAGACTGGTTAGAGTAGGAAGGGCTTGCAGTTGGAATATGGTTAAAATTATGAGCTTGAAAATGGTGGAGTACTGCATTTTTCTGTTACTTTACTTAATTCTCATAATATTTTGAGTCGTTTTCATTTCATTTACCGAGCTTTCAGCCTAGAAAACAAACAAGAAGTAGCAAAACGCTTTAACTCTTGAATGTAGATGGAGGTTTCTAGTAATTGAAAAAGAAGGAAAAAGGGAGTTCGGGTCCAGAGTTTTTACAGAAAAGCTGGTACGCATCGATAAACAAACAGCACTCCGAAATTCACTCCATAATTGAAGACACTTTTTTGACCGTTGGGTACAGGCTGGCGTTGGGATCCACAACTTTGAAAATTTGAGAAAAAGGGTTGTTCTGAAGTAGTATTGATGTGAGAATGTGGTAATGCTGGGGATACGCAGCACTCAGCGTATTCTCCTCGTATGAACAGTATCATGTACTGTTCATGGTACTGTTTATGTGAGGGAAATGTCCTGAGTGCTGCGTGCTCCCCCTCATTTCTCTTGAGAAAAAGGTTTGCATCTCCCGCTCTTTAATTAATTTGTTCCCATAATTACAGCCAATTTGACCTCTTTTAAGTACTGAACATGTATATACTAATACAATGATGCTGAAATAGCTGCTGCTCGATTGCCGAGCAAAATAAAACGTTTGCCAGTATTGGATGGGGATTGGGGGTAAGTGGTAACGATCTGAAAGCTCAGCTTTGCCTACAAGACCACCCACCGCGTCGTGATCTCCTTTTTGTTCTCTTCCACTTTGCGTCAATGCATTTGGACTTCAATACAAAATACATGGTGTATTCTGCATGCAATATTAAAAAAAAAAAAAAAAAAATATGATAAATTATTTGTAATGAAAATGACTATTTACAAAAAAAAAATATACTGATTTTGATCAAAAATAATTATTTTAATAAGAAATAATTTACGACAAATAAACATTTTTTTTTATAATGTACACTAGCCAACTAAAAGAAATCGTTTATACAACAAAACAAGAATGAAATTACCCTAGTTTGATTTTACCATAATGCAACCACTTAGAGTAGTTCCAATGGACTCTTTAAAATAACTATTTTGTAAAATATAGTTAAAATCCATCAAATTCATGATCTAATGGAGCATTCAAAATAGAATTTTTTTACATTCATCTACAGTAATTATGTTACATGTAGAACAATTCTGTTCATAAATGTAAAAATATTTTAATCGTTTTTATTCTTTCTCAACATATCTGGAGATCACGAAATGGGTGGCCTCGTCGTTCAAGAAGTCATCTTCACGAAATTACGTTCGAAACTTTCGTCACAGATCATGTCGCTATCAGAGCTAGAGTTTGAATGATGCCAAAAATCTTTGTTTGAACCGAGCCCATCTTCGTCTTTGAGGACTCAAGAGAGTGAGGAAGAAACATGGCCTCGTTGTTGGGCGATATGCTGGAGAAGACATCGGAGATTTGCTGGGCGATTTGCTGGACACTGGCATCGAAGAAGCAGGTGAAGGGTGAGAGAGGAGGAGGAATAGAGGGAAAGAACGAGGAGAGTAAGAGATCTGATCGAGCGAAATTATAGTATCAATTTCTAAGATTTTGAAGAAGACAAAACGGAAAAGATGAAATAAGTTTTAGATTTATTGTAAATAAATATTTAAATAAAATATTTAAATGAATAAATAGGAATAAAATAATAATATATAGATGATATAAAAAATAGATAAACTGATGGATAATAAAATTTAAAAAAAAAACTAGATTTTTTATAGTGTATTAAAAAATAAAAAATAAAGAGTACATTGAAAATGCTCTTGTTCTGTCCACATGCTTACTATATATTCACGTGGCGATCTATTGCAACTCAACTGTGCTCGAGCTTGGAAGAATTTTTAAACACGTTTACTTTGCATGTGATCAGAGGCACGGGGTTCAATACCCAGCATCTCCATATTCTAGTTCTCCTAGCTAGTTAAGTTCTGTCATCTTTTCAACTTTACGCCAACATATTCGTATCATATTTTGAAGGGTGGTGCTGGAATTCCATCGAACCTTATAATAAATACAGTCTATTTTAAAAATATAATAAAAAATTTTAAAAAATATAATAATATAAAAAAATATAATAAAAAATATAATAAAAAAATCAAATGAATATGATTTTAAGGGAGGATTTGGCCCTTAGTCGATCGAAGCCGCCGCCAGTGGTGGTGGGCAACACCACCCATGCCATCGAGACCGTCTCCCTCTGGCGACCTCACCCTTGCGACGGTGACCACCAGCGACCTCCCACCTTCCCCCGACAGCCTTAAACTAGAAATTGATCCATTTCGTCAAAGGGAGCCCGTCTCGATAGCATGGGCGGTGTCACCCATCGCCATCGAGAGCAAGCGAGGACTAGAGAATTGGTTTGAGAAAACCAATTCTTCAACCCTAGGCAAGCGAATCGTAGGGCGGGGTCTGGAACCTAGGCGACCTCGTGATTCATGTGTCGCCGATGAACATGTGAGGACTAGAGAATTGGTTTGAGAAAACCAATTATTTAGCGATGGGCAAGCGAATTGTTGGGTGAGGCATAGAATTCAGGCGACCCCGCGATTCATGCGTCGCCGGCGAACAGGCGAGGACTAGAGAGTGGGTTCAAGAAAACCAACTCTTCAGCTCTGGGCGAGCGAATCATTGGGCGAGGCATGGAACCTAAGCGACCCCGCGATTGGTGCGTCGTCGGCAAACAGGCGAGGACTAGAAAGTTGGTTTGAGAAAATCAATTCTTCAGCCTTGAGCGAGCGAATCATTGTGAGGCATGGAACCTAGGCGACCCCGCGATTGGTGCGTCGCCGGCAAACAGGCGAGGACTAGAGAGTTGGTTTGAGAAAATCAATTCTTCAGCCCTGGCCGAGCGAATCGTTGGGCGAGGCATGGAACCCAGGCGACTCCGCGATTCATGCGTCGACGGCAAACAGGCGAGGACTAGAGAATTGGTTTGAGAAAACCAATTCTTCAGCCCTGGGCGAGCGAATCGTTGGGCGAGGTCTGGAACCCAGGCGACACCACGATTCGTGTGTCACCGGCAAATAAGTGAGGACTAGAGAATTGGTTTGAGAAAACCAATTCTTCAATCCTGGGCGAGCGAATCGTTGGGTGGGGGCATGGAACCCAGGCGACACTGCGATTCGTGTGTTACCGGTGAACAGGCGAGGACTAGAAAATTGGTTTGAGAACCAATTCTTTAGCCCTGAGCGAGCGAATCGTTGGGAGGGGTCTGGAACCCAGGCGACCCCGCGATTCGTGTGTCGTCGGCGAACAGGCGAAGACTAGAGAATTGGTTTGAGAAAACCAATTCTTCATCCCTGGGCGAGCGAATCGTTGAGTGAGACATGAAACCCAGGCAGCCCTGCGATTCATGGGTCACTGGCGAAGGGGCGAGGACTAGAGAGTTGGTTTGAGAAAAACAATTCTTCAGCCCTGGGCGAGCGAATCGTTAGGCGGGGCATGGAACCCAAACGACCCCACGATTCGTGCGTCGCCGGCGAACAGGCGAGGACTAGAGAATTGGTTTGAGAAAACCAATTTTTCAGCCCTGGGCAAGCGAACCGTTGGGCGGGGCATGGAACCCAGGAAACCCCGCGATTCATGCGGTAATGTCTCTCATAATAAATATAATAGGCGATTGAAAGTATTCACTATGATTTCAAGAACTTCAACCTTTACATGATCTAACCTCGCTATACATAATACTTCTTCAAATGTTCATATTCCATGGATGAAAGAGCGCATTCCCTTCACTATCTTTGAGCCTGTATGATCCCGGGCAATTACTCATAGTGACAACATAGGGTCCTTCCCATCTAGGTCCCAGCTTGCACTCCTCGGTTATGGTTATTCTCATTCGTTTCAACACTAAGTCACCGGGTTTGAAGGCTCTGGATTTGACTCGTCTATTGAAAAACTTTTCGGCCATGCGCTTATGATGTTTTACTCTTATGGCTGCTTATATTCCTCTTTCCTCAATGAGATCCAGTTGTTGTAATAATTTTATTTCATTGGCCTTTGGGTGGAAATATTGTACTCTTGAGGTGGAGGTTCCTACTTCTGCGGGGATAATGGCTTCACTACCGTATGTGAGAGCAAATGGTGTTTCCTCTTTAGGAGTTCAAACAGTAGTCCGATAGGACCATAATACACCAGGCAGTTTATTTGCCCATGCCCCTTTGTAACTTCCTAACCTATTTCTAAGAATAGATAAGATAGTTTTGTTAGTCGCCTCTGCTTGGCCATTTTCTTGTGGGTGTCCAGGCGAGGAATACCGTACCTTGATTCTCAATTCCACGCACCACAGCCAGTAATGTGAAGAGTCGAATTATCCCCCATTACCTAATACAAAACTTTTTGGTATTCCAAATCGGCATATAATAAATTTCCAGAAGAACTTGGTGATGGCTTGAGTGGTAATTGTGGATAGGGCCTTTGCCTGAACCCACTTCGTGAAATAACAGCAACCATGATGAACTTTACTCCTCCACGGGCAATTGGAAAAGGGCCGATGAGGTCTAGCCCCCACTGAGCAAAGGGTCAAGCTGCTACCATGGACGATAGTTTTGTGGGTGGGAGGTGTGGAACGATTGCATGTTCTTAACACTGGATGCATTTTCGAGCAAATTTTCTGGCATCTTTAAGGATGTTTGGCCAGCAATAACCTGCTCGAGTTATTTTAGTGGCCAAGGCTCTTCCTCCCGAATGGCTTCCGCAAATGCCTTCATGAATTTCTACTAGTACGTACTGAGATTCCTCTGGTGAAAGACATCTGAGCAATGGTTCCAAGAATCCCTTTCTATACAGTACCCCTTCCAAGATAGTGAACCTAGCAGCCCTATTCTTGACCTTTCTTGCTTCACTTGGGTTGGCGGGTAACTTATTATCTTGTAGAAAGTCCACTATGTTTTCCGCCCATTCGAGTCGAACTGTCTCTGCTTGGAGTATTTTCTTTCCAATGGAGGGAATGTCAGCTTGCCTTACCTCGGTATGCTCGGGGAAAGGAATATCTTCTTGCCCAGACGCTGCCCTTGCCAAGCGATCAGCTTGGCTATTACTGGCCTTTGGAATTTGTCGAATAGATGAGTACTGAAAGTAATCTTGTGCCTTACAAACTAACTGGAAATATTTCTTCAATCGTTCCCCCTTGGTTGCAAATGTGTCCGTTACCTGGTTAACTACAACCTGGAAGTTGGCACGTATCTCTACTTCTTTGGGCCCTAGAAGGCGAGCAATGGTTAGGCCAGTTAAGAGCACTTCATATTCTGTCTCATTGTTAGTGACTTTGAAAGTAATCTAAACAGCATTGTTATACTCTCTTCCATCGTTAGTGATAATGTGGACACTTGCTCCCCCTCCTGCCTTACATGTGGATCCTTCTACATAAACTATCCAAGGTTTGCTAGAGAGAATTTTGGAAATTTCCTCTGGGAAGCCTGTAAGTTTAATTACAAAATCGGCTAACACTTGCCATTTGATCGCCTTTCTAGGTGCATATTGGATGTCAAATTTCGCTAAATTCTATGGCCCATTTCGCTAGTCTTCCTAAAGTATTTGGTTGTGGTAGCACTGCTTTCAAAGGTTGATCCGTGAGTACTTATATGGTGTGAGTTTGAAAATATGGTCGGAGTCGCCTGGTTGCGACAAGGACCATCATATCCAACTTAGGGTACCTGGATTCTACTCCACGAAATGCCCGGCTCACGTAATATACTGGTCATTTTCCTAATGTTGTGTCTTTGACTAGAACGGCCGAGGTGGCATTAGGTGAAATTGCTAAGTAAGCAATTAATATCTCACCTGGCTCAGTCTGGCTAAGCAATGGTGGGTGAGTTAGATATTCTTTTAACTCATCTAGAGCTTTGTCACAGGTTGAGTTCCATTCTTGTGCTTTCCTCAGAACTTGAAAGAAAGGTAAACATTGATCAGTGGATCTAGCTATGAAACAATTTAGGGCGGCTACCTGGCCTGCCAATTGTTGTACCTCGTGATGGTTTCGGGGTGCGATCATGTGAGAGATGGCTCTTACTTTTTCTAGATTAACTTCAATTTCTCTTTCGGAGACCATATAACCTAGGAATTTTCCTGATCCAACCCCAAATGAACATTTGTTTGGGTTGAGTTTCATTATATACTGGCGTAGGATCGCAAAAGCCTCCAATAAGTCATTTATATGCTGCTCGGATGTTTTACTTTTGACCAGAAGATCGTCAACATATACTTCTACATTCCACTCTATCTGCTGTTTAAACATCCGATTTACCAGGCATTGATATGTAGCTCCTGCAATTTTCAGCCCGAAGGGCATTACCTTGTAGCAATACAATTTTCGGTCTATAATGAAAGCAGTTTTCTCTTCATCCTCTGAGCTCATTCTGATTTGATTATAGCCTAAGTAAGCGTCCATGAAGCTAAGCAGGGGATGACCCGCGATAGAATCTATAATCAGATCAATACGAGGGAATGAGAAACAATCTTTCGGACATGCTCTGTTGAGATCAGTGAAATCCACACACATTCTCCATTTGCCACTTGCTTTCTTTACTAGTACTACATTAGATAGTCATTCTGGGTAATGGACTTCTCTAATAAAATTAGCTGTTAAGAGGCGATCTACTTCCTCATCTATAGCGGCATATTTTTTGACGCAAAAACTTCGCCTTTTTTGTTTGACCTTGCGTGCTCCCTGGTTAACACATAAACGATGTTTGGCAACGTTATTATCTATACCCAGCATATCTTGATGAGTCCAGGTAAAGATATCTTGGTGTTCAGTCAAAAGTTGCTTGAGTTTTGGTTTTAGACTAGGTTCCAGATTGGAGCCTGTCTAAACTTTCTGTTCTGGCTTCACCGGATTAAGGGCGACCAACTCTAATGGCTCTCTAGGCTTGGCTTGCTTGATAGCCTGTTCGTCTTGAACTTTTTCATCTCATTCAGTTAAGGGCGACGACGGCGGTAATTCAGCTGTGACTACGCTAATTTTTTGGTCTCCTTTGTTGGCGACGATTACCATCTGGTATATGGGTTTTAGTTCACGGGAATAACATTCACGGGCTAGGGTTTGCTCACCTTTCACTTCTCCAATACCTTTCTAAGTTAGGAACTTCATTTTCAGATGATATGTAGAGGTGATCATTTTTAGGCGATTTAAGGTGGGACGTCCCACTATAGCGTTGTATAAGGATGGGGCTTTAACCACTAGAAAGTCCACCATGATCATTGACATTTTGGGTGCCTCGCCAGCCATAATGGGTAGAGTGATCACTCCTTTAGGCTTAATTTTTTAGCCAGCGAATCCTCTGAGAGATGTCGGGGTTTGCCGCAATTTGTCTCCCCCGATTCTCATCTTGTCAAAGGCTTTCCAATACAAAATATCAGTTGAACTTCCATTATCAACAAGGATACTTTTCGTTGTAAAATTGGCAATTAATAGGGTTATCACTAAAGCATCATCATGAGGTTGTATCATTCCTTCGTCTTGTTTGTCAAAAACAATGGGGAAATTCTCCGAAAGCTGTGTATCCTGGGTAGACTCCGACATGGTGAAGATCTTCACATAGCGTGCTTCTCGAGCATAAGCTTTCATTGAAGCAGAAATTTCTCCCCCTCTTGGTACCCCTCCAGCAATGGTTTGTATTTCACTTAAAGGGCCTCCAGCTTGGGGTGAACCTCTGCTATCTCTCTCGCCTTTACCTTTGTGAGGACTCGAGCTACGTTTATTGTTAGGATATCCTCCTCTCCTTTGTTGTTCGCATCTTTGCTCTTCATCTTTTCTCTTCAAAGTTCTACAGTCCCGAGTATTGTGCCAAGTAGATTTGTGATATTCGCAGTACATGTTTGTTGGTCGTCACTGGCCCGGATTGCCGTGTTGCTTCTCCTAAAGATCCTTGTCAACTGCTAGATTATTGTGGAGACATGGTTGTTACTGAGAATTTCCCTGACTATATATTCTTCTAGAGTCATTAGCGTTTTTCTTTTTGATCCCTTTTGCTTGCAAATTTGTTTCAGTCTTGCTTGTACACTCTATTTCTTCCCGACGAGGTTTTGTGAGAGTTTGTAGAGTGTCTTCAACATTTATATAACCATCAGCCCTATCCATGAATTCTGCCAACGTAGCAGGAGTTCGTTGAGCAATTTCTCTTAAAAAAGGGCTTCCTAGCCATACTTAGGAGGGCAGCTAAGGTGATTTTCTCATCTTAATCGCCTATAGTCATCAGCTCCTTGTTGAAACCGTGAGAGATAATTCTTGAGACTTTCCTGGTTGTTCTGTTTGACTGTGAGGAGGTAAGTAGCTAGTCATTTCCTCTTATGACTTCCCAAAAACTAAGTAATGAAAAGGCGAGTAAGACAATAAAAAATATCCACAGTACCAGTCGGAACCGTCCCGAACCAAGTTCGTGCTGCTCCTTTCAGGGCGAGTGGAAATGCTCTACATGCCACCTTATTAGGATAATCATGTAAGCTTATGTGTGTCCTAAACATTTCGATATGTTCATATGGGTCTGTGCTTCCATCATAGAGCTCCATCTGAGGTGTTCAAAATTTAGGAGGTAAAGGTACCGCCATTACGCTTGCACTATAAGGGGTGCCTAAATTGTTGTGCAGCTGCCCAGTGATGGATGAGGCTTCTATAAGTTTAGCTATATTTTCGTATTTATCTTCCAATTCTTTGAGTTTCAGCTGTATTTTACATCTTTCTTCCTCCTCTTCCCGATTAGAATCATTTGCTTGATGAGATTCCTCACATTTACTAACAGAAGGTTCTTCACAGGCCGTAAGTTATTCATTATTTCTCTGCAGCCTCTCGTTTTCTCTTGTTAGCTTCTTGATGGTTTCTTCCATGGCGGCTAGTCGTTCTTCCATCAGACAATCTTCTGGATTGTGTTCACTAACTTGAAATCACCACGTGACCGATTTGCAGAGAACACGTTAACAGAATCCCACAGACGGCGCCACTGTTGATGGGTGTTCTGCAATCCTGAGTTTAGCGGAAGAATCCAAGCTAATAGATCTGCACAAGGTCAATAGAGAGCAAGACTGGGATGGCCCTGTTCACCCTCCGATGCTTTTGTTAGAGATGGAATTTATATCTTCTATCAGTATAAAGAAAAAGAGTGAATACCTTTTTTCTTACCCCCGAACAATATATGATCTTCCTCGTTATATGGATTGAGATGCCGTGTTGATATGCGTACCATGGCCCAGGATAGTTGGTGAGAATGTCTGTCAATCGGAGGGTGTCTTCTCTCTGTTGTCTTGAATAATTTATTGCTTTTGTTTCTTCTGAATAATATCTTCATCAGGGTAATCATATCTAGGCGAGTTATTTCCCACTTAGCATGCCTCATGTCTTTCCTTTGTGTTTCCGCTGGCCAGGTTGTATTGAATGCGGAAAGTCATATTGTCAGGCATTAAATGCTCCTAGTTCTTCTGATTGTTATACTATTCTGATAGCTGGGATAAGGGTAGAAATTCATTTAATGAATCTTTTGTGCTTATCTTTATTGAACTAAATAGGATAAAAGATGGTTAAGTTAGAACGGAGGAAGTGAGACCCAACTCTTTTGTTATCAAACGCCCTTCCCTCCCTTGCCACTATTTTCAGATTACCCTTACAGAGTTTGTAGGCAGGCATCATTTATTATTGTATACGGCATTATCCTATGATTGATTCTCCCCTCACAAGTAGAAGGTCGTAAAGATCTTGATATTTTGTAATTTGAGAAGCATTCTATTGAAGATACAAAGAAAGTATGTAAAAGTACTAAATTCATAAACTAACATGACCTTATGTGACTTTTTAGATTTATTTTATATCAAAAATAATTTTAAAATATGTTGTACTACATCCAATCACGTTATTTATTGGGATACTTTTGTGTAATTTTCTTTTTATGGTTAAAGTATTTGCATTTTATAATTAGTTTCAGTTTCTTGGTTATAAAGTTTTGGTAACAATAGGAATAGTTATTGGAGGGCTAATTACCAACCTAGAAACAGTACTTTCCCAATGTGAGAGATCAAGGCTAGCTTGAATATTAATTAAACAGGATCGGATCATTGCAACAACATATATGGATTTTTGCAGCAACAACATATTGTTGCAAAAAGCTCATTTTCTATCACAAAAAGATTTTTGTGGCAAACATCTTTGGTTGCTGGGTTTGTGGATAAAAAAATTTCAATTATGTGTTTTTCTTGCCAAATTATGTTTTGGTCACAAAAGCTAACTTTTTGCAACAAAAATTTTTCGTAGCAAAAGTCAATTTATTTTGTCGCAAAAATACATCTCGGGTGATACTTTAATAGTTATAAAACATTATTTACCGCAAAAAAATTAGTTTGTGGCAAAATATAAATTTAAACTTATTTATTGCAGCAATACTTTGTGGCAAGAACAAAATCTAAATCTATTTGTGGAAAAACAAGTATTTGCCACATGTTTTTCTTTATCACAAAAAATTAATTTAACAAATTTGTAAATTTATTTGCTGCGACAACACTTTGTGGCAAAAACATAATTTTTTCGTGGAAAAACAAGTATTTGCCACAAGTTTTCCTTCACCGCAAAAAGTAAATTTAATTAATTAGTAAATTTATTTGTCGCAACAACACTTTGTGGTAAGAACACAATTTTTCGCCACAAAACAAGTATTTGCCACAAGTTTTCCTTCACCACAAAAGATAAATTTAACAAATTTGTATGTTTAATTGCCGCAGCAACACTTTGTGATAAGAACACAATTTTTCGTCACAAAACAAGTATTTTTCATAAAATTTTATTTGCTAATGCAATTTGGTGGCAAAAGACTCGTTTTTTTTTTTTTTCTACAATCAAATTTTGTAGTAATAAGCCACTATTTGTCACAAATTTATGTAGCAGAAAAAGAATTTGTGGGAAAATGTCACATATGTTGTAGTGCTGCCTGCTTCCATCAACCCAATTAAAGATCATTATAAAGTCCTAATTGTGTAATTTGGAAGTACTGTATTTGAATAGAAATCGAGTCTTAAACCACCCCATCAACCAAAAAACACTTAGTTTTTGTAGCATTGGATTTGGACCTGATCTACATTTAATTCCAACACTGTTGGAACTAGACTCGTTGAATGTGGAACACGTACGTACGTGCGTTCTACATCCATTAATTGGGTACAATTCTAATAGAAAATTGGATCTAATTATGATCTTAACGCATGCATTTTTAATCATGGTTTATGATCTTTGTGGGGTTGAATATAACAAGCAATATCACATCCATATCAAAATGAATTATATGTATTTTTGTGATTTTGTACTTATTTGAAATATAAATATGACTATGTTTTGGGATAGAAACTGACGAGAACTTCCTCTTTATTGGAAACATATTGTTTAGAATTTAGGATCCAACATATATTTCTTTTATCATTTTGGAAAGGATGATACTCTACTTTATCTTATATTTTTTTCATTTCTAATCATAATATCTATTGACGTGAGAAATTTATATATGAAACTACATAAAATGCATTGCTTATCCCGTCAAAACTAAAGACAATAAGATTTGGAACAAGCTACATACACCACTGCAGTGTTCTGTTTGTGTGTCCCATTAGATGTGACTTGCTACCGTGGCAATGTTTTTTTATTTTTTTTTGACTTCTCCTCACCACTGAAATACCCATACCCCTATCCCGTGAAACATACCTATGTTCCGAAAGAAAAAATTTTGAGATAAATTACACTCATTACACTCATACATACATGAATAATAACACATTACTATTTATGTGTAAGTATAATAATTATGACTTCACTCTGGCATTGCTCTTCCGAAATACCCATACCCCTTCACCGAAATAATACTAGAAAACACTTTCATCGGACGCATTAGCAACCGGGAAACCATCGTCTATTGGGATCTTTTCCGTACGTCTCCTTCACGATTTGATTCCAGCCCCATTTCGTCTCTTTCAGTGAGCATTTCTTGACTTTTTCTATTAGGATCGCATTGTCTAGACTTGTAGCTTGTTTTCAGATCGCATTTTTGGGATGTTTACAATTTTGATGCCAATTTGTCTGGGATGTTCATTTTTATGGCATTTTTGGGACTTTCACATCTTGATGTCAATTTTTTCTTATACATTGTTATTAGATAGCATTGTTTTCATATTTACTTAGCTTGCAAGCAACGTACAAGATTGATCTTTGAGTACTTTTTATATAAAAAATGTTAGGGATAAATGTTAAAGATAAGCAACGGATAAATGTCAACTAATAATTTGTGATATTTAGTGTCTGTTGTGTACTGCACAATATTTATGAATTGAAAAGTAAAGAAATTAATTTAAAACTGAAGGAAATGAATTCGAAATCTTTTGTTTATCATATCAGTTGGCATTTGTCCGCTGCTTGTCTCTAACTTTTGTTCCTAACATTGCTCTTTTATATTGATAATTTTTTGGAGGAGATTCCAACGCCGATGGTAATGATTCGATGAAAACAATCAGGATATTTCGATGAAAGTGCTTCACGGTTTGAGGGGTAGGGATATGCTTCACGGTTTGAGGGGCTGGGATATGAGAAAGTAAAAAAACAAAAAACAAATAAAATGGGATGCTACAGTGGCACGCTACATCTAAGAGCATTCCTATTGGATTGACTAAAAGTCATCTTTCAAAAAGTATGCTTTTGCACAAATATCAAAAAATAAGAGTCATATTTTATCAAATATGATAATGAAGTGTGTAAAAAATTGTTTAAAAAGTACTTTTTATGAATAATAAAATTAAAACAATTGCCAAAAAGGTAAAAAAAATTATCAAATTAAAAAGTACTTTTTTAAATATTTTTCTACATACTTTATTATCATATTTGATCAAATATAATACTTATTTTTTGATATTTATGAAAAAATATATTTTTTTAAAATTGACTTTTAGCTAATCCAATAAAAATATTCTAACAGAACTATGGAGCAGTATAAGTAGCATCGCCCATAAGATTTAAGATGAAACCTTGAGAAAATCAAGAACCTCTTATTAGTGACACTAGCACTTTCATGAAAACTTAAAATATTGGCAACACCTCTTAAATTTTGTCAATTTCACAAATGTTAAAAAAGTGACTCTTGATTATTATAATTAATTTTCAATATGCCAACGACTCCGACGGCAAATTCAATCGTCGAAACACTCAAAAGATTTTTTGAAAAGTTTTAAGATTTTTATTAGAAGAAATATGAATTTTTGTGATCAATTATTTATGATGAAAAAATTAGTTATTACTTATTTTAATTGTAAATAATTATTTTGTTAAAATGAATTGATTACAAAAAAAATAATTTTCTTGTAAAATTTATATGTAATGCAAAAGGTTTTGTTGGTTCAAAATATGGAAGAAATATTACAACTAATATCCAACGAGCGCTTCAACTTTGGTGTCTTAGAAAAAGCCTTTTTTTTTTAATCTTTGAAAAAATAGTTTTGCTGACTATTGCTTTAACTTTAGTGTATTTTGAATTTAGAAAAAAAATAATGTTTTATCATGAGTTATAAAATGGTTGTGTAGTTTAGGTTTTCTTCTTATCTTTTGAGTTTATTTAGATTTTGTTTGACTTTGACAAATTCAAAATTTTTTAAAAATATTTTTTAAAAGAAAATAGTGTAAAAAATAATAATTATGGACGTACGATTATTCCCGTATCCCAATATGATTGGATAGTTACTGCAATCCTGAACGAGATGAACTCGTCTCAACTCATCTCAAACTCATCATTACATTTTTTTAAATTCTCATATAAAATAAATCTCAATACAACTTTTTCAAATTTTAATACATATTTTTCATAATTCAAATTTTTCAAATTTCAAAACAATAATAATATTAAAAAATAAATTCAACTCATTTCAACTCATCTCATCTTCCAATCCAAACTAGGCCTGAATATTATACGGAAACATGATTTTGTGTCCTATTTAAATGTTGAGTTGAATTTGAATTAACTGAATCTTTTGTAAATAATAATGAATTGAAATGGTGAAGAACATTTTGTAGAACTCACTTAAGATAAATTTAAATATATTTAGATGTTAATATGAGTTTAAATATATTTATGAAGAGTTAAAAAAGGTTGTGAGTTTTCCATATAAAAAAGTATTAAGTTGAAAAAGATTATAAATTTTACATGTAAAGAGGTTTTGAGTCAAAATGAATTTAGTAATTTGAAAATAAAAATTTTAAATATTAGACTTAATTTAAAATTAGATTAAATTTAATTGATCTCAATTCAATCCGAATTTCAACCAAGACCTAAATAGAAAAATGCTTCTCTTGTAATCACTTCTATCGATTGAGATTTTTTTTATATTTAATTTTTTTTAATGAATTGGGATTTTTATTTTTTATATATTTTATTAATTTAAAAATATGTGTAAAAAAATTATATATTTTGACTCTATCAATATCCTTTTTTTTTAAGAAAAGTTTCAAAATAAAGACTATCAATGTAACTATTTTTTTTAAGCTCGACCATATAAGTCCCTTGTTACTTTAGAATGTCTAGTTTGAATCCTAGTTATTGTCCGATGAGTGAGTCCATCGCCACATCATTATCAAGATGCCAATTGGTCTAAAACTCATCTCATGATCCAAAAGTCAAATTTTACTTATTAATAATTCCTAATTTCAAAATCATGGAATACAAACACGTATCAAGTGAGCTACCACTATGGTGGGCTTCACGATAACCTCTTTATTTTTTTGTAAGCTTCATGATAACTTTCTTAGGGCGATATCATTGGATAGGACATTGCTAAACTATAATTTTAGCCAACGTAATCTCTATTTTGACTTTCGGTCATTCTATTCACATGAGTTTCCACATTGGAATAGCTATTTTTTCAAAATGTAATAGTAAAATAATATAACTAATTTTGGCTTTGGTTATTTATATCAAATCTCCACATTAAATTATCTATTTATGAGGATACAAATAATTAATAATTAATAATAAATAATTAAATCTTTTTTAACTATTTATAATTATTAAATTAATTAATTTTATCATATTTGATTATTCTATCTATCATATGTTAATTAATAATCGTATTTCAATTAAATTATGAATTTTAAAAAATAATTAGTAATCATCTTATATTTAAATTAAATTATTAATCAATATTTAAAAAAAATTATTTCTTTTTATTCTTCATTCAATTATATTTTTTTTGGAAGATGCTGCTGAACGGTCCAGCTATTTTAATGAGAAAAACAACCCTCCACTTAGAGAACGCCACCTCAACAATTACACCAAAATCACGGTAAACTCGTATGTACACCAAAGTCAACAATTACATCAAAATCACAGAGCGGCATCTTTCGTCTTTCTCTTTCCCCCTTCAATGAAAACATAATCAAGCTATGATTTTTTCGCATGTACACGTTGTTTCTCAAATAGAAACGGAAAGGAAAAAAAAAAGAAATAGAATTGAAAAAAGCAATCGACGAAGATGGACGAGCACTGAGTTGCAGACCAAAAATGAAAAAATACATTGGTGTTCAACCTAGTAATAATCTGCACGATCCCCTTCGAAACTAACCCAAAACATTTTTCTTTTTTTTCTTGAGAAACAAACACAAAGAACAAGAGGAAAATTAATTTTAGAGTAACTCAAGGAAAAACTTGAGAAATGGCACCAGACTTTCCGACGGCTACAGCTACAATTTCTTGAACAATTTGATCAAAGTCATTAAAACAATTTCTTGAAGTTTCTTTGTAACCGTCCAAGTCTGATTGAAAAAGATGTCAAATTTTTGAGTCAAATGAAAAGTAAGTAGGATGGAAAAGTGGTTCATGTATGGGAGGGGTCTGCATTTCTGGAGATGAGGTTTTCTCATAGGGATGGGATCGGAGGATATTATCTACAAGACTTGAAAACGAGAGAGAGAAGGGGGTTGTTTTCAAAGATCATATGAAGTGCGTTCACAAAACACTTTAGGTGGAATTCATACGTGTCAAGAGACTATTAGTGGAATGTTATTAACTTAAAACAAGCCCGACCCATCCCTATTTATTTCCATATTTTTTTACCAATTTAATTTTCTCTATCCAAAAATTATAGGAAGAGAAAGTAAAGTAAAAAAGTAAAAAAAGTAAAAAGAATAAAATAAAAATTTGACCATTATATTTGATTGACTATATTTAGCATTTGGTTTGGGTTTACTATTCACTAAAACTAAATTATTTGACTTTTAAATAATCTAATGTGGGTCTAGATTAGCTTACTCACATGAGCAATCATCTTTAGGGTTACAAAGGAGTAGCGAACAAAGATGAGACAATGTGTCATTCAGTACTTGTCCAGAGAGGGATAAGTTGTAAGATACAAAAGATATGTTCCCTTAATGTGAGCGAAGATGAGATCCATCATATTTAAAGGATCGTGTACGGTTACTCACAATCCATATAGCCTGTGGCTTACTCACATGAGAGATCGTCTTTGGGGCTACAAAGAAATAGCGAACAAAGATGAGACAATGTGTCATTCGGTATTTGTCCAGAGATGGATAAGTTGTGAGACATAAAAAATATGTCCCCTTAGTGGAAGCAAAGATGAGGTCTATCATATTTAAAATAATCGTGCATGGTTACTCACAATCCAATAACCTGTGGTTTAGCCAGATGTGAGATCCTCTTTGGTGCTTTGGATATCGAGCAAATGGAGGGACTCGAGTTAGGCACTAAGATAACGACTAGACTAAGATCTGTATGGTGTATTGAGATTAGATATACACTCTTCCAATCATAGTATATATTTCATCTACATGTGCTTTTATGACCAATAATAGAGGTGAGTGAAAAGATCATTGTTTCCTCATCGTGTGAGTCTTATAGGTCATAATTGATGACCATAATTTATTTATACCCTTTGGAGACATTTGACTGTTACGAGGTTGATATTTTAGTATCTGCTACTTTTGCATGTTATCTATGACCATATATGATACGGTCTAAAGAGGTATTACTGGGAACGTGACTAAACTGAGACTAAATGACATGAAGGCGAAGGGAAGATTATTTGGTAATACATCGATATTGTTGTGTACTCATTACTGGCAAGTTATGTTACTTCTTAAAATTGCAACATAACTATGAGTACATCATGTTCTATGGGGATTGAGCATTGCTCTGAATTATTTAGACTCGAGAGGGATTAGAGATACTTAATCTGATGTGACCAAATGAGTCGGGGCATAACAAAACATTTTTAGGGATGTTGTTATACTGGTCTTCTCTCAAAGAAATTTAGTATAGTGCTCTCATTTTTCTTTTACAATTTGCGCTCGATGGTCGCACGACCTATTTGCCAGAATGAACAGGATTGAGAACATATTGAAATATGTAGATATTAGGTCTTGCTCACTATGTGTGAGTTACAGATATAAGAAAGAGGCACTCATAGTAGGCACCCATTCACCTCCTCTTGGGGGTTATGAAATAGTTTAATAATCATTGTATGAGACTTGATGGCTAGCCATTAAGGACCAGCCAAGAGTGACGCTAAAAAGGCTATTTATATAACCTTCCCCTCTTGTGAATGATCTACTTGAAGCATCAAAGATAGAATTTCTCTCTCAAAATAGTTCTCTCTTGTCTCGGCATCTATGCTGTGGAATGTGTAAGTATTGCTTTGATTTTCTACCACGTAGCAAACTCTATCATCGCTTGGTGGATATTGGATGAACAACATCGACGCCGAAGAATCCATGGAACAACCACACTAAAGCCGAGATATTATCGACGAGGTAATTCGCTTCCATTGTGTATTTTGATCAAGATTTTCTAACAGATCTCAATTCAATTCAAATTTCAGCCGAGACCTAAATAGAAAAATGCTTCTCCTGTAATCACTTCTATCGATTGAGAGTTTTTTATATTTAATGTTTTTTAATGAATTGGGATTTTTGTTTTTTTATATATTCGATTAATTTAAATAGATGTAAATTTTTTTTTTTTATCTATTTTGACTCTCTCAATGACCTTTTTTTAAGAAAAGTTTCAAGACAAAGACGATCAGTATAACTATCTTTTTTAAACTCGATTATATGAGTCCTTTTTTACTTTAGAATGTCTAGTTTGAATCATAATTATCATCCAATGAGCAAGTCCATCGTCACAACACTATCAAAATGTCAATCGATCTAAAACACATCTTATTATCCAAAAGTCAAATTTTACTATTTAATAATTCCTAATTACAAAATCATGAAATACAAAAACGTATCAAGTGAACTACCACTTTAGTTGGCTTCACGATAACCATTTTTTTTTTTTTTTCGGGTAAGCTTCATGATAACCTCTTCAGAACATTCTCAATGGATTAGATAAAAATTATCCTTAAAAAGTATAATTTCGTATAAATATTAAAAAAATTTGATCATATTTAATTAAATATGACAATGAAATTTGTGAAAAAAAGAAATAAAAATGCTTTTTATAAATAGTAAAATTAAAATTTTGTCCAACAATTATTAAATTATGTAAAATTATATTTTTTAAATGATAATTTTTAACCAAGAGTAGCCACCCTGGTCAGTGGTCAATAACACTGATAAGAGTAATAAAAATGTAATAATAAAACATTACATAATAAAAAATAATGATGAAATATTAAATAGACACAGATTCGCAACACAGTCTAAAACGCTTCCTACAACTCGAGTCGGAGATTAGGAATCGAATCGCCTTCTTCCCTCGGGGTTTGCTCCGCACCAAAATTCTTGCAAAAAAACCCCGCTTGTCTCTTGAGTTTCTCCTTGTCGAGTTCAAGCGCGGCCCGATTCAGCTCGTCATTTTCTGGTAATTTGCTTCGCTACTCAGATTTCGCTTTTTCCTTTTTCACATATACCGGGCATGACAGCGATTTTGGTGTTCATAAGGGGGCAATAGGAGCAACGTGTAATTTTTGCGGTCCGTAAATACAATCTTGAAAATTACATGGTCATCGCTATTATAATCTATTTATGGAAGATTTGAATTTCCTCCTAAAACTGTTTGGTGAAAGTCCTGAGCGAAACTTTGTAATCCTTTTTGCTTGCAGAACTGCGTAGTTTGCTGCTTCGTAACAATATGGATGTTGACGTAGATCATTACTGTATTCTTGGGCTACCCTCAGGTGAGGAAGGCGCCAAGCTTAGCGTGGATGAAATTAAAAGGGGGTACAGATCAAAAGCTTTGGAATTGCACCCGGATAAGAGGCCAGGTGATAAACAAGCCCTAAACGATTTTCAAAGGCTTCAGTCATCCTATGAGATTCTCAAGGATGAAAAGGCCAGGAAGTTGTTCGATGATCTTCTACGAGTTAAGCGCGAGCAGCAACGTCGCCAGTCGGAGCGGGATTCCAAACGGGATTCCAAGCGGCAGAAGATGGTTTCTGACCTTGAGGAAAGGGAACGGGCCGCTTTTGCGTCCGACCCTTCTGCAAAAGAGCGAGAAGAAGAGGAGAGAATTGCTAAGAAGTTGAAGGAAGAGATTGCTAGAATACGGGCAATGCATGCGAATAAATGGGCAAATATGACATCGACCACAAGTAGAGAATCACCAGGAGTGAGGAAGGAGGGTGCAGGTACTGCTGGGGCCAACATGGATAAGGAGAAAGTGCTTAAAGTTTCATGGGAGAGGGTTGGTGAAGATTACACGGCGGAGGGGTTGAAAGAGTTGTTTTCGAAGTTTGGCGAGGTGGAAGATGTTGTCATTAAGAGTTCCAAGAAAAAAGGTTCAGCACTTGTTGTGATGGCCAATAAAGATGCGGCGGTGAGTTTAGTACAGTACTATATTTATCCTTTTTAGTTGGAGTGTTTCTTCTTTTTTTTGGTTCTTTTGTAAGCACCGGTGTTTGGTTTCCTTTATGCTAGGTTGCTGCTACAGGAAGTGTGTGTGGTCATCTTTCTAATCCATTGCTAATCTTACCTCTGCAACCACCAATGGTGGCAGAGACTCCAAGTGCTCCAAGATCTGCCGAACCTGATAGGCTAAGTAATTTGGTTGGGGCTGGTTATACTGCATTCGAAGATTCTGTCTTAACAAAACTCCAAAAGGTTTGGTCTTTGTTGTCGACCTTGACGATTTCATATTTCATATTTTCTTTAAACCCCATGAAAAGCTATAATTTGCTTGATGGACTTTTCAAATATAATTTGTTTATTAGATTAAATGGATTGAATTTTCGGCTTGAAATATTCTTTTATTGAGGTCAAAACTTGTTTGTTTCTCTTTATATATACTTCTGTACAGATAATATTATATGCATCTACTTGTATCTGAAATAACATTGATTGTTGTAGTCCAGTTTCATCTCTTCTTCCTACAGTGGGGTTCTTTCGCTAAAGACCATGGCCATGTTTCTACTTGACTTACCATAGGCATAGGACATATGGAAACATGCTATTATAGTTTGCAGAAAACAATTGTGAAGACGAACAGCAATAATCTAATACGCCTACTGAAACATGCAAGTTCTTTTCTACTACTCTCATCTAATACCTGCTTTACTGGCATGATATTGTATATAATTATACCAGTAATGGCACCTGATGCTAATCATTTGGATTTGTTATTTGGTAGGACACAAAAGTTAATTTCTTTTATATTTTAGCAGTGGTGTGTGAAGATGCTGTGAAAAGTGTTGGATTCTTTTTAGCGCCATTCCATTTCATCTTTCATTTTTTTTCTTCTTACTTCGTTAGCTTTGGAGCAGGCTGCAAAAAACAAAAAATGACATGCAAGGCATTGAAGGAAGAAGATCGATCCGAGGGAATGCATCTCATGGAGCTGATATCATTGCGTCACTACCTGTGATTGAAAGTCCAAGGCACAGCATCCAGAAGATGCCATAGACTCATGCCATCAATCAGCTATTGACATCGAATCTTCCAGTCATTACACATTCCAGAAACCGTCCCCTCTATTATCCTAAAAAAGTATCACCCTTGGAAACAGCAGAAGGCAGCCAACTTATCTTATCGATCACATATTACCAGTTACCAACTTACTGTATACAATTCAAACTCATTGTTCATCTCTGTCACTTGTTATTCTAATCCATTGGTGGTTGAAATTAGGTATTGGAAAAGGGTATTTACTGTGATTAAGCAGAGTTGCTCTTTATGGGATTTGGGTTGGACAATATGGTTCTTCTGTGTATTCTCCTCCCTTTACTCATTTATAACTTTGTAATGTTATGGATAGCCATATTTTGTCCAATTTTAAGCTTGAAACTTATCCTGCCAGTGTCTCACACGCACATTTAGATGGTCTGAACTTCCGTTTCTTTTTCCTTTTTTCTAAACCCTTGTTGGATGCCTTGATTCTATGGTTATTGGCTGTGCCTTCGGTTATGTGAACATTTTAATTCCTTTTAAGACCAGAATAACCTAAGCCTCAAACCTCAACTCTCAAATAACTGAAATTATATTTGGAAAATAATTGAAATGGACTGTTTCTTATGTTTGTGATCTTTGCTCGTTAGTGGGTTAAATTTTTTGCAGTTTTCTTGTAAAAAAATGTTTGCGAAAGTGGGGTCCATTGAAAACAGTTTCGAATGAATATTTTTGTTAAAGATCTGCTTTTAGATTTTGTGAAAAATGATTTTGATTTTTGTGTTTTTTTTCTTCGAAAACTGTAACAAATTATTAATGGAAAAAACTACCAAATCTCCAACACGCTATACATTTTTTAATTTTTGTTTTTTTTTTATTTATCAAATATTTGATATATAAATAGTGAATAAAAAAAATTTAATTATTTGAAGAAGATTAAATTAAAAATTTTAAAAATTAAATTTAAAAATTAAAAAAATTGAAAAATTAAATTTTTTTAAAAAAAATGTAGTGTGTGAAAAATTGAAAGGTTGTGTAAGATGAATCAATTATCAATGAGAAATGATCTTGTACTACTCATTTACAATTTTTTTACAATTTTTTTAATTTAATTTTTAAATTTACTTAGTGATTAAGAATGTGAATCATAGTTTTGAATTTCG
The DNA here is from genome assembly GCA_036559045.1 of Platycarya longipes. Lineage (NCBI taxonomy): Eukaryota > Viridiplantae > Streptophyta > Magnoliopsida > Fagales > Juglandaceae > Platycarya > Platycarya longipes. The sequence continues at coordinate 26,039,903 of CM071790.1, read as the reverse complement.
TACTGTATCGGAGCAGTGACCAGTACAGAAATTGAGTCTTTTTCGTACCGGCCGGTATTTTCAACCATACTAGCCATGTGTACCGGCTTGTACCAAATTTCAGGATTTCACTTTTGTCTTTTTTTTTTTTTTTTTCATTTCTAGCTATTTTTTTTATCCTAATTTAGACTAGATTATTTACATATATTTATATATATAATTTATTCATATATTGACTATTATTTTAAAATATAATTTATATATGTATTTATATATATAATTTTTTTTTATGTATAGATTATTTCGAAATGGTACACGAAACGGTATCGATATCGAAATATTTCGTTTCAGTGCCTCGACCAGTATGTTCACCGGTATGGTATTCAAAATATTGATGTAAATATTAATAAAATTATATATATTTTTCTTAATGATTAAGAATATTAAAAATATACTTAAAAGAAAAAGATAAAAAAAAATTGAAATACACACAAAGTTGTAAAAATATTATAAAAATAATTGTACTAGTATCACCACTCGTTATCAATAGGAGAGTTTTTAGAGAAAGGTACATGGTGGGAGATGATAAAACCTTCGAAAGCTAAAGATGTTCGAGTGTTAGTAAAGAAAATGCAAATAAATACATACATGCATATATATATATATATATGTAAAAATACCCAAACACCTTCAACGGATCTTAGAATATTGATGAAGTATTAGGTAGTCCAAATCAGGAAAATGCACTATTTAACTTTTATTGCAATATTTTGTCAATTGAAAAAAAAATGAGGGTGGATTTATTGGGTGAGTTGACAAAAAATGTATCAACTTAAAAAGAAAGGAGATTTGAGTTTTAAGGATTTAAAATTGTTTAATATTGCTTTTCTTGCTAAGTAAGGGTGGAGGATTACAAGTGACAAGAGTAATTTGTTTCACAAAAATTACAAGGCTCAATATTTTCCTAACACGGATTTTTTGGATACAAAATTGGGGTGTTCTCATTCTTATGCTTGGAGAGATATTTAGAAAACTATTAAAGTTTTGAAAAATTCATTAAACAAATACATTCCAGAAACCATGAAATACACCTAGAAAAATCCATAAACCCAACCCATGGAGAATGCACAGATAGATTCTCATACGAAGCAGCTTAAAGAGATGAATAATAGCATGAATGAATTGCAATATTTGTTCTTTCAATGGTTGACAAGGTAGCCTAATATTCTAAATTGCAATATTATGATCGACAAACTATTGAAACAACAATTAGCAAGTATGTCGAAACGACTTGACAATTTAGTCGCTATAGTAGCAAAAGAGGAAAAGAGGAATCGAGAAATGGCAAACGACTCGCAAGATGAATATGACTCGATATAGGAAGGAAACAAGAAGCCAGATGAAGTAGAGAAGATGATCAAAGAAAAGGAGGAAACAAATCGTTTTGAAGCTTCTGGAGCCTCTCCCTACCTAAACCTGAGTTTCACCCCATGTTCATCAGGTTGCACCAGTTGTGTTCATCAGGTTGTCGAAACCCTAGTAGCAGCGCAATCGAGCGTGGTGAAGCAGTTGGTTGGTGCAGATCCATAACTCAAGATCCTTCGTGAGCGATGTCCAAATGCAATCCATGACTTGGTTTTTGACCTTTGATAAAGGAAGATGTAAGACAAAGACATATGTCATTGCAATGGCTCTTTCTGAGGAAGATGGAGACGCTTTCCCTAAGTCTGTGAGCTGTGCACCAAGCTCACTACCGACCTGCAAATACAATCTAAAAATTTGAGGGATAAGTAATTTTTTGCTCATCTTTTGTTTGATGTAATGTCACTTAGAGTGATTTTTAAATCCTTTGATAGAGGAAGGGCTGGAAACCTTATGAGAACACCAGTGGATAATGGATTAGATCCTAAACTTAGCTTAAGGATTACTATACGAATTGCCTGGATGAAAAACTTTGAAAATATGGTGGCAAGGCTAACAATACTCGGGTGTGCAGCAAGCATGGTGGAAGTGGAGGCCAAAGGAATTAATGAGATTGTGGTATAATTAATTTCTAAGATAAATACATGGATTGAGAATAAAAGGTTGTTTTACAAGCTCCTAATTGATAATGTTGAGGAACTAATTCCAGTTATCAACACTTCAACTATCGATTAGGTTTCTCAGAAATGTGGGAGCATTTTCAAGCATTCCTAGGGCTTTTACACATTCGTTTGAAAGACCCATTTGCAGATCGGTTGGTTGATTCACAATCATTAGTAGTTGCTCTACAAAAGCTTGTCTACAAAGTACAAGTTTTTATTTTCGAAAATGGTCCTGTGCATGAGATTGGGAGAAAAATGGAGATTCCAATCACTATTATTCACATATGTGACAAGACAAGTATTGGCATGAATTGGTTAATCTATGATGGTGTAATGGTGGGTGCATTTCAACCCAAAGATGTCTTAGCATGTTTTGAGCATGGGACTTTAAAGTCATCACCTCTTAAATGGATGAATTCTAAGTATGGTAGATTATTGGTTGTTTAGTTGATGTGAGAGAGTTGTTTGAAAAAATGCCTCATGGGTATGTAGAGTCATGGAATCAATATGCTAAAGTTTGTGAATATCATTTGATAGGGGAGCAAATCTGATAGAGGAAAATGAGGAGTAGGCGGGGGTAATGTGCTTTTATTTTAAATAGTCTATGGAGCCATTTCTCGAGAATACTTTGAGTCTAATTTTTCTTTTCTAACTGCTGAATTGGTTGTTTGTGTGCGTTGTGAACAAAACCACCCCAACATTTCTAAATTTGGTGTTCCAACAGCTCTAATAGGCCATGGTGATCACAATTCTAGGTACTTTTGGCAAGATAACCACTGCAAAACCCCCTAGCATTTGAGGAATCCTTTGTGAACAAATTAAAGGTAGAACATGGTGGTGGTGGAACTTTGCAATTTTACCATGCTCAGAGAAGCTTTGGTATGAGTTTTTGGTTGATACATTGCTACAAAAGAGAGTGATCAATTTAAGATTTGCATGTAAGGATGCAAGTTGTTCTCTTGATGCAAAGGAAGAATTATGGTTGCAGATGTGGTGTTAAATTGTCTCTTGGATTTTACCACCCTTAAATGATGAGATTTTATGGAAGGTTGTGTTGGCAACGAGCAGATATTTTCTCATGCTACTCAAGGAACAAACAATGCTTTTAGTTTCCAGTTTAGTGACTCTGAATATATTCGTTCACAAAATGAAAAAGGAATGTTGGAAGGCTTCACATGTCGGCTTATTCATAAAACTATCCAAGCTCGAAACCTTACTCTAAACCTTGAGGACAATGTTTTTTTTAAGGGGTGGAGATAGTTATAACCTCTTCTAGAGAAGAAGCAGGAAATGGGAAAACTCTAACCCAGCATAAGAAGCCATTAGTTGGATCAAAGTGCACCGATTCAATAATCGAGCCAAGATGCAGTGTTTTGGAAGGTGCTTGTAGTATTTTTAGTTGCTGCCATTTAAGTATGAGTCTGTTGCTATGCTTGTCGTTATTTCTAATTCTTGTCATTGAGTTATTGTAATATTTTCATTAGGTAAGTAGTAGGTTATTTATACTTTAAACATGTTGCAAGTTTATTACTGAAGTTTTTGTGGTACTAAATTAGAGTAGCACAACAAAGAGGGATTAAGGAGGAGGTGGAGAAAATTTTACTCATTACTTAGGGGTCTTGGTACGAAAGGAACCAAAAATTATTTGAAATTATTGATGTTCATCCATCAGCTTCTACTCATAATGCGTTAGCCATGTGGTCAAATCACAAATAAGCTAACTCTAATGGGAAGAATAAGTTGGGCAAATAGAGTGCTACTAAGGAAGGTTTTTTGAAATTAAATGTTAATAGTGCCATTTTTAATGACCATCAACATTCTGGTGTGTGGGGGGGTTATTGTGAGATGGAAAAGCTAAGGTTCTTTTGCAGCTAGTAGAAAAGAGTTTCCAGTAAATGACCATCTCGATATTGAATTGGTGTCTATACTTAGAGGCTTGCAGTTGTAATTGCATTGGTCTATACCAAAGCTTGAGATAGAAACCGATTCTTTGATTATTGTAACATATCTTCAAAATTCAGTTGTCTATTCTAATTCCTTGCTCGCAAATATGATAAAGGATGTCCAGCAATTGATGAAATTATTGAGCCAATGTTCAATAGAACATGCTGATCGTTATTCCAATGAAGGGGCGCACAAGCCATGCTAGATGTGCAAAATTTAAAGATGATTTATGTGTTTGAGAGGGTTCTTTCTCTCAATGTGTTGACTCTATTATTTGGTCTGAAAAACATGGCTTGTAATGTTGCTGTGGTTGAATGAATGAAGCATTTGTTGTATAAAAAAAATGAATTCTTGTATAAATAATAGTAAATAAGATAAAAATGCCACGTAATTATATTTCTAAATTGGTCAATTATATTTTTAATCCAATCTCAAGGAACATAACTTAGCTATAACAACAGCCTACAATAATAACCTTATTGATTGAAAACGCAAGTGATATTTTAGATAAACAATCGTAACTATAATACATCATCAACCATTCTAACTCTTAACATTGTTAGGTAAAATCTTCGTAGTTTTGTTTTGTGTAAAAATATGTCAACCTCGATAAACAGGGAAATTATGGGCTCGAATCAATATTTCGACTTCATTTATTTATTTTTAATTATATACTTGAGAGAGATTTTATTGAACAATTTATCAGAAAAACATGTTTTTTTTAAACAAAACTTTCATTAATATAAAAAGTGCATTGACAAAACTACAGACATTACATGGATTGTTCCAAACTAATGATAGATTTAATTTGCATGGGACCATCTTCCATCCAAATTTTCTTATCTTCATGCATTAAGGCAAGCTTTGCAAAAGGATGTGCAATACCATTTGCTTCTTTGTAATTAAAGGAAATCTGCTAGTCAAGCCTTTCCTTCAGCATTGATTTAGCATCATACACCAATGCCTTATAGTCTATATACAATTCTTCATCACTATTTGTAGCCGTTACTATAATATGAGAATCACCCTCAAAATCTACTATTGCAAAGCCTAAATCTGCACATATTTTATTGCCTTTCATAGTAGTATTCTGTTGTAGGGGGATCTGAATCAGATAATGGTGAGCTGTCAAATTACATGTTGATAGCGCTGAGATACCTTGAGTTGGCAAATCAGCACAAAGGTAGCAAGTAATTGTGATATTTTCCTAATTTGGATAGTTTTGAGTACATTTCAATATTTTGGACAGAATTTCGAAAATCGATATCGGAATCGTGCATAAGACTCTAATTTGAAAAACTCTTCTCGATGCGCACATCACGGCCACCAAGGTACACTCTGTGTGCGTCATTTCAAGGTCAAATTCTACCGTTTTCCCTTTTGGATGTCTATTTTCAGTTATTTTTTTGCCTTTTTTGGTAATATTTCATTCATCGTTTAAATTATTCTAAACTCAATTTAGGTCAAATTTTTGGGAGATTAATTATTTTATTTTATATTTGAGTTTAGCGTGATTATTGAGATTTCACTAATTTTGGTAAAATTTCGATATAGACAATCTTGGCTAGACAGTTCGGCTTGAACTGATTTTCGATCATTACTTGATTTGATAATTTTTAATTGAATATCAAAGGCATTTTCTCTGTATTTTTTAGATTCTCTCGTGTTATTTCGTATGAATTATTTGTTAAACTAGCCTGCTGAATAATCGTTATTCTGTCTATCGTCACATACCATTGGCAACAAATGGTCTCCTACTATACTTCGGATTTGTGCATCCGAAAACCATTATTGCCCCTTGTTCATCCCTTATAAATTATGCCCAAGCTAGTTTTATTTGCTCTAAACTTATTAATGCATCCCAATTGGTTTTAGGACATTTCTTGCTTGGTGTCTTCCATCTTGCTTTCCTTCTATCTGTACCCTCTTCAACTTGCACAATTCCTTCTTGAGTTTGAGATTGTATAAACAAATCCCTATTTGAGGTTGCAGCCATCATCACCTAATATGGACTCTAAAACTTTCCCAAAAACCACATAATTCTTCCTTATCCATATCCTTCTCATAATAAAGCAAACTAGCTGTATAGCTTGTACATGCAGTTTTGCATTTAAATCTGACCATAACTTATGAAAATTCATAGTTGAGCTATGAACATTTATTAATATGACTTAATGGTTCAGCCCATACATCATTAACTGCAAGAAAGTTCCATAAAGCATGAGGCACTATCTCGATTTCCTTTTGATAGATAGGACATAACTCAGTTTCAAGCACTTTCCTCTTCACCGAATTTTGCATTGTTGGTAAAGAGTTATAACAACTTTCCACACAAAAAGTTTGATTTCCCTAGAACTTGAAGATTTCCACTTATGTTGTCAATCTATCATACCTACTGCAGTGCTAGAACATTACCCCATCTCTTGCCTTATATTAGCCTGTTGCAAGTAATATGCACTTCTTACACTAGATTTGTCATTTTTAGTATAACCGCATATTAACTTATCATGACCACCCTTTTTATTATTGGAATTTTACAAATTTGTTCCATTTCATCAATTTGAAAATTTTGTGAGGTCAGATTTCTATTCCACATGGTTCCACCTTCATTTATCAAATCAGATATTGCTGCATCACTATTCAAAACATATATAGGATATTGAACTTCAAAAGATGTCTTACTAACCAAATGTCATTTCATATTCTAATACCTTTCCACACACATCCTGCTTTTACTAGATCCAATGAGGATCATAGACTCTTCAATATTATGAACGAGTTACTATCTTGAAAATATTTCTATCTCATTATTTTTGCCACAACGGAAATTTGTTCACTCAAAGCCCTCCCATATTTGTTTTGCTAACATGAATTTGTTAAAAGATTCAAAGTCTTTAAAACCCAATCTACCTCTCTTTTTTGACTCCCACATACTCCTCCAACTCTTCCACTTAATCTTATCTTGGTTTTGACTATAACCCACCAGAACTTTCCCAACATCAAATTTATTTCCTTCAACAGCTTCTTTGATAGTTTAAATACACTCATAGTGTAAATTGGAATTGTCTAGGATCATACCTATTAACATGACTTCCTTCCCAACTTGAGATAACGATGTGTTCTTCTAACTAAATATCTTTGCCCAAATCCTCTTTTTATAGATTTGAAAGACTAATACTTTGATCTTCCTACCATCGTTGAAAGTCCCAAATATTTTAATAGTTGTTATTGATTGGAACCTAAAAACATTCACCAACTGTTGCTTATTTCATTCCCTAGTATTGAAGTTAAAGAAAATAACAATTTTGTCTCTATTTAAACATTGGCCTAAAGACTTTTCATAGATTTGTAGCAAACCTTCTTCCATTCTTTCAAACTAGCTCTATAAAATAACACATTGTCATCGGCAAAGAGGAGATGACTGATTTTTAATCCACCCTTGCAACATCAACTCATTTTATTACACTATTTCCGTCTACATGATTCAATGGAGAATAGAGACCCTATGCACATAAATCTCCTTGTCTTGTTCTCCTTTCTGGTCCGAAATGGTCTTCAAGTTTTCCATTTACAATAACAGAACAGGTAACTGTAGTAATGGAGCTCATAACCAAAGCTATCAATCTTTCACCAAAGCCCATCTTCTTCATAATTGCTTCCAAAAACTTCTACTCAACATGATCATAAGCCTTGGACATATCTAATTTTAGAGTTTTTCCTTTCTATTTAGTCTTTATTGAATATAGCACTTCATAGGTAGCAATTATATTATCTGTAATAAGCCTATTAGGTATAAATGCACTTTGATTGCTCGAAACTATAAGATGTAGCATTTGTTTCAACCTGTTTGCTAACACTTCGAATATTGACTTATACAACACATTACATAATCTAATTGGCCTAAACTGATTAACAACAAAAGTCTCTTTAATTTTTGAAGTCAAAGCAATAAAAGTGGTATTAACAACCATATCCATCCCACCCCCATACAAAAATTGTAATATTGCATTACATACCTCATTACTCACAATGGTCCAATAGGATTGGAAAAAATGAGCATTACCCATCTAGTCTAGGTGCTTTTAGTGGTGCCATTAGCTTTAAAATTACTTATATTTTGTCTTTTGCAAAAGGCCTCTGTAGGCTTTCGTTCATGTCAACACTCTCTCTGGGTTCTATACATTTCAAACAGTCTTCCAACGCTTCAGAAGTTGGGTTTGCAGATCTGAATATTTCTATGAAAGTTTATGAAAAGCACCCTAGTTTATCTCCATTTAGTTCTCCCATATACCACCCTGCAAAATCTTTGCTAAATCTGATTATGCTTTTCTTTCTTTCTTTGCATGGCACATAAATGGAAAGATTTTGTATTTTTATCCCTAACTTGATGCCAATTAACTTTTGCTCTTTGTCTCCACTTAAGGTCTTTTTGCTCTAAAAATGACTCATTTTTTTTTTTACATGGCTTTAATAGCGACAGCATTCTAAAGGCCCTCGGCATCAAGCATCTTCTTAAACTCTTTTTTTTTAGCCTTATTTCCTTCTCACAATAATATGCTTCCCCTTCCTCCATCTAATGAGCTTATTTCTACAAAATTATAGCTTGCCTTTCATCCTTTGCCAAAGATCATGTCCCTCTATTTTTTCTTTTCACCCTTCTCTAATAACTTCTTCACCCTTTACATCAGTCACCCATTTTGTCCTCTTCCTCAACTATTAGAACATGTATATGATTTTGGGAATAGTTTATGATTTCTACTACATAATCATTATGCCATATCATAGCTGCGACCCCCTTTTTCCCCATAGAATCAACCACAAAACAACAATCAAAACCAAGCTTTCTTTTTATGCTATTAAACATTGCACTCCTTAGTTTGTCTTCATAAGAAAAACTAAGTTGGGTCACTTTTCTCTGACTAAAAGGTAGAGATCATGAACTGTCTGGAGATTCTCAAGTTCTCGATAGTTCAAACTTAAGTGTTTCATGGTAAATAGCGGGGCTGCTTTGCAACCTCCACCACCATCTTTTCCACCATGTTTCCCTTAGCAATTTCAGTTTTCTTTTATCTTTTTAATGACCATTCTTTTTCATAATTATTCATTTCATCTACCAGATTGCATTTTCTACTCTCATTCAGGTTACAAACTTGAGCACCATGTAATCTTACTCTCCTCTTTCACCTTCAAGAACTCTTTCTCTTGCATTCAATATCATTCTGATTATCTTGTATTTACCTGATTTTTGTGCTTTCAGGTTTTGTGCTTGTAATCATGGGCCTTTCAACCATACTCTCAAGGCATGGACACATTAAGATGGGATGTGAATCCAAAAATCTATTACTATGTTTCTGACCCTCCAATAGATTTGAAAAACCACCACTCCCATCTTCCATATTTTGAAATTTTAAACCTTCAACGACCTTATCACTTTCAACATCAGTATCAAGCCCAGGTAGTTGTGAGCTATCCATATCCGAACTTTCCTTATTTGAATTCATAATACCCTTACTATATGCTCTAGCCTTATCTTCCATAACTGACTTTTCTAGCTCTTCCACCCTTGCTGTTCAGGATTGGTCTCCCATTTTCGTTCACCTCTTTTATATTGATCAGCTACTTTTTTTTCCTTATTCTTGAATCAGACCGTAACCATGCACCAAATTGTTCACTATAATTTGAACCAACCAGTTTACTATCACTCTTGCACCCATGACTATCATGAATAATTTTGTCACATTTAAAACCTAACTTTGAAAACTTCTCATATTTAAGTAGAATCCATATACGAGATCCCTCAAGATTCATCATTCTTCCACTCGTAATTGTTTTATTCAAACTAATCTCCATCTTCCATCTCAACAATTGTCCCCACCCTTTCCCATCTTCATTGACATCTACATCTTTCATTAGCCCAATGGTTGCATCAATTTGCCTTCCAGTTTCTTGATTCATACAAGTTAGAGGCAAGTTATGTAACTGAATCTAGAAAACTTCAAAATCAAACTTTAATTGCTGAGGAGAAACCAACCATTAAACACTTGAAGGACAAAAAGGTTATTATCAAATGTAACATACCCATTACTTCAATAAGGGGAGGCCCAACCTTTCGTAGGCTTAGATGTGATAATAAGTGTTAGTAGTGATGGGCCATGGGCCATATGTAGATATTAGGATTGCTGCTTTTATTTTAACTATTGGGTTAATATTGGTTTTGGCCCATTAGCTAGTAAGAGCAAGTAAAGTCAGCATTTGTATTAGTGTTACTCAATCGGGAATCATTCAAAACTTCAATACAAATGTTTCCTATTTTCTCTCTACTACTCTTTTCTCTAGAGGCTAGGTCACCTCGAATTGACCATTTTCCTTTATATTTTCTAGTTAACCAAGCACTAAAAAATAGCTATTCGACAGAAATCTGACCCTGGTGAGTCCAATCGGAAGCAGCGGGCCTCCCAAAAATCGGTTTGTCACAAGAGCTTCTTAGAGGATCGTTCTTTACAAAGGCTTTCTTCCCTTGGAAGGCATCACTGAGGTGAGCCACAAGCACACCAGGGACTTCATTCGGGTGAAACAAAAATGTAAGAAAGAGCTTTCGTTTGCTGTGATTGGGCGCTTGACTTCGCATGACGTTGAGGTTACGACTTTTGTGAAGGTGAAATTCTTGGCAAGAGTGGTCAACCTTGGTGATCTTGATGAGTACACCAATGCTAAGATTTTATCCGACAATGTGCATGTTGCTTTAGTGCTCTTCATTCCTTCAGAAATTCCAAAAAACTTCTCAGGTTTTCTCTGTATTAAATTTTCTTTGCAGTTTGTCATGGTACTTTCATTCGTGCCATGGTTTTGCTTGTAATCTTTGGTGAAGGGAAGATACTCCTATTTTTGCAAGTTTTAGATGATAAGAAATTTGCTCTCCAACAGTTGATGTGTTGCCCTTGAAAAAATGCAAAGAAAATGTAAAGAAATTGAGAGGTGTTTTTAAACCATTTGATAAAGGAAATGAGTGTATCTCTGTATTGAGGCTATATTTCCAAATTGAAACACAAAATTGTGGTGTTACATTTGAAGTTTCTCTTCTCACTATAGATGAGGGCAGTTTTAAGGTGAATGAGAGGATAATTCGTTTGGAGAGGCTCAATCCAATGCCTAGATTAACTGCATCACCATTTTTTATCGTAATGGTGCTTTAGTTGTTTGTGAAAATTCCAGTTACAAGTTTCGAATAATTTTCAGCAAATTGCCATGTTGAACATTCCTTTGGAATGAAAATTATACCTCCATTCTTATTAATTAACGAAGCAAGCCCAATGAGTCCAGAAATTAGTCCTAAAATTCAAGTTTATAAGTTGATGGAAACAAATGATGAAGTTGTCAAAGCCAAAGTTGAGATTGCCGAGAAGTTCACTAATGAAGTAGTTACTAGTGAAGAAAACTCTACTAACGTCCACCACCATGTTGAAAATCTAAGGGATAAAATTTTTTCACTACTTTTTTGTTTGAGGTATTGCCGCTAAAGGGTGTTCTAAAGCCTTTTGATAGAGGACGGGCCTTTGGTTCTATTGAGAAGCAAAAGTGTTCCTATGCATATGCAAATTAGTGGATTAAAGGATCTAATATCAGAGTTAGAGAACTCACTTTTGCTCCATGGACACTAAAAGAAAACTTTAATGTTATGTATAGTTGTACAACGTTCCTTAATGTTATAAATTCACAAAATTGATTGTCAAAAAATTGTTAAAGCTATAAATCGATTTATAAAAAAAATTATAAATTAACGTATTGTCATGTAATACGTTCAGGGATTGTTGGATGGTGAGATGGTTTTATCATCTTATATTATCTAACTTTATTTCATCACATCTTAAAATTCAAACGCCACTCAAATATACACTTTTTAATTTTAATTTTTTTTTTTTACTTTTTCATCTAATTATTATCTATTCACTTTAATTTTTCCTAACTTTTAAACAAAAACAAAAAACAATTATAAATTTTTCAAAATTTAAAACAAAATACTATTAAAAATATTTATTCTAATAATATTTTAATTTTATAATATTTTTATTTAACTTTTTCTCTTTTATTTCTCAAATTCTATAAAAGCATCATAACTTAAACAAAAGTATTTTTCTAAGCTCATCTCATTTTTCAAGCATCCCTAAATCTACTTTATAATAAAAATAATTTTATATTCTGACGTATTATATCAAGCCACGTCAGTTTATGAATTTACTTTTATAAATCTCATTAAAGTATATCCAATTTTGTTAGGGCTTGTTTAGAAATAGATCGCATCTTATCTCATCCAATTTTCTTTCCAAATATAATTTCAACTCAAATATTTTGAAACTAATCATTAAATTTTTTTTTAAATTTCAAACAAAAAATAAAAAATAATTCAACTTTTTTAAATCTCCAAATAAGAATAATATTATAAAATAATATTCTAATAATATTTTAACTTATAATATTTTTGATTCAAATCTTTGTCTCTCCTTCCCAAAATTCAAAAAGTACTCAACTTAAGCTATCTCATTATTATTCACAAATAATCTAACTATTATTCATAAAATTCTCATCTTATTTGACTCTCTAAATGAGTTTGTAGAGATGGTTTAGATATAATCTCATGCCAAAATTTTTAATCTCATTTCATCTCATTTTCAAATATAATTTATATATAAAATTTTCAAACTAATCATTATAACTTTTCAAATTAATTATTACAAAATTTTCAAACTTTCAAACAAAAAAATAATTTTATTTTATTAAATTCTTAAATAAAAATAATATTAGAAAATAATATTATAAAGATCATTTAATTCTTTAATATTTTTCATTCGATTTTTTTTTATTCAAATTTAAAAAATATTTAACTTAAATTATTTAGTTATTATTTAGAGAAACACTTGGGAACCGTCCGACTAATAAAAGGAGAATAATAACCCACCATTCACTGCTTGCCACGTAAAAAAAGTGTACAATAAGTGTCATTGACTTCACCACATAAAAACAATTCTAATAAAAGCAAAGCAGCCCACCCATCTCTCTCTGTCTCTCTTTCATTCCTTCTATTTCCTTCACTCTAAGAAATTACTAATCCAAAATCGTCTCTCTCCCCTTCAACTTCTGGACTTCACCATCACCCCGTAACTAAGTCACCATTCGTGCATGAGAAAATGAAATCTAGTGTTGCTTGCTTGATAATTCTCAATTTATTGCCTTGCACCAATCCATGAGCTTTCTCTTTCATTCTAGTTCCAGACCAATGGGTTCATGTTTTTTTTTTTCTAAAGTTGTTCCAGACCATGAGCCTTGCAACCTATCAGTGCTCAATGCAGCTCAATCATAGATAATCTGGTATTGCTAGTTCCTTTGACAGTTTCTATTTTCTGCTACGTATTCTCCCTTTTGTTTGTAAAGCTTTTATCTTTTGGGCTACTAAAGGAAGAAAAAGTATATGAGAAGAAAAAGGGGGTGTTGATGTGTGTACTGCAATCCTAGGTTACCAAGCGATTTCAAGCAAAGAAACCTGCAAAAGATCAACAGAGTGTAGGGTTGGGGGCCCTGTAAGCTTTCCGATGAATTTGTTAGAGATGGTCCAATTTCTATTTTTCAGAGAATTTGAAATAAGATTTTGTTGTTTTTCTTACCTCTCCACTGTAAACGATTTCTCTATTTATATGGGTTTAGATGTCGCGTTATTTTGATCATTCTGACTTAGAGTAGTCAGTAGGAATAACAGTGAATCCTTCCATTTTTTTTTTGTCTTGGATCATTTATTATTTTTTGTATCTTCTGAGTAATATCTTTTGTCAGTATATCATACCTACATGAGTCAGTGTTCACTCAGTGATTTGTGTCTTGTTGTGCTTTTGCTGGCTAGGTTGCATTAAATGCGTGAGATGACTTTGCCAGTCATTAAATGCGCCTAGTTCTTCAGGTTATTCAACTGTTTTGACAACAAGATTCAGGATAGATTCATTTAATGGACCTGCACTTATCTATAAGAAACCACATGGAAAAAAGGGTTGGTTTGGTTATAACTGAAGTAGGATTTGATTTTCTAGCTGGCGAGTGTCCCCCTTGCCAATTATTTTGGAATGTTCTTTGAATTTGAATGGGGTTGCTTTGGCTTTTACAGAGCTATCAGGCGTGCACCAGTTATTATAATGCATGGTTCTAACTCTTGACTCGTTCTCCCCTCACATGGGGAGTTAGAGAGAAGAAAAAATTGAGGAGCTTATGCAGTGATAAACAAACAGATGGAGAGAGTGCAAATCTATTGAGAAGAAATCTAGAGGGTGACAGAATGAAATGTGATCGAGCAACGTAAGGGAAGTGGGGAAAACTAATCGAGATTTGGGATTTCTTGAAAAGGAAACCAGGAGTGCGAGAGGGGGGAGTGGAAATGAGGGTAATCCCATGGAGTGCACCTACAAAATAATTATAGTGGAAAGTCTAGGTATTTATTCATTATTAGTGGGCTGTTATTAGGCTATAAGAAGCCCGACCGGTTATAAGGTTAACTTTATTATGAGAATATCTTATATCCGATCGATCTGCACTCTCCTTAAGTATAGCCCTCCAGTCATTTCGTGCCACGTAGACACCCCACCTACCTTATTATAATCCAACACCACATGGAATCCAGACCATCCCCCCTAAGTTGTTTTTCATCAGGTTTCTCAGCAGCCAAATAGAAAGTTAATGTAGAAAGGTGAATTGGTTTAAAAAAATCTTCATTATTCTTCTGATGCTTACAATCCACAATGCCTGAAGCGAAAATTAATAAATATAGAACCCCAGGAAACATGGATTTCACACTTTTTTTTTACCATTTCGTATTTCCTTTTCAAGTAAAAGAATATTGGATTTTGCTTGGTGTGCAGAACCAGAGTTAATCGGGAAAGGGCAGGTCCGGGACAGAGAGATCAACCCATTGAGGCAATCGTAGTTCTCGTACGTGTCCTTTTCGATGAATACCAAATCTGCGTTGTTCCAATCGATGTTTTCTAGTTCCATACCTTCAGAAAATCTACAAAAAATGAAATTGGGGATTAGAGTATTTAAAGATGAAAAGTGAGAAATTGAATTCCGTGTAGGGATATTTAGTAGCAGAGAAGCCCCATTCATGGTACATGCAATAAAAACAAAACAAAAGGCCATACTTACAGCCTATTTCAATTCCTTCGAGTATTAAATAACTGAAACCATAACCAAGATTGCTCCCTAGGATTTTTTGGAGCAATTTTTTTGTGGATTAAACCAGGAGATTTCGGGGAGGGGAAACCTGTCGAAGGTTGAAGATAAACGAGGAAGAAAAAAGAGAAGCAGATTTCAAGGTGATTGAACGACATCTGCGTCGGCGTCCTTGTTGCGCCAGTGGTAGAAATTTTTTTCGACATCACCGGCGACGAGATTGCTCTTGGAGAGACTATTTCTTGGTGAAGTTCTTGGTGCGAAGGAAAGAGAATGGGGGAGGAAGAGAGTAGAGATGGAAATAACGAAGATGAATCCTCTGTCTGTACATTTCTATCTCATGTATCCGAGATTATTCTTTCTTCGGTGAAATAAGTGATGTGTTTCCATTTGATTGGAGGACTGTAAACACTCGTAGCCGATCCGTATAAAGGAGGAGCATCACACTCGAATATGATAAGTGTGAATGCCATAATCATTTTTATTTATAATATAAACTATATGATTTTTATTCATAAAGGGTAGCATGCCCGCTGGAGCAGTAAGGCACAATTCTCCTCTTTTTTTTTTCTCTTTTTTTATTAATTTAAAATATTTTAAAAAAATATAAAAAAATATTATTATACTAATAATTATTATTTTTAATTATTAAATAAAATATAAAATATAAAATATAAAATATAAAATATAAAATATAAAATATAAAATGCGAAAATAAAATATCATTTTCTATTCATAAATTTCCATGTCATTTCTGTAAAAGCTATTTTCCGACCAGTCATTTGTTCTAATTTAATTTAATAAAAGTTTATTTATTAAAAAAAATGTAGATACACACCTTCAAGGGACACTCTCGTCACAGACAGAAAAAGAAAAAAACACATACAGTAAAACGCGTCGTATCGATTAGGAATCTCAGTCTCTTTCTCCTCCCTGGTTACAACCGCCTTCTTTTCAAGTCTTCCTTTCTTTCCTTTCTCTTAGGGTTTCTTAGGTTCGTTTCCTTCGCACAGCTAAAAATATGTTGCAGAAGAAAACCTCCTCCTCTCTCTATAATTGATCCAATTCCCCATGGCCTGATTCAGCTCCTCTTTTTTATCTGGTAACAACCCTTGCTGCTCAACTTTTGTCATTGTTTTTCATTTCTACCCGTGTATTTGTATTGCTAGGATTCAGTAACACTGTGGTGCTCAAAGGCTTTCAAGTTCAGTTAGTATGATTTTCTTTTTTAGTTTCTATTTTTGTTATTCATGGATGAATTTGTGTGTCGGCGGTTTAATTTGAGAGTTGACGATCTTGTTTTATAGATTTGCGAGGGAGATTTGTTATTTACTAATGAGTTGCTAAGCTGGTTTGGATTTGATACTCAAAATTTGCGTTTGTGACTGAGAGGTTTCTGTCTGCTGTTTGTAACTCTTTTTAGTTTAGCTTGAACCGTATATGCATATATAAATACACCCACAAAAATATGTGTTTGATTGCTAGTTGGAAGCTGCAGCAGATAATTTTAGACTTGGGTTTATGGTTGGAGGATTCAAAGTGGTATTTGCTTGGTGAGAATCTCTAGCTTCTCTAATAGTCAGTCTCTTTCTGCTGGTCTTGGTTCCATACTGAGACCCTTATTGGTACAATATTCTTGTCTGATGGAGGGCTTTGAAATCTTTTAGACTTCCTGAGGTAACGAAGGATGGAGTTCTTCACACACACACGCACACATCTCTTATTGGATTGAAGTATTCACATTTTTCCATCTCATAATAAAAAATAATGAAATGCAATTGATAATGAAAGTCAAGGATATTATAAATGCGAAGATGACAAAAAGCGTTAACCATTATGTAAAAATAATGGCTTAGATTGAAGAATTTCACTTTGGAGTTGTGCTAGGAGGTCTAGAGGATTGTAGTCCTATTGGAGGTATTAATTAGAAGTTAATCTTTCAAGGGTAAGTAGGTGTTAGTGCCATTTGGGATAACAAAAATGACAACTCTGACTGTTTCATTAGGAAGTATTACATATACTTGGAATGAGAGGAATGGTCGGTGTTAATGAATTATTCTTTCATAAAAAAAGTACCGCATGGCTTTCTGGGTCTGCGATATGCCATTCTTACCACCTAATTTATTTGTCCCCATCATGCCAGTTGCCTTCTTATGTAGTTATTTGAGATTGATGAAAGTCTTAAGCTCCTTTTGGTGGCTTTTATTTGGGAAGTTGGCTATTTTTTCTTAAGTAGGAGTTGAAGCAAGCCTAGGGTTTTCAATAAAATGTTATCTGCAGTTCAATGTTATGGATCCCTCCAGCATGATGTTCTTTTTAATTATCATTCAGTACTATGTGTTGACCTTTATTGTGTGCTCATCTTTTATTCTAAATCTTGTGTAGGAGTGGCAGTCCTGGAATGGAAATGTATAATTTTTCTGAACATGGAAACACAGACACTTATCTGGTACTTTCTTAGTAGTTGCTTGAGCTTTTTTTCTTTTTAGCCATTATTTAGTCAGCTCCTTGTTCAAATGGTCTTGTGAAGGTCAGTTCTTGTATCAGTTTTGAGTTATTTTGATGTTCTATAACAACTCCATGTCTTGAGTTTAGATTCAAGGTGCTGAATCAAACTCACACTTGACAAGTCCACTACTTGAACAAATTGAAACTATGTACAACGAAGGAGCCCCTGAATTTGTTGTCGATCAGGGCTTGTATTATCCTACTGCCACCAACTATGGATATTATTATACAGGTAAATTTTAAATGCCCCGTTGTCAGTAGTATACCAGGATTGTGCTTGCTTGTTTCTTACTTTTGCATCATTTATTGTGATTAGGATTTGGATCACCCAGCGAATGGGAGGACCACAACAGGGTTTTTGGTGTAGATGGTTCTGATATTCAGTACACGGTAAGTGATCTCTCTCACACACACAAAGCATGTGTCATCAATTGATATTCATTTTCTTGGTTGTTCTGAACTTAAAATTACTCTGCTTCAGGGTGTGCAAAATGAAAGTTCTCCATATGTATGTTATACGCCTAGCTATGGATATACACAGTCTCCATACAACCCATACAATCCTTACATACCTGGTGCTATGATAGGTGTTGAAAGTCAATTTGTTGGGGCACAGCAGTATTACACTCTTCCCCCTTATCAGAACACCGTTTCTTCGCCTGCTTATGCTCCCTTTATTGTTCAACCAGATACTTTCCCTAGTACTTCAGCTGACTCGTACAATACTGGTGCCTCGATGAATAGACCTGAAGGAAGAAGTTTAAAACAGAACTTCAGTTCGGCTACCGTAGCCTTGCCAAGAAACTCTGTAAAATCTACTTCGAACCAGAGTAATTCTTTTGCCAGGGTATTAGAAGGTCCAAGAGCTAATGTTGGACCAAGCAAACAATCTGCGATACATGGGACTGCTTCTGCTGGTAGTTTTGCCCCTCCAGCTTCATCACATGTTTTTGAGGTACAATGTTTTTGCTTAATCAAGCTCTACATATTACCCCAACCCTACATCTGTCTCCCCTCCCCTCCCTCCCCAAGACAAAAAAAGGAAACGAGCCCCTGCAGTGGGTGGCTGTGGGTGGAAGTGTTTTCTAAAGAACAGAAGTAAAGTATTCAAATTGAGAAGTTCCCTGTCACCTCCATGGTGTTGATCCTTGCATGAAGTTGTATTCCAGGAATGGATGACTAGATGTCCCATACAGAAGGTGCCCTCCTTAGGGGCCTGTTAGAGCAAGAATAAACAGTAAATTAGTTGAAGTTATCTTGTAAAGGAAATGTCATTCTTAATCCTATATTTTGTTATCTCCAGCCACACCTCTTATGTGACTGCTATTTAAGTAGTTGACTTGTGAAGCCACTTAAAATGTGGTGTTTCGTTGATTGAGGATGACAAGTTTTAGGATGGGAAGTAGCACTACTCTGATTGTAAATGTCTAATTGTCAAGTTGTAAATATCTTTTTCAGATCTCAAATTCTTGGCAGTCATATTGTTGGTTCTTTCTTTATTTTCGAAGTTCTGATTTGTAATTTGTGTTACAGGTCAGAAATGCCTCTGGCTCAGTTCCAGCCGTAGATAATATCTCTAATGGAAAGGTTCTAGCTCATCAAAACCCATTGAAAGTAACTGTTCCTGTCAGCAATGGTTTACCTGGCTTTGGATCAAGTGCTTATGGACAGGCTGTAGGGGGTAAGATTCGGTCCAAAATCCATGTTGGCAGAGCTCTGAATGATGCATTTGGAAGCCCAGATGCATTGGGTGAGCAGAATCGGGGCCCTAGAATTAACAGATCAAAAAGCCAGCTTGCTGGCAAAGCATACACAGGAAGGGCAGGAGATGGTAATGCACAGGGAAATATTATTATCTCTACTGATCAGTATAATAAGGATGAATTTCCTACTGATTATGTGGATGCGAAGTTCTTCATAATAAAATCTTACAGCGAGGATGATGTACACAAGAGCATTAAATATAATGTTTGGTCATCTACGCCCCATGGAAACAAGAAGTTGGATAGTGCTTATGAAGATGCCCAGAGAGTGGCTGCAGGGAAGCCTAGAGGCTGTCCTATCTTTCTATTCTTTTCTGTGAGTATTTTTATCGTATAGCTTGGCTATGTATTGGTAATTTTTTACTTCACATGTTTCTTTATTCTCTATATTCTCTGTCAGCTTTATGAAGTAGGAATCATCTTCGTGTTTTTATGGTCCATACTTACGTTAGATTGTCTTGTACAGGTTAATGCAAGTGGTCAATTCTGTGGTGTTGCAGAGATGGTTGGCCCAGTTGACTTTAATAAGGATGTGGCTTTTTGGCAGCAAGATAAATGGAGTGGGAGCTTCCCTGTGAAGTGGCACGTTATCAAAGATGTCCCAAACACCAATTTTCGGCACATTATTTTAGAAAATAATGAGAACAAACCAGTGACTAATAGCAGAGATACACAAGAGGTATATCCAGCTCTTGGTTTTACTACATTGCATTTATTTTAAGAAATATGTTGAATGTGGCAACCTCTTGTGGTTTTGACTTATTGTGTTGTAGTAGGACATCACATTCACGGCTTCACTTATTCATAAATAAATTTATTTTGTATTGTTTGCTCAATTTTAGTTGGTTGTGCTATTGGACCAACATATTTATGATTTGATTTATGTACGAATTTGCTGTTAATACCTTTTATAGGTAATTCACACAATAATATAATTTGTTATACCTTTTTTTAATCAGTAAAACAACAAAATTCACTTTATACATTTTGAACAGTATATACATATTGACTTGTATTTGGGGTTGGCTATTCCCTTTTCACCGTTCGACTCGACTGCATCTAAGACAATATTTTCAAATAAATTAGGTGTACCTTTTGAATGGTATATACATAGACTTGTATTTGGGGTTGGCTATTCCTTTTTCACCATTCGACTGCACCTAAGACAATATTTTCAAATAAATTAGGTGAAAGTGTATTTTTTAAGAGCCTTCACCCGTGCTCTTTTATCAGAATATTTTATCTTGTCTCATTCGTTGTATCCAATTTAATTACAACCCCATCAAATCATATTCTACATTCATCACCATTAAATAACTCCTTCAATTTGAACTGTATTTGTCGGTGAATTAAATTTTATATCTTGCAAATCACAAAGCCTTTGGCAGATGTGATAGAATATGCTGGAAATCATAATGATGGTTTGGTAAAACAATTCAAGTTGAACGCATCACGGTAGAGAAAGGTTGACAATAATTGGTTTGAGGTTGAGACAATGAGAATTCTTCAAATGGAGGGCACAATCCTAGAAGAGTGGAGTAGAAAAATAAAAAGGGGATCTGTGCAGCCAACCCCAGGTAGTCTGGGGATGGCTTTGTTGAGTGACTATAATTAATATGCAACTTCGTTTACCCTGGATTTGGGATAGTGAGTTTGCCATTTGAAATAGGATGTTTGCAATTACATTATATTTTGCTTAAAAATTAGCCTGTTAAATAATTATTGTTTTATGCAGGTAATGTATAAGAAAGGTCTGGAGATGTTGAAAGTCTTCAAAAATTACTCGCTAAAGACCTCCTTACTTGATGACTTCATGTACTATGAAAATCGTCAGAAAATAATGGAGGAAGAGAAAGCCAGGTTACTTGTGAAAAGCTTCGAAGTTCCGTATTTCATACCTTCATTGAATCCCCCTCGAAGGCTAAATGGTGTTCTTGAGCTACCTCCAAGAGAAGATGAAAAAACTACCAAGCCCAACGACGGTTCAAATAGCTCAATGAAAAAGACGGGGGTCTCTGCTTCTGATCAGGTTTCTTCTAATTCTTTTGTTATCAACCCAAGTATTGGAGATGGAAATGCTGAGCAAATTGCAGTCGATACGAAAACTGATGTAGTATCTACTTTAAAGATTGGTTCACTTACCATAAGCCCGAAGCAAGCTGAGCCTAAGCCCTTGCCAGCTGCTAATACTGAACCTGCTGATATTGTCAAAGTAGGCTCAGTGCCAATCAAAGTTAATGGATTTGCAGAATCTGGTTTTCTAACAGTTGGGACTATTCCCCTCGATCGTAGGCCACTGCAGTTTGACAAGGGAGGTGCTTCCATTAACAGTGGATCCCAACGTTAATGAATGCCAGAGGTTTTTCACAGCGTTAGTTATCTGGGGGAACTTTTGTGTCGGAGGATGCTCTACCTTTTGTGCAGAAAGACTAATGTTCAACATTGAGGATATCATAGTCAGCAGTGGTTTATGAGAATTGCAATACATGTTTCAGATCATCTTGATTGGGTTTTCATTCCCTCCGCGTTTGCTGCAGTTGTTTAGATCAACATTTATACGGATGTCTTGATTTTCTGTGAGGTAAGGATTCCTTTCGATGCTCTGCCCAAATCAAGTTCAAATACTTTGTAATCTTTCTAATTCTTTTACCGTCTCTTCCACTAATATATTCAAGATTTAGAGAAAAAAAAAAAGAAGACAAAAACAAAAGAATTCTCTTTGCTGGTCAATTCGCAATCCTGCGTGATGTTTGTCAATTAACTCGTTTAGACGCAAAATTGTTGTTTAGTACGGTAATGGAGTTGGAAATATTCCTCTTTGTCATTTTTTTCCATTAACATTTGAATGCAATATAGTTATTATTATTGTTATTGCTGTTATTATAATTTAATGGTTGATGTTAAGTTGATATTGTGACCCGAATATCATGTAGATCTATGGGGAATCTGGATTAGATGCCATAAAAAGCTATTGTTTGTGACCCACCCTGAAAAGGTCAAGGGGGTAGTTGTAGTACTGCTGCTTGAATGTTCTTCAAATTGATAGACTGATGATAGTACTGCTGTTAGGTGTAATTCGAGTTGGAGTGAGAACAAAAGATCTGCAGTCAAACTAAATTAGGGTCGTCTATCAGACGATAATTATTTAATTTAATAACAATGATCGAGATTTTGCCATACTATTATTTTTTCACTACATATTCTCGTGAGCCAATTGCTTGCTAGGGATATCGCTCTGATGATGAATTATCTAATTCTGGCATTTCCACTCCTTTTAAGGAGGCAAACTCCAAAAAAATGACACTGTCGTAAGATTAAGATTTAAGATTTTTATTACTTCCGTGTTTGTTACTGAAATCATAATATGTGTGGTATGTTTCGTGAACTAGGTTTTGAAATTCTTATTTATTTTTATTGCACGAGTACTCACTTAGCACAAAGCCAAATTAGCTAATATCAGTATAATTTCTTTCTTTTGTTCTTTTTTTAGCCATTTGTCACTTATAAACAATGCCTGATGATATAGTTCTTTTCTTTGAGCTTGGAAACAGTATCAGAGTCTCTCCTCGAGGAATGTTCTAGTCATGAAAAAATTTCACAAAATAAATTGACAAATTGACATGATTTGATGTAGTATTACATCATATTGTAAAGTTATATTTTATGATTAAGTTATTTTTATTGTAAAGTATATTTAACGTTTTACATGAAATTACCTCTATTTGCGAGTTTACTTGCATAAATTCTTTTGTAATTTTAAGAGTTCTCCTCTTTAACAGGATGGAAGTTGAACTAAATATTGTTAAAATATATTTTTTAATATTATTTTTATTTTAGAATTTGAAAAATTAAAATTAATTATTTTATTTTGTATGAGAATTTAAAAAAAAAAATTATAATAACTAGATAAGATGAGATGAGATGAGATGAATTAAGAAGAATTGGAAAAACAAATCATGATCATTCTTTCGTAATCATGTTTGAAATGTATGTAAGGCTGTTGCAGAACATATTTCTTTGCTTTATAAAACATAATGGAAATTGGATCTTCCTTGTGTAAGATTTATGTGTAGATTTAACACTTTCTCCATATTTTATAATCTTTGGTTACATTAGCTGATGTATCATATTATATGTAGATTTTTTTTTATTTATTTAAGTGATTGATCGGTAAACCTAATTATGTAGTAATATTAAAATATTAAAATAAAAATTAATAGTGATATTAGGCCATGTTGCAACTTTGAAGAATCATCTAGATCATGCCAATATAATAGCAACTGACAGCTAAAAGACCTTTGTGATAACCCATGATGCCTAAACAAAATTGAACGATTGTTTATGATGGTGATAATGATGGATTAGTTAAATGAATGTACGCACGTAATGTTGTTACGTGGGCCCTCAAGCCATGCTTGGTATGGTTGCCAAGTGTCATAATTGAAGACCATTAATCAAACCGTACAGAGGCATAGGAAATAATCATGTTTATTTATTATTATTATTATTATATTGTCGGTCTGCTCACTATCAAGAACCATTTGAGTCGGTGCTTGACGAAGACAAAATGAAAGTACTTTCCTGTCCTGCTTACAATTTGGCTGTCTTTTGCTCTAAATCTTTCGTTTTGAGAAATGATATACACAATGTTATACATGATATGTTATACAACACTTCATAAAATAAGGATATTTTTATAAAATAAAATTAATTTTATAAGGTAATTTATAAAAATATTCTTACTTTTATAAAATATTGTATAAAATATTGTGTATGATGTTATGTGTATCACTTCTCTTAATTTTAGGAATGTGAATCTGTTTCAAGAGAGAGACAATTTACATTAAAGCAAAAAAAAAAAAAAAAATTATTATTTATAGATCGATCGACTTATAAAATATGAATGATTCACTTTTGAAGGTTTAAAATTTAAAGGCATTGCTATATATAATCTAAAAAATAGACTTCTTTATAGTTCAAGTAATAAATAAATAGAAAAATTCTTATTTTAGAATAAAATTAATTAAAATATTCTTATTTAAAAATTATAGATTGTATTACAGTCCATTAAATATAGACTATAAAAAAAATTATTCAAAATATAAATTGTAAAATTTTCAACCTAGCATGTCCGATTCTGCATGAATGTGTCCTCCACATAACTTACAAATAAGGTTTTTCTTAAAGAGAGAGGAAAAAAAACTAATTCTCAAATAAAGAAAGGTTTTATCGTATTTTTAAATTTATTATTATTATTATTATTATTTTATAAAATCTGTTTATAATAAATTTTTTACATAATTAAGGTAAATTTGGAGCCAAGTTTGGTGGGGGATTTTTGGGAGGGAAGTACTTCAGTTATAAAATGATTATATAAAAATAATCTTATAAATATACGTGATCGGATGTAATTTATTATATTATAAAATTAATTTTATGAATTATATAAAATTATATTAATTTATAAAATTATTTATATATATATATTTATAGAGGTAACAATCCTTTATTTGGAAGGGAGGGTGCTTTAGCAAAGTCTTTTTGGACTTTGTGATCTTTGCGGTAATGCATGCATGGATGTTATGATGATGAATAATCGTTAGAATGGCAAACAACCAGAAATGAAATGAAAGGACCTAAAGGTGAAAGACTAGTGGAGATGACACCGATTTGATCTGCACTTAATTTATTTTATTTTAATAATTTTTAAATTTTTTTATATAAAATAAAATAAAAAAAAATAATTTTATTTAATATTAATTTTTTATTATTATTTAAAATCATTTCATTTCATTTTAAAAAGTCGTATTTGCTGTGGCACTGTGCCGGCCCCGCCTGTGCGCTCCTCAATTCCCAATCACATCACACATGATATTTCATCTACCTGCTTTCGTACCTGGAAATCCGTAGCTGTGTATTTTTTCTATTCACTTTAAATATGCCGTAAAGTTTAGTTGAAAAAAGTCCACAGATGTGGACTACACTCAGAAAGCAAAGATCGACTCCACGTGAAGTTTAGGTCCCGAATTTGAAAACGAATTACTCATATTAGATTTGTTATTATATATATATTTTTGATTTTTATATAAAATATAAATTTTAGTATAATTTTTTAAATTCAATTACAATTTTTTCAAATTTCAATTTAATTTTTAAATTTTAAATTTTAAAATAATAATAATAATATTTAATTTTCAAAATTCATTTCAACTCATCTCTAACAATTTTATCCAACAATTTTGCAAATATTCTACCAGATTAAAAAAACAATGATCAATAAACTTGAATCTCCACATGTTCTTCTCCGTCTTCCGATAATCTTGAATCTTCATATTCTTTACGTTAAGTCAAATTAGTTTATAACGTAAAATAAATCTAATATATGAAAAAATAATTATCTTAAACTCTTTTTAGGAAATCATTAGAGTATATCTGTTGATGCCATAAAAATCAGTCAATAGGCTAAGATATGAGAAAAAAGTCATTCTTGGTCCATCGGTACGGGTTGAGCTTTGTTTAGTGTTGTTTAGGGCCCCCAACAAGATTTCGGTGTGGGTGCACGTATGTTGATAGCAGATGAAATAAATATATATAAATACGATATTTACGTGGTTCGACATAAAGCCTACGTCCACGAATATTTGGATAGATAATCTACTATAATAAGTATTTTTATAGTTTCTTCTGGCTCTCTGCACAAAAAATGTATATATAAATCTATTGGTTAGAGTTTTCGAATCCATCTGTGAAGGTTGAAGAAGATGATGCTGGAGAGGAGACTGTGTGTTGGTTCCAGAGAGAGAGCCCATTTTTATATTGCTCTTGGTCTCCGATGATTAGACCCTTTGCGTGTGCCAGTCCACTTCTTTATTTAGTGTGCCTCCCCACCTTCCTTCATTTTGTCACTTCCTTGTGTATGCCTATGCCCTAACCTCCTTGGTCTTTATCCCATGCACCTTCCCCTTATCTTTGTGTCTTCATGCTTTTTACAAAACTTTTAATGGCTGGGCCCCTCCCGTTTAACTCTCCCATTTACAATACCCCACAAATTCTCAGCAAATGTACTTTGATGGAAATTTTCTTGAAATACCTACTGTTCGAACTTTGAGATGATAGTGCCTCAACGGTAGGGATGGGCTCAACCACGAAAGTGAGAGCACAGAGTTTAAAGGTGACGGGAGATAGACTCGACGATGAACGTGTGAGCACAAAGCTCAACAGTAATGGGAGATAGGCTCAACCGCAAATATGAGAGCACGTAACTCAAAGATAGCGGGAGATGGACTCGACCGCAAACGGTTGTTTGGCGCCTTTGTTTCATTCCTTCACTGTCTTCTTTTCATGTATTTGGTACCTCGAGCTCTGAGGAGGTGGCGGTTCGTTTCCTAAGCCTGAGATAACGAAAACCTGCAACATATGATTGTTAGTAAAGTGTCGTTATATGCCAGTATCTCAAACACTTATGATGAGATCTGAAAGCGCTCGGAGCTGGCGACAGAGATGTGCTGGCGAACGAATCGGCGTGCGAGGGATTACAAGTGGGCAAAAGCCCTAGACTCGACCTCGCGATTCATTGGCACCTTCGACTTAGAACGTGTTTAGATCCCACAGATAATGCCACTGTTGACGCCATAAAAATCGGTCAACAGGTCGAGGCAGGAGAAAGAGTCATTCCCGGCCCACTAGTGCGGGTTGGACTTCGTTCGGTGTCGTTTGGGGCCCTCAACGAGATTACGGTTGTGCGTACGTTGATAGCAGATGAAATAAATAGACATAAACACGATATTTACGTGGTTCGGCATAAGGCCTACGTCTACGGGTGTTTGGGAAGAATGCCAGCGAATTGCGAGGTCGAGTTTCGATCACTTGCTTGCTCATAAACCCTCACATACTGATTTGTTTGCTAGCACATCTTCATGAGTGTTTGAGATATTGGCATATAACGACACTTTACTGACAATCGTTTGTTGAAGGTTTCGTTACCTCGGGCCTATGAAACAAACCGCCACCTCTTCAGAGCTCGAGGTACCAAATACATGAAAAGAAGACAGTGAAGGAATGAAACAAAGGCGCCAAACAACCGTTCGCGGTCAAGCCCATCTCCCACTATCGTTGAGCTCTACTCTCCCACGTTCGCGGTCAAACCCATCTCCCACTACCGTTAAGTCATCGCCATCTCAGAGTTCGAATAGTAGGTGTTTCAAGAAAATTTCTATCAAAATATTTTTGTAGAGAATTTGTGGGATATTGTGAGGGTGAGAGTCAAACGGGAGGGGCCTAGCCATTAAAAACTTTGTAAAAAGCATGAAGTGACATAAGGATAGGGGGCAGGTGCAGGGGCGGACCCAAGCCCTGGGTTGGGGGGGCTACGGCCCCCCCAAAATTTTTTCAAATTTTATTTTGTAATAGAAATACATATATATAATTATATATATATAATTAAAATTCTTTCTTAGATTATAAAAATAAAAATTGACCCCCCCAAATTTTTTTCTGAAAATTATTCTTTTAATCTCAATATACATTCATTTATATTTTAATTTTTAACTTTATGTAAACCTAAATTTTAACTTACATTATCTTACAGTTACTATAATAGTTTAATTCTAGCAAAAAAATTAATTATAAATTTATATGATTGTAAAATTCATTGATTATACTCACTTATTTAGTTTTACTCTAACTTGTATGATTGTGAGATATAGTTTGTTAAAAATCTAATAGCGTTACATCATTACTTAATAGAAAGTTTTCAAATTTATTCTTAATTTATAAATTTTTCTTAAATCATAAAAAAAATATGAGCAAATACTTAAGAACAATTAAAATTTTTTTAAAAAAAGAAAGAAATGGAGTACAATTCGAAAAATAATATACGTTTAGATAGTTCGGTAACAACAAAATATGATATTTTTATTACTAATGATCATCTTTTTAAAATTTACACATACCGTATATTTTATCGATCGCCCCCCAAACATAAAATTCTGGTTCCGCCCCTGGGCAGGTGCATGGGTTGAAGACTAATAGGGCATGGGCACGCACATGGAAGTGACAGAAAGGAAGGAAGGTGGGGAGGCACGCTGAACAAAGAAACGGACTGGCATACGCGAAAGGTCCAATATCCGGAGACTAAGAGCAGTATAAAAGTGGCTCTCTCTTTGGAACCAACGCACAATCTCATCTCCAGCATTGTCTTCTTCAACCTTCTTAGAAGGATTCGAAAGCTCTAACCAGTAGATTTATGTATATTTTCTTTGTATAGAGAGCTAGGAGAAACTGTAAAAATACTTATTATAGTAGCTTCTCTGCCCAAACACTTGTGGACATAGGCCTTATACCGAATTACATAAATATCGTGTTTATGTTTATATTATTTTATCTATTATCAAGGTACGCGTAGTCGCACTGGAACCTCGTCGGAGGCCTTAAATGAAATCAAACGAAGCCCAACCCGCATCAGTAGGCCGAAAATGACTATTTCTCCTACTCGGCCTAATGACCAATTTTTATGATGTCAACAATATTATTTATGCTATAAATCTCTTGATCTAAGATGGGAGGATATTTTCTTTTTTTTTTTCAAATAAAATATTTGATTAACTGAAAAGAAAGATAAGATAAAAATAAAAAGATGAGGAAAGAAATATAATGGACTCAACAAACCGATCCAGATCCTTGGTCCGTCATCTATTAAAAAAGAGATTTCATTTAATTTATTAGATCTAGTCAAATAAAAAAACTATACTTTGGAGGGTCGATGAAACATTCACACTCACATCCAAATCCACGTCCAGCAAATCTTTACTTTCCATTCACTCGGACTCGGTGTCAACAAAATTCCAATAAAAATGAAAAAAAATAAAAATAAAATAACAATATGTTCCATGCATTCCTCAGGAAGAGCTTATTGATTGAGAGAGAGAGAGAGAGAGAGAGAGAGGGTCCGGGAATATATAGAATCGGTGTGCTACCTTGTCCCAAGTTCCAACCGACAAACGTTTGGCACAAACTAACAGCAGATCACAAATTTGACCTTCAAACATTCCCATTCCTATTTATAAACCTATAATATTTTATAATATATTTTTTTAATAATATTTTTATAAAATAATGTTAATTTTATAAGATAATATAGAAATATTCTTATTTTATAATATGTATTGTGTAAGCATTACGAGATATATTACTTTTTTTTTTAACACTTCTCTTCTTATTTTCAATTATCACATGGTTTATATTTAGATTAAAAGGTAGAACTCAATTAATGTATGCCACTTGCTGTTCCCATTTTCAGATTCAATGTACCACTCATTTTTTGGTAAAATTCTTCTGAAAAAATCCAGTGTCCCCACACAGTAAATACACATGAGTCTGAATAGATGATTGAATCATAAAGCCTAATTTGTCTATCATACATGGTGCAGCTCAAAATATATTAGGTACAGAGACAATATGATTTTGCCCAGAAAAAAAGATTAAAAAAAAAATGTTACCTATTTTTCTTCTTATTTAACTTTGGTGCTTTCCTTTCCAATGCATTATTCATGGAATCATACTAATAATGCCAAAGTCTGCAAGTTGTTTTATTGGGAGATTTTAGTTCTAGTTTGGATTTGAAAATGAGATGAATTGAGATAAATTTAATTTATTTTTTAATATTATTATTATTTTAAAATTTGAAAAATGTGTAATAGAATTTAAAAAATGTATATTAAGATTTAAAAAAGGTGTATAAGAATTTATGTTTTGTATAAAAAATTATATAAAGTATAATAATAAAATAAAAATGAGTTGAAATGAGTTAAAAATATTTCTAAATCCAAACCAGGCCTAGAGTATTCTAATATAAATAATAACAAAGAATAACTTCCTCTTTGGAAGATACAAAAACGTTTAATCTTATTTTATTTTTATATATTTTTTAAAAAAATTTAAAATAATAATAATATTAAAAAATAATATTTTATTCAAATTTAATTTTTATCTAAATGACTAAAATTATCTCATTTTATGTAAGGTCTCGTTTGTTTTTATAATTTTTTTCTATTGATTTTATTTAATTATTATAATTTTTTAAAAGTATCATATAAAAAATAATCAATTTAATTTTTTTAAATCTAAATAAAATAATATTAAAAAATATATATTAATAATATCATATTTAATTTTAATTTCAACTCAAAAAAATAAACGAGAGTAGGAGAAAAAGGGGTCGAGAGGGAAAGCTACTTGGGTACATCCCTCCAGGCCAGCTTGTCATGGACTGTCACTGGCACCCTTTCTTCACTCTCATTAAAGGACCCTTTTATCACCTCTCTCCATACACTCCCTTTTAAAGCCAGAAAAAAGCTTGCATTTCTTTCTCCTGTTATCATTTTCAATTCTTTGAGGCGGTAAGTATTGTACAATGCATCTGGTTTGAATCTCCTTTCTTCTCTTCTTTTTCACGATATGCTTAAATTTCTTCTATTAGTTGTTAGCTTTTGAAGGCTTCTTTACACAAGCTTTTAAGATTATGTTTTTTGTTTTGTTTGATGGTGGTCAGGAATAATAGCGATGTAAATTTCATTACTTTTTCTCACCCACATTCTATCGGCATCAAATCTACAGTCCCTCATTGGTAATTACTAACAACACCTTTCAGCCTTATTCATCTTGAGCTTTCATTACAACCCTTCACTGCATCCACAATGCGTTAAGGAGAAACTTCAGTTCAAGAAAAGGGATACTCCTATTTGTTGGTTAATCATTCAATGCCTCTGTTATTTTCAAGTTTCTTTGAATTTTGTTCTTGGGTCTTGAAGCTTCGTATGCCCATAAGCACGTAATTTCTCCTTGGGACTAGGTTGCAATGCTGCTCTCTCTCTGTTTCTCTCTCACATTTTTTTTTCTTGATTCTGGGTCTTGAACAGAATCCTAACTTTTGCCGGATGCGGGTCATTTTGCAACATTTAATCGAATCCTAATGACATCTAAATCTCTCTCTTTATTTTGCCATATTCATGTAATTTAATGTAAACTGGAGAATGTGTGTCCTTTCAATGTCAAACTCATTCCCCTCGTTTCCAATCAGATTGCTAAGCACCTTCCTTACAAACTATGGAGGAGACGTTTGTGCCATTTCGTGGTATCAGGAATGATCTTCGTGGGAGGTTGATGTGTTACAGACAAGACTGGACTGGTGGTTTCAGTACAGGCTTCAGGTATATCTTTCTCCTGCCATGAATGCAGCGTTCAAGTCTTGAATTTTGTTTCAAGATGCTGATTTTAGCTTGGTAACTTGCTGAACTCTTCCTAGGATTTTGGCCCCCACCACATATATATTCTTCGCATCAGCAATCCCAGTTATTTCATTTGGAGAACAGTTGGAAAGAGAGACAGGTATCCTCTTGTATGAATATTGTGAACATTTTGTTACTTGTTTTCCATAAGAACTCATCATGTTTATCCAAGTTCAGAAAAAGGTGCATATATCTAAGTCAATAAATATTTATGTGGTATATATCTCAAGATTTTATAAATCTGATAATTGTTGGTATCAACAGATGGGGTTTTAACAGCAGTTCAAACATTAGCTTCTACAGCACTGTGTGGAATTATACATTCAATCATAGGAGGTCAGCCTCTGCTGATTCTTGGAGTGGCAGAACCAACTGTAATCATGTATACATTTATGTACAATTTTGCTAAAGACAGGCCAGATTTGGGATCAAAGCTCTTTTTAGCATGGACTGGATGGTATCATTTTTTTCTTCTTGCAAGCTAATGGAATGATGGTGGAATTTATGTTTTGATGTATTTCTACAACATCTGATTGATTTTTTATTTTATTTTTTGTCAGGAGTTCCGATTATAGTTTGTGGTTTATTTGTTTGTATTTTTTTGAGCTTATATGGTCATTTGGATGGACAGGGTTTGTGTGTGGACTGCGATATTGCTGTTCCTGCTGGCTATCTTAGGGGCTTGCTCCATTATTAATAGGTTTACTCGGATAGCAGGGGAATTATTTGGCCTCCTTATCGCAATGCTCTTCATGCAAGAAGCTATAAGGGTAAGAACCGCCCTGTTTTTTCTCTTTCAACTTCTCTTATTTGTATTTGCTTAGAAAATTGTGATAATTTCTCCAATATTTCTCAGGTAAAGTGATTGAGATTTTATTCCAAGTACATATATGAATACTTGGTATACATCGGTTGATTAGTTCCAAATTCTGCTTTTGAATTTTATATTTTTTAAATTGGGTTTGCTAGGGACTTGTTGGTGAATTTCGCATACCTGAAAGAGAAAATCCAAAGTCAATTGAGTTTCAGCCTTCATGGAGATTTGCAAATGGAATGTTTGCTTTGGTCCTATCATTTGGTCTTCTGCTTACCGCAATAAAAAGCCGGAAAGCAAGGACTTGGCGGTATGGGTCTGGTAAGTTGATCAGCTTGTCAGTATATATTCGTTCAAGGAATTTTGCTCCACCCTTTATCTTGTTTAGACTGGTAGCTTCGATAACTATATTACAGGCTCTCAAGCTCTCTTTCCATGAAACCATTGATGTAAAGGTACATGTTTGTAAACATGTACAATTTGTGGTCAAAGAGAGATAAAACTAAAGGCCCTTTTAAACCTGTGTATGTAAGCATATTTGCTGCTATAGGTCCTTCGCGCTCTAATA
Source organism: Platycarya longipes (assembly GCA_036559045.1). NCBI lineage: Eukaryota > Viridiplantae > Streptophyta > Magnoliopsida > Fagales > Juglandaceae > Platycarya > Platycarya longipes. Next base: position 26,006,754 of record CM071790.1, on the reverse strand, counting down.
TGTTTGAATTAATGGAGTTCATTTTAACTTCCACAGGATGGCTACGAGGCTTCATTGCAGATTATGGTGTACCACTAATGGTCATAGTTTGGACAGCTGTTTCATATCTAACTGCTGGAAGTATTCCGAAAGGAATCCCTAGACGCCTTTTTAGTCCAAATCCATGGTCACCGGGTGCATACGAGAATTGGACTGTCATTAAGGCAGGTTTTTCTTAGCATTGTGTACTATTATCCCCTTTAGTTGGATTCCTAAGCACAGTACATGTTAAATGGCTCAACAAAAAAACTGACAGGACATGCTAAATGTGCCGGTTCTCTATATAATTGGGGCTTTCATTCCTGCAACAATGATTGCAGTGCTTTACTACTTTGACCACAGTGTGGCTTCCCAACTTGCTCAGCAGAAAGAATTCAATTTGAGGAAACCCTCCTCTTATCATTACGATTTACTTCTTCTGGGGATCATGGTATGCGAATATCCTTCTTGCACACACCTTTTGCCTTGTGTTGTAGAAAAGTCTTTTTTACATTTTGGTTTTTTTTTATTCTCTCATCATAATAGAAGGTGCTTCGCGTCCATTTGCATCGAATTTCTAATCCCGGTGCTGCATGACAGGTCATATTCTGTGGTCTAATAGGGATCCCTCCATCAAATGGTGTTATTCCACAGTCTCCAATGCATACTAAAACTCTGGCTACGCTGAAGCACCAGGTAGGTAAAGAACCACAACCTGGTCTCCTTTTCTGCTGCTAAACCCAGAATTACAGGCCAATCAGTGGCTCAGCCTCATTGCTATTTATGTTACAAACTTACAACCATGATGCTGCCAGTTTACTACAAATTCATATTTTCCGAACATCTCTTTTAGTGAACAGTGACTAAAGAAAGCTTTTTCGGAAGCAGGCACAATGCATTCACACACAAAACACACATCTTTTGAGGTGTATGTACATCCTCATAGCAATATCATCCTGTTTTGCAGTTGCTTCGAAATCGACTAGTAGCAACAGCACGCATCTCTATTAGAAATAATGCAAGCTTGGGGGAGTTGTATGGAAGCATGCAGGAAGCCTACCAACAGATGCAGAGTCCATTAATTTACCAGGAACGGTCGGCTAGGGTATGAAGACTTCATATCTTCTTTCTCTCCATGTTCATAATGTAAAATTGGGCTGAATGTTGTATCTCTATTGAAATGTCAAAGGCTTGTCTAGTTATTTGTGGGCACAGCTTGGTTATTGGACTCTTTGTTCTAAAAATATTTCAATATTTCCATATTAATTGTGAAGTTTTCAATAATTCACGCAATATCTGTAGAGAACATAAAGGCTAAGATGGTTTAATATTTAATGTCATTCCAATAATTAGTCATGATTTTTTTTTATTCTCTTTGTTACTGATTTTAATTGTTCAGAAGTTTGATAAATTATTATGGTACCGATACTTATGTGACCTTGCCTAAACTTGTATTCTGAGCAGGGGTTAAAGGAATTGAAAAACTCAACAATTCAAATGGCTTCAAGTATGGGGAATATAGATGGCCCAGTTGATGAGAGTGTGTTTGATGTTGAGAAAGAAATCGATGATTTACTGCCTGTTGAGGTGAAAGAACAGCGACTCAGTAACCTGCTTCAGGCTATAATGATTGGAGGATGTGTTGCAGCCATGCCTATCCTCAAGAAGATCCCAACCTCAGTCCTCTGGGGCTATTTTGCCTTCATGGCCATTGAAAGCCTCCCTGGTAACCAGTGTTGGGAAAGGATCTTATTGCTCTTCACGGCTCCGAGCAGAAGATACAAGTAGCCTCTCATCTCATTTCTTAATATCTTTGGATCATCTTACCTGTACACCTTAATAGTAAGGAATTAACCATGTGGATTCTTTTGCGTGCTTTTTCAGAGTACTTGAGGATTACCATGCCACTTTTGTGGAAACTGTACCTTTCAAGACAATTGCAATATTTACAATCTTCCAGACTGCTTATCTTCTTCTTTGTTTTGGGGTTACATGGGTTCCAATTGCTGGCCTTCTGTTCCCTTTAATGATTATGCTTTTGGTTCCTGTGAGGCAGTACATTTTGCCTAAGTTTTTTAAAGCGGCACATCTTCAAGATTTAGATGCAGCAGAGTATGAAGAGGTGCCAGCTTTATCATTCAACCTAACAACTGTAAGTTTTAGTTCTTTCCATTAAACCTGTAGGTCCAAATTTGAAATATGCTAATAAATTTTCTGTGTAAATTCGCCTAGCATGAATTCTTGTTTTATGAATTTACATTTAGGATAAACTGAAATGCCACAATACTGCTTGCTTACGTATCCTTGGTGCTTGTTGTGTTCTTATCAGGAGGGGGTGATGAGTCGGGCAGCTTCTTTCACAGATGATGGAGAGCTTCTAGATGTGATGGTAACCCGTAGTCGGGGCGAGATTAGACGGATGTGCAGTCTTAAGGTAACAAGCTGCACTGCAACACCCTCCAAAGAATTTAGAAGTATTTCGAGTTCACGGCTGTTGGATAAAGTGGATAAAGTGTACAGCCCTCGTATAAGTGAACTTAGAGGGGATCAAAGCCCTCAGCTTGGTGGAGGAGGGCCATTTAGTCCGAGAACTGGAGGAACAAGAGCATCTAATTTAGGGAAAACTGGTTAGAACTTAGATATGAAATAGCAAAAACTGGCTGTATTTGTATTGTCAGGTTACCAAAACGTAGGCTCTGGCAGAAATGATTGAGTTGAACATAAAATTTGCAATAGCTATTGTCCCGCCTTCTACTCTTATGGTTCTTTGGGAACTTATGGTGGGCTGGGGTGCAATTGTAATTTGTAACTACAAGTTTTATGAATAGCAACACCAAGTTCTATATATGCTAAAATATATACGTGCATTATTTATTATTTACCCAAGGGTAGCCATTTTAGGAATTTTATGGTTGTCTGAAGGGCACAACTTGATAGAGCCTGAGATGTTGCTTCTAGTCCTACATGTATTTTGAGTTTTTGCTACTCATCATTCCCACACACCAAACATCATATTTTATTTATTTATTTATTTTTAAAAATGTATTCTTCTTAAACTAATTAAATTCTTCTACTTATCATCTCGATATCACACATTTGGTAAAAGGAAAAAAAGGTGCGGTGTTTGGCGTGTGGGGGATGATGAATAAATTTTTATTCATGTTTTTTAGCTTTGCACTGAGCATGCTTTTACTCCTATGAGATTTTGGTTTTACTCTCAGTCGTCTAGCTTTCATCCAGAACAGCATGTCCCTTGCATAAATAACTCTTTTAAAAACTGATTTTTTTTTTTTTGTTGAAGTCTTGAATAGAATTATTCATTACATTCTTGTCTAGCTTGAAGATTTGCAAGCACCTAAAGTGTCTGATGGTCTAGTAGCAAAATCTGTTACTTTCTTATCTCACAATCTTAGTTACCTAAGCCTGTATTAAAACATAGACCTTTCCCCCCCTGAAAACTTGATTATGACACAAACCATACTTCCTTTAGTTTAGTATCACAATCTACTGGAGTTTGTAACAAGAACTCGAAAGGAGAAAAAAAAAAAAGGGCCTAATTCTCATTGAATGATTGTTGATTCCTTTTCCTTGCCAAATAGTCCAAAATGAAAACAATTTCGCAACGTCAACCACCAAGTTGCACTACTAAAAATTACTCTTGAAAATCATCAAATGACCCACACAAGACAATCATAAAGAAATAGCAAATTCTGTAGCAGTTATACTATAATGCTATTGTCCAGATCTTGGAGATTGTTTGCTATCATCGTCGATGAATCTCATGAGGTATCCAGCCAGAGCACAATTGTCAATTGCTTTGTGTTAGCAATACCAATAGTTGCATTATTGAAGATGGCAATTGGATAGGGTAGATTATTAGAGTATTAGCAAGTTGTGGGGATAAGGATGTGTTTACGAGCATGTAATCCGCACATTGTGTGTATTGTTATGTATATTGTATATGAGGGAGAGAGGTCTAGAGAGAGATGATTTTATAATGGAGAAATTTTGAATTTAATGTTTTAGTCACAAAGAGATCTCACAAAAATAAACATACATACTGATATAACTTGATGTAGTACGTTAGATTGTAAAAATTTTTTTATCGTAAAGTAGATCTAAAGTATCATATGAAATTATGTCAGTCTATGAAGTTACTTGTGTAAAATCTCTTTGTAGCTGTATCATTTTTCATCATTACTTTTGGCCGTTGTGATGAACCCAAATCTTAGCTCCACCACCGTCCTTTCGAGTAGGCAACTTGGGTGGTGGCCGGATGTGGTTGCATACACGTCTACCAATAAACAATACAGAAGAAACATGATTATGAAATCCAAACTGCAAATAATTGCATATAAACATAACTGTAAAGTATGCATCAAATCTATTACAATATAGCCCCAAAAGGGTAGACCCATTTCCATATCTCATCACACAATAAGGGCAGGAAACCCAAATAGGGATGGAGCCTAAGTAATAAATAAAGACCCATAACAGAAAAGGACCTGATCTTGGGATCTATACAGTATTCTGAATTCTAAATAAATAACCAAAACCAGTTCAATCACTATCTTAGCATTCATATGCTGAGAGCTCTGTCACAATCTGAGGATCCCCATCTTGCAAGCAATTAATGGGAGGAATAGTTAAGGTTTCCTGATAACCATAGGCATTCCAGCAGAAAGGATCATCCAGAAGCTCCCCTTCCTGAGGGAGAAGCTCCACCTCTGAGAGTGTTAGATTTGTGCAGGGAATTGTGTCACTGCAGGCAAAATGTATGGGGGGCTTGCGCACATCATAGGTGCCCTTGATGTTCCTGAAGGAAATGTCGTCGACATGAACTGCTGATGTTTGGTTTAAACATGCCTTTGCCATGCAGTAATACTGGTCTATGATTATGCAGTTCATCACATTCTCCATTTGGATGTTCTCGAATGATATGCCTGTCACAGAACCCATCCCACCTTGCCATGTCTTGATTCTCAGCCCATTGTCCGATTCCTTTATCACTGCGTTTCTCACTGTTACATTTGAAACACATGCGTGGGAATTGTGCACTCCAAGGCTTCCAATGCTGCAGAAGAAAACAAAGATGTTAGAATGTCATTGCTCTGAGCACTTTCATGTGTGGAGCATTCAAGAAAGAAGTGTGCTATGACCACAAAGAAACTAATGTGGCTTCATATGATCTGTCATATCTACTTTACAATAAAAGTAAATTTACAATCTAACAAATGACATGAAGCTACATTAGTTTGTGACTAGAGTATTTTTCTTTAAGAAATAACAGGATTTGATTTTATCTCCTAGAGTTCTTACCCGAACTTGATAGCTCAGATTGGAAGAGATATATAGATATATTATGGAGTTTCAAAATATTAAATGCTTAATAAGTAGTGCTGTGATACTCGCTATATGTGTTTATTTTTATCCTGTTTTATTATGCCTTGGAATTTGGATAAAAACTCTAGGGGGTTTAAATGCAAAACATGCGCCTAAAAGAAGTGTTATTTGCTTTCAATAAATGACATCCTCCCCTGTTGCTTTTTTCACTCTTCTGCTTGTATGAATATACCTCCAAAATGCTACTAAGAATTCTCGTGGTTTGTGGTCACAAATTATTGTCCATGTACAAGCTTTTAGGTAAACTAAACTAAAAAAAAAAAAAAAAAAGATATTATCCCTGAAATATAGCAAGGCTGAGTAAAAATGAATGCAAAAAAAACTTCACTCGACTGAGCTTATAAAAACCAAGGTTTGGACTATCAAATTATTTAGTAACAAAGATTGATTAAACACCTTATCCCGTGACTAGGCCCGCAAGTTACACCCTCAATGTCAACATCTGAACACCCGGGTCCAATGGAAATGCAATCATCGCCTGCATTAAATCAATCTGCATTATTACATCTAATGCATATAATGAGTATTGCTACATCCATAAAAGAATTAAATAAAATAATCTCACAAATTTACTTGGTTTTATGTGATTTGTTAGATTTACTGTATAATAAAAATAACTTTATAATTAAATGAATCACATCAAACCATATCAGTTTATAAGATCATTTTTGTGTAATTCTTTTGTGGCTAAAGTATTTTTCGCATATAATACATGAAGGCCGTCTACATATAACAACCAAGTCAAACATTTTTCAGATGAATTAAAATCTCCTACCATTGGCTATCATGGAGTTGTATATTCCAACAGTCTTGGTGTTCTCAATGTGGATCCCATCAGTATTGGGGCTAAGTTTTGGTGAAGAGATGGACAATTTGTCTATCAATACTCCTTCACAGCCATCAAATTTCATATGGAACTGAGGACTATTTTGGATCTTTAAACTGCTGACCACCAAATTTGAGCTCATGAAGAACCTAATTAACTGTAAAACAAAGTAAATAAGATTGTTGTTTAGTCACTAAGAACCAACTTGGTTGTTGAATCTTTAAGTTGGGTTTTAAATGATTATACTTACTGCAGGAGAGTCGCATTGTCCTGACATTGTCGATCCATTAGGCCCCTGAAATGGCAAATTATCTCGCAATATTCAGTAAATCATATTTTCATTAACATTGGAAATGAAAAAATAGGCACAGTTTAACAAAGTGTCAATTGAATTTAGAATAAACAAATAAATCACCCTGTGAGGCTTGCATGGGAGCTCCCACCACTTCTGGCCATTCCCTTCAATGGTTCCTTTTCCTGTGAAAGACATGTGGTCAAGTCGGTAAAACACAAGCCATTGTTTCCGGCTGTCTGCCTTTGGCCAGGAATCTGGTCCATCCGGTGGCATTATGACTCCATCCACCTTTATTAACACAAATCAAGCTTAGATTGAACCGTTAAGATATGAAATATACAATAAAATTTATCTATTTTCATTAGCTTAAGTTTTTACGAGTAGTGATGAATTCATATAATATCAAAGTAAAGGTTTAGATCAATTCAAATTTTGACTTTATTTTCTATCTCATTTAATTAAATATTCTCTGTATTGGATAATTTATTAAAAGAGAATGTGACCCACACGTGAGAGGAGTGTTAAGATATGTAATGTATTATAAAATTTACCTCTTTCTCTTAGTTTAAACTTTTAAAACAAGCGATGATTTACATAAAATGAGCAGAAGAGCAAGGAATTTGTATTTGAAATACTTACTTGGAATACAAGTCCTGGCTTGCATGGCCCTGAGAAGATTGTTGAAGTAATTATGAAACAATGATCAGCTGGGGCTAAGACCACTCCTGACTCGACTGCACAAGCTGCTTTCCATGCTGCTGTAAATGCAGCAGTGTCATCGGTGCAACCATCTCCGACCGCCCCGAAAGATGTTACATCGAAAACACCGTTGGGGCTAGAATTTCCAGGGTCATTTGGGTTGGGGTCAGAAGGAACAGAAGGGGGATTAGAAGGGGATGAAGGGTCTTGATCTTCAGATTCAGGGGGAGGAGCAGGGGAGCTTTTAGGCTTTTGCTTCTTGTGGTAATGGTATCTTCCTTCCACATTGCTTGAATTCTGAAAGAAAAGGCTCGCCGAAATAGATATGACAATGAGCGTGCGAGCCAGGTCCATGAGAAGCAAATTCTTTAAGGCTTTCCTCTTAATGTTTGAGCAGGAAGCACCACAGAATGCTGCCCAAGTGTTACTCTGGAAAGAAAGTGACAAAAACTTTAGTTTCAGAGTTGTTATTTTCAGAAAATTAATGAAGGAGAAAGAACGAAGATCAAGAAAGGAGTGAGTTAAAACTCCTAGCTAGAGGCCTCAAATGAAGTATTTGAAGGCTCATATTTATATTCAACTGAACGTTTCTCAGAAGAACTAATCTCATGCCTAAGAGTTGACACGTGTCAAGTTACAGTTGATTGTAATGTTGTTGTTGTTCTTGAAGGAGGTTGTTCTTCTGTGGCAACCTTAGCAAAGTAGTCTTTGTCCTTAAGTGGATTTGTCCCCAGTCGTCTCTCACCTTCTCTGTTCTCTCATTTAGTTTCAATTTCGGTCCAAAGATTTCATGTTGTCTACTGTGCATGTTGTTCTTTAGTGAGGTGATCAAGCTCATGTGAGGAATTGCATCTTCAACAGTTTCAAGCCTGTGAACTGATTTTTGAGGCTTATCATATCCTACAGAGGAGTGCCAAAACTAAACGTATTCTTTATGGTTTCGTGTCTTAATTTGTGTTGTCGTTCAAAACATCCACTACAAGAAAAACAGATATATAAATATTATATATATATATATATATACTAATTAACTACAATAAAAAAGATTATTTGCAATAAAAAGGGAAACGGACAATTTCCCGTCTATTGGTTAGCGGCACCCAGACCATAGCTGGTCTGAACTTAAAATCTCATACCTTCTATATGTGTGTGCGCACGCTAATCTTCAAATTAACTTTTCATATCATCATCATCGTCAAATACAGCAATTAATTTCCTGGCTTGATTAGTGTATATAAGAGGGAATCATGATATCGAAAAGGAAGATACGGAGAAGGGTAGAAAATTAAGCAATTTTCCAACCCCCATTCTATTTTGGTGTTTTTATATGTAGATTATGATGGTTTTATCATTTTATGCCATGTTAAATGTTTATTTGTATTACTGAACTTTCCCACCAACCCCTCCCTCTATCGTTAGCTAAATCAAACATCAATTAATATTGATCGAGATGTTACACACACACATATATCATCAGATTTTTTAATGTATTCAATATCCAAATAAAAAATACTTAAAATAGCTTGCTATCATGCAAAAATATATTTAGATGTAGTATTCTGAAAATCTTTTTCTAATATATATTTAACATTTTTGTAATCAATGAGTAATAAAAACTTTTGATTAAGTAAATTACTTTGAAATTTTGAAATACATGATACTATAAATAGTATTTCTTTTTTTTTATAGTACTATAATTAAACTGAACATAATTTTGAATTTCAGAATAAAATCGAACAATTTGTTCAAGATATATATAATATATCTCAGTACATACATTCAGCTTAAATAAGGCCATGTGGATGTCACATCATGTATCGTCATCATATCATGCATGTGCATGCATGCATTTACTATATATTTCATGGGATACAATTGGTATTATTTTCATCAATTAATTGTTGCTTGGTGAACTCCTTTAGTGATGAGAGAGACGTGTCGTGTTATAGTTTGGAGATGTGGGAACGAGATAATAAATTAAAAAACAAAAAATGAGCAGAAGCAATGGGTGGATGTGGGAGATTTTGATGCTGCAAAAAGCTTAGAACTCGTGACTTTTTGTTGTTGTTTAGCTCCTTGTGGCCTTGGATGTAGCTAAGATGCATGTAGTAGGTGTGACACATGCAACAGCATTAAACCATCCACGAGTGTCCATCTCCAATTCCTATGGTTAATTCCTACGTACCCAATTAAAGGCTGAAAAAAAAAATATATAACTCTTCAGTCCCATGCCTTTAAATCTCATCACGTGACCCTTCAAACCAAATTATATACAAAAACTTGGACTTGATGCAATGGTTGATCATAAATAATATCATCTTGACCTATACTAGTACAAGAAAATTACTTATTCGTAACGAGTTATTTTCTATTAAAATGATTATTTCTTATTAAAATGAGTTTATTTTTATATTAAATTATCATTTTTATTGTAAATAATTCATTATGAATACTCGCTTTTATTGTAGATATTATATGCTATATTACCATTCTAATTTTATCATACTCATGTGTTGACAACAAGTCAATCTTTGAGTTTTTCAACAATAAAAAAGAATTGATCTAAAGATCAAGTAATACACGTACGATCATGAAAATGAGACGACATGAGTTTATTAATTAGTTGCGCAAGTCAAACAAACAAGAGGAATAAAAGCAGCATAAATTCATCTGATGAGTGAAGAAGCTGGATTATATATAGGGAAGTTTGAGTCAGCATGCAAAGCTAGCCCACGTTAATGTCCTGATCATGTACATGAGGTGCCAAACATGAAACGTGGGTAGTTTAGGTTTATGGAAAAATGGGAGTTTGTAGAAGAGGGTTTTTATAGAGGATTAACCTTAGAACCACTTTTGCAGATCATGCATGTTTTTGTCTCTGTCTTTCACGTGCACACTCTCACGGGTGGACTCAAATAAAATATTCTAAATAGTACTTGGCGTGCACTTTATGCTTTCAATCTGACAACAAAATCATGTTTATGTGTTGCAACATATATTTATTTATTTTTTTGAAAATTCCATTTATTTAATAATAACTCCTATTCTAAATTTATTAAAACCACACTTTTGAATAAAAAAAAAACTTTAATGGCAACTTTACACTTAAAAATTACAAAAAAATATAGATAAAGACCAACCCAAGTGTACAAAAACTGAAACCCTTATTGCAATTGACTAATGTTATATTATCTATTTAAAAAAAATCTACTCAACCTCTCACACACCATATATGTATATTATTATTTTTTATCAAATATTTGATATATAAATAATAAATGAAAAAAATTTAATTAGTTTAAGAAGAATAAATTTAATAAAAATAATTTAAAAAATGTGACGTGTGAGATATTAAAAGATTGTGTAGCATGACTCATGTTATATATAGTCATAAAATGTTTATATATTGTATAATTATTTAATGTAAAATGTGATTTATTATTAAAAAATTAATTTTTTTTATACATATATCTTATTTATTTGTTTTTAAAATAATTATATAATATTTATATACTCACGATTATAATTATTATTATTATTATTTTTTTATTACTTCTTGTTTTCAGCTACAACACATCGGATTCAGCTAAGCTACCCCCCACACACAAACTCCCCCGCTCTTATTGGTTTCTTGCTCATGGCACCCGCCGAATTCAGCTACAGCTAGTACCCCACACACACTCAAACTCCCCTCTCTTATTGGCTTCTTGCTCATGGCACCCGCCTTGGTGGGCCACGTGTGGGGTCCTCCCACACTCCATAATGGAAAAGAGTGATTGAGAGAGAGAGAGATCGATCTAAACACTCACATGTTACTATAAGTTGATATTGCTGATACTTGGGATGACTTTAGTAAAGATCCCTCTTTTCTGAAAGGGATGATGGACTGGTGACACGTGTTTAAAAGACATCTGAATCCAAGAAACTCTTGTTTGAAAGGGCAGATGGAGTGGTGACACGTGTAAAATTGGAACTCACGGGTTGGTGTTTCAGTGGAGTCACGGGTGAGGGAAGGGATTAAACATGAGTCACATGATTATTAATGCTGGGTTTAAGATACCTATTTAACTCGTACTTACCAACATAAACAAACAAAGCATAAAACGGATGGCTGTGAAACAGTCACCCCCACCAACAATAGTTTGATGATCTTTAAATCTTTAAATCTTGTGTTCGTGAGTTGTATTTGTGTACTCATGTTAAATAATGATCAGTATTTGATTATACAGACCAACCCAAATACGAATCATATCTTAAAATCTTATACAATTTATATAAATAACGTGTGACATATAATACGACTTGTTTAATGAGTTAACTTAGATATAATTTATTTGGGTTTTTCTAACTTGTATATTTATTTTTTAATCTAATTAATATAATTTCACATATGATACAAAGATAATTATATAAATAATTCACTATTACAATTGGATTTATGATAAAATAATATATTATCAATATCCAAACCAATAATATGCAAGAAAACTAATATCTTCATAAAAAAATACATATTAACAAAAAAGGTTTAATAGTTTAAGATATTAAGTAGCCAAACACTAATATTAATATTAGATATTCTCAAAGACAGCAAAAAGACATATAATTAGAGTCTAGACTATACATTTATAAAATTTAAAAATAGAAATTATTCGTATTATATGGAAATATTTTGGATTTCTTAGCTAACTAACAATTTATCCGTTTATTAATCATATTTTATCGGCTCAATCCGATTTAATCGAAATTTATTTATTTTATGTCATATTTATATTGATTTTACAAATCATATAGTATATTATGATCCTTATTTAAGAGTAAATAAATGGAGGTGTCTGTGTAAATGACTTAAAAATACCATAAATATTAAAACTGAAGAAACTCAAAACTCAAAAGCCCGTGATGCGGAAGACCGCTTGCAAATGGATTTCATCACTATGGGCCAGGGGGCATACATGGATCAGGATGCTTATGGCATTGCTGTACTTGGGACCAAACCACCATTCATAGTATAGAAAACAAAAAGAGAAATGTTTTGGGGCCCCGTGGTTGGGGCCCCTTTGCACCCTCATGGGCTTTTTCAAATATAAAAAACAAATACCAAAAAAAAAAAAAAGAAGTATATATTCTTTATTCATATATCTTATTTAATTATTTTTATATAAAAAAATATAAAATAAATTATAACTATAGGGGCGCAAAGAGACTCCAACTCTAGGATTCCATATCATTGCCCAAATTAATTTTTCTTGTCAATCATATCATCAAAAATATGCAAAAATAACTATATATAAGAATGATGTTAGCAAGTTCCAGGCACCACTAAGCAAAATTGATATTTTTTTTTCATTTTTTATTCTTATTCTTATTATTTCAAAATAATTTTAAAGAATATTAAAAAATATATCAATATACTAATGATTATTTTCTTAATTTTTAAGTAAAAAAAAAAAGAAGTTAAAATGTATGAGATATCAATTTAAAATATAAAAATTAGTGGACAAAGTATCATTTTCCAATATATAATAGAAAAAACAAACAAATAACTAGTGATCTAGCATATACAAGAATTTTGGGTGTAAAATTATGTAACACACTTCTATCGTATTTTAATATTTGGAATTTCTTTTATAAAAAAATTTGTAAAATAAAAGATGATTGAATATCATATTTGATTTTAGGTGGATAGTACTGATTGATGGGGATGCTGCTGGGCTACCCAGCAATTAACAAACTCGAGATTATATTCTTTTTGTAGATAAAACATCAGATGCGGATTTTAAGTTATATATATTTTTAATGAGTTTGCTATCAAGTCATAAGTAACTTACCTCTGAAATATAATAAAAGGATAATATTAGAATGCCCACTAAGTTTGACTACTCTTTTTAAAATATCTTGTATTTAATTCTTTTGAAATTTTTTATTTTACTTAATAATTAAGAAAGTGATTATTAGTATATTAATATTTTTTTCATATTTTTTAAAAATATTTAAATACATTAAAAAAATATGAAAAGAAAAAAGACAATTTTTTTTCTATTTTCTTATCATCATTTTTTTTTATCATTTTAAAATATTTTTAAAAAATATGAAAAAATATCAATACACTAATAATCACTTAATCATTAAGTAAAATAAAAAATTAATAAATAAATAAATACAAGAGGTGTCAAAAAAATGTGTCAAATTTGGTGAACATTCTAGCATTATTCATAACGAAAATCACCCATTGCAAAGTGTTTAACATTGATTTGAGGTTTCTTGTTTTTCCTTCAACAACTTTCCGCACAATTGTGTTTGTGTGCAAAATGAGGGAATTCCAAATGAATAAATTTGTAGTTTGAACCTCCAATTTATCAAAGAAAAAACTAAGTAGTTAAAAATGTACAAAACAATTAGTAGAAAAATAATAAAGAAAAAATAAACAAATATTATTTTGATAGAATATAGAAAGATTAGTAGAGTTTTAAAAAGATAAGTAATTAAAATAAAGAAATATGATTTTTGAATAAAAGTTGAGAAAAAATTTGCTCTAATAGCAATTAAAAATATTTAGGGGCTGCTTGGATTGGGAAGTGGGTTGAGCTCATCTCAACTCACTTCCATTGCATCATTATATTTTTATAATTTTTTATACAAAACACAAATTTCTATACACCTATTTCAAATCCCAATACACCTTTTTCAAATCCCAATACACCTTTTTCAAATTTCAACACACTTTTTTCAAATCCCAAAATAATAATAATATTAAAAAATAAACCAAACTCATCTCAACTCATCTCATCTCCGAATCCAAGCGGGGCCTTAATGTTTTGTGACTCAACTTAAAGTTCATTTGTATTTGATCTCAAAATCTATATTAAATCACACCAATTTCTTCTCCCCCAAACTTATTCTTCTGATCAGCTTTAGAAACTAGAAAATGTGCCAATCAAAATGTTCCAATCGGCGTATGCATTAGTAACGATAAGAAAAGAAAAGAAAAGAAAAGAAAAAATTCAACTAACGACAAAATAAATCACAAGCAGGGACGGATTTAGGAGGGCCCAAAGGGCATCCCACCCCAAAAAAAAATTCTGATATTTTAAATTAATTTAATCCAAAATTATGTAAAAATAATATTATATGTGGATTAAATAAATATGTTTTATTCTCAATAAATCATATTTATGCTCAATTGATTCATCATGTGTAATAGAATGAAGGAAAAAAGGGAAAAGTGCATAGAAAACGCAGAGAAATGGATAGAAAAATGTTCTCTGAATTTATTGAATAATCGTGCAGCTTTATAGGGACTATGCATATACAATTGCATAAAAGAATCTTTTTAACAAACTATTACCGTACAAATACGTTAATACCTTTCTGTACAGCACAACAATGAAAGATGACAAATAAACTAATTAAATCATCCTTCATCAATAAATGGCACCTTTCCTTTATTTAAAAACTGAGGTGAGGTAATCTGTTGTGTCTCATGCTCCAATACCCCCGCAAGATAATGAATGATGATTGAGAACTCTCATGTTAGATACGCGATGATAAAAAACAATGGACAACAAAACTTTGGTTAGAAGTTCAGCCAACTAGAGGGTGCTGGGAACATACGAGTAAAGATACTGCCATCTTGAATTTTGTCATGGATTAAGTAGCAATCAAGCTCGATATGTTTAGGTTTCTCGTGGAAAATAGGATTGGCGGCAATGTAAATAGAAACTTTGTTATCACAATATAATAAGGTAGCTTGAGGATGAGGTACTTGGAGAATGGAGAGAATGAAACGTAGCGAAGTAAACTCAGAGCAGGTAGCTGCGAAGTAAACCCTGCCTCAGCAGATGAATGAGAGACGATGGATTGCTTCTTGGACTTTCAAGAAATTAGGGATGATCCTAAAAATATGCAGTAACCAGTTACTGAACTCCTAGTATCAAGGCAGGAGGCCTAATCCGAATTATAATATGCAGCAAGTTGAAGAGAGGATGAGCTGGAGAGAAGTAGCCCCTGACCAGGTGCAGCCTTGAGGTATTGGAGAATTTTCTAGGTAGTTAGCAAATGCATATCAATGGGTTTAGCCATGAATTGGCTCAATGTTTGAACACCATAACAGATGTCAGGCCGAGTGATGGTGAGGTATAAAAGGCGACCCACTAACCTTTTATATACACTTGGGTCTGATAAAAGATTGCCAGTAGATTGAGTCAACTTGAGATTTTGTTCCATAGAAACCTTAGTAGATTTGCTCCCCAAACTTCTAGAATTTGTCAAAATATCCGAAGTGTATTTTCTTTGGCACAAATGAATACCCTTTGAAGACCTTGTAATCTCAATGCCAAGAAAATACATCAAAGAACTGAGATCCTTAATTTTGAATTTGCAGTCCAAGAAAGACTTCAACTGGTTCACAGAATTGATGTCATTGCTGACCACAAGAATATCTTTGACATCATACAAGCAAAGCTATAAATGAGCCATTAAGTTCCTTGGTGAAAATACTATAGTCAGCCTTTGATTGAGAGAAACCAGATTCAAGTAGAGAATTAGAGAACTTAGAGTACCATTGCCTCGAAGCTTGTTTGAGGCCATATAAACTCTTAAGTAACTTACAGACTTGGGTAGGTGTCCCTTTGGTATAACTGGGAGGTTGTCTCATGTATATATTCTCATTTAAAACCCCATGTAGAAAGGCATTATTTACATCAAATTGATGTAAATGCCAACCTTTGATTGAAACCATTGCCAATAGACATCTTACGGTAACCAACTTGGCAACAGATGAGAATGTCTCGTGATAGTCTACTCTTTCAAGTTAGGTGTAGGCCTTGGCTACTAAGTGGGCCTTTAATCTCTCAACATGCCCATTGGAATGATATTTCACTTTGTAAGCATATTTATAGTCAATTGGCACTTTGCCAGGGGGTAAGTCTGTAAGCTCCCAAGTATTGTTTGCTTCTAAAATTGCCAATTCTGTGTCCATGGCTTGACACCAGCCTAGATATTTGAGTGCTTGTTTATAGGTTTGAGGTTCAAAGTGGGTGGAAGTAGTAGTGGAAAAGGCACAATAAGTAGGGGGAAAATTATGATAAGACAAAGTATTAGCTAAAGGGAAATGTGTACCTGGTAGAGGAACTTGCTGCTTGTCCAACAACTGGGTTGAAGAAGTGAGAGAGATCTATTCACAATGAAAATCCTATAAGTACTTTGGTGCACTCCAAGTTTTATTTGACCTATGAGGAGGAGGGGGAGGTGGTGGGGGTGGAGAGGGAAAGGGAGAAGGGTTAGAAGATGAAGTGGAAGGAGAAGCAGCAACAACTACGGTTTCAGGACAAGATGTTGATGAATTTGGCATGAGTGAATCCTAAGAAGAAGGAGAATTTGATGGGAAACAAGGAAGGTTCTGTGATGGAATATTAAAAGGAGTAGAAGTAAGAAGAGGGACAAAGGAAGTAGAAGGAGAATTAATGGTGGAGAGACATGTATTGAAAGGAAAAATGCTTTCATGAAACACAACTTCGCAGGAGAGGAATATTTGTTCAATTTGTAAATCTAACAATTTGTAATCTTTCACTCTAAAAGGGTAACCCAAAAAGACACATCTTCTCCTTCTCGGATCAAATTTATTTCTTCCATGGGATAAAGTCGAAGAAAAACTAAGGCAACCGAAAACTCTCATGTGACGGTAGGTAGGGGGTTTATGAAAAAGACTTTCTTTCATAAAGGGTTTTATTATGGAGTAAAGTGGTGGGGGTTCTGTTTATTATGTAGACAGCAAATAGGATAGAGTCACTCCAATATTTAAGAAGGATATGTGATTGAAACTTTAAGGCACGAGCTACATTCATGATACGTTGTTTACGTTCAACTATCCCATTTTGTTGAGATGTCTCAACACAACTTGTTTGATGAATAATGCGCTTGAAAGTAAAAAAAAATCCTTCATGTGAAATCCCTTGCCATTATCACTTTTAAACATTTTGATTTTTGTCTAAAATTGTTTTCAATCAGGTTGTAAAAACTCTCAATACAAGATCTCACAGCAAACTTAGTTTGAAGCATATAGACAAATGTGGTCCTTGAAAAATCATCCATGAGTGTGAGGAAAAATCTGAAACCATCAACCGCAACAGTGGAGTTTGGACTCGAAATGTCACAATGAACAATATCATGAAAAGCATGCAAAGATTTAGTTGTGGAAATGGAGAAAAGAAGATGATGTTGTTTGGCTAAAGGACAAACACAACAAGGTGATTGATTATTGGAATGCAAATTCTATCTTACAAGAAAATCATCAATTAAAAGCAATATAGAGAAAGAAATGTGTTCAAGACGACAATGCCATAAGTCAGAAATTGAATTTTGGTAGCTAACAGAACCATTAATGATTAAGTCTTTGTGAAGGAAAGCTAGTAAAACATCAATTAAAGCAGGGGGTGACACACCAAAGTGCAGCAAGTGATATAGACCACATCTCACTTCACCCACCCCAATCGTTGTCCAAAATGCTAAGTCGTGTACAAAGCATGAATGGGAAAAGAAAATAAGACATTATGAAGAATGAAGAGCAAGCTTTTTAGCAAAAACCAAATTGAAATTAAAAGAAGGAACACAAAGTACTTTTTTCAACACCAAGTTATCTGTTAAATGGACAACACTAATGTGGATGGCAGGATCATTTGCACTATTTGGTAACTTAACCAAAAAGGAAATTGTGGCCGTGATAGAGGTAAAATAGGAAAGGCAACAGATCATGTGATCTGTTGCTCCTGTATCAATAATCCAATGAGTGGTGTGTGGAGACTAATGGATTTGTGTGTTTGAGAGGAGGAACAAGCAATCATACCAGAAATTTTTGATGTACTGATATGATTAGGGGAAGGGGAAGAGGATGGTTAAGCAATGAAAATGGTGGCCATGACTGAGCTATGTCCTTAGATTGTAATAAAGCAATCATTTGATTGTATTGGTTCTTGGTCAAAGCCATTATCTCAGCAGGTTATGCATTGTGTTCATCACTTGAACATTATCGAGAAAGGGTGACAGTAGTAGCAAAGCTCTTGTTCTTGCCATGGAGCTTATGACCTGAGGGATATCCATGCAATTTTTAGCACTTATCAACATAATGCCCAGTCATGTTACAATGAGTGCATAGTGGAGATGAAGTATTCCCAACTTTAAAGCAATTATCAAGTGAGTGACCTTGAATCTTGCAATGGGTGCAGTAAGGGTAGGCTGATTTTTTTCTACCAGAATTGGTAGATTTTGGGATAGGTTTAGGATGATAGGAATTAGAGTTAGCCATCATGGCCATGAGTTCTAAAGAGGTGGAGTGATTAAGCATTTGGTGTTGACGCTCCTGTTGTTGGATCATATAGAAAACTCGATTAAAAGGGGGCAATGGTTCAAGTAGCATAATTTGATATGTGGAAGAGGAATAAGAGTTAGATAAGCCCATAAGAAACTGTATAACACAATCTCGGTCATAACGCTCATGGATAATCTTCAGCTTGCCACAATCACAATTAGGTAGAGGGTCATAAATAGCCAATTCATCCCATAAACATTTCAGGCGTCCAAAATAAAGGCTAACAGAATCCTTACCATGAGAGAGACTAGCAAGATCTCGTTTAAGTTGAAATATACGAGGACCACTTTGTTGGCTAAAACGATCCTGAAGCTCAAGCCAGATAACCTTGGATCATCAACCAAGGCGAGACTGGTTTTAACAAAGCTAATTACGGAATTTTGAAGCCAAGAGACGACTAAGTCGTTGCATCATTCTCAAGCTTCCAATAGTGGATTAGTCATAAGTTGGTTTAGAAAGAGTCCCGTTGATGAAACCAATCTTGTTTTTGGCTCAAAGAGCGCGACTCACAGTGCGAGACTAACTAACATAGTTGTCATCAGTCAATAAATCTAAAACCAATGCAGCAACGGGGTTGTCACCATTGTTGACAGGAAAATGGTTGAAAGGATCTGAAGATTTAAGAAACCTTTCGGTGGAGGATGAATTGTGAGGTGTTTTAGGGTCTTTGTTTTCAGAGTTAGTTGTCATGGCATAGGCTTGGGATCAAGGGGAGCTCTGGTACCTTGTAACAGAATGAAGGAAAAAGGAAAAAGTGCAAAGAAAATACTAAAAAAGGGAGAGAAAAATATTTTCTAAATGTATTGAATAATCGTGCAGCTTTACAGGGACTATTTATATACAATTGCCCAAAAAGAATCTTACTATTGCAGTATAAATACGTTAATTCCCTTCTGTACAGCACAACAACGAAAGATGACAAATAAACTAACTAAATCATCCTTCATCAATAAAATGACGAATTTCCTTTATTTAAAAATTGAGGTGAGGTAATTTGTTGTGTCTCATGCTCCAATATCATGTAATATCTATCTTCTAATTTGATTTATTATGTTATATGTATGTTTAAATTAATTTTGATAATCATAATATGATTTTTCATGTGGCATTTTCTTTATTATTTTTTTTTTTGAAAACTTAAGTTGAATAATATGGATGTGTTGTATATATAATATAAATTATGTTAAAAATAAGAATCACATCAACAAATCACATTTTAGAAAAATATATGTTGAAAACATGGTCTTGAAAGCAATTCTTGTACCTCCACAAATATTAGCAGCCAAATCTTAACCTTCTTGCTTCTCACAAAAGTATTAGCCTTCAATAAGCTGAGAAACCAATAGACATACACGAAGAGGAGAAGAGATCTAACCATATATATAGAAGATTTATAAAGTTCTTCTATTAAAGACTCAAATCCCAATAAAGTTTAAGAAATTTTCAGAATAAAATCCTTAAATTTTTAGACCTGCATACGCAATTTATCCCATTAAATAGGATATAATCCTATATACTAAGATGCAAAAATTCTAAAAGATCACTTAACATATTGGGTCACCAAAGTACCATTATGAGTTATATATCTAATCCTATATACTAAGGTACAAAAATCCCTAAAGATCACTTGACATCATTATAAATAATGTTAAAAAGTAAGTTTTGGAATAAAAATAAATTGAACGGAAATTTTCAATTTTAATATTGTTGAGATATTGTTTTGAAATGAAATAAATGATGACCTTCTTACATATAAATTATTTGCTAGTCCAATTGATGATATTCATTTGTTCAAAGAACAATGAGATCAACTGTCACGTTGAATTTTTTTTTTTATTTTAAATTTAAACTTAAAACTTCCTATAAACTTATGCATGCTTTTAAGTAATCTTTTAATTTTTGTTATATATAAACTTTTATAGATCCGGTTATCAAACGGGATTGCTGTTGTAAGGATGGAATTATGATTTGATGTTTGGGAGGCGATTGATAAAATATATGATATTGTGAATATAAATATTGTATATTTTTTGTAAGTGACTATATAAAAAATAATCATCATATGTAATAAAAATGTATATAAAAAATATATCTATAAATTATCTTATAAAATAATTTTTTTAAGATTTTTATAATTTACTATGGACTATTACAAAGACAACAATTTCCTAAGTTTTCAATATGACTTTAGGAGATGCTACAGAAAGAGAATATCAACCTTAAACTCGTTCTTTCATCTTTTTGAGCGGTTGGTCTGAGCCATGAAATGTGCAGCACCAATGCCAATGGTCTGAATATTAATGTTTAATATGCCCCCCTCTCTACATTTATGACAACTACTTTCCATTCATTGGAAATGTGAATAAAGAATTATATATATGGTTTTGTTATAACAGTTATTTTTGTATATTTATTATGCACTTCATAAATGTGATGATTGATTAAATTAATTATTTTATATTAGAAAAAATAATACAATCAATTACATTAATATAATATGTAGAAAATAAGTAAAACATATTTGTATATAAAAAATTTTGACAGAGAAATAATATTTATAATAGTGAAATATGTAAATACTGTATACTCACTTAAAAAAAATAAATAAATACAAAGTTCATATAAAAAAAATAACTTTTTAGTAATATATTTCAATTTTTTTTAAATAATTAATAATATTTATGCACTAACAACTGTACATATTATTCTTTTTTTTATATAGAATATGGCATATAGGGTTGGGTGAGGAGATTTCATTACTATTGTTAATTTTTTATGCACTAACAAATTTCGCTTTTGGTGTGATGGTATTGCTCCAAACTTCAAAAACATAGCTCATAAATTCTAATAAGAGTTGGGCCCACTAACATGAACCAGCAATTTGAAGAGCCAATGCCCCTCACTGCACATAATTCATTATAAGTGGTTCTCTTGCAGACACGTATGGATTCGACCAGTGTCACATCTCAATATAGACACCAATTACCAACCAATCCAAAAATAGTGAAACGAGGTGATATATGCAGCTATGTACTATATATAGCTTAGCTAGGGAGGGTCGTGGCCTTTTTTCTGCCGTTTGAAAATTAAGACAACAACCAGCTTGGTGGTTGTCATAATCAGGATGCAAGCTGCTGCATGCTTGTGATTGGTCTTAATTGGCTTTGAACGATATGATGAAATGTGTTTGGATAAACAACGTCCACTTTTGATGGAGCATATATACAGTACACACGTACACATACCCCAATTCTAGCTAGTTATAACCACACCGCGTGTGCATATGCACTAAAGGAAAATTAGGTCTTAATTCATCATCAACTTCCATTGCATTTGAAAATCTACCCATTATTGAAAACTGTATTTGTTTTTCTTATTACTTTGATGATTTAATATTAAAATTATGTAGTGAAAATTTTACTGATAATGATATTTTTCAAAAAAGACATTATTTTTCATGTCTCGAATGTGTTCCTGCAGTAGCAATATCGAGAGCGAAAGTTCAACAAATATTCTGAACTTTTATTTTGTCTTCTAGTGATTGAGTTAAATAATGAGTTTTTGTTAATAAATCACTATTTACGTCCAATTAATGATATTAGATTTACACCATTCCCAGAAGTGAACGGTATATCCTTTCAAAGGAACCGATGGCGTAGACGTAGTAGAAAAAACTATAAGAGTGTTGGTTCTAAACGCGACAACACTTAAGATGATAATAATATACCGTATCACCAGAAGTGATCCAACTCGAAAAATGGTAAAGACCCTCAGAATAATTTTTCATAAAAAGATGAAAATGTTTGTCATAGATATGGTATGACTGAACATTGATCACGTACCTGTTGTATGGTCAAACACTTGATTCACTTATACTAAACTTTTATATATAAGCTTATTAATATTTCATTATGTTTTAAAATAATGAAATATCGGTGTCTGAAGTACGACAAGAAATTATTTGAGATAATAAAATCCTGCCTAAATTTGATCATCTTACAAATGAATGAACCAGGAGTTCAGAGGGTTACATATTTGCAAAATGCTGCAAATCAATTACTGAATGTATTTACTAACACTAAAGGTGTTGTAAAATCATATATTACTGCTGTTAATATTTAAGTAAGAATTGAAGTCCCTAAAGGACAAGTTTTTAAAATAACAATAAATGACTCTAAGACACATCTGAAGTGTTGAAGACTTATTGGTGTAAAAGAAAAGAAATCGGTGCCCCTGAAGAGACCGTACCCACAAAACAAGTAATAAGATTTATCCAAACTTTCTGTACAGAAAAAGAAACTCCTGAAAAGAAAACCTCCTAAAGAGGTAACTTCTGAAGAGGAAACGCTTGAAAAGTACAAACCTCCAGAAGAGGTAACTCCTAAAGAGGAAACTCCTACTCCTGACGAGTACAAACCTCCTGAAGAGAAACTTCCTGAAGAGGAAACTTCTGAAGAGTACAAACGTCCTGAAGAAGTGTTTCATGATATGTTTTCTTCTTGAGAGGAACAATGAGATCTCAATACATTTCATGAGTACTGGAAAAATTATGGATAGAAATAAGATTATTGTCAATAACATATTTTATATAAAATGGCCGTTGACATTACCAAAAGTAATGAAGAAAGTGAGTAAAAAATCGTCGAAAACTGTCGACGTAGAAATAATTGGCCAAAATGGAAAGTAGCTATTAAAGCTAAGTTAAACTCGCTAGTGAAGCGAGAT
The DNA here is from genome assembly GCA_036559045.1 of Platycarya longipes. Lineage (NCBI taxonomy): Eukaryota > Viridiplantae > Streptophyta > Magnoliopsida > Fagales > Juglandaceae > Platycarya > Platycarya longipes. Next base: position 25,983,423 of record CM071790.1, on the reverse strand, counting down.
GTATTTGGACTTGTTGTCCAAACACCAAAGGGTGTAATGCCTGTTAGATATAAATGGGTATTTGTACAATGAAATTGTGTGGTACAAAGCATGATTTGTCGTATAAGGTTTTCTGCAGAAACCCGAGATTAGTTATGAGGAAACATATTTCTTCGCTATGAATGCAATCACATTCAGATTTTTAATCGGCTTGATTATTACAAAAGGACTAGATATTCGACTGATAGATGTGGTCACTGCATATTTATAAGGATCATTAGATCATGACATACAATACTTGAAATATCTAATCTAAGTACATTTAAGAGTATGTACTTTATAAAGTTTCAAAGATCTTTATATGGGTTAAAACAATCTGGACGCATGTGGTATAATTGAATCAGTGAGTATCTATTGAAAGAATGATTTGAGAATAATCCTATATGCCTATGTGTTTTTATCAGAATCCGAATTTGTCATTATTGCAGTTTACGTTAATGATTTATCTTGTTAGAACTCCTGAAGAGATAACAAAAACTACTATAAATTCAAGGAATGCATTTGAAAAAGAAAGATCTTATTATTCAAATGCTAGATGAGATACAAAAATTTGAGACTTCTAGCCTCATCTCTCAAATGCATTTGCTCTTCATAAAACAACATCTCATCCTTATCTAAAGGATTAGGCAGTCGAAATGAAGAGACAAGCAAGAATTTTAAATACTTATTTTGTTGTTTTAACTCTACAATTTTGTTGTTAGAGTTTTGAATGAGTCGTTGAAGCATGAAAACCTTCTGGTTAAGCTCCTCAATCTCGCGATTTTTTGATTGTAACCGGTTGGAAAATTCGACAATAGATGAGGGGTATCGAGTTCCAAGGGTCACCAGCTCATATATGGCTTCACGATTTGACTTATTAGCCAGATCATTCGCTTGCTGCAACATGGCACCTACAGAAGATGCATAAATAACTTGTAACTGAGGTGAAGAATACCTCATATATTGATCATGAAAAATATTGAAAGGAAATTTATGAGTCATTGAAAATTTGTAGAATAAGAATGCAAATGCAGATGAATTATAGATATGAGATGAAGATTTGATGCGAACTAAATGAAGATAAAAATGATTCTTATAGAAATGGAAATAAGAACAAGACAAACATCATCTTTTCAAATTTCACTTAGTCAATATTACAAGATATGTTGGATGCATAATTTCAAAAGTCAGCGAGATTAATTGCAGATATCCCTATTTTCTTGTAAACATTGAACCTCTGCCGTTAGGTGCTGTTGTTAACTTTGTATTTGAGCTCTCTCTCATTCCAGCTCTTCTATTCATGTTTTCAGATCATGAGAATACTAGTTTACAAATTTCTTCAACTCCTTATTTTCTTGTCTTAAATTTTATTTTTTCTATCTTTAGTTGCAAGCGTTTGATGCAACTCAGATATTTGATTTTTAAAGTGATCAACCTCACTTGTTCTCGCCAGTAGCCTCTGAGACATGGTTGTAAGAGAGACAACAAATTAAACACTGAGAGTTCTTGATGCTGCAATAATTTTAGGGTCAGTTTTACTATAAAGATATATCTCTACTCCTATCATAGTGTTTACAGCCTCAGGAAAAAATATGAATGGTTGAGGTATAAAAGGTTCATGGTTCAAATCTGGGATATTATAATTTCTATTAGACATAATATCGTTCTAGATGAACAACAACTGGATTTGTGAAAAATGTGAGATTTTTTTTTACTTAAGTAAATCAATGGTAAAATGGTTATATTTAAATAGCAACCCGAAACCTTCAAATCTCTTCAAGATCTTATTTGTCAACAATGTCAAGCGGATTTTATTTTTTGCCAAACCGATAAAATTAGACCTTAAACTTTTGCAGCTTTTATTATACATGGATGGCTTCCAATGCTGTTTTTGCCGTACATAAACAAATTCTCCCTATTAACGCCAAATGAGGAGGAGAAAATTTTAGATAAGAATATTATCAAGTTTTCTCTAATACATTATTATGTTTGAATTCTTAACCCTGTTATATATGCTGAAATCATATTTGCTTGTTACTTGAAACAATAATGTATATTATCAGGGGGAGTTTAAGTATTACTACAGGTCTCAGATTTCTACTAAGTCTTTCAACTAGACATTATCTTCCACATCTTCAAATCACTCAGAAATCATTGCAATTTATGAAATAAGTCGAGAGTGTATTTGGTTGAGATCAGTAATTCAACATATTCAATAAAATTGTGGTCTTCCCGTCATCAATAACAGCCCAACAATTTTATATAAAAATAATACTGCTTATATCAGAGGAGGATATATCAAAGATACGATCAAGTGATAATCTGACAGATTTATTCACAAAAGCATTACCAACTACGACATTCAAGAAGATTGTGCAGAACATTGGAATGCAAAAACTTAAATATTTATTGTCATGCACTTTTCAAGTGGAGTAAATGTCCTGAAAACTTGTGCTAATTGTACTCTTTTTCCTTCACTGATGTTTTATCTCACTTGATTTTTCTTTGCAAGGTTTTAAAAAGGCAATTTTAAAGCACTTGGCAGTACATAAGAATACTGTATTCTTTTTCCTTCGCTATTGATTTTTCTTCCCACTGGATTTTTCCTTGGTAAGGTTTTAAAGAGGTATATTCTTTATAGGTAGTCATTCAAGGGGAAGTGTTATAAATCATTAGGGGCGGCCCCCGCCCCCTTAATAATTTTGTGAATGACCCCACCACCATTATTTTAAGTCTTGTATAGTAACTTGCATAGTGATTTCAACGCCTATAAATATGAGTTTCAATCGTTTTGAAATATATAAGAAAAATATATAGAACGAAAAAAGTTTCAGTTCTTAAGAGTTCCAAAGAATTTCTTTTATATTTCTCTTTTGCAATAGTAGTTTCTTTTAAGTTTTATAACAAAAACTAAGTTTTGGAATATAAATAAATTGTGTAATGAAACGAATGTAAGTGGAGAGACGGCTGCTGCCCCCTATCTCACCATCAAAATTATGTAAATGACCCCACCACTATTATTTTAAATCTTGCATAGTGACTTGCATAGTAATTTCAAGACCTATAAATAGGGGCTTTAGTTGTTATGAAATTCATAAAAAAATATAGAGAGAAAAGAAAGTTTCAGTTCTTAAGAGTTCCAAAGCGTTTCTTATATATTTCTCTCTTGCAATAGGAGCTTTTTTCTTTAGTTTTATAACACGTTACAACACGACGGTTCTACCAATTCTGAAGCTAGTGGTCTTATTCCTCTGTAAGTTTTTCAATATATTATTTGCAGTCTTTGATATATTTTATTGATAATTATCTGTGTGAATTTATAAATATATTTTTTGAGATACACATATTTATTTCATTATTTATATGTGTAGAAAATGGCAAATCTTACAAAATTGAAATTTGTTACTCTTGACATATCTGAAAAAAATTATTTATCCTGATACTTGATGCTGAAATTCATCTTGATGCGATGAACCTGGTTGAAACAATTAAAGAAGGAAATCAAACGTCCCTGCAGGACAGTGCTAAAGTAATGATTTTCTTTTGACACCATCTTCACGAAAAATTAAAAACTGAATATCTTACAATAAAAGATCCCTATATTTTGTGGAACACTTTAAGGGAGAGGTATGAACACCAGAAGACTGTCATCCTCCCAAGAGCTCATTTTGAATGGTTGCACCTGAGGTTACAAGATTATAAAAGTGTTAGTGAGTATAATTCTACAATTTTTAAAATAAGCTCAGTACTAAAATTATACGGTGAGAAAATCATCGATGATGATATGCCAAAGAAGACTTATACTGCATTTCATACTTCGAATGTACTCCTGCAGCATCAGTATCGAGAGAGAAAGTTCAAGAAATATTCTGAACTTATAGTCTTCTAGTAGCTGAGCAGAACAATGAGCTCTTATTAACAAACCACCAGTTACGCCCTATTGGCTCAATATAATTCCCTGAAGTGAATGGTAATAAGTTTGCATCATTCCCAGAAGTGAATGGTGCATCCTTTAAAAAAAATCGGTGGCGTGGAAGTGGTAAAAGAAATTATAGAAATATTGGTCCCAGAAGTGACAACATTAAAATGGATAATAATATACCGTATCACCAGAAGTGGTACAATTCAGAAAATGGTAAAAATCTCCAGAATAATTCTTCAAAAAAAAATGAAGAGGTGTGCCATAGATGTGGAATGATTGGACATTGGTCGCGTACCTATCGTACGGCCAGACACTTAGCTGATTTATATCAAGCATCTATTAAAGGAAAGAATAAAATGCATGAAACAAATTTAGTAGAACCATCAGATGATTTATTAGATTCAGTAGATGTAGATGTTACTCATCTTGATGTCTCTGATTTATTTAATCATCCTGAAGGTAAAATTAACCACTTAATTGGATATGGAAGTGTTCCACTCAATTAATGTATTTTCTTTCTATTATCTGTAATAAAAGTTTTGTATATTTTGTAGAATCATGAGTCACATTGATGAGCCTTTTATCTCTGAGTTGAATGATAAAGATATATGTCTGGCTGACAATGCTACAACTCATACAATTTTCAAAGAAAAGAAATATTTTCAAAATCTAACACTAAGTAAAGCCTATGTACATACCATATCAAGCTCATCAGATTTAATTGAAGGCTCCAGAAGAGCTTATATTGTGTTTCCTAATGACACCAAATTTTGTATTGATGATGCTCTATTTTCTTCACAATCCAGAAGAAATTTATTGAGCTTCAAAGATATACGTCGTAATGATTACTATATTGAAACGACCAGTGAAAGCAGTAAAGAGCATCTTCTTATTACTAAAACAATATCGGGCCAGAAGCTCGTATTAGAAAAACTGCTTGCTCTATATTCTGAATTGTATTATACAAAGATGAGAACAATTGAATCATATGTGGTAATGCACCAGAAGTGCATTGACCCCAAAGTATTTATGACTTGGCATAATCGTCTTGGACATCCGGGATCTATAATGATGAGACGAATTATTGAAAATTCGCATGGGCATCCCTTAAAGAATCAAAAGATATTTCTACCCAATGAATCTCCGTGTTCTACATGTTCTCAAGGTAAGTTGATTATCAGACCATCTCCCTCAAAAGTCATTGTTGAATCTCCATCATTTTTACAAAAGATTCACGGAGATATATGTGGGCCTATTCATCTATCAAGTGGACCATTTAGATACTTTATAGTTTTGATTGATGTATCTAGTCGATGGTCACATGTTTGTCTGCTTTCCACTAGAAATGTTGCATTTGTTAGACTTCTTGCTCAGATAATTAAACTACAAGCACAATTTCCTGAGTATCCAATTAAAACCATTCGATTGGATAATGCATGTGAATTTTCATCTCAAGCTTTTGATGATTATTGCATGTCAATAGGAATAGATGTTGAACATCCTGTTGCCCATACACACACACAAAACGGTTTAGCTGAATTTTTGATCAAAAGGCTTCAACTAATCGCTAGACCTTTACTTATGAAATCAAGACTACCTATTTCTGCTTGGGATATGCTATACATCATGCAGTATCATTAATTCGCATTAAACCATCTGCATATCATAAATATTCTCCATTACAGCTTGCATCTGGTCAACAATCAAATATTTCTCATCTTCGTACTTTTGGATGTGTTGTATATGTTCCAATTGTACCTCCACAACATACAAAAATGGGCCCTCAACGTAGACTTGGGATAGATGTTGGTTTTGATTCTCCATCTATTATTAGATACTTTGAACTCCTTACATAGAATATGTTTAAAGCACATTTTGAGAATTGTCACTTTGACGAATCTAATTTTCCATTAATGGGTAAAGAAAAGTCGGTGCCTGAAGCACGACAAGATATTACTTAGGATAATAAGACCCTGTCTCAATTTGATCTTTCTACAAATGAATGTAAACTGGAAGTTCAGAGGATTATTCATTTATAAAATGTTGCAAATCAATTACCGGATGTATTTACTGACACTAAAGGTGTAGTAAAATATTATATTCCTGCTGTTAATGCTCCAGTAAGGATTGAAGTTCTTGAAGGACAAATTGTCAAAACAATAATAGGTGAATCTAAAATACGCCTGAAGCGTGTAAGACCTATTGGTGCAAAAGACAAAATTCCCAGAAGGAAAAGAATACAAAATGAATTTAGTGTTCCTGAAAAACACGTACCCACAATACAGGTTACAAATATAATTGGTGCTCCTAAAGAGTTCAAATCTTCTATTCCAGAACCTCTTGAAGAGGAAACTCCTGGAGAGTATAAATCTCTTGAAAATGGACCTCTTGAAGAGATGTTTCATAAAATGTTTTCCCCTGAAGAGTAACAGGTATCTGAAAATAATGAGATCTCAATACATTTCATGAATACTGGAGAAATTCTGGATAGAAATAAAACTGTTGTTGACAACATATTTTCATATAAAATGGCCATTGACATTACCAGAAGTAATGAAGAAAGTGAGCAAAAAACGGTCGAAGAATGTCGATGTAGAAATGATTGGCTAAAATGGAAAGCAGCTATTGAAACTGAATTAAATTCACTAGCAAAGCGAGAAGTATTTGGACCTGTTGTCCAAACACCAAAGGGTGTAATGCCTGTTGGATATAAGTGGATATTTATACGAACACGTAATGAGAAAAATGAAATTGTGCGGTACAAAGCATGGCTTGTTGCACAAGGTTTCCTGCAGAAACCTGGGATTGATTATGAAGAAACATATTCTCCCGTTGGATGCAATCACATTTAGATTTTTTATTAGTCTGGTTGTTATAAAAGGATTAGAAATGCAGTTGATGGATGTGATCACTGTATATTTATATGGATCATTAAATCATGATATATATATGAAAATCCCTGAAGGATATAAAATGCCTGAAGCATCTATAAGTACATCTAGAAATATGTACTCTATCAGACTAGAAAGATTTTTATATGGGTTGAAACAATCCAGACGCATGTGGTATAATCGCTTAAGTGAATATCTATTGAAAAAAGGATTTAAGAATAATCCTATATGCCCATGTGTTTTTATTAAGAAATCAGAATCCAGATTTATTATTATTGCGGTTTATGTTGATGATTTAAATTTTGTGGGAACTCCTGAAGAGATCTTAAGAACCGCTACATATTTAAAGAATGAATTTGAAATGAAAGATCTTGGCAAAACAAAATTTTGTCTTGGCCTGCAGCTCGAGCACTTGCTAAATGGAATTTTTATTCATCAGTCTATGTATATTGAGAAAATCCTGAAACATTTTTATATGAACAAATCTCATCCCCTGAGTACTTCAATGATTGTTCGAACACTTGAGGTGAAGAATGATTCATTTCGTCCTTGTGATGACGATGAAGAAATTCTTGACCCTGAAGTATCATATCTCAGTGCAATTAGAGCTTTGATGTATCTTGCAAATTGCACTCGACCAGATATTACATTCTCAGTTAATCTGCTTGTAAGATATAGTTCTGCACCAACTCGAAGGTATTGGAATGGCATTAAACATGTTTTTCGTTACCTTCATGGTGCGATTGATATGTGATTATTTTATCAACGTGGATCAAGTCCACAATTGATTAGGTATGCAGATGCAGATTATCTTTCAGACCTATACAGAGGTAGATCTCAAACTGGATATTTATTTACTTATGGAGATACTGTCATATCATGGAGATCCGTTAAGCAGACATTATCTGCTACTTCTTCAAATCACTCAGAGATCATTGCTATTCATGAAGCAAATCGAAAGTGTTTTTGGCTGAGATTAGTAATTCAACATATCCAAGAAAAGTGTGGACTTCTCATGATCAATAATAGCCCAATAATTTTATATGAAGATAATACTGCTTGTATCACTCAAATTAGATGAGGATATATCAGATGTGACGAAACCAAACATATTTCACATAAATTCTTTTATACTCATGAACTTCAAGAGAAATGTGAAATTGATGTCAAGCAGATACGATCTAATGATAATCTGACAGATTTATTCACAAAGGTGTTACCAACTTCGACATTTAAGAAGATTATGCATAACATTGGAATGCGACAACTCAAAAATCTATTGTCATACACTTTTCAGGGAGAGTAAATGTCTTAAAGACTTGTACTGATTGTACTCTTTTTCCTTCGCTAAGGTTTTGTCTCACTGGGTTTTCCTTTGCAAGTTTTTAATGAGACAATCTTAAAGCATTTGTGGATACATAAGAAGACTGTACTCTTTTTCCTTCGCCATTGGTTTTTCTTCCTACTGAGTTTTTCCTTGGCAAGGTTTTAACGAGGCAGATTTTTTATGGGTGGTCATTTAAGGGGAAGTGTAATGAAACGAATATAACTGGAGGGACGACTGCCGCCCCTTGTCCCACTACCAAAATTATGTGAATGACCTCACCACTATTATTTTAAATCTTGCATCGTGACTTGCATGGTAACTTATATAGTAATTTTAAGGCCTATAAATAGGGGTTTCAGTTGTTATGAAATTCATAAGAAAATATAGAGAGAGAAGAAAGTTTCAATTCTTAAGAATTTCAAAGAGTTTCTTATATATTTCTCTCTTGCAATAGTAATTTTTTTTTTTTTAGTTTTATAACAAATTGAACTGACTTTTTCAATTTTGAAATTGTTTAGATAATGTTCTGAAATGAAATAAAGAGAGGTTGATCTATAAGCAACAATTGAATGTGAATCGGATTAGATATGGCATTGCCCAATTTTAAAGCTGAAGAAGCTGTTAAATTTGACTTTAGGAGATGCTACAGTACATAAGAGCACCAGGTGCCAAAGACCTATGACCTGATGGCATTACACTTAAGTTTTCAAAATGGAGGTCTTAATTTCGACAATTCGACCACCCTCTCCAATTAAAATTAAAATTAAAATTAAAAAAAAAAATCACCAGGCAAAGTGAATATCAAGCATAAACTCGTCCTTCGATCTTTTTGAGCGGTTGGTCTGAATATTAATGATTAATATGCCCCCCTCTCTACATTTATGACAACTAGTTTCCTTGCATTGGCAATGTGAATAAAGAATTATTTATAGTTTTGATATATACCCTTATTTTTGTATATTTATTATGCACTTTTTAATGTGAATGATTAAAGTAATTATTTTATATTAAAAAAAATACAATCAATCACATTAATATAATATGTAAAAAATAAGTAAAAAGTACCTGTATATAAATTTTTTTATATAGAAATAATATTTATAATCGTAAAATATATAAATATTCTATAATTATTTTTAAAAAATGAGTGACTACAAATCTTACATTGAAAAAAAAATTAATTTTTAATAATACATATTTTTTAAAACGATTATGTGGTATTTAAATTGAACGTATCGTTATTGTTTTATATATATATATATATATATATATATATATGGTATAGGAGGTGAGGGAGAGAATTTCACTGTCACAAATTTAGCTTGGTGTGATGGGTCCAAACTCCAAAAGCATAACCTATAAATACTGATAAGAGTTGGGTCCACCAACATGAACCAAGCAATTTAAAGAGCCAATGCCCTCATTGCACATGATTCATTATACGTGATTCTCATGCAGACACGTATACGTATGAATTCGACCAGTGTCACATCTGACCAATATCAAATATAGATGCCAATAACCAACCAACCCACCCTAAAATAGTGAAACCAGAGATGATATGTGCAGGCTATATTAGCTAGGGATCAGGGTAGTGGCCTTTTTTCTGCACGTTTGTAAATTAAGTCAACAACCAGCTTGGTAGTTGTTATAATCAGGAATGCAAGCTACGTAGCTTGTGATTGGCCTTAATTGGCTTTGAACAATATGATGAAACGTGTTTGGATAAACAACCACTTTTGATGCAACATAGCTGCATATATATATATATATAGAGAGAGAGAGAGAGAGAGAGAGAGACGTACACATATCCCATTTCTAGCTAGTTATAACCACACCGCGTGTGCATGCACTAAAGGAAAATTAGTTCTTAATCCATCATCAACTTCCATTGCATTTGAAAATCTACCCATTATTGACAACTGTATTTGTTTCCTTTATTACTTTGATGATTTACGTGAATGTTTCCTTTTGGACATTCACGTAAATAACCACTTTTGAGCTGCAAGTTTGTCAACATATTATATATATATATATATATACACTAATAATATCTGTAATAACGTGCAAGATACGTTTTTTTAGTTGAAGAAGAAAATATGGTGAAATAATTTGTCAAAGAAATAAATAAAATGTGATTGGTTCAATTAAAAAGAATAGATTGATGCATATATTATTTATCATGAAGAGATTTTTAATGATAGGATAAAGAGATAGAATAATAGATTTAAGTTTAGGAAAAATGTAATAGCATAGATCTTATATTGTTAACGCACCTACCTAGGGCCGTCCCCCTGCTTTTTTCAAAGTTTTTATTTTTTAATTTTTTTTTATTATGGCTTTTACTTTTGTTTGGTGGTTTTAATTATTTTTTTAGAACATTCTTGTTAGATTGATTAAAAGTTAAATTAATAAAAATTTAGATATTAAAATTTATTTTAAGCCCACATTAGATCATTCAAAAACCAAATAATTTTGTTTTTATAAACAATAAATCCAAATCAAATGTCAAATATGGCCAATCAAATGTAATGATCAGATCTTTATTTAATTCTTTTTTTTTTCTCTTTCTTTCTTTACTCTTTATTCCTATAATTCTTGGATAAAGAAAATTAAGTTGGTAAAAAAATATAGTTGAATAAGGAATAAGTAAAAATATATTTTTTCAAATATCAATTAGTAATTTAATATAATATAATATGATTACTAATTATTTTTTAAACTCATAATAATTTAATTAAAATATGATTTTTAATTAAGATAAAATAGATAGAATAGTAAAATATAATAAAACTAATTAATTTAATAATTACAAAGAATTAAAAAATATTTAATTATTAATTACTTATTATTATATATCTCATAAATGGATAATTTCATGTGAAGATTTGATGTGAATAGTCAAAATCAAAAGTTAGTTATATGATTTTATTGTTATATTTTGAAAAAATAGCTATTTGAATGTGTGGATTTATGTAAATGAAATGACCAAAAATTAAAATATGAATTATATTAATTAAAATTGTGCTTTAACAATGACCAATTCAATAAGAGTGCTCCTAATACAGTGAGCAACCAAAAAATAGGCAAAGAAGTATGTTACTGTAGACTTTATTACTTCATGATAATTTTTAATTTATTGGTTATCAATTAAGCAACAATACCTATGTGTGTTGTTTATAGAGTAAAATTGGATGAAATTCAATTTAGAGATAAACACTTCTTTTTGCTTCGAACTTCTTGAATGTTATATGTTTTAGGGCTCATTTGGAAAGTAAGATGAAACGAGAAATTTGTAAATAATGATGAAATAATTTGAGTTCAGATATTTTATTGAGTTATAAAAAAGAAAAGAAAAGAAATTAAATAAGAATATTATAACATTAATATATTAGTAGAATATATATATAATTGTTTTAATATAATTTTTATTTGAAATTTGAAAAAATGATATTATTTTTGTGTTTTGTTTAGAATTTAAAAAAAGTTATAATAGTTAAATAATGAATAGATAAAAAAAATTAAAAATTTGATATTGAAAAATGAGTGTTTTATAAATAATGTTTAAAAATATTTATGAGAAGTTTTGAAATGAAATGAGACCTTTATCACTTCCAAGATAAATCCCAACTCTTACATGATATGCTGCACGCGCTAGCGCGCTCGCTCGCTCTTTGCTTGAGATCAAAAACCATTTTGAAGTTCAAAGGAAAATTCATTCAATTAATTCGATTATCCCTAAAAATTATTTGCACCCAAAAATAAGAATTGAACAACACAGACTTTGAGATAGCATATATACTACCAAGACCAAGCTATTTACAACTTAAGTCAACACTTAGAGATTATGTTGGGAAATAGCCAATGAAACAAACAACAAAGATATGAAATAAACCGCAGCGAATGCAATAATGAGAAATAAAACAGTAAACAAATAAAGAACACAGCGATTTAAGTGGTTCAGCTCAAAATGAGCTTACATCCACTGTGGGGTTGGTTTCAGAGCTTCACTAGATCAAATGGAGGTTACAGAGAGAGAATCAAAAGATTTTTACAACAGAGAACACTCACCTCACGTGTATACACTCAATCCTCACAAATTTCACTCAGAATAGTGGAGAAATGGAGAAGAAATGATCAAAGGGGAGAAGCTCTGTTCGCGTCGTCTGCAACAGGGGCTCTGATGTTCGTCGTCTGCTTCCGCGCGAAATGCCTTCGCGATATTTATATTATGCAATCTCGCTCGAGCGAGACTTAAACTCGCTCGAGCGAGAACATCTAGGTCAGATTCGCTCAACTAGAAAACGGACGCCTGACAACACGTGGCATGTCGCTCGAGCGGGAGGTCGAGTGAGGGTCGAGTGAAGTCACTGCCTGATCCTCGCTCGAGCTGGAAGTCGAGCGAGGGTCGAGCGAAGTCTCGGGTTGAAAAGTCTCGAAGTCTCGAAGTCTTGCTCGAGCGAGGGTCGAGCGAGATAGGTCTGAGGCGTGTATTCACAAGCCATACTCAACAAATCTCCACCTTGGTTTGAATACCTAAAAGCCTCATAAAATCCAGATCAACCCAAGAATGTAAAATGCAGCAACTGAGAAAACCAACCCCATTTGAGTTCCCTAAGGAACCTGAAAATCCCGAACCCCTATCAAGTCCAAACAAAATTTGAACTTGTATACTGCAACTGGCTTAGTCATTATATCTGCTGGATTCTCTGAAGTAGCAATTTTCTGAATACTAACTGTACCATCTGCCACTACTCCTCTGATAAAATGATACCTGACGTCAATGTGCTTCGTTCTCTCATGATACATTTGATTTTTAGTCAAATATATAACACTCTGGCTGTCACAAAACACTGTCATCTCTATCTGCTGAAGACCCAAGTCACTGATTAGCCCCTTCACCCAAATGGCCTCCTTGACAGCCTCAGCTGCTGCCATGTATTCTGCCTCTGTAGTTGATAAAGTAACAGTTGATTGAAGTGTTGCTTTCCAACTAATAGCAGAACTACACAATGTGAAAATGTAGCCTGTCAATAATCTTCTCTTGTCTAAATCCCCAGCATAGTTAGAATCAACAAAACCAACAACAACAAAACTGAGATCTACATCTCTATCAAATATCAAGCCCACATGCGAGGTTCCCTTCAAGTACCTCAAAATCCATTTCACGGCCTGCCAGTGAGTTCTACCAAGCTTAGCCATATATCTGCTAACCACATTCACTGCCTGTGAAATATCTGGACGGGTACACACCATATCATACATAATGCTACCTACAGCATTAGAGTAAGGAACATTCGCCATGGACTATTCCTCCTCATCTGTCTGGGGAGATAGGGAAGCTGAAAGTTTAAAATGCGACACCAGCGGCGTGCTGACAGGTTTGGAGTTAGACATTCCAAACCTGTCTATAACCTTTTCTATATACTTTCTCTGGGACAAATATAACTTCCCAGCTTTTCTATCCCTGTAGATATCCATCCCCAATATTTTCTTAGCATCACCTAAATCTTTCATCTCAAACTCATCTTTAAGTTGAGTTTTCAACAAATCAACATCAACCATGTTTTTAGCAGTTATAAGCATGTCATCAACATAAAGTAATAAATGAATGAAAGACTTATCAGGCAATTGTTTATGATATACACAACAGTCATAATTACTTCTCAAATAATCATGATCATTCATAAACAAATCAAAGCGTTTATACCATTGCCTAGGTGACTGCTTCAACCTATACAAAGACCTTTTCAGTCTACATACACGGTCTTCTTTACCTTCAACTGTGAACCCCTCTGGCTGACGCATATAGATAGTCTTTTCAAGCTCACCATGTAAGAACGTTGTCTTCACATCAAGCTGCTGAAGCTCCAGATCATACAAAACCGTGATGGCTAGTAAAACTCGGATTGAACTATGCTTTACCACTGGAGAGAACACTTCAGTGAAGTCGATCCCCTCTCTCTGACTGTAGCCTTTAACAACTAGATAAGCTTTGTATCTTGCATCAGACTGGATTCCCTCTTTTCTCTTGAAAACCCACTTGCAGCCCACAACTCTGGTCTTCGCTGGTAATTTAACCAAATCCCAGGTTTGGTTCTTGTGAAGAGACTCAATCTCTTCAGTCATCGCTGAACACCACTGTGCAGACTCAGTACTCTTCACAGCCTCTGAGTAACTGGAAGGCTCCTGCCCCACAATTTCTTCTGCTGTAGCGAGTGCATAACTGATCATATCTGCATGAACATATCTCTGAGGTGGTCTGATCTGCCTCATCTGTCTACCAGCAGCTATACTGTATTGCCCCTCAACTGGTGTCTCAGTCTCTGACTCAAAATCATGCTTATCAGCTATAGCACGATCTTGAGTTACAGGTGGTGTCTCAAGTGAAGCCTGCAACTCCACCTTCTTCCCTGTAGACACGGGAATCTGATTTGTCGGATTAAGCATGGATTTTTCATCAAATACTACATCCCTGCTTATTACAAACTTGAGTGACTTGGGATCAGTACACCACAATCTATATCCCTTCACCCCAGAAGCATATCCCATAAAAATACACTTCTTTGTCCTAGGTTCTAGCTTACCATCATTCACATGAAAATAAGCAGGACAACCAAATATCTTCAAGTTTAAATAATCAGTAGGTTCATCAGACCATACCTGATTAGGTGTCTTCAACTCAATAGCTGTGGCTGGAGAGTGGTTCACCAGAAAACAGGCTGTATTGATTGCTTCCGCCCAAAAGTCCTTAGACAGGCCGGTATTGGAGAGCATACTGCGTGCTCGTTCTAAGAGGGTCCGGTTCATGCGTTCAGCCACTCCATTTTGCTGTGGAGTGTACCTGACTGTACGGTGTCTGGCAATTCCTTCGTTCTTGCAGAACTCATCGAAGTCATTGCCGCAAAATTCCATCCCGTTGTCAGTCCGAAGCCGTTTCTCCTTCTTACCGGTCTGATTCTCTATCAGAATTTTCCACTGCTTGAAGTTCTTGAAGACATCACTTTTCTGTTTCAAAAAATAAACCCACACTTTCCGTGAGTAATCATCAATGAATGTAAGCAAGTAATTAGCTCCACCTTTTGATGGAACTGAAGACGGACCCCAAAGGTCGGAATGCATGTAGTCCACTGTACCTTTTGTTCTGTGGACCCCAGTTGCAAACTGAACCCTACTCTGCTTTCCAAATACACAGTGATCGTACATGTCTAGCTTGCCCAAATTCTGATTCCCTAACAACCCTTGCTTACTGAGGATAAACATCCCCTTCTCACTCATATGGCCCAATCTCATGTGCCATAGACGAGTAACATCTGACTCTGGCTGATCAGCTACTAAAACTGCAGCTTCACCGCTGACAGTACTGTCCTGGAGGAAATAGAGACCATCTTTCAGGTCTCCCTTCATAATAATCATGGAGCCTTTGCTGACCTTCAGAACTTCACCTTATCCCGTGTACTTCAAATCCAAAGAATCAAGGGCCCCCATGGAGATAAGATTCTTTTTCAAGTCTGGAATGTGCCGGACGTTAGTCAATGTCCTAACCATCCCATCAAACATCTTGATCTTCACAGAACCCATTCCCACAATCTTGCAAGCTGTGTCGTTCCCCAACAAAACAGAACCACTGTTGACTGATTCATAAGACATGAACCAGTCCCTTCTGGGACACATATGGAACGTGCAAGCTGAGTCCATCACCCACTTATCACTGAACCGACTGTTCAAATCACTGATTGCAAGAACTACATCAGAGCCATCAGATTCATCAGCAGCACTGACTGCATTAGAGGAACTCGTAGATTCCTCATTCTTCTTCAGCTTTGTACACTCACTCTTATAGTGTCCAAACTTCTGACAGTAATAGCATTTTACATTCTTCTTGTTGGACTTGGACTTTGATTTCCCCCGAGACTTTCCTCTGTCCTTCTCTGAACCCTTCTGACTGGATCTTCCTCTGTCGGAGGTATCTTTGACAAACAAACCACTGGCTTGTGCTTCACCACCCTTATCATACTTACTCCTCAACTCCTTCGAGTTCAAAGCTGACTTCACATCTGCTAAGGAGATAGTATCTCTACCATACAGCATAGAATTTACAAAATTCTCAAATGAGGCAGGTAATGAACATAACACAATTAGAGCTTGATCTTCATCATCAAGCTTGATGTCAATATTTCTAAGATCCATAACAATCTTGTTAAACTCATCTAGGTGTTCAATAACTGACGAACCCTCAGTCATTTTGAGTGTATACAACCGTTGTTTTAAATACAATCGGTTAGTGAGAGACTTCTTAATATACAAGCTCTCAAGCTTGTTCCAGAGACCCTCAGCGGTTTCCTCCTCCGCCACCTCTCTCAACACTCCATTAGATAATGACAATAAAATAGTACTATGTACCTTTTCTTCATCGTCCTTAGACAGTACAGGAGAATCTGCCGTCCTTTCCTCTAGAACTTTGAATAACCCCTGCTGGCGCAACAATGCCTTCATCTTCAGGCGCCATAAGCTGAAACTGTTCTGACCGTCAAATTTCTCAACTTCAAATCTTGCTGTAGCCATCCCTTCAAATAATCACAGAGCCTGAAACGCTCTGATACTAGTTTATTGGGAAATAGCCAATGAAACAAATAACAAAGATATGAAATAAACCGCAGCGGATGCAACAATGAGAAATAAAACAGTAAACAAATAAAGAACACATCGATTTAAGTGGTTCAGCTCAAAATGAGCTTACATTCACTGTGGAGTTGGTTTCAGAGCTTCACTAGATCAAATGGAGGTTACAGAGAGAGAATCAGAAGATTCTTACAACAGAGAACACTCACCTCACGTGTATACACTCAATCCTCACAAGTTTCACTCAGAATAGTGGAGAAATGGAGAAGAAATGATCAAAGGGGAGAAGCTCTGTTCGCGTCGTCTGCAACAGGGGCTCTGATGTTCGTCGTCTGCTTCTGCGCGAAATGCCTTCGCGATATTTATATTATGCAATCTCGCTCGAGCGAGACTTAAACTCGCTCGAGTGAGAACATCTAGGTCAGATTCACTCAACTAGAAAACGAACACCTGGCAACACGTGGCATGTCGCTCGAGTGGGAGGTCGAGCGAGAGTCGAGCAAAGTCACTGCCTGATCCTCGCTCGAGCTGGAAGTCGAGCGAGGGTCGAGCGAAGTTTCGGGTGGAAAAGTCTCGAAGTCTCGAAGTCTCGCTTGAGCGAGACAGGTCTGAGGCGTGTATTCACAAGCCATATTCAACAGATTATATATATATATATATATATATATATATATATTATATTATAAAAGAGGCTATCGCATTGTAAACAATAAATTTTCTTTGATGTTATTGATAACGTGTTTGTCCCTGCTTGTACATTTGTTTGCTGCCATTTTATCTTTCACAGTTTATCTGCACATGAACAATGCAGAGGGCAACCATGAGAGCTTACACAATTCATCTAATCAGATAACTTTTTGGACATGCAATCCCAACACATCATGAAATATCGATCAACAACTTGGAGGTTATAAAAATGTAATACCCCGTTTTCGAATATAGTATTTTAAAAATATTTTATGGAGACAAAATGCTACTAAAACTTTTCTTTATAAAAACGCAACAGATACGAATGTTTTCAAAGAGAGTCAGCGAGAGCATTTGTTTAAAATAGAAAATCACACTTATTTACAAAAATATTTTATTTGTTAAAAATGATAAAATTACAACTAATACATTGTCTTGGCCTCTGTATCACTTCTCTGAGTTAAATCCTGACAGCTATGCATTCTCATCACTTGAGATGGTTTTTAAAATAAAACATAGAAATATAGAAATTTTAAAAAAAAAATTGAGTCGAAAACTCAATAAGCAACACATCATATGATAAAAACAATAATCATCGATTTTCATGCATACTTAGATACATACATAATAACGTGAACATGATCCTTTAAAAAAATGTTGAACATGGGTTTTTCATAAATGCTAAAATCATGAGTTTTTTATAATCTTATCTTATCATATCATATCATACATATTATAAGTCGTTACCCATTGTTGACCCCCGTGAGTTAGGGTTAGCGAATCTAAAAAGATTTTGATTCTGCCTGTGGCAGCAAATTGTGGAATCCATACATAAGGAATACACTAAATGCACTACCAGCATGTATGACCTAGCAATGCAATATGCACATACATAGGTACTGATTTCATATCTTACATAGGCTGCTTACATATATTATCATACTTGCATACTTATCATAACATAGATTTCAAAAGAAATCGCATACTTTTCATAATATGTTGTGATGCATGCTTCCTCACATAAATTCATGATTTTCATAAATAATTTTATGCACTCTTACATAAAATTATGATTTTTCATATATAAATTTGATGCATAGAATCATGAAATTTCATAAATCTTAGTGCATAACTTTTCATAAATCATGCATGACTTTTCATAATTTTCTATTACTTGGATACATAAAACGAGTTTTCCAAATGATGGCAATACATATATAATATTTTTATAAAAACATGTTTATCGTACATTTATAAAAAGTATGATCATGCTACTTACCTCTTAGCGTTGCATCCTAATTTCACGTCGTAACTCGTAACCTATACGAGACACTAACCATTACTAAATTTCTAGAAAAACGTATTGTAACATTCTAATTACATAAAATCATAACAAATAAATAATTTAATATAAGATTAAAATATCCTTTAAAATACTTAAAAACCTTTTAGAGTATAAGAAGGCTCGGCTAAAAGGGGTGAAAAGGGCATATTTGTAATTATAAAATTATTTGAAGGGACACTTGGAATGTTTGAAGTCATGACATAAAAGGAAAACACATATTTATTTGAATACCAGGAATCACTTACGGGAAAGCCAAGTGCAGAGAAATAGAGAAAACGTGCAAAAGGGAAACTCACCGAGAGAGTCACGATCGATGGCGTTCTAGGGGGAATAATCGACAGTGACTCGGGTGGGTTCAGAGTAATCGGTGAAGGCTGGAGGATCCCTCTGGGCAGTAATGTGAGACCGACAGAGAGGTAGTTTAGAGAGAAATTGGACTGAAACCGAGAGGGAAAAATGGATTCCGGTGTGGGTTTACCGGAAAAAGGCACTAGGTGGTGTTCTGATGCCCTTTGAAGCAGTTGATGGTGGTTGGTCAAAATTTGGGTGCTTTGTTTCCATATGTGAAAACAGGAGGAATATTTATGGTGGTCTACGTGTGATTTGTGGTGGCATGGTTGCGTGAACAGTTTGGGAGGCTGAGAGTAGCATTGTGAGGTTTGGTGGGAGGCCTCGTGTTTGCCAATGGAGGTAGGAAAAGGTTGTGGCTTAGGTTTGTTTCTTTATGCGTGCATGTATTTATAGAAGAAGGGAAGAGGATTAACGTGTTTGAGTTGAGATGGAGTTGAGAATTGATATTCACTAATGAAACTAATACAAAGGATATGAGTTTTGAAGTTTAAAAGATCAATTTGGAATTAAGTTTGATCGATAAAAAAGTCTTTGGGCTAAATTTGAAATTTACTTTAGGAGTTAGAATTCGGATGTTAATTCAAAATCGAGAGTTTATGATACACGAACGCCCAAGGGCTGGGGGTTTTGAACTAAGATTTGGTTTTTAAGAAACTAATGATTTCGAAAAGCAACGAGATAAAGATAATGGTAATTGGGTTGAGTTGAATATGATTTTTGAAGTGAACGAGTTTGAATTTAAAATAGGTTTGGAGCTGATTTCATTAGTGATAATTTTCGAGTTGGGATTTTGAATTTAAAACAAGAGTTTAGGCTAGAGTTTGAGATTGAATATATTTTGTAAATTAGGATTTGGATGATGATTTAATTGGAAAAGAATTGATCAAATCTAATAGAGAGAAATACGGCTAGTAGAGAAATAAATAAAATCATTATCTTAAAACTTATTTTAAAACACATTTAAAATAATAATAATAATAATAATAATAATAATAATAAATAAACCTAAATTTTTTGGTCAGGATGTACAAAAGATGAGTGACTCAAGGCATTTGTTTCAAGCCATTTGTTTGCTAAATCGGCATAACAAAAGGTTGTATCATAGGTTCAAACCTCATTTCCTCCCGCACGAAAGTGGAACGAAGGAAGAAACAAAGACATACCAGCATGCAACACGATCGGGTATTACAAGAGAGAGAGAGATGTTGGGTAGGGGGCTGGGGAAGAAGATGATCAGAAATTAGGGCAACCCTTAAAACGTGTCATTTGGTGCTTCTTCTTCCCATTCTTCTTCTTGGATCGATTAATATGTCTTGGACTGGAGCTCAGGTCCTCAATTGTCCATAGTAAATATTATTTTGTCATTGATTTTACATAATTATCTCGACTATTACTTATATCTTATTTATATCATCTTTATAAAACTTTTGTTTGATTTCCACAATCACATTTTTGTCCTCTAGTTAGAATAGTAAAATACCTCATGATTTTGTGCAATTATTTTGTTAAGGTCATAAAAAATGGGCCAACGGGTCGGGGTGAGAGAAAGAATTATTTCCAACTTATTGGTGCGAGTTGGGCTTCATTTGAGGTCGTTTGGGGCTCCCGCTGGAGGTCCCGGCGTGATTGTACGTATGTAATAACAGATGAAATAAAGAGAGATGGACGCACAATTTTATGTGGTTCGACGAATGCCTACGTCCACGGGTATTTGGAGATGAGAATCCACTATAATGAAGATTTTTACAGTCTCTCATAGCTCACTGTACAGAGAAAAATATAGATGAATATTTAGATAAATTCGCCGTGCTGCTTTCGGAAAAATCTAGGGAAGCTGAGGTTGAAGAAGAAGAGACCACCTAAATTTTTCCAGCCGGGGCCCCCCCTCTTTCATCTGTTCGAGTCTTTTTATAGCTAAATTTCGGTCTAAACGATCAGATATTTCCCTTGCGTGTGTCGGTAGATTTCTCCTTTTCCTCTTGCCGTCTGCTTTTTATTAAGTCTTGCATTTAATTCCTGCACCCTGCCCCAATGTCTATCAGCTCACCTTTTAGTCACATCATCCATCCTTTTGTCTCATTTGTCATAAATTCTTAGCAAGTCGTTTCTAATTTCATCCCTTTCATATTTATTTGTGATCCTTTGTTGATCATTAAAAATACAATAAACTTTTTTGTTATTTTACTATTACTAATAAATAATAATAATAATAATAATAATAATAATAATAATAATAATAATAATAATAATAATAATAATAATAACAAGGACGCTGCTAGTGATCCCGATAAATAAGATCTGATTGGGTCTCGATTTTAATATTATTTTAAAGTTTTTTTTACAAGATTTTTGTTTAAGTGTTTTTAAATAATATTGTGATTTTATATATTTTTAAAAAATATTTTAAGATGTTAAAAAAATCATGTAAAAAAATATATTTATTTTACATGATTTTTTTAACATACTAAAACATTTTTTAAAAATATAAAAAAATCACAATATTATTTAAAAATTCTTAAACAAAAATCATGTAAAAAAATTAAAAAAAAAAAGAAATAGGGACCCAATCAGTCTCAATGTAGGGATAAGTAGCATTTTCCTAATAATAATAATGATATAATATATAGTTTGAAGTAAAAAATTGCATTCGTAATATCAAGTTATGGATATTTTTGAAAAAAAAACTTAAAATACTTTATTTGGTGCATAGAGGCTATTATCTCACTTTTTATGTAAAGTTGAACTTGGATAATAGAATAAGATTTGAATAGTGTTATTATACCTTCTTAATTTTTCTATTTGGTATGCCTCTAGTAAAAATTATTATAAACATTTTTTAAACATATTTAGACATTTTTAAAAAATCAAAAATATTAATATATTAATAGTCACTACCTTAACCACCATTAAAGAAAAAAAATAAGAAATTAAACACATAAGAGGTCAAAATGAGGAGATAAACTAAGGTGGCATAATAGCATTACTCATAAGATTTTGTTATGGTGTTAACTTGTGCAATTGGCACTATTAGGTAATTCATATCGAGTTCTCTATAAATTTTTTTTAATTTAATTAAAAAAAATACATTTTTTTAAACTTTACTGATCATCTTTTAAAAATCCTCTATATTTCATTTTCTATCATTTTTTTATTTTATTCAAATATTATTTTTTATTATTTTCTAATTATTCACTTTCATTTACGAACTTAATTACTTACTAGTTATATTTTTTCTAATGTTTTGAACTATAATTCTCTAGCAAATATTTTAAACAAAAATTTAAATTATTTTTTATAGGCATAATAATATTTTGTTTTTGTACTTTCATAATTAGGATAAATAATAGCTCTCATATTTAGAAAACTACCGTTCACATTCTATAACCTTTTTCTAAAATAACAAATCGAATGAAATAAGTTTTATCGAAAAAAATTAAACTTTAGAGAATAAGAAACTTTAAACATTTGGATGGGAAGGGTGCTCTTATTAAGACGAGCAATCCTATGGGGGTCGTGGTTGGGATCCTTTTGCATTTCTATAGACTTATTTTATTTTATACATCTTTATAGTTCATTTTTTTTTTTAAATATAATAAAAAAGGATGTGCGAATAAAATATATTTCATTTTTTTTTAATAAAATAAGCTTGCAAAGACGCAAATGAGCCTTAACTGCAACGCACCATAGAATTTCTCTATTAATTGAATAAATTGGAAAAAAAAACATGATTATGCAAAGTCAAAAGAAATAAAAATTGAGAAAAGGATGCCAAATTAATTCGAACCCTAGGACTATTAAATAATATTTTGAATATTGTATTAGTGGACGTATGGTCAAGGTATTGAAACGAAATATTTTGATATTAATATCATTTCATGTATCGTTTTAAAACAGTCTATATATATATAAAACCTATATATAAAATTATATATAAATTATATTTTAAAATAATAGTCAATATATGAATAAATTATATATATAAATAGTCTAGTCTAAATTAGGATAAAAAAATTAATAAAAAATGAAAAAAAATCTCAAAATCCGGTATGATCGGTATAGGTATCAAGCCAATATTTCAGCCTATACGAAATATGCCTATTTTTTTTATCTAATGCTATTCACTTTTGAATGAAAATTTGAATTTATTATTTATTTTTAAGATAAAAAATACTTTTATTTTATTTTTATTTTTTTTCTTATTTTTGATTAAATATAATCAAATTTTTTTTGATATATATACAAATTTATATATATATATTTTTAAATTGATGACTCTAATACTAATATTTTTACAAGTTCAAAATTTGTCTAATTATGTACTTTTTTTCTGAAGTGTCTAATTATGTACTTAAAAAGGAAACGCAATCCGTTCCAAAAAAGAAAAAAGCGAAAAGTAAACGCAGTCCCTACTCTCAAAAGTCAAAGCCGGGAGGTGACTGAAAGACAGGGGTAAAATAGTCATCAGGGGTTCACGCGGTCCAGCTGAACAGGCACGTGTACTGGTGCTACCGGTCCAGCCGGTCCTTACCGCCCCAAATGGATCGGATTATATAATCTACCGAGACCCTACCCACCACACGCATATTGTCATATACAGCACGGCTTGAAAGTTGAGAGTAAACAAAAGAAAGTTGAGAGCAAACAAGAACCCTAATTCAATTCGCTCCGATCCAAGATTCGCTGAAATCCCCCAATCGGCGTTATTATCCAAGATTCGCAGATCAAGCTACCTACGAAGGAAGAAGACAGAATAAGACGCCATTGGAGATGATTGTGAGCCAGAAGATGGTGGCCGACGCCGAGGTTATGTGCCAACCGAGCCTCCCCAGGCTGGACGTGAAGTACCATTTGCGCGTGGC
Organism: Platycarya longipes; assembly: GCA_036559045.1. Taxonomy (NCBI): domain Eukaryota; kingdom Viridiplantae; phylum Streptophyta; class Magnoliopsida; order Fagales; family Juglandaceae; genus Platycarya; species Platycarya longipes. The sequence continues at coordinate 25,959,401 of CM071790.1, read as the reverse complement.
GACCAACCAAGAAAACGCTCTTCCGATCGACGTGGTTGCCTCCCCTTCCTCGTCTTCGTCATCCGCCGATATTTCTCGCTTCGAATCCGTACGTTCCTTTCTTTTTCCCAAAGCTTTTCTTGTTTTCTTTCAATCTTCTGGAATTTCTAGTTTCCTAATTCTTTTTTTTTTATCAATGGGATTATTTGTATGGAATTGTACAAACCACTCTTGGATTCTGGTTTTGACGTTTCATTTTTTTAGGATTTGTTTTTGTTGGGGTCCCTAAGGTCCTATAATTGATCCCTCGATTTCTTTTGCTAGAAATTCTGATAAGGCTGTCTTTCTGGATCCAGCCTAAGACTTAGTATTATGTTCTTGATGTTATGGTCTTCTTCGGGTTTGTTCATATGAAGTTCGATGATTTTATTTGGATAGAATTTAAGAAATTATTTATGATGTTATGGTTTTGTCTATTTTGGGGTCCCTTGATTCCTATGGCTGAACACTAGGATTATGCTTGTTTAAAGTTTAAGCAAGATTTTTTGTTATTTAAATTTTATTGGGGAATAATTAGAAGCTGTTTTACATGCACGGAGGTTTGAGTTTCAAAGCTTTTGTGTTTTAATTTGATGTTTGAGAAACTACTTGATCTTTTGAATTGCCTTCTGATTCTTTCTAAAAAATTGAAGCGATCGATTGAGACAAGTGCAGTAAAAGTTTCAAATTCTTGTTGGGTTTCCTTTGCGGTAATTGGGCTTCTAAAACTTCCTCCACCTCTTGATATAAGTCACGCGATGGTGGCACCACTGCTGAGATCTGAAATTGAGGTGTGAGGGGTAGAAATATGCTTCTGAGTTCTTGTGGTTCATTCACTGTAGGAATATAAAGTTATATTCTGATTTTCCAAGCATGTATTGGACATGTATTTAGCCGTTTCTTTGTTTCCAGTATGTGACAGAAAGTGGCATCCGGGTTCTTGGAGTATAGGTACTTAATAGATTAAAGCCATAGTTCCATTTAACTGGTGGTGGACCTGTGGAAACTAATATTGAGATTTCTAAGATTTCTGCTATTTCTAGTTATTGGTTTGTGTGTTGTTTCTTAATTTTTAATTGGATAACAGAGGTGTGATGATATGTTAGATATAGCTGCCAGCTTTTGTCTCTGTGACTAATGGCTGAATGGGTGCAATCAACAGCTTGAGATTTAATTTCCATTAATGGAGAAATTAAGGGAGGGGAAATCTTAATTTCATATTATGAGAGCAGGAAAATAACAAGGCATTATTTAGAAATCCTTGACAGATGATTGTTACAATTGGTGAAAGCTGATCAAGCTATGCAATGCTTTAATAGATCTGATACTGGGTGTTTCTATTCTTCTCTTTTATGCTTCCTTTTGAAAGTTTAGTTCTTTATTCTCTTGTGGGTTTTCTGTTTTTTGTACAGTTGCTTTATAATTAATGTATAATGTAGATACCTGTAACATTGGCTAACCTTTGTGCATCTTCAATCAGGTTGTGAGTTGCTCGGACACCATTAAAGATGCTGTTATAGAATCTTCTGCTGCAAAGTTTGTCCCAAATATCCGTTCTGGTAGCTATGCTGACATTGGACGAAAGGAATCCATGGAGGATGAACACATTCGAATTGATGACCTATCTGCCCACATGGGTTCCTTATTCGGGTGTCTAATACCAAGGGCATTTTATGCAGTTTTTGATGGTCATGGAGGGCCTGATGCAGCTTCATATATGAAGAAAAATGCGATGAGATTATTTCTTGAAGATACCGATTTGCCACAAACATCTGATATTGATGCCATCTTCTTAGAAGAGTTGGAGAATTCTCATCGAAAGGCTTTTTGGTTGGCAGACATTGCCTTGGCCAATGAATGCAGTGTTAGCAGTTCTTGTGGGACAACTGCACTGACTGCGCTAATACTTGGAAGGCATTTACTGGTTGCAAATGCCGGTGACTGTCGAGCAGTACTCTGCAGGAAAGGAGTAGCAGTTGAGATGTCTCAAGATCATAGGCCTTCATATCTACCAGAAAGGAGGCGAGTTGAGGAGTTAGGTGGTTACATCAATGATATATATCTCAATGGTCTCAGTGTCACCCGAGCCCTTGGAGACTGGGACTTGAAATTCCCACCTGGTTCTGCATCACCGCTTATTGCTGAACCAGATGTTCAACAGGTTGTACTAACAGAGGATGATGAGTTCCTGATTATTGGTTGTGATGGGATCTGGGATGTGATGTCTAGCCAGTATGCAGTCAGTCTTGTCCGCCGAGGATTGAGGAAGCATGATGACCCACAGCAGTGTGCCATGGAACTAGTCATGGAAGCATTACGATTGAATACACCCGATAATCTCACTGTGATTGTTATCTGCTTTTCCTCCCCTAGTCGTGTACGTCTTGAGTCAAGTTCTCCTCGACGAAGGTGGAGGTCGTGTAGTCTTTCTGAGGAGGCTCGACGTAAATTGAAGAGTTTGCTAGAAGGGAATTGAATAAGTCGTTTATTTACTGATTTTCTATATTGGCTGTTGAGGAGAGTTTAGGAAAATCAACCAGCAATTTTGTAGGGGCTAGAAGCATGGGTTATGTCAGAACCTTCCAATTGGAAGGGGTGCTCCGCTATGGCCACCATATTTGATCTCTTTTTGCACTCAATGTTGGCAATTGCCCTAATATTTAGCAAATTGTGAAGAAGCGCTACAATTGGATTCATACTTGGCATAATTGTTGAGATTGTGGAAAAAGTGCGGTCGATTTTATTACATCCATGATTGAAGGTTGTTATTAGGACAATTAGGTGTGGTTTGGATACTGAGATGAAATGAGATGTTTTTAGATAAAGTTTAAAAGTTAAAAATAAAATATTGTTAGAATATGATTTAATAGCATTAACCAAATAATGCGTTCTCTTACTAGCTAAGCTTGATAGCATGATCTTGATTTGAAGCTTGAGAGTTATTAAGCCCTGTTTGGTTGTTAGATATTAGGAGATTTAATGTAGTGATTTTTTAATAAAAATAATTAAATTTATATTTGATAGATTATTTAATAAATCTAATATTAATACTCTTAGCACGAAATTTAACTCAATTAAAAGAAAATTATGTAAACTCAAACACTGTAGCGACACTTAAGCTTACTATTTTTTGCTTTCGGTCAAATCATGCGGTCACACAGGTATAAAGCTATTTAAGCTACTGTAGCTTACTATTCCTATGGTCAAATTATTCTCTCAATTTTTTCTCTTCATTTTTCTTTTACGGAAAATGATAACCTTATTCCTCATTTACAACTTCTTTACTATTTATTTTATTTTTTAAAATTTTTCCTTTTACTTGATAATTAAGAAAATAAATATTAGTAAAGTTATATATTTTTTATATTTTTTCTCAATGATTAAGTATATTAAAAAAATATAATAAAAAAATAAAAACACTATAAATAATAAATAAATAATAATAAAATTATAAGAATATCATTACCTTTCTTTTACAGCCTCTCTCTCTCAGCTTCCAACAGTTCGTCCCGACAAGAATTTATTTATTTTTTCTTTTCCTGTAGGTGTTGCATGTAAGAGACAATTTTTTTTTTCTAATAGTGGATTTAATAAATTTGAAATTTTCATAAATTTATTTAAATTAATTTAATCATTTAAATATATTTTAAACTCATTTAAATAAATTTTATAAAATTTATTTAACTATCTCAATTTATTATTATTTATAAAAAATTTAATTTAATTCAACTTAATTCGATATCTAAATGCAAACTAAATCTACATCACTTTTAATACAAAATATAAGTTACCCGCTGACTTTTCAAAATCTTGGTTTAATAAAAAGTTGGTTAAAAAAACTCAGCTGATGAGATAATTAATTGAGATATCAAATACGGGTAAAATGTCGTCCAATATGTCATTTTTAGATATGTGATGTTTTTTCTTTTTTGTTTTAAAAAATGTGCAGTCCAATTTTGACCGTTGGACGTGTTTATTAGTATAAATTTTATTTTTATTTTTTTTCTTTTATTATATATAATTTTTTAACATATTTAAATATTTTAAAAAAATTATATCAATACATTAAAAGTTACTTTCTTAATTATTAAGTAAAAAAAATAAAACACGTAAACGATCAAAATGAGAGAGCGAACTCAGGAAGCATAGCATTTTTTCAACAAATAAACTTACTTTTGTATTTTGTATTTATTATATATTTTTTAAATCACTTTAGTTATTTAAAAAAAAAAATCTCACTTTTCTAACTATTAAATAAAAAAAAAATGTAATCGGTAGAATTTGTCGCAAGAATATCTCGGTGCCTTTTGGTTTTTTTTCAAATAATTATAAAATATCATGATAATGATGTTAATGAGGTGTGCATGGCCACCGGCCCACCATGCTCAGACGATTTATAAAAGTCTTATAAAATGGGGTTTGTATTGATTGAGTTGGCTTGGGGATCCGTTGGATGGATTTTTTATTTTTATTTTTTGAAATCATAATCCTTTCATTTATAAAATTCAGAATCATGTTACATTCGAGTTCAAGACTGGATTTAGTTTTAGTTCTGTAGCATTCAAAGCTAGGAGTAAAGCTTCTTTAGCACAACTATGAGCCAAGTTATTACCTTCTCTACGAACAAAAGACATTCCAATTTTGTAGTAGTGCTAACTTATCCTTTGTATCACTAATGATCATGCCGATTCTATCCCAACGATGCATTTGATGGTGAGCTTAACTCCTTAACTATTTGCTGTGAATCACCTTCTAATATTACCGATGTATAGCCCAAATCTATAGTCGAGATAGCAGCCTAATAAGCACCCAACGCTCCGGCCAGCAATGGATCGTTGAGACTTGGTTTGGATACTTTCTTAATTGCCATAACATTTCCATCATAATCACGAGCTACAAGTCCAATGCCAACCTTTCTTTCTTGTTGTTTCAGGCTTGCATCCTAATTAATTTTTGTGGTCCCTATTGGAGGGGAATTCCGTTGATTGTTTAGCTCCGGTACCCTGTTTTGTATCGGATTTATATACTGAATTACCTTGAAATCTTGTAAAGAAAGTGTATGCAGATTGTACCATCTGGTTTGGATGGATAAAGGTATCTTCGAATATTAATTTATTCCAAATATTCCTTGCTGTGATAGTAAATATATTCATAACCTTAGGATCACACTTCTTCATCAATATCTCTACTAAATCTTGAGATTGGGCTAATCTGACTGAGGATTTTTTTAACACTTTTGGAGTTTGATGCCACACATCCATAGCTTATTTGCAATTCTATAGTATATGAATGACTGATTCCTCTTCTTTTAAACAAATAGGACATAATGAAGATTCACATATCCTCCTTTGTTTTAGATTAAACCTTGTAGGTAAACCTTCCAGATATGCTCGCCAAAGAAAGGTTTTCACTACATTGCGTACATTGAATCTCCATATATCTATCCAAGCATGTTTTAACTGTGATGTTGAAGAAGTTTGTCCTTTTTTTAATATGCTCATCTATTTTTGAAGATGATATGCACTTTTAACAGAAAATTACCATCCTTAGTACCAAGCCAAATAAGTTTATTATTCATTCCTGAAGAACTAATAGATATTTTCAAAATGGATTCAACTTCTTGTTGTTGGGAAGCCTCCCTTACTAATGCTTTGTTCCACAGTTTTTGATTCTGGTTTATGAGAGCTTCTACTTTTGCATCATGAGGTAGTACATTTTCCCTGGTTTGGACCTTGTAACTAGTAAGCATTGGTATCCATTTGTCTGTCCACACTGATATTAATTTGCCATTACTAATACTCCAAAAACATCCTTCTAGAACCAAAGGCATTGCTAAAAGCATGTCTAGACATATGAAGGCCTTGTTCCTTTCACCACTTTAAATAATCCCTTCCTCTAGTAATATTTTGCCTTCAGTATTTGAGCAACTATAAAGTGTGGTTGTTGTATTATTCTCCAAAACTGTTTAGCTAGTAAGGTAATATTGAATAACTCAAAATCTCTAAATCCTAGACCTTCAATATTTTTTGCTTTGACCATTTGAGACCAAGATATCATTGAGTTTTGTGCTCCTTCTGTTGTTGCCCCCACCATTATTGTTACATGAGCTTGTTCAATTCTTTTAGTTAAGGTTTTTGGAAGCCTAAAAATATACATGCTATATGTAGGCAATGCTTGAACCACAGACTTTAGAAGAATATCTTTACCTGCTTGAGAAAAGGAAATTATTTTTCCAATTACTCATCCTTTCCCTAACTCGATCCAATATGCTTTTGAATGCTTGAAATTTTGATCTTCCTACAAATGATGGCAGCCCAAGGTATTTTTCAATGCTGTTAGTAGCTTGAAATCCAACCATTTTCAATATATAATCCCTAGTTTTTTGCTTTGTGTTGGAGTTGAAATAAATTGATGTTTTATCTCTGTTGAGCTTCTGACCAAATCCTCTCTCATAAACATCCAATATTTGTAACACCTTAGCCCATTCTATATATTTGCCCAACAAAATAACAAGCTATCATCAGCAAAAATAAATGAGAAATACCTACCTTACTTTTGCCAAATTGAAATCCATGAATTTGCTTTGCTTTTTCAGCTTTTTGCAACATAGAACTTAATACTTCGGAGACTAATATAACCAGGTATGGAGATAATGGGTCACCCTACCTGAGACCTCTTTTAGGCTGAAATTCAGCTTGTGGATGACCATTTATGAGAATAGAATATGAAATAGTAGTCACACATTGCATTACTAAGTCCACCCATCTTGAGTTAAATCCCATTTTTAGCATTGCTTGTGTCGAAAATTGCCATTCAACTAGATCATACACTTTGCTCATATCTAATTTGAGTGACATATATCCTTGTTTACTTTTCATTCTAGTATTCATTGAATGCAAGGTTTTAAAGGCCACAATAACATTGTCCAAGATATGCTTACTAGGAACAAATGCACTTTGTGTTGAAGAAATAATTTGAGGAAGGATAAGCTTCAAATGATTAGCTAGAATGTTTGAAACTATCTTATCTATCACATTACATAAGGATATGGGTCGAAAATCCACAACTTTTTAAGGTTTCTTAGTTTTTGGAATCAATACTATATAGGTATTATTAACCAAAGACATCACTTGACTGATTTAGGAGATTAAGGATAGCTTGTGTTACCTCTTCACCCATTGTGTTCCAGTATTTTTGATTAAAAGTTGCTGAGAATCCATCTAGTCCTGGAGCTACAAGGAGATTTATTTGAAACAAAATTGTTTTAACCTCAGTAGTTGTGAATTCCTTTGTTAAGCTCCTATTATTTCCTCATTTACTTTATGAGATAAGTGAGCCAAGCATTCCTCAATCATATCTAGTCCAATTGTGGTAAATAGCTTGATAAAGTATGAATTAACAGTTGTTGAGAGCTCTATCTTACTTTGAGTCTTGCTACCACCTCCCTTGTAAGTTGTTTAATTTCAATTGTTTTCTTTCTTTGAATGGCTACTCTATGGTAATACTTTGTATTTTGGTCTCCATAAGCCAATTCTCTTTTGCTCTTTGTTTCCATTATAGGTTCTCAGCCTCCAGCAAACCATCTATATCTTCTGCAAGCATTTAATTTCTTGAGATAAATCACCTTGGTTTTCTTGTTGCAGTTTTAATAAGCTTCCAAGCTTTCTCTAGATCTCTTTCTTTTGTTTATCAATAGTCAGCCTTTTCCAATTAATTAATGACTCTTTACATCTAGTTAATCTTTTTGTGAGATCCCTTACAAAGTTGCTTTGTCCTCCTTGTGTCTGGTACCAATTATCTTGGATAATTTGTGAGCACTCTTCCCTCAAATCCCAGCTAGCTTCATATTGGAATAGCTTTGGACTTTCTCTCCGTTCATGTTCAATTCTTCTTGACTTCTGATCCATGTTAAATACAATAGGACGGTGGTCAGAAAATTGAGCCATAAGAACTTGTACCTAAGTTTCTGTAAACATATATATCCATGCAGCATTTCCAAGCACTCGATCCAATCTTTCTTTAGTAAACTGAGTTTCTTCTCTTTCATTCTTGCATATAAACTTTGGTCCTTTATACCCCATATCACCGAGTTCACAATAGTCTAATGTTTCTCTAAAAGCTTCCATCTGAAAATCTGGTCCAGCTGCAACACCATACTTTTTATGATTAAACATTATTTCATTAAAGTCGTCAAAACAGAACCATTCTTGGTGATTTATAGGCTTCAATTGTTTTATAACCTATCTATACCTTCTCTTTGTGCCATGTGGGGGTACCCATAAAATCTAGTTAATAATAGTGGATTAGAGTTCCCATTTCTGGTATATTTTAGTGATATATAATGTTGAGAATAACTGTCTAAAGCTATATCATAACTATTCCAAAAGCATGCTAAACCCCTACTAAGACCCTGATTTTCCACTATAAAACTCCTGTCATATCCTACAAAATTTCTAATCTCTTCCATCTTCTTTTTGCCACATTTTGTTTCCATCAGAAAAACTACTTTGGGACACTTAGACTTCACCCATAGATGAAGTTCTTGAATTGTTCGAGGGTTCCCAAGCCCTTGAACATTTCAACTTAGGCCCATCATTACTGTTGGTGGAGTTGCATAGCAGCCTCCACCAACCTAGAATTGGAATTATCCAATTCCATAGAGTTCTCAACTTTGGATTTCTTACTGACTTCTTCATCTTGTTGTCCTTGATCTGAATCATCTCCTTTTTTCCAATTTGAGAAGCACTACCATTGGTTACTTGAGTTGAGCTAGTTGCTGCCCTGGCCTTGCGTTTCCATGTAGTTCCTTGAGTTGCTAACCCATTGTTTACAGCTTGTATAGGTAGAGGAACCTCAATTTGTTCTGCTATACAACTAGAGTAAGCTTGTTGAACTCCTTCCCTTGTTCTAACTAGATTAGACTCTTCTACCTCCCTTTCTTGATTAGCTGAGAGGACAACTCTATCTTTTGGTAAAGTGTTATCAGATAATCCAATACTTGGTATCTTGCTAGTATTTTCTGCTTCATATTGCAGAACACTTTTTGTAACATCCTTAAGTGGATAAAACAAGTTAGACAGGACATGTACTTTTTCCTTATTTTCTAGATTTACTTCACCAAAGTTTTCATTTACAACTTCCCTTTCCTTTTCTAACTTTTTATTTCGTTTTTTTTGGCTCTACTCCATTTACTAAAGACAATAATTCATTTGTGAAAGTGTCCTGTCAAGGATTAGGTTTAGAGGAACCACCATATTTTTTTAAGTTAAAAATCGAAGTATTCCTAGGTTGAGCTCTCAACTAAGGACCAAATTGCTGTTTTTTCTGTTGTTTCTCCCCCATTTCATTTCTCAATTTACTACAAATACGATTTTGATGAAATAGAATACCACAATTAAAGCAAAAATTCTGTAAACATTCATATTTAAATGAAATCTAGTAATGTTTACCTTCAAAGTCTAGCTAGCATCTTCTCATCAAAGGTTTGTGAAGATCAATCGCAACTCTCAATCTGAGGTATCTTCCCAAAGCTGATCCATTTGATTCGGCATCCACCTTTATCACATGGCCTATCGCTACTCCAAATTGTTTGCCCAAATCTTCATTCATTGCTACTAATGGCATATTATGTAGCTGGACCCAAAATGGTTCATACTTGAATTGGACTAGATTTGTGGCAGCTAAATCCTCTAATTCTTGCAAGGTCACTAGGTTTTTATCAAAAAATCATGGCCGTCCTCCTAAAATCCTTTCTTTATTTGCAGCTTTCTCAAATTCTATCAAGAATTTCTGTTCACCCAACTCTTTGAATCTAACCCATCCTACCAATTTCCATACAAGAGACATCGTGCAATGAAAAGCTTCGTTATTTAAACCCATATCTACCAAAATTTTCCCAATTACACAATGTTTACCTCTGATTCCTTTGTTGTTGGATGCAGGGATGTGAAAGACCGAGCTTTCCTCTTTGGATAGATTCAATTTCTCCCATTGTCTTGCTAATTCGTCCTCCATCACCATCGAATTTTGCCATAACTCCCACTAAGAGAGACTCACCCCTTGATGAATCAAGGAAATCGCCTTACTCTTCGAGAGAAAAGAAGGGACTAGAAGCTGGTTGTAAAAATTACTTTCTCCATTGGATTGTTGGTCAATCGATAAAGAAGTGTAATTTTATATTTGACAATATGACTAAATAAGAACAAGTATGTGATCTTTTTCAAATTTATAGTTCATTTTTTCAAGAAATTATCATATTGATAGTGTCATTTTAATATATTAAAAATATTTCATATAAAAATTGAGACACCAATAGTAGATCCAGAGTGGTAACCATAATTATATACTCTCTAGTCTCCTTGGCAATAAAATATTGTCCAACAATTGTATAATAATACCTCACATTTCATGTTTCATACTCACATATAAAATACCTTGAAGTGATCTAGAAGAACTTAGAAGGTTGAACCGACTAAATAATACATTCGAGTCTCGAGCCAAGGCAAGTTGATGTGGTCACCGTACATACGTGTGCTTTTATTATAACAAGAGGTTCACTACGCAAAGTCTCTTCTTTTCTCTCAAGAAAAGGTGAAGAGAGAGTGTGTGAGTCGCACACCCTTAGCTAGCTCGTCTTGTGGTTCTGCCGATTTTGCTGGTGGTTAGTGGTGATCCTACATTGTCGTCCAGGAGGTGGAGGGTGAAGGATGGGATCTCTCAAAGATCGATGGGGCTCGTTAAGACTCATCGAGGAGGAGAATACGGAGATTGTGATTGAGACCAAGAGTTTGGCATTTGGGGTTGAGAAATGGGAGAAATCCCTAATTGCGAAACTCATCTCGGATAGGAAGGTTTCAAAGGTTGTGATATGTGTTACCCTCATTAAGATTTGGCGGTTGAAGGATTCCTTTGAATTTTTGGAAATCAAGCAAAATTTGTTCGTTATTTCGTTTGAAATTTTGCTTGAGAAACAGAGAGTCCTAGAGGGTCATCTGTGGCTTTTTGACAACTACCTCCTAGTAAATCAAGCAAAATTTGTTTGTTATTTCGTTTGAAATTTTGCTTGACAAACAAAGAGTCCTGGTGGGTCGTTTGTGGCTTTTCGACAACCACCTCCGAGTGTTGCGACCTTTTAATGGTCTTGTTCCTCCTCACAAGTTAACTTTTGATAGGGAGAGCTTCTGGGTAAGGATGCACAAATCTGCCGTTTGCATGTATAACCCGATAGCTTGGGAAGCAGATTAGGGAATCGTTGGGCATTGTGGAAGAGGTAGAGATCAGGAAAGATGGGACAGCATGGGGGAGCTTCCTTAGGGTTCGCATCTCTCTGGATTTGAGGAAAGCCTTGAAGAAAGGCAGAACTGCCAACCTCTTCAGAAGAAAAATATGGGTACCCCTCACCTGAAAAGATGCCCAAGTTATGCTTTAGTTGCGGTCGAATAAAACATAGTGAGGAAGGATGCTAAGGAGGTCCAGATGGTGGAGGCATGTCGCAGTATGGCAGTTGTCTCCAGGCTGAAATTAACTCGAGAGGTAGGGGTGGCGATTTCAATAGTAACTCTCCAAGCTCTCACAAGAGGAAGGGTGTGAAAGGGCAAATGGTGAGAAGGATAAAGGTGAGTTCTCCTTCAGAAGCTACTCTGTGGTAAGTCTCGGGGGTTCCTTACTAGTGAGAAGAGCAACACAGTCAAAAGAGATTTCTGAGAAGGAAGATGTGGGATCGAGACTCGGGGGTCGTGAAGTGTTTGTCGAAAGTCCTATGTGGGGGATAATGAAGGGGGTTGTGAAGTATAGGCACAAAGTGAGCAATTGTTTGAGGTGGTCACTGTCGATTGTACTAAGCAAGTTGCTACTGTAACTGTTTTGCAGAATGAGGCATTTGAGTCTATGGTAAAGGAAACACCTCCCATGGGTGTAAAGGAAATGAAGTGGAGAAATAAGGTAAGAGGAGTAAAGGGGCAAGATGTTGAAGCAAACTTGGAGGTAAGGAAGAGAAAATGGGGGATGGATGGTTCAACTGAGACCAGTAGCATAAAGAGAGGAAGGAAGACTATTGAGATTTCTCTAGATTCGGTAGTGGCTGCTAATCAGCCCTGCCGATCTCAATGAAAACCTTAAGCTGGAACTGTCGAGGGCTTGGGAACCCTCGGACAGTTCACAACCTTCACTTTCTAGTGAGGGAGAAGATGCCTGATGTTATTTTCTTGATGGAAACTAAATTACTATCGGGAAAATTTGATAAAATTAAAAGGATGATGGGTACGGATAATTGTTTTGTGGTGGATTGTAGGGGAAAGAGTGGGGGTTTGACACTACTCTAAAGGTGTACAGTTATGGTAGAAGTGACTACTTTCTCCTTTAATCATATTAATGCTAATGTTTTCAGTGATAATAGGCAAGTGCAATGGGCCCTGTCAGGTTTCTATGGTCACCCCGATACTAGTAAAGGAAGGAATCTTTGAGTTTGTTGGCTAGATTAATCCTCACAAAAATCCTTGATGTGTTATGGGAGATTTTAACGAGTTAATTTCACAAGGGGAGAAGTGTGGAGGCAAACCGAGATGGGAGGCTCAGATGGAAGATATTAGACAAGCTCTTATCTTAAATGGGTTGTCTAACATGGGGTGGACATGATGTAAGTTCACTTGGAGCAACAAACACTTAGATCAGTCCTTTACTAAGGAGAGATTGGATCGAGTGGTGGCAAATGGGAGGTGGGCTGACCTATTTAGACACAGTGTTATTGAGGTTGTGCATGCCTCTTAATTAGATCATAAAGCTTTACCAATGAGCTTGGATGCTGCAAATCAGACTAGAAGAAGGCTCAATAAGCTATTTAAATTTGAGGCATCCTAGGCCTTAGATGAATGGGGAAATCTATGATAGATAAGGCTTGGAATCTGAGAAGGGATGGTGCTTGTAATTTGAAAGGTATGCTGGCCAAATTATCATGTTGTGAAGTGGAGCTGACTAAATGGACAGGCAGAGGAAAACAGATGCTAACCAGGTCTAGAAACACCATTATAAACTCTTCAAAGATAAGAAAGAGAATGAAGGAATACAAATGTGGAACGTATCAAACAGCTAGACTCAAAAGTGAGACTCATTTTTGAACAAGAATATTTGAGATGGAGACAAAAAGTTAAACGAAATTAGTATAATTTGGGGAAAATACTAAGCTTTTGCACTCCTGTGCAGATCAAAGAGAGAAAGAAAAACGCTATTAAGAAGTTGCTGGATTCGAGGGGTAACACAGTTATGAAACATGTTAAATTTGACATGTTGTTTTCCACGAGTACTTCTCCAATCTGTTCAGCTCCACAAACCCTTTGAGACTAGCCATTATGGTATGCCTTAAAGACTTAAAACTCTAGAATTACTCCTGATATGAATTATGAATTAGAGAAGTCTTTCTCTAGTGAGGAAGTTGTTAGTGCTTTGAGCCAAATGAGATCCTTGAAATCCCCTGGCCCTAATGGGTTCGAGGCAGGGTTTTTTAAAGCATACTGGAGTGCTGTTAGGCAAAATGTTATTAAAGCCATCTTGAACTTTTTGAACAATAGTCTGGATATGGATAGTTGTGCTAACAAAACTCATATAGCAGTTATTGCTAAGGTCTTTAACCCCTCCATGGCTGTGAATTTCGACCAATTAGTCTCTGTAATGTGTTGTATAAAATGATCTCTAAGATTTTGGCTAATAGATTGAAAAGTATCCTGCCCAATATTATTTCTGAAAATCAAAGTGCCTTTATTTCGGGTAGGCTCATCACTAATAATGTGATGGTTGCCTATGAGACCCTGCACACTATGAAAATTAGGTTGAAAGAAAAAGTGGGGAGTATGGCCCTGAAATTAAAGATGTTGAAGGCATATGATAAATTGAATAGGTTATTTGGAGGAGGTGATGAAAAAGATGGGTTTTGGGAAAAAATTGGTTGGTGAATTTTGAGATGTGTGTCCTCTGTTTCTTATTCAGTTCTAATGAATGTGGATGAAGGTAGATGGTTTAAACCTAGTAGAGGTCTGAGGCAAGGGGACCCTATCTCCCTTTACCTCTTTATCTTATCTATTGAAGGACTAACCTCCTTATTGAAGGGGGCTAAAACTAATGGCTCATTGAAGGGTGTGGCTGTGGCAAAGGGGGGTGTCAAGGTGAACCACCTTCTATTTGCGGATGATTGTTTAATCTTTGGGTGGGCTAAGATCTCAGATTGGCATGGTATCAAAAAATTGTTGAATGTGTATGAAGTTGCTTTGGGAAAATGCCTAAATTTGCATAAGACTACTATGTTTTTTTAGCTCCAATACTAGTAGCTCAATCAGGTTGGGTATCAAGAATGAGTTAGGGGTTTCTATTTGCAGCAGCTATGAGAAGTATCTTGGTCTAACTACAATGATAGGTAGATCCAAGTTTAATACTTTCTGGGTGCTTAAGGATAGAATTTGGGCCAAGATCAGTATCTGGAAAAATAATCTCATTTCCCAAGTTGGAAGAGAAGTACTTCTTAAGACAGTTGCACAAGTCATCCAAATTTTTGTCATGAGTGTATTCTGGCTTCCAAAAAGACTTTGCTCTCAAATTAATTCACCTATGGCCAATTTCTGGTGGGATCACAACCAGTAAGAGAAGAAGATACATTGGAGGAGTTGGGTATAAATGAGTGTAATGCAAAGGGTGGTCTTAGCTTTAGAGACTTAAGAGTATTTTAATACTGTTATGTTAGCTAAGCAATGTTGGAATTTCCTGGTCAAACCCTCATCTTTAGTTACAGTAGTGATGAGACAAAAATATTTTAACAATGGAGATTCGAGAAATGCTAAGTTTGGAGGAGCCTCTAGTTTGCTCGAGATTTAATGAAGGCTGGGGAAGCTTAGAGGGTAGGTGATGGAAAAAACATCAAGATTTTTGGTGAAAAGTGAAAACTGGTTGCCAAGTTCTACTCACCTATGTATTCTCTCAACCTCTGTGGGGCTGGATAAAAGTGCTCTAGTAAGCTGTTTGATTAACGAAGAAGATAAATCTTGGAGTCTCAACCTATTACAAGAATTGTTTTCTAATGAAAAAGTGGAGCTGATTAGAAGTATCCAATTGGGAAGCACGATGTTTGAAGATAAAAAGGGTTTAGGGTGCCTCAAAAGATGGAAAATTTGGTGTTAGTTCTGCTTACCATTTGGAGTATCGAAGGGGCGTTAAACAAGGAGGGGAATCCTTAATAGAGGATAACTACCAGTTTAGGGATAACATATGTAAGCTTAATGTTCAGCCATGTATTAAGCAATTTGTCTAGAAGGCTTGCCTCAATATGTTGCCAACTAGAGATAATTTGTGGAGGAAACTAGTGACTAGAGATAACTTGTGTCCCATTTGCCTAAGAGATTCTGAGACCATTGTTCATACACTAGGCTTTGTCCGACAGCCTTAGATGTTGTCAAGAAATGATGTTGCACTGACATCAGGTTCATGGATATATAGAGGGGTCTCTCCGAGAGGTTGAAGGAGAAGGAGCTAGAACTTGTTACTTCTATCTTGAGAAGGCTATGGATTAGAAGAAATGACTTTATTTTTGAAAACAAATTCCTAGATCCTAAAGAGGTGATGAAGTCTACCGTAGATGGTTATAAAGTGTATGTGGAAGCCTAGGAGCAAAGAAAATGTCTACTAAGTTCTGGTTCAAAATGTAATAGGACCAAAACTTGTGAAAGACCACCCAATGCTTGGGTGAAAGCTAATTGGGATGTCTTTGTTAGTGTGGCAGGGAAGCAAATGGGGTTAAGGATTGTGATCCGCATTAAAGAAGGAGACTTGATGGCCTCTAGGTGCACGAAAATGGATTGCTTACAAGACCCTATGGTGGGGGAGGCCCTTGTTTTGAAACAAGTGATGTTACTCTGTAATGATCTCTACTTCTCCAAAGTAATCCTTGAAGGGGGTGCTCAAAATATTGTCAATGTTGTTAATAGCAGAGATGATCTCTCTAAGGTATTTGGGAATATAGTGGAGGAGGTTAGAGTTTAATTGTGTGCTAGACCTCATAGATAAATTATTTTTGTAAATAGGGAGGCTAACAATGTTGCTCACACGCTAGTAAAACTAGCTTTTCATTTCCTTGTTGATATGGTGTGGGTTGAAGATGATACTATTGAGATTTTACATTTGATACAGACTAAGAAGTTTTGTAATGGGAGTTTCCCATAGTTTGTTTTTAATGGAAGCTGAGGTTCCATTTCAAAAAAAAAAAAAAACATTTGAGTCACAATTAATGCTTTCTAATATGCTTATTTTGTGTAAAAGATAATAGAAATTGCACAACTAACTCATCCTTATCTTATTTTTTTGGCGTGACATTGTTAATATTAACCCATCAATAAATGTTATAAAAATGTGTACACTCACATTTATTTCTCTCTTGTGTGTGATTGCGAGAGAGAAATAGAAATAGAAATAGAAACAAGAGAGATGTTCGATTGAGAAGAAGAGAAATAGAGAATATGGGTGGTGCTATGAAAATGGTGGATTATATATTAGGATTACTTCAAATGCACCATTTATGAATAATGTGAAACAACACTATTTAAGAAGTTTAAACTTTAAAATTAGCAAGATTTAGTAGTGCTACTCGCCCTCTCGTATAGGTAGAACCTCTTTACCCTCTACACTTGCATGGGAAGGGTGGTCATTTTCCACCCTACCTTGAGTCACTGTTTGTTTTCCCTCGTCAACGGACAAACATATCTTTCAACTCATCACCTATATTTTTGCCCTACCAAAATCCAGATATAAGGTTACAAATCCAAGTCTTTAAATTTAACCCCAACTCTTTATATCCAACTCTAAAATCTTTGGAGTTGTACTTTGAATGCATAGATCTTTTTGCAAAGGGACAAAGGACCAAACCATTCTCATGTGTTGTTGAAACCCATGGTCGCACCTTGATTGTGGATCTCTTAGCCACAACTAGTTTGAGTAATCCATGTTAGACTTTTAACTTTCCCTAAAAGTCCATTTGTCTTCCTTAAGGTGGGTCACTTTATCTAAAATGATTCACTTCATATATTCAAGCATAGGTAATTGCCCTGAATAAATCAACTGGTGACCCTTACTATTTTTTGATGGATGAATAATGAGGGTAATCTAAAGGTTGTAGGAATAATAATTAAGGGTCCCTAGTTTTGCTTATATAAAAGGGCTTGTATTTTTCATTATACTCACTCAAAAAGTTTTAAGGCAAAAGACTATAGGTCTCTTCCTTATAGAAAAATCTCTACTTTCTTTTATAGACTTTTTAATTCTCAAACTCAAATGACTGGAGGTAAAAGATCTTATAGATCTCTTTATTTTCCAAGATGTTTTTACAGTTGGTGTTGTGTGGACTGCATAAAGGGCAAATAGACCAACAAAAATTCTAAAGGTTCAAAAATGAGCTCAAGTGTTCTTAAGATTATACACACAGATATTTGTTGACTATTTTCTACCCCTTGCCTAAATGGTCGAAGATATTTTATTTCATTTATTGATAATTATTTTAGGTCTATGTATCTCTATCTTCCAATAGTATAATGTGCATTTCTTCATGTTATTATATATTGATATATTATATGTATATATTAATTATGTGTATTGATAAGTTGCTTGATTTTTAATTTTAAATTGCTTGACTTTTGTTTTTGGCACCTTATTATAGAATGATCTATGAACTTTATCTAACTTTATTTTATATGTTTAAATCTGATTTTAAATGTAGGTTCATAAATTATGTTTAAATTAAAAACTATCCGCTCATTCTTCAAAAGAAAAAAAGTTGATATTCCACAATTATTTTTTTTTAATTCCAAAGATTGATCTGAAGAAAATCCTGATCTTAACTCTCTAATTTTGGAGTTTGAAGAGATTCATTTTACATCATCAACACTTGATGATGCTAGTGATATTGATATATCTTCTCTTGGTCGAAATCTAGGATTACGTCCTCCTATTTGGGACTATCCAGTCAACCAACGTAATGAAATAAGAAGAGCTTATTTGAAAATGGATCCATATCAAATACGTATCTCAAAATACCCATTTTCTGATTTTGAAAAGCATTATCGTCTCTTTCAAGCTTCTTAGTTTGTACAATTTAGATTTTGACTAAAATATTTTCCATCAAAAGATGCTACATATTGTTTACCTTGTTATATTTTTACAATGAAAGTATCTCGACGTTCTGGATTGAATGTATTTACTATTGTAAGATTTAGAAGTTAGAAAAAAAATTAATGATGAAAACTATTGTGCCTTTTTTAGTCATATTAGGGTGGATCATTGCTTTTGTCATAATAATGCTATAAAATTTTGTAAGAATTTATTAAAATAATCACAACATATTGATAAATTAATGAATGCACAAAACTTCGAACAGATTCTCAACAATCTACTCTGAGTAAAAAATTTATTAATGTTATTTGATGGCTTGCATTTCAAGGATGTGCCTTTAAAGGTCATGATAAGATCCTTAAGTAAAAAAATCGAGAAAATTCTCTTGAGATACTTAAACTCTTGATTTCGTATAATGACAATGATAGAAAACTTATTTTGAAAAATGCTACTAAATCCTCAAAACATATTTCACCCAAAATTTAAAAAGAGATTTTGGAAGTTCTTACAAAGAAAGTGAGAAATAAAATTCATGAAGATGTTGAGAATTCTAAATTTTGCACTATTGTTGATAAGGCATAGGTTGAGTTTCAATGAGAGCAAATGGCTATAATCTTAAGATTTTTTGATAATGATGGTTTTATACAAGAGCGATTTTTTGATCTTATACATGTTAAAAATACATCGGTATTGACTCTAAAGAATGAAATATCTGCAGTTTTTTCTCATTATTATCTTGATATTCAAAATATTTGTAGGCAGGGATATGATGGTGCTAATAATATGCATAGTGAATGAAAAGGATTGCCAATATTAATTTTTAAATAATCTCCATATGCATACTATATCCATTGTTTTACTCAATGATTATAGTTAGCATTAGTTGCTACATGTAGAAAAGTGGTTTTTGTTTATAAGTTTTTCTCAAATTTGAATTTCATTATCAATGTGGTGGGTGTTTCATATAAATGTCATGATGAGTTTCAAGCTACTCAAGTAACACAAATTGCACATATGATAGTTATTGATGAATTTGAAACTGGAAAATGAGCTAACGAAATTGGCACTGTCAAATGAGTTAGTGATTCTTGTTAGGATTCTCATTTTTATTCTATTTGCAGTCTACTACGAATGTTACGAGTTACTTGCTTAGTGCTTGAAAACATAATAAAAGAATGATCTACTTACTCTCAAAAAGGGGATGCGGATATTGCTTATAAAATAATTGCATCATTTCAATTTATATTTATTTTACACTAGATGAAGGAAATTATGGGTATTATTGATGTTTTTAGTCAAGTTTTGCAGCAAAAGTCTCAAGACATCTTGAATGCCATGAATATGGTTTCTACTTCAAAAAGAATCATTCAAAACTTAAAAATTTAAGGTTGGAAAATTTTGCTTGAGAATGTTGTTTATTTCTCCAAGAAATTTGCTATCGACATTTCATAAGTGAGCTCTTATTATATAAAAGGTCGTGGTCGTCATTAACAAGATTACATTACGATAGAGCATCATTATCATTTTAAAATATTTTATGCTACTATAGATTTTCAAATACAAACACTTGACAATAGATTTGGTGAAAGAATGACAAAACTTTTAACGTTTGGCTCAACTTTGGATTCAAATTATGCTTATAAATCTTTTAATGTTGATGATATCTATTGTCTTGCAGAAGAGTATTATCCTCTTGATTTTCTTGAGAATGAGAAAAAAGTTTAAGATTTCAATTGAAACATTTTGAAGTTGATGTGCTTACTAATCCGAAGTTTCAGAATTTGTCATCCATTTCAGATTTATGTCGAAGATTGATAGAGATAGACAAATCATAGACATACTATCTTATTGCTAGATTGATTCTTCTTATTTTAACTCTTCCAATGTTTATAGCGACCAGTGAATGAGTATTTTCAGCTATGAAATTGTTAAAATAAGATTTTGCAACAAAATTGAAGATGATTTTTTAACAAATAATTTAGTTGTTTATATTAAAAGAGAAATAGTTAAGAATTTTGATTTAAATTCAATACTTGATAATTTTATTTTTTCAAAAGAAAACAAGTTACAATTTTAGACACTATGTATTTCTTTTGTTAAATATATTTGTATAATTGTATTTATGCTATTTCAATAATATATTATTCTTAACATATCATATATCTTTTTAATACATAGATTGTATTAAACATATTTTATTTTTATTTTAGATCTTACTATTAGATTATTCTATACTACAAAAAAAAATTGTATAAAAATAGAATAAAAAATATATTGTTAATTGTTATAGTTTTAACTTTGATTAGCCCCTTTAAAACAAATTTCTATTCCGTCACTAAAGACAACCACTCAACACTATCCTAAAAGACTGCCACTACCTCAAATACACAAGTTTTATATAAGTTTTTATGTTTTGTTTTTATTTTGTAAAGAATTGGACTCTGCTAAAAAAATGAATTTTTTATGGTAATTATATATATATATATATATGATTAATTGAGACATTAGAAAGCACATTTTATACGGCTAAACGTCACCCAAGTAACAATAAAATATTAACTTCATGCTAAGAAATATTAAATCACTTTATAGTAGTCATTTCCGGTTTGTTTATTCTGCTTTTAATTTAATAAAATTACTGGGTAATGATATCTTTACTATTTTATTATTGTTATAAAACTAGAAAATAAATTAAGATTGTAAGAGAACACTTTAATAAACTTAAGCACTCAATATTCATTCATCACGTACAAAACATTTAGCCCATATATAGGGCTTTGATTTCGGTTCAAAGTGGCTAATTGCGGCTTAAATGCCGAAACGTAAATCGGCTATAAAAAGGCCGATTATTTAGTCGGCGTATAGGCGTGATTATTCATCCACTGCCTCTATACATATACAACAATTAGTACTTATTTACTATTTTTTGTGTATTTGAAATTGTTATTTTTTTTTATTATTTTCTTTAAGTATTTTTTAAACATTTTTAATTATTAATTTTTAAAAAATATATATATATAATTTCTTTAATAATTATTTCTTTAATTATTAAATAAAAAAATTAATAAAAGAATTTCAGAAAAACAGTAGTTAACATTATTCAAAATCATTATCTGGCTTACTAAAAAATGAAAAAAGAAAAAAAGTAATCGGAAGGCCGAGATTATATATAAGTAAGACTGCAAACGATCTGATCAAAGACGAGTTCGAGTCGAATCGAGTCGAGCTGGACTCAAATAACTCGAGTTCGAATTTGAATTGAACTGAGAGTTTGCCGAGTTGAGTCGAATTCGAGTCGATTAAAGACGAGATTGAGTCGAATCGAGTTATTTATCGATATTTGTTTTTACTCTCTAACGAATTGAGTCGAACTTAGTTGAGTAATTACTTGAATTTCTTATTTTTTATAAATATTTGACTCAATAATTTTTTTGTGAACTTAATAAATTATTATTGTAAAAAAACAAAATGTTACTTCTATATAAAGTAACAAAATATATTACTTATACAAAGTATTAAAAATAATATATATACCACATAAAATATATATCATAAAAGAATATATTTAAAAATATATGCAAGATTATATATATGTATATAGAAATATTACGAGTATTGTTACGAGCCCAAAACGAGTCACATCGAGTTTATACGAATTTTGTTCACGAATACAAATCGAGTCGAGTCGAGTCGAGATTATACGAGTTTAGCTCGTTTAATATTCGAACCAATATTAGTGCTCATGAATAACTCATTTATTAAACGAATCGAGTTCGAATCGAGTTTATATGAGTTGAACTCAAATTATTCATAAATAATTTTATTCGTTTGCAGTCCTATATGTCAGTTATCCTGGACCTGAACCGGTCCAGAACATGCTGAAAAAAATGTGAGTTCTGTTTTGTTTGTAAAATGATAAATATAATCATGAAATTAGGTGTATAATCATTTTAAAATATATATATATAAATTTATCTGAAAAAAGTTAATTTTTTAAAACGACTGTATTTCGAAATCGTAGCAGTCGTTTTGTTTTGGTTTCTGCATTTCGCCATTCAACCGCTGCCGGGAACATTTTTATATTATTATATATTTGGTACCCATAAAACCAACAGAGAAGAAAAAGAAGACGACTAAGGAAATGGCTTTGGCAAGCTTCGCGAGACGGAAGGCCTACCTCTTCCTCTCCAGAAACCCCTCATATTCCAGCTCCCTCGTTTTGAACTACTCCTACTCCCTCACTCCCTTCTCCAGGGGATTTGCCTCCTCCGGATCTGATGAGAACGACGTCGTCGTCATCGGCGGTGGTCCCGGAGGCTACGTTGCCGCCATCAAAGCCGCCCAGCTCGGCCTCAAGACCACCTGTATCGAGAAGCGTGGGGCCCTCGGCGGCACCTGCCTCAACGTCGGCTGCATCCCTTCCAAGGTAGGGTTCTTCTACTTGTTTTCTGTTCTTTTTACACTCCTCCCTTTGTAATTTCTTATATACAAGTCCTATGAGTTTTTTTTTTTTTTAAAAATTATTATTGGCTGGATTTAGTGTTTCTGAGATCTAATTACTTTATCGATTATTTTTAGGTTGTATTGCAACTTACCTGCTTGTATCAAAATACACTTAACCTCATCATACTTTGGGTTTGAAATTCATTTTAGGGAATCATTTAAATTGTGATCACATCATCATCTATGTAATCTATGAACCATAAAGAGAAACCTTTTAAATGTCAATAAATAAATGTATCAATTCATAATTTACAGAGATGATCTAGTTGGTTTATCAGGTCTTTATTCACATTATCAAGGTTATTTATTGCCCAGTAGTGAGGTCTTTATTCGTGTCTTCTGGGTAATAAAACCTTTGTGCTCTTTATGACAATTAAGATTTTTTTATTACAAGTAATTGAGAAGTTTTATTAATGAAACAATAGGCACGGCCCAAGAATCCAGGAGCTATAATATATTAAGTGTTACTTGGTGCTAATGATCGTTGGATTAAACACCATTTCTTCAAAACTAAAATAAAGGGGGAGTGTAAGGTCACGGGTCCAATCCCATATGAGTGTTGTTGCATTTTATGACTACATGCCTTTCTCCCCCACTTCAATTGCCGTTAGTATGGGTCACACATGAAAGTTTTACTGATAAAAAGTAAGTATGGGTCGCATATGAAGGCTTTATCTTCCTATTTCTTGTCTTCTTGTGTTCAGGCGCTTCTGCATTCCTCCCACATGTATTATGAAGCCAAGCATGCATTTGCCAACCATGGAGTAAAGTTTTCTTCTGTCGAGGTTGATTTGCCTGCCATGTTAGCCCAAAAGGATAAAGCTGTGACTAATCTTACTCGAGGTATTGAAGGCCTATTCAAGAAAAACAAGGTGAACTATGTCAAGGGCTATGGAAAGTTCATTTCCCCCTCAGAAGTTTCTGTGGACACCATTGATGGTGATAACACCATTGTTAAAGGTAAGAATATCATAATTGCCACTGGTTCTGATGTCAAATCTTTACCTGGGATCACCATTGATGAGAAGAGGATTGTATCATCGACGGGAGCTTTAGCCTTGTCTGAAGTGCCAAAGAAACTTGTGGTCATAGGAGCTGGCTACATTGGCCTGGAGATGGGTTCAGTCTGGGGCCGGCTTGGCTCTGAGGTAACTGTTGTTGAGTTTGCCCCAGATATTGTCCCAACCATGGATGGTGAAATTCGTAAGCAATTTCAGCGTGCTCTTGAGAAGCAAGAAATGAAATTCATGCTCAAGACTAAGGTGGTAGGAGTTGATACTTCTGGAGATGGTGTGAAGCTGACACTCGAACCAGCAGCTGGTGGTGACCAGACCATACTTGAAGCCGATGTTGTTCTTGTCTCTGCTGGCAGGACTCCATTCACAGCTGGACTAGATCTGGAGAAAATAGGAGTGGAAACTGATAAGATTGGAAGGATTTTAGTCGATGAAAGATTTGCTACAAATGTGTCGGGTGTTTTTGCCATTGGCGATGTTATTCCGGGGCCAATGTTAGCCCACAAGGCAGAAGAAGATGGGGTTGCTTGTGTGGAGTTTATTGCTGGTAAAGTAGGCCACGTGGACTACGACAAGGTCCCTGGGGTTGTCTATACTCACCCTGAGGTTGCATCTGTTGGAAAGACTGAGGAGCAGGTGAAGACACTTGGTGTAGAATACCGTGTTGGAAAGTTCCCGTTCCTTGCAAATAGCAGGGCCAAGGCAATTGATGATGCGGAAGGGCTGGTCAAGATATTAGCTGAAAAGGAGACAGACAAGATATTGGGAGTCCACATCATGGCACCCAATGCTGGAGAGCTCATTCACGAGGCAGTGATAGCTTTGCAGTATGATGCCGCAAGTGAGGATATAGCACGCGTTTGCCATGCGCATCCAACGATGAGTGAGGCATTGAAGGAAGCTGCAATGGCCACATATGACAAACCCATACACATCTAGGAAGTTGGGTATTACTTTTCTTTCACTTTTTGGTTTCAAAGAATTTTGGAATGATTACCTTCCATTTTCTGAATCTTCCACTCATGGAAGCAGACGGGATCCCTGAAAATAGAAATGTGCTGGCATTTCGCTGTTTTACCATGACAAAATATTTGTGTGTTTTTATTTGTGTTTTAATAACAACAGAAGATGGGTGTATGTTGATCAAATGGGGTGCCATTACGGTACTGGGTTACTGCTAGCGTGTTGGATATACCTCTATTTGTGTTTTGTAAATGCACACATAAATGAAAATGCATGCATGCTCTACTTGTTTGGAGTCTTTCTTATTCTTGCAGCATTAATCTGGTTGGGAGAGTCAAGTGCAGTTCTTTATATTTTTCTCTCAATTTTTCTTTTTAAATGATTTAAAAAGAAAAAAGGAAAAAAAAGTGGCATGGGTGTTCAGATGAAGTCCATGTATATATGCATACGCATGTATGGATGTATAAACACAACAAAGGTCGCAGTGAAAGATGGATCAAAACCAGATCGTTATCATATTTGAAGGCAGAAGAAAATAAATAAATGAAAAGGTAAGAGTATGAAGGTTTGGGCGAAGGAAACTACAATTCTTCCTTTGCCGTTTCATCAAGTGTGTCACAAGCGGCACAAGTTAGGGTTAAGTGAAGCGTAGTCATGAGTTGAAGAGGGGAACTGAAGTGAATGTCGTGTGAAGTGAAGAAGGATCGTGGGCCATGGGCTTTAGCACGCGTGGGCCTAATAAAGGAAAGGGCAGTTTTACTGTAGTTAGTAAATGGGTCTTAGAGTTGGGCCATTGGGCCGTAGCCTTCTTAGATCTGCTAAGTCCAAATATCATTTTATTAATTGTATTTCCTTATAATTTTCTATTGGCTAGGAACCAATCCATGTAGGGGAAGAAAAATGATATATACATAACAAAATTATACAATACATTTTACAACCAAGTGTTAAATGAGGGATAATTCTATAAAGTATTGTGTGTATAAAGTGTTTTATAGAATTATATCTCATTTAACACATGTTATAAAATATGTTGTATAATTGTATTATGGATGTATCATTGCTCATAGAGGAATAGGGCTTGCGTTTGTTCTAGTTTGTATCATAAGGTTGTTAGAGGCAAGTGGAATTTTTTCAATTGTTCTTCCGTGTTTCCAAGAGGTGCTCCCCTTGAAGAGTATGTTCTTACTTGTGAAAGTAATCCCAAAACTTTTCATCATTTCTTATCCATTTCTCTTTCTTTTCAAGCTTAATTTCTACTACTCTTTATTTGGGTTTATTGCATTTGGTATTATAGAAGACTCTCTATGCTATCAGTTTTTTATGGCAAAAGGTATATGGTTTATTTAATCAGCTGCAAGATGGGTTAAACTCCTTGAAGAAAGCCACTAAATCACAATTTAAAATTGTCGAGATGGAGATGTAGGCGTTGAGACGGTGAGACAAAAAATCTGTGGAAGCGAGATGCAAGCCATGTGGAGGTAGGTGGAAGTAATGTCTCATTAGCTCTCTTCACTAACTATGGAACCGCAAAGTAAGAGCACTAATCAGTTTGGGGACTCATCATCCAAAAGAGAGTCTAGACTAGAATCAGTAATGACGCATACATGGGAGATTCAGTGACATGCAATAATGTCGGATTTTCCTACTTTTTAGGGTGAGGACCTTTTGGGATGGGTTTATAAGATAAAGGTGGAGTGAAGAAGCAAATGTGGCTTTCTATAGGCTAAAAGAAGTTGTCACAAACCCTTGGTGCTTGCATTACTATCTTTTGCATCAGAACTCACTATTGGGTGTAACACTTCAACTGTCATTAGGGTTGTTTTGATGCAATAAGGAATATTTTCTATTTTCTATTTAAGGGGAGGATTCTACTTCTATCAACTTAAGAGAAATAGCTTTCTAGTATCCACGGTGGTTAAATGGAGGCCTTGTCTATTAGATGGAACTTTTAACGCCAAAACATATCAGCATAGCCTCAAACATCTACTGAACCAAAGGGTGGAAACCCAATGTAGCATAATTAAGTTTCTAAGCTTATGGGTTATGACTTTGTGGTGGAATAAAAAAAGGGAGCTGAAAATCGAGTCGTAGATGCCTTGCAAAGAGTAGATCAAGAGGACGAAAACTTGATGCTAATCTCTTTTCCCACAGTGGATTGGCTAGAGGATCTAAAGATTGCCAATACCATTAACCCAAAGGTACAGTCTCTAATATCTATGCTTAATGAGAACAAGTCGGGCCTTGAGTATACCATGAGATATCAAATCTATTATTATACAAATAGAGGTTATACATCCCTCATAACTCTGAGTTTAATAAGAAGCTTCTAGAATTGGGCCATATTCGCCCTTGGGTGGTCATTCAAGGTTTGACAAAACCATAGAGAGGGTGAGGAGATATTTCTTTTGTCCCAAGCTTAAGAGTTATGTTTAATTAGTTTTTTAGAGGGTGTGATTTGTGCCAAAGAGTTAAATCCTCTAATGAACTATCTGGTGGGCTGCTCTAACCACTTCCAATTCCCTTTCAACCATGGACCCATATAATAATAGATTTCATAGATGGCCTTTCAAACTCTAAGGATTAACAGCCTATGGGTGGTAGTTGATCATTTCACTAAATATAGACATGTAACATCATTGAAACACTTCTATTCTGCTAGGGATTAGCAAATCTATTTCTCAAGCACATATTTAAACTACATGATCTATCTCAGTCCATAATCTTGGACAGGGATAAATCTCCCACAAATAAATTCTGGCAAGAACTGTTATGCTTGTAAGGGCTCAAATGACACTAGGCACATCATATCATCCTCAAAACTGATGGGCAATCAGAGACTGTATACAAGGTCTTGGAAATTTCCTAATATGTTTTTTAGGAGAGAGACCTAGGAACTAGGTATTGTGGATACCCCTTGTTGAATGGTGGTACAATTTCACATCTCACATGTCTACAAAGATGTCACCACTCAAATCCCTATACGGCTATCCCCCTCCCAGGTGGTTAGAGTATATACCTATCATTGCTCGAGTCGCTGCTGTGGAAGATCACCTCAAAACCTGAGACCATCTCACATTTACTATAATACAACATGCAATGAGTACAAGACAGAACAAAAAGACATGCGGATTTAAGAAGGAAGGATTAGGAGTTTTTTGAAGGAAATTGGGTCTATTTGAGACTCCAGCTCTACAAGCGGACTATAGTGGCGCTTTGCCGTAGCAAAAAGATGGCCCCACGATTTTTGGGCCTTTTCGGATTTACCAAGATCTTCCAAAATCCACCCAATGTTTCACGTTTCTAAGCTAAAGAAGAAGATGGGATCCTCCCCTACAATCATTCCAAAGCAACCCCCCATGGATGGCAAAAGTGTCATTAATCAGAGCCTAAAAAGAGATTAGTTTGCCGAATGGTTAAATCTAAAAATAGGGCCAAGATTGAGCTTCTTGTATGTTGGCAAGGGCAAGATTGAGATGGAGTGGCGTGGGAAACTTATGTTACCAGAAAAAGATTCTCCCACCTTGCAGATAAGGTGTTTTGAAGGAGTGGAGAGTTGTAATAGATGATGCTCAGAACTAACATCAGATCTCATTCTATATGGAAGGGAAATGTCGAGAGGATGGAGGGCATGCTGTCAATATACTTGGGAGAACTTCACTTCAACTAAAGTGTTTATTTGGGTATGGGCTACGATGAGGATGGGTTTTGGAGAAGGCATCACGAGCTAGATTGTCAGGATCTGAAGGCTTCTTTCTATCAGGTTTCCTGCGAGTTGGGCTAGGAGGATATTCTCGTATGATGTTTTGTAATTAACTAAGTACGTTATTTTCTGTATGTATGGACTGATTTAGTCTGGGTTTAGTCTTGTTTCTAGCCCATGACCTTAGGTCAATTTGTCTGTAGTGTTCCGTTAGTGAGTTATATGCTGGTAACGTTTCCTAGAGGGATTCATTCTGAATGTCAACAATTATCTTGTCTTATTCCTTTCTTCTTTCACTTTCTCTTTCTTATTTTCTAGAGGGACTCTCCCTCAAAGATAGTAAGAAATCCTAATTTATCCAGAATTTTCTGTGGTGTGTTACAACTAACAAACTTTTGATATATGATTTAGATTAAAGTAGTAAAGTTTTTTTTTTTTAAATAATTCTAATATTGAAGTAACAATACCACAAATTTTGTCATGGTAGCCTCGCAAAAAGAGTTGACATTATATGTGATCAGCGTCACATCAATATTGTAATAACTATAGTTTCAATTTGGATTTTTATTTATTTATTTATTTATTATCATTTTTATCATCTACCACTTCCTATCTCTTAATGTAATATTTAGGCATGTTCATCCGGGATGGGCAAACCTTCTAAAATTTTCTTTATTTTCTAATAGTTTTAATATTTTCACTACTTATCATTCGAACCAAATTTTTAGATCCAGAATCTGAATAATAGGCCTAGTAATATCAAATGATTGGCATACAAGGATAACATAACAAAAGACTTCCGATAATTTAACAACATATTATAAGATGATGGGAGCACGATGGTAAAATTGATAATCAATAGTATTATTAATTAAGTTTTAATCTATGACACGTCAAATATTTAATAAAGAACTCATCAAATATTTCAAGACTACTAGTATTTAATAAATAAGTCCTTAAAACATGCAGACTGTCTCAAACAGTCTTTATAATATTCACCTTACAACACATGCAAGAGTAAATCACCATCAGTTGCATTGAAAGGCAGCATAGCAGGATCTAAGCTGCATTGCCGTTTCATGAATCAAATAAGAACAGTAGTGGGTTTGTAGTCAATCACAAGGACTTTTTCCGACTTCGTAAGGAACAGATTTGCAAATTCAACATGAGCAGGATGAGTTACATACTCTGCAAGACCACCTGTACTCTCAAAGGTTGATTCAAATACATGAGTGAAACCCTGATGCAGGTTTTCAATGCTTATATCATTGCCCCTGTCAGATTAGAAAAGAAAGGTAAAATAAGAGATGAATTGAGTACTGCTGCATCTACAAAACAATTATAAAAAAAATAATCTCATAAACTAACGTAATTTCATCTTATCTGTTAAAATCTATTTTAGAATAAAAATAATTTTATATTCTAACGAATCAAAACAAATCACATCAGTTTGTAAAATTATTGCTGTATAATCCTTTGTAGTTAGAGTACTTTCCTTTTAGGTCCAATTCCAGGAGAGATTCTACACAGCAACTTTAACAGGCATCAGCATTTTGCTTACAGAATTCCACAAGATAAAAAACTTAGATTACTCCTTGTGGCAGAACCAACAATTTTTTTGAGAGGGTACCCGGCTTTTCTACCTTGCGACATAATTATGTAAAATAAATAGAAATTAAAAAAATCTTAAAAACATTACTGTATATAAAATTATATTTGTTAATTTGCAACATATAGGTAGAAATAAAATTCTAAAATTACAACATAGTATATGTTTCAAGTTTTCGTGGATAATGTTTTATAGAATAATATTCTTTTTTTGGTAAGTATCTTTTATAGAATAATATAATATTTTATTCTATGTTTTATAGAATAATATTCATCTATTATTATTGTGTAATGAAATATTTAGAATTTAATTTCTTCGTAAGAACTATCAAGTGATGATCTTTTAGAAATGTCATATTTTATTCTAGTATATAAGTTAGTTTATTAAGTTTTCTGTAAAATCTAGATATTCTTGTCACATTAAACACATTAAACATATAATGTTATAATTGAGATCTCAAAATTCTTTTTTATTGCTTAATGAAGTCTAGAGGAAAAAAGTTCTTTAACTATTTTTCATATAAATTATCAACCTTAAATAATTTTTCTTGTATTAATTTTAATTTGGACTCCATACATTTAAGAAGCCTATTATTGTATAATAAAAGACTTTGGGATCCATGTTAATAAACTTATTATTCTTCTTATTAATTTTAATTTAATTTTTGTGAGGTCACATCCTTGAAAATAAATATTTTTTAAAAATTATACGAAATTTTAAAACTATAAGAAAAAAAAAATAGAGAGAGCATTTCTAGATATATTGAAATTCTAGAAAACTTTAAAGAGCGTATGGGGATTATAAAAAAATTTTGGGGGCTGGGAGAATTTCTATATTTATGGAATTATATTGAATAAAATCTTAGGGCTATTTTAAATTTTCCATAAATTTTGGGCCAAAACTAAACTTGGGTCCGCCACTGGTTACTCCCCAGATATCTAATAGGTAATATGCATTGTGTGCGCTTGACCGCCGAGTTAAAAATTATTCAAGCCAAGGCAGTTAAAAGTTCAAAAACCATTACATTGCACCCCATAATGGAGAGCCTCATTTGGCTACACAAATGAAAGTTGATTAAAATATAATTTTTGTTTAGGAATTTAAAAAATTAAATTGTTTATTATATTTTTTGTGAAAGTTTAAAAAAGTTATAATGATTAGATGAGATGAGACAGTTTGTGTAACTAAACGAGATATTACTGACTTAGGTTGGACATGTTACTCCCAGCATTAGTCAACAGAATGCAGTACTGAAAAAAATAAAGGGGTATAATACCTTTACGCATGTAATCCTATAAAATGGATAAGATAGTCGGTCATTTTCTTTCCCAGCAACTCCATTTTACTTTGATTGGTAGTTTTCCCGTTCAGTACTACATCTGCTTGGGTAAGTATGCCGATAACAAATACATGTGACTACCAGTCAAATATCCTATTTGTTTATGGATTTTGAAACCTAATCCTCACAACTAACAAAGATCTTCCAAAACTTTGATCAAACTAGCAGCATGTGACAATGCTACTGACACTGAATGTACTAATCTTGCATATCTAACAAATAATGACTAAAGGTCTCGTTTAGATGTTGAGTTAAGCTAAATTGAGTTAAAATGAAATGAGTTGAGATGAATTAAGTTCTTTATAAATAATAATAAATTGAAATAGTCGAGTGAGTATTGTAAAATCCAACTAAGATAAGTTTAAATGTTAAGATAAGTTGAGATGTATTCATAAAAAATTAAAAAACATTGTAGATTTGTGTGTCAAGAGATTTTGAATTGAAAAAGGTTACGAATTCAAATGTATCTTCAAAAAGACTGAATTGAGTCGATCTTAGTATCTTCCAAGTTTCAAAGGGGCTCTTAGGACTTCAAAAAGCCATCAGCAGACCCATCTCGAAGAACAAAAAGAAGTCAGGATTTAGAGGATCTTCGAGATATCATTGGTATTTTTTCCAAATCAAATTAGACCCTTTCGTGAGATCATAAAATCCAGAATATGGTTTCAAGGCAAACACCAAAAAAGTTATATTCATTCGATTAGATAGCACAATTTTGGTTTTCCCTGTAAAAGAAGCGGATTATTGTAAAGGGGAAGAGGAAATCATTGGGTCCATAGAGGGGTATCTGCTGTTTGAGGAAGCAAACACACTTTTGTTTAACTCCCTTGCAACTTTCACTTAGGAGAGGATGAAAGAAAAAATTAATAACAAACATGGAACTCAGTTCCCAAAACAATAAACAAAAGCAAAAACCTTTACTTTTTTCCCTCCCTGTTTACGGACGTAATGCTGCACGAAATTGAGAAAAAGAGTTTAATTACCAGTGGAAGGACTTCATGGGCTCGACGAGATTGACGAGGTTGGCGTAGCCTTTAATGAGTTCATCAATCTCCTCCTTTGCCGTTCCGTCTCTGAACCTTACTAATACTATGTGCTTCAGCAATCCCTTCGCTTCCTCCATCTCTCTCTTCAGACTATCGTCGTTTTCAGTTTCCACTTTCCACCCCTCATTACATGTATATATAGATAGAGTTACCCTGTTAAAATTTAGGGAAGTGCTACATTCTCGGTTTCCATCCATCTCGATCGTATCCCGTTTTATTTTTTTATTTTTTTTTAGTTTTTGTTTTTACATAATATTTAAATAAATGTTTTAAAATAATGTTATAATTTTTTTATATTTTTAAAAAATATTTTAAGATGTTAAAAAAATTATATAAAAAATATGTTTTTTTTATTTACATGATTTTTTTAATATCTTAAAATATTTTTAAAAAATATAAAAAAAATTATAATATTATTTAAAATATTTATTTAAAAATTATGTGAAAAAAACTAAAAAAAAATTTAAAAAAAATAAAACGAAAAGGGATGAGGATAAATGAAAACGGGAGAGATAGCAATTTCCTAAAATTTAGGTTTTGAAACAATCGTAGATTGCATAAATTTACGTAATTATTATTATTTTTTTAAAATGAAATTTATTATTCAAATAAAATTAATTAATTTTTTTTTACGTTAGTTTCATAATTATTTGTTATTTTGAAAATAATTATATAATAATTATATACTTATTATAAATATATTTTTTTTAATATTATCGTTGGTAAAATTGCCCCTATTTCAATGACTAGTGACTAGGTGCAATTATTTGATGTGCTTGGTCGGTGCAATTGTGGGAATGTGGTTGTTCAAATTAATTTAATTTATTTTAAATTAATTTTAATGAAATTTATTATTTTTTAAATTTAAAAATGAAAAAAAAAATCGAATCTATTTAAATCTGTTTTACATGTTCAAACATATATTTCAATTTATTTATATTTAAAAACATATTTCAAGGAAGTATCAAAATATTACTACTTGGGAGCATATAGGTTGGGATGACATGGTACTCAAAAACTTAAAGAGAAATGCTAAATTTTCGTATAAAATTTCTTGATAATTTCTCCACGCTGCCAAGCAATCCGTCTAATGTTATGGGAAAGACAGCCTTCCATTTAGAAGTTGCCACCTCAAAAATCATACTAATCTCACGCTAGACTCATGCGCATGGGATAGCAAGCCAAAATACACCGAAATCTAGTTTCCGCAATTAGTTCATCGCCGTCATCCTCACAAATCAGAAAAGAAACTCGATTTTTCTTCAATTATTCTAAGTGTGTTTGGCCAAACTTTGCCAGAAAATTTCCAAGATTGTGGAAATTTTCTCGAGAGGGATTATTCGAAGTATGATTGATCATTCGGCGTATTGAACTCGTTTCGATGCTATTAGTTTTTCTTAGTATGCTCTGTTTGTTTCTCTGAAAAATGTATGAAAAAGAAAGAACTCGCAGGAGGGAAATTAGATATGGGTTGGTCAGCATGTTTGGGTTAAACGGACAAAGGCTTACCGATAAATATTTGGCCGACTATTTTTGGGTTGCCCAAGAACTTCCAACTCCTTTTGTGGCAGTCAATGGCAGATAGAGGAAAAGGCACTGCAATAGAGGCTTGAGGGGATGAGTTGTTGATCAGACCGAAGCATAATTTGTACGAACTTCAACCCCCAAGTCACTTGATTTTCAATCGGCCAAAACAACACAGCTGAGCCCCCCGAATCATTTGCCACTAGGGGCGGAATAAAAAATTGAAAAACATGTCAACCATGTCAGGCCGGTCCAAATTGGTAAAATGGGTCTGAATTTAGGTAGATATCGATTCGTAATTGATTTTTATTATGTGATCGATCCAAATTGATTTAATATAATATATATTTTAAATTAATTTTTTTAATATGATACGTAATATAAAATATTTTTTTTAATTATATATAATATATTATACATTAATATATAATATAAATTAGTTATAATTTATATTTTCTGGCCTAATACTAATAGTATAATATTATATTACTATTAATAATATGTCTATATATAAATTATTATACAAAATAATTATATATGAAATAATGATTTAGTAATACTAATACAATTTTTTTTAGCTAATATTAGTTATAACTATCAATGATATAACTATAAAAAATTAAACTTATAATAGTAAATACTAATATATAATTATTTTAATCATTATAAATAATACTAATATATATATTAATAGTCTAATACATTAATATAAACTAATTTAAAATCGAAAAAATGGACTTAACAGAATCGAAATCGATAAAATCGATAATACTGGTTTTAAAAAGTAACCGGTACATAATCAATTGGTTTTAAAAATAGTAAATTGGTGGTACTAGTTCAGTTTTAAATTTTGTCTAAAACCAGACCGAATCGAACCGATTACACCCCTACTTGCCACAAGTTTTAGATTCCTCCAATCTTATTAATTTTTTAGTGCTCATTCAATTTATTTTATTTGACTTTCACGATGGGAAGCACATCTCCGAGACTCGTTCATCTGGACTTGGTTAATAGGAACTTGGTTAAGGTGGTCGGAAAACGTAGTAGATTTATAAGAAAGCGACAAGGCGTCGCTACAAAAGGAGGAGACGTTTTCCAAAGGGGGTGCGAAGGATGAGAGAAACCAGAAGGGGAGATATTTTCGTCGGGGTGAAGTAGATCTCAACGACGAGAATTTCTACATTATTTGTCATTTTTGCTCTTTGCTTTCCTTCTCACTTGGGTTTAGGTTTTGCGCGCAAAAAGGCGAAGTGAAGGCGAGTGGTTTAGAGGGATCTTGAGATTGTATGTGGAACGATCTTAGCATTGTTTGTCATGTGATGCATATCTGATGATTTCTTATTAGGGCTATTAGTGATAATAAGCTGGATAGGTCCATAGATTTTCTCTTGCTCTCAATATTAAAAAAAAAAAATTAAGTTTTTTATTTAGTAATTAAGAAAGCACTTTTTAATAATATTATATATATTTTTCTAATTGTTAAAAAGTATTTAAGAATATGATTTTTTTTTTTAAAGAACCCCTACTTCTTAAGACAAATTCGGGCTTATTCCCTCGGGGATGTATCACTCCATGGGCGTAAAAAAAATTAAAAAACCGGATAGAATCAGTCCAAACTAATAGACCGTTCAGTAAGGGACCAATTCCTGTAATGTCAAAATCGGCTGATACTCGACTGGTATTGGTTCGATTCCAGTTCTAAGTTTTTTATGATCGGATCGGATCGGTTGGATATAATATATAATATATAATTTTAATTAATTTTTAATATTATATATAATTTTTTTGTACTAAATATATTTTTTATATGTAATATATATAAATAATATAAATCATAATTATATATAAGATAATGTTGTTATAATTTATTTCCATATTGCCATGAACGTCGAATCCCAAATGAAAGAGCCCCAAATTGAAATCTCCGTCATTTACTTTCTCTTATTTTCCTAGATGTTTGTCTCATTCCTTTGTTGTATCTATTTTCCTAGGAAAACAAAACA
Source organism: Platycarya longipes (assembly GCA_036559045.1). Lineage (NCBI taxonomy): Eukaryota > Viridiplantae > Streptophyta > Magnoliopsida > Fagales > Juglandaceae > Platycarya > Platycarya longipes. The sequence goes on along the minus strand of CM071790.1, from coordinate 25,923,542 downwards.
AAAGGCCTGTGCAAGAGTCTGCATATTGGATTTTGTAAAGAGTAAAAGGAAAAGAAAAGGCCATAAACCAAAATACTCTCGAGTGCTTGAGAATCTCACTGAAGAAAAAGTGGGGAGAGAACCTCTCGAGTGTTTGTATGTTCTATCCACGTGGCTTAATATGATTGGATAGGTGTAAAACCCTGATTGGATGGGTGCAAATATGGGTTTGGCACCCATCCAGACAGCAGCCTCACTCTATTCATGTATACATATCTATAGAGTTACGCTGTTAAAATTTACGTGTTTATAGAGTTACGCTGTTAAAATTTACGTTTTTCATGTATACATATCTATAGAGTTACACTGTTAAAATTTACGTTTTGATATATAAATGTTATGTTATTGTTTTGAAAAAAGTAAGGTTTATTGTTAAAAAAATTATTATTTTTTTATCCATCTTTATTTATAATAATTTAAAATAATTATACAACATTTACGTATTTTATAATTATAAATATTATTTGTTTCCTTTTTTTATAATTTTCGTTGGTGAAATTGCCCCTATTTCAGTAACTAGTGCAATTGTTTGATGCGCTTGGTTGGTGCAATTGTGGGAATGTGGTTGTTCAAATCAATTTAATATATTTTAAATTATTTTTGATGATTTTTTTAATTAAAAAAAATCTATTTCAATCTATTTTACCTGTTCAAACATATATTTCAATTTATTTATATTTAAAAACACATTTTAAGGAAGTATCAAAATATTACTATTTATGAGCATGCAAGTTGGGATGGCACAGTACTAAAAAAACATAAAGAAAAATGCTAAATTATCTTATAAAATTTCTTGATAATCTCTCAACTCTACCAAACGGTTCGTCTAATGTTATAGGAAAGACAAATTTCTACTTAGAAGTTGCCACCTCCAAAATTACACTAATCTCACGCTAGATTCATGTGCATGGGATAGCAAGGCAAACTACACCAAAAACTGGTTTCCACAATTAGTTCATCACCATTGTCCTCACAAATGAGAAAAGAACTTGATTTTTTTTCAATTATTTTAAGTATATTTAGCCAAACTTTCCCAGAAAATCTCCAGGACTTTCTCGAGAGGGATTATACTAGGTATGATTGACAGTTCGAACTTCGGCATATTGGACTCGTTTCGATGCTACTAGTTTTTCTTAGTATGCTCTGTTTATTTCCCTAGAAAATGTACGGAAAAAAGTACTCGCAAGGGGAGATTAGATCTAGGTTGTTGGACATAGACTTTTGGTAGATTTTCGGCCGGCTATTTTTGGGTTGTCCAAAGAACTTCCAACTCCTTTTGTGGCGGTCAATGACAGACTAAGGAAAGGGCAATGTAACAAAGGTTTGAGGGAATGAATTGTTGATCAGACCGAAGCATAATTAGTATGAACTTCAACTCCCAAATCACTTAGTTTCCAATCGGTCATAAAAACACAGCTGAGCCCCCTGAAACACTTGCCACAAGTTTTAAATCCCTCCAATCTTATTAATTTTGTATTCCTCAATCAATTTATTTTATTTGACATTCACGATGGGAAGTACAGCTCCAAGACCCACTCATCTAAATTAGGTTAATGGGAACCCGATTAAGATGGTCGGAAAAGCATAGTGGGTTTGCAAGAAAGTGACTGGGCAACACTGCAAAAGGAGGAGATGTTTTCATCGAGAGGGGGAGGAGGGACTTTGAAGGATGAGAGAAACCGGAGGGGGAGATGTTTTCGTCGAGCAAGTAGATCTCAACGACAAGAATTTCCACATTATTTGCCATTTTTGTTCCTTACTTTCCTTCTCACTTGGGTTTAGGTTTCGTGTGCAAGGGGGCGAAGTGAAGGCAAGTAGTTTAGAAGGATATTGAGACTTTATACGTAATGACCAAGCGTGGATTGTCATGTGATGCGTACGTGACGATTTTTGATTGGGGGGCTATTAGTGATAATAAGCCGGACGGGTCCATAGATTTTATCCTTCTCTCAATATTAAAAAAAAAAATTAGTTTTTTATTTTGTAATTAAGAAATGTAATGAATTGTATCGTAAGTGGAGGGACGGCCGCCGCCCCCTGTCCCACTACTAAAATTATGTGAATGACTCCACCACTATTATTTTAAATCCTGTATAGTAACTTGCATAGTAATTTCAAAACCTATAAATTGAGGTTTCAGTTGTAATGAAATTCATAAAAAAATATAGAGAGAGAAAGAAAGTTTCAGTTCTTAAGAGTTTCAGAGAGTTTCTTATATATTTCTCTCTTGCAATAGTAGTTTCTTTCTTTAGTTTTATAACACGTTATCAGCACAACAGTTCTACCAATTATGAAACTAGTGGCTTTATTCCTCTAAAATAGCAAATCTTACAAAATTGGAATTTGTTGCTTTTGACATATCTGGGAAAAATTATTTATCCTAGATACTTGATGCTGAAATTCATCTTAATACGATGAACCTGGGTGAGACGATTAAAGAAGGAAATCAAACGTCCCTACAGGACCGTGCTAAAACAATGATTTTCTTTCGCCACCATCTTCACGAAGAATTGAAAACTGAATATCTTACAGTAAAAGATCCCTATATTTTGTGGAACAGTTTAAGGGAGACGTATGAACACCAGAAAACTGTTATCCTCCCAAGAGCTCGTTTTGACTGTTGTACCTGAGATTGTAAGATTATAAAAGTGTTAGTGAGTATAATTCTGCACTTTTTAAAATAAGTTCAGTATTAAAATTATGCGGTAGGGGTGATCCCCGCCCTACCGGGGGCGGGGTCCCCCAACTACCGCCCCCGCCCCCGCCTGGGCGGGGGGTCATTAATATAAACCGCACCCCGCCCCCGGTTGCACGGGGCGGGGTACCTCGCCTATCAGCAGGGGAATCTCCATCCGCCCGCCCCCCGCCACCGCCCCTGTTGGGCCTGACCTAGTTGTCTGGGTCTGTTTCGGCCCAGATCAAAATTTTAAGCCATTTTCGACTCAGAAAATCATCAAATCTGATATAATTTCACAATAATAAATATCAATATATTAAATACTAAATAATTATCATTACTAAATTCTAAAATGACAAAATAATTTAAAAAAAACATAACTAAAAATCTAAAAGTCTAAATCAGTTAAAAGTTAAAATTTAAAAATAAAAACTACTAGAAGTCTAGACTAGTTACTAAACTATTACAATTTACAAATTTACAATAATATAAATGAATCCTACAAAATACAAAATTACAAATTGTACTATTAACTATTAACATTACAAATTTACAAATTTACAATTTACAAAATTATAAAAAATAAGATTGATAATAATGGTCCTTGGACACTGGTGATTGGACTTTGTCACGATAAAAGAGTCATAATGCAAACTTGGATGGGGACTGTGGGGTTGTTGGGCCTTAAGGCTTAAGCTTAACCTGCAACAATAAGTTAAAAAACAATTAGAGTACAAATATAATAATAAAGTCATAAACATGAAAAAAACAATAATTTATTAAAAATACTAAGTTACTTACCAAAATTAAATTGGGTTATTAACTTAAAAGATGGGCTTGACAATTTGAATTGACGTACAAAATAATATTGTCATAGAAATTAAAAAATGTCAAAAATCATAAACAAGAATTACAAAATAAGTTAAAAACTAACATTACAAATATTATAAAATTATAAATGTAAACAACAATTAAAAAACAATTGTATAAAGTACAAACCATGGTGATGGGTTGGTAGGTGACGTAGGTCATACTGCAGCAGAGGTAGCTGTTGACGGTGTCCCAGGTGTTGGCGTTACGGTCGCTACAAATTACAACAATTAACTGTAAAATATGTGTAACATTAAATTTAATTAAATAAATATAAAATAATGTAAATATTTATTGCGTAACAATTTACCAGATCCAGACTGATCAGCAGCCTCGTCCTCGGCCTCAACCGGATCATAATCAATAACCTCCGGAATATGAATTTCAGCACCCGTGATCCAATTCTGTGTGCAAATCAGGGACTCAACAGTGATAGGATCTAATGAGCTCCGAAAAGGATCTAATACGTGCCTTCCAGTGCTGAAAGCCGACTCTGAGGCTGCTGTACTGATTGGGATGGCCAAGATACTATGAGCAACCTTTGAAAGTACGGGATATTTGGAGACATTCATCTTCCACCAAGCTAATATATCAAAATCTCGTACAAATGGATGAAGATCCAATGCCAAATATATGTCTACCTCTGACTGGGCATCTGTGGTGGAACCCATAAAATCCAAGGGGGTCGACTCCATCTTGTCACCCCAGTCCATTTTACGTTTTTTTCCACGCCTAGCATCTGCACCTAGTGGGGGGATACCTGTGGCTGTAAGGGCTGCAACACTACCACCTCCCATGATAATGAACTCATCAAATAATCTAACAAGTGTTTCCTAAGCTTGAGATGCAACAGTTGACGCACAATCCTTGCCAATTGCATCAGTCAACCCAAATACCATGCCTTTAACCTTAAACCGTGGGTCAAGGACACATGCAACATATAACAAGATATTGGCTTTATCAAACTCTTCCCCCCAATATTTGTTGAATTTCTCCATCATGGTCCTAGACATCTCCCGTAATGTGGTGTTACTACCTGCTGCAATATCATCTAATTCTTCTTTCACCTTGGCTATTTGTTGACAAAATTGATGTGCCGTGGGATATAGAGAACTAGATAAAACTTTGGTAACATCGTAAAAAACTCTCAGAAACTCTATAAAAATATATACAACCTCCCAATCATTAGACAAAGGATGCCCCAACTTTTCATCAAAATACTTGTCATATTGTATGTCTTCATTATCCAATGTATCAAATGCCAACTTATACTCCTGAGCTGCCTCCAACATCAAAAAGGTTGAGTTCCACCTTGTAGACAAATCAGTGCAAAGACCTTTTTTACATGTTATACCCACAGTAGTTGCAGCAATTTTGAACTTATCCAATCTAGCAGGAGAAGGTCTGACCCATCTCACAGCAGTCCTGACCCGAGCAACCGAGTCACCAAGCTTATCTAAGCCATCACCCACAATCAAATTAAGAATATGTGCTGCACATCGCACATGCAAATAATTCCCACCCAAAATCGTTCTACTCGCATTATTCATGAGAGTCTTAAGATGTCTCATTGCAACATCGTTAGCCCCGGCATTATCAACCGTGCAAGTGCAAACCCGAGTTAACCCCCACTCTTTTACAGCGGCCTCTAAGGCCTTCCCTATCGTCACACCTTTGTGATCAGTTGTTTGACAAAATTTGAGAATTTTCTTATGCAATGTCCAACCCCCATCAACCCAATGAACAGTCATACACATAAAATTAAGATTATTACAAGAAATCCAACAATCAGTGGTGAGGCAAACATTTTCCCCCGCCAATAAACCTCTCAACTTCTTTTTTTCTGATCGATAAAGTTTTTTAACATCTCTTATCACCGTGTGGCGAGAAGGAATATTGAATTTTGGTTCCAAGTACCTAGAATAGGCTTGGAACCCTTTCCCATCAACCACTTGGAAATGCATCTCATCTATAACAATCATGCGAGCTAGGTGTGTCCTAGCCTCGTTAGGATCATATTTTGTATACCCCTTTAATGCCAACTCCCCACTACTCCCCTCACCCATTTTTTTAAATCCAACTTCAAGCCTGGATTGGGTCTTCTCTACCAAAGACTTCAAAATTGGAGATTTTTTGCACTGTTCCTCCAAGTGTAATTTTATCTGGGAAATGCCATGTCTCTTGTAGTGGCACCCATAAATTTTGCCACAATAGTTGCATTTGGCTTTTGGATCATTAGGGTCACCACCTTCTATCTTGGTGACATGATGGTGACATGAGCCCAAATTATGGATGGGGCTTTCTTGCTAGACTGCTTGGGGGCGAGGCAAGTGGTAGTGGTAGGAGTAGGGTCAGAGGTCTCAACCGGAAGGGGAGTACTGGTAGGATTAGGGGTAGTGGTAGTAGTAGTGGTAGTGGTCAGGATAGGGATAGGGATAGGGATAGGGTTAGGGTTAGGGTTAGGGTTAGGGCCGGAGGTACCCAAGGCCCCCTCCGGGGAGCTCGCACTAGAATCCTCTGGACTTTCCATTTACAATAAATTTGAAATTATAATAAATGCAACACAAATGGTCATACCAAAATATAATAGGCTCAAATCTCAATTCAAAATTAGACTCAATTTTCTAACTTTCAAATAATACCTAATGCATCAAACTATAATAATTTATATGATTATATCACTCATTTTGCCTATTAATTTAACATGACATCACAAATATATATGTGTGTGTATGTATATTCTCATTTATTTTATTTTGAGATGTATAGACTTATAGTTAACATGTATGGTTAGTAGTGATTTTATTTTTCAAATAATAATTTTATTTTTTTATTTTTTTAATTTTAGTTTATTTCAATATCTAAATATCATAAATTCAAATTTTTTTTTTTTTTTATGTTTTAATACTTACAGTATGTCAGTCGATTTTTATGGTTTCAATATATATTTTTATTTAAGTGATTAATCTATAAATTGGTTTAAAATGTGACACATTTAATCAATGATTCAATGCAACTAAAAATAATTTTTAATAAAATATAATGAGAGCTTTGTGCATAACTGCAAATTTAGAATCCTTACAATTTACATAACAAAAATATATATATACATTATATATGTTACGGGTTACCGAATCAATCAAATTTTAGACAATCGGATCCATCGACAATCGGCATCTAGAATCCAAACCCTAGAACAACTCAAGTCTCAACACAATCCACTCCATAAACTCATAATCAATTATTCAATAAATTCAAGTTTTCAACACAATCATATAATTTCAAATTTTGAAAAATCAAAACGAAAAAAATGGGAGATTAGTGATTACCTAGCAGGAGATTCGGAGAGACTGAGAGGGAGAACCGGAGAACTATCGAATACGAGAGAGAGGGATTCTTCACACTTGGCAACGACGGTGGCCAGCGGCTGTGACGACAGTGGCCTGAGGTGTGTTTTAGGGCTAGGGTTTGCGCCGATTTTAGAGAGAGAGTGAGAGGGAGACGAGAGAGAGACAGAGTGAGTGACGGAGATCGAAAGGGGGAGGGGGAGGGCTTAATTCTTAAATTCGTTTACATAAAACAACGCCGTTTATATAAAACGACGCCGTTTATATAAAACGGCGTCGTTTTATGTAAGTAAAGTTTAAAAAAAAATCCAGATGTCAAAACGACGCCGTTTTGAGTCATCTGAGTTTTTATATATATGCGGGGGCGGGGGCGGGGTAATACGGGGTGGGGTCAAAGCTATACCGCCCCCGCCCCCATCCATACCCCAAAATGCAGGCGGGTTTACCCCGTTCATTGTCGTCGAACGGGTTAACCCACCCCGCAAGGCGGGGGCGGGGCGGTTTGCGGGCGGGTCAGCGGGTACGGGTACCCGCTGACCACCCTTATTATGCGGTGAAAAAATCACCGATGATGATATGCTAAAGAAGACTTATACTACATTTCATGTCTTGAATGTGCTCCTACAGTAGCAGTATCGAGAGAGAAAGTTCAAGAAATATTCTGAACTTATATCATGTCTTCTAGTAACTGAGCAGAACAATGAGCTCTTATTGGCAAACCACCAGTTACGCCCTACTGGCTCAATATCATTTCCTGAAATGAATGGTAATAGGTTTGCATCATTCCCAAAAGTGAATGGTGCATCCTTTAGAAGAAATCGGGGGCGTGGACGTGGTAGGAGAAATTATAGAAATGTTGGTCCCAGAAGTGACAACATTAAAATGGATAATAATATACCGTATCACCAGAAGTGGTATAATTCATAAATGGATAAAAATCCCTAAAATAATTCTTTAAAGAAAAGTGAAGAGGTGTGCCATAGATGTGGAATGATTGGACATTGGTCACGTACCTGTCGTACGACCAGGCACTTAGCTAATTTATATCAAGCATCTATTAAAGGAAAGAATAAAATACATGAAATAAATTTAGTAGAACCATCAGATAATTTACTAGATTCAGTAGATGTAGACGTTACTCATCTTGATGTCTCCGATTTCTTTAATCATCCTGAAAGTAGTATTGACCACTTAATTGGAGATGGAAGTGTTCCACTCAATTAATGTATTTTCTTTCTATCTGTAATAAAAGTTTTGTATATTTTGTAGAATCATGGATCACATTGATGAGCTTTTTATCTCTGAGTTGAATGATAGAGATATATGTCTGGCTGACAATGCTACAACTCACACAATTCTCAAAGAAAAGAAATATTTTCAAAATCTAACAATAAGTAAAGCCTATGTCTATACCATATCAGGTTCATCAGATTTAATTGAGGGCTCCGGAAGAGTTTATATTGTGTTGCCTAATGGCACCAAATTTTGTATTGATGATACTCTGTTAACTTCATAATCCAGAATAAATTTATTAAGTTTCAAAGATATACGTCGTAATGACTATCATATTGAAACGACCAATGAAGGCAATAAGGAGCATCTTCTTATTACTAAAATAATATCAGGCCAGAAACTCGTATTAGAAAAACTGCCTACTCTATGTTCTGGATTGTATTATACAAATATGAGAACAATTGAATCATATGTGGTAATGCACCAGAAGTGCATTGACCCCAAAGTATTTATGACTTGGCATGATCGCCTTGGACATCCGGGATCTATAATGATGAGACGAATTATTGAAAATTTGCATGGGCATCCCTTAAAGAATCAAAAGATATTTCTATCCAATGAATCTCAGTGCTCTGCATGTTCTCAAGGTAAGTTAATTATCAGACCATCTCCCTCAAAAGTCATTGTTGAATCTCCATCCTTTCTACAAAAGGATTCACGGAGATATATGTGGGCCTATTCATCCATCAAGTTGACCATTTAGATACTTTATGGTTTTGATTGATGCATCTAGTCGACGGTCACATGTTTGTCTGCTTTCCACTATAAATGTTGCATTTGCTAGACTTCTTGCTCAGATAATCAAACTACGAGCACAATTTCTTGAGTATCCAATTAAGGCTATTCGATTGGATAATGCAGGTAAATTTTCATCTCAAGCTTTTGATGATTATTGCATGTCAATAGGAATAGATGTTGAACATCCTGTTGCCCATACACACACACAAAACGGTTTAGCTGAATCTTTGATCAAAATGCTTCAACTAATCGCTAGACCTTTACTTATGAAATCAAGACTACCTGCTTCTGCTTGGGGACATGCTATACTTCATGCAGCATCTTTAATTCGCATTAGACCATCTGCATATTATAAATATTCTCCATTACAGCTTGCATTTGGTCAACAACTAAATATTTCTCATCTTCATACTTTTGGATGTGCTGTATATGTTCCAATTGCACCTCCACAACGTACAAAAATAGGCCCTCAACGTAGACTTGGGATATATGTTGGTTTTGATTTTTCATCTATTATTAGATACCTTGAACCCTTTACAGGGAATATGTTTAAAGTACGTTTTGAGGATTGTCATTTTGACGAATCCAATTTTCTATTAATGAGTAAAGAAAAGTCGGTGCCTGAAGCACGACAAGATATTACTTAAGATAATAAGACCCTGTCTCAATTTGATCCTCTTACAAATGAATGTAAACGGGAAGTTCAGAGGATTATTCCTGCTGTTAATGCTCCAGTAAGGATTGAAGTCCCTGAAGGACAAATTGTCAAAACAGCAATAGTTGAATCTAAGGTACGCCTGAAGCATGGAAGACCTATTGGTGCAAAAGACAAAATTTCCAGAAGGAAAATAATACAAAATGAATTTGGTGTTCCTGAAAAACACGTACCCACAAAACAGGCTACAAATATAATTGGTACTTCTAAAGAGCTCAAATCTTCTATTCCAAAATCTCTTGAAGAGGAAACTTTTGAAGAGTATAAATCTCTTGAAAAGGGACCTCCTGAAGAGGTGTGTCAAGAAATGTTTTCCCCTGAAGAGGAACAGGTATCTGAAAATAATGAGATCTCAATACATTTAATGAAAACTGGAGAAATTCTGGATAGAAATAAAACTGTTGTCAACAACATATTTTCATATAAAATGGCCATTGACATTACCAGAAGTAATGAAGAAAGTGAGCCAAAAACCGTCGAAGAATGTCGACGTAGAAATGATTGGCCAAAATGGAAAGCAGCTATTGAAGTTGAATTAAATTCGCTAGCAAAGCGAGAAGTATTTGGACCTGTTGTCCAAACACCAAAGGGTGTAATGCCTGTTGGATATAAGTGGGTATTTGTACGAAAACATAATGAGAAAAATGAAATTGTGCGGTACAAATCACGGCTTGTCGCACAAGGTTTCCTGCAGAAACTCGGGATTGATTATGAAGAAACATATTCTCCCGTTATGGATGCAATCACATTTAGATTTTTGATTAGTCTGGGTGTTACAAAAGGATTAGAAATGCGGTTGATGAATGTGGTCATTACATATTTATATGGATCCTTAGACCATGGCATATATATGAAAATTCCTGAAAGATATAAGATGTCTGAAGCATCTACAAGTACATCAAGAAATATGTACTCAATCAGACTACAAAAATCGAGTTGAAGCAATCCGGACGCATGTGGTATAATCGCTTAAGCGAATATCTATTAAAAGAAGGATTTGAGAATAATCCTATATGTCCATGTGTTTTTATTAAGAAATCAGAATCCGGATTTATTATTATTGCGGTTTATGTTGATGATTTAAATATTGTGGGAACTCCTGAAGAGATCTAAAAAACCGCTATATATTTAAAGAATGAATTTGAAATGAAAGATCTTGGCAAAACAAAATTTGTCTCGGCCTGCAGCTCGAGCACTTGCCAAATGGAATTTTTATTCATCAGTCCATGTATACTGAGAAAGTCCTAAAACATTTTTATATGGACAAATCTCATCCCCTAAGTACTCCAATGATTGTTTGAACACTTGATGTGAAGAATGATCCATTCCGTCCTTGTGATGACGATGAAGAAATTCTTGGTCCTGAAATACCATATCTTAGTGCAATTGGAGTTTTGATGTATCTTGCAAATTGCACTCGACCAGATATTACATTCTCAATTAATCTGCTTGTAAGATATAGTTCTGCACCAACTCGAAGGCATTGGAATGACATTAAACATGTCCTTCGTTACCTTCATAGTACGGTTGATATGAGATTATTTTATCAACGTGGATCAAGTCCACAATTGACTGGGTATGCAGATGCAAGTTATCTTTCAGACCCACACAGAGGTAGATCTCAAACTAGATATTTATTTACTTATGGAGATACTGTTATATCATGGAGATCTGTTAAGCAGACACTATCTGCTACTTCTTCAAATCACTCAGAGATCGTTGCTATTCATGAAGCAAGTCGAGAATGTATTTGGCTGAGATCAGTTATTCAACATATCTAGGAAAAGTGTGGACTTCCCACGATCAATAATAGCCCAATAATTTTATATGAAGATAATACTGCTTGTATCACTCAAATCAGATGAGGATATATCAAAGGTGACAGAACCAAACATATTTCACCTAAATTCTTTTATACTCATGAACTTTGTGAAATTGATGTCAAGCAGATACGATCTAGTGATAATCTGGCAGATTTATTCACAAAGGCGTTACCAACTTCGACATTCAAGAAGATTGTGCATAACATTGGAATGCGAAAACTCAAATATCTATAGTCATGCACTTTTCAGGGGGAGTAAAAGACTTGTGCTGATTGTATTCTTTTTCCTTCGCTGAGGTTTTGTCCTACTGGGTTTTCCTCTGCAAGGTTTTAATGAGGCAATCTTAAAGCACTTGTGGATACATAAGAAGACTGTATTATTTTTCCTTCGCTATTGGTTTTTCTTCCCATTGGGTTTTTCCTTGGCAAGGTTTTAATGAGGCAGATTCTTTATGGGTGGTCATTCAAGGGGGAGTGTAATGAATTGTATCGTAAGTGGAGAGACGGCCGCCGCCCCCTGTCCCACTACTAAAATTATGTGAATGACCCCACCACTATTATTTTAAATCATGCATAGTGACTTGCATAGTAACTTGCATAGTAATTTCAAAACCTATAAATAGGGGCTTCAGTTGTAATGAAATTCATAAGAAAATATAGAAAGAGAAAGAAAGTTTCAGTTCTTAAGAGTTTCAGAGAGTTTCTTATATATTTCTCTCTTGCAATAATAGTTTCTTTCTTTAGTTTTATAACAAGAAAGTATTTTTTTAATGATATTATATATTTTTTTCTATTTGTTCAAAAATATTTAAAAATATAATCTTTTTTGAAAACAAATCCTACTTCTTAAAACAAATTCAGGTTTACTCTTTCGGGGATGTATCAATCCTGTGGATGTAAAATAAAAATTGAAAAATAGGATAGAATCGGTCCAAACTAGTGAACTGCTCTTATACGAAACCAATTTTCGTAATGTCAAAATTATTCGATATTGGTCTGATTCTAATTTTAAGTTTTTTGCGATCGGATTGATTTGAAATAATATACAATTTAAATTAATTTTTTAATATTGTATATAATATTTTTTTATATTATATATATTTTTATATATAATAATATATAAATAATATAAATAATAATTATATATAAGATAATATCATTAGAATTTATTTAATATAAGAATTTAATCTTAAACATGAAAATTTAATTGATCATATGTTTTAAACATAATATATATATATATACTAATAACATTTTATTATAAGAACTACTTAAATTGAAAAAAAAAATTTAAAATTAAAGCATATTTTTTATTACAGATTTTTTTTTTAACATAACATATTTTTTTTAATAAAACAGATTTTTGTAATAGTAATAATTTTTGCAATAAAACATATTTTTGTAATAATAATAGTTTTTGCAATAAAACATATTTTTAATTTTTTAAAAATAATTTTCTTTTTTAGAAATTTGTATTTTATTATAATAAAAAAACTGGATAAAAAATTGTAAAATCAGACATACCGGTTTATAAGGTAATCAATACGTAATTAAATTTTAAAAAATATAAAATCAATATTACGATATTAAATATTATCTAAAACCAAACCAAAATACTAAACCACGCCGATTACACCCGTTTCACTACTCAACCGTAAAACAAAACGTTTGACCATCAAATTGACCAAAATTTTCCAATAAGAATCTACATCTTATGAATCTTATCTGACCCACAAACACTCGGACACTAGAGAGCCATGGCGTCTTTGGCTCAGCAATTCACAGGGCTGAAATGTCCTCCACTCTCTTCCTCGCAGCTCTCAAAGCCCTTCTTCTCTTCTAAACAAATCCATCAGAAGCTCACTTCAGTATCTCCCATTGTCTCAGCCGCAGTGGCAATCTCAAACGCTCAGACCAAAGAAAGGGTCAGGCTCAAAGAACTCTTCGAGGAGGCCTACGAGCGGTGTCGCACTGCCCCAACGGATGGCGTTTCATTCACTCTGGAGGACTTCCACACGGCTCTCGACAAATACGACTACAATTCTGAGCTTGGGACCAAGGTTGGCTGGCCACTCTTTTGTGTCCCAGAGTTTAGATGTGCTCTTTCGAATTGTGAGTTGGAGTTGGGTTTGGGGTGAGAATTCGTTTATATGAGCTAAATTGAGGGATTATTAATTCACTTGCCGGAAAATTAGTATTCTCAAAATAGGCATGTGCAGGGTGGTGATTTCGTATGAGTTTTCAAAATGGGTGTGAACTAACTTGAGGCGTTTTATGTGAATTTCTGTTTAATTTGATATTGGGTGTGTGTGATTAAACTCACATTGATAAGTTGATTTACGAATTTGAGTGACTGCAAAAAAGTGCATAGAAGAAAGGATGATTTTTTTTATTTTTTTTGGGTGACTGCAAAAATCATTTAAGAAAGAGAACAAGGATTTGTCATATTTGATTCCAGTTTTCTATATCTTCATTGGGTTTCTGTATGCAGGGTTCTGCTTTTCCTGAATGAAAAATGATAAACACACAAGTAAAAAAAAGGAAGCTATAGCCTATTACTTTTGTATTGTTGCATTCGGTTCTTTTCATGCCTAAATGCATATGAACGAAGTCATAGACACACGAGGAAGAAAGACTGATGAGTTCTATGCATATTTTCTTTCAGGTCAAGGGAACAGTATTCAGCATTGATAAGAATGGCGCATTAGTTGACATTACTGCAAAGTCGTCAGCATATTTGCCTGTTCAAGAGGCATGCATTTACAAAGTAAAAAGTGTGGAAGAAGTAGGCATAATCCCTGGTTTGAAAGAGGAGTTTGTAATTATCGGAGAAAATGATGTTGATGATAGCTTGGTTCTCAGCTTAAGAACAATCCAGTATGGACTTGCATGGGAAAGATGTAGACAGCTCCAAGCTGAGGATGTAGTCGTCAAGGGTAAGGTGGGTGCCTGCACACCTAAATTTTGCTTCTGCTCTGGTTTCTTCTCTTGTCTGGAATGTTCGAATGTGATCCTTTTCCACTACTATATTTAGGCAATAAGTGAGATGCTAAGCACCTTGAGTATGATTCCCTAGGGTATGTTGCAGGTCAAATGCTTTGTTGGACCTTCAACCAATATTTGGTCTAGGAAAGTCTTGCCATAAATCATTTCTTTATTTGCTTACTCTTGAGTCTTTCATGAATTCAATTATTCTTGCATTATTGGATGTGCTGTTCGCTTAACTGTTCTCTATTCTTCTTTTTTTTTTTCTTATTTATTGATTCCTGGAATTTAAATGTAGGTTGTCAGTGCAAATAAAGGTGGAATTGTGGCTATGGTGGAAGCCCTTAGAGGATTTGTTCCTTTTTCACAGATATCATCGGTTAGTTCTGAAACATGGTTTGTACATTCCCACGCCTCAATTTAGTTGGTTTTTACCTTATGGTAATTACATTAAGAAGTCGTAGGTGAAAAGAATTTAAAGCAGCAGTCGAAGTCAGGATGAACTGGCAGCTGTATTGACTACACTTAAGCATGTATCAAATGATGATAAAAGTTAAAACTATATTGCCTCATAATAAAGCATGCATGATACTTGTTTAGTGTCATGTTGAGAAGTTTTTGCCACAATAATGTTAGACTAATCAAGTATTGTACCTGCCATCATTATGTGATTGTATTTTGTTATGTATGATTCTGAGCATGAGATATTCTGACAAGATTTTTTTCCCTACTGAGCTTCATAGTTGTTATCCAATTATTTGAAAATGAAAACATTCACACTTGCTCGTGTGTATGTATCAGAAATCCCCAGCAGAAGAGCTTCTTGGTAAGGAACTTCCACTGAAATTTGTGGAGGTTGATGAGGAACAGTCGAGGCTTGTCCTCAGTAACCGCAAAGCCATGGCTGATAGCCAGGCACAACTAGGAATTGGATCGGTTGTCATTGGAACTGTGCAGAGCCTAAAGCCATATGGTGCCTTCATTGACATTGGTGGAATCAATGGCCTTCTTCATGTTAGTCAGATCAGTCATGATCGTGTCTCTGATATTGCAACAGTATTTCAACCTGGCGATACTCTCAAGGTATGTCCTTAATATGAGTTCTTGGCAGATAATTGATGCTACTCTGTAGAGATGAACATTTTTAAACCAAGTCTCATGGTGTAGGTCATGATACTGAGCCATGATCGTGAGAGAGGCCGTGTGAGTCTTTCCACCAAGAAGTTAGAACCTACTCCTGGAGATATGATTCGCAACCCAAAGCTTGTTTTTGAGAAGGTATATTCTGAGAATTGATTCTCAGCCTTTATTAGTAGTTGCCTTTCTTTTGATTATGTTCCCAACATTATGGTGGATAGAGGAGGCTCCAAAATAAAATTTTTCTTTTTTCAGTTTATGTTCCCCTTTTCTCTGATACATGAAATACTTCTATGTTGATTCCAAGCATTTTGGAATTAGAGAGGAATTCATATCTACGTTAAATGCTTTTCTGGCAGGCGGAGGAAATGGCTCAGACGTTCAGGCAGAGGATAGCTCAAGCAGAAGCAATGGCTCGTGCTGATATGCTTAGGTTCCAGCCTGAGGTACTTGTTTAGTTATTATCTCCTTATAGATTTGAACTTAGTCCAAAAAAGTAAAGGAATTAGGAGATGTGCATGGAAGACCAATATATGATGGACATCAATTTGAGAGCATTTTGTGCTGAGAACATGAACAAACATTCCTGAAGGTCTGGGGTTCAAGGGCTGGGAGAGATTATCAGTGTATTTTTTAGCGAGATTATCTATCAAATTTTCTGAGCCTAATTTTGCAAATACTCTCCATCTGCAGAGTGGATTGACTCTCAGCTCCGATGGAATCTTGGGTCCTCTCACGTCAGACTTACCGGCAGAAGGCCTAGATCTGAGTGATGTTCCTCCAGCTATAGAATCATGATTGAGACTTGCATAGCGTTTCTCCCTTGCTGCAAAATCATACTCAAATATTTACTTCTGCGTCCAAACAGATGATTTATTAAATTTTAATCTGATCACAGTGACTTGACAAAGCTTGTTCTTATTCTTTTTCTTTTCTTATCTTTTTTTATAATAATAATAAAATAAAAAAAGTCTTAATAATGCCACTTGATGGGCATATTTCCTGGGTGCTTTGATATTGTTTTGCGATTACTGCTATTTATTTCAGAACAAACTCCCTGGTATGATTTAACTGGGCATTAAGCCCCTAGCCATTCTCACTCTATGTAGAACTGTAAATGAACCAAGCTATTCGACAGTCCGTTCGGTACTTGCTCGGTTAAACTCGGCTCGTGAAAACAGATACCCACTTGATTAGTAAATGACATATATTCGACAAAATTCGACTTGACTCGGCTAAGGCTCGTTAAGGCTCGCTCATTTATGCTCGAGTCAACTCATTAGCTCTACTCGATTAAAATTCATTTATATATTAATAAACATATATACATATATGTATTGCTAATAATATTAGTATTTTTATAATTAAATATGTAATATTTAATCTTATTACTTATATCTATATTATGAATATACTTTATAGTTATGCTTTATAATTTGTATAATAATTAGTTTATAAAATGTAATAATTTTATATCTTAGTACGTGAGAAACATGTGAAATATGTATATTCTATTATATTATGTATATTTATTAATAATATATATAAGTATATAACATATTGTTATGATGAATAAATATTAATTAGTTAGATATTAAATATTAATTTTTTATTAGTGATTTATTTATTTATTTTTAAATTTTATTCAAAAAATGTTTTAAAAAAAAATCGAATTCAAATTCGAGCTCAAGCTCAAGCTCGAACTCGGCTCGACTCGAGTTGAAAATTTAGTTTATTGAGTCGAGTTCTAATAAAAAATAAATAAAAACTTAAGTTCGGGCTCGAGCTCGAACTCAAGTATTTTGAGTCGAGTTCGAGTTTAGCAAGTCAAAACTTGACTCAATTACAACCCTAACTCTCTGTATCTAGAAAAAGTGTCATGAAATCGCCAACAAGAAGCCTATATATGGAGAAGTTCTTTTTTCGGGAATCAAATTATCATCCGTACTTCAATTTTTATTTGGTTATTGATCTACTTATTTCTTTTTTTGTTCCTCCAGATAAACATAGCATTGATTAAATCAAGTGATTACAAAAATACCAAATTCAATTAGATGAGAGTCTCTAACTCTCCAACAATCGTCTCAAAGCAAGCAAAAGAAACACAAAAAATAAAAAGTGGATCCTTTGATTTAAAAGTTTGACTCTAATCCATTTTCACAAGACAGGCCGCTTTAAAGCGGTTTTAATAAACAAAATATAAATCTACGATTAAAAATCGTAGTTAAGAGAAGTGTGTTGCATTTTGTTGATCTGGCCTCATTGAAGGAGACTATCACGACCACTTCATCTTGATCATTGGTTAGGAAATCAAAAATATAAGAAAATAGCAACTTGAAGATGAGCCGATAAACTGGCATATAGGGGTGCTCCCTATATATACGGATGCAGGGCACCCCTTTTCCGCCCCCCGCCTGGCAGGGGGAGGAAAATTGCTCCAAGTATCAAACTAGCCAAAATAATAGGTTGTTCGTCATACACTAGTCCTAAACTATTACAATTTACAATAATACAAATTTGTAATGAGAGTCGAGACTAAAATGTAAAAACTAAAAGTAAGTTGCTAATATATTACAAATTAAAACAAATTACAAACAACTTAAATATTAAAATGTTTCTAAAAAAAAGTGGCTGAAAATTAAAATAAAGTTTGGCAAATGCCAAATAAAGTCATGTTGAACAGTTGAATAAATCATTGATATTGGATTCTTGGCCTTTGACTTGAAATCTGGAAAGTTGGAAGTTGCAACACTTGAGATCACAAAATCTAAAAGTTGAAATATTAACAACTTAATTAGAAATAATAAAATTAGAATGATAAATTTGAAATGATAAAATATTGAAATTATAAAGTTATATCTAATATAATAATATCTAAATAGTAAGTACTAACCAAGAGGAGATGGAATGGTCAACAATTAAACAAGTTGTGACTTGTGAGATAAAAAAATCTGAAATATAAAAAGAAATTACAAATAGAAATTATAAATAATAAATAATAAGTTATCTCACAATTCACATTAAAACTAAAATCTCACTAACCAAGATGAGATGAAGATGGCCTATATAGTCCAGGGGGAAGTCAATTTGCAATGGAGGTGAATGTCGTGTCAAATATGCCTACACCTATAACGATTGAATTTGACATTAATAAATAAGAAAATGTAAGAATGATTAAATTTAAAACAATTTAAAACAAAACACAGTAATCAAATAAAATAAGAAATAAAATCAACGATATTTATTATTTACCAGATCTAGCTTGGAAAATTTCCTCCTTCTCGACATCCGCACATTTGGAACATGAATGGTGGTCCCCTTGATCCAATTCTGCGAACAAATCAATGCCTCCACACTGGTAGGAGCTAACGAACTCTAGAATAGATCCAATACTTGCCCTTTCAATGCTAAAGGCCGACTCCGATGCTACAGTGCTAATTGGGATAGTTAAAATACTGCGTGCTATCTCAGCAATGATCAGATACTTAACCGCATTCACCTTCCACCATGCTAATATGTCAAAATCTTTTGCATATAGTTCCAAACTTGTTGCCAAATATTTTTCTAAATCTGCCTTCGCCTCAGTAGGTTGAGAGCTGAATTGGGGGTCTTCTGTGAGATTTCTAATCCAAACCACCTTGTGCTTTTTGGATGTTCCGACATCTAGAGAAGACACTGGAATAGGTGTAGGGGTGGGTGCACTACCACTTCTAATCAATGTAAACTCATCAAATAACTTGATGAGAGTCTTTTTTTTAGTGCTCACAATTTGAGCAGCCCTAGTAGGCCCAAATAAAAGTCACAACCCATATTTCATGCCCTCAATCTTGATCTAGGGGTCAAAAGCATTGCTATATATAAAAATACATTTTGCTTATTCATCTCCCCACAATATTTGTCATATTTGATCCTCATGGAAATTCTCATCTCTCGCATCTTGGCATTATCACTCAAAGTCATAATTTATTTCTATTCACACCCTACATATTTGTTGAGTGAAATCATGCACTGTAGGGTACAAACTACCAGAGATGCTCAATGTCACCTCGTAGAAAACCTGTAAACAATCAACAAAATTAAAATAAGATCAATCATCTTCAAGTGGATGTCCCACAACCCCCATGCTCATCAAAGTATCTCATATATTGGATGTCCTCATCACCTAATATTTTAAAAGCTACTTTATATTCTTGGCTGCTTCCAACATCATAAATGTAGAGTTCCATCTTGTAGAACATCCGTACAAAGCTCCCTCTGCTTGTTATGCCTGCATCTCTTACAATAGTTTTAAATTTCTCCAATCTATATGGAGAAGAATTCACAAATTTCACAGTCAACCTGACTTGCACAATCGAGTCATCAACATCTTTCAAGTCATCAGAAACAACCAAATTCAAAATATGAGCGGCACACCTCACCTGCAAACAATCACCCCCATAATTGATTTATTTGCCTCTTTCAGATAGGTTTCTAAAAAACTCAATGCAACATCATTGTTGCCCGCATTATCAACCGTAACCGTAAGGACTTTTACCAAACCCTATTCCTTTATTGAGTCTCCGAAGGCCTTCCCAAGTGTCTCACCCTTGTGGCTGGTTACTTGACAAAACTTCAGAATTCTTTTGTGCAATTTCCAATCAGAAGTAATAAGATGTGCAGGTAAAGACATATAATTATAATTATGGACTGATGTCTAAGTATCAGTGATGAGACAAACAACCAAACCCGCCAACTATCCCATCAATGAATCATTCTCATTTTGGTACATCTTCTTAACATCTTTTGCCACAGTGTGGTATGAAGGAAGATTGAACATAGGTTCCAAGTAACGAGAATATTCTTGGAACCATTCTCCATCAACAACTTGGAATGGCATCTCGTCCTTAATGACCATTCTTGCTAAATGTCTTCTACAGTTCTCAGGGTTATATTTAGTATACCCCTTCAAAGTAGCACCCTCACCACTACTATCCCTCATTTTCTTCAACCCAATATCTAGCCTAGATTGGTTCTTTTGTTGCAATGATTTTAAAATGAAACTTTTTTTGCATTGCTCTTCTAAGTGCACTTTCAATTGGGAGGTACCATGTCTCCTGTAGTAACATCCATATAATTTACCACAATTTTTACATCTTGCTTGGGGGTTATCAGGGTCACCATCTTCTATCTTCTCAAAGTGAGACCACACAATTGAAACAGCCTTTGTAGGCTTAGGGGCATGGCAAGGGTCGATGTGTGCTGGACTAGGGTTGGTGGGGGCCATGGGAGGGTCGTCAGGTATGTCAATGTTAATGGTAGGGGTGTGGCATGAGTCACTGCAACCTGATGGCAATGAAGTATAAGACATTCTTGCATCACAAGTTTAAGTCACAAATCTGAAAGCAAATCAACCAACAACCAGATTTCAAAAAAAGAATATATAAGTATTACATTTTAGTATGCAAGATTTGTTGAAAAATCTGTCAAAGATGTTTTATTTTTAACTTTTTACTAAATTTGCAAACTTTTTACTAAAATCGAGTCAAACATGTTTTATTTCTAACTTTTTACTAAATAGTAAAAACTGTCCCGAAATCAGGTTTCAAACATATTTCAAAACCCTAAATTAATTTAGGACTGAAGCCCTTAATTAATTTAGAGGTTTCGGATTGGAACCCTAAATTAGGGTTCCAATTTGAAACCCTAATTAGTAGAGAATTAAGGATTGGAACTCTAAATTAATTTAGAGTTCCAATCCGAAATGTTATTACATAACCCATCATCAAAATTCAAACAAATAATCTAATCAAACAAATCAATTATCAAATTTCAATACATGCATTACACACGGCAAAATCCACAACATACAGTAACTAATTCTCATTCTCCTTCTCTATTTCATCCAAACCATTCTCTAATCTCCATAACACAACAAATCCAAAAAATAAAATTACAAAAATAAAAAATGAGATATATGGATTTCGAATTTACCTAGCTCACAATGCACCCGACGTTGAGTGGAGCTTGAGGAGGAGAGAAGGCTGAGAAGCTTTCGGGAGGTGCAATGGTGGAAACACTATCACCAGCAATCATGGAGTTTGAGGAGGGTGACCAATGGCTAATTCGCCGTTAGGGTTGGGGGCCTTGGAACACACAAAGACAGAGAGACTAACAAGAGTGAGTGAGCCTGAGGAATTTTGGATCGAGGGAGGGTTAGTTTAAGACCCAAGCAATACGACGTTGTTTTGCCTATTAGGGTTTTGTTATATACGTATATATAATTAATATATTATATATATTGTAAATGGGTAAGTGGGGCAGGGTAAAATGCGGACAAGGGTTACCCCAGTTCGCCCCCGTCTCCGCTTACCCCTTTAGAACGAGGCGGGGGGCCCCATCCCCCGCCATGTGGGGCGGAGAATCCAGATCTCCCGCTGCCCAGCCCTACTGGCATTGACCACCACTGGTTGTGGTGGTGCATGTGGGACACTCGCCACACTAAGGAAGAAGGGAGCACTAGGATTTAAAAGACCCGAAGCTACTAGTCTTGATGGTGTTGCACGTGGCCGCAAAAGACTCTCTCTGGCATGGCGGTGCATGATTGTTATGCACACTGTAAGCTGCGCATGAAACACACGCGCCACTTGTTTGAATATTTTTTTTTTTTTTGTCTAGTAAATCAATAGATGGGGAATCCAATGGTGGGGCACATGGTGGTCGCAAATAGCCAATAATCAGCAGATCGAAACATCTTAATACTATCACTAGAACACTTAAGAGAAAAGATTTATGCAATCAAGAATCGGGTAATCGCCGCGCAACCATTTAAAAAAAAATGAAGAAAATATGGAACTCATATAAAAAAATAACTTTTAAATAATGGACCCCACTCATTTTCAAAGTGGTTATATAGCGTTTACGTACCTCACGATTGTATATAACATTATTCTTAAAAAAATATCGAAAAGCATGGTTGTAAGCGGCTGGACAAGCTCCACCCCTTGGGCAGAGATGCTGGGAAAGCTGGCTGTGGCTGTGGCTGTGGCTGTGGGTAGAGAGAAAAACTATGGAGAGAAACAAAAACGAAAATGAAAATTTACCAATTGGTTTTCGATCTACTTATTTAGATTTTACCAGCCTCCCTCGAACGGGTTATTTAATACGTAGACAATTGCGTGTAATCCCCAATTGCAATGTCACAGAAGTGCATGAACGCAGAGATTGCAGGCTTATAATTTTTTGGCAAGAGCCCAGAATAGAGAACACGATGGATGTTGGGTTGGAGGACCTGAGTAAAGAACCAACCTAGATCTAGCACCTTGAATATTGACCGACTTATTTTGCTCCTCTGTGGGTGCGTGCAAAGCCCCTCTGAAAACAAGAGTTTCAAACTTTCAACAACTCCCAACCTGCTCTCCACTCGCCCCCATCTCCCTGGGGAGGTTTAGAAAGCCTTTTTCTATACTTGATCTTTTCCTGCTTTTGGTCTTAGAAAGGAAGCAAAAACTACACTCACCGCACCTTGCCGCTCCTCAAGTTATCTTCTAGGACAAACCAGAATCACCTCATTCCAGTCATCGTGGAAGCTTCATACACCATTTGAATTACTCGTGATTCTCGCACGCCGCCATATTTTTGTCTCTTACCACATACCACATCTAACCCAAATTTTAAATTGATCAACTCAGCGTCACCCTCTAGACAGCCGTGCACGACTATGAGAATAACTTTGCCCATCTAATCCTCTCTCATTCTGGCCATCTTCCCACATCCCCCTAGAACCTGAAATTGATGTACAGAAAAAACCGGAGCTTACCAATTTTCCAGCTGTAGTTTTACACCAATCCGCCTCTTCTTTCTTAGTGTGATGCCCTACAACAGCAGTCAGTCAAGTCAAAACACACAAGTTCATAGCTTTCTAGACTTCCAAAATACTAAAACCACCTTTGCAGCACCATTATATTGGTATTTGATCAGCCTAGAACCCAAGACCGAAACCTTTATTAGGCTTCAGTATTCTTTTGTTTCTCTCTATATGCACCGCTACAGTATTTGTAATGAGATTTTGTTGAGCCCCCACCTTTTGTACCTTTGTTATTATTCACAATATCTTCTCTCCCAAAAGAAAAATAAAACAAAAAAAAAAGAAATGATTGGCACTTATACGCTACTCAAACCAACCAGATCTCAACACAAGCTGTATAAGATTTCAATTTCTTTTAGGTTAGTATTAGCTAGTATCATAACATACTAGCTAATACATAGACCTCATTTTGTTCTTTCTGGAGCCTTTTCCAAGTAAACAAGAGAAGCTAGTCTACAATAAGTTGTAAATCTGGCTAAATTCCTCAGCTGCCGCTCTTCTTGCCTTTCTTTTGCTTCTGTTTCAACTGAGTCAGTCCTGCAGCCGTTATCTTCACATTGCCAATAATTGCGGCAACTAGCTCGGGATCTGTACATGCTTTCATTAATTCCTTCTCTCTACTAGTTGCTTCTGGCATGTGACTAAACAAATTCATGGCAGTTTTTGCGGCTGCAAAAGAGTGAAATAAGATAAATGGATAATTAATGAATTGGATATTTTGAAGTTGGGAGTTCATCAATAATGTAATGTTCCAAATGTTAGCCCGCTAAAACTGTGATACTGTTCCATACATCCAAAGTGAGATTGAAGAAAAGAAAAAGTTGAAAGGGATGCCAATTGTCCCAACAACGAAGGCAGAAACATGCCAGCACACACATTGCATGAAATGTAGACAGCAATTTTGACCAAGTGAAGATCAGAAGGAAAAAAAAAAACAAGTTCTGACCAAATGAACGGGAGGGTTTTTCTTTTTTGTTGGGGGGGGTAACACAAGCAAGCTTAATAAGTGTAGATATTAGGAAAATGGAAATTTTGGATACCTTTCCCTTTCTTTGCAGTGCCGGGAATTATCTTGACACGGTACTTATATGATTGGAGTGCATTATAAGGACCACAGACAGGCACAGCATATAAGAGAACATCAGTTGGCAGTGGAATCCCAGTCAAGTAATCCACATCATTTAATTTCCCTTTCTCTTCTTCACCAATCTCATGAACATCATCTTCTTCCATGGCCACCTTGTCCATCTCAGAAGTATTACTCAAAACCATATGGGGATCACCATCAACACTACCATTTGCATGTCTATATGAAGATGCATCCGGATGCTCTAGACAGTCCCGAGACAGGTGACCTGCCTTCTTACACTTGTAACATATTTTTGCAGCATCATCAGGACCTGCCAGATTAAAAGAATTGCCATGAAATAACCACTTTAGATGATCATGAACATCAATACAAATAATTGATGTTACTACCTTCAATTTTTTGGTAAGTAATAACAGATTTTATTGAAATGAACGTATAAGCGAAACCTATGTATACAGAAAGTATACAAAAGAAAGCACCTAAATACATTCTAGAAAATGGAAAGAGACATCAGAAAATCATGAACAGAAAGAACGCTCTTATCAGTAAAAGACTGCTCATTCCTTTCCATCCAAATACACCACATAAGAGCTACCTTAGATGGCACCTGTGCCTTTTAAATACTCTTCCAAGGAAAGGAAGGACTGTCCTGAAAAGACAATAGCTTATAATATGAACAAACAGTGGTGTATTTGTTACTCCCCTTCGAAGTCCACATCCTATCCATGGCATTACCATTAATCCTCAGTGAGTATAAAAAGCTAAAAAAAGTCAAAACTTCATCAATCTCCCAATCTTGAACTGCTCGAGTTAAACAAATATCCCACTGAATCACACCATTAGAGCAAGAAAACAGATCTGAAAACAGCAGCAAACTTATCTGAAGCCAATCTAAACATAATTGGAAACATATTGTTGAGAGACAGCTCACCACACCAAATGTCAAACCAGAAATGGATCCTCGATCCCTCGCCAACAGCAAAGTTCACATGACTAACAAAACTCTCACAACCCTTTCTAATGAACTCCCAAAGCCCCACACCATAAGTCCCCCAAACGGTGTTAGAACACCAACCTCATGCACTACCATATTCCGATCTATGATTTCCCTCCAATTGATATCTCCATAGTCACTTCCCAATGACGCCTTATTGAAGGCAATCAAATTACAAAAACCTACCCTGAACCGAAATGGGAGTACAAATTTTATTTCAACTAATGAGATGGAACTTAGTAGCTTCACTTATACCATCCCATAGAAAAGCACGAAACAACTTTTTCTTTTATAGTTAATAAGAAATTTTATTCCATGTAAATAGGCATAAGCAAGTACAGAGGAAGAATACAAGAACATGTACCTAAATACATGCTAAAAGAGAGCAGAATTACAACAAAGCAAAACAATTATTTCCATCCCTTACAAAATTCTTCGCTTAAAAACTTAAAAAGTATTAAAGAAAAAATTTCTTAATTTTCCCTTAGAACATTCATGGTCTTCAAAGCAAATCTTATTTCTTTCTAACCATAAACACCAAAACAAGCAAAGGGGAATCAAGCTCCAGAAATCAGCGATGCCAATGCACCCTCTTGAGCCAAACCAGCTAGCCAAAAATTCCTCAACTCGTGAAGGCATCACCCAATCCAAGCCTACCTTTCCAAGAATCTCATTCCACATAGCGGATGCAACCTCGCAATGGAGAAAAAGGTGATTAACGGACTCATCTTCTTTTTTACACATAAAACACCATTCGTTCACAATTAATCCTCTTTCCTCAAATTGTCTATGGTTAATATTTTTTCAAGAGTCACCAACCAGCAGAAAAATGCAACTTTAGAAGGCACCTTGGCTTTCCAAATATTTTTCCTGGGAAAACCAGAATTACCATTTGCGCTTAGAGTTTTATAATAAGATTTCACTGTAAATCTAGACTTTGAATCAGGATTCCACAGCAACCAGTCTTCCTTTGTCAAATCGATCTTCACAGAATAAAGTTAGGCAAGAAAATCTGCAGCTTTGGTTACTTCCCAATCCTGCAACTCCCTACTGAAATCCACATTCCAGTGTAGTGAGTTATGAGAGGACAGATAAGAATCAGCCACTAGGGCCCCTTTGTTTCTTGCAATCCTAAAGAGATTAGGATATAGAGATTTGAGTGCTAAATCCCCACACCATGCATCATGCCAAAGTAAAATATTTGACCCTTTGCGCACTTTGAAGGAAACATTTTTGGCAAAGTCCTCCCACCCCAATCTTATGAATTTCCACAAGCCCGCTCCGAACACCCCTTTCACTTCATTTGTGCACCAATTCCCCCGCATTCTCCCATATTTAGCAACCACTATCTGTTTCCTAAGTGCATGGCTCTCTAAGTTGTATCTCTACAACCACTTTCCAAGAAGGGCCTTATTGAAAAGTTTGAGATTTCTTATGCCCAATCCACCACAAGAGACCGGGGCACAAACTTTGTTCCAGCTGACCAAGTGATATTTTCTCATCCCCATTGCCATCCCATAAGAATTTCTTGAAAACTTTCTCAATCTTTTTTGCAGCTCCCGCAAGAAGAGGGAAGACTCTTGGGAAGTAAGTGGGGAGATTAGACAAGGAGCCTTTAATCAATGTTACTCTCCCTACTTTTGACAAGTAAATATTTTTCCAACCAGCTAGTCTTCTCTCAATCTTCTCAATCACTCCATCCAAAATGGATATAGATTTGTGAGGGGCCCCCAAAGGTAACCGCGATATTTCATAGGAAGATTAGAGATCTTGCATCCCAAAATATTGGCAAGATCAAAAAAGTTATTAACTAGACCAATAGGAACAATTTCAGACTTGGCTAAGTTAATTCTGAGGCCGGAAATAGCTTCAAAACACAGCAACAAAGCTCTCAAGGCTTTAAGATGATGTTGATTTGGATGACTAAAAATGATAGTGTCATCTGCAAAGAGAAGATAGACAATGATTTTGTCCCGAGAATTGTCACCCACCGTAAAACCCGACATAAAGCCGTCGTCCACAACTGCATTAATCATGCGACTCAAAGCGTCCATGACAATAGCAAAAAGGAAAGGAGATAAGGGGCCTCTTTGTCTTAAACCACGAGAGCTATTGAAAAAACCAGCCGGAGATCCATTTATCAAAATAGAAAATTTAGCCGTTGAAATGCAATATCTAATCCCTGAGCACCACTTCTCTCCAAAACCAAATTTCTCAAGCATGCAGAGAAGAAAGTCCCAATTGACATGGTCAAAAGCCTTTTCTATGTCCTTTCACATTCCAAGTTGTTTCGTAAGAAGTCTCTCTCGCTCTCTCTTAACAACTTCTCAATGTGATTTGCCACTCCTATGGGCAGTAGAACCAGTGATAGAAAATAAGTAGGGAGATTAGAGAGAGTAATCTTCAAAAGAGTGAGTCTACCCCCTTTAGATAATAAAGATGCTTTCGACCAGCCAACTTTCTCTCAATTTTCTCAATGACCCCGTCTCAAATAGAACGAGCCTTAAAAGGCACCCCCAACGGGAGATCCAAATATTTCATAGGAAATGAGGCAATCTTATAGCCCAACAATCTTGTCTAACTATTGATGGTGCGCACCTCCCTCACTGGAACCAACTTGGACTTGCCCAAATTCACCTTAAGTCTCGAAACAGCTTCAACACATAATAGTACAGCCCTTATGGCTTGAATATGGTCACAATCTGCATCACAAAAAATAATGGTGTCATCTGCAAAAGGAAGATGTGAAAGAGTAATAGACCCCTTAGATTACCAATTGAAAAGCCAAATAGAAATCCACCCCCCCCCCTACAGCAACGTCCACGATTCGACCTGGCGCTTCCTTAACAATGACAAAAAGGAAGGGAGATAAAAGGTCTGCCCATCTCAATCCGCACGAACTATGGAAAAAACCAGCAGGATTGCCATTGACCAAAACCGAGAATCAAGGAGTTGAAACAAAGTGGTTAATCCATGAACACCACCTTGCCCCAGAGCCGCATCTATCAAGCATATAGAATAGGAAATCCCCATTCACATTATCAAAAACCTTTTCCATATCCACCTTACAAATGACACCGGGGGTGCCATCCCTCAGCCAATTGTCAAGGCATTCATTAGCAATAAACACCGAATCAAGAATTTGTCTACTCCGAACAAATGCATTTTGGGGCTTAGAGATGATTTGTTCCATCACCTTACTCATTTGAATAGCAAGAACCTTCAATATTATCTTGTAAACCCCACTTAAAAGACTAATATCTCGAAAATCGTTTAGTTCGGAGGCCCCAGATTTCCTAGGGATTAAAGCAATGAAGGTGGCACTAAGAGATTTTTTGAACTTTTTAAAAGAGAAAAAAACTCTTGAAAAATCCACATTACATGTTCTTTCACAATCTCCCAACAAACTTGAAAGAAGGCCATTAAAAAACCAGGAGCTTTATCTTAAAAAATTGGGGTATAAGATCCACCATAGGTGGGGAGCCTTAACCGTATGTATGGTAACAGGTAAGCTCAAAGGTTGTTCTTGTCCCTGCTAGGGGAGATGCCAACCATCTCTCCTATCTACAAACACATGTTATTACTTCTATCTATGACAACTCAATTACCACACCTGCTATGGATTCACAAAAACCTTGGAGAACATACCATTGCCAGGTTTCTTCTCTTTGGCTGCAGCTGCATTTCCATTTTGTGTCTCTCCATCAGTCTTGTTTGTTCTTCCAGCAGACTGAAAAGTAAAAAATATTCAGTTTTAAATTTTTTGATTGGTAATATTGAGTTTTAAATTTAATAGTTGATTAACTAGAAAATGACCATGGAGCAACAAAGAGGTACTGGACAAGTCTCCATACACAACTCGTCAAAAGAAATATCTGCATTGAATCCTAA
This sequence comes from Platycarya longipes, assembly GCA_036559045.1. NCBI lineage: Eukaryota > Viridiplantae > Streptophyta > Magnoliopsida > Fagales > Juglandaceae > Platycarya > Platycarya longipes. The sequence goes on along the minus strand of CM071790.1, from coordinate 25,894,101 downwards.
AATTAAGAAATCACAACTACAACTGAGTGAATGTACAATGAGCTCTAATCGGTGATATAGTTAGGGATTTACAGCCTATCCTAAAAAACCTTTTATAAAAAGTAATTGCAGTGCATTGTCAGCATGTCATCTGTATCTTAACATTAGAATTACATTTCCAAAAGGCAAAGAACTGAATTACTGCAGGGTAAAAGAACCACTGAAAACTAGCCTTGCTCAACAAGTGGGGTTATATACAGATATTCACAAGCACATGGACACACATGAACTCATATAAACTTTTTTTTTTTTATAAGTAATAACCTTTATTGATTGAATGCAACTAGGCAAAGCCCATGTACACAGGTATCGACCATATAAACTATGCCCATAGATAAGATTGTCATGGATGGAGAGACATCAACACCAAAAAACAGGAAAGAAGAACAAACCAATATAAGAAGGTAGAAGAAATACATGCATCTCTCCTGATAGAAAGAAAAGTGCAAATACTTATACTCACAGCCAATAAAGCCATACGAATGTTCCTTTCTTCCTCATCTTGATCGGCATACTTCTCCTTCATCTTCTTCAGTTTACCCCTCTGTCCACGGCTGATTTTTCCACCACCTGGCACTGTAGTTTGAGATTTTTTCTCTTGATAACTAACAGAAGTATCCCTTTCTTGTGGTTTTTCAGTTTCATTATCAACATCTGTGTCTACACCCACACTTTTCTGGCCTTTCTTGAGTTTTCTCCTCTCAGCCTTTGAGATATAAGGTTTATCTTTACCTACAGCATTTTTCTCTTCAAGATTATTTTTCTCAAATGGATCAATTTGAGAAGCTTCAAGATAATTTCTACCAGATACACTGGCAGATCCTAGCCCAAGAGCTCGATCAATGAGATCCTCAAGTTGTGGGGTGACTGAAGCAACACCATTCCCAGCAATACCAGATACATTTTCGTTATCATCAACAGTAGGCCTCTCCTCAACTGAAAAGTCATGAAAAACAATATCTTCCGTACTAGTGGTAGTCAAACCACTATGAGCAGGTTCTAGCTCTGATTCTTCGAATACTGATTTATGCAGATCTTTAGATAAATCTGGAATGCTTTCCAATTCCACACTAAGTTTTTCATCCATGACTTCAGTCTGCAACTCTGTATCAGATTTTTCTTTGAGAAGCTGACTATCGTCTACATCATTTATGCTTTCATCTTCACCTCTTACCCTCCTTTCATTTAAATGTGATCCCAAGGAGCTCTCATCCAAGCGAAATAACAATCCAAATCCCATAATAAGAGGGTGTGGAGGAAGAAAGTTTTTCTTCCCACGAATCATAAAACTCCCAACTGTAAGATATTCCCCAGTAGGAGCAGTTTTACTAACTTGGTGAGGATGAACCCACCAAGCACTTGTGACAATTTTTGAGTCCCATGCCTGACTATGGCAAACCTACATCAAAAAGTAAAAGACAGTTTGTAATCATATTTTTATCTAGCATAGTTATTCACACAACCAAAATGACCAATATATTGAAAGGTTACTGACTTACTGTGAAACATCCTGCTTGGTTTAAAGTCAGTGGAGGTACTGATTGTTCAGGCCGGTGATTTTTAATCACAGTACTAGAAGCTCCGTGCAGATCTCCATGGACATACCTTTTACAGAATCAAAATCAACATCAGAATAGAAACTTTAAATTCTCATGAACCCTAGCAACAGCATACTTGTTATATCTGAAGTCATTGAAGATATTACCAGTTTTCCCAGAAAGGGAAAGAAGATAAATATTTCTTTTGATAAGTAGAAGATAAATATCACCCAGTCCGGAGTTAGCACATATTAGAAAAACATGCTCCAGGCATTTACTTACAGATCTCCTTTTGACATATAACGCTTGACTATCATCTCATTCTGTTGAGCATCACGCCCACTGATAACTAAATAATTCTCACTGCTGATAAACCAATTAAACTTTTCAAACCAGTGAACTTTGCGCATATGTGAAATTGTGGCAATGGTTTTTTCCTGCATTATTATTTGTAGGAAAAAGATAATCAGCATACAACAACACATCCAAATTGATAACAACAATTAAAAAACAAAAATTGGGTACAAATTGACAACTATCTGCAGGTCAGACTGTTTTTCCCTTGATACAAACAATGTTGACAATGTATAAAACAAGACACCTACGCCAGTGCCTATAGACACCCAAGTCACCAAGTTTAAATCCTGTAAATCTAATAATATATGAATTACTGGCTGGGAGAACGTAATCCCATTTTTCTTCAAGTTGGAGTGAAAGACCAGCTCAGGTCGAACTCTGGTTTCAGCTTGCAACTCGGCACTTATTCTCGTTTTAGCCGAAACTGATAATTGTGCTCATCTTGCATATTTTTCAGTTCCCAATACATTTCACTCCATTAGATAAATATTCATACTCTGACAAATCGACTGTAAATCAATATGATAGATAGAGAGACTACTAGAACTTCCTTAAACACTACAATATGAACCGTCTACTTTCTTTTTACTAACATTAAAATCACCACAAAACACAATTGTGGTGATTCTACATTGTAGCTCACTTTATATCTCTAGCATGAAACACGTTGTGAAACACAATTCCTCTTCCAAGATGACAACATTTGGGATCTTCTATTCTAAGATCCTGGTTTGAGCATAAAAAAGTACTGAAGGGGATCGTACATTGCTTCTTGATTCCAAGAGGCTGTAATTTTAATATTGACTAGTTATTTCAAATTACAGGGCGAGCTTTTCTTAAGCCGTTACAAATGATTTTGGATACAATCTCAACTCAAAATGTAAGACTTGAGCCTGCCACCTACAATGGAATTGCAAGACAAGAACATCAGGGATTTAAAGGAGAGATTGAAATATCCCGGATTGAGTATAGAAGGGTGGTGAAAGGGATCTCACATTGCTGGAGAAGAAGAAGCTTGCCCTTTATTATGATTTCAAGAGACTCCAATTGTGACATTGACTAGTCCTTTTGGAATATTAGGCCTAGACAATCCCTACCATAAGTGTGGGATTTAATCCATGTCACTTATGATGGAATGGCCCAACAAAAATGTTAAGAGATTTAAAAATAGGAGATTGTAATACTCCAATTGAAGGAAGAAGGGTAATGAATGAAACATTGCTTGGGAAGAAATCTTCTTGCCCTTTATAATAATTTCAAGGGGTGAGCCAATTTTAACATTGACTAGCCCTTTTAAAGTATAGACCCAAACATGGCTTGAGATTTCCTAGGGTCGTTACATCAATGTGTGTGATCTAATACGTTATTGATATATATATATATATATTGTTATAAGTACATTATTGATCTTATTAACTGAGTTTATCTCTTTTAGCCAGATAATAGACATAGTATTTGATAAGTCAGATCATATCATAATCAGGTGCAAAAGACATTTGAGATCCAGGCCCACATTCTCTCATCACACAATGATCATCAAAGCTGCATCCAAAGTAACGAGTTTCACATTAATGTTGAAACTAATGGGCTTTGCACAAATCATCAGTGTGATAAAGCCTATTGAAAGCTCAAATAAGGCACTGATAGAGATTTATGTCTGATTTATTTTCATAGAGAAGATGAAATAAGATGAAATAAAACTTGAAAATTGAATAAAATATTGTTATAATATATTTTTATAATATTACTTTTGTTTTGGAATTTAAAAAAGTTGAATTATTTATTTTATTTTGTATAGAAATTTAGGAAAGTAGTAATGATGAGGTGAAATGAGCTCAGAGTGTTTGTAAAAAAAACCAGGCCTTACTAAACCCCAAAACTACTAGCCACCCCAATCGAATTCATGATAGCCATCCTTCTGAGGAAATGTATAAGCCAATCAATCAAGCAAATATGCGCGATTGGTTAGCAAAGAAAATCTGGTACAAAACTCTGTTTAATGAGGACTATTAAGGATCACATCCCTCACATATTCTACATTATTACCAGCACACACCACTCCCCCCCTCTTTCTAAAAAAAAAACAAAGAAAAAACATATCCCGGCAAGATGCCCATGGTTAAAAACCACAACCACATTACTAGTCAATTTATTTATGGTAAGCTAGTTATCAGGTCTTTATGCATGTCTTGACATTAAATATTGCCGACTTTAGATAGGTGAAATTCATGTCCACAATAACATTGCCACATAGCACAACCATTAAGTAATTATATAGTTTAGTTCACATATGAAATTAGAGTATCAACAGTTCAGCACACCGCATGTAAAGTATCAGTGAATGATGAAACTACCTGTGAAAGCTGTAGACGAGTCTTTCTCTCAGCAGCTTTAAAAGCCTTTTCATGTGCCGTAACGGTTTTTTCCTGTTTGTTCTCCTGTTTTTTCTTCATTTCATACCACCGCCGAGCATTGGCATGTGCTGAAAGAGCTAAATCAACTTCAACCTAAAAAATTATATGATAATAACCAAAAGTACAAGTTTAGACATGTTTTATCATATTGATTGGGATTTCAAAATGATGCCAAAGAAAACGATATGCTTCATAAGAGAGGGCAAACATGGAGGTAAAAGATGGCTACCAATGGTAACAGCAATAATTATAGAACATTTCGCAAGTGACGCTACTAATCTTATTCGTCATTCAGCTGGTATGGCATTAAACACCTTATCAACTTTTCCACACTCATCCTACACTTTGTGCACGGACTAATCTGAGACCAACATTCCAAACCATCCTATTCCTTAAACTCAAGTTCTCCACCTCAACTTGTCAGGGGAAGCTTCCTCCCAATTGGTTCAAAGTTAACATAGATAAAGCTTTTGATTATTTGAGAAAGATTGATGCTATATCAGATGTGGTTAGAGATCATAATGGGAATGTGGTGACTAGCAAGTTATCTAAAATCATGGCTAATTCAGTGCTAGTGACCGAAGCATGGCCAACATATGAAACAATTTTTCTACTATAATCTTCACATGCTAGTCAAGCCATCCTTTCTGAAGAAAATTGAAATGGTACAAAATCCTGTTCTTGTGCTCATTGTTCACGGGAAATCTCAAGTTTTGAAAGCCACCATCCTGAATTAAGTTAGTGACTGCCTTATAGGCCATGACATTAAGAATATATCTCACAATATCTCGTCCATCAAGTTTGAAAAGATTAATAGGCTGGCTAATGGAGTAGCTTATCAAGTTGCTGTTGTGTAACAGAGATGCTATTGCCTATAAATGTCTCTCAAAGGACTTCCTGGCTTTCAAATTCGCTAGAATGTCTCTCTTTTGTTACTTTGTTCTTCAACCAAAACAAAAATTATTGATAAAGACAGAAATATAGCACACAAACTGTGTACATTCATATCCGTGCATATGAACATAGATGCAGCTATAGAAGTCAATGATACAAGTGCATAAAATGCAGAATAAGCTGTCAATTGTTTCGTTCTTCTTCTTCTTTTTTATTTTTGGAATTATCTCAAGCAGATGCTCAAGTAAGAATACCAAATCATAATTGATGTAACACCTTATCCACTGGGAATGTCTTCTCATCATCATCCATTTCATCAAGATTGTTGCTCAACAGCAATGTCATGCAATTTCTTTCAAGATAGAGCTTGTCAATGAGTCCAGCCACAGGGTTTCCAGATTTCTTCTCCTCCTTCACCATACGAGCTAGGTCTTCCCAACTCATGCCCTTTGCAAGAGCCACCCGCACAGCTAATATAGCAGCATCCACATCTTCTAAGTTGTATTCTATCAGCTCTGCCATTCTAACAGAACGATCAACTTCACTCCTCAATGTATGCACACGATTTTCCTACAGTGCAGGATATAGCAATGTTAAAAGGAGGGAGGTTGGAAAAAAAAATCTTATCCTCAATAATGTATATGGAAAATTTAAAACAAAAAAATTTCTTATCCTCATTAATATATATAAAAAATTAAGAATCATAAAAATGTGGGATAAAACCCTGATCAAAGAGATCACTGATATCTGACTATTACAATATTGTTTTTTCCAATGAAGACATTATAGTGTAAGGAAATGAAGGAGTCTACAGTTTTTTTGCATGCAAACCCAAAACGTCAAAGCCAATCGGTTGAATAGATAGATGCATGGATAAGTTCTCATTTGTATCACTTCCATCATCATCAACAAAAGCTAATCAAATTTGTCATGACTACATACCAACCACCTTACTGCAATCTCGATTTTATTTTCTCGTCAAATCCTGTGATGCTGAGAAAAGAACTGATCTTTTAACTTCTTCTTTTTTTATTGGCATCGGGTTGTCCAAGAACAGTCTCCCGACTAAGCCCAGGGTGCCGATCTTTCAACTTTGACTCCAATAGATTTTTTACAAAAGATATATTCAAGCAAACAAAATAATGCAAAAATGAAAATCATCTCCATCCATTCCTCCAACTTCAGAAAGACACTGAACCCGCAAGTCACTTGCACCTTATTTTCGACAAGGCATATTTTGCAGCAGAAGAGGCAAAGCCAACTCCCATAAACATAAACACAATAAGCAAGCTCAAGGATGAAGATGCCACTAAAATCAGGGAGTGCCAATGTTGAACCATTTAGTGAAGAAACAAATACCAACCAAGATGCACATAACTCTGATACTCATTAGGACACATGGCATAGCAAAAAGGACAGAGAAGGATGTAGATCTAAGAACTAATTTTCCATGGGTGAAAAACCTTAGGAATTCCAGTCCCAACAGGGCTCCCCTAAAAGAAAAAAACCAGTCTGAGAGAGAATTCAGTTGATTGTCAAGTCAAATCATCTCATTTAGGTATATTTAATCAGTCTTTACACTTCAGAATAGGAAAAAAGAAGCAAACCTGATCCAAACGTATTTTATTTAGTTTCTGGACAGCAGAGCTCTCCTTTGCCTTTTGCAGTTGTTCTGACCTCTGACTCTCAATTTTACTGTAGAATTCATCCAAAGCTGCATCAAATGTTTCAAACTTTACGTACTCCCTCATCTTGAGCTGGTTCAGCAGCATGGGGCAGAATTCATCATAGATCTGCAAAGAATGCCAGGAAAAAAAAAATATATATATATATATATAAAATATTCAATCATGATGCTTAGATATGACTGGTACTTTCTTACCGTCAAACACAAGCTAAAAAAAAAGCTACAGTTTATATCTAGAGGGTGTAAAGGGAAATGATAATGACCTGGCCAGTACTTCCTGGTTCAGAAATTGTGAAGTCCTTTCCCAAATTCTGTTTCTGAATCAAAATGAATCCTTCAGGAACTCTATCTCCTGAAATAATATCCTCCAGCCAGTCCTCAAAGTTCTTCACAGCTTGGACCAAAACCTGAACTGTCTCATCATCCCATTTGTTATCTTTGGGAGCCTTTGTACTAGGAACTAAACCAGCATCTAGTATAATATGCTCAGCAAGTGCAGGTCCATAGCCAAGTCCCTCCCCAAGAACACTTTTCAACGTGGCCTGTTTGGCACGAGAAACATCAACATTTTTATTTGACTCAAATGACTTCCCACCTTTACGGCTACCATGCTTTTCTTTTGTTGCTGCTGAGACATTGGTTCCAGTTCCATTATTCTCAACAGGTTCATTGTTATCAGGTTCCTTAGAAAAAGTAAGGGCTGCTTGCAACTTTGCAGCAGTAGTTCGCTCAAAAACTCGACAAATTTCAGTAGGATAACGATGCCGTGACATAATTGCAACCCCTTTATCATCATCCCTGTTGTTGACGAGTTCTTAATTATTTCTATTAAACAAGAAGCATAACAGGAGCTACCAAATTATCCTTGCCGCATTTTAAGGAAAGAAATTGTAACATCTAACAATAACACAATGAATGAAGCAAAAAAACCTAGCAACAGGCTCCTACAAAAACACCAGCATAATTAAGGTATCTTAGCAACCCCTGGGGAGTTGAGACACCCATGAAAAAGGCATGACCAAGCAATTTCTAGTGAACAAAGACAATTCTTCTGATATCTTTGTAACTTTTTTTATCAAAAAAGAAAAAAAAAAACTTTGTAAAATTTTCAAAATAAGCAAACTAAATAGATGCAAGTCAACCAGAATATCAAGTAGATTTGCTAGCAGCTGGCTAGTAGCAGTTACCAATGGTCTCACTCTTGAACTCAGTACAGGGAAAAGGGAGAAAATAAAACATATGACCTTTGAGCTAATGTATTTTACTATTTTTTTTTTTTTTTGAGTGATTAATTATGGTAACAAAAGAATTGAACAAAGATTGCTAAAAATCCAGCTTTGTTTCTTAAACACTAGTCGATCAGCACATCAGATTTCAAAAGTCTATATCACACAATGTAGATGAGCGATGTATGTTGGAACTTATGAGGTAAGACATGCATCTAGTGGAAACAGGATACTTTTTCTCATTGTTAAGTTATACATGCATCAACTGGTCTTGAACCTATGACTTCAGTTTCCAGGGAAAGAGTCATGCCCAGAAATAGAATGCATACTGAATCACCAACCTGTGGGAACGGAGAAGCGTCAAGACCATAAAATCAGAGTCTGTGAGGAGAATGTTCCCTTGTGCATACAGCTCCAATATAACATAATGCGCACTGGCGCCCAGTCCAAATTGGAAAAGAATAATCTGTAACAAGGTTAAAAAAATAAACACCATTAAGCTAACCAAAACCAACGAACAAGAAAAGAAGTAATTAATTAATTAAAAGTCCAAGCACTTCTAAAGCGTGAATGAATATCCCAAAATTGTCTATACCCGATCATACCCAAGCTGCCGTACATCTTCAAGCCTCCTGGTGCGTATATGCTTCCTTAATTTGAGAGTAAACCCTGAAGGGGTATTACTTTTGTCCCTATTGACGGTGAGCAACAAAGCTTAGTGGAGCTAGAAATCAAGCATTTAATACTTTTATTTACTTGTTTAAATTTCCATTTTGCGAAATAAAGCATACAAGCAGAAGCATTTATTAAATAATTTCACTGAACTCCCCGGTGCCAATCAGATAATAATAATTTCATTGAACCCACTAACTATCTAGAAAAAGAAATAAATATATAAATTCTTTTGCATTTCTCGGCAGCCAAACGCATGTAGTAACAATTAGAGAATTGTGCAATGTTATCAATGAAGTCTCACCGAACATATGCAGTAGTGTGCAATCTGGCACCACTTTCCACCAACAACAGAACCTTCTCGCTCTCCCCGGATTCCGTGACCCCACTACTATTCATCAGCTTGAATACATATGTCTGCGAAAAGTTCAACACACCATAACCAATTCATGACCCAAAAATCCATTTTATATCCTCCTTGTAAGAAAATTCAATTGATTCCAAAAAATATTTGAATTAAACGTTCAAAAAGAAGTCAAAGTTTTAGCATATATATTTGTATAACGCACGAATCTATTTATTAGGGTTTGGGAAAAGAGAAGGAACAGACCTTGGGAGAGAGATCATAGACATTGGAACAACGCATGCCGATTAGCCTACGCAAGCACTTGACCTCTGCCGCCACATCCGCCGTGTTCATGCGCACCTTCACCATCTCTCTCTGTCTCTGGTATTGAGGTTTTGCTCGTGGATTGCGAGCTTTGATGAAAAACAATCAGAGCGGTTATCGAGTTTCAGTCCGCGAGAATGGAGAAGAAGACAAGATTCGAGCTCAACTCTAACCTTTTTCCCTGCTTAAAAAAAAGGAAAAATATTGAGTGAATCCACACTTAGCGCACTCACCCTCACGTGCACTGTTCATATGAACAGTGCACGTGATCTAGCAATAAAAAAAATATTGGGAGACGTTGGGGAGTCGGGTTGCACCCCCATCGTTTTGCAGCCCAACTCTTTTCACTTTTTAAACTTTTATAATTAATATAAAAATATAATAATAAATAAAAAAAAATACAGTAAAATAAGAAAATAAAAAAAATATAATAAAAAAATAAAATAAAGATGAATTTTTAAAGAGATTTCAACCTAGCCTAGTCCTTGCCGTTCTCGACGGCAGTGGGCGACGAATCGGGTCCGAAACGAGTTTAAGGCCGTCGGGGCACACCGGAAGTCGCCGGAACTCACCGTTGCAGGGGTGAGATCGCTGGCTCCTTCCGATCTCGATGGAGTGAGCGGTGTCGCACACCGCCACCAGGAATGGCGGGGGCTGCAAAGGTGGGTCGGTCGGACCGAACCCCAACTTTTTCCTAAAATATATTAAAAAAAATAATTTTCTTTAGTGAAACTCATATTTTTATAAACAAAAAATCTGGTTTGCAGCCTAGCGGCACACACATACATGAACAGTATTTTACTTCTTTTTTTTTTTTAACTGATGTGTATGTGTGCTTGCTGCTAGGCTGGGGCTGCAGCCCATTACTCTTTTATAAAAGGTCTGCACAAAATTATTTATTTTAATTTAAAGCTGTATTTAGTATTATTTTAAAAATTAATCTTCGTTGCAGCCCTTGTTTGGGGAAAGCTAGAAATACACCCATGTAAAATTACCAAAACATCCCTAATGCCCTTCCCCCTCTCAACGACTCTCCCATTTTCATCCTCATTCGATTTTTGAAAACGCTCTCCTCATCTCTCTCCCTCAAACCATCTTCTTCCCCACAATCTTTCCTACTCCTAAATGCTTTCTTTCTAAAGATCCAGTTTCTTCCTTCCAAGTTCCACGAATCTTTGATTATAATCGCCAACCTCCTATTTTCTAGGACACTAACTAGCATTTTCTTGCTTTTCTCAAGTGGGTATCTATTTTTTAATAAACTAAATCTTCCCAAACTGAGAGAGGAAGGTAGAGGATGGTGGACTCTCATACCAGCCCACGTTTGTGTTTGGATGCACTCCCTTTGACAAATATGAACTTTAGAGTGGTGGGGATTTCCTTTGTAGCTTTGCTTTCATAGGAATTCAATGACCATTGATCAGGAAGCATTTTTGGGAAGTTGGGTCTGTGGAGCCAAGAAAAAGTTTGAGAAATACATTGACGCTAGATTCCTCTAGTTGTTTATAAAAAAAGTTGAGAAAATTTGATGAAGATGAAGAAAAAGCGAGAGCAAAGAGAGAAAATGGCGTGTTTCAATAGGTAAGAAAAAGAAACGTCACGTCAGGTGTGCAATATGTGAGAGTGAACAGTGGTTGACGCGTAGTATATCTCTTATTTTAAACATAAATCTGACTTGATACATTTTTAGAGCCTCACTTATATTTCATCACGTAAAATGTGGTAAACTTTCGCATTCAGATTATCTTTTAATTGTTTTTCTCATCTCTAGAGTTCTTTGGCGAGGAGGAAGCGGTTCCTTCACTTCAGTGGAAGGTTGTGTTGCCTAAGGCATTCGGTAGCAGGTGGTAGTGGATTCTGAGACACCACATAGCAATAAGAAACATCCACAAGGAAAAAGGGATGATGGATGAGGATCTGGTAGAATTATTGAACAAGCTCTCTCTAACCAATAAAGAAAAAGACAGAGTGGTGATTACTGAAGTAGATATTCAAGACACTATGGAAAGAGGTAAGTTGTGTCTGGTGGGTAGAATTATAATTGAAAAAAGGATAAGTCGAGAAGCCTTTAAAAGTACCATGTTGAAAGTCTGGAAGTTCTGTAAAGGAATGAAAATATTTGAAGTAGGAGAAAACCTTCACATCTTTGAATTTCAAATAGCAACGGATTTAAATAGAATCTGGGAGGGACAACTGTGGATGTTTGATATGAACCTAATTTGTTTGAAGAAATTCGATGGGATAACTCCCCCAACTGAACTGAGTTTACACATACCAATTCATGAGTCCAACTTCATAACCTACCTTTTGGTTGTATGAACAAGGAGGTAGGAAAGAGAATAGCATCCTCAATTGGCACAGTACTATAGGTGGAGGCTGATTACAATTAGGATTGTTGGGGAAAATGCATAAGGGCTCTGATTGAGGTTGACCTAATGAAACCACTAGCAAGAGAAAAGATGGCAGATCTGCTAGGTCAACAAATTTTTGTGCAATTTAAATATGAAAGACTCTCTACATTTTGTTTCAATTGGGGAACAATTATGCATGATTCAAGGGGTTGTACTAGAAAGTCGGACTACTCTGATCTAAGCACAAAGATAAATCCACCCCAGTATGGATCCTAGTTGCAAGCAACCAATTTTGGAACATCTCAAACAAGTTTTGGAATAAAATCAAGTTATGAATGCAACTCAGGAAAACTGATGACAAGTAACACCAAGTTAGAAATAGAAGGGAAGATACACAAGGGGAATATATGCCGCTCAATAGTTGCTAATGAGAAGAAATTAGAAGGAAAGCATTGGAGCAAAGACATGGCAGAAACAAGCATAACTGAAGATGAACAAGATAGTGATTGTGTTGAAAAAATGAAGAAAATTGAAAAAAATCCAATGCTAACAATGGAAGGGCATAAGAAAGATTTGGAGGAGGCTGTGTTAGATCCAATAATGACTATAAAAACTCCACCACAGGATGCCTCATAGAGCACTAAGGCAGTAAAAGATGTAAATGAAGCATGTGGAACTAAATGGAAAAGAAGAGCAAGTGGACATATCAGTGTAGACATGATGCCAGTTAGTCATTATGCTACTCGAAAAAGAATGCCTAAGGAAGAGAATACTTGATTTGAGATTGAAAATACTACTGAATCAAAAGGCAAAAGGCAAGTAATGGATACTGACGTAATTGAAACGGCGAAAATTGGTTGCCAACTCCGCCAAGAGAAATGAGGCCCCTAAGATGGAACTGTCAAAGGTTTGACAACCCTCGAACAGTTAGAGATCTTAGTCATTGGATTAAGATATATAAGTCGGGTATCTTGTTCCTTATGGAAACAATGATACACAAGCACCAAATGGACAAAATTAGAAGTAGATTAGGGTTTAAAAATCTATTTACAGTGGAGGGTGTAGGAAAAAAGGGGGGTTGGTTGTGTTATGGAATGAAGAAATAAGACTTAGGCTTCATACTTATTCTCAACATCATATTAATGCTTGTATTGATCAACAAGATTTCTCCTTAATGTTGACATGCTTTTATAGGGAGCCTAAAACTAAATAAAGACACAAAGGATGGAATCTACTAAGATAACTACAAAGATAGAATCCAAAGAAGTGGTTGTGTATAGGAGATTTCAATGAAATCATATACCAAAGGGAGAAATATAGGAGAGCTAGAAGAGAGGGAAAAAATATGGAAGCATTTAAGGAAGTGTTGACAGACTATGGGCTATGTGACTTGGGACTCAAAACAAGATATTACACATGGGCCAACAATAGATCAGATAATACTTTTACCAAAGAAAAACTGAACAGAGCCATAACCAACTCAAATCGGTGTGCAAAGTATAGGGAGGGAGAAGTGCAAGTGCTACTAACATACTCATCTGATCATAGCCCCATTGTCATTACTTTACAATAGAAATAGGAAATGAAAACAAAAGGTAGATTTGTGACCAGATATGAAGACAGATGGTCGACCTATGAAGACTGCGAAGAGGTAATAGCAAGGGCATGGCAGCAAGAGGGGACATCAACTCATAGGATACAATCTATACAAGAAAAGTTAGCCAAATGTATGACAAATTTGAAGAAATGAAGCAAAGCAAAAGAATACAATAAACAAGGAAGAATGAATATGAAGTTGCAAAAACTAAAGGAAATTCAACAGGCAAAAAGTGTAGAAAATGTGGATCCGATAAAAGTGTTGCAAAAGGAAATTGAAGAAATGCAAGAGAATGACCATTTGAAATGGAAACAGAGAACAAAAGTCACTTGGCTACAACTAGGGGACCGTAATGCCAAATACTACCATATTTGTGCCAACCATAAAAAGAAAAGAAATACAATTCAGCAAATAACAAATACGAGTGGGGCCTCCATTACAAACCTATACTTGATTGGCAAGGCTTTTACAGACCATTATAGAAGCTCGTTCACATCTTCAGGCCCTAGCAATAGAGAGTTTTCTCAATGCAACTCCAAAGAAAGTTACACATGCAATGAAAGCTAAATTGCAAACACCTTTCAACAAAGAGGAGATAAGAAAGACTGTGTTTCAAACGAGGCCATATAAAGCACCAGGGCCTGATGGGTATGCAGCATGCTTTTTTCAAAAACTTTGGTATGTGGTGGGAGAACAGGTATGTCAAGTTGTACTCTCTTATCTAAATCTTGAACAAGATATGGCAGAAATCAATTTCACCTATTTAGTAATGGTTCCAAAGTCCTCTAATCCAGAAAATGTGAGTGAATATTGGCCAATAAGTTTGTGTAATGTAATCTACAAAATCATTACAAAAGTATTGGCAAATAGGTTGAAAAAAATCTTTCCATCAATTATTTCAAAGAACCAATGTGTTTTTGTTCAAGAAAGGCTAATTTTTGACAATATCATAGCTGCATATGAGACACTCCATACAATGAAGACAAAGATGCATGGTCAAAAAGGATATATGGCTTTAAAATTGGATAAGAGCAAAGCCTATGATAGAATAAAATGGAGATTTCTTCAATAGACAGTGTTGAAAATGGGGTTTAACACTAGATGGATTGAGCTAATACAGAGATGCATTACTACCCCTTCATCTTCTATTCTATTAAATGGGATTCCCCAAGAAGTGTTTAGATCCTTAAGAGGGCTATGAAAAGGATGCATTCTATCCCCATTTCTATTCATTCTATATGTTAAGGCATGATCTGCACAGTTACAGGTGGCAGAGATGAAAAGATTGATTTCAGATGTCTCATGCAAGAGGAAAAGCTAAAATGAACCGTGTTTTTTTTGCTAATGATTGCCTTCTATTTTGTCAAGCAAACATGAAGGAATTGGTAGCTTTAAATTAATTTCTTCAAGCTTATGAAATAGCATCTGGACAAAATCTCAATAGAGATAAGACAACTTTATTTTTCAACACTAAAACCAAATTACTAGCAAAGAGTCACATAAAAAAGTTAGCTGGGTGAAAGATGCTTCAAACTTAGGGGAATTTTTAGGCCTACCATCTCTTATTGGAAGGTCAAGTTAAATGAATTCCAAGTTATTCTTGAAAGAGCAAGCAAAAGAATAGGAAATTGGAAAACAAAATTTCTATCATAAAATGGAAAGGATATACTGCTTAAAGCAGTTATTCAAGCCATTCCAACTTATAGTATGTCTATTTTTTTATTACCAAAGGTTCTATGTCAAAAGCTTAATTCCTTAATGGCTACATTTTGGTGGGGAACTCAGGACAATGCAGCTAAGATACATCGGAAAAGTTGGGACAACCTCAACACTAGCAAAATAGGATGAGGGCTTGGGTTCAGAGACTTGATGACTTTTAATCCAGCCCTCTTGGCAAAACAGGTGTGGAGACTTCTCATAGATGAAGAATCAATAGCTAGCCGAATTTTCAAAGCCATTTATTATCCCAAAAGCTCCATCTTAGAGGCAAAAATAGGTTCTAGACTATCCTTTGTATGGAAAAGTATAAGATCTGCAATCCCAATTGTCAAGGAGGGTCTGATATGGAAAGTAGGAGATGACAAAAGCATTAATGTATGGATTGATAATTAGATTAAGAGAGATGGACCCAACAGAGTGCAATCTGATAGAAAGACTCTACCACAAGAGGCAATGGTTGCTAATTTAATAGACCAGAAAACTAAGTGGTGGAACTTACAACTCCTAAGAGAAACTTTTGATGTAGAAGAAGTAAAAGACATCTTAAAGATTCCAGTCTCATAAATTGACTCGCCCAGCAAGATGAAATGGAAAGGAACAAAAGATGGAAGCTTTTCTGTAAGGAGTGCATACCACCTGCAGAAACAGAACTTGAAAAGAGAACAAGGAAGATCATCCAGGTCAGATGCAAACAAAGAGTTATGGAAGACAATTTGGAACTTGCATTCACCAAATACTGTTAAGGTTTTCATGTGATGAGCATGCATGAATGCATTACCAATCAAAATGAATTTATGTAGGGAAGATGTTACCAAAAATTCTCTCTATCCAATTTGCCATCAAAGTGAGGAAAATCCAAGACATAGTTAATGGTCCTGTCCATTGGCACAAAATGTGTGGATAATGGGATGTAGGATGTTGCAAAAAGCCTCGATGATAGAAGAAAATTTTGAAAATATATTCAAGCAGATTATTAGCAGGGTAGAGCTAGAAGAATTGAGCTTGTTTGCAGAGATAGCGAGAAACTTATGGTTAAGAAGAAATAGATGGGTCTTCGAACAACAGTTTTTAGCTCCATCAGTTTTGTTTAATAGGTCCAAGCAAGCACAAGAAGGGTTCTCACTAGTAAATGACAGACAAAACAACCGCAACAAGAACTAGAATAACAACAAAACATGCAATGGCAACCCCCCCCTCGAGATTGGTTGAAAATAAACTAGGATGCAGCAATAAGGGAAGCAAATAAAACAAATGTGTTGGAGTGGTCGTAAGAGATAGTGAAGGGCAAGTCATAGCAACACTTATGCAACTAGTGTCTTTTTGCACACAACCTGAAATAGTAGAGGTTCGAGACTTCATCACAGCAACAATTTGGTGTATAAGTTTGGGATTGCAATATGTGATTTTTGAGGGAGACTCGAAGCTATTTGTAAATGGAATGCAAAGTCAAAAAGACAAAAAAGGCACTCTAAACTGCTTGGTGGCAGAACAAACACCATTTTGGCGAGACAATCTAGGACATTAGGCACACCAAGCGAGAAGGGAACAAAGTGGCCCATTGTTTAGCTCAACAAGCAGTGGCACTAGGGGTTGGAATTATGGATGTAGATTATGTCTCACCATGTATCTTACCTCTTGTAATGGCTAAATGCCAAACTATACATTGAAATGAATGAAGAAGAAATGTTGCTTAAAAAAAAAGGATTATCTTTTAATTGTTAAAAAACTAAAATGGTAGATAATATTACTTCATCATAATAAGATGAATGTAAAATGAGACCACTAATGTGGTCATTCGGTAGGTACAAGCTGGTATTCCGTAGTCTCGAGGTCAAGAATTCAAATAAGACGTAAGTCAAAATCGCTTGCAGTAGTAGTGCCTGAACCAAAAGTCTATGAAATGAGTTTTGGACCGACTGACACCTTGGTGGTACTGTGGTGACGGGCTTATCCTTTTGGGCAATAGATATAGCTAAAATCAGATATTCTACAGCAAGAAATGGCTTCTATAATCACGCCTAAGGAGGATAGTTATGTTGGTTGCCCGCACCTCCCATTTTGCCAAAAAAATGAATAGATGAATGTAAAATGAGAGAGATCCTTTGATCCGAATGGGTACAAATATAAACTTTACACTATCTAATAAAATGAATCCACGTCAGCATTTTTTCTTTGTTATCACATACCCAAATGTAGCGGATCTCAAGCTATATTAGGCTTCTGCCAAGTCCTTCTTTTCGTACCCCCTCTTCCCTTGTCATCCTTCTCAAGCTCTCTTTTCTCTTTTCAAATCCAGTCTTCATACAAAAAATCAATCAAAGGAAAAGAAAAAAAAGCAAATTAATTGATTACCTCTCTTTCTCTTCCTCAAATCCAATCCTCATACAAAAAAATCTATCAAAGATAAAAGAATAAAAAACAAATTAATTGACTATCTCTCTTGCTCTCTCCTCAAATCCAATCCTCATACAAAAAAATCTATCAAAGATAAAAGAAAAAAAAGTAAATTAATTGACTACCTCTCTTTCTCTTCCTCAAATCCAATCCTCATACAAAAAAATCTATCAAAGATAAAAGAATAAAAAAAAAATTAATTGACTATTCTAGATAAAAGAATAAAAAACAAATTAATTGACTATCTCTCTTGCGCTCTTCTCAAGTCCAATCCTAATATTTGTTTTGATTTGTTGTTTTACCAAGTGGTTGTTCACTCACGACTCGTCGTGAGACAGGTGATGGACTCAGCGACGAGTTGACACTACGGTCGTTGAACATCTTAGATTTCTTCATCTTGGGAAGGGTGTTCTCGTATGTTGGCTAGTTGTGCCGCATGTGCGATTCTCACATTTCAGACTTCTTCAAGTGCCTTGTTAACGACATTGATGAAGTAGAGATTTTCCTCTTGTGGTAAATGAGATTAACTCCTCTAGTCTATTCACATCTCAGGATCTTCGGTTGTGCATTGAATGCAAACATGGAGATAGACTTGAAGAGAGAGCAAGCTTGTTTTGAGAGAGAGAGAGAGAGAGAGAGAGAGAGATGGATTGAAGAACCCAATGACAGACTTGAAGAAAGAAAAAGCTTGTTGTGAGAGAGAGAGCAACTGAAAAAGAAACATTGTGTCCCGCGACTGAGTCTTGATAGAGGAAAGTTTTATCAGTTGTATTTAAGTCTATTATAAGCATAAGAAATATACTGATGTATCTTCCTCTCATTGGTTGGGTTTAAATTGGAATTATCATCTATTTGGATTTAAGTTTTTCTCAAAATGAGAACGTCGTTTGTAAAGTACTCTATTAAAAATATATTTAGAACGAAATTTTTCGATGAATGTTATTCTAAAACTTCTACACTGCACATTACTTAAGTGACATAATTTTGTTTGAAATATAATTTTTAAAATTTGAATTTTATAAATCACATTTAATCATTTAAATATCTGAATAGCATACTATACGCAAGGACATGAGAAAAAAATACATCTATAGTTATTGACACTTCTCCAATTAGCATGGAGAGTTACAAAACTAAAAGCTCAGTAAATAGTAGAGGTGTAACCAGGCTGGAATGGTCCAGCTTTGGAGAAATTTGGAACCAAATTGATATCCACCAATTTTGCATTTTCAAGAACTAATTTCGCACCGATTATCTCCTAAGTTAGTTCTTCTGTTGTTATTGATTCTGGTTCGATTCGATCCGATTTTTCAGTTTTAATATACTACATCAATAATATGGTATAGTATATTATAATATATAGTGATATAGTATTAGTATAATTATTAATACACACTATATAATATTAGTATAACTATCAATACAAAACTATTTTATATATGATTATATATTATATATAAAAATTATATACAATATAAAAAATTAAAATACATATGTATATAAACCGGTCAGATAAAAAAAAAGGAAAAATTGGAACCAAATTGATTTTGACCGATTGTAAGAAACTAAAACCAGTACCGGATCGAACCAAACTCAGCATCGAACCAAATCCATTGGTTCAGTTCGATCCAATCTAGTCTAGTTTATTAGTTCACCAATTTTTTTATTTTTACATTTCTAGTAAATATTGTCTATCTAATGATAGTATTGTCCATTAAGGTTGTGTTTGATTGTCGAACTAAGTTGAGTTGATCTGTGTTTTTTATGAATAGTAGTGAGTTGAGATGATTGAGTGAATTTTGTGAGACTCATTTAAATGAGTTTAAAACGTGTTTGATTGAAAAGATAAATTTTATGAATATTTATGAAAAATTATAAAAATGGTGAACCTACGCATTGTTAACTGGCAGTGGTTGCAGTATCTGTCTCCCCACGCACGCGCCAATCTGTAATAATGATAAAAAAAAAAAAAAATTGTAAAGTAGAAACTACTTGGGGCCAGAGGAGAGCGAGAGAGTTGGTGGTAAAATAGAGTGAGTAAACCAAAACAAAAAAAATAAAAAGAGGTAATCTGGGATACGGTCTGGCTGTATTTTTCGAAAGGTGCAACCCATTTATTTAAACCAATAACAATCTAACACATACGTTGGCTACACTAAAAGTAAAAAGAAAACTGCTGAATCCAAGGTTTCAAATTTCATATCTACATGTAGATTTTGATGATAACAAATAAATTCAAGTCTCAAGCTTCAAATTATTTATGCAATGGAATGAAGCGCACATCAAGCATAAAAGAACAAGTCTACAAATGAAACTCATAGATTATTTTTGTACATCTCTTGATAAAATTCAAAATTGGATTAAGGCTCAAAATTACTCTTTTTTCTCATAAAACATTAAATATTTTTTTCACATATGTAAGACATTTTTAAATGTCTTAGTTTTGAAAATTATGTTTTTCACATGTGCATAACATCATCAAACAAAATAATTTCAAAAATTATATTTTTTTATATAAAAATTTGAATTTATAAAATGATTGATTATCATATTTGACATGTACATATTTTGTTTGAAAGTTTTGAAGGGAGGTGTTGTGTTTTTTTTGACAAATGCAAAAAGTAGATAATTTTGTTTGAAAATCTTGAAGGGTAGTTGTGTGTTTTTTTGACAAATATAAAAAGTAGATGATTTTATTTAAAAATCTTAAAGGGTGGTTGTGTTTTTTTTTTTACATATGCAAAAAGAAGATGATTTGGTTTGAAAAATAAATCATGCTTATTTTGTAATGTATGAAAAGCAAAAAATTAGGTTTGATTTCTTTGAAAAATGAATGGAGTTGTCTTTGACAAATGCAAAAAGAAATGTTTTTATTTGAATTTTTTGAAAAGTGAATAGTGCTCTTATTTGACATGGGAATCTTTTCAAATTTGAAATTGAAAACTCATTTGCCTATAAAAAGCTCACTTGAGTTTTGCAAAAATCAAAACAAGAGCTTACACATTTATTGCTAAGTTTTGTATCATTCTTTCAAAACTCTCATTCTCTCTTTTCTAAAGTTTTGAGCCTTAATTCTTATTATTTTTTAGAGAGATATAGGTTGCGCTGTATTGTTTCTATCTCACTCATTGAGGAGTGTACTTTGATAGTCTACCCACTATCAACTCTTGTATCAATAAGAGGGTGGGTATAACCCTTGTGTGTGTAGAAGGTGTTCTATACAGGGAATAGTTGAATCACCAAATGTGAGGTGATTAAAAGTGTAGAGGGTGTTCTACACGGATTCTTTGGAGCAGTGCTGCTCAAAGTGTAATAGGTTTCTATCTCCACTTAAAGGAGATTGAATACTGAATTTGGGATCTTCAAGGGGTAGCTTGAGGCGAGGACGTAGGCAGTGGGGCTGAATCTCGTAAAAATACTGAATTTGCTTCTTCTTACCCTACTCTTTATATTTCTTGCTGCTTTATATTCTGTTTATATTTTATATTGTGTATTTGATTAATAAGTGTTAATTTTTATAATATAACTCAATTCATCCTCCCCTCTTGTGTTAGTCATCTGGGCAACAAAAACATTCACACCCGATTATAGAGATTGAAAGTGATATCAATAGTGATGTAATTTTCGCGCGGAAGCAAACTTCCCCTCCAAGCAAACTTCCCCTGCAACAAGAAAACGTCCGTCGGCCAGCTTCCTCTGCATCGCAGCTGTGAGCTTCCAGCTTCCCCCCATCGCCGAGCATTCCCCGCTGCAAGCCAAGCTTCCCCTGCATCGCAGCTTCCCCGTCGGCCAACATCCAGCTTCCCCGGCATCAAGCATTCCCCGCTGCATCATTCGCCGAGCATCCAGCTTCCCCGTCGCCAAGCATTCCCCGCTGCAACATTCGCCGAGCATCCTTCTCTCCATCGCCGACCTGCCAGACACCAACCAATGAGCAATTCATGGATGATTCTAGTGCCTCCTTTGTGCCTCAAGTATTTTTCATTTTTCACATATACTATGTTTGACTGAATATTTCAATAGTATTTTTTGCCTGTGCGTAATGATAATTGATGGACGATATAGGAAGATGCAAAACACAAGAATCCTATTCTGTATTGATTATTAAGGAGGATTGCAAAAATCAAGAAAATCAGAATTAAAATTCAAAACCATAGCTGTACCGATTGCCTCATTTATTCTACTGTTACAAATATATATTTGATTGTAATTTATATTTGTACATAATTATAGTTCCTACATATATGCAGCTACCCAAAATAGGCTTGTAAAAATTTGTATATATTATTCTGATATTCAATGAAAACAGTATGGTGTTTCTTTTCCATTTTTACTCTGTGTAACGTTACTCTTATATTGATGTTGTACCCAAATTGTATTGATGGACTATATAGGAAGCTGCAAAATAGAGAGAAACTGTTGTGAAATTATTCTAATATATTATCTCAAATATTAAATAAGACTCTATATACAATAAATATTATTAAACATAGTTTATAAATATTAACTCCTAAGTTCCACAAAACATGAATTGATATAAATGTTGATATGATTTAGATTTTGTATTTGCATTATTGACATAAAGTGTCTGGATGTAATGTATTATTTAGACTTTGTATTTGCATTATTGACATAAAGTGTCTGGAGGTAATATATTATTTAGACTTTGTATTGCCATTATTGACATAGGGAAATATGAATCGATATAGGCACATGTTTGTATAGGTACAGGATTTCGTGAGGTGCACTGGATTTTGTTTTCATGGGTAGGTGTTTTGTAAGTTTTATTGATTTGTATAAGCACATGTTTGGTTTTTCTTATTATTGCCTCTGTTTGGATTATTATAAATGTATTTTCCCTGGCCTTTGGTTGTTTAATAAATCATCATACGACATAAAAAATAAAAAATCTCCTTTATTTCAAACACCAAAAGTTAGATCTTAATCTTCACATAAAAACCCTGCTCCTATCATCATTTTCTCATGACAAAAATAACGAATGGTAAACTGTTAAAGGACAAACAATGATACACAAGTGCTATAATATAACACTCAATCCCAAATTGGGCATGATATCATGTTGATCCCGATCTGACTTTTGTTCTGCCCTTTTATCCTCCGAACTAATTTAATTGTATATTAACATGATAAACTTTAATTGCCATAAATCTTACACTCCAAAATATGGTAGGCCATGAAGTCCTTAACAGGTGCAACATTATCATGCATGAGCTAGTTTACTAATTAGTTGCACAAGTCAAACACGTATCCAGGTATAATATTATCATACTGCAATTAATTCTATGCAAATAAATATCCAAGTACAATTTTTTCCAAGTATTTAAATGATAACTACTCGAAAATACTAGAAGTTTAAAAAAAATTGTAGAAGTTAGAACATAATGAATTTATTAGCACAAAGGCTTTTAAGTGGCAAAAACAAAGAAGTTTGAGTTCTTATTTGAATTTGAATTTGAAAAAAAATAATTGATCTAAAGAAATGATTGTGAATATGAGATGATATCAGTTTACTAATTAGGTGTACAAGTGAAACACATTTTTGTACACTAGGAGGAATAAAAGCAGCACAATTCACTTGTTGAGTTATATATACTTAACATGTTTTTTTTTTCTTTTGGCAGGTACCCATTTATAATCTTCATAGTGATGAAGACCGGTTTGAAAGTGACATTCAATGTGACGTCAATGTCGATGATAATGTGAATGTCGATGATGAGGTTAATGTTAGTGATGAAGTTCCTGTTGACGATGGGGTCAATGTCGAAACTGGAGTGAATGTGATTCCCTCATT
Organism: Platycarya longipes; assembly: GCA_036559045.1. Lineage (NCBI taxonomy): Eukaryota > Viridiplantae > Streptophyta > Magnoliopsida > Fagales > Juglandaceae > Platycarya > Platycarya longipes. The sequence goes on along the minus strand of CM071790.1, from coordinate 25,870,731 downwards.
TAGTAATGGTCTGCCGGAGCCATTCATTGGTATGGAATTTGAGGCGGTCGAGGATGCCCAAGTATTCTACACGGCATATTCAAGACGAACATGATTTTCAATCCAGACTAATCATACCCGAAGGTCAAAAGAAGATAAAAGTCTTTGTGCAGTAGACTATGTTTGCTCAAGACAAGGCCATTGGTGGGTAAAAGTAAATGTCCAAAATCGAGTAAGGCTAGAAGCCGATGAGATAAGGATCGGATGTAAATCAATAATGAGGATAAAGAAAAAGGGTGAAAAGTGGATAGTCAATAAATTTTGCTCTGGACATAACCATGTATTATTCAGCCCTAGAAGTACTAGTCTCCTCTGTGGAGATAAGGGAGTTAGTAAAGCTCAAAAAAACTTGATTTTGACTTTGAATAAGTCTGGTGTTCCGACGAGGAAAATAATGTCGATATTAGAAAAAGATGCAGGTGGTACCTTTAGTGTCGGTTGTATTGGTAAGGATGTAGAAAATTTTGTGAAAAGTAAACGGAGAAAAATATTTGAAGAATAAGGGGATGCACAAAGATTGAATAATTATTTTCAAGAGCGGCAGCGCAACGAGCCTGATTTTGTGTTTTCCATGCAAGTTGGTAATGACGGATCTATAGGTAATTGTTTTTGGGCTGATGCGCATGCAAGAGTTGCATTCCAATATTTTGGAGATGTTGTTACGTTCGATGCCACTTACCTAACCAATATCTATAAGCTACCATTTGTACCATTTTCTGGAGTTAATCACCATCATCAGACATTTTTGTTGGGGGTGTGCTTTGTTAATTAATGAAACGACGGAATGATATACATGGTTGTTGAGAACTTGGAATATAGCAATGCTTGGACGTGCCCCTTTGACGATAATTATAGATGATGACAAGGCAATGGCGAAGGCAATTGTAGATGTCCTTCCGGATTCAAAGCATAGGTTGTGCTTGTGGCACATTTTACAAAAATTCCTTGAACACTTGGCCCATGTATACAACAAATTTCTAAACTTTGGGAACAAGTTTAACCATTGCATCCATAAAACACTTACTACGGATGAGTTCGAGCAACAATGGGCACGGGTTATGATGAAATATGAGCTTGTTGAAAATACTTGGCTGCAAAACCTTTATGAACGACGGAGTAAGTGGGTGTCTGCCTTCTTTCGCACAACATTTTGTTCTGGCATGTCAACAACTTAGAGGAGTGAAAGCATTAATAAATTTTTCAAAGATTATATTCGGTAAAGGCCAAGCACTGTGATTAGCGACTTTGTGCATCAATACAAAAAAGCCATAGATGCACGTTATTTGAAAGATAAGCTTAAGGATGTTCAGACGGGTTCGACACAGCCAATTATAAAAATACCTTTTAAAATCGAAGAGGAGGTGGCATGCATTTATACTAGGAAGTCTTTCAAGAAATTCCAAGATGAGTTGTTCAGTAGTCTACAGTACTATGCAAAAAAATTGTATGCAACTGATGAGGCAAAGACTTATGGAGTGATAGCTAATGATAGATAGATACCTCATTACCATGTGACAGTGGATGGTGATGATATTACATGTACATGTCATATGTTGGAGTTTATGGGGATCCTCTGTAGGCATATCTTGTGTGTTTTAGGCAAAAAAGTGAGATTAAATAGATTGTCACAACATTATATTTTAGAGAGGTGGACTATTAATGCTAAGAATCGATCCATTTCCGAGATACCATCTCCCAATTGGCTAGTGAGAGATGTGTAAGATGAGGTGTCTATTTAAAAAAAAAAAGTCAATGATACAGCTACATGACATTGTTGAACTTGCAGCAAAATCAGAAGAAAAACACAAGCATTTCACACGTGCATTGGATAACGTTCACAAAGAATTGCTTGAAATGGATGCACATGCCCAACGTGTACAAGGAGTTGAGCTAGAACCTGAAGGTGATCAGCCAAGAAGCTAAGTTCAGTCAAATTTGACTCAAACAGTGCATGATCCTCCAAGAGTACCCACAAAAGGACGCCCAACAAGAGTACCCACAAAAAAAGGCCTAAAGTCAAAAAGATTACAAAACCTAAAAGAAAACCAACCAACTAAGAAAAGATGTTGTGGCATTTATAAAAATGAAGGACGTGACAGGAACCATTGTCCTTTAGTGAGGTATTGTAGATTTTTATTTTTTATTTGTATTTTTTTAATCATCAAAGTTTTAATGATTTTTTCAAAGATTAGCGGCATGTTTATGTAGAAATATTAATGGTACTAGTATTGTGGCACCTGGGCGCCTAATGTCCAGCGCACTAAGTTGTAGGTTTTTTTATTATTTATTTGTATTTTTTATTTTATTATCATATTGTGTTTTAAAATTTAATATTTATGTAGGAACATTGGGGGTACATTTGAGACACCTTTACAACTTGTGCCGGCATGCAGTCCAGCGAACTAACTTGTAGGTTTTTAATTTTTTTAATGCTATTTATTATTATTATTATTATCAATGTGTTATTGTATTTTTATTGTGTAGGAACATTGGGGGTACATCTGAGACACATGTTGAACCTGCGCCACCTACGCGCTAACTTCGATAACTGATGAAGGTTTGCTTAAGTCAATATTCAAAAATAAATTTAGAATTTATATGTTTAAAATCGTCTTGTAAGTTAAGCATATTTTTTTTTCTCATATTTCAGGATGATGGTAAAGTTTTTGAAGTATTTTTAGAGGGAATGACAGGCTTTGACAATGAAGTAAATATTATAGATGTTATTCTTTGGATGTAAAATATTTTTTGGATGTAAAAATGAACGACGAGTAAAAATATTACGGAGTTATTTTTTGTAATCTGACTGTTTATTGTAATAGTGAAGTAGAAATATAGTTGATATTGTAATAGTGAAGTAGGAACATTGTATATTAAAGCAGTGACTTTGTGCAAACCCTATTGTTTTTGCTTTTAAGACATGTTTTTTAATATATGTAATTAAATTACTAACTTTTTGATATCATATATTCGACTCTTTTTCCAAGTCCAATTGTAGTGATGTATATGACTTTTCAAGCCAAGGTATTCGTTTTGAACAATTTTTTAAAAATGAAAAAATATCAAATTAAAAAAAGTAATTAGAATATTGAGACCCCAAAATTATCAATAGCAAAATTTCAAAAAAAGGGTATGAAAAAGTTTATACTTGGAAATTAAATAAAGTGGAAATTGAATTTAAAAATACATGTCTTTAATTTAGATTTAATTTAAAATTTTAATGTTTAATGTCGTGAAATTTGGACTTAGTCAAAGATAAAAATATAATTTTATAATTTTAATGTTGAATATATTTTTACACTTCAACCATCATCACGTGTCACGTAGTATTATATAGTACTATATAGTACTATTATAAGTAAATTAATGTGTAACTATTAACTATAATATATACTACTAGTCTATATTAGTATTAGTTATTACTCCAATAATTATAGACTAGTAGTATATATTATAGTTAATAGCTACACATTAATTTACTTATATGGTACTATTCTAATTAAATTAATGCATAATTTTTACTATAGTATTAATTATAATAATATTAATTATATTAGCACTTTAACTATATTAATATGTAGTACTATTAGTACTATAAATTAAATTATGCATAATGTTTACTATAGTATATCATACTAGTATTATATTACTATATAAAACTATAATACTAATATTAATATATAACTATATAATTAATTATTGTAGGAATATATGAAGTATATTATATTACTATAAATATAGCACTATATGGTACTATAGTATATAGTACTATATATAATTAGTTATTATTAACTGAAAATGTCAAATTAGTTCAAAGAAAATGGTCAAAAATAGATGTAACTCTTGTTATAGAGTAGGTGCCAAAGAACTAGGGTTTCGGGAATCACCAATTCGTGCAAGACCTAGGGTTTCCAGACTATAAACTCCAAGATCAAACATAAAGAAAGAGGGATTTACTGCGGGGCTTGCGACGACTGCGAAATGGCTTCAGACGGCTGCAACCGGGGCTTAAGACTGCTGCTTCACACCCACGCGAGAAAGAATTGTGAGACGGACGAAATGGGGGGGAGAAGGGAGGGGTTGGATTTACGAGAGCATCAAAGACGAGAAGAAGATGAAGGGAAGAGAAGAAGAAGAGAAGAGGATGAAGGGAAGATCGAACAAGAGAAGTCACGAAACAGGGGAGAAGGAGATGCTCGAAGAGGAGGAGACCGTTTTCGGGAGAAGGGGGAACAAGGGGAATGACCGGTTGGATGTGAAATTAGAAATAAATGAAAGATCGAATACGAGCAACTACATACTTATCTCTTAAACTTAATACCTGTCGTGCACTGATTAGTGGGCTGCATTTTAAATTAGGTGCAGCCGGACCGTATCCCAGCTACACCCAAAATAAAAAGGTGCAGCTCTTGTTTCATCATCTACAATAGTATTACAGTACATCGAGCTATCTTTCAATTGAATTAAATTGATGTTTTTAAATAATAAAATAAGTTTAAAATATAATGTATAACATATGTGATAGAGTTTGACAACTAAATCCAGCCTAAACTACATCTCACAAAGTCGGCCAATCAGCACAAATCAAAGCCAGCATCGGCATTTACAACATATGTGATGATACACTCATAACGATTTTTATAACTATTTTATAATTTGTAGTGTTATCAATTTTTTTTATTTTTTATTATTTTACTTTAAGTATTTTTTTAATATTTTTAATCATTAAGAAAAAATAAAATAAAAACATATAATTTTATTAATATTCATATTCTTAATCACTAAGTAAAATTAAAAATTAAAAAAAAAACTAAATGCAAAAAAAGTTGTAAAATTATTGTAAAATTGTTGTGAGTGTATAATTTCTCTTACAACATATATTAACTTCATTTCCAGTTGCTCTTTGCTGTTTCCAAAAAACAAAACAGAAAAACAAAACAAAAAAAAGGAAAAGAAAACCCCATAGCAGAACGAATAATGTTCAATAATAAAAAGACAAGGTAAGAAATAATTAACAATTATCAAAGAACATGTAATGATACAAAGCAAACAGTTCACAAACTTAAGTGTATATATATATATATGATAAAGATTGAATGTGAACTACAATAATCAACCAAACACACTTCGGCCACATTGGGCCTTCCAATAAGTAAAGCAATTTCTTAAGAAGCAGGTATGTGAATAACTGGAAAAATAAAAATAAAAAATAGAAAGAAAAAAATGGAAAAACAAAGAAACCAACTATTTTTCTGCAAAATGATGAGGATTTGCTTGGCAAGATGTCAGAAGTCGGGGAAGTGATCCAGAAGAGAATGAATGCGAGACTTAAAATATGAGATTTGGTAGTTTGGTTATACAATTCATCTCACTTCATTACATTCCAATTTTTTTTTTTCATTTAATTATTATAAAACTCTCACATAAAATACAACAAGCTTATAACCCACACAATGAACTAATAGTTATTTATACTACATTTTATATATTTATATTTATACATACATGATGTATAATCACTATAATAATTATTCAAATTAAGAATTAATAATAATTAGCCAAAATATAAATACCTTAAAAATAGATAAAACAATATATATCGATATAAAATAAAGCATGAGCATAAAATATATATCCGAGCCTGAATTTTATAAATTAAGAATTAATAATAATAAATCAAAATAAATACCTTAAAAATAGATTAAAAACTATATATTTTATTAAAACGAAACATGTGCATAAAAAAAATAGTCTACTTTATTAATAAAATATTTTATGGTCAATTTACAATTTGAAATAATTGGGAAAACATCATTTATAATTAATACAATTGGTGTTGTCTATGCATTGAACCCTGAAAATGCCAGTAATTTAGTAACAAAATACATATATAAAGAATATCAAGCAACTTCATGACATGCAACAAGTGTGTATGAGTCAAAATTTCAGCCGCGAACCGAAACTCCAACAGCGTTAAGATCAGTGATCACTATCATACAGGAAAATTTTCGTTAAGTACTGACAGCCATAAAATCAGTAAAGATATTAATACCTTTCAAAAAAAAAAAGTAAAGGTATGCATCACTTCTCATTAATAAATGCGGATGGTTTATCGAGAGAGACTACAGTACTGAAAAGTAGCATTTTTAATTAGGATGGTTTTATGCTTTACAGTGGCAGATAGAGATATGATTTAGGCCATATTTGATTTTAAAAATAAGATTAAATGAAATAAGATAAAAATTTTAAAAAAATATTATTATAAAATATTTTTTAATATTAATTTTATTTTAAAATTTGAAAAAAATAATTTTAAAATTTGAAAAAATTAAATTTTTTATTATATTTTACATAAAAATTTTAAAAAATATAATAATGAATATGAAATTATGAATTTGAAATTTTTGATTTTATTTTTCAAAATAAACAGAACCTTAATATAGTGAATATGGTGAATTAATAGGGAGCAAAAATTGCAATATTCGGCTATTATATATAATAATAGATAGAGAATTTAATTTTTTTAAATTAAAATAAAAAATAATATTAAAAAAAATAAATTTTAATAAAATTTTATATAACTTTCAATTTTTATCTTTTTCTTATATTTATAATTAAACAAAGAATTTCTAGTGTAGTACACATCCTCCCAGAACAAAAAAGGGTTTTATTCAACCCTCTAATGGATATGGAGACTCATCGAAAAAGTATGTGAAAAGCATAATGAACTATCACATTAAGTATAATGAAATCTCTATGCCCTACTTATACCATATAGGCCAACGTCTAGTATTATAACCAGATCAGACTGTTCAATAAACGGAGACATGAGCATTGGTCCATAGCGAGGCAAGGAAATTAGATGAATCTGAAGAAGACCCAATGGTTGGTTATAATAACGATTCAAGCTTAATAAGATAGAAGGCCAAGGATAGGCCCAAGATTATAGGCCCAACTAGTAAGATCCAAGACTAAGGTTCGACTTAGTGAGCTATTGAGGTACAAGAAAATGCCCAATAAAATCTAAACATAAGGCCCAAGGAAAGGCCTATTTAAGGCCACATAAAGGTTTAAATCTTTGGAAATATGTGGCCCAACAAGTTTTCAACATTTGGAGACAAAGCTTAGGATTCTCATTTCACTATCGCAAGGGGGCATGCAAACATCAAACCATTGTTTTCTTTCCCTTAAAACCATCATACACCCTAGGATTTGTCTTTCAACCATGGTCAGATTTATTAACTTGAGTTTAGGTACTTTACATTTCCAAAACTCCACATCATTTCCATGAATTATAACTTAAACATCATGACTTGCTTAGCTTTCTTCTAATTCTCTTCTTCATGATTTTTTATTTGCAATTTTCGTCTTTTCCTCTTGTTTTTAATCACCCTTAGGCAACCTTAGAATGGTAAAATAAATCCAACTCATGTCATTTGAAGAAATTGCATGTCAATGCCATTGAAGTTCACCAATTGGCACACCAAGTGCGAACCGATGCACTCCATTAAAACCATGGATTTTCAACAATTTTTCATAGAGCTTTTCTGCAACTTATTCAACCCTTGTCATGTCACCTAAACATAGAAAATCCAGACCTAATGTGGAGCCACGAACAGCTCCCATAATCACTCCAAGTAGGAAACTATTCCATCTAGGAAGTGAAGCATGCTAGCTGAAACCTCCAATAATTTTTCATAATTTTCTACTGTAAACTCAGCCCTTTTCACACGCCATTATCATTCCCCCTAGCTCTGGAAATATGTCATAGAATCACCCTCATAACACCTCAGAATCTGCCCACAGAATGATCAAAATGGATGGACACTTTGGTAATGAACCATGTGCTCATTTCTGCTGAACCATGCCCATTCAACCCTTTTTTTCATTTTATGTTCAAGCTAAATCAACCGGCTGCCATTAATACCTCAATGCACACCTGAAAAAGCTACTCAAATAGTGTTTACTATTTGATCATAACAGACCGCAAGGATTGGACAAAGGACGATAAAAAATGACAGCTTTGGAAAGCCAAAAAAATGCCAGCCATGGACTTGGTTTTTGTTGATGACATCATGTGATTCTTGTTCCAACTCCTGAAATCATTCATCATCTACATGGCCTTAATCTGGTCATTGCTCAGGAGATAATCAAGTGATTTGTTCAACTATTTAGCCAAAAACCTAAGCATGCACCCCACCTCACATACATACCAATCACCTTAGCACACTTTAGCCAAACTGTTAGGAATAAGCCTTAACGAATGATAAATTCAAAGTATCACAATGGGAATCAACGATCACACACAACACACTAAGATTTAACTAGTTCAGCTCAATGTGAGCCTATATCCACTGTTGGAGTCGGTCAGAATGAATTCACTATCAAAGGAGATAGAGTAAAAAAGATTAATTACAAAATCCTCACAATCCCAAATCTAAATACATCCAATAAACTCTCAAGACTATTTACAAGAGGATCTTTTCTCTCAAATGTTTGGCTGCTCTCAAAAGTGTCTAAAAGTCACTTTACAACAATATAACATATGCTTATATAGTAAACGGTGTGCAATTCTAAAAAAGGCAGCTCAAGCAACTATTAAGGTTTACATCTTGTTCGAGCTGGAAGTCGAGCGAGAGTTAAACAATAGTCGAGCGAACCTCTCTGTGCAAATTCCGCTCGAGCTGGAAGTCGAGCAAGAAACAAGCAAACCTCTCGAAATGGCACTTGCTCGAGTTGGATGTCGAGCAAGTGTCAAGCGAACTCTTGGGTTGAGGTGTTTATTCAACCGTATTTAAGCCACCACTCAACACAAACCATGCACTCCCTCACTCCTTACTTCTTCACTTGAAGCCTATAAATACTTCTCTTCATCCCTCACTTCTCCCACACCTTCCCCAAGCACATCCTTCGTGTTCTTGAAAGCAAAACACTCTTAGTGTGAGAAAGGAGTCAAATCGTGGGGTTGAGTGAGTACTTTGGAGGGAATTGATATTTAAGAGGATGTTTGGAAACATGTTTAATCTCATATCATTGTATCTCATTTCCTTACTAAACAAAATAAAAATAAAAATACTTTTTAACTTTTTCAAATTAATCATTACAACTTTCTCAAATTTCTAAATCAAAAATAAAAAAATAATTCAACTTTTTTTAATTTTCTAAATAAAAATAATATTAAAATATTATATCCTAACAATGTTTTAACTTTATAATATTTTTTATTCTCTTAACTTTCCCAAAGTCCATTAAATAGTTAACTTATATTATTTTAATACTATTCACAAACCATCTTACTACTATTTATAAAATTCTCATCTCATCTCAGTGCTTAAGCATCTCCTAAGTGTCTCGACTCTCAAGGGCTATGGTTTGGTAAGTAGCTCTATCTTTTATTATTGTTAAGTGATAGATTAACATGTCAGGCTTTAAATTATAAAATGTGAATAAGGCTGTAAATGAAACAGCTTACTCGACAACCTGCTCGATACTTGCTCAGTTAAACTTGAATCGAACTCGACTTATGGAAAAAAATCTCGCTCATGAAATTAGATACCCGCTTGATTAGTAAATGACATTTACCTTACAAAACTCGACTCAACTCGACTAAAACTTATTAAGACTTGCTCGTTTATACTCAAGTAAACTTGTTAGTTTGATTCGATTAAAGTTCATTCATATGTTGTTAAATATATACTCATATATATGTTATATATATATATATCTATTGCTAATAATATAAGCATAGCACTTTTATAATTAAATATGTAACATATAATATAATTACTTATGTCAATATAATGAATATACTTTATAACTATATTTTATAATTTGTACAATAACTAGTCTATAAAATTTAATAATTTTATATATTAGTATGTGGGAACCATGTATAAAATATATATTATCATATTATATGTATTTATTAATAATATATGTAAGTATATAATATATTATTATTATGAATAGATATCAATTAGTTAGATATTAAGTATTAATTTTTTATTAGATTTTTATTTATTTATTTATTTATTTTCATATTTTATTCAAAAAAAATTGAGCTCGAGCTCGAGCTCGAACTCGACTTGACTTGAGCTCGAGTTCGAACTTGAGTTGAAAGTTTAGCTTATTATCCAAGCTTGAACAAAGAATAAGTAAAAATCTTGAGTTTGGATTCGAGTTCAAATATTTTGAATCGAAACGAACTCGACAAGTCAAAGTTCGGTTCGATTAAGCTTGATTACAACCCTACATGGGAATAAAGATTTGATTGAGTTATATGAGTTTGAACTTGAAAAATTGCAATTCGGTACAAATTTAGAATCTTGCTTGTATAAGCCGTTTTGAGATCAAACTTTGTCCATGATATATCTTCATATGATCTTATAAGTTTTATTAATTTTTTATTTGATTGATTTAAAGTTCATATTTAAAGAAAACGTGTCATGATAGCTTTATGAATCAATATTTTAAGTTGATCATCTAGCACACTTCGGCTTCCACTTGTATTAAGTTATCTTGGGTTTATTAATTAAGTTTTCCTAAGCATGAGTGATAAACATCTGGAAGCATGTGTTCATCAAGATAAGAGTTATATTACATGATTTATTTAGGCCTTAAGAGTTCACATGCTAAAGAGAAGTTGGATTCATCATGCATATACTCGATTTGAAGACTTTGTGATGATTTGTTGTTGATCAAGGCATAAATGTTGATAGGATCTCTTGAGACCTAAATCTAAGTTGTTAACCTATCCTTAGAATCTGATCCACTATTTTATACATGATAAATCTCGGTCACACATGCATTCATAGAGATTATAGGTTTGAAATCACATATGATGTGACCATGATCATGTCATAATGCATGACACGGGTTGGATGAAGTTATCATAGTAGATGTTTCATTCTTGCAATTGTAAGACCATATATAGATGTAGGACATAAAAATATGAGGCTTGTGCAATTTGGTGAAACTTGGGATCAATTTGTAAATAGTTAAAAGTTTTGGGACAAAATGTCAATTTCGGGAAATTAGGGGGCAGGTTTACGAATACTAATTTTTAATCCTAGAATTATAACTCTAGTTGATGAGTACACTCTAAATATCTTATTATTAGATTAAAATACTAAAGTGTGAATAAAAATAATGAGATATAATTTCTTTTATTGAATTTAATTTTTATTTACATTGAGATGTCTTTAAGTATTATTTGTTTTCTTTTATTTTTATTTTTATTTTTATTTTTTTAATTTTATTTTATCTTATTTCATTTTATTTGATTCTATTTGATTTTTATTTGTTTTATTTTTTTTGTTGGTGTGAATGAGTGAAAAAGATCAAAATGGGCCCACTAGCAATTTAATTTCACATGGCGCTGGATTTCAATCAGGCTTCAACAAAAAAAGGGGTGGGCTATATTATTGGTTCTAAGCATAAACTCATATGGGCCCTTGCACATGCTAGTTGACGGGCCGTAGAAAATCTATTGGAGATCCACAACTACAAGTCCTCATGCCCCCCCTTGATTTCTACTTGAGTTAACATGCAATTGAAATACGGCAATACACTTTAAGGTCTTGTTTGAATTCGAAGACAAGATGAGACGAGACGAGACGAGATGAGTTGAGTTGAGTTTATTTTTTAATATTATTATTATTTTAGAATTTGAAAAAGTTGACTTGGAAATTGAAAAAACTGTATTGAGATTTGTATTTTATATAAAATATGAAAAATGGGAGGTGCTAGTTACCCCTTTAAAAATCTTTCCGTTTGTATTCCGTTTTGGGATTTATTTCATTTATTTCAGTTTTTTTTACATGATTTTAAAGTAGATGTTTTTAATTAATAAATATATTTATTTTGCATGATTTTTTTGACATTTTAAAATATTTTTTAAAAATATAAAAATATCACATTATTATTTAAAAACATCTATTTTAAAATCATGTAAAAAAACTGAAAAAAAAATCTCAAAACGGAATACAAACGGGAAAGTTTTTAAAGGGAAAGATAGCATTTTCCTATGAAAAAGTGTAATGATGAGTTTGAGATGAGTTGAAACGGGCCTACCACGACTACATTGGACTTTTTACTTGAGAAGGGCACGACAGTGTTGCACATATATAAATTTATGAGTTGCACCGTTTCTAAGGGAGGAGGACGGGAACGAGAGGCTGCAGCACATATACGAACGAACACAGAAAACAATTGAGCTACCGTTTGCTTTGTTTTTCTCTAGAGAGTTTTATGTTGTCCATCATATGCATGGATAGCTAAATTCTCAAATAGGGCTAGAGATAACTTACACACTAGATGATATTTTTAATTTATTTTTAATTCATGTATTTAATTTTTAATTTATTAAAACTCTTTATTTTATCATTCTCAATTTATTGTTAATGTTTTCTTCTTCAAATGATCTTAGAGTTTATTATGTTTATAGATTCGGTCATGCTTTTTCTATTAAATGGATTAGTTCTTTGATTATGTTTAGATCAATTGATTGTCTATATTGATTTAATTTTCTACTGTAATATTGCTCCCTAAGTATATTATTGTCGTTGGATTTTCTCAATGTGGACAACAATTTATATGATTTAAAAGTGATGAATGATTTTTCAAAAAGTTACATTTGGTTTAATTTTAGTTTATAATTTTATATCTTCCTATTAGGAATTTTGAAATTGAATTCTCAATTAAGTTATCAATGAATTAAAAATAATTAAAATACCGAATATATGTAAGAGATTTTCAAAATTTTACTGTTTATCAATTTTGAATACTTTTCCCGTTAATTATTTTGTTTAATTTTAATTTGCATTTAAAATCAAATTTTTATTTTCTCATAAATAATTTAATATATATATATATATATATATTGTAATGAACGAACGAAATTTTCAGCCGCCCCCTGTCCCACCACTAAAATTATGTGAATGACCCCACCACTATTATTTTAAATTCCGCACAGTGATTTGCATAGTGACTTGCATAGTAACTTGCATAGTAATTTCAAAGCCTATAAATATGGGTTTCAGTTGTAATGAAATTCATAAGAAAATATAGAGAGAGAAAGAAAGTTTCAGTTCTTAAGAGTTCTAGAGAGAATTTTTTATTTCTCTTTTGCAATAGTAGTTTCCTTTCTTTAAGTTTCATAACACGTTATCAGCACGACGGTTCTACCAATTCTGAAGCTAGTGGCCTTATTCCTATGTAAGTTTTTCAATATATTATTTGAAATCTTTGATATATTTTATTGATGATTATCTGTGTGAATTTATAAATATATTTTCTGAGATACACATATTTATTTCATTATTTATATGTGTAGAAAATGGTAAATCTTACAAAATTGGAATTTGTTGCTCTTGATATATCTGGAAAAAATTATTTATCCTGGATACTTGATGCTGAAATACATCTTGATGCAATGAACCTGGGAGAAACTATTAAAGAAGGAAATCAAGCATCCCTGCAAGAACGTGCTAAAGCAATGATTTTCCTTCGCCACCATCTTCATGAAGAATTGAAAACTGAATATCTCACAGTAAAAGATCCCTATATTTTGTGGAACAATTTAAGGGAGAGGTATGAACACCAGAAGACTGTCATCCTCCCAAGAGCTCGTTCTCAATGGATGCACCTGAGGTTGCAAGATTTTAAAAGTGTTAGTGAGTATAATTCCGCACTTTTTAAAATAAGCTCAGTATTAAAATTATGCGGTGAGAAAATCACTGATGAAGATATGTTAGAGAAGACTTTTACTACATTTCATGCCTCGAATGTGCTCCTGCAGCAGCAGTGTCGAGAGAGAAAGTTCAAGAAATATTCTGAACTTATATCATGTCTTCTAGTAGCTGAGCAGAATAATGAGCTCTTATTAGAAAGCCACCAGTCACGCCCTACTGGCTCAATATCATTCCCTGAAGTGAATGGTAATAGGTTTGCATCATTCCCAGAAGTGAATGGTGCATCCTTCAGAAGAAATCGGAGGCGTGGACGTGGTAGGAGAAATTATAGAAATGTTGGTCCCAGGAATGACAACATTAAAAGGGATTATAATATACCATATCACCAGAAGTGGTACAATTCAGAAAGGGGTAAAAATCCTCAGAATAATTCTTCAAAGAAAAGTAAAGAGGTGTGCCATAGATGTGGAATGACTGGACATTGGTCACGTACCTGTCGTACGGCCAGGCACTTAGCTGATTTATATCAAGCTTCTATTAAAGGAAAGAATAAAGTGCATGAAACAAATTTAGTAGAACCATCAGATGATTTATTAGATTCAGTAGATGTAGACGTTACTCATTTTGATGTATCTGATTTCTTTAATCATCCTGAAGGTAGTATTGAACACTTAATTGGAGATGGAAGTGTTCCACTCAATTAATGTATTTTCTTTCTATCAGTAATAAAAGTTTTGTATATTTTGTAGAATCATGGATCACATTGGTGAGCTTTTTATCTCTGAGTTGAATGATAAAGATATATGTCTGGCTGACAGTACTACAACTCACACAATTCTCAAAGAAAAGAAATATTTTCAAAATTTAACACTAAGTAAAGCCTATGTCCATACCATATCAGGTTCATCGGATTTAATTGAGGGCTCCGGAAGAGCTTATATTGTGTTGCCTAATGGCACCAAATTTTGTATTGATGATGCTCTATTCTCTTCACAATCCAGAAGAAATTTATTGAGTTTCAAAGATATACGTCGTAATGATTACCATATTGAAACGACCAATGAAGGTAGTAAAGAGCATCTTCTTATTACTAAAACAATATCGGGCCAGAAGCTCGTATTAGAAAAACTGCCTGCTCTATGTTCTGGATTGTATTATACAAAAATGAGAACAATTGAATCATATGTGGTAATGCACCAGAAGTGTATTGACCCTAAAGTATTTATGACTTGGCATGATCGCCTTGGACATCCGGGTTCTATAATGATGAGACGAATTATTGAAAATTCGCAAGGGCATCCCTTAAAGAATCAAAAGATATTTCTACCCAATGAATCTCCGTGCTCTGCATGTTCTCAAGGTAAGTTAATTATTAGACCATCTCCCTCAAAAGTCATTGTTGAATCTCCATCCTTTTTACAAAGGATTCACGGAGATATATGTGGACCTATTCATCCATCAAGTGGACCATTTAGATATTTTATGGTTCTAATTGATGCATCTAGTCCATGGTCACATGTTTGTCTTCTTTCCACTAGAAATGTTGCATTTGCTAGACTTCTTGCTCAGATAATTAAACTACGAGCACAATTTCCTGAATATCCAATTAAGACCATTCGATTGGATAATGTAAGTGAATTTTCATCTCAAGTTTTTTATGATTATTGCATGTCAATAGGAATAGATGTTGAACATCCTGTTGCCTATACACACACACAAAACGGTTTAGCTGAGTCTTTGATCAAAAGGCTTCAACTAATCGCTAGACCTTTACTTATGAAATCAAGACTACCTATTTCTGTTTGGGGACATGCTATACTTCATGCAGCATCTCTAATTCGTATTAGACCATCTGCATATCATAAATATTCTCCATTACAGCTTGCATTTGGTCAACAACCAAATATTTCTCATCTTCGTACTTTTGGATGTGCTGTATATGTTCCAATTGCACCTCCATAACGTACAAAAATGGGCCCTCAACGTAGACTTGGGATATATGTTGGTTTTGATTCTCCATCCATTATTAGATACCTTGAACCCCTTACAGGGGATATGTTTAAAGCACGTTTTGAAGATTGTCATTTTGACGAATCAAATTTTCCGTTAATGGGTAAAGAAAAGTCGGTGCCTGAAGCACGACAAGATATTACTTGGGATAATAAGACCCTGTCTCATTTTGATCATCCTACAAATGAATGTAAACGGGAAGTTCAAAGGATTATTCATTTGTAAAATGTTGCAAATCAGTTACCGGATGTATTTACTGACACTAAAGGTATAGTAAAATCTTATATTCCTGCTGTGAATACTCCAGCAAGGATTGAAGTCCCTGAAGGACAAATTGTCAAAGCAGCAATAGGTGAATCTAAAACACGCCTGAAGCGTGGAAGACCTATTGGTGCAAAAGATAAAATTCCCAGAAGGAAAAGAATACAAAATGAATTTGGTGTTCCTGAAGAACACATATCCACAATACAGGCTACAAATATAATTGATGCTCCTAAAGAGCTCAAATCTTCTATTCCAGAACCTCCTGAAGAGGAAACTCCTGAAGAGTATAAATCTCCTAAAAAAGGACCTCCTGAAGAGATGTGTCATGAAATGTTTTCCCCTGAAGAGGAACAGGTACCTGAAAATAATGAGATCTCAATACATTTCATGAAAACTGGAGAAATTCTGGATAGAAATAAAACTGTTGTCGACAATATATTTTCATATAAAATGGCCCTTGACATTACCAGAAGTAATGAAGAAAGTGAGCCAAAAAGCGTCGAAGAATGTCGACGTAGAAATGATTGGCCAAAATGGAAAACAGTTATTGAAGCTGAATTAAATTCGCTAGCAAAATGAGAAGTATTTGGACCTGTTGTCCAAACACCAAAGGGTGTGATGCTTGTTGGATATAAGTGGGTATTTGTACGAAAACGTAATGAGAAAAATGAAATTGTGCGATACAAAGCACAGCTTGTTGCACAAGGTTTCCTGCAGAAACCCGGGATTGATTATGAAGAAACATACTCTCCCGTTATGGATGCAATCACATTTAGATTTTTGATTAGTCTGGTTGTTACAAAAGGATTAGAAATGCGGTTGATGGATGTGGTCACTGCATATTTATATGGATCCTTAGACCATGACATATATATGAAAATCCCTGAAGGATATAAGATGCCTGAAGTATTTACAAGTACATCTAGAAATATGTACTCAATCAGACTACAAAGATCTTTATATGGGTTGAAGCAATCCGGACGCATGTGGTATAATCGCTTAAGCGAATATCTATTGAAAGAAGGATTTGAGAATAATCCTATATGCCCATGTGTTTTTATTAAGAAATCAGAATCCGGATTTGTCATTATTGCGGTTTATGTTGATGATTTAAATATTGTGGGAACTCCTGAAGAAATCTCAAAAACCGCTATATATTTAAAGAATGAATTTGAAATGAAAGATCTTGGCAAAACAAAACTTTGTCTCGGCCTGCAGCTTGAGCACTTGCCAAATGGAATTTTTATTCATCAGTCCATGTATACTGAGAAAGTCCTAAAGCATTTTTATATGGACAAATCTCATCCTCTGAGTACTCCAATGATTGTTCGAACACTTGATGTGAAGAAAGATCCATTCCGTCCTTGTGATGACGATGAAGAAATTCTTGGTCCTGAAGTACCATATCTCAGTGCAATTGGAGCTTTGATGTATCTTGCAAATTGCACTCGACCAGATATTACATTCTTAGTTAATCTGCTTGCAAGATATAGTTCTGCACCAACTCGAAGGCATTGGAATGGCATTAAACATGTCCTTCGTTACCTTCATGGTACGGTTGATATGGGATTATTTTATCAACGTAGTTCAAGTCCAGAATTGATTGGGTATGCAGATGCAGGTTATCTTTCAGACCCACACAGAGGTAGATCTCAAACTGGATATTTATTTACTTATGGAGATACTGCCATATCATGGAGATCTGTTAAGCAGACACTATCTGCTACCTCTTCAAATCACTCAGAGATCATTGCTATTCATGAAGCAAGTCGAGAGTGTATTTGGTTGAGATCAGTTATTCAACATATCCAGGAAAAGTGTGGACTTCCCATGATCAATAATAGCCCAACAATCTTATATGAAGATAATACTGCTTGTATCACTCAAATCAGAGGAGGATATATCAAAGGTGACAGAACCAAACATATTTCACCTAAATTCTTTTATACTCATGAACTTCAAGAGAAAGGTGAAATTGATGTCAAGCAGATACGATCTAGTGATAATCTGGCAGATTTATTCACAAAGGCGTTACCAACTTCCACATTCAAAAAGATTGTGCATAACATTGGAATGCGAAGACTCAAAGATCTTTTGTCATGCACTTTTCAGGGGGAGTAAATGTGCTGATTGTACTCTTTTTCCTTCGCTGAGGTTTTGTCCCACTGGGTTTTCCTCTGCAAGGTTTTAATGAGGCAATCTTAAAACACTTGTGGATACATAAGAAGACTGTACTATTTTTCTTTCGCCATTGGTTTTTCTTCCCACTGGGTTTTTACTTGGTAAGGTTTTAACGAGGCAGATTCCTTATTGGCGGTCATTCAAGGGGGAGTGTAATGAACGAACGAAATTATCAGCCGCCCCCTGTCCCACCACTAAAATTATGTGAATGACCCCACCACTATTATTTTAAATTCCGCATAGTGATTTGCATAGTGACTTGCATAGTAACTTGCATAGTAATTTCAAAGCATATAAATAGGGGCTTCAGTTGTAATGAAATTCATAAGAAAATATAGAGAGAGAAAGAAAATTTCAGTTCTTAAGAGTTCTAGAGAGAATTTCTTATTTCTCTTTTGCAATAGTAGTTTCCTTTCTTTAAGTTTCATAACATATATATATTAATTTCTTTGATATTCTGCTATTCTTTTAATTTGTCTCCCTGTATAATCAATACTCCAAAGCTTCACTACAATTACCGTATTATTCTTTAGGCGAAATCTCTAGTACTTATTTTATTTTAGCGAGTAATGATACATAGAACTTAAGAAGTTTGTAAGTTAGTTTCTAACTTACTCTTGAAGAATTTATTGATGATTCTCGTACAGACATTACATTTATGTTATAAATGTCACTTGATCATGACTTGTCATATGATACATCATGTAGCATTGGCTACTTTCATACATATCATGTATTATGTTTACTCTTCCACAAGAATGATAGAATACTAATTGTTTTTTAGCATGTTGCATAAAAGGTTATTTTTGTATAAAGCTTGCTACATGTCACAAAAAGAACAAGTCAAATTTTTTTTTTTGTCTCATAAAGTATAGCATGAAGATGTTTTCATACGACCCAATGCCCAATGCTAGGATGATAGAATATTCTAGTAGGACTCCTATGTCCACTCTGGAGGGAGTAAAAATGGAACGGTAATCTCTAAGTTGATAAAGAGCCGTCAACAGATTTCGAATGGATTCTTTTCAAAGAATATTAGAGAGAAGTCATATATGTAGTTAAAGTTGGTGGGTCCATATGTTGTGATGATATGTTTCGATGTCAATGCATTGAGAAATGAGTCTACAGACAACATAGTTTTAACATGAATTGTATTATGGTCATCGGCAAATACTCACAATACAAATTAGAAATTAATGATGATACCAAATGCCATGTTATGAAGGCTCTAATAACAGTGACTATGTCCTGAAGAAAATGTTCTTTATAAAAATTATGCATCAATTTTTTTTTTTGAAAGATGTTAAGGAATCCAAATTATGCATATCATGCATAAATCTCATGTTTATTATTAGTCATGCATATCTTATCTCCGTGCAAGTTTGTTATTTAACTTATTGGGATTTCAAGGAATCTCATTATTCTAGTCCCACTATCATTTTTGAGAATGATAGAAGTCATGTTAAGACCAACCTTTGACGAACATAATGGTGATTAACTCCACTTGGCTTCAGATGATTGAGAACGAGCTTGATCCTAACTAAAAGTGGAGTTAATATTATTGTTCATAGAAATGGTCCTGTTCACCTTAGAGCGTATCAGAGATATGCTTTGAGATACATTTTTCATGAGCCTCGTCTGCAATGAGCAATTTTTTATCATCCAGATTATGTTTTACTTATGCCTTACAACCTGAACCTTTTTAGTGAGGCACTATCTATGGTTAATTTACATGTAGAAATATCTTAGTCTATAATGGCACAAAATATTTTAGTAGTCATTATTTTTTCGCATACTATTGATTGCATACTAGAATGCACTATAGAATATCTATCATGAATGGGGCATATATAATCAAGTATTGCATGTCTCAGGGCTTGAAGTCTTTATTCCATCCCAGGCAGAGGTTGGGAGGCCACAGTAGAGGACTTATCATTTACATGTTGTTTAGTATTTAACAATTGTGTCGAGCGTGGGTTATGGGCAGAGAGTTAAATTGGTTATAGGTTAATTGTTATGCGCATATATTAATTAGAGCTAGTCTTAGTATAATTTGTAGTATCTTAGCCCATTATGGGTATTATTGACTTGTTCCTATCAATCATTTATGTTTTCAAAGTATTAGTAATGTAGAATATTCTACAAATTGGATTATGAATAAATTTCATAGGCATTTGTTGAAATTTGAGGTTCTTTGGCTTCTCGAATGATCATATCTATATTATTGACATTAAAGCAGCAAGACCTTGGAGTCCACAACAACCATGGGAGAAGGCACCCAATTCAAGGAGGTTGAGAAGTTGGTTCTAGGAATAAAGTAGCACTAAGACCTACAAGGACAACGAGTAGAAGACCATCACAAGTCCTTGAAAGATTTAGCTAAAAAGATTGATCTATCATTAGAAATCCTAAATGGGGGCACCAACACTCTCGACACCACCAGAACAAAATTCATGAAGAAAAGTTCCAATCTGAAAGGTTAGGAGACTTATGAGGGATGCAATTTAGATCTATTAAACTTGATTTTCCTAGATCTGATGGGGAAAATCCCACTAGGTGGGTATATAAGGCTAATAAGTATTTTTTCCTACACCATATACCAGATCATCAGAAAATTCAGATGTCTTCTTTCTACATGAAGGGGGATGTGTAGCTGTGCTAACCTGGTTCCAAGATGCAAAAGAGATTGATAGTCTCCACACTAAGGGTGCTATCTGTACCATACGGTGCATGGTAGCTCATTCCCGTAGAGTGGGAGGCAAGGTCCACCTCACCCCCACACTCACTTCAATAATAGACTATAGTTTACTAGGTCCAAATATTATTCTTGGGTCCAAAAGTGATTAAAAATGCATTTTTGAACCCAAATTGTAAATTTAAATTTGTAAATATGACAATAATTTAATAAATATATAGTTTTTCAATTTTCTAGTACATTTGTGTAAGTTGTAGTGTAATAGGGTGACCCTTTTATATATTGTCTTCACAATACAAGTCTCTCACTTGTAATGTGGTAGTCTTTTATTCCACCCCTCCAAAAGCCAGCCACCGCATAGACACATGTACTCACATGGATTATTTTCTCTTGACTATAAAAGAACCACCACGATCAGCAACTTAGGACCATCAAGTAGCAATCATCCATAAATCTCCTCTGTGTTAGTAAGTAAAACCTTAGACTGTCCCTTGGAATACTAACACCGAAAAGCTATCTTCTTATTGCAGTCTAGTTATCTTTGGTTAAGTGGACAGGGCCTGTGGAGCGTTTTGGACAACAATTGTAGTTGCTGATGAATTGTTGGTCGAATGCTAGGTGAAGTATTGGAATTTGGAAATCACATGTAGTTTTGAAAATATAAATTTGTGAGATTTGTATTATTAAACTGTGTTTGTTGCCGAACTGTTCTATGCCATGTCACCTAAGATAATTGCATTTCGTTAATTGCACGTTATTAATGAATTATGCTTTGTTTTGTCGGTGTGCAAACCATGCAACCAAATCAAGGTAGAGTATTATCTTGGTAGAGTTTGCTTGGTCACTCGGAAGTGTGTAGAAATGAGTGACATCCCCTAAGTTGTTGTGGGGCGACAATGTGCTCAAAATAGAAAGTAATGCTATTGTGTCGATTCTGTGGCCTCTCTACTAGTGGAGGCTAAAAGAAGCCTGGTCACGTACACTCTAGACGCGGAGCTAGACATCACTCATTATGAAGTCACATGCAAAATCGTTATCCATGATGTGACAAAGGGAGCTAGAGTGTGCAGATGGTCCTTAAGATAGATCATGGTGCCTATAATGATTAAATGGATAGAAATGTGTATTTATGGCGTGCGTGGCATTTTCTATAAATTGTTGAGAATGTTAGTGTCTTTGTGCCATTTTGGTAAATCTCATGTTTTTTTCAAATGTTGTAATATATCTACTTTTTTCGTGTTTTCATTTTTTGATGTCATTCTATTAATTTTATTTGTTGAGATTTTAAATTCTCACTATGGTCTTCACCCTGTAGTTCCACTTTAAGGAATCGTAAACTTTGATCCAAAGGACGATCATGAGCTTGGAGGACAAACCCCACCTCAGGAGTGGAAACCTAAGGACTTTTTCCCTTATGTAACGTTTTTTGGTGTTTTCCTTTTAATTAGTTGGATGATTATATAAATTTTAGGTCATTGACTTGGAGGCTGGTAGCTTTTAGATAATTTATGTGGTGATGCGAAATTTAAATTTTATTGTACTCTTAGCAATTCGGATTGTCCCTTTTTAGTTCTCTATTGCATTTATAATTGTATACTTTTTAGTTGCATACTTGCACACACTTGCTTTCAAGTTACGGTTGGGGTGTGTGATCTGTGTAGTTAGCACCTTGGTGCCGGGATTCCCTCCAAATTACATGTGGGGATTAATGGAACTATAGTAGCCTCTATGAAAGGCATGCTAACTATCAAAAATCCCTTTAGAAGGCCAAATTTAATTTTTTACTAACTAGGGATGAAGAAGGACATTAAGTCTTACATTAAGGAGCGTCCCACTTGTCAGAAGCACAAGTTTGAAAATTTGCACCCTGTTGGTTTACCATAGCCCTTTCCCATTCCTTTAGGAGCTAGACAGTCATTTCAATAGACTTCATCGAGTCCCTACCTTCATCTAAGGGATTTACAATCATTTTTGTGGTCAAACTTTTCATCTCACATGTCTTCAAACTATATGGTATGCCTTACACTATCATCTCTAACATAGATGTTATCGTTACAAGCTCATTTTGGAATGAGTTGTTCAAGTTACACGAGACTCAACTAACGTTCAGCTCTACCTATCATTCCTAGTCTGATGGTAGGCAGAGGTGGTGAACCGATGTATTAAATAATATGGCAGATGCTTTGTTAGCCATTGTCCCAAGGAATGGGTGAATTCATTGCCATAGGGAGAGTAATGGTACAATAACCTCCACACATCCACTCTTCCACTAAGCTAACCCATTTTGAGACACTTTATAGGTTTCCCCCATCCATCCTCCTATAGTACTTACATACAAAGGTACTTGACTCTTAGCTCAATATAAGAGACAAAATTGAAAAAACATTATGATCCCAATCACACTTTGCGATAATTTGTTGAAGGAGACATGGTATACCTTAGACTCCCAAAAACCATACAACATAGTGTTGCCTGTGGCTAAAGCTTGAAGCTTTCTTCCCAATTCTTTGGTCCTTGCAAAGTAGTATAATAGTTTTAAACAGTGGGTTACAGGTTAGAGCTATCAACAAGCTTTATGGTCTACCCTATGTTCCATGTGTTATGTCTCGAGAAGCACTTGGGATAGTTGGTGGTAGCCACATTAAGGTTGCCTCTAGTTGACCTTCATGGAGCTCTACGTGCCGAACTAAAGAAGATCCTACAAAGAATCATGTGAAAAGCAAGAATCAACCTTTAATCAAGCTTTTAGTGAAATGGAAGGAAGAACCTAATGAGAACTTAACATGGTTTCCAATCGAGAACTTGCATTGGCAGTATCCCGACCTTGTGGGCAATAGGGTTGGGCGGCGGGGGATTTAGACCCTGTCACCTCGCTCTGCTCCCGCTTGGGCGGTGCGGATTCGCCGCCCCACACAGTGGGGGATGGGGGCACCAGCCCCGCTCCTAGGGGGGAGGCGGATGCAGGGGCGGACTGGGGCCATCCCCGTTCGCCATTTATCCCGCTCTGCATATATATGTATATATATATAAATATATAATTATAATTTATATACTTATATATATTTAAAAGAAAAAACCTAATAAATAGCGTCGTTTTGCTTGGGCCTTAAGACCTAAACTAAACCCACCCTTCATTGAAGTCATGCGCGGCCCCCGCCCCTTAACTCTCTCAGTCTCCACTCGTCTTCTCTCCTCAACCCATACCTCTAAGTTGGAACCCTAATGGTGCCGCCCCCTCAGTCTCAAGCTTTCGTCGTCGAGGGCGAAAATCGTGCCGCCATCTCCCCCTCAGTGCATCACTTGACGTCGGAGTATTTAAAAAGCTAGGTAAATTCGAAACCCATCCCTTTCATTTTTTATTTTTGTAATTTTATTTTTTTGATTTGTTGATTTAAAAAGCTAGGTCACTTTTTCTTTTTTTAGAAAGTTGGGCGGGGGGGAGGACGGATGGCCCCCCAAATCTGCCCCCCACTGGCGAAGTGGGGTACCCCACCCCCGCTCCCGGGGTTGGTGGAAAAATTCCACCCCCGCCCAGGCGGGGGGCAGAAAAGGGGTGCCCCTGCATTCGTATATGCGGGGAGCACTCCTAGTGGGCTAGGTAATTTGAGGGATAGGCAATTATTACAGACCTAGAAATTTTTCTACCCTCTAGCATGCGAAATGAAGGACTTGGTTTAAATGACTTATCATTTACATGTTGTTTAGTGTTTTACAATTGTCTCATGGGCCATGGGTTTTGGGGTGAGGGTATTGATTTCAGGTTATATGTTATGGGTTTATATTAATGGTAGAGCTAGCCTTGGTATAATCTATAGTATATTAGCTCAGTAATGGTATAATCAACTTTTCTTCGTTAGGCAATTATACTCTTAAAGTAGTAGTAATGTAGAATGTTCTACGAATTAGATTATGAATGTATTACATCGGCATTTGCCGAAATTGGAGGTTCTCTAATTCCTTGAATTATCATATCTATTTTGCAATACAATTCCATTCCTATTCTCACTAAAAATCCTATTGGATTCTTATCGCCCTTGATACTGTGCTTTCCAGCTCCCAAAACTCTATAGTTTTATAGAAAATACATTGTAGCTCTTTTTCGTCCTAAACATAACACTAGCAGCTAGCCACTCTTTGGTGATTTAGATTAGTTTTTCAAGTACCTCACTATGATCCTCATCAAGCTTCTTGTGGGGATTGGCTCTTCTTATGAATTCTTCATTTCCTTTCCTCCAACTTACTATATTCTTTCCGCTTCTTGGTAATTATCTTCTAGTAACATGTTTGTTTCTGGGTTGTTGAGGACTTGCTAAACTAAGAAAGACATTCCATTTCTAGGCTTCCATTACATCAGCATTTTGCATACTTTTCCCTTTTGGGTTCTCACCCAAATAAATTTCCCTATGGGCCACATGCCCATATTGATTTTCAAGCCTAATATTTTGTTTTATTAACATTGTGAAAGTCATAACATTTTGTTTCACCTTCTCCATAAAATTCTCCCTTCTTTCATTGACATCCTCCATAACCTGCATAACATCAACTTGCCATTTAGTTTGAGATTCAAATTAATTGTCTTTGTATTTTGCAAGATTCTTTGACGTCAATTGAACATTTACTCCCTTTATCTTAGCCTTCCCTTGGGAATATGCCCAACGCTTTTGAAAATGTTCGTTACAATTTCACCCAAAATTTTCTTTGAATGAGATTGTGTAATTGAAATTCCTCTAACGTCGCCCATCATAGACATCAGTGCAGCCATTCGAGTTGAATGTCTAGTTTCAAATTTTTGATTCCATTGTCCCCACCACCATCTCCATTACCAACTGCCCTTATCCACTATCCATAAGGGAATCAGTCTTTCTTGAAAGTACCTCGTGCCATTTGCCATAGCTCAAAATCCTTGTGCCCATGGCCCAGCCAGCACAACAATAGTAGAAGTTTAGGAGTCGCTCGTAGGAGAAACGAATCCAATTTGGTGCCAATGTTCCAAGATTTATCTTCTTCCCTCTCTGAGGAAAGGCTTTGTAATATCAACTGTCACCCCCATTCGCATGAATTCTCCCTATGCCATTTCTTCATCTTCGATATCAACTTCTTCTACCTTTCCAGTTTTTCTTCCAATCAAATCACCTATGTATTCATTCCTTGCATCGAGAAGTAATCTATGTAAACAAATCCAAATTTGTGCCTCTATAAGGCGTATCTGGTGATTAGGTTGATTCCCTTCAACCTCCTTTATCAAAACTAATTGTTTGTCAAAAGACGAAGGTCCTTCTCGAATCACACACTTCTTATATGAAAGATCCTCAAACTTTATGAGTGTTAAAATTGAATTCAATTCATAAAATTTGATGTTCTTGATAGGCCTCCAAATCCTCTTCATTGTTTGTTTAAAAGCATCTCTATTATAATGGCATGTCATCAACAGTTGTTTAATAAGGTATTCTCCTTTACAGATAATTGCATCTTCCAATTTATGAGTCTCCACTTGAATTCCCTCTTGTTCCTAATCCGTAAGAGATAATCGCTTGTACACAGGGACAGAATCAGGATTTGATATTTGGGAGACGATCGGGGATTGACAAAGTATGTTGGCTTGGTCATATTTTTTTTTTTATACTTTAAGTAATGACAAGAAATTGAAAAGATTTTTTTATATAGTTCATCAATTAATGAATATTCTTAATTAAGTTTATAATTTAAGATTATTATTATTACCTTTAGATTTTTAATGTTAGATTTGTATAGTTTGATAATTTAATCAAAAAATTTAATTAATTATAAACGGTAAACCGATAAGGCGAATAGGCGATCCAAGCCAATAATAAAGCCTAACTAAAAGTAAGGCTAAAGCCTAAAACTAAAAGTAAAAGCTTAAATAGTTCCCCAAAAAAAAAAAATTCTCAATTGGGCATCAAATAAAATACTAGGCCTGAGATCACTTCGTTCTCTTGCAACAAAGCTCAGTAAACAAATCTCAATTGTGCTTCAAGCCTTCAAATGAAATACTAGGCGTAACATCAAATTATAAGTTAAAGTAAAAGTCTAAATAATAAATATGTAGAGAAACTTTCTATTGTCTAGAAGAGTCGAACTCTTCATTCTCTAGAAGAGTCTAAAAATAGTCTTCGTAAATTGTACCCTTCGTTCTCTATAAGAGTTGAACTTTTACTTTTTTTTTTTTTTTTTTAAGAAAATCAAGTTGAACTTTTACTTATAATCTCTTAGATAAACTTGCTGTGAGTCTAGAACTTAGATGAGTCGAGGACGGAAGACTAGAGATGAGAGAAGTTAGAACAATAGAAGAGTCGAGGACGGAAGACAGAGATGAGAGATGGAAACGACAGCAACGGGCAATGCTGAGGTCCAAGGCAATGTTGCTGGTCGCAGGCAACGCCACGTAGCCAAGGTAGGTTTCGTTTGGAAACTTTTTGATAGGGGTTTCGTTCGATTATTGGAAGTTATTAGTTTCTTTTGAAAGTGATTTTTTTCTTTTGGAAGTGATGAGAAGTTGAGAACAGAGATTCAAGAAAGCCACTTAGCTCAGAAACGTTTGGAAAATTGGAAGTGATTTATTTATTTTTGGTCTGTTTGGAAGTGAATTATTTCTTTGGAAAGTGAATTGTTTTTCCTGTCAAAGGAAGAAGAAATATGCTATAGTGATAGTGTATGGTCTTGAGCTCACAACGGAAGTGAGTCTTGGATAGTCAAATTTCTCAAGGGTCTGAGGGATAGACTTGCTTAGCATTACTGGATGACCGATCTATAGCAGGGTGCTGCACTGCACAAGGAAAGCTGCAATTGCATACATCATACTCATAAGTCTGTACTCTACACAATATAGCAATTGTACTTGTAGGGGTAATTTTAGTATTGAGGGGATTAAATAAGGTAAAACTTTTGTAGGTATAAAAAAAATGATTGTAATCTATATACTAACTTCATTTTTCAAAAATGGGGGCGGCAACCCCTATTATAAACGTAGTTCCGCTCCTACTTGTATAATGGCTTTAAATTTTCCTCCATCTCAAAGTACTAAGGTCTACAGATGGGACTGTAGACAATCTACTTGTACAAAGATATGAAGAAACCCTCTACACAGTAGAAATCGAGAGAGTAGCATATTTATTTGATTGCCAAAAGTAGTTAAAGAGTGTAATGTATAAGTTTAATAATTTGAAATATAAATTGCAAACACCTCAAAAGTATATCTAGCCTTTACTTGAGCCATTTCTTTTGTCATAATTTAGCCTCTAAAATGCAATTTTGCACACTTACATGGACCTTTTATCATTACAATACTTACAAAATTTAATATTTACAACCATTTTTTTAAAATAAAATATTTTTTCCGAATGATGGATGTTTTTTCCTAAAAAGTTCCATATACATATTGATTGAAAAAAAAAATTGTAAATAATCAATTAATTATTACTATCATTAGTTGATTCTTCACCATAACAGTAATTTTATTTTTAAAAAGGGCAATGCTACATACAGTTCAAAAATTAGACTCATTTACAGTCAAAGCAAGAAAAAATTAGAAAATCTAGTTTGAGAGGGTCAATTTATAAAACAAAATTTAGGAAGAGACAAATATTAATTTTTTATATAATCTATTTCATAAAAATATCTTTCAAAATTTTATTTTTATCAAATTTTAAAAATTTTGGGGGATCAAAGTCCCTCAAGCCAAATGGTGGTTTCGTCCTTGAGTTCAAGTAATAAATAAATAGAGAAATCTCTAATTTAGAATAAAATTAATTAAAATAAATTTATTTACAAATAAAAAATTTTAAAAATCTGAAAAATTTATTTAATTTAGTCATAAAATTAAAGCATTTCTATGTGGACTACAATATAATTAATATTTAATAGATTGTAAAAAAAGTTATTTAAAAAAAAAAAAGAGAATTATTGCTTTGCCCCCGCTCTCTCTCTCTCTCTCTGAAAACTTCTTTCCTCCCATTCTCATGCGTCTCCCTCTCTCTCTAAAAACTTCTTCCGCCCTTGATTCTCTTGCGTCCCCTTCTTTCTTTGAAAACTTCTTTTCCGTTGGCTCTCCACCCCCATCTCTCTCTCTCCCCTAAAAAAAAGGCATTTGTGTGACTGCGTCCCTCCCTCTGCGTGACCATATTAAAATGGCAGGAAGTTCGGGTACGCAGTGTCACGTGCATGTGGGGAATTTGACTGGCATGTCCTGGGTATGGTGTAGAGCATTTCAGTCAATGCCGTAATGATTCCTATGGTGGATGACCGGAGAAAAGCGGTGGCTTGGAAGGGGAGATGCTGTATACACGAGTGAGGTTTGAACGAGTAGTCGAAAGTCGCGATTCCGAGGCGTCTTCCATGATGAATCCGGACGGTAATGCTTGAACTTAGTATTTTTCTTCTGAGAATATGAAGAGCCAACGATGAAAACGCATCAAGTAAAAAAAAATATTAAAGAAAATTTAAGAAGAGAAAAATGAGTGACGGGTATCTACTATCTATTCTAAGTAGGATTTCTGTAATTATCCTAAATGTCCTTATCATGGTGCAACTAGGCTTAAGTTTTAATTTTGTTGAATTCTGAAATGTCATCTTATTATTGATGTTCGATAAATTCCTTTTATAGGATAGACCTGTCTAAAAAGAAATTGTTTTAAAAAAAATACGCTAGATATTTTGGATTATTCATGTACACTTAAAATAAAAAATCTTGACACTTTTTATTTTAGACCCCTTTGTTTTCAAAACACATTTTATCTTGTCTAATCTAATTATTACACTTTTTTTTTTAATTTTAATACATAATAATATAAAAAATTTAACATTTTCAAATCCCAATACAAAAATTATATTAAAAAAAAGATAATAATAATATTTTACTTAACTTTTCATTTTAATTTTGATCCCATTTTATCTCTAAAAATAAACAAAATCTTAGTATATCGTAAAATTTTGACAAACGTCTAAAACTATATATAAATATATAAATTTTGTTTTGATTTTCATTTTAACCTTTTTTAAAATATTTATATATATAAATATATGCAATGTTTGAGGAGGTGATCGATAAAGTGTGCGGTGTGTGTAAATTTTAAAAGAATGGTAATCAGTGATAGAAGTATCATGTTCTGTTATTATCGAGCTCTCTAAACATATATTAGTCTTCGAATTGTCTACATCTTTCTTTTTTTTTTTAAAAAAAAATTAATTGTTCTTGAATACTTGCTCATATTTTTCTATGATTTAAGAAAAATTTATAAATCAAAAATAAATTTGAGAACTTTCTAATAAGTAATAATGTAACGCTATTAAATTTTTAACAAACTATATCTCACAATCATACAAGTTAAAATGAAACTAAATAAGTCAGTATAATCAATCAATTTTACAATCATATATATTTATAATCAATTTTTTTTTTTACTAAAATTAGACTATTATAATAACTGTGAGATTATGTAAATTAAAATTTGATTTTAAATGAAAACAAAAGTTAGAATATAAATATATGTATATTAAGATTTAGAGAAATAATTTTAGTAAAAAAATTTGGGGGGGGGGGAGAATTTTTTTTTTTTAAGTCTAAGAGAGAATTTTTATTATATATATATATAAGTTATATATATTTTTATATTATAGATAAGTTTTTGAAAAAAATATTTTAAGATTTTTTTACATGATTTTTTTAACATCTTAAAATATTTTTTAAAAATATTAAAAAATCACAATATTATTTAAAAATACTTACTTAAAAATTATGTGGAAAAAAAACTCATAAAAAAAAACTCAAACCGGAAAACCATTGGGATGTAATTGATGTAAGTCGTCTCCCGCCAAGGAAAAAAAAAAAGAAAAAGAAGTTAAGTCGTCTCCCACTTAACGTGTCACTAGAAATATTGGGCTGATTGAAAAATTGAAATCATTGCCTACAGATTCGTTTCGGGCTTTTGGTTTTGGGTCAGACTGTTGTGACATTCATTAGACCACACTTGTGTAAATGATGATGGATTTCCTTTACCTTTAGGCCTATTTGAACCCCAACGGATGTCTATACCTAAACGCCAATACAAGCAGAAATTGACGCACAACTTGACATTTGAAACAGAGAACCTGTATTTATTACTTGTTCATCTTGATTTCCCTAGATTTCTAACTATATAATTTGATGGAAAATCTAAAGTCCATAAAATTCATATGATATTATTATTTTTTATATAAACTCTATAATTAAAAAAATTAAACTTATCATTCTTGTGATATAGGATTTTAAGACTGTATAAATCATTTATCAATTACCGGTCTGTTTAATCATTATTTGCCCATGAAACAGATAACTTGGATTTCTCACTTAAACACAAAAAATAGATTGAAACAACAAACGATCCTTAATCATCTTTGCTGCAGAAACATCTATATGTAATGGCCAGAAGTGGGTGCAAGTCCACTTAGCAATGAATGTCAGAAACGTCTATGTTCATTCTAATTCGGGCGGGGGAAATTAAGATAATATTATTTATGTACTTGAAATATTCTGTGTGTGTGAAATTTTTAGTTGACTTATAGTTCTGGCTTAAAAATTATAAAATAAATAAAAACATTCACGAGTAAAGCTTTGTCTCTGACTTGCTGATCAGCTGTTCAGATATTTATGGGGAATATATAATTTCACGAGTTGATCGAGATGAACCGTTTATATATATATATATATATATATGTCGGTCCACATCACTAAAATTAATTATTCGGATTGGCCACCTTAGGTTAAACTTTTAATGTATTCTCATGATCAATATATTTGAAAAATAAATTATTAGTTATATATATATATAATATCCCAATTAATTCATCTAGATACTTGGGTCATGAGCTGCCTTATGTTTAATTTCGGAAGCCTCCTTTGTTGACAAGCAGTGAATAGCAAAGCACACGAATGGCGTGGTGATGATGGCTTTGTAGGTGTTGAAACTTGAAACTCCTAAAAGCAAGTTTTAAATTAAATGGCATTAGTACTCATTTGCTCGATATAATTAAATATTTGCATTTAAATAATGGACTGTTTTCATCACTAGATCGTCATCATACAATTAATTAAGTACTTTAGTCTTTATTAAAGCTTTAAAATGGGAAGCACGTGCACCAATATGGCCCTGCATTAACATTTACATTCAGATGTATGATGTCATTTTAAATAATATGTTTATTTTTTTAATTTTATAATATGATATACTGCATTAAATTATGTTATTTTATAAATTTATTTTAATTATAAATTATTAAGGAATCAAATACCACGAGTCAGGAAAAACGAATTTTCAATCAGATGCTCAAAGCTTACGCACATGATATTCATGCTGCTCACAAGTGGAAAGACAACCGCTTGCTTAAGTTCCAGCAAAGTCAATGTTACAGACAATTACAGACTAACAGTTTAAAATATTGGCATGATTATATTAATTCAGTTAGTTGACTTGGGCAGTAACTTGGAACTCCATCATGGATGTCCATATTCAACTAGGCTCCTAGTTAAGGCTAGCAGTTTGACCAATATGACACCTTTTGGATCAATTTACTCCCAAAACCTAACCAGTTCATGATGATCTCCAACCTCAATGAAATTGACTAGTACCTTAGTGGCTTTTGTTTGTTGAAACAATATAAACAATTAAAGCACTCATTCTTTCTATTTACTTATAAGACTTTTAGAATAAATTTTGATTTTATATGATATTAAATTAACAGACATTGGGTCGTTCAATTAATTAAACATTCAATATAATGGACTTATTTATAATTGAGTGGAGTCCCACCCAGTCCATGTGACTGACTGTTAAGACTTCTAAAGATACTTAGAATTATAACAGAAGCAACGAGATCGGCATCGTAATAGATTTATCTAATACTTTATTTTGGTATTCAAGGTCTTTTAAAAAATGATATATGGGTTTTTTTTATAGTATTTGAGCAAAATCATCTAGCAATGCGTTCTATTCATTGATTCAATAAGATTCATTTGTTGGAACACAACAAAAGATCAATCTGAAAGTGAAAGAAATCCTATATTGCTTTAAAAATAACTTTTCTTGAATTTTATACGAGGATAATTAAGTTTTTTTAAAAAATGATGCATAAATTTTTTTCGTGACAGTTGTTAATTAAAGTAATTAGCAATATAATCAATGAAATGATTATTTTTAATTATTTTTAATCTAAATATGAAAATATTTATTCATTTTATCTGGGAGAGGGGGGTTAATTAAAGAATCATGTGTGAATATACAATCGCATTAGTAGAAAATGCCATTTGATGTAGAATAAAATCCAAAAAGGGGATGGAAAGGATGGTGATAAATATGAGCGGGGCCGAGGAAGCTCCAATTAAAACAAGACGTTGATTATGATATAATATGATGATGATCAGGTAGAAGTAGTACCATTGAATTTGGACTTAGGGTATCTTAAATTTCTACATTGTGTTAGCTAGTCGTACTTCTATCAAATCAATCCATGTACGTTTTCCATACACAGCAATCTTAGAACTATTTCTTTAATTATTTTTAATTAAATTCTCATAGCAACAGAATTATTATTACGTATATAGTTCCCTTAATTCGTCATTGTTTTCGTCATCCTCGTCGTATTCCTAATTTGTCGTCGTCATAGTCACGATCTTATCGATCGCAACCTGCCCTTCTCATTATAATACAGTTTTATCACTGTACGTACGTAGTCTTTCGACAAAAATAAATATCAGATGGTGGTCAAAACATGATACATTGATCATGAGGCCGTATAGACCAATGTCTAATTCACTGAATCAGGAAAAATAAAATAAAATCTTGTAACGCTCGATAGATACAGCTTATATATATATATATATATATATATATATATATGTCAATATCACTTTTATGATTCTCCACGTAACCCTACAAAAACTAGCAAAAATGGGACACATTACATGGCCAAAACAGCGGTCGTGTCATGTCATGGCAGCAAACATATCGTGGACTCGTTTGATTGTTAGATTGTACTGAGATCAATTTAATTTAGTCTTATTATATTATTTTAAATTATATTTTAAATTTAATTTTTAAATATTATTTCAAATACTCTATCTAAAATTTTAAATTATTTATTTTTTTGAAAATTTCTCTAATGTAATTTTTTTTTAATCCTACATTAAAAAAGGAAAAAGGAAATGTTGAGCATGACTCTTATTAAGTTCGTATAAAATGTGTTTTTATGCAAGAGTACATAGAAGAACTCTATCTATATGAGTGTAAAGTCAGGCCACTTTTATCGGAGTTTGGTAAACTACCTATAATACTCATGAAGTCGGGATAACGCGTATGGTCTTTAATGTGCGGCTCTTAAGAATGATGGAAATATGTGTTGACATGCATTGATTTTCCGGTTTTATCACACGATATGATAGTTCAAAGATATTATGTCTACTATCAGATTAATAAGACTTTGAGAATCATATACTACATGGAAGTTCAAACCCAAAAGGTACTTATATTTATGTGTCAATATATAATTGTAATAGTAGCATTTAAAAAATATATACATTATTTGAAATAAGTGGGGGAATGTTAGATTGTTTCAAATTTGATTTTCAAATATTATTTCAAATACTCTATCCAAAATTTAAAATTATCTATATTTTTAAAAATTTCTCTAATGTAATTTTTTTTAATCCTGCATTGGTTAGACAGTGAAATATTTAATGGTTTATAAGTGAATGTATTTCACTATACATAAAATAAATAAAAGGGTAGACACTCTAGAAGTGCCACCCAGTGCGAAGCACTGATCGCACGCACGCAAGCGCGTGCGACGGTATGTGTTGGATACCCCTTGTCTAGTTCTTCCTACGACTCAAACTCTACAAGAAGATGAAATTGTAGTGAAGAAAAAATGGGAAGATGACAACTACACATATCGTGGGAATATTCTCAACACTCTCACTGATCCTTTGTTTGATATGTACGCGCTAAAGAAAGATGCAAAGGACATATGGGATACTTTGGAGAATAAATACAAAACTGAGGATTCTGGTAACAAAAGCTATCTCGTTAGTAATTATTTTGATTTTAAAATGGTAGATAACAAGCCAATATTTAATCAAGTGCATGATTTACAACTTATTATCTAACAAAATGGTATTCTTATTGATGAGAAACTTCAAGTGGGTACTATTATTGCCAAATTACCACCAACTTGGAAGAATTACCGTAAGTTTTTGAAAAGAAAGGGAGATGATTTCACTTTTGAAGATCTTCAAAGACAACTCCGAATTGAAGAGGAGTCGAGATTGCGGGATAAAATTGAAGAAAGTGCTGAAATGAATAAATCAATTCATGTTGTTGAAACAGACAACAAGAAAGGAAAGAAGCTTAGAATTGATACTCGTGTTTTTAACAAACAGAGTAAGGATAATTTCAAAAAGAAAGGAACTTGTCATTTCTACAAAAAGAAAGGACACTACATCAAAGAATGTAGATTTCGAAAGAAGCAAGAGCAAGCAAACAATATGAAAGAGAATCTCATTACTATAGTGTCTGAAGTCAACATGGTATTCAATACTTCTGATTAGTGGGTTAATACCAGTACAACTCGTCATATTTGTGGAGACAAAATTTTCTTCAAGAAATATGAGAAGATTGGTGACGAGATTGAACTATACATGAGAAATTCTTCTACCACAAAAGTGGTTGGAAAAGGCACCGTCGAGTTGAAGTTTACTTCTGGCAAAATAGTCACTTTACTTGATGTATTTCATGCACCAGAAATTCGTAAGAATCTGGTTTTTGGCGGTCTTTTGTCCAAACATGGCTATAAGCTTGTATTTGAGTCTGATAAATTTGTATTGACAAAGAATGACATGTTTGTAGGCAAGAAATACGCTGTTGATGGGATGTTCAGATTTAATTTAATAAAAGATAATGTTTCTGTTTATTTTGTTGATTCTTTTTCATTATGGCATGCTAGATTAGGTCATGTATATTATAATTCTCTACTTCGTATGATAAAATTAGGTTTATTGCCTTCAAATTTACATGATGATAGAAATAAATGTGAGACTTGTGTTAAGACGAAATTAACAAGAAAACCCTTTCAAAATATTAATAAATCATCTTCAACTTTGCTTGAGTTGATACATACAGATATATGTGATTTACATGGTAAATTAACAAGGGGCAAAAAAAAGATATTTTATTACTTACATAGATGATTTCTCAAAATATGCTTACATTTATATACTTAGAACTAAAGATGAAGTCTTAGATAAATTCAAAATATTTAAGACAGAGGTAGAAAATTTTCTTAATTGCAACATTAAGATTTTTAGAAGTGATAGAGAAGGTGAATATTTTAATAATGATTTTGATCATTTTTGTGAAGATAGTGGTATTATACACCAATGCACAGTACCTTATACACCACAACAAAATGGTATAGCAGAAAGAAAAAATAGAACACTTATGGATATGGTCAATGCCATATTTGAACAATCAGGCTTACCTGACAATATTTGAGGAGAAGCTATATTTTCTGCAATTCATATTTTAAATAGAGTGCATTCTAAAAAGAATAATATGTCACCATATGAGTTATGTTTTAAACATAAATCTAACTTAAATTATCTTAAAGTGTGGGGGTGTCTAGCATATATAAGATTACCTGATCTCAAAAGATCTAAATTAAGACCAAGAACTTTAAAATGTGTTTTTGTTAGATATGCTTCACATAGTAAAATTTATCGTTTTCTGGATCAAGAATCTAATGTAATTATTGAATCAAAAGATGCAGAATTTTTTGAAAATAACTTTTTTAAAAAATATTTTGAAGGTAACACTTCCTATAAAAATAGTAACTTGAAAAGACTTGTTCTGAAAATGAAAAGAATTTGGAAATCAGAAAATTCAAAAGAAAAATAAAAGAAAAAAGTTTTGGTCCTGATTTTATAATATATCTTATAGAAGGAAATTCTAAAACAATTTTACAGGAGTTTGGTTTGTGTTACAATTTGGAAAATGACCCTTCTACTTTATAAGAAGTTTTGAAATCTAGAGATACTACTTTCTGGAAGGAGGCTATTAATGATAAAATGGAATCTATAATGTCTAATAAGACATAGATTCTTGTAGATTTGTCTTCCGGTTCTAAACCTATAGGTTGTAAGTGGATTTTCAAAAGAAAATTAAAAATTGATGGATCCATTGATAAGTATAAGGCTAGATTAGTAGCCAAAGAGTTTATACAATCTAAGGGCATAGATTACTTTGATACATATGCACATGTAGCTAGGATTTCATCATTTAGAACTTTGATATCTTTAGCCTCTATATTTAATCTTGAAATCCATCAAATGGATGTGAAAATATTATTCTTAAATAGTTATTTGGATGAAGAAGTATATATGAAGCAACCAGAAGGTTTCATTATTCCGAGTCATGAAAATAAGATTTGTAAATTAGTTAAATCTTTGTATGTTTTAAAACAAACTCCTAAACAAAGGCATGAATGATTTGATAATGTAGTTTTGCCTAATGGTTTTTGTTTTAATGAAGCAGACAAATGCATTTATTCTAAAATATGTGATAATCATTTTGTGATAATATGCTTATATGTAGATGATATGATGATATTCAGTGATAATAGTTCATGCATTAAAGATACAAAATTATTCTTGTCATCTCATTTTGATATGAAAGATTTGGGTGTTGTGAATACCATACTTGGTATTAAAATATATAGGAATGATAATACTTATGCTATATCACAAAGTCATTATATTGATAAAATTTAATCATTTACATGAGAAAATATCTCGGGTTCCATACAACCCTGCTTTAAAGCTTGGACCAAACAAATATCGATGTGTATCACAACTAGAATATTCTAGTGTTATTGGAAGTCTGATGTATGCAATGCATTGCACACGTCTAGATATAGCTTTTGCCGTGGGCAAATTAGTAGATACACAAGTTGTCCAGGCGTGGAACATTGGAAAGCAATTTCCATTATTTTGGATTACTTGAAAGGAACTAAGTCCCTATACTCTATATTATGGAGGTTATCCATCTGTAATTGAGGGTTTTAGTGACGCTAATTGTAATTGTGTGGATGATGGATCTAAATCTACAAGTGGGTGGGTGTTCACCCTTGGTGGCGCAGCCATCTCATAGGGATCCAAGAAACAAACTTGCATAACTCACTCAATTAGGAGTTGCTGAAAAAGAGGCTGAATGGTTGAGAAACTTCCTAATAGACTTGCCTATGTGGCCAAGTCCAATGCCTCATATTTTCTTACATTGTGATAGTCAAGCTACATTGTCAAGAGTGTATAGCAAGTCATACAATGAAAAATCAAGACATATAAGTCTTCGACATAATACTGTAAGACAATTGTTGGAAGAAGACATAATCACGATAGACTATATAAAGTCAAGTACGAACTTGGCAGATCCTCTAACAAAAGGCCTAAATAAGGATATGATTCTTAAAACATCACTTGAGATGGGTCTAAAACCTATGGAATAGATCACTAAAAGATGGCAACCCAACCTAGATTTAGAATTCTAAATCCTAGGTTCAATGAGAAAAACAAAGTCTTATTAGTGATGATAATAGCACTGAATTAGACCGTCATTTATAATATATATATATATATATATTTATATATATATATATTATGATTTAGTGCTAGTCTTGCAGTGAAAAAGGAAAGGTTGAGCATGACTCTTAGTGAGTTTGTATAAAAAGTGTTTTTATACAGGAGCATCTAAAAGAACTCTACCTATATGAGTGTAAAGTCAGGCCGCTTTTGTTGGGATTTGGTAAATCGCCAATAGCACTCATGAAGTCGGGATAACGCGTATGGCCTTTAATATGCGGCTATTAAGAATGATAGAAATATGTGTTGACATGCATTGATTTTTCGGGTTTATCACACGATATGATAGTTTAAAGATATTATGTCTACTATCACATTGATAAAACCTTGAGAATCATATGCTACATGGAAGTTCAAATCTAAAAGGTACTTACATTTATGTGTCAACATATAATTGTAATAGCAGCATTTAAAAATATATACATTATTTGAAATAAGTGGGGGAATGTTAGATTATTTTAAATTATATTTCAAATTTGATTTTCAAATATTATTTCAAATACTCTATCCAAAATTTAATTTAATTTTTTTTGAAAATTTCTCTAATGTAATTTTTTTTAATCCCATATTGGTTAGACAGTGAAATATTTAATGGTTTATAAGTGAATGTATTTTACTATACATAAAATAAATAAAAGAGTAGACACTCTAGAAGCGCCACCCCTGTGCGAAGCACTGATCGCACGCATGCAAGCACGTGCCGCGCGTCGTGCGTGCGATGCATAGACGCATTGACGCTTTAGATCACTTAGCACTTCGCACGTACGCATCGTCGCAAGTGACGGAATTATTTTGCTAAGCGAAATGATGTGTCTGATCACTATTTTGACAGTTGTGATTAACTGTTAATTACAGTTATTTTTGTAACTTTTCAGATAATAACTGTCACATTTTTTTTTAATTGAAACGTTATGTCTGCTGCTATTGCATTTTTTCATTCAAAAGGTTAGTGTTCAGAATTTGCAATCTACACATCATATAAACAGTGTTGTATCCTAAAAATATAATTGCTTTTGATTCTCTTTTGCAGAACTCTATACGAGTGAGAGACAATATTTGTTTAAGAGACAGATTAATAATCGCCTCACTGTTCTTTTCTTTCAATCTTTATACGTATACTAATTTTCTAACAAGTTTAATTTTAAATTGATCTAATATTAATACTTAAATTATTAAGTTTATCTTCAACTTAAAATCTCTTTACACGTATGACTTACAATTTTTTTCAATTCAATACGTCTTTGCACGAGAATCTCACAATTTTTTTTAACTCAATACATTTTTACACAAAAAATTCATAACATTTTTTAAGTTCTCATAAATATATCTAAATTTATTTTAACATTTGAATATATTTTAAATCATATTAAGTTAATCTCATAAAATTTAATTCACCATCTCAATTCATTATTTTTGATAAAAAAATAATGAATTTAATCCATTACCATTTAACTCAACAGCCTCACGGTACATGTCAAAAAGCCAGAAACACAGTGCAGGCCGCCCAACACGTGCTATAACCACGTCATCAACTGTGATCTGATCTTCCAAATGTGAAATCTGAGTAAGAAAGCTGAAGATAAAAGGCCCACATCAGCAATGGAACAATCAAATCAAATGCACGTATCAGTAAACTAATATTGCCTAGTGGTGGGAATTACAACACGCTCGTCCAAAAATGATTTAGCTTCTTAGTTAAAGGAAGAGTTGCATCTGTTTAAATAAATGATTAAATGGTCCGAATGTAGAGTTAGAAACCAACATAGACACGCATGCTTTATATAAACTGCAAAGACTAGAGGGAACACAGAGACATACTTTATGCTTAAAACACTTACTTTTTTAGCTTAAATATTATGCTTTGCACGAAGGCGTGCTTCTGAGTGATGAGACATTGGTGCGTGTTGATCCTCTTTTTCTTCTTGCTTTGTCAGCTTCTTCGATCTGTACGTACATCCTAATTAGCTGCTGCATGAACCATATCTTATCATGTCGTTCTTCAAAAGAACAGTCGAAGCATTCCCATATGATTTCTTGCTACCTCTTTGAGCTCGTCCCTAGCTAGCTAGTGGTTGCTTTCTGATTTATGATAAAAAGGAGAAAGAAAGCGAATCTTTACATATATGTAAACTTCGAGGTAGCATGTCATGGGAAAGAACCATCATTTCCTCTAGGCCTTCCCTCTCTCTCTCTCTCATGAAAAAATATATATATATATATATATATCAATTTGTCGGATCATTACAGCATGCATGCACTTGAACATGATGTTGTACGATTATTTGGATTATATTATATTCCTAATTTTGTCACACGATAAGTTTTTTAAACATTTATTTAAAAGATTTCTTTTTTTACGATTTTTCTTTTCCATTAACACGTCTGTTTGTCCTATGTGAAATGTTTTCAACACTGATAATTAGTGATAATATTTGAAAGCTTATGTTAAATATCAAATGCATGATCACTTTTATAGAACGCTTAATTAGTACCTCTGCCAGCTTAAGATAATCACGAAACTCGATCATTCCATGACAACCGAAGTAAAATTTTCTAAGCTAATGTCGTCGAGCCAAGATACTGCCACAAAAAAAAAAAAAAAAAAGCTGGCGGCTTACTTGTGCTAGGACGTTTGAACATCACTTGACTCACCAAACTCAGCGGACGCTTAATTGAGTGATATCTGATATTTTAGGTGATGTGAATTTTATTATTTATTAAGATGCTAGGTTGTAAAATTCATATTTATTTCAAAAGTTTAAGTTGATGGCTACAAAACGTGAATTGTATTATTAATTTTATATATAAACACTTTACCTTATGTGTGAGCTAAACTCTCCCTGAATAGATAGTTCAACACATGAAATATTTAATTAAATATGATAAAATATAACGTCAAAGTTTAAATTTAGGATCTTTAATATTATGATACCATGTAAAATATCACTTATTTCAAAAATTTAAGCTGATAGTTAAGAAAATACAAATTTTATTATATTATTTTATATCTTAATATAGGTACTGGGATTTAATGGTAAAAGTACTTTTCTATGTGTTTTAAGCTAGGTATGAAACCGTATTCGAGGAAAGGGAACAGATGAAGAAGCTTTATATATGCACGCAAGATGCAATGGATTATTTGCATTAGTAGTCCGATGGCACTTTATGTATTTTACAAGTCGATCTACGGAGATGTAACTATATATATATATATATATATATACTTAATATTATCCGATATAGCTAGCTAGGAAAGCAATGGTCAAACAAATCATAAAACGTTTGTACCTAACATGCATGTGTAGTACTATACCTCTGTGGAAGAAAATTAAATATACTATATATACGCATGATCGATAATGCCGTGCCGGTGAAAGAGGTCATAAATAGGGTGAGAAGAAAAAAGGGTACTTTACAAACTGATATGTTTGGGTCAAAGACGCTTCAGATAGAGGAGGAGGATGAAGAAGAAGAGGAGAATTTGCAGCATTTAAATTAATATATTATCTAATCGATATTATATCCATCAATTGAGATAGAGAGAGAGAGAGAGTTTGTGTGTGTGTGTGTGTGTGGGTGTGTTTTTTTGCTGTACATACATGGAAAAGAACACCGGCCAGTGGGAATTTCAATTTTCAAGACCATAAGCCCCGAAAACCCGCCTAGCTTTTGACAAAAAGACCACGAAACTATGGATGGTGTCGCTCTCATGCGTGCTGCCTGCCTGGAACCATTTTATTATTCCCTCCATAATTTCTTTCCCTTTTTTTGGAGACTGGATTAGATAACATGAATTTAATCGTTTTTGCAGCAAATGATTGTACATACGTGTGTTAAGTCCAGATTCTGAAACGCCCTCCATTTTCGTTTTAAATAAATAAAAAGAACACGGTCCCAGCTTTGAGTTAGATTCTCTTTGGATTAAAAAATAATTTTAATTCATTTTTATCTTATTTTATTTTATTATTATAATTTTTTTAAATTTTAAATAAAATATAATAAAAATTCAATTTTTTTAAATCACTACAAGAAAAATGGGCTAATATAACAAATTTGATACATTCAAAAGAGGCAGAAATAATCAAATTGGATGCATCTACCACTTTTAAATACATCAGATTAGTTATATTAACCTATTTCTCTTGTAGTGAATCTAAAATAATTAATTTTTTTAAATCTTAAAATAATAATAATATTTTATTCAACTTTCATCTAAAACTATCTTATTTTATTTAACTATCCAAATGGTGCCTTAACTTGATTTCTCCGAGTATTCCCCTAGCTGGCTAGCTTATAAATTAAGCTAAGGATCATTAAGTGATCATGCTTAATTAATTTATGTACTAGTTATAACTTATAAGATCTTCATGCATGTCAAGTACTACTGCATGCAGCTCAAATTGATGTATATGAACATTGAAGGACGACAAATCATCTTGCGAGAAGCAGGAAAGGTTGGTGCGTCGATGGAAAATTAATTATGATCCAATTTTTAATACACATGCAGGAAAGTTCACACATCACCAGATTTAATTTCCGATTTTTGTTTTTGAAAGGAACCAAGCCTTCTGATCTAATTAAGTAGCTAGGTTCTATCTAGCAAGAAATTTATGGTCGTTTTTCCTTTTATTTTGTTGTACCATATTTTTGTAATTTTCTAATAATTATTTTATGCTCAATAAATTAATTAAGGTCATTTAGAGCATTTACAACAGACTAATCAAATCTATTGTTTAGCCAAATAATAACTAAGAAACACTAAAAACATGTTGCAACAGTCTCAACAACTTTAGAATAGATTTAGTTGTCTTTCTTTGACTCTCTAAATAAAACTAGCTCTTTGGGCTAGTTAAATTATTTTTTGAGATTAAAATATTTATCCACTATTTATTTTTATTTTCATTTCAAAGTCATATCCACATCTAGAATTGTTGCAATGTCATACATATGTTAGTTTTTTTTTTTTTAATTTTTAATTTTTATATCTTGTTCTTTCACACGCAATATTATTCAATCTCAGTTATAGTTAATGTTCATTACTTTGACCTTCTCGATTGCAGACTCTTAGATATATTCAAGTGTTTGTTCTTAAAAAATATAATTGTTAAAAAATATGATTGTTAAAAAATTTTATTTGTTAGGAATAATTTAAACGTTAGAAAAATAATGTATATTTTGTAATAACAAATCAATATTTAAATTATAATTAGAATTAAAATAAATCGAAAGTTGGAAAATAAATATTTTAATAAAACGGTTATTAATTTGTTGAGTCTGTTATTTAATGTAGTAAAAAATAACTAGTCAAAATTTGTAAAAATAAAATTTTTAATCAAAATTTGACTAAATAATAAGTACACTATTGTGAATGCTAGCTCTTACTTTCAAAACCACGTGCGTCATTATGTCTTGAAATAGTAAAAAGGTGAATTCTACTTGTAGGAAGTTCAGGCCACGTAATAATTTGGGGTGTGAGATTAGATAAATTTTTTTATAAATAGTAATGAAATTGTTTGTAAATGGTAATATGATGGCGATTTGACTACTTTTGCCTGTGAAAATTTTCGTTGCAAAATTCCTATTTCTGGTAATGAATAAGATAATTTGAGTTAAATATATTTAGAGTTTTGTGAAAGAAGATAGAAAAAAATGAATAAAAAATACTATAAAATTAAGATATATATTGTAAAAATATTATTTTATAATATTATTTTTATTTGGAGATTTGAAAAAATTGTAATAATTAGTTTGAAAATTTCGTATTTGAATCATGTTTGAAATAAGATAAAATGAAATTAAATAAAATCATATGAGATTTTTGTTTCTCATCTTAAGCCTCAAACATGCCCTCAATTTGTGGTGTTAGTTGGATTATATATATGTGAGTGTGTGAACAGGAAAATGCTGTTGTAACTACTCATTTTTATCATTCAGTGTTATTGTTTAGAATTTTTTATTTTTTAGAATTTATCTTTTTACTTGGTGATTGAAAAAATATTTTTTAATAATATTATGAATTTTTTTTTATTTTTATAAAAAAAACTAAAAAGTATTAAAAAATACATGTAAAAAAAACAAAACAAAAACACCAATTCC
Organism: Platycarya longipes; assembly: GCA_036559045.1. Lineage (NCBI taxonomy): Eukaryota > Viridiplantae > Streptophyta > Magnoliopsida > Fagales > Juglandaceae > Platycarya > Platycarya longipes. Next base: position 25,826,078 of record CM071790.1, on the reverse strand, counting down.
AATTTACAAGGAGCTCCCGGAACCCCAGTGGGTGTAGATCAAGGATCCATCTTCTGCCTTCTTGTACTACATCAATTATATAGAATTCTTACAGCATAACTTGGACATTTGTGCGTGAAAAATTGGTTAAGATTTCTCGAGGCAAGACATTTTTAAGGTTTTATTTACTGTTGAAGGGTGTCATGTAGAATAGGAATAACTATATGAATTAGATTTTACAATAATGTTAGATTTAATATGCTTTTACCACATTTTTACTATTTCTTTTATTTTTTAATTCTTTTAAACAAATTTATTTAATGGTTAAGGAAGTTATTATTAGTAAGACGGTATATTTTTCTAATTTTTTTAAAAATTAAGAATGTTAAAAAAATACTTAAAAGAAAATAATAAAAAAATAAAAATTTTAAATAAACTAAAAATAATAAATGAAGAATATATAAGAAGATAGTAAGCTTATCATTATTTACATTTTCACTCTCCAAATAGACCTAATCATTAAAGACATGCAGTTGATTCAACAATGAGAAAATCTAGGTCGGGTCTGGCTGAAAAGAATTAAAATGCAGCCCTCCAATCTGGTGTTGACACATAAGTAGTTGCATGGGATTCACTTGAAGATGCATTCCACCCAATTCGGTTTCCTCCCTCCCATCACTTCTTTGGTTTTGTCCCTCATCCCATATGACGCCGACCTACATTATAAAAAAAATGAGTATCCGTAGCAGATTATTTATAATGAAAAGAGATTCATTTTGACAGGAAATAATTGGCTATGGACAAACAATTCTTTTATAGTCACCCAGGTGACGACGAATCCTCCTTAACGATGGGGACCCATGCATGTTTGGAGCTACTCGAATAGTAGGTTAGAGTTTCTAACAATTTTCCTCTTTATTTCAATTTGGGCTACTCGATTTGGTTAGGGGTTCTCATATTTTCCTCTGATCATTTTCTTCTATGCCTATTTTCTTCCACAACTCGAGTTTCCTGCCCTGAATCCAGTGTATTGTTGAGTCCATTATCAGTAACGTTATTCCATGTCTTCACTTGGGCCTTAATAGAACATTGTTTGACAAATTGTATATTCTATGTTGGATGGTTTAGAGTGAACTTGTTTGAGGGGTCTCGGCATTGGATGGTTTGGAGTGAGGGTGAAATCTTACCAACTAACGGCTTGATCGTAGTGAGGTCGGCATTGGGAGGCAAAGAACTGGCTGGCGGTGAAGGGATGGTCCAGCTCTTGAGCTGAGGGCTGCTGCGCAGATTGTAGATGGATCGAATGAGTTGAGGGCTAATCGAAGAAAGCAGGTGATGTTGAAGGATTTGATGTGGCCAAATCTAACTTGTATTTGCTGAAATAGGTGATGTGGTTGCCTATTATTGGAAGACTGTATTTTTGGTTTTTAAAGCCCAATCGGACCATAAAGTCTCCCTTCAGCAATTGAGAAATTACTTAGCACAGTACGGCATGCTCGCAGCATCATCAACGCCATCGAGAAACAAATTATAAAACATTTACCAAATTTCCAACCAAATTAAAGCAACAATACTAGTAGAATATTTGAAAAAGCAGAAAATGATGTATCGATCCTTCAATACGAGACAAGCAAATTTCAGGTCCTAAACTGTGTAGTTTTTCTGAATTATACCTAACATTTATATAGGATATGCAATAAGTAGAGGAGTCGTTTTTGCCCACAAGTAGTAAACACACCTGAACATCGTGGCATATAAAATAATGTTTAATTGGACGTGGCTCGCTAGCGGCCTCTTTAATTTCAATCTTTTTCTTTTTCTTTAATTACCATTTTCTTTTATAAATGAATTAAATTCTAATCTCATCATCAAGGCTGCAAGTACCAACTTTAAGCCACGTTCAGCTCTTAATTCCATCCGAATATAATATATAAGTAATTTGTTTATTTACTTCTTCTTTTTGTTATTTATTTAGTTCGAGCAGAGCATCCGAGCGACACGTTAATTATGTCGGCTCATATTGGACTAGTCCATGTAGCATTTAGAGCAGACATAAAAAAATAAAATCAAGGCGTAATTAATTAAATTGATAATTATAATCTGGAAATCTCTGTTTTTTTTTTTTTTTTTTGGAATAGATACCTTTCTCGGCCAATGCTACATCCCATATTGTAGGGGAAATTGGTTACCAACTTACCACATATATATAGGGTGATACACAAATAATTAGTAAGCCGGGTTTTATTAATATTAAGTATATATCATTTTTATCATGTTTTTGTTATATTATTTGTTTAAAAGTCTAGCGTTTTCCCATATCATGAAGCGCAAACTGAAAAAAAAAAAAAAAAAACAGAAAAAGAAAAAAGAGTAATAGTTTGCTTATGGTGCAAAATGAAATTTCTTCCGAAGTGACAAAACCTTCACTGCCATGCTCGAGTACTGGAAGAAGAGAAGAATAAGTTAGGCTTGTCTCGGGTTAGCAGCAAAGAAAGAAAAATTAGGCCTTCTAATAGCATGTTCAATAAATTAATTTTCTAGCGTTTTACAAGTAGTATATATACGTGTGTGGAGGCACGCGCAAAGTAACTTGTAGAGTAACATCTTCTAATAAGGAATGTGTGCCAATGCTTATATCGAAACTAATACCCTCAAGATGAGGTATGTAATATTGATCTATACACCCCCCCATCTTGTGTAACAGAAAATGAACTTAGGCTACACCAAGAGGGTTTGTCGAAAGAGGGTTTAGCAAGTATCACTTGGTTAATGAGAGCTAGAGACACGGAGGAGCTTTATAAATTTAGTTTGTAACTTTTTTCGAACAAGATGACAACCAATCTCAATATGTATGGTTTTATCATGGAACACGAGATTTGCAGCAATGTGGAGTGTAGCCTAATTGTCACATAACAGTAGAGCAAGTTGTGGGTGAGAGATGTGAAGATCACAGAGAATTAATAGAAAGAAGCTAAGTGATTTCATAAGCGGTGGAGGCCATGACCCTATATTCAGTTTCAGCTTAAGACCAAGAGAGTATATATGCTGCTTTTTGGACTTCCAAGAAATAAGGGTGTCACCAACATGATCAGATAGTTGATGACAGAGCCCCTTGAATCAGGTCAACTAGCCCAATCTGAATAAGTAATAGCCTTGAGATGAACAGTGGGAGTTGTTGGAAATAATAAACCTTAGCCAGGAGTGGGCTTGATATTTTGTAAGATGCAATGAACAACATCAAAATGGGGCTGCCGAGGATTATCCATGAACTAGTTGAGAACTTGAACAGAGTAGGCCAAGTCAGGCCTAGTGATTGTCAAGTAAATCAATCACCCAATGAGTCTGCAATATAAGGAAGCATCTTGTAAAAGGGGGCCATCTTCCCAACTAGGTCTCATATTTTGTTGCATGGGAAAATTCAGAGGCTTGGAACCAAGAAAACCAGAGTCTTGATCAAGAATATCCAATGTATACTCATGTTGATTTTGAACAATAACCTTGGCAGACGAGCCATTTCCAAACCAAGAAAAACAGTTTAAGCCACTAAGGTCTTTGATTTTAAATTTTTGATCTAGAAACATCTTCAAATTAGTAATAGAGAGAAGGTGATTGACATATACAATGACATCATCCATATAAATAAAAAGTATGTAAAGTGCCCTGAATCATGCAATGTGAATAGTGAATGATTAGATTGAGATTGAATGAAACCACATAATATGACACAAGAGGAGAGTTTGGAAAATCAGGCTTGCTTAAGTCTATATATAGACTTGTTCAACTTGCATATTGAGGCTCATTTAGAAGACATAATAGACTTGTTCAACTTGCTTAAGTCTATATAATATGACACAAGAGGAGAGTTTAGAAAATCAGGCTTGCTTGAGAATTAGTCTATATATAGACTGGTGGAGAAACCAGTTTTGAGAAGCAGCCACAGATAGAAGACATCTCACAGTTACAAGTTTAGCTATCAGAGTTATAAACTTTTGCAACTAGCCTTGCTTTGTATATTTGAATATTACTATCAAAGTTATATTTAATTTTGTATACCTATTTACAACTTATAGGTTGTTTTCTATCAGGTAAAGAAGCGAGGGTCCAAGTATGATTGAGCTCTAAGGTTTTGATCACAGTAGCCATGGCTTCACAAGAATGAGGATGTTGAACGACTTGCTTAAAACTTTGGGTTCAGACCAAGAAGAGATAGACAAAACAAGAGATTTATATAAAAGAGATAGTTTTTGGTAAGAATGACATTTAGAGAAAGAATGAAATGTAGGAGACTTACCAACACCTTGATCTGAAGGTGTTCAAATAGCATGGGCAATGTCTAGTTTCAGTAGTAGTCTTGCTGGTAAGTGGGTGCTTTGCGAGCTTGATAAGAGTGTTGAACATCAATTGAAGGAGCCTTTATAGGAGAAAAAGAGGAAGAGAGTTCTTGGGTATGGGAAGATGAGGAGGGAGAATGAGGTATAGTTGAATGATTGGAAGGATGCATGTTTGAAGGAGGGGAAAGTTTAGAGATTAAATGAGGAAAAACAGGGGATAAGGAGCTTGAAGAAGTAGGAAGGGATGACATGTTAAAATGAAAAATGGTTTTAAAAAAATACGACATCGTGTGAGACAAAAGAAGTGTGGTTTGCAGGGTCAAAAACATTGTAACCTTTTATTTCAAAAGGATATCCAAGAAAGAGATATTTTCATACACGAGGATTGAATTAATTATGTTGATCGTGAGAGAGAGGAAGCGAAACATTAGGGGTGTAACTATTCGATTTGGTCTAGTTTAGACATATTTTAGAATCGGATCTGTATATACCGATTTTGATATTTGAAGAATCGATACCATTGGTACTTTCGATCTTACCGATTCAGTTTGGTTCGATTTTTTCGATTTTAATATACTATATACTATATTATATAATATGTATATAATATAGCATATTATAATATGTATGATATTAGGTGAGCTTGAAAGATTAAGGAATGAGCAATATTTAGGATCTGTTGATGTTTTCTTTTAATTGTTCCATTTGTTGAATTGTTTCAAAACAGAATCTTTTGTGAATGACACCTTTAAAGGCATACAAGTACGTGAAATTCAATGCCATTGTCAGATTTGAGGATTTTGATCTTTTTGTTGAATTGTGTTTCATTAAGGGAAAAGAAAGAATGGATTAATTGTCTAGTTTTCCCTTTGTCATTCATAAGGTAAAGCCAAATTCATTTAGAGAAATCATTAACTATCGTAAGAAAATACTTAGATCCATCAAGAGAGGGTACAAAAAAAAGATCCCCAAATATCACAATGTATTATTTCAAAGGGAGTAAGTGACACACTTTAATTTAAAGGAAAAAGAAGTCTATGCTATTTAGCCAAAGGAAAAATTATACAGGAAAAAGAACTTGAAACTTCTATTAATTAGATTTATTCAAAACCAACAATCTTGAAGAAAAATATGACCTAATATATAATACCACAAATCAAAAGGTGAATGACTAGAGACATTATTTATGATATGAGAAAGTGTACGTTGTGGTAAACTTTAGAACTTGCTGAAGAACTCAAACCCTACAGGAGGTAATACAATCCAGCTTACTACTCACCCATCCAAATCATCCTCCAAGAACGTAGATCTTGAATAAAGTAATGGTTAGCTAAAAGAATAAGGTGAAAATTCATATCTATGGAAAGCTTGGTTGTTGAAACGAGATGGACTTGAAATGAGTTATTACACGAGTTTGAAATGGAGATGGACTCCATTGAAAAGATTGAAGGATCGGTGGTAAGAAATTTAGAATGGAAGATCTCAATTTCTAATGCATTGGGGTTAGGGTTTATGGGTAGAAATTTCAAAGATTTATTTTTATATATACTTATTTATATATTTAGTGTGATTTATACAGAGTTACTCAAATATATAATTAAAATTAAAACAGATTAGAAAATTATATCATAGTATTTTACTAAGTTCAAAGATTTATTTTTTTGTTACTTTTATCCCAAAATTTTAAATTTAGATAATACATAAAAATTTAATTTAATTTATTTTAAAAATCTAATTTAATACGACGTGGGGGGGAGAATTGAGAATTACATGAAAGCTCAAGGGGCAAAGTGAAAGTGGTATTTTTGTTTTTGCAGGTGCATTAGAGTTACATGTGGTTTATTTCGATCGATTTGACGCGGTTGTTGATAGAAATGAGACATTATAAAAAATAAAAAATTGACAAGGCCAATTATTGAAATTTTTAATTTAGGAATTATATTGTGAATTGAGTGGGAATTGGAGGGGGCAAAATATAATTAACCATATATATATATATATATATATATATATAAACAACAAATAAATAAAAGAATTAAAGGTGAGGACTACATATAATAACCCTCCCACAATAATGTCTAAGGTTTCAAATTATGTCGATCAGAAAAAATCTTAGTTACCTTGAAAGTGATCAAAGAGTACGTACCTTCGTCTCATGCATTTGCAACGTTGAAAAATGGAAGTTTTCATGTTGCATGCCTTTGTCATTAGAAATACCAGCCACACCATCATCACTATAAAAAAATAGCTTATTCGTCATCAGTTATTTCCTGTCAAAATGATTATTTCTTATCAGAATGAGTATGTTTTCATAGCAAATAGTCATTTTCATTGTAACTAATCCGTTACAAATACTCTTTTATTTTTTGTAGTGTATTTTGCAATGAGATTTCCAACTATTAATGTTGGTTCGTAGTTGACAATATTCATAATGGAAAATTCAAAACTTGAGTTGTAATGTATCTATATGAGCGTGGTTTTCTAATCTTTGAAATGACATTAATTTCCCTCGCGAAGGAAAGAAAATCATTTTGTGACTTGAAAATTAGAGGGTACTACGTGGATAATGTATCTACTATTAAATTTGATGGTTCAAATAAAGACATATTGAAGAAAAAAAAGATAACTTAATTGGAGATTAATTAAATATGAGATGTTTGGAATTTCTTGATAATAAAGTTACATGTTAATTTTTTTTTGATAATTTTTGAAATTTCGAAAGATGGGTTTTATTGAAGTAGTTTTTGAAAGCAAATAGATGCGCTAAAATATATTTGGATTGAAAATTTTTAGCGAAATGTGGTCATGTTGTAAATGAAAATATATATGTTTGATCAGTACAAAATTTACTTGTCAAAAATTCTTTTGAGTTATGTGAAAGTCATGATGTTAAAAATACTCATGTCTCGTGAAAATTGAGGTACATTAAGATGTGATAATTGATCATACTGTTTTAACATAAGTATATATATTTGGATTGAAAGTAAGAAAATTATGAGAAAATCTACCATGACTATTTACTTCGAACTCGAAAGTATTGGAATAATCTCTCCAAATATATAACCGATCCTAAAATATAATAAAATAGTGAATATGAATTAATAATTATAAATATAAGATATGATGTGATGATAAAGCTCGAACCAATATCATGTGCAAGATCAATGTCTCTTGTATATATATAATTATTCTTGGCAGAATGAACAAGCTAGCTCTCATGTGTTGTTTGTACGGTGATATTAAAACGATGATCATGTTAGGTGCTTCTAATTTTTTTTAGGGTAATGCTACATACAGTCGTGGAGTTGCAAACGGCGTACAGTTGCTTTAGAAAAAAAGTTAACTTTTTCACGTGGGTCCCATATATATTCACTTTTTTCCAAAACGACTACACGCCACTTACAACTCTATGACTGCATTTATCATTTCTCTTTTCTTTATAGGCAATGAACGAGTGAACTCCTGTGGGATTCTTGTTCCTTTTTAATGGGAATGATCATGTCTCTATGCCCTATGTATGCCTATTTCACCAATATTATTATTGTACTTAATTCCACAATTAATAATAATTCCTGATCTGTTCGATATGCAAGAATATTAGCTGAGAGAAACGATGATATTTTAGAGACAATTTTAAGAAAATTTTCTGTTCTATTTTGGTGGTTTACCTAAAGGGAAAAACTAAATTAATGGAGTGCAAGTTTCCAGAAGGGGGAATGCATTTCCACGGAAGCGACGATCAAATGACGCACAAACAAAGTTGGGGAAGGAAAGTCAAAGCGTCAAACTTGAAATGCCCTGTTGCTGACTGTAATTGCTACTGCGTTTTTTTTTTTTTTAATCATAATTGCAGCCAAAGCTTACGCGTTGATTTAAACTTCATCACCCTATTGCGGCTCTCTCTCTCTGTACGAGGTTGCCACTTTTTTCCAAACTCTTCCATCTATCTATAAAAACCGATCGTCTCCAATCCTTTTTGTATTAATCCAACTCTCTCTCTCTCTCAAAAACTCTGAAAATCCAAAAGGTCTTTTGGTATTTCAATCAATCAGGTCCCCCGTTTAAGGGAACTTAATGGATGTCAAAACAGCAAAAAGAGGTCGCAGCACCATCGTTCAAAGCGAGGATGAGAGCATGATGGACCTCAGGAGAGGTCCCTGGACTGTTGATGAGGACTTCACTCTCATCAATTACATTACCAATCACGGCGAGGGTCGCTGGAACTCCCTTGCTCGATCTGCCGGTAATTATTCAGATAACCCACCCTCCATTCACTTTTTAACTTTTTCTTGATTTTTCTTATGTATGCAACTGTGTTTCATGACTTTAACTACATGGATAAGCCAAAAACATGTTGACAACGCGTCTTCAACTTGTCCTCCACTCCTTCAAATTCTGGTTTTGGAATTTGGATTTCAGCTTTCTTTTTTTTTCTCAAATCTAATGGCATAAAGACCCAAAGATAAGAGGAAGATTGAAAGAAGATGCAGAAGCCATGTGTCTTCCAATTATAAGCTATTACGGAAAAAGCACAGAATGATATATAATAGATTCAGAAGTTTATATATATATATATATATATATATATCATGAGATGATAAGATATGCTAGATTATTTTTCCTTCAATCGTACGTGCACCCGATATTTGTAGAACACGTATAATTGTTATAGCACTCACCGGCCATAAAGTGATCATGCACAGGTAGAAAAAAGTAGAAGAAGGAATAAAAATGCTCCTATTTTCCCCCCCGATCTCCATGTTCATGATTTTGATCAAGAAACTTTACCAAATATTTGGGTTTCTTCAAACAGGTCTGAAACGAACTGGAAAGAGCTGTAGATTAAGGTGGCTCAACTATCTTCGACCTGATGTTCGACGTGGAAACATCACTCTAGAAGAACAGCTCATGATTCTTGAGCTTCATTCTCGTTGGGGAAACAGGTACTTTAGCAAATAGTCAATCCCAACTGTTTAATATCGTTTCTCCATGTTGGTCGGGATTGTTTCGATTTAACCCCTAAATCCTAAATAACCAAAAGTACTGGTTTTATTTTTTGTCTGTAACTTCAGATGGTCTAAAATTGCACAATACTTGCCGGGACGAACCGACAACGAGATCAAGAACTATTGGAGAACCCGGGTTCAAAAGCACGCCAAGCAGCTCAAATGCGACGTTAACAGCAAGCAATTCAAGGACGCCATGCGTTACCTTTGGATGCCAAGGTTGGTCGAGCGAATTCAAGCCGCGGCGGCCGGTACGAAGATAACGACTGCTCCGGCGACCACCATGAACGGAACATCTTCAGTCGCCGGGTCGACCACCTCTACCATCACTACCAACAGTACTCATCATCATGATCACAAGGGCCAAACGGCTTTGCCACCTGAGTTTGGAGTTGCCAAGACTACACCAAGTTGCACCCCGGAGAATTCTAGCACCGGCGCCTCGTCGGAATCTTACGGCACCGATCAGATATCTCCGGTATCGGAGTTCACGGACTACTATGTGAACATCCCGGTCAATAACATTAACCCTAGTCAGGATTATTTCCCGATCGTTGGATTCCAGTGCCAGAGCCTAACTAGCCCAGCTGTTAATTATTTCAATACTGGATTGGATCTCCATGCCATGGAACAGAACAACCAGTGGTTGGAAGGTGGGGACACATCGGACAATTTATGGAATGTTGAGGACACGTGGTTTTTTCAGCATCAGCTTCACAACACCGGCATTTGAAATGTGAAAAATGGGGAACATAATCTGCAAGCTAGTGAGAGTCCAGAAATTAATGGGGAAAAAAAGAAGGGAAAATTTTTAATGATATTAATGTAGGATACATATATAATATATATATATATATATATATATGTATTTAAATGTACAAAATGTCGTGAAATCAGCATAGAATTAGTCGATCCTGGCTATTTTGGTACGTAGAAAGAATTTTTTTTTTCTTTGTTGCAGCTTATATTTTCTCATGGGGTTGAAAAATTTGTAATTTAAGTTATTTTCTTCAATCTAATTCTTTAAAGAATTATTATATTTTCAAGTCAGTGCGTAGAATACATGTCCATCTATATATATATATATATATATATATATCATTTAAATAAATAATAAACAGTGAATTAAGAATCACGCGTTTAGATAATCATGTAGTATTAAAGAGATACATAATTGTTTCCACCACTTTGAGTACAAAGTTCTTGTGAACCCAATAAAATATACTAAGATTATGTCGTGTCAAATTTGGAACCTTGTCCATGGGGCATGAATGAATGAATGGAGGATGAATTAAAGTTGCCATGTTCTAGATTACCAAATAAATAACAATAATCATATTAAAATCTACTTCGTGTACTTCCATGATTGGCGGACGTGTAGAACTTAAGTTAGCCCAATAAAGACAACTATGTAAAGATGAAATAAATAAAACGATATTATCATGTTACATGATCAAAGCTAGGCCACCCAAAAGTACGATTCCACTAATTACTTGTTTCTTTTGCTGGCAGACGTACGGACAAACTGCTTGCTATATATCCACTTAATTAGCATGAATATCGCCTAAAATTAATTAATTAGAAACACTATTATTTACTAAAGAAAATTGATTTCTATAGAGTTTTAAATAAATAGATTTTTTGCAAGATTTTATAAGAATGTAGACTCCATTTTAAAAAAGAATTTTTTTTTATTTATTTATCAATTAGATTCATTATTTAGTAAAAGATTTAAGAAAAACTTACCTATTTTAATTTTTTTTAAAAAAAAAAAAGAGAGAAAAAAGAATTCGCACGTGGGAAGCTGATTAAAATAGGAAGTACAAACACATGATCATGTAGAATGTATTGTACACAGAACGTGAGGCGGTGAGAGAGAGAGAGAGAGAGAGAGAGAGAGAGAGAGGCATGGCGGCGGGGAATCTTTGTAGGCAGCGTGCGTGCTTTTAAGAGAGAGAAGCCACCAAAGTGGGCCAGTGAGGGGTTGAGGATACGACACGTGTCATGTATTCAATTCGGCCCTTATTTCTTTTTCTTTTTTCGTTGGACCCATTCGGTAGGCTTTCCGGCGGAAAGAGTGGCGGCCGCAATCCTTGAAACCGCCCTATGTAGCAAAATTATGATTACAATAAAATAATGAGTAATATTACTATTTCGTCTTATTTTATCTCTTGACCACTTATTATTTATTTTTTTAATAAAATAATATTTATTTAATAATTAAAAAAAAATATTATACTGTATTAGTATTTAAAAAAAAAAACCAAATTAAAATAAAAAATAAAAAAATATAATGTACACTAGAGACACCAAATGAGTAAATGAAGAATGTATAGTAGTACTGCTCGAAAATAATATTAAATTTAAACAAATAAAACTGGAAGAATATATAGTAGTACTAGTACTCGAAAATAATATTAAATAATAAAATAAAACTCGTAAGAATTTAAATAAATTAATATTTCTGCCCTCGAAATACCGTTTTCTTCTTCATCCAAGTAATTTAGTAATGTTTATATGCTGTTTTAGTCTTTTTATATTATAAAGATTATTTAGATTAAAAACTATAGATCTTATATTTTATTAATTTTTTATTATATTGAATAAAATATATTTAGGACCAATCTTTACGCTACGGCCACGTTGAGTTGCTCACGTTTTCCTCGGACAACTCATATTTCAAAGTAAATCTGCCCGGGTGGGTCCCCTTTCAAGGGACCCCACATACATGCAAATGACTTCCCAGTCAAAACGTTGGAATCTGATAGAGGTGTTGAAAAACAAAATAGATGAACCAATAAATCGGATGCACTAGATCAGACCGAATTGATGGATTTGATTTGGTATCGAATTTAGTTCGATTTGATATCGGTTTTATTTTTTTTGAAATTTATGAATATTAATCCAGTTTTGATTTTCTTTTTCTAAAATAAGTTCCATCCGGATTGGACAAGTTTATATATATATTTTAACTTTTTATATTATATATAATATATATATATATGTATAATATATATAATTATATATAAAAAACAATATTTATAATTAGATATAATATATAATTTTTGTATTATATAATAAATTACTAATTCATATAATATTAAATTTAAAAATCTTATAAGGTGATGCTACTCATTTCGATGAAACGGTCCCATTTCACTTTTTTATTTTTATTTTTTAGTTTTTTATTTATATTATTTTTAAATAAATATTTTTAAATAATATTGTGATATTTTTATATTTTTAAAAAATATTTTAAAATATTAAAAAAATGTAAAAAAAATGTTATTTAACATTTTCCAAATCTTATATCATGATAATTTATGTATTAGTAGTTATATAATTAGTATTATATAGTGCGTATTAATAGTTATACTAAAACTATATCACTATATATTATAGGATGTTATAATATATCACTATATTATATTTTATAATATATCACTATAGACTAGAATAAAAATGTAATATATATTACAATATGCTATAATATATTATCACTATAGTATTTTATACTATAATATACTCTATTATTTATATTACATAATATATAATATGGTATATTAAAATCGAAAAATCGGACAAAACTAAACCAGAACCAATAAAACTAGAAGAACGATTTAGGGGAGTAATCGATGTGGAATCGATTCTTAAAAAAGCAAACTCGGTGTATACCGGTTTAATCCTAAATTTTATTAAAAATCAGATCAAACCAGATTGGTTACACTCATAATCTCTTATAGCCGCATATTTGAGTTCTAGTTTATTTAAGACTTATTTAGTCTATATATAGTCTTCATTTGGGGACTATTTAAGACATGTTTAACTTTATTTATTTTTTAATTATAATTATATTCCTTTGATAACTATGTTTCTCCATTTAATAAAACACATTAATAGGGTCTGCACATACATATTATACCCATACTCTACTGATAAATATTGCTCGATAAAGTGGAAATGCAATTTTTTGTTTTATTTCAATCATTTATATATATATTTAAATATTTTAAAAAATAAATAAAAATATCAATTCAGTAATAATAAATTTTTTAATCTTTGAGTAAAAAATAAAAAAAATAAAGATACAATCAATCACTTTCATCGATAAAATTTATGGATTCAAATAGCATTTTCTTTATTTATTACATTGCCAATTTTATTCATTTCTTTACTCTTATCTTATATGAAGACGTAATTACGGCCATTTTAATAATCAATTTTGTATTTATTATTATTTTTAAATAAAAAGAGTGAACTAAAGGTCGATGTAGGTCTATAAATGTAATAGGATACAATTAACAAGAAAATGTAGTATATGATACAGGAAAATGATAGTAGGATTTTTAAATATGTCCATCAAATGTGTCTATTCAAATATGTTTATTTTATTTTTATTTGTTTTACTTTTTCTCTAATAGTTAAGGAGATGACTATTAATGCACTTTTATTTCTATTTTATTTTTTGACTAAGAATAATTAAAAATGCTTTAAAAAGAAAAAGAAAAAGAAAAATAAAAATCATTTGCACACGTGTGCATATTTGGGATGCACATTTAGTTTAACTCATAGTGTGTCTAAAACTCAAAATTGTCTTGTAATATAACTCATAGTTTTAGTTTAAAACTCAAAATTAACACTAGACAGAATGATTAAAAGCAAAAAGTAAATAGTATAATAATTAATTTTCCTTTTTGAACATATAATTATTAAGATAAAAAAATAAATAATTATATCTATTTATTTTCATTAGCTTAAATTCTTAGAACAAGCAATGATTTCATATAATGATATTTTAAGTTTGAAGCCTAACTTTACCTTTCATATCATTAGTTAAATATTCTATCATGTATTGGACTCACATCGAAAGAGAGCCTAACTAATAAATGAGAGAATTGATAGAAAAAAATATACAAAATATAAATAATTAAATCTATATTTTTTAATTAATTTAAATTTTTAAGACAAATAATAATTTTACAATAAGATTCTAATATTTTATATCTTGTAATAGACCCCATGGAAGACAATTCGATGACGACAAAACCATTAAGATTAGCCTCAAATCTAATGAAGATTCCTAGTACCCTTTAAGCATGCTCCGTAGAGGAAGCTTGGGTTGAGGGATAGTTTTGACTTACTCGTAGAGTGAGGGAAGGAGAGTTGTTTATAGGATTGAAGTAATTAGAAGAGATGGAGCATCCAAAGAAAACATTACCGAAGAATAGAATGTTGTAATTGAAATCGGTATAAAGCATATGGGAATGTGTCAGCAGAAGGAGAAAGAAGTTCAATGGGAAAATCTCTCTCTAACTGGAAAGGGAGGCCCTTTTGACCAGTCCGACTGTTAATTCAATAATAGTAGCCCTCCATTCACTTATTGCCACATCAACATATATACAATAATTTCAATAGACACTGCTACATAGGATCTCGTATTTCCCAACTCCTCAATTCTGCTCTGCACCTCTCTCTGCAATGGCGTCGACCTCCCCCCACCACCTCGCACTGACGTCCCTTCTCCCCTGATACAAACTATCACCATGGCACCCGTGAACCACCATGTCGTCCATCTTTGTCGTTGATCTCTCCTATCTCCGTCAATCATCTCCACTCCTCTCTATCAACATCCAATCAAACCAAAACAAATTATAATTGTTGAATGCAAAAAAGATGAAAAGAAGGAAAGGCAAAATTTATGGTTTGAAGGCAAAAAAAAAGGTAGGAAAATTAAGAGTGCAGTGGAGGAAGAGGTGAAATCTTGGGAACCTTGATTAAAGGTATTTCTTTAGAATCAACTACTTCTCTCTCTCTTTCTCTCTCTCTCTCTCTCTTTCTTGTGATTTTTATTTTTGATGCCTGTAAACAAACAAGCAGCCCCACGTCTCTCTCTCTCTCTCTCTCTCTCTCTCTCTCTCTCTCTCTCTCTCTCTCTCTCTCTCT
This sequence comes from Platycarya longipes, assembly GCA_036559045.1. NCBI lineage: Eukaryota > Viridiplantae > Streptophyta > Magnoliopsida > Fagales > Juglandaceae > Platycarya > Platycarya longipes. Next base: position 25,810,819 of record CM071790.1, on the reverse strand, counting down.
TCTGTGATTACTACTTCCATTATGTCTTGCCTTGTTGAAGATATTAGGCACACGGGTTGGAACTAAGGCATTGCGAACGAAGAAATTGGAAGCGGTGGCATGGACAAAATAGACCTGACATCGTTGCCATGGGAGTCGGTCTTCAATCGATCAGCGAGAGGTAGGAAATGAAAGAGTGTTTGAGAGATCTGGATGGATTTGCTCTGACGGGGGTGGGGATTGAGCTTCAAGGGGGTGCAAATCTTGTATGGCTCGATGGCGAGAGAGGGGATTTCTTGGAGAGGGGGGTGGGAAATGGAAATGGACTTTTCAATCGGATGTAGTGCATCACAAGATTATTATGGTAGAAATCATAGGTGTCCCTATGTTATTGGTGGGCTGCTATTTAAGGAAGATAAGCCCGGCCATTTGCCAGGACTTCTTGACCGAAAAATGAATAATGAAGTTATTAGATTAGCCATGGCTAGGATTTGGAGGCTGGGAGGAATTTTTGCCTTCCAAGAAGAAATCCAAACTTGTTTCTGGTAACGTTCGAGAACCAGAGGGATAAATGGAGAGTGCTTGAGGGGAAGCTTTGGCTACTTGACAACCAACTTCTAGTTCTGAAACGTTTAATGGATTTACCCTCCTCAGAAGATGAATTTTGATTTTGAGGTTTTCTAGGTACACATGAATAACTTACCATTGTCATGTATGACTAGTGAAATAGGGACTCAAATTGGAGCATCTATTAGGTGTGTCAAAGAGGTGGATTCCCATTAATACAAAACCATCATTGTTTGATTCCAAACTTAAAGCAATGCCTATTGTACCATTTTCAAATTCTAGTGATTCACCCGTCATGACTTCATCAAGACTGTAAATATGAGCAAATGTCATTGCCTACTTGAAGTACGGTATTGGTATTGTCAACCTTTAATTCTCTATTATATTGCTCAATACGTTCACAAATAATATTACTAGTTTCATCTTGTTTGTGAATATGGAATTAAATGGGGTCATTACTTGAGGATGAAAATTATATTGGATTTAAGGAAGATGACAGCCAGCTGCCAGAGGAAGAATTGCCAATCTTTTGGGAAACAAAATCTAGATGCCACTGTCCTACAAGAAGGTTCCAAAACTATGTTTCAAATGTAGAAGAATTGAGCATGAAGTGGAGGCCGGTTGTGATGGATTGGTGGAGAAGGGTGACAAATCACAGCATGGAAGTTGGCTTCGTGCTCAAAATAATTCATGGGGGGGAAGTATGGAGACACAGAGTAGTCATGGAAGTGAACAAAGGGGAAAAAATAAAGGGGGAGGATGGCAGGAGACGGGTTACTGGAATTGAAGGTGTCATACGTTACGATGATCGGATCTATAAACAATGTATTTGATAAAAATGGTGAAAGACATGAGAAGGGTAATGGGAAACTGAACTACTAGTAAAAAGTAGGGTGCACAAGAGAATGGAGTGGTAGTTGCAAAAGTTCTGAGTCACTATACGAGGGTCCTTTGGTAGGTGAATATGAATCTAGTCTAAAGCAATTGGCTAGTGTTAAGTTAAGCCTTGATGAAAAACAAGGGAATATAGTAAGGGGATGATGGAAGAGAAGGGCACGTAATGTAGGTACTCAAACTAAGTCTATATTATCATTTGGGATAAAAGAAAGTATATGAGGATGATAATTGGGAGGGTTCAGTAAAGAAGGGCAAAAGGAAGGATAGGGATGTAAAGATTGAATGTAACAAGCAAATGTTGGAGGCTGCTAGTCAACCCCGACAATCATTATGAAAATCTTGAATTGGAACTATCAAGCTCTTGGGAACTCTTAGATAGTTCAAAACCTTCACTTATTGGTAAAGGATTCTAGTTTATTTAAGACGGTCTGATTTGTTTTATAAGATGTGATGAGATGAGATGAGATGAGATAAGAGTTAAAAATAAAATAAAATACTGTTGTAATATATTTTTTTATTATATTTTGTATAGGAATTTAAAAAAATATAATGATGAGTTTGAGATGTGTTTTAAGTTTTTGGTTTCATCTCCGTAAACAACCCAGGTCTATATACAATCTTCATTTGGGGATTGTTCATGTAGACTTAGACAGTTTTATTTTTTTTAAAAAAATTAAAATTATAATAATATTCCTTTGAAAACTATGTTTTTTTTTTCCCATTAATGAAACACATTAAGAGGTCTGCCCATATATACAGAACCGATACTCTATTGATAAATATTGATTGATAAGTGGAAATGCATTTTAAAATTTTTTTTTCTCTTTTATTTCAATAATTTATATATATATATTTACATATTTTTTAAAAAAAAAAAATTTTCAATTCACTAATAGTTACTTCATTAATTATTAAGTAAAGATAAATAATAATTAAAAACAAAAATACATTAAGTCACTTTGTCGATCATCAAACTCATCGATTCAAATAGCATTTTCTTTATTTATTACATTGCCAATTTTATTATTTTCTTTATTCTTATCTTATATGAAGACGTAATTACGGTCATTTTAATAATCAATTTTTAATTTGTTATTATTTTTGAATAAAAAGAGTGGACTAAAGGTCGATGTAGGTCCATAAATGTAATAGGATAAAATTAAGAAAATGTAGTATATAGTACAGGAAAATGATAGTAGGACTTTTAAATATGTCCATCAAATGTGTCTATTCATATATGTTTATTTTATTTTTATTTTACTTTTTTACTTTTTTACTTTTTCTCTAATAGTTTTATTTTATTTTTTACTTTTTCTCTAATAGTTAAGGAAGTGACTATTAGTTAATTTATATTTATTTTTTATTTTTTTCTTAATGATTAAAAATGCTTTAAAAAAGAAAAATAAAAATCATTTGCACAAGTGTGCATATTTGGGATGCATATTTGGTGTGCATCCTTCACTTATTGGTGAAGGATAAGAAACCCAAGATGGTTTTCCTGATGGAGACTAAACTGGCAATGTGTTGACGGTATAAATTAACACTACAAGAAAAACATATATTTATGACATTTTGCAAAAGAAGAAAATGGAGCAGGAGGGCTGCTTTATTGTAGATCCATTGGGTTAAAAAAGGAAGCTTGACATTATTGTGGAGTAGAGAGGTAGCGGTGGAGATTCTAAATTTTTTCTAACACCGTATTAATGCAACAATGTGACGTGAAGACATAAACCTATCATAGTTATTTTCTAGCTTCTATGGATACCTCGAGGCAAGCAAAAGAAGAGTCACATGGAATCTATTATCATTGTTGAATCCATCTATAAAGACACCTTGGTGTATAATTGGAGATGCTAAAGATTGTTTGTCAAGATGAAGAGGTGGAAAGGAGACCTAGACCAAAAGAACAAATGGAAGAATTCAATCAGGCACTAAAAGTAAACAATATCATTGATTTGGGGTGGAAGAGAAATATGTATACCTGAAGTAACAATCATTCAGATAATACTTTTACAAAAGAGTAGCTGGATAGACCAATTGATAATGCAAATTGGGCTGAACTATTTTGAGCCAAGCAAGCAGAAGTTGTGACGGTAAGCCAATCCGACCATAAGCCCTCCTGCTTGTTTTGAAATAAGATATACCAAGGAAAAAGAAGAGAAAAAGAGCATTTAGATTTAAAGCAAAGTGGATTTATGGGTAAGGAAGAAAGACCAGTTGTAGAAGGGGCACGAGATAAAAGTGTTGTAGGAATAAGCCCTTTAAAGAGAGTGCAGCAAAAGTTGAACATTTGTAAGGGTGATTTGATTGGTTAGAGTTTTCTAAAAGATAAGGAAGCTAAGGTAGCTCTAAAGTAGAAAACTAATAGACTAAAGTTGGAGCAAGAGAATGAAGGTCCCCATAATGATGATCTGATTAAGTAGATGCAAGGAGAGTTAGGCCCGCTTTTAGAGCAAGAAGACATTAAATGGAAGCAAAGAGTAAAGAGGAACTGATATCAGTTGGGGGAGAAAAATACCCGAGTTTTTTCACTCTTATGCATTTCAAAGAAGAAGAATTTGATTAAGGAAATAAAAGGTTCTTAGGGCAGATTGGTGATAGAGTTAAGAGTGATAGAGTGAGTATTCTATGATTACTTTAGTAGTCTACTCAGCTAACCACACCCCACAATTGATGCTATAGAAGGATGTCTTAAAGATATTGACCCAAGAGTTACCAGCCAAATGAATGACAAATTACAAAAAGAGTTTACTAGAGTTAAGGTGGAGGAAGCTCTAAAGTGGATGACACCATTAAAATCCCTAGGCCTGATGGGTATGAAACTTGTTTTTATCAAACTTATTAGGATATTGTGGGGGAGGAGGTATGTAAAGCCATTTTAAGTTTCTTAAATGGGGAGGGGAGTTTGGAAATTTGTGTAAACTTCACTATATAGCCTTAATTTTCAAATTTTCTTATCCGCCTACTGTTAGTGAATTTAGGCCTATCAGTTTTTGTAACGTCTTATATAAAATGGTTTCAAAAGTACTTACTAACATGTTGAAGAAAGTGCTCCTTGCCATTATCTATAACAACCAAAGTGCATTCATATCTGGAGGATCACTCAAAACAAACAATGTCGTGATAACATATGAAACACTACATATGATGAAAATAAAACAAAAAGGAAGGATTGGGAGCATGGCCCTCAAGTTTGACATATCAAAGGCCTACGATAAGATAAAGTGAAACTAATTGGAGGTTGTGATGAGGAGATTGGGATTTGAAGACAAATAGATCTCTTTGGTAATGATGTGTGTGTCCCTACAACATTCTTAATTATAGTTAATTAGGAGCCACCAAAGGTTATCAAACCTACAAAAAGGAATAGATAAGGGGATCATATCTTCCCTTATCTATTTATCTTATGTGCAGAAGGCCTTATCTCCTTGATTAATTCACTCGAGAGGAGATGAGCTAAAGGGAGTAGCAATATCAAGAAAGGGTACTAGGGTAAGTCACTTACTCTTTGCTGATGCTTGTGTAATTTGGAAGAGCAAAGATGACTAAATGGTTGCAAATACAAGGATTGTTGAAGACACATGAAGAAGCCTTGGGTCAGTGTCTAAACTTGCAAAAGACTATTATGTTCTTCAGCTCAAATACTGAGATGTTAACCAGATACAGATAATTTGTATAGCAATAGTGTCCGTTTTTTGAAATTATGAAAGGTACCTTGGTATACAACCATGGTGGGTAGGTCAAGATACAATACATTCAGAAATCTAAAAGAGATGGATGGTTAAGATATGCTACTGGAAAAATACCTTCCTATCACAGGCAGGCAAGGAAATTTTACTTAAAGCTGTTATATAGGTAATTCCTACCTTGTTCATGAGTGTCTTTAGAGTATCAAGAGGACTTTGTAAAAGAATTACTTCCTTTATAGCTAGATTCTAGTGGGGACATGAGCAAGATGACAGGAAGATTCAATGGGGCAGTTGGTTTAAAATAAGAAAAGAGGAATGGAGGATCGGGTTTCTGAGACCTAGATTTTTTATAACAAAGCAATGCTTGTTAAACAATGCTGGAGAATGTTTAATAACCCCTCTTCATTGGTGGCTAACATAATGAGAGAAACGTATTGCAAAAATGAATGATTATTAGAGGAGTCTGTGGTCCTCTCTATATTTAGTAAAAGAAGGAATGGCATGGGGATGAGGATGATAATAGGGTATATATATATATATATATATATGGTTGGATAAATGGCTGCCTAATCATATTTCCCCTCAGTACAATCTCTTATTAGAAATATGCCTAGTGATTCTAAGGTAATTCAACTCATCAATAGTGAAAATGGCACATGGAAGAGGCCTGATCATTCATATTTTCTTTGAAGAGGAAGTGGAACTAATTTGTAGTATTCCCTATAGGGAGATAAGGAATAGTGGATAGAATAGTATGAAGATGCAATTTATGGTAAATTCTTAGTTAAGAGTGCTTATCATCTTGAGCATAAAAAAATGAACATAATGTTAGGGGAATCTTCAACTAGGGCCAATACAAGGGATTTTCGAACACTTCATGTGGAAGGCTATTCATAATATACAATCTACAAAGAAGAATCTAGTTAAGATACAGATCACAGATGCTAGCTTGTGTCCAATATGCGAGATGGAAACTGAAAAAATCATGTATGCCCTTTGGAGTTGTCCATCATCCTCAAATGTCTTGGCAAAAACTGAGAATCTTGTGCATAAGTGGAGATCATCATAATTAGGCTTTACGAAATTATAGAAAAAAATCGAACTCAAAGCTAGAAGTGAGGACATGGAGATCGTAGCTTATATTTTGAAAAAGATCTGGCTAAGAAGAAATCATAGTTGTTTGATAAGAAGTTTGAAGACTTGGAAAGTGTTTTAAAAACTTCTTAATTTGGACTAAGTGAGTTCAAAACAGCACAAAATTGCAAACATAAGACACAGACGTTTGGGAGCACAAACAAAAGATTAGTTAAGTGGGAAAAGCCAACTGAATTGACGTGAAAAGCGAATTGGGATGCTGCAGTGGATGTGCATCTAAAAACTGTGGGCTTTGGGCTAGTCATTAGAGATTCTAAAGGTCGATGTTGTCATGCTGAGCTCGAGTGTGGATAATATAAAGAAACCATTAGTTGCAAAAGCTTTAGCTTTAAGAAAAGTATGGATTTTATGTGCAGAGCTATGTCTCTTAAATGTATTGTTGGAGGAAGAATTCTAGTTGATAGTGAAAGGGACTAACAGTGAAGAAGAGATATGGGTAGAACATGGAAATATCATTGAAATTGTAAGATTGTTGATCACAAGAAGATTAAATTGGAAAGTAAGATTTGTATATATAGAAGCTAATAACATAGCTCATAAGTTTGCAAAATTAGCACATACTTTTTCAGAACAAACGGTGTGGATATAGGATTGTCCATTAATAGATATAATTTGTGATATATATATATATATAAGGAAAGATACTGTAGGGATTGGTTTGTCTTTGATACATTAATAAAGGAAGTATATTTTTCTAAACAAAATACTAAGATTAAGATTCCTTATGTTGATGCAAAAGTTTGACAAGTATTAGGTGACTAAGTTAATAAGTTTGCATATGACTCAGTGAATAAGATGATAAGAGTTTATCTTATTTAGATTTTTTATTTTTTAAAAAATTTGGATGCATGTAAAATACTTTAACTTTATCAATAGCTATTTTGATTTTATATAGAGCTTGTTAGGAAGTATTTTAGATAAATCAAAAGTGTAGAAGTCAAATTCTAAGAGATAGATCTTATCCAAACAAAAGTTTGAATGTGAAACTATCAATATTGAGAAGATAAATATAATGTGCCAACAGAATCCGTCAACAAAATTCATTAGCAGAGTTTCACTATGATTCAAACTTCTTTCAAATTATTTGTTCTATTAACAGAGTTCTACTGCGAGTCAAACTCTTATAAGATTTGTTCCGTTAATAGAATCCTATTGCAATTCAAATTAGTGTCCAAATTGCTTATTTAAGGGGTCATATTGGTTAGGATCTACAAAAATTCAGTTTTGGATATCTTCTAGAGCACTTTTCAGTGCATGTTTTGATGAGAAAATTTCTTGGAGAATTTTCATAGTGTTTCTCTCAGAGAGTGATCTGAGTACCTAGGTGTGAGAAATTTTTCTTGAGGACTTTCTAGTATTTACTCTCTATTTTGAGTGTCTTTATACTCCATGTTGGAGATTGATTGATTGAGTTCATCCATTGAAGTTTCAGGAGATAAGTCAATATATGATGGCTAGAGGTTCTGTCTATACTACGGTAGAGGCAAACAGATGGTTTGTTAGGTCAAGTAAGAGGGTCAATTAGCAAAGATTTTGTAATTGAGATTTACTTGTACACATTTTTCTTCAAATTAATAAAATTGACTTTTTTGAGTTTGTTTACCCCTTAGAATTTAACCTTTGAGAAGTTCTTCCAATGATCTTTCTATGTAATGAAATATGATGTAACACACTTTATTTACTTTATATATTTGATTGAATATGAAATAATTGCATAATTGGCGACTAACCAATTTATTGATTGAATTGGTAGATTTTTGTATTATAATAATGGGATACTTGGATATATATATTTTTGTATTAGAGTGTGGTTCACTCATTCGAGTGTGATCATTGCTCATGTAGATCAGATCATCGTCTTTATATATGGTGCTACACTTTGGTGGGGTACACAACGTCCCAAGGCAAAGAATCCATAGCCTTATCATCTGTTCCCACTACTTCTAAGGGTATTATTTTTGTCAAAAGAAGTTAAGTTGTGGGTAGTCAAAGAGAATGTCGTATGACATTGATAGAAACACTTCTATGTTCTTGCATATCATTAGTTCAGAACATTCATTTCACATTCTTCTTTTTGTTTGTTTTAGTTGAGGCGCTTTCTATTTTTTTTGTTTTTTCATATAAAAAAAAAAAGAAGAGATCATTTTTTCCTAGCCCAATTATGAGTACTAGGTTCTTCACACTTTCCATACTTAAATTGGAACATCTCTCTATTTTTTTTGTATAGTCTACAAGATGTGTAAACCCTATAGCTCATTTTGACAAAGTTATCTTTTGTGCATTGTGAGATTTTTTCCCACATTTGATTCATTATGTATGTTGTATAATGTCTCATAGATGCTATCCAAATGGGGAGTCATAATTTGTTAAGGACCTCTAGGTTCGTACCTCTTTGTAATGATCGATCGCATCTCGTTGATTGGATTGGTTTAAACCTGTTTATAGCTTTCTTGAGTTCCTATGGCTATGAGATTATGGTGTTTATGAATGGATTTGGTATGGGTAAGGAGATATAATGGTCTAAGTGGTTAATTATGGTGGAAAAGGTTCAAAGGAATGGCCTTTGAGTAGGCTTATGGGTTGGGGTCTTTTTGGTAAGGTATATGGCTTATAAGGTGTAGTGAGGCTAGGGTTTTAGTGGAGGCTCAAGGAGATTTCGAGATTTGGAAGATAGGTCTAGGGTTTTGTGTTTTCGATGGAATTAGAATGTAAGAAGGTTGTATTAGGATAGATTTTGTCACTTCCTAAGATAGAGGAGGTTGGATTGGGATTAGGATTCCTAAATTATAGGAGTCGTATTGGGATTTGGTTTTGGTTGTGAGAAATGTCTCTTGTGTTTGGATGTAAGATGGATTGGTCTTGAGTTGAAGTTGGAATAGAAGAGTGAGATAGGGTTGGACTCCTCACTTATAAGGGTCCTAATGAGAAATATGGTTATATAAGAGTAAGGTGGCTAGAGTTTTATCATAAAAAGGATATGAATTAGGAGTTTGTATTGGGATAGGAATAGGAGATAAGGTATTGAGTTGGATAAGGATTAGGAGTTGGAGTTGGATAAGGATTAGGAGTTGGAGTTAGATTATTGGTCTAGGGTTTTCAAAGTATAGGAAACCCTAAGGGCTTATAGGATTCAGACAATGGTTTTTTGGGTGATGGAAAATTATTTTCTAGGCATATTGAAAGAGAAGAAGAAGGCTCTTTTTGGTATTTTTAGATTTATGAAAAAATAAAAAGATATGAAGAACAATATTTATGATATTTTTGATATGAGAGAAAGTGCGAGAAAATACTAGAACAAATTAAAAATAGATGAATAATGAAAGACAATTGTAGAAAAGAAACTACTCATAAGATTGATAGATAATTCACCACTTATTCATGAATTTCAAAGTGATGAAAGGAAGATAAATGAAACCACAATAATCCACGAATTTCATGGTGAAGATCCTCTCTAAGGGTTTCACGAATGTCTCCCTAGAAGCCTAAGTGCAAAGCACTACAAAATATCCCCTAGCACACTAAATCCTTCCTCTAGGAAAATATTCCAAAAGATCTAAAGATTCAAAAGATGTAAAAATAACTATTTGAGGTCCTATTTATAAGAAACATAATAAGTTGGAGACTCCTAATGAATTCCATAAAAGATAAATTAAAACCTAATTGAACTAAGACTCTATATGACTTGGCCTAGGATGGTCCATGGCATGGCTTAGGCAGGGTGCCTGGGCACTGGTCTTGCTGGCTTGGAGTGGCCCATGCGTGGGCATGGCCAATAGAGCTGACCGCTGGGCTAAGCGCTAGCATGTGCCTGGGTGCATGCTAGGTGTTGGACAGTGCTTTGGGCGCGTGCTAGTAGGATGCTGTCTGCTTGCATGCATGTAGGCTATATGCCTACTGGGGCACGCGGCTGGGCTGGGGGTCTGTTGCGCACATGGGGCTACTGCTGGCTTGTCACTAACCTCTCTAGCTGCGAGGCAAGAGCAATGAGGCTATCAAAGACAGTGTTGAGGCATTGCCTATGGGATTGCCAAGGGTTGTCAGTGACAGTGTCGAGGCATGGCCCATGGGGCTGTCAGGGCATGTCGAGACATGACTCGTGGGGATGTTCGAGGTCATCAGCGATGATGTCAGGGGCATGCCACGGCATGGGCCATGGCATGGCTGTGGGGGCTAGCATGGGCATGTCATGGCGTGGGCCATGACACGATTGTGGAGCTAGCATGGGAGTGTCATGGCATGGGCTATAGCACGACTGTAGGGCTAGTATGAGTTTGTCATGGCATGGGCCATGGCAAGCTTGTGGGGCTAACTGGGGCATGTCATGGCAGGGGCCATGGCATGCTTGTGGGGCTGTCTGGGCCGTGTCATGGCACGGGCCATGGGCACAGCTAATGTGCTACTAGTGACATGCTTTGGGTGGCCTTGGCTGGTCCATGGTAAAGGCCATGGGCATGATCAAGTGTTGGCTATGGCTTGCTGCTAGTGTGTACATGGCCGGGTGGTGCTACTGGGTTGCACATGGGCATGGCTGGCATGGCCCAAGCATGAGCCTAGGCGTTGGATTGCCTGGTAGTGCTGCCAGGGCACTGAGTTGCTGCATGGGCATGCTGATGCCACTGTTGGGCTGTTGGTGCACGCTGGTGGTGCTATTGGCATGCTGATGGGTATGCTGAGACACACTGGGTTGTCTTGGGCACGCTGAGCTACTGGCCAGCACGCTGGGGCTGCTAGCCTCTACGTTGGGGTCGTTAGCCTGCACACTGGGCGTGCCACTAACCTCGCCGATTGCATAGCTTCAAATTTTGTACCGTACTGAAGCAGTGATCGGTACAGAAATTTGGTCTGTTTCGTACCGGCCCAAATTTTGGCCTTACCGGCCATGTGTACCGGCCTGTACCGGATTTCAGAATTTCACTTTTTTTTTTCATTTCTTACCATTTTTTTATCCTAATTTAGACTAGATTATTTACATATATATTTATATATATAATTTATTCATATATTGACTATTATTTTGAAAGATAATTTATATATTTATATATATATTTTTTATGTATAGACTATTCCGAAACGGTACATGAAACGGTACTGGTACCAAAATATTTCGTTCCATTGCCTTGACCAGTATGCTCATCGGTACTGTTGCCCAGATGACTAACACAAAAGGGGGGGTGAATTGAGTCATATTAAAAAATTAATACTTATAAAACAAATATATAATATAAAATATAAAAAGAATATGAAGCAGTAGGAAGTATAAAGAGTAAGGGTAAGAAGAAGCAAACTCAGTATTTTAACGAGATTCAGCCCTATTGCCTACGTTATCGCCTCAAGCTACCCCTTGAGGATACCAAATTCACTATTCAATCTCCTTCAGGTGAAGATAGAAACCTATTACACCTTTGAGCAATATCGCTACAAAGAATCCGTGTAGAACACCTTCTATACTTGGTGATTCAACTATTCCTTATGTAGAACACCTTCTACACACACTAGGGTTATACGCGCCCTCTTACAAATACAAAAGTTAATAGTGGGTAGATTATCAGAGTACACTTCTCAATAAGTGAAATAAGAACAATACAGTACAATCTATATCTCTCTCAAAATGAATAAGGATTAAGGCACAAAACTTAAAGAAGAGAAAATGAGGGCTTTGAGAAAATGATGCAAAACTTAGTAATTGATGTGTAAACTTTTGTTGTGAGTTTTGCAAAACTTAAGTGAGCTATTTATAGGCAAATGAGTCTTCATATTCAAATTTGAAAAGGTTCACATATCAAATAAGAGTACTATTCACTTTTCAAAAGATTCAAATAAAAACATTTCCTTTTTATATTTGTCAAAGATAACTCTATTTATTTTTCAAAAAAATAAAACCTAATCTTTTACTTTTCACACATGAAAAAATGAGCATGATTTATTTTTCAAATCAAATCGTATTCTTTTTGCATATGTCAAAAAAATACACAACCACCTTTCAAGATTTTTAAACAAATCATTTATCTTTTGCATTTCTAAAAAAAAAACACACAACCACCCTTCAAGATTTTCAAACAAAATCATATATCTTTTGTATTTGTCAAAAAAACACACAACCACCCTTCAAAAATTTCAAACAACACATGCACATGTTAAATATGACAATCAATCATCTTACAAATTTAAATTTTTATGCATATGTGAAAAAAAAATTCGAAATTAAATATTTTAATAAAGTTATGCAGATGTAAAAAATGCAATTTGATACTTTATTAGAAAATATTAATTTTGAGTCTTAATCTAATTTCAAATTTTAAAAAATGTACAAAATTACTCTATGAACTTCATTTGTAGACTTGTTATTCTTTTTACTCATGCTTGATTTCTTGATGTGCTTAGTTCTCTTCATGCGTAGGCAACTTGAGCTTGAGTCTTGAATCTATTTGTTATCATCAAAATCTATACGTAGATACGAGACTTGAAACCTTGGGTTCTACAATCTCCCTATTTTTGATGATGACAAATACTTAGTAGAAATCTACGACCTGCAGTTAATACTTAAGTTCCCCCTGAAAATATGCGTTACTTTTTTAAATAAAATATAAATATGATTCTAGCATATATAATAGTGTAGTATAATACTAGTATAAGACTCCTCCTTTTAGCATATTTAAAAAGGAACCGCAATTGGTTTTAGTAAAATTTCTTCCCCCATTCGTGTTCGACAAAAGTTATAAAAGCTGAGACCTAACTTTATCGTCTCGGTGCAGAGATCCGCTTGATGTTGTTGACAAATAAAATATTTTTGAGATTTGGTGCAGAAGGAGGTTTCTTCCCGCGTTCGTGTCCGATAAAACCTGCAAAGTCTGGAGGCCTAGCTCTGGCAATTTGGTGCGGAAGGAGATTTTGTAGAGAGTTAAAAAATTAGAGCTACTCGTATTCGACAAAACCTACAAAGGCTGGAGGCCTAGCTCTAGCAATTCGGTGCAAAAGGAAATTCAAATCCATTTGACGTTATTGACAAGCAAGATATTGCAGAGATTTGAAGTTGTGATAGTTTGTCTTGTTTTTATTCCCGTCTCTATAAGAGCAATCCTTAGCTTTATCTATTTCACATCAAATCTTCTTCTAATTTTTGTAATTCATCTGCATTTTCATTTTACAACTTTGTAATGGCTCGTCAATTTCCCTTCAGTACTTCTTGTGATCAATTTATTTCTACTTCTATCGTAGGTGCCATGAAGCAACAAGAGACTATTTAACTAATAAATCAGATCATGATGCCATTTATGAGCTTGAGGGTCTCGGCACTCGATACTCATCATCCATTTTTACTTTTTCTTCTCGGTTGCATTCCAAAACTCACGAAATTGAGAAGTTTAGCGAGACTGTCTCTGTACTTCAATGACTTGTTTATGAGTCAAACAAAAAAATAGTAGAGTTAAAGCAACAAAATGAGAATTTAAAATCCTTACTTGCCTCTTCATTTCGACTGCCTAACCCTTTAGATGAGAATAACATGTTGATCTATGAAGAGCAAATGTAGTTGAAAGATGAGGCTAGAAGTTTCAATTTTTTGAAAGCCATTTGAGGTAATGGAATAAAAATGTTTAACATATATTCATGACATGCATCATTCCTATTTCTCTTATAATCATGCATAATCTATCTTCTGGTAGGGGTTTTATGAAAATGTCCGCCAATTGATCATATGTGCTTGTGAATTCTAGTACAATATTGTGACGACTCTGAATTTTCCTACTATATTTTTATTGAATTAAACAAATAGAGCATGAGTGACTTAGGTAGTTTAGTGGATAAAGCCTTGAAAGGTGGGTTTAGAAGTTGAAGGCCTTAAGGCCATAACCAAGACTTCTTAAGTGGAGATGAGAAGCCCATAGGTCCATGAAATGAATTCCAATAGTCAACCCAAGCCCATGCTTGAGGACACATGTCAAGTTAGGGAAAGTTTTGTAAGTTAACAAGGACTAATAGTTGAAAGAGGGAGAATACTAGTAGGTGAGGAGGTTGACTAGTTGTTTTGGTTGGAGGAAGGAAAGAGAAGATCAAGATGAGATCTCCACATCTTTTCCTACCTAGATAGGCGTGTGAGACATGGATTTTTACCAAAGAAGATCATAATAGGATTTTGCCATATCTAGCCAAATGATGAGACAAGATTTGAGAGGATTTGAAAATGAGAAAAAGGGAGAGGGATTCGGTGGGCTTTAGCCGAATACCCTTAGGTTTTCTCATAAGCATATTTCAAAATCTTGAGGAATGATTGCTAAGGGATCTTGAGGAGACAAGTGAGGGCTTGATTGGTTGATTGAGTGAGTGATGGAACAAGTGGGGAAGAAAAGAAGACCAATGAAAAGGAATAGAGGGCTACGGGTGAAGCATGTAGCTGACCACTCCCTCCTTGTGTGTGTTCTCTTTTTGCCTCCAAATCTAGATGGAATGAACATGTGAGATTGTGTAAGAATAGACAAGACATGAGTGTAAGAATGTGGAAGGGAAGGATGACTTGAGAAGTTGATTGATGGATGCAAAAAAGTGGGAAGAAGAGAAGGAGGGTTCGGGTCCGACTCCCCCTCCCCTTTTGGTATTCTTCTTGCCACCAAATCTAGACTATAGGATTGTGTAAGAGTGATAGTTCAAGTAAGTGTAAGAAGTAAGGTGAATAGTTGATTGATTGAGCATATGACAAGAGGGAAATGAGAGTAGGAAAAGGAGGGGGTTTCGGATGGAGCAAAAAGGGCAAGGGATCCGAACCCCACTCTTGCCTTCTCCCAAGATTTAGATCCTCAAATCTCTTAAATTGACCTATGAGATAATGGTTGGGAGACAAGGAGGTGATGTGAGGTGATGGGAAGGGCTTGGAACCCTTGAGGGAGGCCGGCCATATGGGGAGAGAAAGAAAATTATTTTCTTCAACCTAGAATGATCTAGATTAGGTTTGATGTGATCAAGTAATGGGGTCACTCAAAGGTCTTTCAAATCCATCAAGTGTCACTCTAAGCTCAGGAGAAATGAGTGGCCTAGAGCCTAGGAGAGTCCCATGGCCGAATGGCCTTACTCCCTTACCTTTTTGGTTGCCTCATTCGGTCACCACACACACACACATCCCTCACTCTACCTCACGGCAACTCACCCTCCCATTTCCATTCTCTTTGCTTCATTTCACTTTACCACCTAAACACCTAAACACTCTAAGCCTAGAGGAAGAAGAAGCAAGTGGTTTTGGAAGAAGGAATCCTAGAAGAGGTAAGTGACTTTGTTAAGTTAAGACAAACCTAGAAGTGTAGGGAAGAACACTTTCTATGTTCATGTTTTTCTAAAATAAATATCCTCTTAGTCTAATCTAATAAAATATTTCTTATATTTTCAGAACTCATCTAAGCTAGCTAGGAGAATTGTAAGTATATCCTTATTTTACCTCTACCATCTCTAGTATATTTTTTAGTGAATATGCTTGTATTGTTTGATTTCCTTACTTGTTATGCTATGATGAAACTTTTGGGGTAGAAATGCTATTTTAGTTAGATGAAAATCCATGCTTAGAACTTATATTCCTTTTAAGTTGAAGGCTATAACATGTTGATGATTTTTAGTGGATTTTGTTAAGGAGAAATTTCTATGACACATGCAAGCATGACTACGTTTAAGCTTATTGAATGTTGGGTGATGTTGGATAGATCATTTAAAGAAGCATCTTAATTTTTAGTAGCAAATATCTTGTTTATCGAAATGCCATGCTAGGATGAACATTTATAAAATATTGCTGGAATCTAGTTATATTGTTCTTGGAGGATATTATTACTATTATTGATATGATGGTTGGTAAAGAAATACATGCTTGATAAAATACAAGTTTGAAGCTTGAAGAGAAAAAGAAAGAAAGAGAGAACATGTTTATGGAGTTTTCAGTTTGGAGGGTTTCTTGGAATGGAAATCTTTAGAATTTATTTTCCTTTCATGAAAAACTTGTGTTGGAAATTTTGGAGAATTTAGAAACATAAAGAATAGGAGAATATTATGCATACTTTCGGATTCCCTATGAGTGTTCAAGTAGGATACTTGCTTTGATGAAAATAAGGTAGGAAACATAGAGTCTAAGGGCTATAGGGTTTCGGATTGCCCTCTTGTAAGGCTAGAAAATTGTTTCAATCATTGAACTAGGGCTTGAGAGTGAAAGGAAAATGAATGGAGGAAAAAAACACCAAGTGGAGACAATGAGGGTCTCGGTCCAAACCCTAGGGGTGGAAGCTGAGCACCCTACTTAAACCATTAGAACCAACTAAGTGTTTTTGCTTAAATGATGAATCAAATGCGAAGGGGTTTTGACCAAATGTGTGTACTCGGGTTCGTCTCGAGTTTTTGCATCACAAGTGTTAGGAGTTGCATGTCTCATGCATAAAGCATGAAAACCTTATTTTTTTTTTAATCAAACGGGTTTCCAAAAGAAAGAAATTAAAGTTTTAGAAGAACCCCAAAGGCTGGGATGGGGTAGTGTCCCAGTGGAACACCCTGTTCACTTAGAAGTGACTAAATTGAGTGAAAACCCCTGGGTCAACGAAGAACAGTCGGCGGACCATGTATGGCTCCAAAAGGTGTCCGGAGTGTGGTCGCACCTAATGCTAGTGGGTGCCCTAAAAGTGGTGTTGGTCTCGGCCTCACCATATAAGAAGTTTGTAGTTATTCGGGGAGAAATCTCTGAGTGACAAAAAGCGCAAAAGGGCGTGAAACGTATTCACCTAGGTTTGACATGGTTGCCGGGTGTGACGGTAACTAGCGGGGAGCACACGGTGCATATGGGAACCGTGAGATGTCCAAAATAAGAAGTCATGATGAAAAGAAAAGGGCTTTTGAGTCGAATATACAAGATATGATAAGTGATGTCTAAAATAAGAAATGACGAAAGGTTTTTGAATAAAATGTCTTTTTGGAGAATATGAGTCAAGAAAATTTTGCTATATGGTTTTATGAACGAGTATGCATCAAAAATTAAGAAAAGACAAGAAAGATGAATTTTGTCACGAGCACGTGCATCGGTCCCAGCATGAGTCTCATGTTACTGTATATGTATGTACTTGCTTGTTATTCGCTTAACCATATGCCTGAAATGCTTTTGTTGAAATATTGATGTACTTGCTGAGATTTCCCCCGAAATCTCACCTCTCTCTATGTCCTTACTATCCTTCCCCTTTGGGAATGATAGAAGTAATTTCAGGTGACGATGGTTCAACAGAATATGACTCCCGGGACGATACCTTGGACCCTCAAGGACCCGATTGAGTCCGCCCTTATGGGGCCAGTGACTCTGGATCTTCTGGGCCAATAGGAGGGGGAGTCACTGAAAATGATGATGTATTGTCTGGCAAGTTTACGCCCTACGGGGTGTTACTTAGTGTTAGGAGTAAATGAGTCCCTTCACTTGAGACGTATTTTTGAGTCGCCCACTAGGGTGATTTGTGAGGTAGGGCCTAGCCTAGACCTAAATCGGTTTCACTGGGGCCCAGGCCTTGAGAAGATAAAGAAGGAGCCTTTATATTGAACTCAATGGGCAGTGGTAATGCCCACTCTATTTTGTAAAGCCCTCTAATTATGTATTTTGTAAAGCCTTCCCGCTTGTGGAAAGTGCTCTTTTGTGTATCTGGACAAGTTAAGTAACTTTTACTTGGGCTATGTATGATATTTTTTTTGGAATCAATAGCGTAACCATGTGATGCATATTGTAGAAAGCTTAACCTTTTTTGCTGCGAGAATCTTTTTTCGACATTTAAAAAAAAAATGTACCCATATGATATGATGATGGGTGAACTTCCTTGTGTCGCTCATCCCCGACGTTTCTTTTCACGTGCGATCCCAAGCGTGGATTGAGGTGTCGACAAATATCACCTTTCTGTACACATGATTTCTAAGAAAATGACATCTAATTTCAATATGCTTAGTCCTAGAATATTGTATTGGATTTTTTGAAAGATTTGTAGCACTTGTATTATCACATTTGATTGGAATATGATTGTACATAAGTTTAAAATCCTCAAACTGTTGTTCCATATAAAGAACTTGAGACAACAACTACTTGCAACAACATACTCTGCCTCAGCAGTAGATAATGCAACAAAATTTTATTTTTTTACTAAACCATGAAACGAGTGCATGACCTAAAAAATGACATGTAATCTTTTGATCAACTTTGCAACCAGCATAATCTGCATCTGAATAACTAATAAGATCGAAAGAAGTGTGCTTAGGATACCATAATCTGAGGTCAATGGTACCGGCTAGATATCTAAAAATCCGCTTGATTGCAATCAAATGAGATTGTTTTGGAAATGATTGAAAACGTGTGCATAAACATACATTGAACATAACATCAGGTCTACTAACTGTCAAATATAATAAACTACCAATCATACTTTGATATACTTTTGAGTCAACTGGCTTACTGTTTTCATCTTTATCAAGTTTAGTGGTTGAACTCATTGGGATTCCAATTACCTTCGCACATTCCATCTCAAACTTTTTAAGTAATTCTTTGATATATTTTGACTAATTAATAAATGTTCTACTTTTTACTTGCTTGATTTGCAATCCGAGAAAGAAATTAAGTTCTCCTATCATGCTCATTTCAAATTCTTCCTGTATACTTTTAGCAAAATCTTGGAATATATTTTCATTAGTAGCACCAAATATTATATCATTCACATAAATTTGAATTAGAAGAATATCATCCTGTTCGTATTGATGAAAGGAGTTGTATCGATCTTGCCTCTTGAAAAAGCTTTTTCAATAAAAAAACTACTAAACCTCTCATACCAAGCTCTAGGAGCTTGTTTGAATCCATATAATGCTTTTGTGAGCTTACAAACATGATTAGGAGAAATATGATTTTT
This sequence comes from Platycarya longipes, assembly GCA_036559045.1. NCBI lineage: Eukaryota > Viridiplantae > Streptophyta > Magnoliopsida > Fagales > Juglandaceae > Platycarya > Platycarya longipes. The sequence continues at coordinate 25,791,648 of CM071790.1, read as the reverse complement.
AAAACTTGGAGGTTGCTCAACATATACCTCTTCATTTATAAAACTATTTTAGAAAACACTTTTAACATCCATTTGAAAAAAATTGAAATTTTTATAACATGCATATGCAAGTAACATTCGAATAGCTTCTAATCTTGCGACAGGTGCATACGTTTCATCATAATCAATTCCTTCCTCTTGATTGAAACCTTGGGCTACAAGTCGAGCCTTATTTCTAGTGATGATTCCAGACTCATCTTTCTTATTTCTAAAAACCCATTTTGTTCTAATAACAGCATGATTTTTGGGTCTAGGAACAAGTGTCCATACATTATTTCTTTCAAATTGATTTAGCTCTTCTTGCATAGCTAGAATCCATGATTCATCAATAAGTGCTTCATCAATATTTTTGGGTTCAATTTGAGATAGAAAAGTAGTGTGATTACGAATATTTCTAAGAGATGATCGAGTACTTACACCTCGTGAAGGTTCTCCTAGAATTTGTTCCACTGGATGATCTTTCACATGTTTTTACTGTTTGGTTGCATCTTGTACTAAATCTTGATGATCTTTCCTGATGTCTCCATGTTGGACTTCTTCTATTGTATTCTCTTTGTTGATATTGAGACTATTTGTGTTATTTGTACCTTCTGATTCTTCATCAATAGATTTCTTGGAGAGTAGAGGGTTAGATTCATCAAATACTACATGCATAGATTCTTGTACAGTCAAAGTCTTTTTATTGAATACTCTATAAGTTTTACTATTTGTTGAATACCCAAGAAAGATACCTTCATTAGATTTTGCATCAAACTTTCCTAAATTATCTCTGTCATTGAGTATAAAACATTTGCATCCAAATACATGAAAGTAACCAATGTTGGATTTTTTCTTATTCCAAAGCTCATAAGAGATTTTATCTAATTTATACCTTAATATAATTCTATTTATAACATAACATGCAGTACCTACCGCTTAGATTCAAAAATAACTAGGTAAACTATTTTCATTAAATTTTGTTCTTGCTATTTCTTGAAGAGATCTATTCTTCTTCTCTACTACCCCATTTTTTTGAGGAGCTCGAGGAGTGGAGAAATTATGCAGGAAACTATTTTCATCACAAAAAGACTCAATATCTTTATTGAAAAACTCTTTCCCCCTATCACTTCGGATGTTTGAAATAGTATAATCCTTTTCATTTTGAATTCTCTTGCATAACTCGGTAAAGACATTAGGTATCTCATCTTTATGAGCGAAAAAGATGACCCAAGTATATCTAGAGAAATCATCAACAATAACAAATGCATAACATTTTTCTCCCAGACTCATAACTCTGTTTGGTCCAAAAAAATCCATGTGTATTAGTTGCAAAGGTCTAGTAGTAGAAATATGTTTATTAATTTGAAAGAAGTTTTTATTTGTTTACCAAACTGGCATACATTACAGATTTTGTCTTTAAAAAAATTTGTTTTTGGCAAATCTCTCACAAGATCATTTTTTGAAAATTTGGAAATAAATTCCATGTTTGCATGACCTAACCTTCTATGTCATAACCAACTATTTTTATGTTGAGCTGATAAACAAATAGCATCTTGTGAGACAATTTCTTCAAATTCGATTATATATACATTATTGTTTCTAAGAGCAATAAAACAAACATTGCAATCATGATTATTCAAAATAATGCACTTATCTTTTTTGAAAGTAATTGTAAATCTTTTATCACATAATTGACTTATACTCAAAAGATTATGATTTAGACCATTAATAAGTAGAACATCTTCAATTATAAGAGAAGACTTCTTACCAACTTTACTTATTTCCATGATATTTCCTTTTGAATTGTCTCCAAATGTCATGTATCCTTCTTCTTTAGAAGTGAGGTCAATGAATTTAGTTTTATCTCCTGTCATGTGTCTTGAGCATCCACTATCTAAAAACCATTTACTTTTCTCTATGGAGGACTTCATACATACCTGTAAAAGCAATTAAAATAATTTTTCTTGGTACTTAAGTTCTTTGGGTCCTTTATTTATTAGTATTAGAAGAAATAAGATTTTTTGGTACCTATATGACCCTAATAGTTATTATATGTCTTTTTCTAATAGGACAAACATGATAATTATGACCATTTCTATTGCAAAAATTATAAATAACATGTGACATATTTGAAAATCTTAGTGATAATATTTTTCTTTAAAAAAGTTATTTTTATGAAAAGAATTTTGAAAACCTGATTTTGATTTAGTCGATTTATCAAAGAAATTTTTATAGGGTTTGAATTTTTCTTTTGGCATGTATCCGAAACTTACCTTATCAAGAACACATCTTTGACTTCCAAGAAGTTTTTCAAAATTTCTTTTTCCATTTGTAAAACTTTCAATAATATTTTCTAAATCAGTCACTTTCTTTTTCAACTCATCATTTTCATTTTTTGAAACTATGTTTTCTTTTCTTAAAACATCAATTTCATTTGTTAAAGAAGAATTTTTCTTTTTCAAAGCGGTATACTTGATACTTAATTTTTCAAATTCCTCATATATTTCTTCCAAAATATTTTACAATTTTTCATAAGAAAGATTGCCAATATTTTCGAAATTTGTTACCTCAAGATCATCTTTAATCATAAGACAAAAAATTGTAGATTTTTCATTACTTGCATCGCTGTCTGAACTACTTGAATCATCATCCCATGTAACTTTCATTGCTTTCTTGCCTTTGTATCGATCTTTATTTAGCATAAAAAAATATGCCTTAATATGTCCTGACTTTTTGCATTTATAATAAGTTAATGAGTCGTTTTTACTTGTATCTTTATTGGAAAACTTTTTGAAAAATTTCCTTGGAGGAGCTTTATTTTTTTTAAGAATCTCTGAAATCTTCTTGTGATCATTGCAATTTCTTCATTTTTGTTATTACTTTCCTCGTCTTCATCGCTTTCACTTTCATGGGGAACAATTTTGAGTGTCAAGTTCTTCTTTTACTTCCTTTCTTCTTCTCCTCTTTTCAATGTGTACTCATGAGTAATAAGTGGCCCAATGGGTTCATTTACTTCGAGTTTTTTTAGATTTTTAGTTTCAAGAATTACTGTCACTTTTGATTCTCAACGTTTTGGAAGAGAGTTGAGGATTTTTCTTATTATCTTCAAGTTAGAATAAACTTTTCCAAAAGCTGTCAAGCTATTTATAGTGTTAGTAAAACGAGTATACATAGAATAAATAGATTTATTATCAATCATTTTAAACATTTCATATTCATGCATAAAAATATAAATTTTTGATTCTTTGACTTGCGAAATTCCTTCATAAGTTACTTCCAAGTTATCCCGGATTTCCTTTACTGTCCTGCAAGTTATTATTCTGATAAATTCATTGCCATTGAGAACATTATACAGAAGATTTATACCCATTATATTTAATGTATAAAGTCTATCATCTTCACGATCAAACCCTTCTTCTTCCTTGTTAACGTTTACTCAAACAATTTTTGTTGGAATATAAGGCTCATTTACAATACATTTCCAAATTTTTCGACCTTGAGACTGGAGAAATATTTTTATTTTAGTTTTCCAGAAAGTATAATTGTCTCCACAAAATAGCGGAGGCCGACTACTGGATTGACCTTCCTCGAATGTAGCTGCAATGTTAGCCATATGATCTTAATTCAACAGATAATTAACCTTATAATAGAGCCCTCGCTCTGATACTAATTGTTGCCCAGATGACTAACACAAGAAGGGGGTGAATTGGGTTATATTAAAAAATTAATACTTATAAATCAAATATACAATATAAAATATAAACAAAATATAAAGCAGCAGGAAATATAAAGAGTAAGGGTAAGAAGAAGCAAACTCGGTATTTTAATGAGATTCAGCCCCACTCCTTATATCCTTGCCTTAAGCTACCCCTTGAGAATTCCAAATTCACTATTTAATCTCTTTCAGGTGGAGATAGAAACTTATTATACTTTTAAGCAACACCACTATAAAGAATCCCTGTAGAACACCCTTTACACTTGCAATCACCTCACACTTGGTGATTCAACTATTTTCTGTGTAGAACACCTTCTACATACACAAGGGTTATACGCACCCTCTTACAAATACAAGAGCTGATAGTGGGTAGATTATCAAAGTACACTCCTCAGTGAGTGAAATAAGAACAATACAGTACAACCTATATCTCTCACAAAATGAATAAGGATTAACGTACAAAACTTAGAGAAGAGAGAATGAGGGCTTTGAGAAAATGATGCAAAATTTAGCAATTGATGTGTAAGCTCTTTTTCTGATTTTTGCAAAACTTAAGTGAGTTATTTATAGGTAAATGAGTCTTCATATTCAAATTTGAAAATGTTCACATGTCAAATAAGAGCACTATTCACTTTTCAAAAGACTCAAATAAAAATATCTCCTTTTTATATTTGTCAAAGACAACTCCATTAAATTTTCAAAAAAATCAAACCTAATCTTTTACTTTTCATACATGACAAAATGAGCATGATTTATTTTTCAAACTAAATCATCTTCTTTTTGCATATGTCAAAAAAATACATAGCTATCTTTTAAGATTTTCAAACAAATCATCTATATTTTGTATTTGTCAAAAAAACACACAACCACCATTCATGATTTTCAAACAAAATCATCTATTTTTTGTATTTGTCAAAAAAACACACAACCACCATTCAAGATTTTCAAACAACACATGCGTATGTTAAAGATGACAATCAATCATCTTACAAATTTAAATCTTTATGCATATGTGAAAAAATAATAATAATTTTCGAAATTAAATATTTTAATAAAGTTATGCAAATGTAAAAAATGCAATTTGATGCTTTATGAGAAAATATTAATTTTGAGCCTTAATCTAATTTCAAATTTTAAGAAATATATATAATTACTCTATGAATTTCATTTATAGACTTGTTTTTCTTTTTGCTCATGCTTGATTTCTTGGTGTGCTTAGCTCTCTTCATGCGTAGACAACTTGAGCTTGAGTCTTGAATTTATTTGTTATCATCAAAATCTATATGTAGATACGAGACTTGAAACATTGGGTTCTACAGGTACGGTAGTCAAAACATTGGCTAGCTGTCTTGGCGTATGCCATGGGGTTGTCAAGGCATGTCACCGATAGTGTCAGATTACCATCAAGGCATGTCAGTGACAGTGTCGTGGGGCTTCTAGGACATGTCAAAAACAGTGTCAAGGGGCTGTCAAGGCTGAGCCGTGGCACTGTCATGGTGCTGTCAAGGTTGAGCTGTGGCACGGTCAAGTGGGACAAAGTGAGTCACATCCCAATTAACCCGTGCGTTTCTTCCGAACTTCCTAGGGCATATTCTAGACTCCTAGGGGAGTCCTCCAATGATGTGCTTGCCCCTATAAGTGGTACAATCTCGGGTGTCTATGTGTGTCTAGGACCTTATCCGTGGGTGGTATTTGATGGGGTTTTAACATTCTCCCTTCCTTTAAGAATATCCTTGTCCCCAAGAATCCAATTTGAAAATGTCGAGTCCACATTGTCTTGCTTTGCCACATCCGAGGTAAAACAATCCGCTCCACTGATATACAATTTCTTGGACATAATGGCCTCACAAGGCTTGACTTCCTTGGAAGCCGAATTTTTTCAAACTCATTTCTTGTCATGCAAGTTGTCGTTGCCTTTCCAAGGAGATTTGATTTGCAAGTGTTGTGAGAGCTTGCTCCCTGTGTCCGTAGATAGGCACCTCTCCATATAGGTGCGTTCTTCATCGGTCTCTGTTGTTCTCATCACCTTTTGGAGACTTCTAGGTTGCTTCAACCTAATATCCTTGGCTATCCAAGGCATCATGTCATCAACAAACATTTGTTTGCTTCACCATGAAAGGGCTTATGCTGACTCCCTTTTTCAAGCATTCTTTCAAGCCTTTCAAAACTTGCTTGGGTCTCTCTTCTTACAACTTCTATGACTCTTTGGTTTTCTTCACTCCTATAGGTCATGACTTTCACACCCTTCCTCAATTTGGCCAATGAGATGGAAATCTTGTCGAGGTTGTTGTCGAGCCTCTCGGCTTCATAAGTACCTCTTTGCATTGTGCTTCAAACTCTTGGCTCAAAACAACTTGCAAAGTGTACACTAGACGTCAAACGTCCAACCTTGAGTCTCCCACCTTTTTAGGGTGGTCGACCCCTACTGGGATTTTTTACTACGACCTCTTCCTCTCCAAGCAAGACTGGGTTCTCAGCAAAATCGTACTGCCTCTTGAAGAGACACTCTCAATGGAATCAGAAGGCCCTTCGTTGAGACCCTCTCAATGAAAGAGTAGGGTCTCTCAACCAGAAAATCTCAATGAAAGCACCAATTTGTTAGGCTTGTACATCTTTGTAATAACCGATCACGTCTCGTCGATTTGGCTACTTTAGGCCTGTTTCTAACTTTCTTGAGTCCCTATGGTTATGGGGTTATGGAGTTTATGGATGGATTTGGTATGGGCAAGGAAATATGGTGGTCTAAGGGGTTAATTATCGTGGAAAAGGCTCAAGGGAATGGTCTTTGTGTAAGCTTAGGTGTTGGGGTCTTTTTGATATAGTATATGATTTATAAGGTGTAGAAAAGCTAGAGTTTTGTGTTTCGATGGGATTAGGATGTAAGAAGGTTGCCTTAGGATATATTTTGTCACTTCCTAAGATAGAGGAGGTTGGATTGGGATTAGGATTCCTAAATTATAGGAGTTATATTGGTATTAGGTTTTGATTGTGGAAAATGTCTCTTGTGTTTGGATATAAGATGGATTGGTCTTGTATGAGTTGGAGTTGGAATAAGGGGATGAGATAGGGTTAGGACTCCTCATTTGTAAGAGTAAGGTGGCTAAAGTTCTATGGTTGATGGGTTGCCTCTTCAGTCCTTATAGAAAAAATCGCTTTTCTATTCATTGTGAAAAAAGATGAGCTATAAAATTGACATATCAAGGTTGGTGCAACCTTGTGTTTGGATGAATTACTCTTTCTAGTATTTAGTTTTAGCATAAAATTTGACTTTTGAGGTCAAATATAACCCATTTGGAAGTCTCTATGTGAAAGATAAAAAAGTGGACGAAATAAAATATATATTTAAATATTTGATTGTGGAAGTAAGTTGCCTTACTCACTCACTGTAACACTCTATTCCTGAATATAGTATATTTAAAAAATTTAAAGATAGTCAACAGAAGCATTTGCTTAAAATATTGAAACCACACGTATTTACAAAAAAATCTTATTCACTGAAAATCATAAAATTACAACTAATACACTGTTTAGGCCTCTACATCGTCTCCCTGAGTCAAATCCTATCAGTTGTGCATTCTCATCCCCTGTGATAGTTTTTAAACGAAAACATAGAAACATATAAATAAAAATAAAATAAGTCGAATAATCAATAAGCAACACATCGTACGGTAAAATAATAATCATCGATTTTCATGCATACTCATAGATACATATATAATAACATAAATATGCTTTTTTCATAAATGCTGAACATGTGCCTTTTCATAAATGCTGAAAATATGAGATTTTTGTAATTTCAAAAAAAACAAACATGAGTTTTTCATAATCTTATCGTATCTTATTATATCATACATATCATAGGGTCATTATCCATTGTTGACCTCTGTGAGTAAGTAGCGAATCTAAAAACATTTCGATTTCGCCCGTGGCCGCAGGTTGTAGAATCCATACATAAGGAAGACATACTGGATGCACTACCAATATTACGACCTGATAATGCAATATACCTAGATATAGGTACCGACTTCATATCATTCATAAGCCACTTACATATCTTATCATATGTCGACGCCCCCGTCCACGCTTGGGATCGCACGTGAATGGAAATGTCGGGGATGAGCGACACAAGGAAGTTCACCCCTCGTCATAACATGTGGGTACATTTTTTTTTTTTAAAACGTTGAATAAAGATTCTAGCAGCGAAAAAGAAAGGTCAAGCCTTCTACAATATGCATCACATGGTTACGCTATTGATCCCAAAACAAATATCATACATAGTCCAAAATTCAAGTTTCATAACTTTGTCCAGAGAAACAAAAGCGCACTTCCCACAAGCGGGAAGGCTTTACAAAATACATAAATAATAGGCGTTACAAAAGAGAGTGGGCGTCGACACTGCCCATTAGGTTCAACATACGAGCTCTTTCTTTATCTTCTTAAGGTCTGGGCCCCAGCAAAGCCGGTCCAGGTCTAAGCTAGGCCCTACCTCACATATCACTCTAGAGGGCGATCCAAAAATCCGTCCCAGGTGAAAGGACTCATCTACTCCTAACACTAAGCAACACTCCGTGGGGTGTAAACCAACTGAACGGTACATCACCATCTTCAGTGACTTCACCTCCTACTGGCCTGGAAGATTCAGAGTCACTGGCCCCTTAAGGGCGGACTCAATCGAGTCCCTGAGGGTCTGAGGTATCGTCACGGGAGTCGTTCTCGGTTGAACCATCGTCACCTGCAATTACTTCTATTATTCCTCAGAGGGAAGGATAGTAAGGACATATAAAGGGGTGAGATTTCGGAAAAAATCTCTACAAGTACATTAATATTTCAACAAAAGCATTTCAGGCATGTAGTTAAGCGAATAACAAACAATTACATAAATCTACAGTAACATGGGACTCATGCTGGGACCGATGCACATGCTCGTGACAAAGTTCATATTTCTTGTCTTTTCTCAGTCTCCAATGCATACTTGTTCATAAAATCATATAGCAAAATTTTCTTAATTCATGTTCTCCAAAGAGACATTTTATTCAAAAACTTTTCGTCTTTTCTTATCCTAGGCGCCACTTATCATATCATATACGGCCCGAAAGCCCTTTTTCTTTTCGTCATGACTTCATAGTTTGGACACCTCACGGTTCCCTTATGCACCGTGTGCTCCCCGTTAGTTATCGTCACACCCGACGACCATATCAAACCGAGGTGAATACGTTTCGCGCCCTTTCGCACTTTTCGTCACTCGGAGATTTCTCTCCGAACAACTACAAACTTTTCATAGGGTGAGGCCGAGACCAACCATGTTTTTATGGCACCTACTAGCATTAGGTACGACCATGCTCCAGACATCTTTTGGAGCCATACATGGTCCGCCGACTGTTCTTCGTTGACTCAGGGGTTTCCATTCAATTTAGACACTTCTGAGTGAACAAGGAGTTCCACTGGGACACTATCCTATCCCAGTCTTTGGGGTTCTTCTAAAACTTTAATCCATTTCTTCCGAAAATGTCTTTAACTCAAAACATGGTTTTTTGTGCTCATGCATGAGACATGCAACCCTCTAACTTTGTGATGCAAAACTCGAGGCAAGCTCGAGTACACACATTTAGTCATTTTCCATACAAAACTCCTTTCTCATTGACTCATCATTTGTGCGAAAATACTTAAATGGTTCTAATAGGTTAAGTAGGGTGCTCGGCTTCCACCCCTAGGGTTTGGGCCGAGACCCACATTGTCTCCACTTGGTGTTTTCTTCCTCCACTCATCTTCCTTTCACCCTCAAGCCCTTGTTCAATTGTTAAAACAATTTCCTAGCCTTACAAGTGAGCAACCCGAAACCCTATAGCCCTTAGATTTTGTGTTTCCTATCCTATTTCATCAAAACAAGTATCCTACTTGAACACTCATGGGGAATCCAAAACTATACATGCTATTCTCCCACTCCTTATGTTTCTAAATTCTCCAAAATATCCAAACATAAGTATTTCATGAAAGGAAAATAACTTCTAAAGATTCCCACTCCAAGAAACCCTCTAAACCGAAACTCCCTAAGCATGTTCTCCCTCTCCCTTTTTTTTCAAGCTTATAACGTTTACTTTACCAAGCATGCATTTCGTTACCAACCATCAATCAACAATAGCAATTATATCATCCAAGAATGATATAACTAGATTCCACCAATATTTTATAAATATTCATCCTAGCATGGCATTTCAAATAACAAGATATTTGCTACTAAAATCAAGATGCTTCTTCAACGAACTATCCCACGTCACCCCACATTCAACAAATTTAAACATAATCATGCTTTCATGTTCTCCTCAACAAAATCCACCAAGATCATCAACATATTATAACCCTTCATTTAAAAAAAGGAACATAAGTTCTAAACATGGATTTGCATCTAACTAAAATAGCATTCCTACCCAAAAAGTTTCATCATAGCATATTAAGCAAGAAAACCAAGCAATACAAGCATATACAAGCATACACAAGCATACACAAGCATATTCATTCAAAAATATACTAGAGATGCTAGAGGCAAAATAAGGATATACTGACAATTCTCCTAGTTAGCTTATATGAGTTCTGAAAATAAGAGAGTATTTTATTAGAATAGGCTAAGAACACACCATTTTCAAAAAGGAGATTTCTTTTAGAAAACATGAACATAGGAAGTGTGCTTCCCTACACTTCTAGGTTTATCTTAACTTAACAAGGTTACTTACCTCTTCTAGGATTTCCTCCATCCAAAACCACTTGCTTCTTCTTCCTCTAGGCTTAGAGTGTTTAGGTGTTTAGGTGGTGAAGTGAAGTGAAGCAAAGAGAATGGAATGTAAGGGTGAGTTGTCGTGAGGTAGAGTGAGAGATGTGTGTGTGTGTATCTCCGAATGAAGCAACCCAAAAAGGTAAGGGGCAAGGCTATTCGGCCATGGGACTCTCCTAGACTCTAGGCCACTCATTCCCCTAAGCTTGGAGTGACCCTTGATGGGTTTGAAAGAATTTTGAGTGACTCCCATCACTTGATCACATCAAACCAAATTTAGATCATTCTAGGTTGAAGAAATTGTTTTCTTTCTCTCCCCATATGGCCAGCCTCTCTCAAGGGTTTCAAGCCCTTCCCATCTCCTCACATCACCTCTTTGTCTCCCAACCATCATCTCATGGATCAACCTAAAAGATTTGAGGATCAATTTCTTGGGAGAAGGCAAAAGTGAGGTTCGGACCCCTTGCCTCCATCAGAAACCCTCTCCTCCTCCTAATCTCCTTTCCCTCTTGTCACATGCTCCATCAATCAACTATTCATCGCACTTCTTACACATACTTTTCCTATCACTCTTACACAAATCTATGGTCTAGATTTGGTGGCAAGAAGAATGCCAAAAAGGGGAGGGGGAGTCGGCTACTCACCTCACCCGAACCCTCCCTTTCTTCTTCCCACTTTTGCTTCTATCAATCAACATCTCAAATCATCATTCCCTTCCACACTTTTACACATCATGTCTTGTCTATTTTTACACAATCTCACATGTCCATTCCATCTAGATTTGGAAATATGCTTGTGAGAAAAGCCCTAGGGCATTCGGCTATAGCCCACTGAACCCCTCTCTCTTTTTCTCATTTTCAAATCCTCTTAAATCTTACCTCATCATTTGGCTAGATATGGTAAAATTTTATGACGATCTTATTTGGCAAAAATCCTATGTCTCACACGCCCATCTAGGTAGGAAAAGATGTGGAGATTTCATCTTGATCTTCTATTTCCTTTCTCCAACAAAAACAACTAGTCAACTTTTTCACCTACTCGTATTCTCCTTCTTTCACCTACTAGTCTTTGTCAACTTACAAAACTTTCCTTAGCTTGACATGTGTCTTCAAGCATGGGCTTGACTATTAGATTTCATTTCATGGACCTATGGGCTTGTCATCTCCACTTGGGCCTATAGTCTTGGTTAGGGCCTTAAGGCCTTCAACTTCTAAGCCCACATTTTAAGGTTTTATCTCCTAATTTACCTAAGTCACCATACTCTACTTGTTTAATTAAATAAAAGTATAGTAAGGAAATTCGAGGTCGTCACATCCTCCTCTACTAAAGAGAAGATTTCATCCTCGAAATCGTTAAAGTATGCACAAGAAGACAATTAAAGTGTGGGGTTTTATATATATATATATATATATATATACCTTTTGTGCTAGTAGCAATATATTCCTCTGATGAAGAATACGTGGGTATGTCATCCTCCTCAGTCACAGAGTCCTGGGAGTGGTAGAACACGGCATCCACGTCCGGGTCATAGTACATGTTCACTCTCAGCTCGTTCAACCTATGCGTAATTTCTTCCTCTGTCTTCACTCGGGGTACTCCCCCTTCCCTCAGTCTAATACGGTCCTCAGAAGTATCAGAAAAATTTAAGGGCTTTAAATTTGGTTCACTCGCCTCACCTCGGATTATCCTACGCAATTGTTTTCTCTCCGCTCTCAACCAACTTCTAGGTGGTTGTTGCTCTTCGTGAGGCATAGCTCGACGAGGATTAAATACTCCTCTGCGAGTTACACCCATAATATGGGTGCGGTGCCACTCATACTGTTCCGAACGTGCTAATCCTTGCACTCTCATTCTTTCACGCCTTCTGTGCATTATTTTCTGTCTGTTTTCCCTGCTTTCCCTCATTTGAGCTACAGTTGCTACGGACATACGAGGATTTCTCTTAGTTCGGGCCATTTCCTAGTTAAAGTTCCACAAGTCACTACGATTCTAAGGAATAGTCAAGCAATTATAGATATAATACAACAAAGCACTCATACATTCATATACATATATACACATATCATCATCATCATTATCCAAAAGATACAAAAAGGTTCAAATAAAAGACTACAGGCACATCAATTGTTTACAAAAAAATTAGGGTATTTGGCCCTCATAATATTTTCACGCTCCCACGTCGCTTCTTGAAAAGCTGGGTTGTTTCATAATACTTTAACCATCAAGATCTTACGATTCCTTAGTTCTTGCTCCTTGTAGTCTTCAGTTTGGGTTGGCCACTCTTCATATGTTAGGTTAGGGCGTAATTCAATACTATCTGGGTCCATAACTATTCCTGGTCTTGCACTTAGACTCTTCTTCAGTGATAATACATGAAATACATTGTGAACTCTTTGTAAACTTGTGGGTAAGTCCAAACGGTAAGCCACTGACCCGACTTTCTCACGAATTTCAGGACCTACGTAACGAGGACTCAGTTTTCCCTTTTTGCCAAATCGAGTTACTCCCTTCATAGGTGAAATCATAATATATACCCAATCACCGACTTCAAAGTCCAAAGGTCTCCGGCGTCGGTCCGCGTAGCTCTTTTGCCTGCTCTTGGCAGTCTTCATTCTTTCTCGTATCAATTCCATTTGAGCTCAGACCTCTTGTAAGTATTCTGGCCCTAGCACTCGACTCTCACTTAGTTTATCCTAGTATAGAGGTGATCTACATTTTCTTCCATATAAGGCTTCATAGGGTGCCATTTGAATGGTAGCTTGGAAACTATTGTTATAGGCAAACTCTACCAAGGGTAAAAGACCTTCCCAGTCGCCACGCGAGTCTAGCACGCATGCTTGCAACATGTCTTCTAAGGTCTGAATTGTCCGTTCCGTTTGACCATCAGTTTGTGGGTGATAGGCACTGCTAAACTTTAAGTTTGATCCCATCATCTTTTGTAAACTTTGCCAGAAACGGGATGTAAATTTGGGGTCTTGATCCGAAACAATTGTTTTGGGCACGTTGTGCAGGTGCACTATTTCCTTCACATAAACTCGTGCTAACTTCTCCATGAAATCCATATTGGCTATTGGCAAGAAATGTGCACTCTTAGTCAATCTGTCGACTATTACCCAGATTGTATTCTTTCCTGCCGATGTTCTCGGAAATCCCATTACGAAGTCCATAGACACGTCCTCCCATTTCCATTCCGAAATCGGTAAGGGTTGTAACATTTCAGTCGGGCGTTGATGTTCAGCTTTAACCAGTTGGCATATCAGGCATTTGGCTACGAATATAGCCACATCCTTTTTAATGCCTTCCCACCAGAATTCCTTTTTCAAGTCTTGATACATTTTAGTGCTTCTCGGGTGAGCTGTATAAGGGGTGCAATACGCCTCCCTCATAAGCTTTTCCCTGAGCTCTTGGTCATTTGGTATTACTGCCCTTTTTTGAAGTACAGTGTTCCATCATCCGATATCATAAAGTGTGGTGATCCTTGCCCTTCGAGCAGTTTCTATCAGATCCTTTCTAATTTGGCATCCTTTCGCTGACCCTTTCGAATTTCATCTTCAGTCAGGGATATGATTTCCTGTGTTGCCAGTAGTAGCACTTCTCGAGGTATGTTCTTGATCAGCATATCCCGCATAACTGTCAGTATTGGTAATTCTTCTATTCGCTTCTTTCGACTTAACGCGTCAGCCACCACATTAGCTTTTCTTGGGTGGTACTTGATCTCACACTGAAAATCACTGATTGTCTCCACCCATCTACTCTGTCTCATATTCAAATTCTTCTGACTGAATAGGTACTTTAAGCTCTTGTGATCGGTATATATCTCACACTTTTCCCCATATAAGTAGTGTCTCCAAATCTTTAATGCGAACACTACTGCTGCCAATTCCAGGTCATGGGTAGGGTAATTGCGTTCACGATCCTTAAGCTGTCGGGATGCGTAGGCAACTACTCGTCCCTCCTGCATCAAGACACATCCCAAACCCATCTTTGAAGCGTCGCTAAATATTACATACGGTTTGTGTGGTTCCGGCAGAGACAATACTAGTGCCGACGTTAGCCTTTTCTTGAGCTCTTGGAAACTCTATTCACACTGGTCGCTCCAGACATACTTGGCATTTTTGCATGATAATTTTGGTCTTTCAAATTTCAACAATTTATAAGTAATTATTAACTAAAAATTTGTAGAATATCAAGTTTACTCGCAACAGATAAAGCAAGTAGTCATCATGCACTACGACAAAATCAGTTTTTTGCTACCTTTTTTTTTTTTTTGCGGGTGGAAAATCGCGAAAAATGTTGATTTTGATTTACAAGGTTTATTTCTCGAGAAACTGAGGGAACATTTGTCAATAAAGCCAATCTATTTCTACAAAGTTAAGTCATAGGAAATGTGTTTGACATTTCCCTAGTTCTCTTGGCAAGTCATGTATTTATTGTGACAATTTAAATTTGTTGTTGCTGAATTACTCGATATTTTAACGTCTATAATTACTTGTGACAAAGAATGGTTGCCATAATAGGTGGCTGATATAAAAAGGGGGACTCGTGCTCCTGTGTGATTCTTCCCTACCCAAGAGAACTGAATGTCAAAAACATGTTTCTCCTAGCATTTTTGGGTGAAATTGGTTGAGAGTTAGGAATTTGCTGAAATTCCTTTGTGAGCCCATGTGAAAACCCTTTGCCACCGTGATTTTGTCTTGAACCAGCACCCACAAATTCGACTTTGACATAAGTCATCTGGTTAGTTTCGCATGCGGTACTCTCGTCTGCTTCTTTATTTATGCCTAGAAATTTGGCATGCTTTGATGAAGAATTTGAGTCCAAACTATAGTTTGGTTTATCTTTCTTCTATTTTAGTTTTATTTGGGTGTTTGATTCCTACTTTTATGCGAGAATTTCTTCTTCTGCGACTTCTTTGTTCTGAGTGGGTTGATTTTCTTTTGTTTGGTAAGGGGTCCTTATTTTTTTGGCTGGGCTCTTCTTTGCTCTCTCCCGTGTCTCTCTACTATGGCATCCTACGCTGTCACCAGGTGGTTGAGGCCTAAGGTAAGTGACTTCTATGTCTGATCAATAAAGCAAAAAAAGAGAGAGAGAGAGAGAGAGAGGTTGTTTCATTTTATGTTATTCGAATTTGTTTTTAGGCATTTTCAGTGATTGCGTGGAACTTTGGTTGCTACATACCATGCTAAAGACACTAAATTTCATCAGATATTTGGGCTGATTGGTTACTTTTTTATATCTATTTTTAGTTTCTTGGGATGATTGAAAACGACTTGTGGTTAACAAACCTTGATTTCTGGTTCCAACTTTTGTCATGTTCATCATCATTTAGTCATTTCAATTATTTCTTCAAAACTAGCTGATTGATTAGTTCTATTACTACAATAATAAACATGTGAAAGAAGTAGACAGATCAACCAATACAAACTCTCAGTTCTAATTATTGCCTTGTGAAAATTCCATCTTCCTTTCAAGGAGGAGAATCTCTCTACAATCCTCAGCTCTACTCATATAAAACTAATTTCCACATCTCTCTCTCTCTCATTGAGACATTAAAGCAGAGTTGCAAAATATGAAAAGATAAAGATATATGACAGCTTAACCACCTAATTGTGTTTGAGTCTTTTAGAGGGAAAATTAAAGGGGGACATGTTCTTTTCCATGGGGTTGTTTTTGCCATTTTAAAGTCATGAAAGCTTATGTACCGCTGCCTTTGATTATATATATTGTTGAAAATTATTTATCGAAACAGCCCTGGATACATGGCACACACACACACACACACACACATACATACATATATATATACATTACCGCTGCATGTATTTTTTTTTTTTCAATATAATTTCAATTCTAGTTGTATAACATCTAGAGATTGGATGCAGACTTGAAAGTAACTTGGAATTAAGTAATGTGCATATGGACTTCTATTATTTTTTACATATATATATATATATATCAATCAGAAAAATGTTCATGTGGTCTAACCTTTTAGGGCTCTAAACTCAGCTTGGTCCTTTTACATGCCCACCCATGCTAAAAAAGTAAGCTAAATTCACCTTTATTTTAATGTCACTGGTTTTTATTTTCCTTGAATATAGTTTCAATTCTAGTTGTATAACATCTAGAGATTGGATGCAAAGTTGAGAGTAACTTGGAATTAACTAATGTTCATGTGGGCTTCTGTTTTGTTTTTTTTACATATATATATATATATATATATATATCAATCAGAAAAATATTTATGTGGTCTAACCTTTTGGGGCTCTATACTTAACCTGGTCCTTTTTACATGCTTACCCATGCTAAAAAAGTAGGCTAAATTCACCTTTATTTTAATGTCACTGGTTTTGATTTTTTTTTAATATTGTTTCAGCTCTAGTTGTATAACATCTAGAGATTGGATGCAAAGTTGAGAGGATGTTGGAATTACTTAATGCATGCACCAACAAAGTTGATGAATTGCTTTATTTATATATATACCTATTATTTTAGTTAATCAAAGTAATGGTCATGTGGTCTTCTGAATTGGGGTTCTGTTCTCAACCTTGCATGTCAATAGCTTTATATATCTATGTATTGCATGACCTGATTTAATTAGTGTGCAATTTATGGGAGTGGTGAGCATGTTTCTAACTGTGGATGTCATGAACTAAATCTTGGGCATGTCCGCAAGTGATTGGGACATGTCAATAATATAGTTTTTTTTTTTTTTTTAATTTTCCTTGGTGGTTTGAGCAGGTGCATTTATCTTTGCTCTACATCACCAATAAATGTATCATACCTTTATTAATAAGTATGGAACACTTATGTTGTGTAAGATATTGGCTACTTAAATGCATTTATTCGTTAATAAGTGTGCCAAATGGTGAGTAAATAAAGCTATAACTGTTTTACACTATTGTTGCTACCTTAAGTGATTCAGTTGGATAATAAACGGCGTTTGTTCATGACAATAGGTAGAGACAATAACATCAAGCACTCATGGCTTTTTTTTAGTAGGACAAGTATGTATTTGTATTCACAATAGTTATATAGGTTAGAGGAAGACTTCCTGGACTATATGAATGCGGTGGGCATAGTTTGGCCTTGATTCCTGAAAGGTTGCATCAAGGGCCACCACGTTTAGATGATGGCGGGGACATGAAACCAGACACAACAGCAGAAGGCGAGACTCATGAACGGTTGCCAACCGTGGTTGTAGAGGAGGATAGACATGAAGCTAATGATGATGTGCTGCGGCCTGTAACAAATGTGAGTAAGCTGAAAATTTATCCTCATACCGAGTAGATCCTCATGTTTTACAACATTTATTCATTTGGTATATATGAAGCTAATTGGGTAAATGATATGTGGACGCAGATTTGACAAAAAGGCCTACTTAGAAACGTGGGTGTGGACCTTGCAAAAGATACGTTATTTGAACGCCTACAGAAGATTGCTAAGATACCTTTGAATATCAAGGATGGACAACGATGCCCATCATGTGAGTATTACAACATATTTTTCAGACGAGTTACAACCAATGTGAGATTGCATGCAAACATGTGACATGCAAGCTAAAAATCAATGCCAAAAGAGGAAAAAGATGCACTCATAAACCATGTCAAGGTAAGACGTGTTTTGAATTGCTCATGATACCCTTTACTCTTAAATTCTTCATTTAGTATACTATTAAATGCATACATATATGTTTACACTCCTCTTTCATAGTCCGACTGGACAAAATGTTCACATCATGAATGTGTAGCAAACACTATTGTTCGAAAATACAATGTATTCCATTACCTACTACGCAAGCAATACTTGGGATATGGAACGCACGAAGTAGTAGTTTCAGGTGGGATGACATGGGTGGAGAAACCTATATGGGAGCACTTATGTGCAATGTGTGAAAGTGATAGGTTTAAAGTAAGTGTCCAGCATATATATAACCTACTTGCTCAATGTTTTTAAGTGCATTTGATTGGATTTGACAACATGATTCTGTTGGCTGATTATCATTACTACAACAGGGGTTCAATTTATAAGTCAATAATAGAAGTTGATTCATTAATGATTGCATATGCTAAAAGGATGAAAGTGTTAAAAAGAAATAGGAAAAAAAAAAAAGGAAGAAACGATGGGTGAAGTATAAGAGGGGTAGAAAACCCTATCGTATTGCTAAAAATAACCATCTTCCTAGTTGCTTTTAAGGTACTTTTCATTGGATTTGACAAAATCATTCTATCATTTGGTTTTATCTACAGCATAGGGGTTCGGTCTATATAGTTTATAAAAGATGACTCGGTTTGCATATGCTAAAGACATCAATAGATTGTGTTTTAAATCATTTTGAAAGGATTTAACAAAAGAATTCTGGTTGCTATACAATTACTATTGCAAGCTAGAATCTAGATATTGTTTATATAGACTATATATGATGACTACTTGGTTAATGTTTGCCTATGCTAAATCACACAAAACATCAATTTGGAACAAGAAAATAGGAAAAATACAACCGTGGAACCATATGGAGGGTAGAAAATCCTTTCCAACTCCAAATGATAGCATATGTGTATTTGTTTTTAATTGCTTTTGATTGTTGTTATTAGTAAAGAATATCTTGGCTGGGTGCCTCTAATGCAATAGGCATTCAGTATATTTGTGTATTATATATGATGACATTAATATTCGCATTTCCCAAAACACAGAAAATGTCAAAGAGAAATAAGAAGAATAGGAAGAAGCGTCGGGTGAACCATACGGGAGGCAGAAAACCCTTCGTTAGGATCATGGAAGAAATGGTAAGATATCGTAACAGACCTGTCACATAGTTTACTGAATTTAACATTATGTATAACGATTTGGTCAAACTAACAAATTGTTTTAATAATAAAGGATGAACAAGACTGAAATCTAATATCTTTTTCTAAAGAAGTCCATCGGTAAAAAAAAAGGTGGACTTATCACTAACGCAATAGAACACAATTATGTAAGTGCCTGATACCTTGTTTTAGTGAGTGTTGAATTTATTTGTTGGGTATGTTTCTTGACATTACTCTTGTATAAGTGAATGATAATATTGATTCTGCTTAATTAATGGATGTAGAATCTTATACTTGAGCGTTTGGATTAGACTGAGGTGGATGAAGGAAGCAGGGATGAAACATGTAATGTAGTGTTCAAGGAGGTGTTGGGACACCGACCAAGTTATGCAATATGACTAGGCCAAAGTGTTATATCGAAGCCTAGTCTTGCATTGTGCAAGAAGAGGGATTATCAAAGGATTGTGGGAGAGAATGAAAGGATCAAGAATGATGCAGCATTGTACACGAACTAGTTGGAGGAATTGAGAGCTAATTTAAAAGATTTCAAGAACCAATTCAAAGACTACCAAGGATTGATGAATACTAGGGTGGCTGAGCTGGAGCATGTTAAGGAGGCTTATCAAGAGACTTGCATTGATGCCAATGTAGTTAAAATCACCCAATCTTTGTGGTTTTTTGAAACTCAATGTAGTTAAAATCATCCGACCTTTTGAGGTTTTTTAGAAGGATTTTTGAAAGCTAATATGCAAGGTTGAGCAGCTAGTTGATATCTACGTTGGAAATATAGCTACTTTTGTTCAGCAACTTGTATTGTGGGATGGTTGGAAGTATTAGAAAGGTGATACATCACAGGCATAGTGAGAGGTATGTTATTACTGATTTGCTTGCTAGGCATTACTGATTTTCTTACTAGGCATTACTGATTTGCTTTCCAATATTTATTTATTATAGTAATCAATGTATATCTAGATCAATTTACATCTTGAGAGCTTGAATTACATTCTAGACATTAATGATTTGCTTTCCAAATTTATTTGTTTTATTAATCAATAAGGATGTAGATCAGTTTACATCCTGAGAGTTTGAATTACATTCTAGGGATTCTTGACTTGCTTTCCAATATTAATCTGTTTTATTAGTCAATCCACATAAGTAGAGAAATTGACATCTTGATTGATGAGTTAAATTTCAATGTGTCCTAGTTATTGGGCACGAACATTATTTTAAATTCAAATTTGTTCATATATGTACATGTAGATCAATTTGTAGCTTGGTTGGGTATTAAATTGCAAGGTGTTCTGGTTATTGGATATGAACAATATTAAAGTTTAGACACCCATATTTGTTTAATGGTCCCATGTTTGACTGTGGTAGATTCTGGAATATTTGATTGCTAGTGATTAATCAATACCTACGACGTAGATCAACTTGCATATCATTTTTGGACATATTTGCAAGGAACCAATTTGGTTGTTGGATATGAACTTTTTAAATTAGATACTTACTGACATTTCTGAGTTGTTCATATATACGAACACATAATACGCTAGCCAATTAATGCTCCCAAATTTGGTTGTGTTTAATTAAGGAGATCTAGATTGCCATACATTAATCAAGTGAAGATGTACATCAATTTGCTTGTGATTAATCAAGTAAATTGCAAGGTGTCCTGGTTATTAGATATAACTAGTTTTTAAAGTAGAACCTACCAGATTTTTCAATGCTTTATTCATATATATAAACACATATAAGCTAGTCAATTAATGGTCCCAAATTTGGTACTGGCAGAGTCTGGAATTGATTGCCAGTAAATAAATATCCAACACAATGAGTAATGCAAAGTTGATATGTGGTTCATGTAGTTTTATATAAAATCTCCTTGTAATTATTTTTAACTTTGGAAATATTACTTGGACTTGCAGGTCTACAGCTGATAGCAAGAGGATTGGATGAGACCAGTCCTAAGGACACAATGCTTCCAATTGAGACAAACCACTCATATTGGAGAAAATGCATTTTTTTGGGCTTCCACCAAGGCTGCAGTTTACCAGTAAAGCAAATATGTCCACATTTGAGTTCTATTAAAACTCTAAATGTGTGCACTGCATATGGAATCTTAAATCTAACTTGAAATTAGATTGAAATGATGTGATAAGTTTGGTATATTGGCTGCTTGAACACTTGAACTATTATGTGGATATTTTTGTATATATATATATATATCCTGATCTGTATGTAGGAAAATTCCTTTTTTCTACAAGAATTAATGGTGCGAAGTAAGCACCTCCTATATATATGAAAGCAGAATAAGTCTTTTCCTCATGATGAAGGTTTGCGGCAATCGCAAAATATTGGCAAAACAGATTGGTGAATATTACACTAAATTCTACGAAATAGTAATCCACACCTGAACCTCAACTACCTCATGTTTTGTTGGAAGAAATTGATATTTAGAAGCAACTAATAGTTGACAATATTTACTCAAAAAATTGCGAAAATAGTGGTTGATAAAGCACAAAACTACAATTTCATTCCACAAAGGAGAGTTTAGTAAAAGAGATTTTCTAACCATTTCATTTGCTAGTACACTGCTGATTTTCAGGAATTTGAGTTGTGGCATTTATGTTTAGGATGACCATATAAAAAATATAACAAAGAGAGATTGTTCATTGATATAGATTTATTTCTAAGGGAACATTTTGCAGGGAAAAACTGTTAGCCGCGGCACAAGCAGGGGATACAAGGTTGTTTGCAACCATACGCAATTGTTGAAAATGAGTAATAGTGAGAAGTCATGTTGATGTTAAAACTCTTTTGTGGCAACATTTTAGTGTGGGAATACATCATCTAGTTCCATAATTCCATTAGTAATAGCCTTGGGATGGTTTTTTAGGCAGATTTTTAGTTCATTTGTGACAGCAGGAATTGTCGCAATAAAGTTAATATTTTCCTCAAAGCTGCATATCACCGATTTGAAGTGGAAATTTTATTTTATTTTTTATTTTATCTACAAACATGCTACGTATCATCCTGTTTTGCCAGTATTGATAAAATGGTGGCAACATTTACTTGTTATTGTGGCAAAATAAACGGCGGGAAAAGGGTGATTTTGTTGTCGTGATGTTAGCATTCCACTATAAGCAAGAATATTGATCATCATGAGCTGTGATTTAATCATATTGCTTAATTATCCTTTAACTTAACTAGTGACTAGCTAATGAATTAAGATTTTACATAAGTGACTTGTAATATTTAATGTAGGACACCGATCGATGGATATATACACATATATATATTCCCTTTGTGTTGTTAGCTCACTTCGTTTATTTATAGTTAAATATTACAATTTGATTGAAGAAGGTCTCAAAAAAGCATACTTCTCATGTCAGCAATAATGACGGAAGTCTGACTAGATTGCGCGAAATTTGAATCAAGATCGGGATAAGATGATGCATGCATGGATGCTTATAATAATCAACTGATCATTGGAAGACATTAATGGACCATTAATATATATTACACAGTAAAGCAGATCACTGATCAGATGCTGCAAGTTGATGATCATATGATCTGTGTAGATAGACCTAATTTTATATAAATATATATATATATATATATATATATGTTTGGATAAGGCCAAGATGAATCTCGGTGGTTAGCAACCGAATACAAGATTCGAGGAGCAGAAGCTTACTGCCTCATTGAGTAGTTTCGCCGCTTGTATTGAAATTCTCGCATGGATAAGTGAAGACAGACTTTCTGATCAACAGAATTTGAACGCTTTCTCGCAGTGGATATTCTTCAACTGTTTTTTCTTGAATAATAAGGAGTACTATGAATTCTTTCAAAACTAATTAAGGCTTGATATTTGTAAACAATTCAATATTTTGAATGAAAAGGAATATAACTGTTGATGGTTGTGAACGTTGGTTATCCAATGGAATGATGCCTAAACTGAAGAACACTGGTGCCTAATAGTTGAATGTTACGTTATAAATATGAACATCCATCATACAATCGATATATATATATATATATATATGTGTGTGTGTGTGTGTGTGTGTCGTTGACATTACTAATTATGCATTGCAAGCATGCATGGCGTCGGCTTAATTAGAACACGATCGATGTCTTCATAAAAAATTTATTATGTTATTATATTATTTTTGTTTTATATAAGATGTATTTTATTTTTAAATTAAATTAATTTTGTGAGGGGACCAAAATAATTTTTATAGAAGAGATATAAAATTAATATTATCTAATTAAATTATAAAAAAATAATTTATATAATTTTTTTTATATATAAAACATATGTTAGTTTTTAAATTTTTTTTTTTTATAAAAAAGTGGGGTCAGGGGTCATGACCCTCCGCTTCAACGTGACTCTGTTACTGTATACGGATCAAGCTCATGCTGATCATTATGATTAATTTTAATATATATAATATATTGCGAATGATTTTTAGTGGCATCTGACGAGTGCAAGTTAATTAAATTGAATCACGGCTCACGCCATCGGGATGGTGACTCCAAAATACTTTAAAGTTGTTGGGGGTTGTTTTATTTTAATCTTATATATTTAGGGAGGTAGGCATAGGGATTAGGTTACTTGACTTAAACAAAGAAAAGTGGATTTGGCTATAAACTAAGTTATCTCAACTGCAAGTTGTGGAATGTTCTCAGTTATTGCTACCTTATTAATTAATATTAATTATTAAGCATTTTCATTTGCGAAAGCTAAACAATTAATAAATTAAGCGTCATGGTTTTGACGTCAATCCATATACACGACTCTTAAATTAAGTACTATTTAGATAGTGAAATGATCAGATAGATGGTTTTAGATGAATATTAAAAGTTGA
The DNA here is from genome assembly GCA_036559045.1 of Platycarya longipes. Taxonomy (NCBI): domain Eukaryota; kingdom Viridiplantae; phylum Streptophyta; class Magnoliopsida; order Fagales; family Juglandaceae; genus Platycarya; species Platycarya longipes. Next base: position 25,767,477 of record CM071790.1, on the reverse strand, counting down.
ATAAAGTATTGTTAAAATATTATTTTTTAATAATATTATTATTTTTTAAAATTTAAAAAAAATTAAATTGTCTATTATATATATTTTATAAGGAAATTTAATAAAATTATAATGAGAAAATGAGATTAGATGAAACGAAATAAAATGACATAAAATATTTTTATTGTCCAAATGGGGCCTTAAATAAACCGATCCTACTCTCCGGTTGTACTCCAAAAATAATTTAATGAAATATAATTCAAATTTAATGTCTCTATATTTTCTAATGATATTATTAATTTGTATCTTAAATCTTGTAATCTTCAATCACAAATGCGTCGCATACATTTCAAGTAGTTTCTCATATTAAATACTTAAACGGCATACATTTGAGGCTCATTTGGAAAAAGAGGTGAGATAAAATCTTATCATTTCATTTCATTTTAACTCATTTTTAACTTATTTCAAGCAATAATTTAATCATCACTATTATTCATAAAATTATCTTAATTTTAATTTATCTCATTTTATTTTACTATTTAAATGGCCGGCCTAATGTACTGGCCGCCAGCACGTTATCAGTATGAATAGAAACGACGAGATTTAGGTAGAGAGAAGCGTTACTCTTTTTGTTTCCAGACCTAGTCTAAGCCTAGCTATCTGTATGAAATTCGATGACTGGAAGCAAAAACATTTTTTTTTGTTTTTGAAGTTGTACCATTAATGCTAGTATATCATTGATATCTAAGCCAGAGCCTACATATATGCAGCATGGGGAAGATTTGTATATATATATATATATGTATATACCCTCAAACCCCATCGATCGTCCCTTTTGGCCATGCACAGAAAAGGAAAAAGGAAAACCCAATTGAAAGAACTTTCTTCATTTCATTATTCCACATGAAGCACAGTAGCACTGAACTCAGGAAGAGGCAACTTCAGCGCCAGCATGGTCTGTGGATGCCCTATAAAGGTGAAGACGTGTATCCCCGAGGCTAAGAGAGTAGGTTGTTTTCTTGTATTCAGCCCAAGTGAAGGGTCTGTAGAGAGAGAGACCGTTGGGAGTGACCATTTCTGGAGGTGCACTTATCCATGCATGCAGGGGCGGAGCCCCCAAGTATGCCATTGACATTCTAGACTTGCTTACGTTTGTTAATGCTCTGTGTCGTACGCTTACAAATCTTCCATTTGTCATCGCCTAATTCAAAACAAAAATGACATCCAAAATAAAATAAAGCACTCTTATATCTCTCAATTTTTTTTTTCAAGCATATTATTGATATATTTAAAATTACAAGATATAACAATCAACGGAATGAGAGGTCTAACATTCAATCTAAATCAACAAATACAATACAAGAATAAAAATAAAAAAAAAAAAGAAGGATTTGGATCAATGACTTGACCTCCATCTATTTCCAACAAGGAGAAACCGCTTAAAGCGGTTTTGATATAGTTCGATAAATGGACTTTAATGCTAGTACTGCTAAAAGTGGAAGTGAAGAGATATACGTTGTATTTTGCTTGTCTGGAATAGTTACAATGATTTTCACTACCTCTTTTCCACAGTTCGTCGTTAGGAGAAGCAAAAATATAGGTTAATAGCAAATATGAAAACTGTCAAATCACTGGAAGCTGGCGATTAGGGATTGTGGCAGTGCATGGGGAACACCTGCCACACAAAGAGTATGGAGATTGGTTTGATCTAAAGAATGCAAGGACACTGGCCGCAAAAATGTCATGCGTGGTAGCAACAAAAACTTTTCAGTGCCAAGGTACATGGATATTTCACAGACTTTGATTCCCTTGTGTGACTCACACGCTACTGTGTTTGACCATATTCTTCAGCCATCTGAAGGATCAGCGGCTAGAAAATCCTTCGGTGAGGCGCGTAGTGTTCATTGGGCTCTTGAAAATGGCAAATCGACACTTCTCCTTGCTATGGACAGAAAATAAAATAAAGACAGAAGAAAAAGGCTACATAATTTCCAGACTAGCTAGATTTAGAGGAGTAAAGGAGGAGCCAAAGCTCTACCCCCTCTAAGAGAGATGATAGAATCTCCTAATGGGTTTTGGTTGAGAGTGAAATGCTATAGAGAAAAAAGAGACTTTTTGAATCCTTTCTTTTACCAATACCAAGAAATCAAAACTCTGTAACATTTCAATTAAGCTTAAATCATTGGGAAAAATGTCTTTCGCCTTCCTAATTGGTACGAAACAAGGAACCATATGACAACAAAGAAAAATGGCTACATTTATTAAAATATTATATTACAAAACTATTGGAATCTTAATTTGGTGGTAAGTACGCATCATCACTAATATAAGAATATTAATTAAATTTTCTTTATTTTATTTTATTTTTATTTTAACTAATGACAGGATATGGATACATATATAGTAAAGGAATTATTCTACAGGAAAAACTTGTAATATCATTAGTAGTAATTAATATTGTTACGACTTTCAAAATTAAAAGTTTAATCAAATTAGTAGTAATAAATTTACAATTTCTTAATTCTACCCTTGCACTATTTAACTAAATATCCTATACTGATTGAAGTAAAATTTGACATGGGTAAGTAATTAGCTATTCTCAAAGCTATGCAGTGATTGCAAAAAAATAAAAAACAGGGAAGAAAAGAAGGAAAAACGATTGAGCAGAGAAGGAAAAGTGTTCTCTGTGTTGCCGTATTTGAATGCCTTATTTACTCTATACATTTCTAGAACTATATACCATGCACACTGCTCGCCAAAAGAAGGAAAAGCAGCACTACCATGCACTACACTACTTTGCTATCCAATACCTTACAAAACTATGTACTACACTACACTACAATGCAAGACGCTTTAGAGCTATGCACTACTGGACAAAGAATGAAAAAATACAGGGTATAATATTCTAGACATCCTTAACATAATAAATGACATGTAGCTATTTTGAGTGGTAAACGACATTCAACTTTATCCAACTTCGCTAGGCTGTAATACCTCCTCCCCCCCAATAGCTAACTGGAGAATGTAAGTTGACAATTCCCATCTTACTTCAATGAGCTTGTAGCAGATAGGATGGAAGTGCCTTAGTAAGGAGGTTTGCACATTAAAGATGAGAAGGAACATGAGCTATGGTGAATCGTGATTGCACTTTCAAGTATCTTGTCTCGGATAAGGTGACAATCTAGTTCAATATGTTTGGTATGCTTGTGGAACACTGGGTTTGCTGCAATATGAATTGCTACTTGATTGTCACGGTAGAGTGTGGTAAGTCTTGGATAAGGTATTAGCAAATCAGTGAGGATGAACCCTAACCAAGCAAGCTCATAGCATGTGGCTACCATGGCCCTATACTTTGTCTCAACCGAGCTTCTTGATACAATACTTTGCTTTTTAGATTTCTAAGAGATCAAAGATTAACCTAAGAAAATGAAATAACCTATCATTGATTTTCTTGTATCAGGACAGGATGCCCGGTTAGAGTTATAATAAGAATTAAGTTGTAGGTTTGAGGATGATGATAGCTACGAACCTTGGCCTGGAGCACTCTTGACATATCTTAAGATCTTTTGGATTGATGCCAAGTGAGTTGTGGTAGGTTGATCCATGACTTGACTAAGAGTTTGGATAGGATAATTAATATCTGGCCATGTAATTCTGAGATAAAGTATCCTACCAATTAATCTTCGATAGACAGAGGGATCAGCCAGAGGTGAGCCAACAATTTTTCTTAGTTTCAAGTTTTTATCCATAAAGTTTTTACTGGTTTCGATCCCAAAACACCAGAATCTACAAGTATGTCTAGTGCATACTTACGTTGGCAAAATGAATACCTTGTGAGGATCAAGCTACCTCTATCCCAAGGAAGTATTTTAAAACTCCAAGATTTTTAATTTTGAACTTATCATGTAAGGAGTCTTTTATGATAGCAATGAATTTTAAAGAGTCATTGGAAAGTACAATGCCATCCATATATACAAGTAAGGCTGTAAAGGAGTTTCCATTTACCAAAGTGAATAAGCTATAGTCTACCTTGGATTCAATAAAACCAAGTTCTGTAATAAAAGATGTTAGTTTTGCATGCCATTGCCTTGAGGCTTTCTTCAAGCCATACAAACTCTTGAATAATTTGCATACCTGTTGAGGGGCTCCCTTCATGAATCCTGGTAGTCTTTTCGTATAGATGTCTTCCTCTAAATCATCATAGAGGAAGGCATTATTGACATTGAACTGATGTAAATCACAACCTTGTATTGCACCAACTGAGAGAAGACATGTCACAATAACCATGTTGGCTATTGGTGAGAATGTCTAATTATAGTCAACTCCTTCTTGTTGGGTGTACCTCTTTGCAACTAACCTAGCTTTCAACCTCTCAACACTGCCATTAGAGTTCCTCTTTAACTTGTAAATGTATTTTCAATTAATAGCTTTTTTGTTGGGAGGTATATCTGTGAGAACACAAGTTTAATTTGATTCTAAGGCCAATAACTCAGCATCCATGGCATCACACCAATTAGGATCTATTATGGCTTGTGAGTATGAAGCAGGTTTAGACATACTTGAGAGACTAGAAGAAAAGACTTGCAACTAAGGTGAAAAAAATTTATAAGACAAATAATCATGTAAGGGAAAAGAGTAGTTAGTGAGATATAAAGGTACCCTGTCCACAAATTTTGGTTGTATGAGGTGAGTGCAACTTGCTAGCAGTGGAAATCTTGAAGGTAATTGGGAGCTTTTCTAGTCCTAGATGATCTTCTAAGCGTAGGTTAAGATGGAATTGATTGGTTATTGTAGTTGATTCAGGAGGAGTAGAAGAGGATGAGCTTGCAACCTTAATACCAAGAGATGAAGAATTATCAACTAAGTGCTAATCAAAAGATAGGATAGGACCAAAAATGTCATGTTCAGTAGTGGGTGAAAAATGATAGGTAGAATCTGATTGAGGTAGATCAGAAGTGAAAACAGGTTGAGTGGGAATAATAGGCTCAATGGAGGGATTAGAATCAAATGGAAAGGTATTTTCATGGAATACTACATCTCTAGATATGAAAGTGGCTCGAGTTTCTAAGTCCAACAATTTGTATTCCTTGACCCTAAATGGATATCCTAAGAAAGCACATATGTTACCTCTTGGTCAAACTTCTTTTGACCATGGGACAGTATAGATGCAAAATATAGGCATCCAAACACCCTTAAGTGGGCAAAACTAGGCTTAGTGGCATACAAGACTTCATAGGGGGTTTGGTTTGCAAGCAAGAAATGGGGTTTGTGATCTGTTGATGAGATACACTGCAGTTAAGATGCAGTGACCTCAAAAAATTAAAGGTTAACCATATTGGAAAAACAAGGTTGTTGCCACATCTAAAAGGTGCTGGTGCTTCATTTCTACAGTGCCATTTTGTTGAGGTGTCTCAACACAAATCCTTTGGTAAAATATTCCATTTTGATTAAAAAAACTCAGTATTTAAATTCATTGCCATTGTCACTACAAAGGGTGTTTATTTTTGTTTCAAATTGAGTCTCCAATATGCTACAAAAAGACTCAATACACTTTCTTGTTCTAATTTTTGCTTGTAGTACATAAATTCAGGTAGTTTTGGAAAAGTTATCTACAATAGTCAAGAAAAATCTTGTGCCATCATAAGCAGTGTAGAGCCTAAGCCCCCAAACAATAGACCATTTCAAAAGCAGCAGTGGACTTACGAGAGCCAATGAGAAAGGGAAGTCTAAGCTGTTTAGCAAGAGGACAAATATAACAAGATGCACTTGCATTAAAATTTCAATTCTCTTTTACAATAGGACCCTCAATCAAACCAAGTCTAGAATTGGATATGTAACGAGGCGACAATGCCAAAGATCGCTATCATTCCTATTGTTCCTAATGGAAAAAGAAACTCAAGAACAAGTAGGAGATAGACTAGACAATATATCAGTCATGGCACTAGAAGAAACAATGGTGGTTAAAAGATCATATAGGTTGCACTTCACTTCACGCATTTCAATCGTGGTACAAGTAAAAAGGTCCTGAATAAAATAAATTAGTCAAGAAAATTAGAAAACAAGACTGTGTTTCAGTGAGCCTTTTGAAAAAATCAAATTAAAAGAAAAAAATAGGACACACAAGACATTAGTGAGTGTAAGCGTTTAAGTGACCTTGACAGTGCCCAAGTGCGTGATAGGTATACAAGCTCCATTAGGTAACTTAACTGAATATAAGACCTCTGCAATGATTGAAGTTAAAAGGGAGTGGTTGCAAATCATATGATCTGTAGCACTCGAATCAATAACCCAATGAGCATTAGTGGGAAAATTAGGTCTGTGCAAGGGAGGAGTGAGTGAGGGGAATACTAGATATCTTTGAAGGTTTAGGAATAGTGGCATTACTTTTTAGAAGAACTTGAGGCTACTTAACTGAAGGAAAATAGTGGGAGGATATTTATGCTAGAGTAAATTAATGAGCCATTGGTATTGTTCTATAGTAAAATTGGTTGTGTCCCCACAAGCTTCCTCCTGACAAGAGTCCCTAGATAGGCAAGTCTAATTGGCAAAAAAAATTGGTGCCTTCCTTTTTTGTATTTTGTGTTTTGGGGGGTATCCATAAAACTTGTGACACTTCTCAGCCACATGTGGAAGCTTGGGCATTACTAGTTTTGAAACAATTTTGCAGTTAGTGACCTTAGATATGATAGTGGGTGCAATATGGCCTATCCTTTTTCTGGTAAGACTTAGTGCTGTTTTGAAGAGTGGATAAGGAGTTTTGGAAAAGACTATTGAGTCAGGAGGAAGAGGTTCAATGAGTATGATCTGGTCTCTGGAATTAGCATATTGGTCATTCAAGCTCACAATGAACTGTATAACACAATCACGTTGGTATCTATCATTTAAAACACTAAGTTGTCCATAAGTGCATATAGGAATAGGATTATAGAAGGAAATTTCATCCCACAGTTTTGAGGTTACCACATAAGTGCTTATTGAGTCATGATCCTGCTTCAGGTTGGACATGTTTCTCTACAACTAAAATATTCTTGACCCATTCTATTGAGTAAAACGATCTTTCATTTCTTTCTAGATTATTTGTGAATCAAACAAAAGCCACATTAGATTTTATGTCAGAATTTATTGAGTTCAAAATCCAGGATACCACCATGTCATTGTACCTCTCCCACACATAAAAAAGATGGTTATCCGTGTTAGCTAGTATAAAAATATTTCTATTGATATGCCCCAGCTTGTACTTTTCACTAAATGCTCGATGCATTGCTTGAAACAAAAGTAGCATAGCTGTCTATTGTAAAGAGGTCAGCAACAAGAACAATGGCAATGTTGTCATCATTTTCAACTCGATAAAGGTTATTTAGGTCTGAAAAGTTTTAAGTAAAGTGTGTTTGCATTGGGGTTCGGGTTCTTTGTGTTGGTAGAGTTCTCTTCCATGTTGAAATGGAGGCAATAATATCCACAGTAGGAGAAAACCTGGCCATTGGTACCATGCAAGAAAATAAAGAGAAGAGAAGAAAATAAGGAAAACAGATTGGGCAAAGAAGGAAAAATGTTATATATGTTGCTGTAATTGAATACCTTATTTACCATATACATTTCTAGCACTATATACCATGCACACTACTTGACAAAAGAAGGAAAAGCAACACTGCAATGCACTACACTATTCTACTATCCACTACATTATACAGCTATGTCACTACATTGCTATGCACGACACCGTACAGCTATGTACTATTGGACAATGCTTGAAAAAAACAAGATATAATATAATATTCTAGACATCCTCAATACAATGAACGATATGTAGCTATTCTGAGTGGCAAATGACATTCAACTTTATCCCACTTCACTAGGCTAGCTGTAATACCCACCACAAGAATTTTAATTTGAGTCGGTTTTCTGTCATACCCATGTTCTAAGAATTGATCCTTAGCATAATTAAGATGAGAAAAAGATAAAGAATACGAACCTGTAGCATGTCTCCCACATTGACCCAGAAACAAGTGGGGTCAGGAGGGACTGGGATCCAGACCCCATTCTCTAAAGAAATTTGAAGGCCACCCACATCGTTGGATCTCAGAAGAGTCAAGATCTGTGGATCAGAATGCTCTCCAAATCCAACGGCCTTAAGGCTATCACAGGTGGGTGAGGTGTCCCAGTCTACAAGTTGCAGAGGTGGATAGTGATTGAGCCTGAGGATGGAGTCATTATCAACGTCCTTGATCAGCCTGCTGAATACTGAGCTATCTGGGACCTTCATCCCCTCTGCCATTAGTTCCAAAACCTCACAAGCTAGCCCTTCAACTGCTTCAATGTACCCGCTCGCGGCATTGCTATAATGTAAGATAGATTTGAATTTTCAAAATTATAGTTATTGTCATTGTACTAATGCTGGCTATAATTTTAGTGTGGACAACTATCGATCCCACTTTAAAAAAAAAAAAAAAAAAAATTACACAAAATTTAAACCAATATTCTTCACTTTTCATATAGAATTAAATATTGTTATTATTTAAAAATTTAATCACTTTCACACATGCATGATGAGAGGTGTAGGATTTTAGGTTGCATTTAATTAGAGAGGTGATTTTAGATATTTTATAAATAATAAGAAAATATTATTTTGACATTTTATTTTGATACTTTAATTTGACACTTCATATATTTTAATTTTTTTATTTAATAGTTAATAAATTGATTATCAATGTATTGATATATTTTTATATTTTTATATTTTTAAAAATAGTTTAAAATAATAAAAAAAATCTGTAAATAAAATTAGAAAAAAATGAGAATATGATTTGAGCTGTAACTTGCCGCAGTACTACTCAAGTGCCGCTCAAATAATGATAATAAAAATCTAAATAATTATAAATAATAATAATAATAATAATATTATTATTATTATTAATATTATATTACTCCACTGTCAAAACTGACTCAAACTGACTGTACTACTCCTTGGTATGCATGATTAATATAGTGCCATGGTTGACAATATTACACGTGAAACCAAACAGTTTTCGTATGGTTTTTTTATCCATTTTTGGGAGTTTCCATTCCTTTCAAGTGCACCACCCAATTATGTATGGTCAGGCGGAGGCATTTCAATCAAACTGGACGGTCTCAGAATTTGAATTAAGAGTACTGTTATAAACATTTATTTTTGTGTAATTTTTATGCATTTTATTTATATATATAATTGGCCGTTATATTTTAAATATTAATATAATTAAAATGTATAAAAGAACACATAAAAATTAATAACTACAAATAAAATTTTAATATTGGACCCTATTGATGTGTCCTCTCTCAGAACTTTGTCATTCCGATAGTACGTACGTCTATCCCCAACCCCAGCTGGGATATGCTAATTGGAGGAAGGTCGTCCTCCTTGTCATGTTACGGCCTGCCCTAGCCTTGTACGAGAACTATACCCCCTACGATCCATGTGACTCCTAATTGAACTGCATGGGTGTATTATTGATGGTTGAATCTTCCTCCTATAGATAATAGGAAAATGCCATTTATGGCCAACCACGTGACAATTATATATATTTGACAATTTTCACATAAATATCTAAAATCTAATTTAAACAAGAAAAGAAAAATTATCCCCAGGACAATATTATAAGAAAAGTAATTCACACTACATTTCATAATACTTACACAATGCATATTATAAAATATAAATATTTTTGTAAACTATATTATAAAATTATCATTATTTTATAATATATATTGTGTAAAATATTATAAAATATATTGTGGATTTATCATTTCTCATAGTAGAAATACTTATTTATCTTGATTCCCATAAAAAATTAAAACATTTTTCACAAAAATAAGAAAAGCCTCTCAAGAATTTTTCTAAACATATAAATTCAAGCAAAATGAATTAAGTTTATACATCTAAATAATTAACTAATTGATATATCTTAAAAATCATCAATTCAAACATTTTTTCTCATAGATAGTACAGTGTTCAAGAAACTAAAAAGTTTTATATAGAAATTTCAAAAAACATATTATTCAAATGATCTAAACATATTCCATGCCACGGCCTAGTTAAAATCATGTTTTCACAAGATTATAAACTAAAGGCTTGTTTGAAAAGTGAAAATGAATTGAGATGCATGGTTTTATATGGAAGTTAAAATTTAAATACAATATTATTAAAATATAATTTTTTTAATATTATTATTATTTTAAAATTTTAAAAAGTAAATTATTTATTATATTTTATATTTTATATTTTATATACTAAAAATTTCTATAAAATTGTAATACTCAGTTCAGATAAGAAATTTAATTGAGATGATTTGATATCTAAACAATCTCTAAGAATTTATAGGAGTTTCGTACCACCATGAAGTGTACTGCCATGCATGTGAATAAAGGATGACGTTGTTGATCAATTTATTTGATAATTCTCACAAAAAGTTGCATATGTTTTCACATGATTATAAAGCCAGCTAGATCTATCTCATGCCGGCTGAAGATTTAAGACACTAAAAAAATAAAAGGAATAATCTAGAAGAATTACTTATAATAAAAATAATTATTTATTATAAAAATAGACTAATTTCGTAAAGAATAATCATTTTAATGAAAAATAACTAATCACAAATAAATAATTTTTTTGTAGTAAGAGTACATGTTATTTTAGTAGAACTTTGTATAGATATTTCTTTTAAGGCCAAACATAACTCATTTCAAGATAACTTCATATAATATAGACCGATTTTACAAAAAAAAAAAAAAGGTATTTGTGATATTTTAATTATGATTTAAATAATTATTTGTGATTAAAATAATTTATTTTGATCATAAATAATTTTTTTGATCTCTATTAAAATATTATAAATATTTATTTTTCTTGGAGTGGATAACGGTTTTGCATATAGTTCCCTGAAGCTAACAAGGCACCTGCTTTGCCAGCAAAGTTTATTATATCATGCATGGTCCAGATTATCCAACCAAACAAATATCTCAAGTATATATAATAATATTATGTATAATTGTGAAGTATATAAATATTGTAGAATTATTTTAAAAAATAATAAAAATTATTATTAAAAAAAATTGTCTTCTATATAAATTAATTACGTATTATTATTTTTTTAATAATTATGCAACGCTTTTACATTTATAACTGCAAATATCGTTCTTCTAAAAGCATCAAGGGAGAGAGATACATAATACCCGTTTGGAATAAACTTGTGATCAAAATATTTTTTTCTAAGAAAAAGACGGAAGCTAGCTAGCCATAAGCCATGCATGCAACAATTGAGATGCGTAAATTAACAATATATGCAAATATATGAACTGCTAAAAGATAATAAGATTATTAGTTAATTAATCGAAAGAACCTGAATTTGGAAGGGTCATTAATGGAGATGGTTTTGGATCTCTGGGCAATGGAGAGAGGATTAGTACTAAGCGTAAGATATTCAATTTCTCCCTTGTCTCCATTGAAGCCTATGCTCTTGCAGCCATACCCCAGGGGATTTGCCGGCCCAGCACGTTGTTTTTCAGACATTGGTAAGGCAAAAAAGTCGCGACCTTCTTGTTCCAGTTTTAGAATGATGTCCTCGGGGACACCATGGTTGATAACCTTAAAGAAACCGTACTCTTCGGAGGCCGTAATGATGAGCTTTGAGACCTCTGCTCTGTCGGTTGACATGTCTACTATAGGAAGGTCTACTGCTCGAAGTTTCTCGGTGGTAAGTTGAGGTGGCGAGGTTACTACCACCATTTTGATTACTTGCTGTGTAGCCGACAACGTCGTAAAAGTAAAATATAGGGAAGAAAATGAAGAAGAACGAAACCCAGTTCGTGTCGGTGATGAGTTGTTAGCAAAAAGAGTTTCTGACAGGGGAGAGAGAGAGAGAGAGAGAGAGAGAGAGAGAGAGATTATTTACAATACTACGGAGGAGAAAAAACCTAATTAAGAAGGCAAGCCTTTTATTAATTAGAGGTATGAAAAAGGATGAAAAATGGTATAGAATAATGGTATATATAGTTAGTTGTGGAGTGCTTAAGTTTTAGATAATCGTTTAAAAAAAAAAAAAAATGAAATCTACTATTAAAAAAATAATTATTCTCATGTGGGTATCATATTTATTCACTTTTATTTAAAGTGATTATTCAACATTTGTGAACTCAGGACAACAATTATCATTTCTCAATGCTATATAAAACGCACGCAGAGGAGGGCATGAAACGCATACCCTCCACGTCATCAATATTGCAAATATTCATCTTGCCCTTACTTAATTGAATTATTGGCTTTCATGCTCCATCGGTCTCTTTCCTTTTGGAAGACCGCAAGGCGATACTCAACCATGCGAGAGGGAGATAATATCACAAAAGTAAAAGGAAAGAAATGAAATGGATTCAAACCAAGAAAAGTTGAGAAGAAAAACTTGTTTCTCTCTATATTCGAATGAATCAATTCAATCTGTACATGTTGCACTAAAATAAATACATTTTTCTAGTACTACGCTATTTGCTAGAAATGAAAAATAACCAACTATACAGCTCATTAATAAAGAAAAAAAAATAGCAAAACAGAAAAAAAACAAAAGTGGCATGCATCTTCAGCCTTTTTCATGTACAATAGCAACAAAGTGTGCATGTTTTCTGTAGTGGGCACGACTTGTCTTCTATGTTGCAGTAGTTGACACTTTAGACAACAAATCATTTGTAATACCAGCATCCTGCAATAACCCCTCCCCCCCCCACTCTCCAAAAAAAAGATGGAGAAAGGAGGTTGATAATTCCCAACTTAAGCAAGTGAAATCGAAGAAGTGCGGATGGCAGAACTTTAGTAAACAAATCAGCTCATTGTAAGTGACCAGGAACATAAGCTGTAGAAGTAGAACCTTCAAGGATCTTATCTTTTATAATATGGCAATCCAATATGATGTGTTTAGTGTGCTCGTGGAAGACTAGATTTGTTGCAATGTGGAGAGCAGCTTGATTATCATAGTTAAGTGTGGCTGCTTGAAGATGTAATACGTGTAGATCATTAAGGATGAATCAAATCCAAGTAAGCTCAGAGGTGGTTGCCGTCATTGCTCTATACTCAACTTCAACTAATGATTGGGACACCATAGTCTGTTTTTTGGATTTCCAAGACACCAAAGAATCTCCCAAAAATACACAATACTCAGTGATAGATTTGCAGGTATTGGGGCAAGATACCAAATCAGAATCACAATATGAAATCAATTACAACTCAGAGGCAACAGACAATAGGAGTCCTTGGCCAAGCGCACCTTTAATATACTTTAAAACCTTATCCATAAATTTACTCAGTGTTTGAATTGGATAACTAATATATGGTCATGTGATGGTTAAATATAAAAGCCTGCCAACAAGTCTTTGATACACAAAGGGGTCGCTAAGAAGCACACCATCATCCTTATTAAGCTTCAGATTTTGTTCGAGGGGCATTTTTGTAGGTTTTGAGCCTAAATTTGATAGAGCCACATCAATTTCAAGGAAGTATCTCGGGGACCGACGTCTTTTATATTAATTTTTTTCTGCAAACAATTCTTGATGGCAGTTATAGAGTCCATTGAATTACTAGCAATTAAAATATCATCAATATAAACTAGTAAAGCTGTAAAACATGTGGCACTTGTTATGGTGAAAAGGCTGCAATTTGCCTTTGATTGGATGAAACCAATATCAAGCAAGCATGATGTTAACTTAGCATACCACTGCCAAGAAGCATGTTTCAAACCATATAGGCCTTTGATGAGTTTGCAAACCTATTGTGGCTCTCCTTTTGTATAACCTGGTGGCTTGTGCATGTATATCTCCTCCTATAAGTCACCATGGGAGAATGCATTATTTACATCAAATTGATGTATATACCATCCTCAAACAATAGCAATGGAAATGAGGCATCTCACCATAACCATCTTGGCTACTAATGAGAATGTCTCTTGGTAATCAATCCCCTCTTGTTGGATATAAACATTTGCAACCAACCTTGCTTTCAACCTTTCAACACTCCCATCTGAGTTTCTCTTTACTTTGTAAACATACCTACAATCTATAGCTTTCTTTTTAGGAGGTAGGTCAATAAGAATCCAAGTTTCATTCTCCTTTAAGGCTAATAATTCAACATCCATGGCCTTGCACCAGTCAAGATCTTTGGCCGCTTGCGTATAGGAGGTTGGCTCAAAAAGCAATGGAAAGGCAACTGGAAAAGGCTTGTAGAGCAAGTGAAAATGAATGAAGAGTGATAGTCATGAAAAGGAAAAAAGCAAGCAGTGTGGGAGGAAGATACATGAACCAGTTCTTGAGAATCTAAAGTGATTGCAGCATGTTGACAGTGAAGGTCTTGTAGGTAAGTGGGGGGCTGTTCTAGTCCTAAATAACCTACAAAGAGGTGGTTGTGATGGTTATGAAGGGACACTGTCAACATGTGAGTTAGGAGGCTTAGTAAGGGGAGTGATCTCTAGTTCATGACTGATAGGAAGTGGATTGTCATGTGTTGGTTCAGGAGATGAAGCTATTCTGTCCTAAGCAAACTCTGAAACAGGAAGAGAACTAATCCCTTGTTTCGATGATATGGAAACAAAATGATCTTGATTGTGCTTAGCCGGTTTAGTGGAAAGGAAGTTTGGAAAGGGGACATGGTTTCGTAAAAACAACATCCCTAAAAATAAAGGTGGTGTGAGTATCAATATCCAACAATATATACCTTTTTACACCAAAGGGATAGCGCAGGAAAACACACTTCTTATCTCTTGGATTGAATTTCTTCCTTCCATGTGAAAGAGTGGATGTAAAATAAAGGCACCTAAAAGTCCTAAGATGAGAATAACTTAGTTTAGTTCCAAAAGGACTTCATATGGAGTTTGGTTTTTCAACAAGGGAGTTGGTGTTCTATTTCTGAGGTATGTTGTAGTTAAAATGCAATCATTCCAAAAATGCAATGAAAACACAAATTGAAAAAATAATGTTTGTTCCACATTTAAGAGATGTTGATGCTTTCTCTCAATTATGTCATTTTGTTGAAGTGTCTCAATACAAGACCTTTGATAAATGTAACCCTTTCATTGAAAAAGTTAGTCATTTTAAACTCAGCCACATTATCACTTCTAAGGTTTCTTAATTTGGTGTCAACCTGAGCTTCTACCATGTTACAAAAAGGATTCAATGCATTTTATTATTTCTGAATTATTTTGAAGTAAATAAAACCAGGTGGTTCTAGATAAATCTTCAACTATGGTATAAAATATCTCGCACCATCATAGGCAGCAATAAAACAAGGTCCCTAGATTTCACAGTGGATCAATTCAAAGATAACAAAAGATCTATGAGAGCTAATAGAGAAAGGGAGCTTGTGTTGTTTAGCAAGAAGATAAATGAAATGAGAAGCATCTTTATTGAAAATGTAAGTATTCTTTACAGCAGGACCTTAGATTAAACTAAGCCTAGAATTTTAAATGTGACCTAGACAACAATACGAAAGGTTACCAACATTAGGACTACTCTTAACAGACATGAAAATAGAAGAAAAACAAGGTGACAAGTGAGATAGAGCATCAGTGAGAGCAGTAGATAGAAAATGATATAGGCTGCACTTCACTTCACCCCTCTCAATCATGGTCCAAATGGAAAGGTCTTGTATAAAACATGCATTAGACAGAAAAACCAACCAACAAGTTAGATTATCAATAAGTATTTTGACTTAAAAAAGGTTAAAAGTAAAAGAATGTACACACAAAACATTATTAAGATTGATGTTGTTAGTAAGTTTAACATTGCCCGAGTGAGTGACTAGCATACAAGTGCCATTAGGCAATTTAACAATGTATGTACCCTCTATGGCAAGGGAATTTTAAAAAGAGGGTCTACAGATCATGATCTATAACTCTAGAATCAATGATCCACGGGATACTATTTAGGTTGCAAGAACTTGAAGCAAAAGAACTGCAGCAAATGGGATTTATACCAGATATTTAAGAGACTTTAGGTGTTACGGGATTTCATTGGGGAATGATTTTTGCCTGATTCACAAAAGGAAGAGAGCTGCAAAGATCCTTATGCTAAAGGAGACTCACAAGTTGCTGATATTAATCTTTAGTGAAGCTGAATTTTTCTTCATTCACCTCCTCTTGAAAAGAATTTGTGGACAAACTTGTTTGATTTGCATAAAAACTTGCTCATTTTCCCTTGTACAACTTGTGTAACATTGGTCAATTACACGGCCTGTCATGTTACAATGAGTGCCTATAGGGGGTTGAACATTACCCACTTTAAAACAGTTTTCTCGACTGTGTCATTGAACACAACAATGTGTGCAATAGGATTTGTCCCTTTTTTGAGCAGTGGGGGTTTTGTTGTTGTTTTTCAAAAAGGAATGGAAGGTTTTGCTAGCCAATGCCATGGTGTCAAGTGATGGGAGAGATTGGTGAGTTGATGATGTTGTTCATGTTGTTGTATTAAAGAAAAGACTTTATTCGAAGTAGGGAGTGGCTCAATGAGCATGATTTGGTCCCTAGCATTGTCATATTGATCATCCAAGCCCATAAGAATTTGTATCACACGATCTCTCTAGTGACTATCATTCAAGATGTTCAACTGACCACAAGTGAAAGTGGGAATAGGTTCATAAATTGATATTTCATCCTAAAGAATTTTAAGATTTCCAAAATAGGTACTCATAGAATCTCGTTCTTGTTGAAGGCTAGCCAAGTTTCTTTTGAGTTGAAATATGTGAGGGTTATTTTGCTGTGTAAATCAATCTTTGAGTTATGTTCAAAGCTCTTATGCATCTTCCACAAAGGCTACACTAGACTTGATGTCCATGCTGATGGAATTTTGAATCCAAGATACTACCATATCGTTGCGCCTCTCCCATGCATCAAACAAAGGATCATTTTCTTTAGCAGGTTTTGAGGTACTACCATTAATAAATCTCAACTTATTGCTCTAAGTGCTCGACGCATTGCTCGAGACCAAGTAGCCTAGTTATCAGTGGTGAGGAGTTCAGTGACAAGAACAATAGATGTGATGTCACCATTCTCAACACTGTAAAGGTTGTTTGGGTCTGTAAAGCTAAGGTAGGGAGAATTTGGTTTAGTTCTGTGTTTGTCATGGCTAGATGTGAAGGAGGAAATCAATAGTAGAAATTAACAGAAGAAAACCTTATGCTCTGAACCCATAACACAAAAGCAGAGGGAAAGAAATGAAAGGGATTCAGTATATAATTAGGGATTCAGTATATAATTACATTTCAGAAGCAGACGAACCATATAAAAAATTTAATAGTCCAACAAATAAAGAAACATATCAAGAAAGTGAATCAGACATCAATCTATTTGTTAATTTGAGCCAATAGGACATGGTCACATTGCGTAGAGAAGATGTTTAACTAGAAGTAATTAAGGGTGAAATGTCGGAAGAATATGAATTCAATAAAAAATAGTTGTTGACCCGATTAGATAAAGCAGTAGATTTAGAGACGAGATTAGAAGAGATACTGGAGTTGAATAACTAGAAATTGTTTGAACAATAGTCAATGATGTCTCAAAACTCTATTCCACTACCATGATCTTAAAACTTTTTTTTAATTGATTTTTTATTATTCTACTCTAGAACACTTGAACAATTGTAATGTTTAAATTACATTTTTGTTATATTAGTATGGTATTTTTTATTAAATGTGAATCTATATGATTAGTATCGTTCGAACGAGAAATAGACGCTTCAAATGGTAAATTACAATTTATAATTCTGTTCAAACAAAAAGCGACTGTTCAAACGAAAAATAACCCATTAGAATGAAAATTAATTAATACAGTCCTTACGTTCGTTTGAACAATAAAGGATTTCTTCGAACAACATTAAATCCATCTAAACCCCATTCGAATAGACATAATTTATGTTCGAACAAAACTTATTTGAAAAATATATTTGTTCGAACATACAAAATCTGTCCAAACGCTCCATCTATTCGAATGGTATCAAATATGGTAATTAGTTCGAATGGTTCGTGTCGATTCGAATGGATTGGATTCCATTCGAAAGGTTTTTTCAAACAAAAATGGTCCATCTTAAAAAAATATTTTGTTCAAACAATTTCAAAAGGTTCGGCCGAATTTCATCAATAAAAATTACTTTTTGAGATGAAAATAATTGGTCTCCAAAAATATTTTGATATGAAAATTGAGTTTTTTGAGATAAAATGATTCGTCTCAAAAAATCCAATCTCTTATAATGTACAGTGGTGGTATGTTCATGAGGAAGTTGTATGCCTTCCATTTTGATTTACATTTATAAGACAATACTTGTGAGTTTATCCTTGGTGTGGGTTTTGTAGAATGACGTGAATGGAGATAAATTGATGCAAACAAGAGCAACATGTGTTCGTTGCAGTAATGTATCTATATGTCCAAATATATGTATACATGTAGTTAGGCACAATATTTGTTATGAACATCGCGGATCATGTTCGCTAATTCCTTCATGTACTTCCCGTCCTATTAGCAAACATTGGTTTATTTTAAACTGTATTAATCTATTTGTTATGATTGTTGTTGGCTCAGTCTTTTTTTTTTTTTTTTTTTACAATTTTTTTCCTTGAACTAATTTATTAGCATTTGTCATGAATGTAACTAGTGGAAAATACTATTTTTTTGAAAATAATTATTTATTGTGATAAACTTTCTTCGTAAATAAATATTTTCAACAAAATTATTTGTAAAAAGATTATCTGTCACAAAATTATTTTATCGAAAATACTTTTTCCCCACGATTTATTAGCGAAGGTCATCATATTTGTTATGGTGAAATAATTTTTTCTCGCAACTCACTTTGTGGGAAAAAAATAAGTATTTTCCATGAGTTGATTTGTTTTGTGGAAAAAAAATTAGTGTCATCAGTTTTATGCCACTTATGTCCCCCAACTCAATTTGATGGGAAATTTTTTTTTTTCTACTAAGGTTATATACCCTTTCCGACCACACTCACTCCTGAGAAGCAGCAGTATTTGTTGTCGTGCTGGTTAAAAGCATTGTGTATTGATCCATAGCGTGCCGACCATAAGAGTTTTCACCAATAATGGGGGAGGTGGTCCACTGTCATGGGAGGTGGTCCACTGTCATGGATCGTGCCCAAAAGATTCTTTGGATATATATGTATGTATATATATATATATATGTAGAGAGAGAGAGAGAGAGCTCTTTCCATTCAAAGCTTTGGGAATATTCTTAATTCCTTGATGATTGCAAGGCCATGTCCGTTTTGTTATAATTAATGAAATCTAGGTGGGGTAGAATGAATATATAAGGTCATGACCAAGACTCTTCGTTCTTCCTTGTTCTCTTAAAAAACAAAAAACAAAACATTTTTTATGATTTGGGTGTCAATCATAGGACGTGATGAATTAAGTAAAGGGTTTAAATGTCCCATTGTATTTGTATTAATTAGCTACATATACACTAGGAAAAAAACACATTTAGCAAAATCAATTCAGGAGCAACAAAGAGAATGACTTGGCCTTGGGGTTGGTTTAATTGAGTTTGCAAGACGCAAGTCTTCTCACAATAAGTCCTGTAAAATAAGAGATCAGTAACTTGGGGTTGGATGAGATGAGATCTCTACTAAGAAGGGTTTTATTCACAATTTGTTATAACACAGTGGGTTATTCCTAAGTCAAAAATTATAACAAAGAAGCACAAAGGAGCTAATTTCAATGAGCCAAAGTACCAAAATTTCCTAACTAAACCTTCAAACCCCGATAATTTAATAAGCACAAGAGAGAGAAAGGAAAAAGATAAAAGACAAAAGCATAGTAAAACATAAGAAGACTAGAACAAAACAAAACAAAAAACAAAAACAAAATAAAACAAAAGAACAAAAGAAACTACCCAATAACATGCTTGAGAAAGCCCATTTGACAAAGGTTATGGGATCATTCTTCTCGATCTCCTTTGTCTAAGGTAACAAATTTGAAATGGATCTCTTAAATAGAATTTGTGAATCAAAATCTTGAGAACTTTTGCATATGACACTTTGATGGGATTGCGGTGTCGGACTACTTCACCCAATGTCAATAACTATTAGCTCAAATCTAGTATGCCACATCGAATGGGGGCCTTATAGTCACACCGAAATATGGAAGCTATACTCGCCATCCCTTCCCAATTTTTTTTTTTTTTAAAAAAAAGTCTTATAATCATGCTCAAAGATAGAAGATACACTCGTCATCCCTCCACACTTTCAAAAAAAAAAAAACACCTTGGCAAAGCTGGCCCAAACCAAACATAGTAATTAAAGTTAATGGGTTAATGCTCAAGACCCAACCCTATCTTACTGGACTTATTGTTCATAACTTCATGGGTCAGTTGATCAAGTGGCTTAGCTTACAGCAGCGCTTTTTGGGCCTTTCTTATTTAGACCCAATAAACAAAGGGTGGAAAATTGAAATAATGGAATAATGGGATGATATTGTTCTTGAACCGAACATGGGAGGGTAAGAGAGGCTTGCCATCTCCTTCTTCTTCTTCGTTTTTCCTTTGGTTTGGGCCAGCTTTGGAAAATAATTTATACAAATTTAAATCGTACTAGTTTCATGCACTCATTTTAAAGAAAAATAGATGCATTATATTTGTGACTCATATTAAAAAAAAAAAAAAAAAAACTTACTTTATAAATGGAGTGTAGAGGGCTTACAAACCTTAAGGTTGTACTAGATTTAGTATTACTATGTATTTATACATGCATTTTTTATAACAATTTTAAATGAAGGGCAGCTATGAAAATTTAAAAATCAGAAAAAAATAAATTTAGCCATTTTTATGAAATGACACTTTTATATTAATTGGTTGTAAAATCAAATTTAAACTAATTATTTGAATATTATAAATTTTTTCTTGGTCTTATTACCTCTGAATAATATAATCTCTCAAGTACCTTACGGAATTTGCAAAACATTAGTAATTCGTATGGTGTGGTGGATAAGAAAGACACCAACTTGATTCTTGAGTGGTGGGTTTGCACAGAGGGCAGAATCAGATATCTCTTGTTGAGGGGCAAAGCTATAAAAATAAATTTTAGGAGAGGGGAACAAAGTGGATTTTCTTACAGAACCTATCTTATAAAACACCTATAAATTTTGTTTGTTTTTTTTTTTCATTATTCTTCAGAATTTTGAACTGGCTTTTTTTAGGAGGAGGGCGGCGGCAACAGCAGCAGCGACATGTATTGCTTGGAAACTGTCCCCTCCCACCTGTAATAGTTGAGAGAGCCTTATGGAACGATAGAAATAGAATCTTCTTTTATCCAATGCAGTGGTGGAAGGAATAGCAGTGAACGCTTATGATCTAACGCTTATGATCTCCTTCACCACCTATAATTTTATTTTTCTTTTTTGTTCTTCAATATTTGCATTTCTTATATTTTGGCCCCTTTTTTTTGTGAAATTCTATTTTCAGGTTTTAATGATTTCATTTCTATTTCTTGGATTTCTATATTTTATGCTTTCTTTATGTTATTTATAGATTTTATTAAATATTTTATTTATTGTGAGGAGAGGTCCATCTAGATAAGAAGGATTCGGGCCTAAAATGAGACAAAACCCAAGCCCTATACAAAGAAGAGGAGCCTGTATGGTTGGTTGCCGACCTAGTAGAGATACACTTGGGTTTCAATCTTGTAAATCAAGTGAACCAAATTCCAGATGCCCGATCTAGGAAAGGGTAGGTCCCACAACTGGAAACATCTCAAAAGTGAGAGAATGGAAACGACGCATAGCACCGCATTAAATTAGAAATTATAGAAATACCATGACGTATTAAATGTTGAGCAGATTAGACTCATGCCACATTAAATGCGAACTGAAAATCTTGATCACACAACAACAAGTGAGGGGACAATGCGGCTCGAATAAGATGTCTACCCCCTAACCCTTCTCAATAACTATGCACGAGACAAACCTACCCATCCTAATACGACCAAACAAATGATGACAGAGCAGGTAGACAAAATATCATCATCATTTCTCTCTAGCAAGCAGGACTCAGGTGATCTTATAAATAGCATCACGCACTTTAGAATCGAGATTACGTTTTCTAATTTTTTTCACCATTGTCCATTTCTCTCTGCCATTGTCAAAATCACCTGACTTTATCATCACAGTGGTCACCGACTCCTCCGACCTCCCATCTCTATCTCTTTTGTTGAAACAAATTATTTGGGCATTTGGCGAGTAGTCTAGGCTGCAAAACACAACAATAATATTTATGTTTTTGTTTTTACGATGTTGTATTTATTTACGCCTTTTATATTTTGTCTCGATTTTTTTTTTTCCTAAATTTCCTGCTTTAGGGTTTTAAAAAGTTGTTTAAATTTTAATTATATTTATTTGTAAAGTGTATTGATGTGGTTTCTTTTTTTCCTTTTAGTTACTAAGGTAATGGAGGGATCATTATCTTCAAAATTTGAAAAAATATATATAGATCAAATCATCTACATTAATTTTATCAAAATGCAAAAGTTTGAGATATTAACTACAGTAATTTTAAGTAAATCTTCAGATTTGAAGATTTATTGTGCATCATCAAAAAATATTTAATTATAAAAAAATTATACCAAACTGCAACTTTATTTTGAAACGGTTTTCAACATTTGAAGGATTATGGAGCGTTAAAAGTTAAAACCCGAACTGTTCAAGATGGGAAGGTTTTCGAACGGTTTTCATGTTGAATGGACGGTGCAAAGATGTTTTGATCTTCTTTTTTTGTGTTCAATTTTGAAATATGTGAAGAAAGAAGATTCTTATTATTAATATATAGAGTTAGAATAATTGCAAATTTTTAAAAAGATTATTATTAAATAATATTATTATTTTAACTAATCTAATTTAGAGTTATAATTAGAAATGAAAAATATGTATTTTTTATTAAATTTTAAAAATAAATTTAATGAAATTAATGTTAATACTCGTTTGATTCGTTTTGACACAAAAGAAGTGCAGTAAGAGACCAAACCCTTTCCTATAATAAATTTAAAGAGAGAGAGAGAGAGAGAGAGAGAGAGAGAGAGAGAGAGAGAGAGAGAGAGAGAGAGAGAGAGAGAGAGGGGTTGTGAAAAGGGGCATATTGGTTTAGTCTTTAACTTGTGCTCAAAATAAATGACCAAACTTTTTAAATGACCATGAAAAACTTATCCTTTTAAATGAAAATACCTTTAATTACATCAATCACTTTATATGTATAAATTAATTACACCGAAAGTACACACAAAAATGCACTTTTGAATAAACAATGTTATATTTAAGCTTAGTGCGTGCAAGCATTTAAACAAAACAAAACAAAAAAAACATAATATTTTTTTTTTATTTTTTTCGAATCTTGTGACTACTAAGCTTACAGTTATATATAAATTACTCATAAGCTCAAGCACAGATTTTTGGGTCGAATTGACGTAAAAAACAATAGGTCAGATCTCATGATTGTTACAAATTGACAATTCGATCTTATTGAGCTTTGTAGTTTGTACAGATTGTAAAGGCAAATTCAGGTCCAGTTCGATCAAAAGTGGTCCTGTTCACCATGTCAATATTTGGACAAATCTACTAGTTTTGTCTCTCTACTTCTATATATGTCCAAGTTTTGCGAAAATCTATAAAATGACAATTGACTTTTATCTATACTCTTCTAAGTTATATGAGAAAAAAAAAAAATAAAAAAAAAAAACTGACTCTGCATTAATATTTAAGAAAACTAAAAATAACAATTATTTGAATGGGTAAAAAATTAAGAGTGTGTTAAATATAGTCTGTAAGATCTGTGTATTCTCTTTAAAAAATAGTGAAATTCATCATTATAAAATAAGTTTTTTTTTTTAATATGAATTTCAAATTTACATATTTTTCAAATGAATATACAAGTCAGAATATGCGAGACTAGCATATTCTGTTATTGTAAAAATCATTAAGGAGGATTGAGAAAGAATAGTATCTTATAGAGTAATGTTAGGCATCCCCATTTTGGGATCCTATGAGATTTCAATGGGATTTTTTTTCAGTTTTTTTACTTGATTTTTAAATAAGTATTTTTAAATAATATTGTATTTTTTTGTGTTTTTAAAAAAATATATATATATTATAAGATGTTAAAAAAATAATGTAAAAAAAATTTGTTTACATGATTTTTTTAACATCTTAAAATATTTTTTTAAAATTTTAAAAATTACAACATTATTTAAAAATACTTACTTAAAAATCATGTAAAAAAATTAAAATAAAAAAAAAATCCATTGGAATCTCATAGAGATCCCAAAATCGGATTCCCTAACATTTCTCTTATCTTTATCTTATATGATAAGGGAATGCCTTTTCTACCCCCACAATGAATTACAGCTTGATGACCATGTGAAATTCACATTTTACCAATAAAGTAAGATAGCATTGCTGAATTTTTCTATGGAGGCATTATTGAGAGGTCATTCTTCCCTCCTTTTTCAAGGGTCTTGAAAGAATGATTTGTGCAAAAGTAAAAAAAACCTAATGAAACAGCCATGTTAGCATGTTACCTAAAGATGGAAACAATTTTGACAAAAATGGGCCCTCCTACTCCTGTTGCCTTGCATAACTATCAACTCGGATTGAGGGTAATTATGGTACTCCGTCCATCTCTTCCTACCATTTAAGAGAGAGAGAGAGAGAGAAGGTAAAGGCGTTTAGCTTTTCAAAGCATGCCCACTTGTGGGACATCATCATTTTGGGCATGAAGTCGCCACTGTGACTGCTTTTGGTACTCAAAAATGTTGAATCGGGTCTTTGATTATAAGTATCAACCGATTGATTTTGATTTTCATGCTTGAATTACTTTTGATGTTCACTATAATTGCATGACTGTGATGGACGATCACTTTATATTTCACATCATCATTATCATCATCATCATCATCTATTACATTCACCAGGATCTTCTAGTCTATCAGATTTTGCATCATCACTAAAGCAATCCAAACTTACTCATCCTTTTATGCAAAACTTATTGGATTAATCGTGATAAAACACTAATTATACTAACAATTTTTACTTATATAACAGTACTTGCTGATTGTGTCAGTTATTGATATGCTAAAAATTATGAAATTCAAATTTAAAAAATATATATATAAAATAGATCATATACTTGAAATTGTAACTCATACACCCTATGCACACTACAATTTATTGCCCACCAACTCTGGCCATAGTTTGCCCTGAACAAATTGAGAAAGGGAATGCATTACTTACTCAAAAGAAAGGAGGGTTAATGAATTTGCAAAAAGCAGTAGAACACTAACATTTGTAGATCAAGATCCCTATGACCTTTTTTTGTAATGTGTTTGATGAGGATTTGAAGTGAGAGAAAGAGATAGACATATAAAATACAATGTTATATCATTTAATATTACTAAAAAATTCATATTTATAGCAATAAATATTGTACAACCCACCCTTATTCATTTAAATTTTTCAATTGACAATCCCCGTTGCAAAATTCAGACAAAGATTGATCAGGATGTATATATATTCATGCCAAATTGAGGTCCACCAGTTTTTCCCACTTGTCTTGTTTAAGAGAAGAAACAAATCAACCATCTGAAAGAGATAAGGAAATTATTTTTTTTCCTGATTTCTGCTTGTCTCTTCCTTTTTTTGGGTTTTTTTTTTTTTTTAATTTTCTTTTTCTTTTTTCTTTCTTCTTTCTCTTAAGAGCTCATTGCATGTGTACGGGAGGCGTGGGAAGAAAAAACACTTTCTCACATCAAGGGTAATCAGCTTTTACATGAACAACTTTCATAGTACCTTTTGAAGAGAGAGAGAGAGAGAGAGAGAGAGAGAGAGGTCCAATAATACAGTTGATGTTTTGTACAAAACAGCAGTCACGAGGGTGAAATCTTTACACAGATCTGAGAGAACAATATTATTCTCTTCACTTTCTCATCAGCCAACAACATATAAAACAACGAAACTGATGTCTGCACAAGCATATTTCTGCACACAATAATTCAATTGAAATTGATGGCCTTCACAGCATATATAAAACAAACAGCATTAATTCTGAATCAAACAACACGTACGGAATTTAAAAAAATATATATATTTAATACATTCTAGCTAGTTCTTTTGCAACTCTACCTCAAGGATCATCACTCTTACCATTTTCTTCAATCCTTCTACATGATTTACATGTGAAAAAACAAAAAGGAATAAAAATTGTAATCCATGTTGCAATCGAGATCTCCATTGCTTGCATAAACTGATCAAGGCTCTTCTCAAGTCTTCTGAAAGACAAGATATTTAGGAGAGATGGCATGTCGGGTTAGTTTCAAATAGCTCAGGAGGGATAGACAAGAAAGGAGAAGATGAGTTGGGTAGAAATGGAAAAAGATAACCACAAAACTCTATGTCAACAGACTTTGATATAGAATTCATGAAAAATTAAAAAATCAAAATAATAAATATGGTGCTAGATCTTGCTAAATTAAGAAAAGGTCTTACAAGGTCAAGAAGATCGACCAAAAATAGAGGGGATAAAAAAAATATATTAGATAAAGAAAATTATGGATAGGTATAAAAGCTCAGGTAAGATAGCACCCAATTATCATGAGCAAGCCAAGGTTACAACATTGGAACTTGGATTTTCAAACTCATGAATGCTGGCAAAGATTGCTGTTGTAAGGATTTCTTTCAATCCATGGATTCCAATCAGCTTTGAGAAGTTCTGTATGGCGATGTTACTTTTCATTGACTCATGCATGATAAAAGCCTCAAGGAGACCTGCATCAACGATTATAAAAGTGAGCAATGTGCATAACATTTTCTCATCTTCCAAACAGTAGATTTAATAGAAAAAACGTAAAAATAGCTAGAACTATGGCCAAAATCACATCAATTAATCACATGTATGAAGTAGTAACGCAGAAACACATATGCACAAGTCATACCTTGGAGAAACAGCTTGTGTCTTGCTTTCATATTTTTTTCTTTTCCACACAAGCAAACACAAAAAGAGAAGAGAGAGAGATGCATAACGAGGAGGATGAAGAAAGTGCAACGTGAGAAAAATGTGTGAAGTTGCAGGCTTATTATATACCAAGTAGTGGGCTGGCCCTGATGGACCTGAAAGCGACAGCTTCAAGGCCCATAAAGAATGTTGTTTAACCAATAATAAATAAAGGAAAATGATATTAACTCCCATCAAAATTCGACAATGTTTATCGATTGCCTTTTTTATTTATTTATTATTATTTAATAATTAAGAAAATTCATGATTTTTTGTTCTTTTTAAAATATTAAGGGTTTAAAAAAATGCTAAAACAAAATTATACTACCGGTATAAGTTTTCGATGATTTTTGTCAATGGCTATAGTATTATCTATAAATAAATGGGTCCTTCTAGGTATTAATGGCATATCTACCCATAGATGAAATAATAATGCTACATATATTTTTCCTTTCTTTAATATTAAAAAATAATAATGTTAAATATAGTCATAGAGTGTACAAATATTGCATAATCACTTAAAAAAAAAAATAGAATCCACTATTAAATAATTCATTTTTTTCATGTGGGGCTCGTATTTTATTCATTTTTTTAAAACGATTACATGACACTTATATATTTCATAATTAAAAATATCATTTCTCACTAAAAAAAAATAATGTCCAATCCATCACTACAATTGTCAATCCTCTCGAATAAAAGGAAAATGATTCTCCCATCTAGGAAAGCCACCCTGAAAACTATTTATTTTTAGTATTTTTTTTAACCTAGTAATTAAGAAAATATTTTTTGATGAGTTTGTGATTTTTATCCCCTTTTTTTAACTTTTAACTTTTAAGAGTTTAACTTTGGGGAGCCACTGTAACATGCCCAATCCCCCATCCCTTTTGACTGTTGGTTCTAGGTATTCCCTCTCTCTACACTTATTGTTGCCCTCTTCTCTGATGTTGCCTTCGTTGAACCACGAACGATTCACGATGATTTTTTAATAGTAAGTATCTCTCTCTTGCGGGCAATTTGATTTTCTGATTTCCCCCTCACATGGCTCAAATCTGTCCCCTTTCGCATTTTACTAGATTTGATTTTCTCCTCCCATGGCAAGGCGATGATGCATATTTCATTTTGGTGATTTTTGCCTACGTGTTCTCGTAATTTATATGTTCGCTTCTCCCCATTTACTTTGCGTAAAGCCGTGACTTTATTTAGGGTTCTTATCTAGGGTTTTGAAAATGTTTGAAATTTCAAAAGGTTGTATGGCTTATGCTCTGTTGTGTGTTTTTGGTGCTCTGTGTTGTGTTGTCGTACTTGTGATGTGTTGTGTGTCCATGGTCGTACTTGTGCTATGATGTGCGTCCATGGCTTGTGCTTGTAAAATTGATGTGCTATAATAACATGGCATGTGTTGTGTTGTGCTGTGTATTCATGGTCGTGCTTGTACTGTATTATGTGTCCATGGCTTGTGCTTGTGTTGTGTTATGTGTCCATGGCCAATGCTTGTGTTGTGTTATGTGTCCATGGCCAATGCTTGTGCTTTGTTATGTGTCCATGGCTTGTACTGTGATGTGTCCATGGTTTGTGTCATGTGGTATTAAAGTAAGTCAATGAATTGCTCATACTAAGGATAACAATGGGCGGCGATTTTTCAGTTGCCAAAATTATGAGGTAATTTTGGTAAATGTATAAGGTCTAATGTCGGTTTTATTTTTTTGTATGGGCTTCTGACAGATTTTATTACTCTTCAATTGTGTAGGCTGGGCAGGCTTGCGGATTTTTTTGTTGGTATGTGTTCATGTAAAAATATCTACAAGTGCACATAATTGTAATAAGTAGTAAAGTATTTTTAAAGAAAAATGGATGCCAAACCCACAGAAATGAATTATGCTATTGAGTATTATAATTCACTAAATTAATTACTATTTGAAAAACTAAAAAAAAAAAAGAAGATTTTTCTATCTAAATTAAATTTAAATACTTGAAAAAATATATATCTACGAATAAAAGAATACAAAATTTCTGATTCAAATATAATAAGAATATATTCAGAGCATTTGATTTCATCTAACGAATCCTACACAATTTATTCTTCATAATTATTAAATTCTAATAATCTCATGTTAATGATAAAATCCCTTAACTATCTAATATATTCTCTTTAACAATATTAAAAATATCTCCAACTACTCTATATCTCTATGCAAATTTAATTAATTTGAGACTCATTAAGTTCTTTGAATTTTTCTTAGAAAATCACACTAGTCGTAATAAAGTATCTCTACTTGCATTCAACTAATGGTGTTTAATTCTATAGCTAAAATCACAAATCATCTCTAAGTCTCATTAGAATTTGATAAACAAGTAATAATTGGCTAGAAAATTGTAAGCATTAAGAATAAGAAATAATCACTCAATCATGAAAA
The DNA here is from genome assembly GCA_036559045.1 of Platycarya longipes. NCBI lineage: Eukaryota > Viridiplantae > Streptophyta > Magnoliopsida > Fagales > Juglandaceae > Platycarya > Platycarya longipes. The sequence continues at coordinate 25,738,046 of CM071790.1, read as the reverse complement.
TATTAAAAATACAAAATATAAACTGTGTATCCAATACTAGATTATATCAAAACTCTATAAAATAAAATTAGTTCATAATAAAATTGAAAAGAAAAAGAATAAAACTAGTAGTTTGCATTGGAGTTAGTTGATGAAACATGCGGCTTTTGCCTCTATTCTTTAAGTCTTCATTCTCAGCAAAACTCTGAAAAATCTCCCAAAAATGGTTGTGATGCCTCACGGCTTTCTCCGTTTTTTTTTCTTCTCCTCTTATCCTTTCTTTGTCACGGCACTCGCCAGAACTAACTAACTAACTAACTATATATATATATATATATATATATCTTGTGTATAACTGTTGATTCCCAAGAATAAGTCAATTGTTGTGCCCCTCTTGATGTCCTAGTGCGGCTTAACTTAAAACATGTAAAGCGGCAAAAACGTGTAGACCCAAATGGAGATGTGGAAGTGCGACCTTGAAGGTGGGTCCAAAATAAAGAGTGCGTCTTTCCTTCCAGCGTGTTTAAGTCTAAAGATAAAAATTTCTAAGTGCGGCCCAAGTTTTAAAGTGAACATTATATATATGTGATGCGCCTTGTTGGAGGGATGTGTTGATGTGGCTTCAATGGGTAGGAGAGGAGGGATAGCAATCTTCTAGAAGGCAGAAGGAGAAATGGAATTGTTGAACTTCTCACATTGACATATAAGTGTTTTAATAAAGAAGAAAAATGGTAGAAATGATTGGATCTTTATAGGGTTTTATAGCCACCCTAATGTGCAAAAAAGAATGTTGTCATGGTCCCTGTTGAATAAAATTAAACCCTCAAAGCAAATTACATGGTGTGTTGCTGGAGACTTCAACAAAGTTCTAGTCCAAGCTGAGAAAGGGGGAAAGGGGGGGGGGGGGAGAATCAGAGAAGTGAATGGCAAATAACTCAGTTTTGAAAAGTTTTGGAAAGCAATGGTCTTTGTGATCTTAGAAGTGATATTGGCTTCTTTACATGGAGTAATAGGCACTCAGATAACAGTTAACACCTTTATAAAAGAAAGATTGGATAGATTTGTGGCGAACAATTTATAGAGGGGAATGTTCAAAGAGGTAAAGGTGGATGGTCTAACTGGTAGGTGCTCTAGTCACTTACCAATATTACTTTCTATGATGGAAAGTGAGGTAAAGAGAGGGAGAAGAAGTTTTCCTTTCAGATTTGAGGCTAGCTAGATAAAAGAGGAAAGTTGTGAGCAACTTGTTAGGCAAGGGTAAAACAGAAGAGGTCTGTTTGGTGATCCAATCAAGAGAGTTACTTCTCTGTTAGAGGTTTGTAAAGGTGCCTTGGTGGGGTGTTTTAAAAGAAAGGACAAAGGAATGATGAAAGAATCTGAAGTTCTAATTGAGAAAACTCAAGAGCTACAAGAAACAGAAGGCCTAGAGAATGCAACTAAACTCGGATCCCTCTAGAAAAGTTTTGGGACTTTGCTTGAGCAAGAGGACGTGAAATGGGAACAAAGAGCCAAGAGATACTGGTATAGTTTGGGAAACAAGATCACAAAGTTCGTCCTTGCATGTGCCAATCAAAGAAAAAAGAAGAACCAGATTCTATCAGTGACGGACTCAAAAGGAAACTTGTGGTTCAGACTGGGATTGATGAAGCTTTTAGAAGTCATTTTTCTGAGATTTATTCAACTGATAACTCTCTAGCAATACCTTTGCTGACTGTTTGAAGGCAGTGGATAGTCGAGTGAGTGCAGAGATGAATCAGGTACTCCAACAGCCTTTTACAAGAGAGAATGTGGTGGAAATTTTGAAGTTTATGGGACCATTAAAGTCCCCAGAACCTGATGGGTATGGGGTATGTTTTTACTAGTCAATTTGGATATAGTATGAGTTGATGTGTGTGAAGCAACTTTGAAGTTTTTGAATAAGGGTTGAATGTATAGTGGCCTTAACCATACTTGTGTGGCTTTAATTCCCAAAGTTAAGGAGCCTAAATCTATAAATGATTCCAGACCAATCAGCCTATGCAATGTGATGTATAAAATCATTGCTATGAGGACTTAAAATGGAAACAAAAAGCCAAGAGAAACTAGTATAGTTTGGGAGACAAGAACACAAAGTTCTTCCATGCATGTGTCAGTCAAAGAAAAAAAAAACCATTTTCTATCAGTGATGGACTCAAAAGGAAACTTGTGGGTGGATTAGAATAGGATTGATGAATCCTTTAGAAGTCATTTTTATGAGTTTATTTAACTGTTAACCCCTCTAATAGCACCATTGCTAACTGTTTGAAGGCGGTTGATAGTTGAGTGAGTGTAGAGATGAATTAGGCACTCCAATAGCCTTTTACAAGAGAAGAAGTGGTGGAAGCTTTGAGATTTATGGGACCATTAGTCCCCAAGACCATATGGGTATGGGGCATGTTTTTCTAGTCATTTTTTATATAGTAGGAGATAATATATGTGAAACAGCTTTGAAGTTTTTGAATGAGGGTTGAATGTATAGTGGCCTTAACCATACCTATGTGGCCTTAATTCCCAAAGTTAAGAAGCCTAAATCTATAAATGATTTTAGACCAATCAGCCTATGCAATGTGATGTATAAAAGCATTGTTAAATCCCTTGCTAATAGACTCGAGAAGGTACTAGGTGAAGTTATATCAAGAAATCAAAGTGCTTTTGTCCCTCAAAGACTCATTATTGATAATATAATCACTACATATGAAGTCCTACAGTCAATGCAAACACGTCGGAAGGATAAGGTTGGTGGATATTAAATTGGACATTTTTAAGGCTTATGACAAGGTAGAGTGGCCCTTTGTTAGAAAAGTTATGAAGAAACTTGGCTTCTGTGACAGGTGGATCTCATTGATAATGGAGTGTGTCTCCACTGTTTCATATGCAGTTTTGATAAAAGGAAGCTCAGGTGCAACAATTAAACCAACAAAGGGTTTAGGCAGGGAGATCTACTTTCTCCCTACCTCTTTCTTCTATGTGTAGAGGGGTTAAGTGCTACGCTTAACTATGCTGAAAAACAGGACTTAAAATGTGTAGCTATGGCCAGAGGTGGTACGAGGGTGGCGTATTTATTATTTGCAGATGACTGCATAATATTTAGCAAAGCAAGGTAGATTGAGTGGAGGAGGATAATGAGTATTTTGGAGTTATATGAGTAGGCCTCGAGGCAAAGTTTGAATAAGCAAAAAACTACTATTTTCTTTAGCCCTAATTCCAATACAAAAGTGAAAGAAGCGATAGTCAGAGAGCTGAGGGCAAGGCAGATCACCAGTTATGAAAAATACCTAGATTTTCCAATTCTAATTGGCAGATCAATGTATAATTTCTTTAGGGGAATTAGAGACATAGTTTGGCAAAGGGTGAACAATTAGAAGCACAAGTTTCTATCCCCTATTGATAAAGAAATCTTGCTAAAAGAAGTAGTTAAAGTAGTGCCCAACTACTGTATGAATGTGTTCAAGTTGCCAAGGAAGCTTTACAAAAAAATAGCTGCTATTATGACCAAATTCTAGTGGAGATTCAAAGATAATGAACAGAAGGATCAATGGAAGAGTTGGTCAAAGATGGGGGCATCAAAGGCTTGTGCTTGTATGGGATTTCGAGAGCTAGAAAGCTTTTATAATGTTTTGCTAGCTAAGTAGTGTTGGGGGGTATTCCCAAACCCTTAGTCCTTGGCTACTTTGATTTTTAAAGATAGATACTTCAGACACTCGAATCCGCTTCATGCAAAATTGGACCATAGACCATCTCTGATTTGGAAGGGCTTATGGGGATCATTGGGACTCCTCAATGAAGGGTTAATTTTGAGAGTAGGCATAGACTCTGTTTATCTGCAATGATGCAAGGGTAAGTGGCTTGATTGATCCTAGTAATGCTATCTAGAAAGCAAAATTGAAAAGGGAGGTCTTACATGCAGATGAAGTTGAAATAGTTTATCAACTTCCAATTAGTAAGTAAGGTTTGCCTGATAAACAGATCTGAAGCCTCATAAAAGGTGGACTTTTTAGTGTTAGAAGTGCCTATTACCTTGAGGTAGGCAGGAAAAGAAGAGAGGAAGGGGAAGGGTCAACTGTGCAGTGCTTTGATTGGGAATTGTTGTGGAACTTGAATGTTCCAGGAGTAATTAAAGTGTTTCTTTGGAAAGCTTTACATGACTGTCTACCAATAAGGTTGGATTTGCAGAGAATAAAAGTAGTGGAGTTTTCCTCTTGTCCCATTTGTGAAAGTGAATGGGAGGCTATAACTCATGCATTATGGAGTTATAGAGGGGCTATGGATGTTTGGGCTGAACAAAGAAGTCCTCTTTGGAAGTGGGCCAGTTTTAGGTGTCATTCATTGACCTGTGGGACAATTTCATGAAACAATTACTTAAGGGTGATTTGGAGTTGGTGGTAGTAGTCATGAAGGGGATATGGTTTCGAAGAAATACTTTCATCTTTAAGAAGAAATTCACTAACCCAAGAACTCTATTTGAGCAAGCAACAAAATCACTTGAGGAGTATCAGTTGGCTCAATTTCTGTCCATAAAGGTGTTGTATGTCCTATTGTGAATAGAGTGGATTGTAAGTGGAAGGCACCTAGAGGTGATCGAGTTAAAGTGAGTTGGGATGCTGGTTTGAACATAATGGAAGGCATATTGGAGATTGATATTGTGATGAGGGATGACAAAGGGGAGGTTTTTGTTTCCCTGTGCATTTCAAGAGAGGGTTGTTGCAGTCTAGTGGTAGCATGCATTGTGGAGAGTTATGAAGCTATGTGTAGAATTCCATTTCGAGAATATCATCTTTGAAGGGGATGCTTTAATGGTTGGTAAGGCAGTAAATAGTGAGCAAGAGTGCTAGGAACGACATGGTCAGATGATGGAAGATATGAAAGTAGACCTAAAGCATAGGCCAAGGTGGTTAGTACAGCATACTATGTAAGAATGAAATCAAGTTACGCATACACTTGCAAAGTTTTCTTTTTCATTTTAAGAGGAATTAATCTGGATGGAGAGTGTTCCACCAATAGTTCAGAAACTTGTTACACATGAAAGTTTGTATATAGCCAATTCATGGCTAATACAAAGGAGGTACATTTCAAAGAAAAAAGTATAAGTCAATTGTCGTGCCCCTCTTGATGTCCTAGTGCGGCTCAAATTTAAACATAAAAAGCAGGAAAAACGTGTGGGCCTAAATGAAGATGTGGAAGTGAGGCCTTGAAGGTGGGCCCAAATTAAGAAGTGCATCTTTCCTCCTAGCGTGTTGAAGCCTAATAATAAAAGTGTCTTAAGTACGGCCCAAGTTTTAAAGTGAAGCTTTATATATGTGGTGTGGCTTGTTGAAGGCTCAACATAACCAAGACGTGCGGCTTGCTATTTCGTGCACCTCAGATCAAAGTGCCATGCGGTCCAGCCCAATGCCTTTGTACTGTATGTTGATGGTCCTTTGAAGTCCATAGTGTAGAAACAATGGGCCTTTTGCAATTTTTTTTTTCTATTTTTTCTTCTCATTCCTTCAACACAATCAAATAAAATAAATAAAATAAAACAAAAAGAAATAAAGGAGAACTAACAATTTTAATAAGTAAAAACGTAATAAAAATAATGTAAAAATTACACTTATCAGTATGATCCAAAATATCAACATATGAACAAAAGATGATTAATCGATTAAAGACCGAACTTCATAAGATACAAGCCTCAATGGACATCCAAACCAGTAGACATCGAGTAGAAATTGAGTTAGAGAGGCGTAACTGAAAAATGAAGAAAACCAGCATCATTCTTCTTATTTTGATATCATGGTTTTTTATGTTCACTATTTACTTTGCAAAATCCTGAGCACAACAAAATGCACTAATTTTTTGGATCTTTTTAGATCTATGTAATTATTATTAGCTTGGAATCCCTTTCATTTCAATTTAATCTACTACGATATTAATTTTGATTTTATTGTCAACAAAAAAAAATCCGTTGTAAGGACTCATATTTATTATTATTTTCAAAACCATTCGTGTATCGACAAAATAAATTAATATATGTGTTGTTATTATTATTATTATTATTATTATTATTATTATTATTATCGGAATAATTGTTCTTTATTATTATTATTATCTAAAATTGAAAAAACTCAATTGAGGAAAAAGACAAAATCGTTAGTAGTTAAGAATGGCAATGAAAGTGAAAGAAAAAAAGTAATAGAGAAAGAATAGAACAATATTATTTTAATAGAATAGAGAAATGATAGAAAATAGGATGTAAAGGATTTTTTTAAAGACGAGCAAAATTTGAGATAAATTTATAGACTGTATTTTTTACCTAAAATTTAGGGATGAAGGTATGTTAAGCGAGGAAGTTATGGAAAAGAGCACTTTCAAGAATGAAAAAACTCTGGCCATGAAAAGTGACTTAAGTTACGTTTAGATGTTGTGAGTGTTTAAAAGTGTATAAATAGTAATAAAAAGTAGGTAAAAGTAATAATAATATATTACATAGTAACGAAAAAGTAATGAATAGTAATAAAAGTAAGTAAAAAGTAATGATAAAATAGTTAATAGTAATAAAGAGTGTTTGAGAGTGTTTGAGATACTCTCCTTTCCAAACTTAGCCTTAGTACAATAATAAGAGATGGTGCTGGCTAGTAGACAGCACCATCAACAATCATGAATTTCCTAAGTTAGAATTGATGGGGACTTAAGAGCTCTCAATCAGTTCGTGAGCTTCACTATATGGTGAAAGATAAGCTCCCAAAGTTAGTTCTTCTTATTGCTACAAAATTTAATAGTTTTGTGCTCGATAATCGAGGCCTCAAGGGAGGCATTGCATTTCTACGGAATGATGATTTTGAATGTTACTCTAGCTTCCTACTCTCACTATTATATCTCCCTAAAAGTTTCTGTTAAGGGTGAAAGTATAGAATGGATGCTTATTGGTTTCTATGGTGTCCAATAACTAGTAAAAGGCTATGTAGTTGGACGTCACTGAAGGCACTAAAACCACCAATAGGGATGGCATGGATTTTCTTGGAAGATTTCAATGAGATATTGCACTAGAAGGAGAAATATGGGGCTGCCTTGAGACCATATAGTCAAATGGAGGAGCTTGGACTTGCAATGAATGACTGTTATTTGAGTGACCTATGCTATAATGGAGACAAATTTAAATGGTGCAACAATCATGAAGGACATCAATTCACAAAGGAAATACTCAACAGATCTCTAGGTAACTTGATATGGCATGATATGTTTCCCATACTATAGTGAGAACAGAAGTTGCCCAATGTTCTGACCACAAACCACTCATGATCACTATGGTCATAGGTTCATAGTGGACTTTTAGGGGCGAGCGACCTTTTAGATATGAAGCTAAGTGAGCAAAAGGGAGGAATGATTCAAACTGGTGGAGGGAATATGGCATAGATCAAGTTTGAACTCTAAAAGCCTAATCATATGCAAAACAAAATTAAGAGAATGGAGTAGAGTCAATTTCGGGTAGTCTAATAGACTTATAAAGATGATCAAATTCTTCAGAAGTTTAATAAGGATGATCAAACTCTCATAATCAAGACTTTACAAATGGAGGTTGAAGACTACTTGAAGAGGAGGACATTACTTGGAAACAAAGGGCTAAACAAAGATTATTGAGAAAAAGGAGGCAGAAACACAAGGTTCTTCTACCAGCGTGCAACTATAGCTAGAATTAGGAGAATAGATGAAGATCTCACCATTGAGGATAATGTTTCTTCTTAATTTATACATTCTCTTTGGGTAGAGCATGTTTCTTCTTAATTTATACGTTCTCTTTAGGTATAGCCATTCTCCACGAGTCTGGTCTTATATTTTTCAATTGATTCATCGGTCCGATCCTTACTTTTTAAAACTCATTTGTTTTCAATAGATTTACATCCAAATGGAAGATTAACTAACTTCCAAACTTGATTCTTTACTATATAACTCATCTCATCTCTCATAGAAGCAAACCATTTATTTGAAGCAAGTGAACTAAGTGCTTCCTCATAACAAGTAGGCTCATCAACGTCACACAAAGCGTACATGAAAGACTTTAAAATGATTTCATATTCATAACTCAAATCCCATAAACACTCCAATTGAGAAGGGTTATACATTAAGCCTAGAATATTGTCTGAAGAATGAGGAGAAAAATAAATATATGGCCAGAATTTTTAATGCAAATGCAATTGAACATTTGATGTATGCTCTATTGTATACATGACTTGGCATTTGTTTTGAATTTGAATTGGTCAACTGCTATCAGGCTAACTTATTCATTGTCAAGCAGTTAAGAATTTTTTATTTTATTTTATTTTTATTTTATAACAAAGTAGTACTTTATTCTTCAAACCTAACATTACAAAGATAAATAAACCCAAATAGATTGGGAAAGACAATCTGGAATTGAACCCACCACAGTACTATATCATCAAGATTCCATGCAAATCTAACCAAAGCATGCGCCATACCATTTGCTTCATGACCCTTATGTTGAATAGTCCAACTAGAATGCCTATTGAGTAGAATTTTGATTTCGTAAATCAAGCTTCCCTACAAAGTTGTAGAAAAACCTTCCTTTTCCAGTTCCTATACTACAAGCAAAACGTCTTTTTCAACTTGTAACTCTACAATTCCTAAAAGATTGCACAACTGCAAGCCTTTTAAAATTACAAGTAACTCAATCTCCATTTGATCAGCAAATGCATCTTCTGGTATACTCGCAGTAAACAACACATGTCCTCTATCATCTCTTCGCACCACTACAATACCAGATTTGCACTAATCACTAAAGGTAGCTCCATCGACAATGAGTTTTAACACACTAGTAAAAGGTGGTTGCCAATAGTATTGACACCTATGTCCAATCTTTATTGCATCTGTTGCTACCTTATACTCTTGATATAAAAAAAATGCATGCTCTATAATTTGATCCAGTGACAGAATTTTTCCATCATACATCTTCTAATTACGTCTATACCAAAGTCCCCATGCCATCATAAATAAATTCTCTAATTCTCCCACAACTTTCCTTCTTATAACAGTATGAACAAGTTGTAAAAAATTCAACTTGTGAGTTAATTCTTTGAGAGAAGTAAAGAATTATAGCCAACTATCCATAATTAGAACACAATAAAAGAGTGCATAGTTTAAATCTTCCTCTTCCTTTTGACACTAATGGCAGCTTGCATCTTCAATAACAAACCCCATTATTTACTATCAAGCATTTGGTTGTACATTCACTTTTTTCACGCTCATAAAACTATTGTACATAAAACTCTTGTTTAAAAAGTTTTCTAATAGGGTAGCTAAAGCATTCTCATTGGATTGGTTAAAAGCCAAATTCAATAAGAATATGAACAATAGAGTTTATTTTAGGTTCACATTGGATTGTTCAAAAGCTAAATAATTTGACTGAAATGAACAGTAAAACTAAAACATTTGTCAAAAATAATCGGTCTGATAAAAAGGCCAAATTCTTATTTTATTTATTTTTCTTCACTCTCTTTCCTACTTTATTTTCTCTTTCCTTTCCTAGTTTAATTTCTTAAACTCATAATTTAATTAAAATATGATTATTAATCAACATATAATAGATAAAATAGTCAAATATGATAAAATTAATAGAATAGTCAAATATGATAAAATTTATTAATTTATTAATTACAAATAATTAATTTTTTTTTTAATTATTAAATACTTATTATTATGAATCTTCATAAATAATAATCTAATGTAGAAATTTGATGTGAATAGCCAAAGCCAAATATTAGTTATATTATTATATTTAAAAAAAATAGCTATTATATTATGGGGATTTATGTAAATGAAATGGCCAAAAGCTAAAATCTAAGTTGCATTAGTTAAAACTGTACTTTAGCAATAACTAATCTAATAAAAGTACTCTTAACTTTTTTAAAAATTAATTAATTGTCAATGGTGTAGAGTTAATTAAATGCTTGTAACTCTCCACCATGACCCATGGGGTATCCAAATTACCAATTACCAACACAAGGAAATGCAATTGCTAGACGAATTGAGAGATGGATTTTGGGTATAGGATTTATTTGTTGGAAGCGAATGGTTGCTTGTCTTTTATTCAAATATCATATGCTTGACTCGACATGAAATAAAAAATGCAAATGAAACTATACAAAATAGTGAAGTTATATCTATCCTATTATAATAAATGACTATTTAACAATTATTTAACGGATTTTTTTTTTTATTAGATTTTTTTTTTTCCGTTAAGTCCATCTGTTAAGTCTGTTTGTTTTAACTATTCTACTTTATATGAGATTACTATTTTGTCGTTATATTTGTTCATTTGTGTCCATTTAAGCAAGGTTTATTTGTCTTTGCATACTGTTGTTACGGATTTGTCCCTGATCGAGTATGAACATTGTTTTTGTCCACTAATATCTTCCCAACATTGCCTCGAGTTTTTTCATCTATCACCGCAAGCTTTGAATCTATGAACAAGGACAGCAAAAAACAAAAAAACAAAAAAAAAAAAAAATTGAAATCATCCCTTAGTTTCGGCTATGGGATCCAAACAACGACAAACTCAAAAACAAGAACAATCAAATTCGAACGACATTTGTTGAAATTTGTCATAATTAAAAATTAAAAAAAAAACATTGTATCCATTTATACGATCTAAAAAAACAATTCCACCTTTCTTCGTTGGCTAACTTGGGCTGTCATTTTGTCTCATTTTCTTTGAGACCAAATAGGCTCACAGAACGAGAAAGAAGATAGTGTTGTTTATTGCCTCATTTTCTTTGAGACCGAACACGATTCGGATTTGTAGAAAAAAAAAATCCAAGAAAGAAAAATTTCTCATATCAAAGAGAGAGAAAAAATATATATATTGCGTATATTGCCTTAAAAGCTTAAATGGCATCATGAGATCACTTTATAAATCAGTTCAAGTAAAAAACTTCTCCCAAATAGCTTGTAGTTTCTCTCTCTATTTTTGCAAATTGATGGTAACTTTTTTTTTTTTAATTAATGATAACTCTTCATAAGATTTTATTTTAAATAATTAACTCTTGAATTTTTTTTTTTTTGCAAATTAATGGTAGCTCTTCATAAAATATTTATTTAAAATAATTAAGTCCTGAAAAAATAAATTTAATATTGGAAATATTTATTTTATTTTATTTTATATCATGTGCATATTGAATCCGTAGTCGGTTAAATAATTTTTTAATGTTTCTTATTGATTTTTCTTATTAATTTATTAAGATATATAATTTTGAAAGATAAATATTTTCTTTAGTTTTATATAAATTGAATAGTTTATTTATTAACTTGAAATAATAGAAGATATTCTAAACATATTTACCGTTTCAATTTTACTATAATTTGTTTTTTCTTTAACTCCGTTAGTATTCATCTTATAATCAAAGATATTCTAAACATTTTATTTTTATTTGAATTTTTTTTTCTATTTTCTCACATCTCATTTTTTATCAGTTGAGTTTTTCATATTTTTTACAACTAGGCATACGTACGTAGTGTTTAGAAATATAACTTCAATTGTTATATATATTTATAACAATTGAAGTTATATTGCTAAGATTATATATATTTATAAATTTTTCTAATAAAATTCTTAAAAGAATCTATATTCTCGATCGTGACCGTCGGATACACAAGGATTTAACTTGTCAAAATTCATTGTTAGAATGCATGTTAACGGTTTTGTCCGTTTGGAGCGTAAAATATGAAAGAATTAATCCTTTTGTGTACTGTTCCCATTTGAACCTAAAGCATGCGCCTTCAATCAATACTATTATTTTCTGGTCTACCTCGTTTGGCTAACGCATAATTCTTGTATATCTTCTAAACTTTTTATAATTTTTTTTTTTAAATATCACTCAAATATTTTTTTTTTTATAGGAAAACCAACATCTTTATTCATATAAAGCATTATAAAAGAGAGTCTAACCAAAGGAAATTAGTAATTATATCTGGATACGAACCTCACCATAAGCTAATTTCTGAAACACTAAAGCCAAATTTGGCAAGAGTATGAACTACATTGTTGCAGCTCCTCTTTACATAATTGAAGAGGCACGATTGAAATCGATTTGATAGTTGCTTGACTTCACTCACAATGTTGCCCATCGTAGCCATAAACTGGCCTTCTCGGTTAATCTCCTCAATAGCCAAAAGAGAATCTGATTCCACAAAGAAATGATAAAGTCCAAGATGTAGACACAGTTGAAGGCCTCTGAGTATTGCAAGGCTCTCAAGTTCAAATACATTTGAATATGCCCTTTCTCTGATATCTGCTGTCATAATCACCTCCTCTTTTGAGTCTCTCAATATCACTCAAATGCTTGAAACAGACCCATCTTGAGAAAAAGCACCATCTATATTCAACTTGAATGTACCCAGTGTGGACATTCCTATCTGCAGTGGTGCCTGATTACAAATAAGGCTTATTCCTCAGTTCCCGGAACCCTTCTGCATTGTCAAGGCACTGCCCAACACAGTTTCAGTAGCTATCTCTTTATCCTCAAAGGTCTTCATATTCCTTCTGTACCAGTAGCTCCAACAAATTAAAAAGAATAACTCCAACAATTCTGCACAATTGTAATGGAGCAGGTTCAGAACAACATCAATAAATAAACTTTGTTCAGTAAACTGTAACTGCTTTGGAAAATGTTGTATCCAGATATCTTGAACCGAGGGGCAATTAATTAAAGCATACACTGTATCTTCTTTACTAGCATTAGAGAAAACACAGTTTCCTACTATATCAACATGTTTTTTTTGCAGATTGAATTTTGTAGGGAGAACTTTTTTGGCTGCCTTCCATGCAAACACTTTTAGAAGGTATCTTCATTGCCTATATCGACTTCCATAGTTTCCTGATGAGACTAGAGTTTGATGCTTCCCCATTTTGTGATACCAAATGTGCTAACCTGAGTAACTTGTAACCACTTTTAACTGTATATTTCCCATGAGCTTTAAGAGTCCAACAAATTCTATCTGAAAGTGCTTGACTCAATACAATTTTTGCAATCTGTGATACCACAGTAGGAGGGAACATGCTCTAGATTTTATTGACATCCCATGCAAGCTAGCCTGGTATAAATAGCGAATCAACAGTAGCTTCCCCTGCATCTGTAACAGTAACTGAGTCCAAATCTGCAATACTTTGAATTCCTGGAACCCAAGCATCAATCCAAATTTTAACAGTGTTTCCCAAACCGATTCTCCATCTGCAGCCAGTTTTCATTTGAGCAATTGTGCCACGAATTCCTCTCCATACATAGGATGGGTTCCCTCCTAAATCAACATTTAAAAAATGCATTTTTGGGAAGTATTTTGCCTTAAACACATTGTGCAGCAATGAGTTTGTGTTTGACAATATTCTCCACCCTTATTTAGCTAAAAGAGCATCATTAAAATTTCTTAAATCCTTAAAATCCATCACACCTTCTTGTTTTGTTGCACACATCTTTGACCAGCATAGCCAATGGATTCGCTTTTCTTCATGCTTCTGCCCCCACCAGAATTTTGCCATCATTTGTTCAAGATCATGACACAATGAGGATGGCAACTTAGAGCAGCTCATAGAATAGGTAGGAATAACTTGTGCGACAGCTTTGATTAAAATTTCCTTTCTGCCTGCTAAGAGAACTTTTTCTTTCCATCCTTGCGACTTCTTCCATACACGATGTTTAATCTCAGATAAACCTCTAGTCTTTGATCTCCCCACAAATGATGGGAGTCCTAAATACTTTCATACTTCTGAATTTGATGGACACCCCAATATTCCTGAATTGCTTCCTTGGTTATAATTGGCACATTTGAGCTAAACACAAGGCCTGTCTTGCTTCTATTTATCATCTGGCCTGAGGATGCTTCATAACAGTTGAGGATGGATTGAATTTTCTGATTTTCACTCATATTTGCCTTGCAAAATAAAAGGCTATCATCTGGAACATAAGATGAGAAATCTCTGGAGCTCTTCTAGACACTTTCACAGCTGATATGTTCCCTCTTCTTTCAACTTGCTTGATCATTGAAATCAAACCTTCAGAACATAGAAGGAAGAGATAAGGGAATAGGGGGTTCCCCTGTCTCAAGCCTCGAGAATGAACAATAGGTCCAATTGGTTCACCATTGACCAAAACTGAAAAAGAAACAGTCTTGACACACATCATTATAAGATTAATCCATCTAGCATTAAATCTCATTGCCTCCATCACCACTTGTAAATATGGCCATTCAACACGGTCGTAAGTTTTACTAATGTCTAGTTTAATAGACATTACACCCTCCTTGCCTTGTCTCTTATTTCTCATGGAATGCATCACTTCATAAGCTACTAGAATATTGTCAATAATAATCCTTCCCAATACAAAAGCGCTTTGAGTTTTTGAATTATAACATCGAGTACATTCTAAAGCCTATTTGCTAGAACTTTAGCCACTACCTTATACAAGACATTACATAAACTAATAGGCCTATAATCAGAGATTTTTTTAGGCTTTTGCTTTTTTGGAGTCAATGCAATAAAAGTATGATTAAGAGAGGGAGGAAGAGTACCATTTCGAAGAGAGAATAGCACTGCTGAGGTAACTTTAGAACTCACAATATGGCAATACTGTTGAAAGAAAATGGGTGCCATGCCATCAGGTTCGGGAGATTTTGTGTGGGGCCATTTGATCCAGTGCTTTCTTCACCTCATCACCATGAAAGTCTTTCAATAAGTTGGCATTCATCTGCTCAGATACTCAACCATTTAACTCTTCCAGAAATTCCAAGTTGTTGTTACTAGCAGTTGATTGGAATAAATCTTGAAAATAACCAACTATTATTTAGTCCCTCTCTTCCTTATTTCCATGACCCCTGCTCGTCCTTCAGTCCTGTAATGAATTTCTTCTTCTTCCTTTGTGAAGCCTTATGGTGGAATAATTTTGAGTTCATATCCCCCCCCCCTTTCAGCCACATCAATTTTGCTCTCTAGTGCCAAAGAATTTCCTCCCTTTCTAGCCACACTTGCAAATAATTCCTGGCTTGTGTTAGCTCCTCTTTTGAGACATGTCTCGAGTTCTTAATTTGCAATCTGTGAAAAGTTTCTCTTGCTCTCCTAAGGTTCTTACGCACATTACCAAATTTCTTCTTATTCCATACTTCTAAGCCATGACTACATTTATGGATCCTATGAGATATTGTTGCTAAATGATCTCCTATTCCTTCCCCTTGCCAAGATCTAGAGATAATTTCTTCACACTCTTCATTTTCAATCCACATGGCCTCAAACCGAAACACCTTTGTTCTACTTTGGAAAATATCTTCACTGAGAGACAGTGAGATCGGAAGGTGATCCGAATATGCAACAAAATAATGAAGAACTCGTGTTGCAGGGTAGAGCTCTTGCCACTTCAAGTTTGCTACAAACCGATCAAGTCTTTCACATATAATCTCTTGATTATGCCACCTGCTAGACCACGTGAATTGATTATCTTGAAATCCCATATCAATGAGATGACAGTCATCCAACACCTCTTGAAAAGCTTGCATCAATCTCTCCTGCCTTGGTCTACCACCCAGCTTCTCGACATTACTCAATACCTTATTAAAATCACCACAAACCAGTCATGGGACACCATCCATATCCCTTAGACATCGAAGTAAGTCCCATGATTCTTCTCTTTTATCAGTTTCTGGATGTCTGTATAATCCCGTAAGCTTCCACATAACTCCTTTGCTACGATCCTCAATATTAGCATCAATATGAAAACCAGAAAAGCTGTTAATGCTTAAAAGGATTTCATTCTTCCACATGATAGCCAATCCTCCACTCCTTCCTGCACTCGGCACAACAAAGCAACCATGAAATCCCACCTACACTCGAACTCTTTCCATTGCAATAGCAGCCAGTTTTCTTTCAAGAAGAAACACCACTGTGGGAACTTCCTTCATGATGAGATCATGAAAAGCTCGAACTCCCCGTGGGTTCCCAAGCCCATGGGAGTTCCAACTTATGATTTTCATTGGTTTTGACGGGGTTGTAAAGCAGCTACCACCGTTTGTTCTTCATCAACCGCTGCAATCTGTCCTAAATAGTTCTCATGTTTCAATTGTTTTTCGCTCGGCAAAACCAACATAGGGGCTTTTCTCTTTCCGTGGGTTTGATCCAGTTTAATATTTGAACATCGGCTTTCAATAGTGGATGGACAGACACGAGTCCATTTCCTTCCTGGTTTCCCACGTTTAGGCCAAGCTACTGAGGGCCCACCACCAGACATACAGATATCAGACCTAGAGACATGTTGATCTGCTTGCATATACATTATGATCCATTCCTTATTAAACATTCCCTTCATTTCCAAATTACTGCCATTTGAAATCGAATCTCCTCTTTTTTTGATAACTTCCTGAGATTCTTGTGTGCTAGAATCATTTGGCATATTAGGAAGATTCTTCGTTCCCTTATTTCCAGCTTCATTTCCGCCCATTTCCTGATTTTTCGCCTTCTTCTTCGTCTACGAATTAATGCCTGGTTTGTCCTTCGAATCAGAGTTTTGCTTCACTAAGGACGAAGATGGTGACTGATTGTTCCTAGGTCCCTCCTCTCATCGCGTTTTCTGAAAACCATCTTTAGACACACCTGCTTGCCTGCTCGTAACCAAGGACCAAAGGGTAGCTTTGTTTCATCGTGAACAGGTGGAGGATCCATAAGTACGCAATCTTTAACCTGATGACCAACTTTACCACATCCATAACAGAAGTTTGGCAACTTCTCATACGCAAACCAGATCAGAAAACTCCCAAGGGACCCAGATCAACATAAGTGCCCCTCATCAAGGGCTGTGTAATATCGAACTTCACCCTAATGCGCAAGAATTCCCCCCACACTACACCATTGGTAGCTCCCTCCACCTCTTCAACTGTGCCAATATGTTCCCCAACCAACATTCCAATCTTCTCGTTCATGGCGTTAAAAGGTAAATTATACACCTTAATCCAGAACGAGGGCTCAAACAAACGCATATTGGCAACTTGTAACGATCCCTCTAACTGTTTCATCAAAACCAGATTACGATCAAAAGACCAAGGACCCCCACGAAGGACCCTCAGTTTGTCTCGGGCTTCATAATTCAACCAAAAACATCTTAGCACCCAACTCCTTGAAAAAAACCTTATGAGATGTCTACCATACCACTTCATAGTATTCTTAAATGCTTCTCTGTTATAATAGCGATTAGTTACCAAAGACATAATCAAACACCTATCTCCACGTTCAACATTTGACTCCATCAGTGACGAATCAATAGAGACTGCATTCTTCTCTTTTTCTGATAAGGACAAGAGATTACACAGGATGTCCAAGTTCTCTGCCATTGAAACCAAGCAGAAACTTGTACAGAGGACAGGAGAGAGACCTCTACCTCGAGAGGAGTTCAAATATCACTCAAATATTGTTGGTCTACATATCAATTCCATGCCCATATGGCTCAGCTAAATCATTTCTAGTGGAGTAATCCAATCCCAGGGAAGAAGCTACTAAGGAAGGTTTGCATAAGGCTATGCTCAGAACAAGAGTCTGAGTTTGCTATGACCGATAGCAATAGAATACAATCTCAACCTGAAATTGAAGTACACTCACCAGTAAAGCAGCTGAACTTTGAAGAACCCATTTTGCCTCCACAAGGGAAATGGAAAAGGAGAGCCAGACTTAAGGGAGATTTGGAGGCAAAAACTTAAGGTCAGGTACCAAAAAACCCGTATTTGAATCTGGTGAGAATAGTGAACAACTTGAATGTTATAAAAAAGGAAGAATGGACATGATTAACAAGGAAAAACACACAAATTCTCAACTTTTGGCATAGGTTGCTAGACAATCCCACCAATTATTATGAAACACTTAAGTTGGAACTGCTGGGAGCTTGGGAACCCCCGAGCAGTTCATGATCTCTACTTACTTATCAGAGGTAGAAAGCCCACCATAATTTTTCTCATGGAGGCAAAGCTAAGAAGACTAAGAGTTGAAAAAGTACAAAGATGATTTGGATTTGAATGTTTTTTTGTGGTCGATCTAGTGGGGACTAGAGGTGGCTTAGCAATGTTATTGAAAGAAGAGTATAATGTGGAACTTATCAATTATTCTCATCATCACATACAGATTCAGATTACAAAAAAAACTAGATCAAACCAATTGGTTTTGCACAGGTATTTATGGCCATCCAGAAACCACTAGGAGGAGCAGCACTTGAAATTTGTTATCCATGCTTAGACCACCTTTTAATCATGCTTGGTGTGTTATGGGTGACTTTAATAAAATTTTAGCATTCCATGAAAAAGTAAAGGGAAGCAAAGGCCTGAAAAAAATGGTAGAATTTAGAAATGCACCATTTTACAATGGTTTACATGATCTCGGATGGAAGGGATGTGCTTTCACTTGGAGTAATAAATAAGCTGGCTCCTAATTCAAAAAAGAAAGAATGGATCGAGTGGTAGCTAATACCCAATGGCTGAATATTTTTCAAAAGTCGAGTGTAGAACTTTACCAGCGAGAAGATCAGATCACAAACCTCTGTTGTTCACTTTTCACAGAAAAGCATGTTATTTACCTACTAAGAAACATATGTTTCGTTTTGAGGCTCACTGGACCAAAGACAAGGAGGGTGAAGACATCATTAAAAATGCCTAGAAAAGCAGTATGGAGGAACCTATTGGCTAGAGATTGATTAAGGATAACTTGGCTTCTTGCTCCAAAACCTGACCAGGTGGAGTAAAAATAAGTTGAGGATAAGGAAATTTTGGATAAAATTGAATATCTAAACCATTTGCAATGTGATGAAGGGCAGTAGAATATTGAGGAGATAAAACAATTGCAGAAGCAGATTGACATATTGTTTGAACAAGATGATCTGAAATGAAGACAAAGGGCCAAGGTAAACTGGTACCAGATTGGGGATAAAAATACAAAGTTCTTCTATTTATGTGCTACTCGGAGGAAAAAGAAAAATTATATTACTTGCATAGCAAATCTACAAAATAGACAGTGATCCACACAAGAAGCCATTATAGTTGCTTTTAATACTAATTTTGAAGATCTTTTTACTTCTAGCCACCCTACACGAGAGGACCTAGCCACATGCTTGAAGGATGTTGAAGTAAAAGTCATTGAGGACATGAATAATACTCTCCAAAGCCTTTCCACAAGGAAGAAATCATTGTTGCACTGCATCAAATGGGAACCCATAAAGCCCCTGGTCCCGATCGCTTTAATGCCCAATTCTATCGAACTTATTGGCATGTTATAGGAGATGAGGTATGTGCACCTATTTTACATTTCTTGAATGGTGGAGCTTTAGACAAGGAGATAAGTTCCGTTGTTATTGCACTAATCCCCAAAATTAAAGATCCCTCTCATGTAACTCGGTTTAGACCAATTAATCTATGTAATGTAATGTATAAATTGGTTTCCAAAGTCTTGGCTAACAGATTGCAACAAGTTTTGAACTCCATTGTCTCAAGTAACCAAAGTGCTTTCATTCCAACCTGTATGATAACAGATAATGTGATCACTGCTTATGAGTTGCTACATAAGATGGAAACCAAACAAAAAGGCAAGATAGGATCCATGGCTCTCAAATTGAAATGTCAAAAGCATATGATCGTATAGAGTGGTGTTATTTAGAAGCTATTTAGCAAAAACTGAGTTTTAGAGATAGATGGGTTCAACTGATAATGGATTGCATCACCTCGGTAACTTATTCAGTTTCTATTAATGGGAAAATGGGGGCGAGCTTTCAACCTCAAAGACGAATTAGATAAGGAGGTCCTTTATTTCCTTACCTATTCATCTTGTGTGCTGAGGGTCTAAGTGCTTTGCTCACAAAAACTACTCAAACAAGGGAGATTAAGGGTGTTGTAGCTGCCAGAGGTGGAACCATACTTGCTCACCTTTTCTTTGTATATATATTATCCTTTTTTACCGAGCTACACCCACAAAATGGCAACATGTCTAGGGACTACTCCAAGCATACGAAAAAGCACCAGGTCAATGCCTTAATAGAGATCAAACAGAGGTCTTCTTTAGCACTAACACAGATGCAATTACACAACAAGATATCCCGAATCAATTGAGAATATCTTTATCCAATAATTATGGGAAGTATTTAGGTCTCCCTATTCTGATTGGCAGATCAAAATACAACTCTTGCAGAGCCATAAAGGAAAAGATATGGACCAAAACTGAAGAATGGAACATCAATCTTTGTCTTAGGCAGGTATGGAGGTTCTCTTGAAGGCTGTTATACAAGCCATGCCAACTTATTCTATGTGTCTTTAAAATGCAAAAACATCTACTCAAAGGGATAAACTCAATGATGGCAACTTTCTAGTGGGGTGGAAGCATTGATAACCATAAAATCCATTGGAAGAAGTGGACTAGTATGGGGATATCAAAAATGTATGGTGGATTGGGGTTTAGAGATTTGGAAGCATTCAACATAACCTTGCCAGCAAAACAAATATGGAGAGTCCACAATAATCAAAACTCCTTTGTAGCTCAGATTCTAAAATAGAAATACTTTAAACACAATTTTGTTCTCAAGGCTAAAAAAGGTTTGAATTTCTCATACTTGTGGCAAAGTCTTTGGTCTACGATTACACTCATTAATGAAGGCTGTCTATGGACAGTGGGAACTGGAGAGCATATACGTGTATGACAAGGCAAATAGGTTCATTTTTCAACTCCTAAAAGAATTCGTATAAATCCAGCACACTCCAATAGCAACATGATAGTTTCTGAATTCATTATTCAAGATGAAGGAAAGTGGAACATTGACAAGTTGCATCTCTGGTTTCTTGAAGATCTTGTCCAGATAATCTGTAAAATTCATTTGAGTATTAGTAATGGACAAGATAGATTGACATGAGGATGGACAGCACATGACAACTTTAATCTTAAAAGTGCAAATCATCTCCAACTTTAATGTTAAAGGGGAAAGTTCCAAAGGAATACATGGCTTGACATATTGGCAATTGCTATGGTCTCTCAACGTCCCTATGAAAGTTAAAATGTTCTTATGGAAAGCAATTCATGATATGCTTCCAACCCTACAAAACTTGGCAAAAAGGAAAGTGGTTGCATTTGATATATGTCCTATTTGCCAAATGGAAATTGAATCTAACATGGTCATGCCCGACTGTAAATGATGTCTAGTCTCTTTTGAAAAGTCTTGTGCAGAAAAGGTCTATTTGCTTCCCAGATTTAGCTCATCTGGTCAAAATTAAGCCAAAAACTCCATATAGATATTTTACAATTAGTCTATTTCACCCTTTGGAGAACTTGGCTTAGAAGGTATAATTTTATATATGGCCAACAGTTTGAAAGCCCACAACAAGTAGTCTCAGCAACAACCATTGATTGGGAGCTCTTTGCATCTTCACTTACTTTGACCAACTCCATCCCACAAGCTGTTCATAGCAGCATCTCCACATGACAAAAACCAGGTAGTAACTTGTTGATGCCAGTAAAATTAGTCAACATGCTAGAGTAGGGGAAAAAGTCATTCTCGACACACTGGTGCGATTTGGGCTTCATTCAAAGTCGTTTAGGGCCCTTGTCGAGATTTCGGTGCGGTTGAAACATATATTAATAATGGATCAAATAATTAAAATAGACACCAGATTTACGTGGTTCGACGTAAAGCCTACGTCCATAGGCATTTTGGGAAAGAGAATCCACTATCATGAATATTTTTACAGTCTCTCATGGCTTATTGTACAAAGAAAAGAATACATAAATTTATACTTTAAACTTACTGGTTGGAGCTCTCAAGTTCCTCTGTGTAGGTGGAGAAGACGGTACTAGGGAGCAACCCGCGGTCTAGCATGAGAGAGAGAGAGAGAGTCCCTCATTTGTTATCTGTTTTGAAGCCTTTTATAGAGTTTTGGTGGTGTGCTGTGATCTGTTGGGGCCAGTGCGAATTGGCGTACATCAATTACTTTATTTTATTATCTTCCCTTTCTTTCCCATCTTTCGTTGTCTGTGTGCCTATACCCTAGCACCCTTGGCCTGTCACCCCCACTCATGTCACTTTATGCTTCAATAAAGCCTTAATGGCTGGGACCTACTTGTACTTGTTCTTCTCTCTCTCACAACTCCCCGCGAATTCTCAACAAAATGGGCGAATCGGAGTGCGAGGGTTGACGAGCGAACGAGAGCCTTTGCTTTTGCTACAAGTCCTAAGTTTTCACATTTTTATAATTCGAGACCTTGATTTTTGATTTTTGCAAATTTGCGACTTGAACTTTAAACAATGTAGTACCTTCGTTAATTTTACTGTTAGAAAACTAAACGATAGCGCATGCTAGTCTTTGATTGGTTGACATGTACCATAAATATCCACGCTTGCTAAAAAAAAACTTATACATGAGGAATGGATGAAACGCGTCATAAGAGCATTAGTATTGGATTGGTTAAAATTTTTCTTTAAAAAGTATAAATTTGCACACATATCAAAAAAATTTAGTCATATTTGAGTAGGAAGATAAAAGTGAGAAATTTTGAAAAAAAACTTTGAATTTATTATTCACTTTTGAAGAGTAAAAGTATTTTTATTATCTTTTCTCACTTTTATCTTCATACTTTGATCAAATATAACTAAAAATTTTTGATATATGTGCAAATTTGTACTTTTTGAAAAAAACTTTTAGCCAATTCAATGCTAATGCTCTAATGGTGAAACAATAATACTATACGGAGTCGCTTTTGAAGAGTCGACTTAAAGTCGGTTGAGGTGGCAACAATAATTAAAAAAATAAAGCCAAATAACATGTAAAATGTAGGATGAAGAGGGAAACCCATCTTCAAAATCCATCCTGCGTTTAGAGAGAGAAAAGAGAAAATCGAAGAACCAAGCCCTCTGGCCATCTTCAACCCAACCTCCGACCATCCATCTTCGATTTTCATCTCCCAAAACGAAATCCTAGGCCTTATATCGTAGAAATCGTAGACTCTTGTTGGAGCCGTGAGTAGTTTTTCCCAACAATAACCCCCCAAAATCGACTGAAGAGAGAGAAAAATCTCTAGTTTCTCCCCTCCTTGAGTTACGTCTAGTTTTCCCCTCCCCCAAATCGACTAGTTCTATCTTCTTCAACCTTCAAGATCCAGCTATCAACGAAATCGAGTGGTGTGGTAAATCTATGGTTTCCCCCTCCCCCAGATCGCCTAGTTCAATCTTCTTCAACCTTCGAGATCCAACTATCAGCAAAATCAATTGGTAAGTGGATTTGTCACATTTGGGAAGGGAGTTTTCAGATGAATTTCTAAGCAGTTTTTCCTTTCAGCTTTCTCTATTCTAGTAATTCTCTAGTTCTCGGACTATTATTTCGTTTTACTTTCACATATTTCACTAGAGTATTGTTGTTATGATTGAGTTGAGGCAGGAATGATTGGGATTGAGTTTTTGGGATGATGTGTGATTGATCCCCTAGATTGGAGGATTAGGGTTGAAAACTTTGTGATTGACCACCTAGATTGGAGGAAGTTTATGATTTTACATGGAAGTGTTGAAATAGGTTGTAATATATATTTAAAAGTTGAAGGAATAAAACTTGTGAATAAAATGGTTGAGAATTGTGCATAAGTAGAGATCTCGCTAGACTGTCGCTCAAGCGAAGACAAGGCCGATTCGCTCGACTCTCGCTCGACATGTCGATCGAGCGAGAATCAGGCAGAGATCTCGCTAGATCTTCGCTCGACATTTTGCTCGAGCGCAAAACTATTTGAATGTATCTATGCAACGTCTGAAAGAAAGACGCGTCTCAACCGAAGCTATATGTGTTGTTACCGTTGGTCGCTCGATCTCGCTCGACAAGTTGCTTGAGCGAGAGCCAGGCGTGACTTTGCTTGATATTCGCTTGATGTAATACTCGAGTGAGTGGCCAGGCAGTAACTTCACTTGATTCTCGCTTGACACTCCGCTTGAGTGAGAAACGGTTAATTTGCTAATAACGTAATTTTTCATAGATGCCTTTTCAGACTTTATAAATAGTGTAATAACATATCTGTAAAGTCACGAAAATCCTTCATCTTCTTCTGTTTCTGTCATTTTTAATAATAACTCTAGGAACTCTACAAAATTGCTATTTGTATAGTTCAAAAACTTTGTTGTATCCTAGAGACGATTTGCTAGGAACCTATTAGCAAACTCTTTGTGAGTAGGGGCAAATATCGTCTTAAAGACAGTATTACTATACGCCTCAAAGCCTTGATTAATTTTCAGATTCTCTTTCTTTTTTCAAAATTTCCAACAAGTTTAAGACAATATTTGTAATGGAATAAGGGTCTGAATCCACTACTTTCAAAGTCATGAATCAAGACTTTGTGAAGTTGGATAGGTTCAATGGATCCAACTTCACTCGCTGGCAAGACAAATTGCATTAAAGATCTTCTATGTTCTGGATCCAAGTCTTGAGTCAATTTCTGCACCAACTCTTGAAGATTCTGAGACTGTCAAGGCGTTGAGAAAAAAACGCGAAGATGAATTGATTTATAGAGGTCACATTCTAAACACTCTTTCTAATCGTTTGTATGATTTATTTACCGCTATGAAATCACCTTTGGAAATATGGAATGCCCTTGAAGCGAAGTATAAGACAGAAAAATTGGGTACTGATAAATTTATAATTTTGAAGTACTTTGAGTTTAAAATAGTGGATAATCTGTTTATATTAGACCAAATGCATGAGTTGCAAGTTTTGGTCAACAAACTTCGTGATCTGTCCATTGTCATTCTTGAGTCATTCCAAGTAGGAGCAATTATTGCAAAACTCCCACCAAGTTGGAATAATTATAGGAAGAAACTTTTGCATATGACAGAAGAACTTTCTTTAGAACAAATTGGAAAGCATCTACGAATTGAAGAGGAGAGTAGAATTCGTAATAATAGCCACTTTGATCTTAAAGTGATGTGAACAATGTGCAAAATGGTGATGAAAGGAAAAAGAATTTTCTTAAGCCTAAGAAGGGAAATGAAGAATTTTTCCACCGATAAAATGAAGAAAAATAGGTAATATTTCAACTGTGGAAAGAAAGGTCATTACATTCGTGAGTACAGATTCTTGAAAAACAAGAAGAAAGATGATGGCAGCAATTCAAATGTTGTGAATTCAATTGAGGAAATCATTGCAATGATGGAAGAAATGGAGATTGGCATGATAATTGAAATGCATCTCCCCTCTACTGCAAATCCTTCTGATTGGTGGTTTAATTCTGGCACTATAGTGCATGCGTGCAATGATAAAACGCAATTCAAGAACTATGTTGGAGCTACAGATGGTCAACAAGTTCTTGTGGGGAATCACAATGCAGTTCAAGTTCACGGAAGAGGAAATGTAAAGATGCAACCTATTTCTGGGAAGAAACTTGTGCTGATAAATGTTCTTCATGTTCCAGAAATTAAGAAGAACCTTTTATTTGCCAATTTATTATGTAAAAAGGTCATTAAGGTCCTTGAGTCTAACAAATTAATTTTGTCTAAGAACAGTGTATTTGTAGGCAAAAGATATTCCTGTGATGGGATGTTCAAACTCAGTATTATTATTAATAAAGATGTTGCTATATGGTTGATTTATTTTCTTTGTAGCATGGTCGTTTAGTACATTTGAATTTCAAATACATGAAACACATGTCAAAGTATGGTTTAATATCTTATGATGATATTGTTGAATCTAAATGTGAAATTTGTATTCAAGCAAAAATGACCAAAAAACATTTTCCTACGACTAATAGAAATTCATAAATTTTAGAACTTATTCATTCTGATATTTGTAAATTAAATGATATTCTGACTAGAGGAGGAATAAGATATTTTATTACATTCATAGATGACTTCTCTAGATATATTGTTGTGTACTTGTTGAAAAGTAAATATGAGGCATATAACATATTCATTCGGTATAAATTAAAAGTATAAAATCAAAGGGAAAAGAAAATTAAAATGTTTAGAACTGATTGAGGTAGAGAATATTTCTCACATGAGTTTTCTAATTCCTGTGAAGAACATGGAATTATACATCAAATGACCTCACCTTACACACCACAATAAAATGGTTTGGCTGAGAGAAAAAAAATAAGACACTTGTAAATATAGTAAATGCTATGATTATAAGTGCTAAGTTGTCTTTCAATTTGTGGGGAGAGACATTACTTACAACATGCTATGTGCATAATAGAATACCATCCAAGAAATTACAAGTGTCACCTTATGAACTCTAGAATAGTAGCAAACCAAATCTAAATTATCCTAAAGTATGGGGGTGTTTGGCATTTTATAGAGTTCCAAATCCAAAGAGGACTAAGTTAAGACTAAGAGTGATAAAAAGTGTGTTTGTTAGTTATGCTGAAGATTCCAAGGCATATAGATTATTGGACTTGTTCTAATGTTATAATAGAATCAAGAGATGTTGAATTTATTGAAAATAAATTTAACAATGATTCTGAATTTGTTTCAGAACCCAATCAAATACAAAGTTCTAACTCTAACTTGAATAAGTCTTTTAATAAAAATAAGAGAAAGTTTATAGATTTGCCAGTAGTACAAATGAAAAGTCAGAGAGTTAGAAAAGAAAAGAATTTTGGTCTTGATTTTGTTTCAACTCTTGCTTTAGTCTTCCTTGTGGAAGGAGACTTAAACACAGTCCTTAACAAAATACCCATTGTTCTAAATATGGAGGATGATCCAAAAAATTTTAAAGAAGTTTTGTCTTCTAGAGATACAGCTTTTTGGAAGGAAGCAATTAATGTTGAGATTGACTCAATATTATCTAATAATACTTGGGTACTAGTGGACTTACCTCTAAATTCAAAAGCTATTGGCTGCAAATGAGTATTAAGAAGGAAGTATAATACTGATGGTTCAGTTCATATCTTTAAAGTAAGGTTAGTTGCAAAAAGTTTTAGTCAAAAATAATGCATAGATTATTTTGATACGTATGCTCCAGTGGCAAGGATTACATCTATCCATATGCTTATGGCTCTTGCATCAATTTATGAATTACATGTACATCAAATTGATGTAAAAACTGCCTTCTTATATGGTGAACTTGATAAGAAAGTCTACATGGAACAATCTGGGAGATTTGTTCTACCATGAAATGAAAAGAAAGTTTGTAAATTAGTCAAATCATTATATGGATTAAAACAAATACCAAAATAATGGCACGAAAAGTTTGATTCTGTTATATTGGATGATGGTTTCAAACATAATAGTGCTGATAAGTGTATTTATTCAAAATTTATTAAGGATTATGGTATTATTGTTTATCTTTATGTTGATCACATGCTAATTTTTTGTACTAATTTGGAAGGCATTTGTGAAACCAATAAGTATTTGACTTCAAAGTTTAAAATGAAGGATTTCAATGAAGCAAATACAATTTTGGGTATTAAAGTGAAGAAACATAGTGATGGTTATGCACTATGTCAATCTCACTATATTAAGAAAGTGCATCTTAAATTCAAACATTTAAGAATAAAAGAAAAGAATACACCATTTGACTATAGTGTCAAATTGGATCAGAATTCTGGAAGAGCAGTAGCATAATTAGAGTATGCTAATGCAATTGGTAGCATGATGTATGCTATGTATTGTACTAGACCTAATATTGCTTTTGCTATATGCAAACTTTCAAGATACACTAGTTGTCCTAGTGTAGACCACTGGAAAGCAATTGGTAAAGTCCTTAGATTTTTAAAGAAAACAATTGGTTTATGACTCTTTTATTTGAAGTTTCCAGCGGTACTTGAAGAATATTCAGATGCTAGTTGGATCACTAACATAAGTGATAATAAATCCACGACAAGTTGGATATTTACCCTTGGTGGGGGTGCCATTTCATAGACATCCAAGAAACAAACGTGTATCACTCATTCCACAATGGAATCAGAGTTTATTGCTTTAGCAGCAGCAGGGAAAGAAACGGAATGGCTTAGGAATATGTTATTGGATATAGAGTTGCGGGCATAATCTATGCCTGCTATTTCTATGCATGGCGATAGTGAAGCTACTATGTCTAGAGCGTATAATAAAGTGTACAATGGAAAGTCTAGACACATAAGTTTAAGACATGATTATGTTTGACAATTAGTAGTTGATGGACTCATAACGATCGTTTATGTGAGGTCAAGTTGTAACTTGACAGATCCTTTTACCAAAGGTTTATCGCGAGAAATGGTAAGGATCACATCCATTGGAATGAGACTGAAACCCTTTCAAGAGAATCACCAGTAATGGTAACCCAACTCTTAAGATTTATTTATAAGATTTTAATGGGTAATAATGAGTTACTGATTTGTAATTAGTAGAGCACTAAATAATAAAGTCTCATTCAGGATGGAAAGTGCTTGGCTGTTACGTTAAAAGAGGATGAGTTTTACTCTTAACGAAGTTCAGATTTAAAAGTGTCTTAGTAACGGAAACTAGAGGAACTTCACCTATATGAACATAGAAGTGGTGCCGCTTCTAACAAGAGATTTGGGTTTATCTCTTGCAAATGTTCATTAAACTAGGAAGTAGCACATGGCCATAATAGTGCTAATTATGATGAAATTCTATTGGGAAAAGAATATTATCGTGTGTGTGTTAGTTCTAGTTTTGGACTAAAAAGTGTTGGTTTAAACCTAGGCCACCAAATACTTTTCAGAACTTTGAACTAATTACATTAAGAGAAAGTTTAAGTCGAAAGATCCCTTCTTTTATACGTGATAATGTCAATAGTGAAACAGAATTTTAATATATATATATATATATATATCACAACCTAGTGGGAGATTGTTGGAATAGGTTGTAATATATATTTAAAAGTTGAAAGAATAAAACTTGTGAGTAAAATGGTTGAGAATTGTGCATAAGTAGAGATTTTGCTAGACTGTCGCTTGAGCAAAGGCAAGGCCAAAACTTCGCTCGACTCTCGCTCAACGTGTCGATCGAGCGAGAATCAGGCAATGATCTTGCTAGATCTTCGCTCGACGTTTCGTTCGAGCGCAAAACTATTTGAATGAATCTATGCAATGTCTGAAAGAAAGACGCGTCTCAACTGAAGCGATGTGTGTTGTTACCGTTGGTCACTCGATCTCACTTGAGCGAGAACCAGGCCGTGACTTCGCTTGATATTCGCTTGACGTAACGCTCGAGCGAGTGGTCAGGCAGTAACTTCGCTCGACCCTCGCTCGAGCAAGAAACGGTTAATTTGCTAATAACGTGGTTTTTCATAGATGCCTTTTCAGGCTTTATAAATAGGATGATGACAGATCTGTAAAGTCACGAAAATTCTTTCATCTTCTTTTGTTTTTGTCATTTTCAATAGTAACTCTAGGAACTCTACAAAATTGCTATTTGTAGAATTAAAATGTTTTGTTGTATCCTGGAGACGATTTGCTAGGAACTTATTAGCAAACTCTTTGTAAGCGGGATAAATATCGTCTTAAAGACAGTATTACTATACACCTCAAAGCCTTAATTAATTTCTAGATTCTCTTTCCTTCTCCAAAATTTCCAACAGGAAGAACATGAAATGCAGATGCAAAATGAGAAAACTCCAATCATGATTACAGTTTTGAAAATTTTAATTTATATTTAGATCTTTTTTTTATAAGTAAATTATAATCTTATTAATTTATAATCTTTAGATCTTAGCTTTAGCATAAGTATTTAAATGTTTCAAGATTTGGTAGTGATGTCAATGTGGAGAAGATTACAGTTTTAAACAAATCTACTTTAGGCAATGACTTGGTCTGTGTTCTGCGGGGGGTGAGAATAAAACTTTCCTTTTTACGATTCAGACTCCAATTTGAAGTTTCATCAAAACCTCTCAATGAAAAATTAATATCATCTTTAGTAAAAGTATATGCATAAAAACCATAGTATCCTTTATATAGTTATATGTGTGTGTATGTATATTTAATTAAATTGAAGGAGAACAAGAAAGTATTATTGGATATCAGTGGTAAACTAGTTGGCATGCATTTAAATATCCACAAGAAAGTCAGTAGGCTTGGATCTAATTGTTCCATACATGTACTCTGACCTTTTCATAGTCTCTATCCTTTTTTTTGTTGTTTCAGGTTGAAATGATAGTTTTGAGTATAATAGCAATGCTTTCCAGTCCTAGTGTCGAATCCCCTACAAATATTGAAGCAACAGTGAGTGATCAATGACAATTGATTTTTTTTCTTTTTATTGATAAATGCAAGAACAATGTGTAGCGTTTAAATATCCAAATGTTGAAGTCAATGTTTTTGTAACAGTAAATTATTTTGACAGGTTATAGGCATGCCTGCAGCATATGTAGTTATACTTTTTTGTTAGATAAATCTCTTATATTCTTTTGGATCCATAATGTTGATAGCCTTGTGATTGATTACTTTAGTTTGTGGAATAGTTAAAAAAAGGAAGAACATGCTAAATCTTGTCATAACGAGTCAAAGAAGGGATTCATTGAGTTTCATAGCAAATGGGGATATAATCTAGTTGAGGGGATATGATTCTCTTCTGTAGATCTTACACGATGCATAATTAACATCATTTATTGAATGAAGAATGCAATTGGGTTTCTCTCTCTCTCTCTCTCTCTCTCTCTCTCTTTCCCTCTCTCTCTCTCGGTTGATTTTTAGTAACTTGTTGCTACTCTTTTGATCTGCATCTCCTGCACCCATTATTGATAGAACATCCTTCTGAAAGATAGACAGCCAAAGGGATTTATTATAAGTGTTGTCATAAATGGTTCAGTATGGTAAGTTAATTTGTCGACCTGTGCTCTAAAATCCATGTTTGCATTTTGTATTTGCAGAAGGAATGGAGAGATATGATAGATGACTTCAAGAAGAAGGTCAACAGGTGTGTAAGAAAATCACAAATGTTATAATCCATCTGTCATGCCACCAATGATGTTCTATGCTGCTTATGAGTGCCAAAGAGGTCCTAACTTATTTTGTTGGGGGGCAGATTTGGTAACTGGCTCACCGAAAAATATGTCGGTCCCTATCACATGCTATTGAAGTTATCACACTCATTTCTTTGTTTTTTTTTTTCTGCTTTCTCTCAGCATGGTCAACTGTATAGTTGAAACATGTGTATTCAAAATGCTTTGGTTGGTATTTGGTGACCAGTAGTTAGGTTGGGTACTTTATTGTCATAATTTTGAGAAACTTGGGATTAATCCTAGGCAACATGGAAAAATTTGTCGACAACCTAACAGAAGCGAGTCATCGGATGTCTTCTCCTTAACGTTTGAAGTATGGAATTTTACCAGTGTGGTTCTTCTTTTTTCCTTTTGCACTTGTAATTGTTAATTCTCTTTCTAAATTACATGCAAAACCTGTTGGATCTATAAAAACTGTCACCTTTTCAGAAACTGCAGTTACTCTGAGACAAAGAGAGATTACTTGCATTGTTTTTCATCAAAAGCTATTTGAAAGCTCAAACTACTACTTTATGTAATTGCAGAGAAATTTAAACATTTTTGTTGTTATGAACAGTAAGAAAAAGTCCTGAAGGCAAAGCAAGACACTTTAAAATGCCAAATCAATCGATGACAAATAAATAAATAAATAAAAATAAAGATCTTTAGTTAATGTAATTGAATTAAATGCAAATGCAAGGTTGTGGGTTGTTGCATGCTAAATATTTTTTCCTGTTTAACCAAAAACCATAAAAAAATATATATATTTGAACAAGGTTTTTACTCAATGTTTGTGAAGAAACTTTTGATAAACTGCAGTTATATTACATTTTGTGCATGACCTTTTCCTTCATCATTTCATTAAACAAAAATACGAACAATTATTGGTCCTCATATATCTTGTAATATCACCTATAGATATGACTAAATGATAAAATAACATATTTAAAGAAGTGGCAGCTTCTTCAAAACTGCTATGATCTGAAAATTCTTCTTCTTCATTCATTTGCTCTTTAGTAAATTTCACATATGAAACTACAACAAGTCAAAACAAAAGTAAGTATGCATGTTTCCATAACAGTCTAAACATGAATATCTAATTCCAATCCTTGCTAGAAGTAGACAAGTCATGCATCAATGACTATAAATAACAAGTAAAAGTTTCTAACTACATGAAAGATGGGATAGACTATGTTCCATGTATTTTCACACTTGAGCAATAATTATGTTTTCTCTAAACGATTAGAAGTACAACAAATTTATCTTTTCTTCAATAAGCTTATTAACAAAATTAAAAATAGAAACATAAAAGGTAGGGAAGATTTAAAAACAGAAACATAACAAGATGGTTGTGATTTTGTGAACCTCTATAAATTGCATAATTCACTCTGAAGGATATAAATCCATAACCAATCAGAAAATTAAGTACAAACCAATCTCGGACAACGATTGAAAATCGCATAATCCACTATACAATTATCAATGGAAGGAATGGAGCAATATATTCCAACACATAATAATAATCGCATCAACAATGAGAACAAAGTAGCAACTTCAATATTAACAGCCCACTACTCATAACAGAT
This sequence comes from Platycarya longipes, assembly GCA_036559045.1. Lineage (NCBI taxonomy): Eukaryota > Viridiplantae > Streptophyta > Magnoliopsida > Fagales > Juglandaceae > Platycarya > Platycarya longipes. The sequence goes on along the minus strand of CM071790.1, from coordinate 25,705,533 downwards.
GTCTTTGGTAACAAATACACACACTTGATCAATATATTCATGCATTTGAAATTCAAAGCAAAATTAAATGATAATTAATTTCCATGCATTCAACTTTCAAGTAAAATGATCTGAGCATTGACACATTTGTTCAAGAATATATCAGGAAAGAATGTATACTTTCTACTCCGCAAGCATGAACGGAGCATAGCACAACGAATTTCACAACAAACCAACTGTTGTAGCCAATGATCCATTCATAAAGAAGAGCAAAAGCATTTCCATAAACTTTTGCAGGATTGCAGACCATTGGAGAAAGGAGGAGGTACTCTCTCTTCAAATTCGCCCTGAACCACACCATCTGGAGATTTCGAAATCCCCAAACATGACAAAGCCATTCTAAAACTCCCTTCCCCGAAAAGTCCATTCGAAATCCCCAAATGTGATGAAGTCACTTACCAGTCTAAGGTGGGTTTCTTCAGACGTGAATGGAATCACACCAGTCCATTTTGCTGATAGCTAGATCTCGAAGGTTGAAGAAGATCGAACTAGGCATTTTGGGGGAGGGGGAAACCAGGGCTATTACGGGGAGGGGAGAAATCAGAGATTTATCACATCACTTAATTTCATTGATAGCTGGATCTTGAAGGCTGAAGAAGATTGAACTAGTCGATTTAGAGGAGGGAGAAACCAGACGTAACTTGGGGAGGAGAGAAACCATATATTTTTCTCTCTTTATAGTCGATTTCGGGGGGGTTATTATTGGGAAAAACTAGTCTCAATTCCAACAAGGGTCTATGATTTCTAGGGTTTGGGATACATAAGGCCTACAATTTCGTTTTGGGAGCTAAAAATCAAAGATGAAAGGTCGGAGGTTGGGTTGAAGATGGCCGGAGGGTTTGGTTCTTCGATTTTCTCTTTTCTCTCTCTAAACGTGGGATGGATTTTGAAGATGGGGTTCCCTCTTTATCCCACGTTTTACATGTTATTTGGCTCTATTTTTTTAATTAATTGTTGCCACCTCAATCGACTTTAAGTCAACTCCTCAAAAACGACTCTGTATAGCATTATTGATATCCAATCTGAAAATATCAAAGAATACTTAACAATTGTATTCTTAAAAAGAGTTTGGTTACTGAGATAATTTTAAATATTTTGTGAATAGTCGTGAAAAATTGTGAAAAATAATAATAAAGTGATAATAAAATATTAAATAATAATAAAAAATAATAAATGATAGTGAAAATTATATAAAAAATAACAATAAAATAAGTAATAATATTGAAATACTATTCCTCAAAATATTTTACTATCCAAATCCATCCTTTTATATTTTAACGAGAGATCTAAATAAGAAATTGCTAGATATAAGCTCTGTCAATTTTTTTTACCTGCTCCCATAATTAATAAGAAATAATTGAACAAAATTTTTAATGATTTTCTTAAGGAAGAGTGAATAAAACTCATTGATCAAAATAGTTGAATTCATACGTATATATCTTTTTTATAAATGTTGAAAATATTAGAAGCATTAATAAGTAGTGTTAAGAAAAATATCTAGATAACTAAAAGTCCTTCTATCATTTCTTTCTCAAGTTTTCTTTTTCTTTCTATCCACAACCAGCTATCACAGCGTCTTTGTCTAGGGGGTGGAGTTTCATCTCCTCACTCCCTCCGCTTGTCCAGTCATTATAGGCTGTGTATGGGTGTTTTTCCAGTTTGTTTTTTAGCTTTTCAGTTATAGCACAAAGATGCATGTTCGGATCTGCTGCTTACCGACCATCCACGACCGTCACACATCATTCCATTTAGACTCCCCAACTATCGATCTTCAGACGATATGAGAAAACCATCCATATGAGGGGCACGTGTGTCTTATGCACTACTTATAATGCGCATGAGACTTGCGCGGCTTACAATACTTATAAGATTCATGCGACGCCGTGTTAAGAGGAGTTTTATGTTGCCACGTGCAACATTATTGGGGTTAGTAGCTTTAGATCTCTCAGATCCGAGTACTCTATTCTTCCTTAGTGTGGTGCTTGACCCGCACACACTACCACTGCTGATGTCAATTCTATACTGGTATATCGATCATCTATAAGTTGTTATTCTGTTATATTTCTGCTTTTCTAACCAATGATTAAGATGAAGTGGTCGTGATAGTCTCCTTCAACCAGACCAAACCAACAAAATGTAGCACACCACTCTCACTTGCGACTTTTAATCGTAACTTTATAAGCTGTTTATAAAAATATATTAAAATTGGCTTAAATCAACTTTCTTTTGTAAGAATGGATTGAAGTCCATCTTTTAACTTCATAACTTTTTTTTTTTTTTCTGCGTTGGTGTTGCTTTTGATTGCTTTGAGAGGCGACTTCTATTATATTGGCTCTTAATTTATGCTATTCCTATCTTCTTGAGAAAAAAAAAATAGTGTTTAAGGAAAAGCAAAATAAAATGAGAAGGAAAATGCTATTTCTTCCGTTTTATCCTCTCCTGATTCTCATCTCGTTTTCAAAATTTTTTGTCTAAGTTTTTTTAATATAATTTTTAAGTAAATATTTTAAAATAATATTATAATTTTTTTATATTTTTAAAAAATATTTTAAGATGTTAAAAAAATTATGTAAAAAATATATTTACTTAAAAATCATATAAAAAAACTAAAAAAAAAAAATGAAAACGGGATTGGAATCGGGATGGGAAACACCGGAACCAATAGCAGCTTCCAAATGAAAAAGAAAATTGCCCTTCTCCGTACTACGTAGGATACATCATTCAAGGTAGAAGATATTCCAATCCGCCACCAGAACATGGCTTGGCAATCGCCCAAACAGATCCATATTCGAACATCGCGGATGAGTCATGAGAGGAACTCCTTGGCTTAGAGCTCCGAGAGTTACAAATTTCTTCTGACAAATATATATTCATTCCCTCCAGCCAACGTGCCCAATTAGCTAGAGCAAAGATTTTGTGTAATAGACAGTATCGATGCACAGATTGAGGCGAAGAACTCAGAAAAAACCTCTGCTTCTTTAGGGCTTATTTTCACTTTGGGAATCACCCCGAGCTTGGCCGTGGCTCAAGGTCTGTCTTTTTTGCTTCTTTTTTGTTAAATATTTGTCTATGAAAGGTTTCTCAATTTGTTTTAATTTGGGCATCGTTCAAATTCTTAACTTAAATATATTTGCTTACGTTATTTTCTTGTAATATCTTTGTTTATTATTGTTTTTTCTTCGAAAGAAATTTTTGGTTTGGTTCTCAATTGTTTGCCTTTACATACATTCTCACAATTTTTCGTGGATGTTATAAGTAATTATATGAGTTTTGTGTCTGAGATTTTTTGTGGAAAGCACTGTATAAAGCTCAAGCTAGAAGATTGGACATACATGAATAATTATGTAAATTCGTGGTCGAATTTTTGGAGAAAGGTGTAAGCCTCTATTTAGTGATATACCACCATTTCGTTAGCTCTCGATTTCCGATTATTGCTGGCTTGAAATCATAAGGTTTGGGTAGTACTTATTAACTATGCAGTTTCTTTTCTTCAGGATTCTATTACCATCCAATGTTGATTTATTCTCGGCTCATTATGGCCTTCAATGGACTTTTATAGAACTTAGCCCTTGTTTGGTAGGGGGCTGCCTTTCATGCGGATACTAACAAACTAAATGGTGGCCCCGATATATTCAGGGTTTCATATCGTCTTTACCATATGATGGTAACTCCTTATCCTTCGGCCTTTTACCTTTGGGTGAGGAATGATTTATGATGGGAGACGACATTTAGTGTGGATGATGGTTGCCACTTATTTGAGTAAAGATGATAAACATCTTCTCATGCATGCAAATGGGGTTACGACAGTATTTGGCACTTCTCCTTATGCTTTCCTTGTAATGGGTAACGTCCAATTTCCACTTTTAGTTTATCTTTCTTACAGAAACAAAAAATAAATAAATAGGATTTTTTTTTTTTAAAATTTTTTCTATGAAAATGGATTCCTTTGTAAAGTGGGACATTCTATTTATATGGATTCATGGAATTAGATGAGCCTGAAACCATGTGATTGTGGTTAATGTTTGGTTGGATTCTAGATTTAATGAGCATTCGGAATTGATATGTTAAAAAATATTTGTGCTAATGTTACTTGGGTCACTCTCTGTTATTATTATTTTTTTCTGTAGTTAAGAGCTGATTTTTTTTTTTTTGGCGTATATGTTCTTTATTTTTGGTAATGCAGTGTCTATTTTGGATATTTAGTAATCTGCGTCCTTTGTTGATAGGTTGTGCTTCTCACCCTAGCTAGCCCTTGGCTCCATTAGTGGAATCAGAAATACTTGACTTGACTTGACTTCTTAAAAACAATACCCCAAGATTTATTAAATCATGGTGCGAAAAGGTAATCAACTGAAGAATGGCGTGGACCACAATACATTAGACCACAAAAGAAGAGGTTCAAGTTCAGGGTTTAACCCGAAAATTATGAGAGGGCGGGAAAAAGCCTGTGAGGTGAAGGTTTTTCCTGGAGAAGAACTCCCAAATGGTAACCAATCAAGCAACTTTGTGGACTGTGCAAGTAAAACCTATTATCCTGGAGATGAGAAGGAGAGTATACAAGAATCAGAGAATCTTTTGAGGGAAGAGAAGCAAGGAATGGATGCAATGCAAGGTCCAGAGCAACCAATATCCTCTGAAAGTGATTTAGCAGGTTGTACTCAAAACATTGGAGCTTCAACTGAACAAGAAAGTGGGATATTACATGCTAACCAAAGTCAAAAGCGTACAATAAGTAGCCTGACGTTCTTGTTTACTGGGTTGAATATTAAAAATGTGATGGAAAAAGTTAAGCAATCAGATAATTTGGTGCTTAGAAGCTTGAGGGCATCTGCCTTGTCAGTCTTAAAGGCAGCTAGTGAATGGCTAGAAAGGCAAAAACCATTGCTCATGACTCTCAAAACCAAAATATTGAATGCTCGTGACTCCACTAAAATGAAGATTGAGCAAGTGTATCCCATTGTTTTGAAATGGCTCCTGCAGATTGGGAGCATAATCCTTCTTATATCAATGGTTTGGTTAGACTGTTTTCTTAGAGGCATTGATTCCTTCTTACGGATGGGGACAACAGCCTTCTTCTCAGTTTTATGGTTCAGCATTTTCTCAGTAATTGCTATGGTTGGGCTGATCAAGTTTCTTATTGTCTTGGTAAGTTTTGTTTATCTTTGAGTCAGCACCAAAGGTCGGTACTCCATTTGTTGGTTGTTCTTGTTGGTATCAGTTCATATGATAATTGAAGATAATATGCTTTTAAATTTCGATCCTCCTTTTTCCACTCTACTTTTTCTTTTTTGGTTTATGATTCATTAGAGATTAGCCTAAACAAAAAAGAAAAGGAAAGAAAATATGAAGGATGAATGTTTTCCTTAAAACCCTGATTTTCCTTATTAATAATTAGGGACCCTTTGGATGTTCTTGGTAATCATTTTTTTTTTTCAGTTTACTTACTGTATATATGTCTACTTTTGGAGATTCCTGAAATCAGTCCTATATGATCAGTTGTTTGTGGCCCTCATTTATGCTTTATGGTTAGATTTTAGAATTCTGGATGATGGTTATCTCTCCTATTTGAAAGATAATAAGCCTGTTTAATTTCCATGAGGCTTTAAAGCCTTACTATATTGAAGGATGCTGAAGCAAAGGGCTTTAAGCTCTGATTGGTTTCATGTAACTGATAGTATTTCTGGGACCTCTGATTTCAAATGATTCTTAAAATTATGGGCATTATGAGATTTGAAATTATGGAAAATATGTCTTTGGCTAGAAGCTTTAAGAACTATTGATCAGAGTTGATTGTCCATTGTGTTGTTAAGTAGGATGGTATTTGTGTATATTCAGATGATACTGGAGTTGCAAATCTGTGGTGATACAGCCATTTTGTGCCTCTTAGCTTATGTCCATTCTCTTTTCGTTACAAGTAGGTGAACATTGTGGATGCCGCATGTAAATCTTCATCTGGTATAGGGGTGGCAATATGTCACACGACCCGTTAACCCAACACGAACACGACACGATAATAACGGGTTAGGGTTTACTCTTAAAGGGTTTCGGGTCAAAAAGGGTTGACCCGTTATGACACGATTGCTTAACGGGTTGATAGCGGGTCAACCTGTTTTGATCTGCTATGACACGTTATGATACATTAAGAAAGTTAAAATTACAAGTATACCCTTATATTTAAAGGTAAAATTGTTAGAATCTTAATTTCAATATTTTTATTATTTATATTACAATTCATATTTGTAGTTTGTATTATAATTTTTATAAATATTGTGATTTTAACATTTGTGTAAAATTATGCTAAATTTAATTAAGTCAAACTGATTAATTTTGAACATATTCAACACATTTACATAAATAGGTTGAAACGTATCGTATTTTGTCATGTTAATTTATTTCGTAATATTCACTAATGGGTCATAACGGGTTGACACGACACGACACGTTATGTTAACGGGTCGTGTTAGGGTTTAAGATTTTGATACGATAAGCTTAATGGGTCGGGTTAGGGTTGACCTATATAGTATAATATACATGTCTTGACACGACACGAACATGATCCATTGACACGATTTGACACCCCTAATCTGGTTTGACCTCAAACATGAATATACCCTCATGTAGCTTTTCATAATTTGAGCTACGTCTTGGGGACGTGAAGTCTGGCAAAACATAAAGCAATATATCCGGGTTTTGCACCTTAGCTATCATGTTGCACATTCATAACATGCAAGGGCGAGGATTTAAACATAACTGTGATCTTAAGAGTATGGTAGGGTTCTAGTCTTGTCACTAAGGTGATAAATGTAAACATAATGTATAACATGTTCACATGCTCCGAGAACAAAACAGTGAGAAAGTGATGTAGGTACTTATTTCTACCTACTTTTTCATGTTGGCATGAGTACCTTCTTTACATTCAGTGCTTTGCCTATTCTACCAATACAATTGTTTCCTTACAAACAAAAAGAAAAACATTCAGTGCTTTACTGGTTGTATGTTTCAGTTTCTTAGCTTAGCTATTGTACCTTTCATATTTTATCTTCTCATAATGCTTGAATCATCAATCAGGCTGTAGCTGCTCTTATTGGAGTTTTTGTTGGGTTCACTCTTGCAATTTTGACTGTTGCCGTTTCTGGAACTGTTTTCTTGTGGTTTTATGGAAGCTTTTGGACAACAGCACTTGTCATCTTTCTTGGAGGTGATTCTCTTACCTTACCATGCCTGTTGACTTTTATATTACTTAATTAGTTTTCTGGGATTGACATTGCTTAAAATTCAGGGTTGGCATTCATGTTGAGCCATGAACGTGCTGCACTATTAATCACCACTGTGTATTCCGTATATTGTGCTTGGGCATATGTTGGATGGCTTGGTTTGCTTATCGGTTTGAATTTCTCTTTTATTTCAAGTGATGTTTTGATATACTTCCTAAAGAATAATATGGATCAACATAGAAGACCAAGCAGGTCCCCAGAACAAGCAGCTGGGATGGAAGGTCAACCTGGGTTCTTTAATGGTAGCACAAAGCATGCCTCAACCTCAGAAACTGACCCAGGGTTATCAACTGACCGTAGTCCAGGAGTTCCCTCGACCAGTGGGGCTGATTCTGAGGTAACTTCCGAAGAAGAAGTGGTTCGCTTGTTAAACTGCATTGATCACTACTCGGTGTTAGGCTTATCCCGGTACGAGGACATAGATGTTTCTCTACTCAAACGAGAATATAGGAAAAAGGTAACTAGCATTCTCTGTTTGTTATCCTTGGCCATGATGGTTTTTTATGTTATTTGCCTGAAAGTTCCATTAGCATTATCAGCCTCATATGCCGTGATCTTCATTGGGTTTTTGTTTTGTTTTGTTTTGTTTTTTTTTGGCTGGTTGCTTCAATTATTTTCACATATATATATATATATATATTGTAACTTTAAAGAGATTGGTTTACATTTGTGTTGTTTCTGAACAACTTCCCATTATCTGTAAAGAAGGTGAAGACCGTATGGTATGCATTTATTGACTCAGTTTTTTAAATGGCTCTAGGCAATGTTGGTCCATCCTGATAAGAACATGGGGAATGAAAAGGCCGCAGAAGCTTTTAAGAAACTTCAAAATGCATATGAGGTAAATCTTTTGGTTTCAACTGCAATGAAATCTTTTGTGCTCTTTTTTTTTTTAATATATATATATATATAGTTTTCCTTTTCCTGTCAGTATGAACATGAAATCATTTTCCTTTTCCTGTCAGAGTATGATACTGGATTTATTATTTTGATTTTCTAGGTTCTTCTTGATACTCTGAAGCGAAAAGCATATGATGATGAATTAAGAAAGGAGGAGCTGCTGAACTTATTCCGTAGGTTACAAACTACTCCTCAAAAGGTATGTATACATATGTAACAAGTTCCCCCATTCTTTTCAGATGTTTGTTTCATGGGTTTGGGTGTCGGAAACCAGTACTCCTCTCTGCTCCATAGTCATATTTGGAATGCAACTTTCATGGGAATTTGGTGCTGGAACTAATGACTCTATGAACATGTGAATCTTGAGCAGGAGGTGGTGAATTTTGATTCTCATGATCTTGGATAAATCAAAATCACTTAACTCGCATCCCAATTAACTGTTAATGAATAAAAGGCCGTTTAACCATTTCAATTGTTCAAAGTGACTTGACAGATGCAGTTTGAGGGAAAGGATTAAATTATGGGTATTTCTCATTAGTAAGATCAAGACATTTTAACTTTTTTATGATTAATAATACATTTGAATAAAATATTTTGACCAAATATCTTGAATGAGAATTCCTTGGACGTGATGTCCATCCCTTGTTTGTTTCACTGGAATTGATTGGCCATTTCTGTCAGCCATTTTAGCCTGGCGAATATCTCACTTTTAATTTATATACCCCCGAATATTCCTTCTGTTTGTTGCATTGCTGCAGACACTTTTGCAAAGGGAGATCTGATGCTGCAATAAACATATTGACCATGTTACAACATACACAATTTTTTTTTTTCATTCGTTTGGCACCTATGCATATAGTTGAATTGTCTTTGGATTTTTTATTGAGGTTGTTTTTTTATCAGACAACGTGGAGAACTAGGTTGTGTTTTTTTTTTTTTTTTTTAATTTTTTATTGGGTCCTTTATTTGTTATTAAGAAGTGATTTAGGCTTGCTTTGTTTCTTACGTCCAAGCTTTTGAGTAGTCTCTTGTTCTATGTATATGTTAATCCTTTCAGCTCCCTTAAGCTTTTGATGTAATTAAATTAATTCCTAGAATGGTGGGCATGGTTTCTTTTCCTCGGGATTTGCACGCTCAGAGGCTGGTGGCGAGGATCCTTCTGGAGATTCAAGGCAAATAACCTGCAAAAAGTGTGGAAACTATCACCTCTGGTTACACGCCAAGAAATCAAAATCCCGGGCACGATGGTGTCAGGTATTTCCTTACTGGCTGTCTCTATGATGCATGGTCTTCAATTAGCATGCATGCGTGTAAACTGGCACTAAGTATGCTACCACATTGCATGACATGGTCCAGCTTTTATAAAAAATAATGCTTTTTTTCCCTATAAGGGAAGGAGTTTGTCCCTGGTGCTTATGATTTTCCTCTGGGAATTTCCCTTTTGAAGGATTGCAAAGATTTTCATCAGGCAAAAGATGGTGATGGATGGGTTGAACAGTCTTCCCAGCCCTTCTTTTTCGGACTACTGCAGAAGGTACTTACCAACAATTCATTTTGATGTCATTAACTAGTTCATTGTTTGTCCCCCCCTAAAAAAGAAAAAGAAAAAGAAAAGAGAACCATGATTGTACTCTTGGAGTGGTGCTATATATACATATAATAGTGGTCATTTCTTGAATAATATGGAATTGGGGTATGATGCTTCTTTCTAATGCAATGCTTCTTAAGCAGGTAGATGCTCCTGTTGCTTATGTTTGCGCTGATAGCAGGATATATGATGCTACTGAATGGTATATCTGTCAGGTATATTCTGATTATCTGAACTGATTTCTTTGAATGTATGTGTATTTCATCATGAATATACTGAGGCTAAATATTATTTAATGAGGAAACCGTAAAGACTTTAATTACACAACCAGATGCTGAAAGGTACCAGGTGACTAGTGACAAGGAAATTTATGTTTTTGATTGGTGAATAAGATTTTATTGAACTAGTGACAAGATAAATGCAGCTCTCTCTTTGAAAAAATCAATTCCTGGTAGGCATTTGGAGGCCTTCCGGAATCAAACTCAACTCCCATGTGTTCTGGGTTTCCAGACGTTAAAAATTAGTTTCATCATTTTTAAGGCCACACACATGTGACTCAAGTTCAAATGCTTCTGCATCCAGGGACGAAGCCAGAATTGAAATATTGTGGAGCCTAATTTTTGGGGGCTAATGTGTCTTTGGCTATAATTTTTTGTAATAGCCACCATTAACAAATACCATTTTTTTTTTAAAATGGTGCAGTACAAAACACAAAATTCAATACTAAGAAAAAATTCCATTTTTCATGATTCATAAGTACAAATACAAAAAAACTCAGGTAAGTGTTAAATGCTCACATTCCAAATACAATGATATGGTATTTTTTGTTTTAATTGTGTTGGCAAACATAAAAAATTGCATATTTTATCTCTAAAAGTTGTCCTTAGAAATCAAATACTTTTATCTACCGAAAAATTGTATCTTAAAAAGAGTAAAAAAGAGGATAACATCAAAATTTGAATTTTATCAAGTTGAAAACGAAATAAAGGTGCAGGTTTCCAGACCAACCTGCCCATTGAAAACAAAACTTTTTTATGTCCACACTATTCGGGTTGGGGCCAGACCAATGCTAAAGCAAAACATTCTTAGAAACTCGTCCAATCTTCAGGGGTATTCGTATTTTCCTTAAAATGTTTGGGGGGGCCAGGGCTCCCCCTTGCCCTCATCCCTGTCTGCATTGTAGATTTGATGCCTTGAGTTGATTTGCTTTTGCTGGTTGTTCATATCACACTGAAATTTGGTGGCATTTTCTGCATTGGATGGTATTACTTTGGTATCTAAATGCAGATGTCCCTTTTCAGCTATGCATTAGAATACCTTCTTAACTATGCATTGGATGGTATTACTTTGGTATCTAAATGCAGATGTCCCTTTTCAGCCAAAAAGGAAAGAAAAGGAAAAAGAAAAAACAACTCTGTTGTCTCTGTTGAAAACGAATTTAACCATAGATTCAACATATAGTGTGGCTTCTCCAACGAATCCAGTAGAAGATAACTAACTATAAACAAAAGGGGTAAAAGAGTTGCCAGTCTCTTCGCAAGAACCACCCACATCATGAAACTTGCACCATAATACACCTGCACATAAAAGTATAAGTTCACGACACTAAACGTTTGATGCAGGGAATGAGATCTCCAGCCAACACCCACAAGGCAAGTTTTCATGTCAACACGAGTGTAACCTCCAAGCATAGCAGCGGAAAGGGGACAAGTTCAGGACAAAAAGGTGGTCGTATGCCTGCATCTAATATGGAAGAGAGCATGACAGAGGAAGAATTCTTGGAGTGGTTACAAAATGCAGTGCAAGCAGGCATGTTTGACAATTTCAGTGGCAGTACCTCCACTGAGAGCCCATCTGGAAGAACTGGAAATGGTACCAAGAGTAGTGGCAGCAACAGTGGCAGTGCCAACAAGAGAAAGAAAAAGGGGAAGAAGCAATGGTGATTGCTCGTCATTGTCAATGCACAATCATTGTAAGCATTTGTGAGTTCGTTACAGAAGGTTTATTGACGTGAGTGGTTTATAGTCTTTATTATTTTTTTTTTTTTAAGAAAATGAAGGCCTGAGCAAAGTTTAGCCCCCGTTAATACATGCTAGCATGAGTTATAGTCTTCTTGAGCCTCCTTGCTGCAAAATTTGTATATTGTTCGAATTTCCTCTTCATTGTCGTTTTCTTAGTTGTCTTTTCCACCCCTTATGGTAGTTGAATGCTTAGTTTTGTCATTCTTTAGAGCTATGAAAGTACGAATCCTACAAAACATGGATCTCATTTTTCATGGTGGGATAAGAATCTTTCATACCTACTCTTCTTCTTTTGGGGACCTACTACTTACTGGATTATTTACGGATCTGGGTCTTGTATGATTTCTTTTTTCTTTTGATACATTAGGGAGAGGGGGGTCGAACCCAAGACCTCCATTTTGGAGACTTGGGTGTTATGCCCTCAGGCCATAGGCCTTTACCTTTAGACAGTCTTGTATGACTTTCTATTTCTTCGCTTGGATGGAAAATGCGCAAAAGATAAAGATGGCTGTATTGTTGGGCTTCTTTGTGTAGAGTCTAGTTTTGTTTGTATGCGGCTCGGTTTGATGGCCTGATCAGACAAGTCTCTGTTGCATTTTTTGATCAATTTTCGAAGAGTCTTGGGTCGATAAAGTTTTGACCCGTTTGTGGCTTTTAATCCTACCGACCTCACCCATTATTTGGAGATTACCATGTATTGTATTAAATCTTTGTGCGATTGTCGTGCCGTATTTTTGATTATCATTTGAATAAAATACTCTGCGACTCCTTATACATAGATATGTTGTCGAATCACATAAACTTTGTATGGTGTGTTATTATTTCCATTTTTTAATGTATGTATTCTCTTACCATTCCTACCATGTACGGTTGTTAGTTATTGTTCTTTATCTCATTTGTTCATTTAGATTTATTTTGTAGATATAAGAACCATTTTTTAGGTTAAATAATCAAGGCTACGATCCATCAACTAGATAGCTCTTTTCATATTGGCACAAACAGGAGTATTCTCTATTCATCCGAGAAGGGGAAGAACCGCGGAACTTGCTTGAAATTGTCAAATGGGTTTATGTACATAGAACGGACAGACCTTTTTATGTGTTGTATCCCAAGACATGGAAGAGGATGTTTTTAGTCCATGTCCATGACCATGTCCATGAAATTGTTGATCATTTGGCGGTTTGGATGGATTTTGTGAATAAAATTGTCATTTTTTTCAATATGTATTACAAATTTCACCAAAGGCAACACTCTAAGCGAAGTAATCCTTTTTACTTTGAGAAAAAATCAACAATTTATTTTTTCACTGTTTCAGAAAAGTTCTTGCAACCAAATAAATTAGAAGGCTTTAAATAAATAAATAAATAAATGAGAAGGCTTGAAGGGTATAGAAAGGCCTCCGATTCAAAAGTCAAACGTGCTCGATCTTTCCTGTAGGTGATAGTGATAATCTTTGCGTAATTGATGGATGATCATTTTTTGAGCCTCGTAACAACATCATCTTTTACTTGAAACAAAGTCCGTATGTTATTGTTTGAATTTTTCTCTATAGGTTGTTGGAATGCATTAGCCGACAGGAGTTTGATAAGACCTTTTCCTTTGGGCGGTGTGAGTAGTCACCAGTGTCCGCAGGCCGTTTGATGTTCGGCTAAGGCCACTTTTCAGGGCCAGGAGGCTCATTGACAGCGTAATTGGACCTTACCGGGTCAGGGGAGATCTTGGCCTTTCTAGTTTCAATTTCTAGTTACTAAAACTATCTTGGCCTTTCTAGTTATTTTAGATATAATTTTAAAGTGTGTAAATTTTGTATATTTTTAAATTTAATTCTTTTTTTCAAATATCAATTTGTTTTCTTTGAAGGATTAAATACATAGGTGAGGAAAAATACTATTCTTGCTGCTCAAACTTATCAATTATTGTTATCGTTGGAATTTTTTATTTTATTTTATTTTTAAGTTTTCTTTAATAATTAAGATTTTTTTTTATAGTAATAACGTGCTTTTTTCTTTTAAAAAAAATATTAAAAATATTAAAAAATACTTGTCCTGAAACCCTTCCCAATCAGCTTTTGCGCTCCAAGATTAACGCCTTAACCTGATAAACGCAAGAGGGGTTATCAGTGCAATTGTAAGAATTTTAGGGGGATTAAACATAACTTTTAAAACACTCGGGGGGCATGGAAGTGCAAACTGAAGAAAAAACTTACCTTGTATCTAGTTGCGACGGCAAGTTTTGCCACTCAAAATCCGAGGGAGTCCTTCGTCTCTGAGTCTGATCACCTGTCACCGTTCACCTTAAAGGTTCTTTCTTTGAATAATTTACGTATTAGATATTTTCTCTTTTCTTCTATTTTTGCCGCTCAAGTTATAATTTTTATTGTTTTTGATTATCTGTTGTGGTTTGAATAGTTACTTGATTCACAGATCTGATGCTATTCGCTCTTATACATCTCTCACTCGGCAATTTTTTTGTTCTTTATGTTTTGGGTGTTAAATATTATGACTGACAAGAAGAAATTGTGAAAGTGGTGAATTGCCCAAATAAATGGGTAGTGGACAACTGGGCTGATTGGAAGATGTGTTCTTTCTTCATGACAAACCCCATGTACTGTTTATCAATGGATGTTGAAATCCCGAAACCATTACGTGATAGATAGCAAGCAGAGAAATATATAACTTAGTTTTGAGCTGGTTAAGTCAACACCTTGTAGAAGGATTTAACAGTGAACTGTCTTCTCCTTGTGTGTTTCCACAACATGCGATCAACCCCATTGACCCCTAGCTTTGCTGAATACAAGTGACTGTAGAAATCTGCCAGCTCTTCAAGTTCCCAGTATTGAGCGTTTCTTGTGAAAGTGACATTCCATGTTACCGTTCCATTGGTGCGACATAGTACATCTGAAACTAGAGCTTGCTGATTTCCAGTCATGTTAAAGACAGCTGGAAACGCAAGGCAAAGAGGGCTCTCCCCACACCAAGCATCAACCCAAAAGCGAATCCGCGCTCAATCACCTACCTCAAACTTGAGATGTGTTTCAAAAGTGTCCCATCATTTTCTTATATATTTCCATAGGCTTACTCCATCAGACCCCCTACCCTCATTGGTACACCATCCCCCCTACGCATTACCATACTTATGATCAATGACCTCTCTCCACATCGAACTGTCTTCCATTTGGCACCTCCACAACCACTTTCCTAAAAGTGCCTTATTAAAAATACTCAAGTTTCTCACTCCTAATCCCCCATTTGTAATAAAACAGCTCACCTTTTGCCAGTTTACAAGATGAAATTTGAACTCCTCCCCCATGCCACCCCACAAGAAGGCTCTAAACAACTTTTCTATCCTCTTTGCCACCCCCGCCGGTAAGAGAAAAAGAGAAAGGTAGTAAGTAGGAAGGTTGGAAAGAGTGCTTTTGATGAGAGTCAGTCTCCCTCCTTTTGATAAAATAATCTCTTCCAACCCGATAATCTTTTCTCTATCTTCTCTACCACCCCATCCCAAATACTCTTGGCTTTGAATGATGCCCCCAGGGGAAGTCCAAGATATTTCATTGGAAGAGATGCAATTTTGCAGCCTAATACCTCCGCTAAGGAATCTATATTGCTCACCTCCCCTACCAGAACCAACTCCGACTTCCCGAGGTTCACTTTGAGGCCCGAAACAGCTTCGAAACACAACAAAACTGCCCTTAAAGCTTGCATCTGGTCGCTGGTAGCATCACACAAAATTAACGTATCATCCGCAAATAATAAATGAGAAATGGAACTGCCATTACTATTGTTGTCCACTGAAAATCTAGCAAGAAATCCCCCCTAACAGCAGCCCCCATCATACGACTAAATGCCTCCATAAGAAGGACAAAAAGGAAGGGGGATAGCGGGTCACCTTGTCTTAGACCCCTTAAAGTCAGAAAAAAACCACATGATCTTCCGTTCATTAAAACTGAAAAGCGCGCAGTCGAAATACAATGTTTGATCCAAGCACACCACCGAACCCCGAAGCCACATCTTCTAAGCATATAGAGAAGAAATTCCCAGCACACATGATCGTAGGCCTTTTCCATGTCAAGCTTGCAAAGGACCCCTGGAGTGTCATCTCTCAACCGGCTATCCAAGCACTCATTTGCTATCAAAATAGAATCCAGGATTTGCCAGTCCCTTACAAAAGCATTTTGAGGTTTGGAAATAAGTTTGTCCATCACCAAGCTCATACGGTTAGCTAATACCTTTGAAATGATTTTATAGATCCCACCTACCAAACTAATAGGCCGGAAGTCTTTCAATTCATGGGCACCTACTATTTTTGGAATAAGAGCAATGAAGGTGGCATTTAGTGACTTCTGCACATGGAAGGTCCCAGTACCAACCAAAGTGGCATTTTTTATGTGGACAGCTGTACATGGGAAGCTCTTGACAATTGATAACCTACGAAAGCAAGGAATGATTTTCATGGAATGGTGCTACATGTGCAAAAGGAATGGGGAATCCATAGACCACTTACTTCTACACTGTGAGGTGGCTGGAAGGTTATGGGCTGGTATCTTTAACAGAGCTGGGCTGAGTTGGGTCATGCCTAAAAGTGTAGTGGATCTACTAGCATGCTGGAATAGGTCTCACCCTAGTGCTCATATGGCAGCAGTGTGGCGAATGATTCCCTTGTGTTTAATGTGGGTTATTTGGTTGGAAATGAATGATAGGTGCTTTAACGACAAGGAGCGTGCAACGGAAGATATCTGGAATTTTTTTGTTTTATCTCTTTTTCAGTGATTTTCTGCTATCATTTTGAGGGGTGGGAATATACATGAGTTTTTACTCTCTATGCAGCCCACTAGAATGTAATTAGGTGTCTTAACCTATATACTTTCTGTGTACTTAGGCTTTGCCTAATTTCATTCTGTTCAATAAAAGATTATTACTTATCAAAAAAAAAAAGTTCCTTTCATGAATTTATGCAGAAAGGACATAGATCCCCAACTCCCCCAAAATGATCATTATAACCACTGGTTTTCTCGTTTCTCAGATCATCGTTAAAACACGATACAGCCTAGGATGAGTTAATATCTGTTTGTGAACGGTTGACCGTAAGGTTTTTTGTCATATGGTTGATTGCACCATTTATTAGTTACTCCGGTGCTATATTTAGAAGCCTCAAAAGTTTATTGAAGTTTGGTTTATGATCATGAATAGCTCTTATTTTTTTTCTTTCTTTTTTCAGAAACCTATTATCAGATTTCAGAGTAGAAGGTATGGCCGGACATAATGGTTCTAGTGCAGTAGAGAAGAAATCAAGTGATCTTTCGAATGACATTCCAACCTTCAATGCTGAGAATCTGCAGAGTAACATGAAAACTATATATTACAGGTTTGTTTTGAGAACCTATTACCACATGGAGCCTGTCTAATTGACACCTGCTTTATAGATTGGATAATTGTAAAGACACGGGGCTTCACTCCTCTTGGCCATATATTTCAAGGAGCTGTGTGTTTGGAATTGTATCTTGTGTGGGAATAATCATTTTGCATTGTCCTTGTATGTGAATCTAAGCTATTTAACTTCCTTGCAGCCGGACTTTTCTGTCTATCATTGGCGGGGTTATTGCTGGAATTCTTGGATTCACAGGCTTGACTGGGTTTATCTTGTATTTCCTCATCATGGCCATCACTTCAGCTGGGCTTATAGCAAAGTCTGGGTGTTCAATTCATTCTTACTTTGATAGCTGGAACCGGGTGGTCCTTGATGGATTTTTTAGTGGGCTCATGGTATGTCTCTCTCTCTCTCTCTCTCTCTCTCTCTCTCTCTCTCTCTCTCTCTCTCTCTCTCCTTGTTGCTATAAATTTCCTGACCTGTTTGCATAGGGTTAACCTCTGCCAAAGGATTTCTTGTATCTAGAAAACATAGCTCTCTGCATCTTTCTTGTTGTTGAGTGTTTGAAACGTAGTTAGTCATAATGTAACACCCTAAGAGAGCCCCAAGTTACATATGGGCCTATATTCTAAAATGACTAGTCAATGATACAATTAGAGTTCTATCGGAATTATTATAAAAAGCAAGAACTTCTTTTTTCCAAAAAATGTAGGATCTCATACACCACCTATCATTACCACTCAGAATATGGTATCACAATCTTCTTGCCTATACTCCAAAAGGACTAATCAATGATACAATTAGAGTCTCATCGAAACTATTATAAAGAGCAAGAACTTTTTCTTTTCAAGAAATGTGAGATTTTATACACCACCTATCATTATCACTCAGTATAAGGTATCCACACGTAACAATTTGTGAATGTTTTGAATGTGTTGAATCCTTCTAGCCGGAAAGTAATATTGAAATATCTCCTATTCAAAAGGTGTTTGTATTGCTTATTTCTTTTCTTTTTTTCTTTTGAAACTTCAAGTGAGTGATGTTAGCTTTATGGAAATTACTGGTCAGTTATAAACTAATCCATTAGCGCAAAGGTATGTCCTGAATTATGCTTTTGAGTCTTTGGTTTGTTAGAAAGAGCCTTTTGTTTCCATCGCACAGCCATGTTGGTAACTGCCTGATCCATCTTGAATAATAGAAAACTGAATTTTCTGATTGAACTAAAATGCTTTTGTTTTGGCTGAGGATCAACAAAAAATGCTTGTCATCTTATTGAATAGCTTTTTGGGGATGTCACTCAAAAAATATTTACACATTCACCATTTTATGTATGTTCTGTGAAGTATTCATGTTTAACTTGCCAACAATGCGATGTTATTCTTGCTTTTTATTAACATTTTCTACCTTCCTTTTCTTTTGCAGTCATTCGTGCTATTCTGGACGTATCCTTTTCTCTATGTTGAGACACATCATAGTAATAACATAATGATAATGTTTGGCTTCAGTTGATGGTGCCAAAGGGTTATAAGCAAGTTCTCTTGCAAGAACCCAGCTCATGCCGATTAACATTGATAGAAATTGTCTCAAAATATGTTTTTTGTTTTGTTTTGTTCCACATGACGATCATAATTGGCAGGACCATCGTAAGATGACTGATATCTTACCAAAATTTGTCCATTAGAAACTTCCTCATTAACAATAATATTATTTCAACTCATTTATTCTAGTCATTGAATCATTTGGTAGAATGTCACTTTCATATCACCGTGCTATCCTTGACATGAGAAGTTTTGCCTACGACATCGTGCACATATTCTGAGATGGGGTTTTTTGCTTACGTTTGGAACGGACGTAAAGCTGTGATGCTGCTGCAGGGCCTGCAACTGCTGCTTGCTGCGATTTATTTACATTCCCCTGAGATTTGAAAATAGCTTAAACAATTTTGTATCAGTTTTAAACTATTTTGTGGTTTACTTTAGTTTACATTCTCTTTTCTTTCTCCTTCATAACTGTGCAAGTACCATTTGGCTGGAGGGAGATGTATTGGTGGTGTTTGTGTCACAAGAACGAAGTACCTGGCCAATGGACCGGTTTAATTCCATTAGCAATTTCCATTATTTTGTTTCAGCATGTTATCTGTACCATAGGATAGCAAGTGGGCTTGGACCCTTAGTTTTATTATCTTTTTATGCATTTTGTTCCGTTAGCTTGGGACCATGTAGGGGTCATCATGCTTATGTACAAGCCAAAGGCCTCTAGTGTTCATCATTTAGGCAAGGTCATTCTCAAATTTGACCTAATTTTCTTTCATTTTCTTGTGTTTTCTGCACATCCAGATACATTCCCTCGGGTGTGTTACAAATTTGTATTAAAATAAATTAGTCCCTGTATTATTATGGAAGAAATTCTTATATCCCTTGACAAAATAGAGCCAGTCGAACAAATATATGAAAATCTCAAATTCTTCAACATGTAATTGATGGATGAATGATTTTGAAGAAAAATTTAACCATCTAGAGCAACAGTTTTGTGCATTGTGGGAAGAGGAAAAACAAGCCAAGGAGGGTGATCTCGCAAGATTAGTCTTCCCTCTATTCTCAAAAGTTTGAAATTACTTTATCCACTTTTAGATCTCCTTTCTGCTTCAATTGTACTTAGCAAAATTCATGACATGGCTAGAAAAGTAGGAGTTCCAGTGTTCATAGCATACTTGGCACCAATCGCAAGGAACGTGACATCCTTGATTTCCTGGACACTAGATGGAAGTTTGACCCTACAGTGTTGATTTTCATTGTCTACTTTTTGTCCTCACTACAAAAGTCCAACCAAAGCTATTTCAACTCGTAGATCTCTCTCTCTCATTTCTTTGTGTAGAGCAAAAGAAAAAATCCTTAAAAAATGTAGTCATCCCATTCTCAAAAACTTTATGTTCTTTTTCAAGCCCAATCATCCCAACCTCAAACCTAAAAGCATGTTTGAGACCAAACATGCTTCTTTATAAGACCCAATCTCTTTTTCTTTCTTCTTCAATGGGAACAAGTTTTACTTCGGTCCCTTTCAAGATTGTTGCCCTCTACCTCTTATAATCTTCCTCTCCCTCTTAGGCATCGTGAGGCTCGTCAGCTTCAAAATCGAAAGGGAGTTTGAGTCCATGTTAGGCACCATAGGAACCTGTGGATACAACCTCTTCATCTTCCCCTTTCAAACACAAGGACCTCAGGTCCCCCTCCCTCCGATTAAACTCCAGTTCGCTCTAATTCTGGCTAACTTCCGTCGTGCATATACACTACACGAATAAGTTTTCTACCTCTCTCTCCAACTATAAAAGCCTACAACAAACCTTTAGAAAATAATAAAGTAATAGAAGTTGCTCTCTTTGAGGAGAGCTCCTACAAGAAAAGTGAAAGGGAGAATGAGAGAAAGATAAAAGTTCTTATACATTCTAGAATACTACTACAGGACAAAACTTTCAATACCTATATTGTAAGGAAATACAAAAATGAACAACACGATAAAAGAAAAGCCACAAGCCAACCACCCAAAAGCCAAAGGCCAAAGGCCAAAGGCCTGTCTGAATTCAGAATACGAACCAACTAAAATAAACTAAGGCCTACAAAGAGACTCCTACTATATATATAAAAAAACACACACACACAAACACTAAGATAAGATGGACAACTCATAAGCTCATGTACTCAGCCTAACTAAGATATATTTTTCTTCAATTGTAGTTGGCTTAGATCAGATCTAAGTACACAAGTCTTCTCTTCAGTCCTAATGCTTCCTTTTGTGACATCCCCACATGAAACTATAAGTTGATGTAGGTTTGTTACGACTCCTCCTTTCTTTAGAATACCTTGCCCACAAAGTGGAAAAAGTTCTCTTTCAGCCTCGAGTAAACCTCCCAAGTTGCATCATTTGCATCTTGTCCCTGCCATTGAATGAGCAACTCCACTCTTATGTAGTTCCTTATTTTGGCCATGCGATAGGTCAAGATCTCCTATGGTTCAAGCCTTAAGATCCCAGGGTGGTACACTAAGGGTAGAGTCGGCATGACAGTGGTTGAAGAACCAGATTTTCTCTTGAGTAGAGACACATGAAACGTAGGATGGATCTTGGAGGTCGGCAACAAATCTAAACGGTAAGCCACATTTCCTACTCTTTGTATGATTTGGGACGGCTCAAAATATTTTGGTGCAAGTTTGAGGTTCCTGCGCTGAGTCGTGGTGGTTTGCCAATAAAGTTGTAATCTTAAATAGACTCATTCACCCTCCGAACATTCTAGATCCCTTCTTCTTAGGTCTAAGTATTTCTTAATTTTATTTTGGGCCTTGTGCAAGTTATGACGGACTAAGTTTTTAAAATCTTATCACAAGCGAAGCGTTGCTTCCATAGTCTCTACATGGGTTATGCCAAATATATAATCCATCTATTTGGGAGGGGGTAACAATATAGGGCCTCAAAGGGGGTTAGTTTTGTGGACAAGTGTGGAGTGGAATTATACCACACTTTGCCAATTGCATCCAAAGTGACCAGTCTTTAGGTCAATATCTTGAAAAACATTTCAAATCATTTTTTAGGTTTTTATTTATCATCTCAAACTACCTATCTTTTTGTCCGTGATAAGAGATACTGACTGACATTTGAAACCCATAAAATTTGAGAATTTCTTGCCATGAATTGTTGGTAAAGGTCTTGTCTCAATTTGAGACTGGAGTTTGGAGAGCATGTAATTTGAAGATGTGTTTGAAGAACAAATTGGCTATTTCTTTGACTATATAAGGATGTCCAAGAGGTATTATATGATTGTACTTGGTTACTCTATCTAATACAACCAAAAGTCTATAGTGATTTGACACCACAACTGGGTAGGAATAAGTAGAGGTTGGAGTAACCCCCCAGGAAGGGTGTTAGGAATCCTAACTCTTTGGTTGAGGTCACAACCTCTGATAAATTGCTTAATTTCTTTCTTTAAGCCAGCCAAAACAAATTTTCCTTACCTTTTGTATAGTATTGTCATAACCAAAGTGTACACCCCATGGACTATTGTTGGATAGCTCCAATACCCTCTTTTTAAATTTTCTCATTTTGAGGAATATACAATTTATTACTGTACAATAATGGATCATCTGCCATAGAATATTTAGGTCTCAATTTAGTCTTCAAAAATAGTGAAATGAGAGATTTTACCCAAAGCTTAATAGCAAATGCAGCCTTGAGGCCATATAGCCACTCTATTGTAGGAAATGTAATCGACATCAAAATCAACTCTACTTCCTGGCCTTTTCTGGACAACATATTCGCAACTTGATTTTCTGTCA
Organism: Platycarya longipes; assembly: GCA_036559045.1. NCBI lineage: Eukaryota > Viridiplantae > Streptophyta > Magnoliopsida > Fagales > Juglandaceae > Platycarya > Platycarya longipes. Next base: position 25,683,023 of record CM071790.1, on the reverse strand, counting down.
CCTTATACTCCACAACAAAATCATACCAAATACTTTAGAAACTCATTTTTTTTGCATAGGAGTTCTAACTCTTTGATCAATTATATACCTAATTTGTTGATCAATTTTGATCATGAAGGTTCTTCCCAAAATGTTAGGGTCTCCACATAACATTGCCTGAAACAAGGGCACAAAGCAATTTTTATGGGTAGACAGTAGTAGAGATCTTCCTTTCAAAGCATTGTTGAATAAGGTTATAGGCCTTCCCCCACTACATTAATACTGTTAAGATATAAAATAAATAATAAAATTTATCTTTTTTCATTAGATTAAGTTTTGGAGACAAATGATGATTTTATATAGTATCAGAGCAGACATACTGGGTTCGAATCCTAAATCTACACTCCACCTCCATTTAATTAGATATTTCATGTATTGGATCACCCAATGAGGGAGCCCAATGAAGGAGAGTTTGGCCCACACATGATGGAGAATATTAAGATCTAAAATAAATAATAGAATTCATCTTTTCTCATCAGTCTAAGATTTTCGGACAAATAATGTATGTACCTGATGCATCATACTCAATAGTGAAGGGTAATGTAAAGTTAGGTAGTGCAAGAACTAGAGGACATGTGACAGTGCCTTTTAACTTGTGAAATATCACTTTAGCTTCTTCACTCAAAATAAATTGTCCTTCCTTAACATCCTTGTTATAGGATTAGAAATTTCACCATAAACTTTTATGAACCTTCAATAATACTTTTTCAAACCCAATAACTCCCTTATCTGCTTAATAAAACTAGGTAGTGGCCACTCTCTCATAACTTGTGATTTTTTTGAATCAACCTGAATCTCCTAAGACAAATTAAATGCCCTAAGTAGCCAATTTTCTTGCACCCAAAACTAAATTTGGAATGTTTGGCATATAATTGGTGATGCTTTAGGATTTCAACAATCACTCATAAGTGCTCAACATGATCAGCTTCAATTTTACTTTATACTAGTTTGTCGTCAAAATATAAGAAGAAACTTTCTCTAAAAGGGTTGAAACACCTTATTCATTAAATTCTAGAAGATCGATGGGGTATTAGTTTGCCTAAAGGGCATAACTAAAAATCCCTAGTGACCCTTATGAATCCTAAAAGTCATTTTGTGCTCATCTTCAAGATTAACTCAAGTTTATGATATCCGGATCTTAAGTCCAGTTTAGAAAAAACCATCGCTTCATGCAACTCATCCATTAACTCCACCACCGGAATAGGGAACTTATCCTTGATGTTGACTCATTTTCCTATAGTCTATACATGACCTTGACTTTCCATTCGTGTTCTTTACCAACAACACTAGGGATGAGTAAGGGTTTTGGTTGGGCTATATAACCCCGAAGCTAGTTATTCTTGAACTATCTTTTCAATCTCATCTTTTTAAAAATACAGGTACCTATAGGTCTCGGGAAAATGGGTTTGCTATTTGGAATTAAATTTATGGCATGGTCATGGGTTGTTATGGGTGAAAGGCCCTTAGGTTCTTCAAATACTATTGTAAACTGTTACAAAACTTCTTGTATGCCGATTGATATTTCACTGTTTTTCTCTTCACATTCCCTATCTTCACCTCCAACACTTGTAAAAGTACTCATTTTTTTTCAGCTTATTGAATTTGTTGAGGGAATCATCTTCAATCAACATAGAGTCTGTCAACCCATGCAACTTCACTGTATTCTCACTAATAGAAAAAATAATTGCTAATTTGTGAAAGTCCCACAACATTGCCCCCAAATTTTGGAGCCATTGGATTCCAAGAATCATGTCACATCTCACCAAGACTAGCACATGAACCTTCACAGAAAAAGTTGTTGTCCCTTGAATTTTAACCTTGACCCCCTAAGCACTTCCCTTGACTAAGGATTACTTCCCAACTTACCATTCTTACTTGAAACTTCTCAACTAAGTTGAATGAAAGTCTTACTTTCTCTAACACTGTTGGATCTAGTAAATTGTGTGTAGATACAGAAAACCCCAATTTTTCTCATCACCCTCATGATCTTGGGGTTTGTGACCTTGTTAATGCATAGAGAGAGATATCTGGATTTTCATTACCAATGACTATCAATACTTTCTTCACTAGCTCGGCTACACCTTCTTTCATTCCACCTTCACCCTTTTTTTTCAAAGAGCACCTCTCCTAACAGGTCAAGTTTAGGATCCTGACATTTATGTCCTATATTCTATTTAGCATCACAATAATAGTATAAACCCTTATCTCTCCTATCTTTCATTTGTTGTTGGTTTATTTTTTGGATTTAGAGGTTTGGTTTTGGAAACTATTTTGCTGGTTTCTCTTAAGGGTAGGTTTGATTTTTTCAGTATACCATGGTTAGGAGAATAGACCAGCCCATATATGTTGTATTTTTTGGCTAGGTCTAGGTTCTCCTCTTATATGTTGACTACATTATAGCATAATTTTAGTTTGGTGGACTGAACATCTTAATAGTAAGTCTGATCTCATCATGCAGCCCACTAAGAAAACAAGTTAATTTATATTGGTCAGATGGGCCTTTTAACCTATTGGAAAGAGTTTTGAACATATCATTATATTCTTCAAATGTTCTTTTATGTTTTAACTGAGTAATAGATTACATAGGGTCATGGTAGTCATTTGATCCAAACTTGACCAAAAGTGCCTTGATAAAACATCTAGTCAATCATTTTTTTGACTCCTCAAGGTCTCGGAACTAGGTTAAGGCTCTTCTTTCCATGTAAAAAGTTGCTAACTTTAATTTGTGATATGGTAGGGTATTTTGAAAAGTGAAAAATTGTTCTGCCTTATAGATCCAACCAGCTAAATCTTCTCTATGGAAGATTGTAAAATCGAGCCTAACAATCATTCCCTACACATCACCTCCCTGCCTTAGGCTTGCTTCAGCTTCTAGAAGGTGTCCCTCTGTGTTGACCCACCAAGGCTAATGTTCTAATTTTTCTTCTACAATTCTAACGTGATACAAAAAGTTGCTGAACAAAAGATTCATTTTGCCTTTTTAGGGCAAACATCCCAATTTCCATGTTGTATTGAGCTTGTAGGTTTTGGTGTTATGTGTCTATGGATTTATTTAGGGCATTAAGACCATCTTAAAGCTACATTAGTCTTGTAACTTCCACTTCTTAGATAATGATAAAGACTGATGTTTCTCTGATACCACGTTGTAACAAACCTCTATGAAATAATAAAGTAACACAAGTTGCTCTCTTGAGTGGAGCTTTCCAAGAAAAGTGAGAGGGAGAATAAGAGAAAGAGAAAGTTCTTGAACATTCCAGAATCTTGCTACAAGACAAGATTTTCAGTAGATATATTGTAGGGATATACATAAATAAACAACATGATAAAAGAAAGGCCATGGGCCAACCACACAAAGACCAAAGGCTTGTCTGAATTCAAAATGCAAACCAACTAAAATAAAATAAAGCCCACGGATAGACTCCTTGTCATCTACTTAACAAAAGCTAAGACAAGAAGGCACACTCATGAGCCCATGTACTCAACCTTATTGAGATAGAATTTGCTTCAGTTCCAGTAGAAATAGATCAAATCTAAGTACATAAGTCTCCTCTTCAGTCCATGTGCATCCTACTATGTCGTCCACATGTAAAACTCAAGTTGAGCTGGGATTTGTTAGAAAGTCCTTCCAAGATAGTTGACCACGACCTGCTCATCGTCGATGTTGGCGTCAATATCAGGTATTTGGACCACTTAGGAAAGACTAAATACCTCATCGCATTAAAGAAATTAGGTAATACTGGCATTGGACAGCCATATCCTTCTCTCAATGATATAATGGGTATCTATTTGAAGTTAAGGTGTGTTTTTCTTGAAAAAGTGATTGTCTCTTTGAATTTGTGTAATCTAAATGAGGAAGATGTTGTTGAAATTCTACGAAATTTAGGAGATAGAATTTTGGAACATGTTGTGATTGTGAATCCAAATAGGGAGATGATTCTTAATGAAAAGTTTAGAAAGTACAGGAAATTAGTTAGCATAGAGAATCTATTTAATAAAATGCTTGAAAGATGGTTAAAACTTGATGATTCACGTTCTCAATCTTACTTAGTTGTTGAAGTTTATCATGACTGGTTCAAATGCTTTTAGTTGATAGACTTTGAAGGAGACCTTTATTACGTGGTGTTATATTACTTGCATTAGAAGAGGTTACACCTTGGTGGAAAAGTCAACATATGTGGCGTTTCTATTTTAAATCTACTATTGTGGTGTGTTCATTTTGGCTATGATGTTGGTGTTGCAATTATTGGCTCAACATACATGAGGGATCTATTATGAAGCCAACACTTGGTGGTATGACCTCTAAAGTATTTATTCTTGATCTACTGTGAAGCCAACACTTGGTGGTATAACCTCTAAAGTATTTATTCTTTGTGTGGAGGTACTTGAATTAATTGAACGGAGGCACTTGAATTAGTTGAACAGTCATGAAACATTAATGATATTTATGGAAATACAAAGTTATATTTTGGTCCTACCGGTTGCTTTCTAGGATTCCTAGTCTATTTGGTAAATTTTTTAATCATTAAGCAAGAACTTTATAGGAGTTTTTTTAATTTCTCTAAAGCTTTTTATTTCTATTACAAACCTTTTTGCATTTCAAAAATTAGAATAATGAATTTTACAAAAACTTCAAAACTAATTCCTATTATTATGCTAAAAATTTAAAAATAATTAAAATTTTATCTTAGACCCCAATTTATATTGAGCTGTTATTGTAAATATGAGTTCTGCTAGTAATATCCTTTTGGCAAATTTAATAAAAGAAGAAGAAAAAATGAAAAATATCTGACTTAAGTTTAAGTGAAAATGACCAAGAAAATTTAGTATAATGATCCACAATTAACAAATAGTATCTAAATCCATTTCTTGATAAAAGAGGAGTCGGGCCCCAAACATCGGCCTAAATTAATTCTAAAGGCCCATTTAGATGAGTTAAACTTTTATGGAAAGGTAGTTGTTGTGCCTTTGAGAGTGGGCAATTTGGGCAAGTGTAGTAGTCGACACTTGGGAAATAAGGCAAACAATTGAAATACAAAATATTAAAAACTAAATCAAGAGATGGATGACTCCGGCGTTTGTGCCATTGATCAACGTATGTTCTTTCATCGAGAGTTGCAGACAGAGGATAAGAGAATAGAGGAGGAGGAAACCGATAGAGTTCGTCACGGAGGGGGCCACTGATGAGGAACCTCTTGGTCGGTCAATCCTTGACATAAAAATAGTTTACATGAAATTCAAAAAGCAGCTATTGTCAGTACAAAATCAAGAGACAAAAATTAGATTTTTTGTGATAGCAGGGACATGAAGTAAATTTTTGATATGGAAAAAAGATGAGTTAAAGAGAAAAGAAGAGTCACCAATGTTGTTGATGAGCAACCCGTGCCTATTACCCACTCAGATTTGTTCATTGCCTGAATATGGTTCGGCCGTGAGGTTAAGCTGAGAGAGGTCATGTATTATGTGGTGGGTGGCAGCCGACTTGGGGTACCATGTTGGGTCGGCTATAGGACATGGTTTGGTGTAATGAGCAGAGAATGACCATGGTGGTTCATGTTGGTAAGCATGGTTGAATCGACAGTGGTATTGGAGAGTTGTATGTCCTGGTTTTTGACAAACTTGTAATATAGGGCAATTTGGGTTGGGGGATTGGGATGGTTTTAAGTAGTTTGGGGAGTTGGAAAATCGGCCTCTGTTAAAGGGTCTAGTGCGACCGCAGCTATACCTATTGCCCTGATAGTTGCCTCTTCCTCGTTGATCACGAGTATTTCCAATTGTCAAGTTCACAAATGGTGTAAAGGGAGTAAGAGAGCTAGTCATGCAAGAGGTGTGGGAGATTCTGCTTTCATGAATAAGAAAGAGGTGATAAAGTTCTTGAGAGATGATAAGCTCGATTCTGGTTGTAATAGAAGTAACAAAGGACTAATACTGAAGACCAAGACCATTTAAAAGGTAAGTCACAAATTATTTATTAGAAATGGGACTACCAGTGGTGAAGAGGGTGTCAGAAAGCATCCGAACTTTGCTGAAGAACTTATAAATTGATTGTTCACTTCAAGACAAATTGGTAAGTTGGAATCCAACTTGGAACCCTTTTGCTTGGGAGTGGTAACTGAACATTGACATAAGGGAGAGCCATAGTTCTTTGGAGATTCCAGCGGAAATTATATGGCCAACAACAAATTTCGTAAGGGAGAAGTATAAGTTACATAGTTCTCTGAATCTTTGATTTGAGTTTTGCCAAGAGAGATATGCAGGATTCGGTTGTGGTGGAGAATCTGAGGTTGCGGGAAGGAGTTTTGGGGGTATGGTTTGTGTGCCATTAACAAAGGAAAAAAGGTCCTGACTACGCAGGTAAGTCGAGATTTGGACTTTTCATAATAAATAGTCATCAGAATTTGATTTGATAGAGACAATATGAGGGAAAGATGAAAGGAGGGAAGGAGAAGGGGAAGGGAGAGTATTATGAGAAAATAATTATTCCAAAAGAAGATAAGAAAATAAGTATTATGAAAACTCTTCAAACTAATGTAAAAGGTGAATTTTGTCCACTAACTACGCTTTGCAAAATCTTGGCATCCTACATCGTTTCTCATGCCCACGCACATACCAACAAAATGAGTTCATTGAACGAAAGCACCATCATATAGTGGAAATTGGGCTCACGTTGTTAACCCAAGCCTCTTTTCAATTTTCATTTTGGGATGATGCATTTGAAACAGTAACTTATTTAAGAAATTTGCTTCTCACTCTGGTTCGCAACAACAAATCATCATACTTCACTATTCATCACAAACAACCTGATTATTCTTTTTTTTTTTAATTTTTGGATGTCAATGTTGGCCCAATTTAAGGCCATACGGTCGTCACAAATTCAATTATAGATCCACACACTGTCTTTTCCTTGGGTACAATACCTCTCACGTGGGGTACAAATGCCTTGACCTCAAAACAAATCACCTCTACATTTCTCGAGATGTCCTATTTGATTAACATAAATTTTCCTACATGAAGCCCATTTCCATTTCCCTTTCATCCCCGCCCAATTCACCTTGTTTCCTTCCCAGTCTTTTCTCTCACTGGCCCATACATATTAGGCCCACCTCCCTCACTTCCATCTCATACTTATCCACATCACACACAAACCTTACCACCGCAGCTCATCATCTCTACCGGCCCACCAACCTCTCATACCATATCTTCTTTACATCCTATGAACTCATCTCCCATACTTCCTAGTCCAAATACTTTTTTCCTAGACCAATCCTCCCCTTTATCTTCTTCTTCACCAATTCCTTCATCTTCTCCAGCTAAACCCTTGGTCGCATCTTTTCCATCTCTTCCATCCTCCACATGTCTTGTTCTTGTTCAGTCACCCATTATCACAAGGTCTAAGACTAATTCCTTTCGACCTCAGGTCACCACTGATGGAACCATACCCTACCCATCTTGGACTTGTCTCATTTATACCAAAACAATACCTAACGAACCCCTCCTCTTTTACCTTAGCCTTAAAACTTTTAAAGTGGAAAGTTGCCATGACCCGCAAGTATGATGCCCTAGTTCAAACCCAGACCTAGACTCTTGTTCCCCCTCAGTATGCCTCTAATCTCGTTGGTTGAAGGTGGATATTCCCTGCCAAGTTACACACCAATGGTTCAATTGAAAAGAGGCAAGCTAGAATCATGGCCAAGAGATTCCATCAACAACCCGAAATCAACTATATAGAAACCTTGAACCTTGTGATTATACCCACCACCATATCTGGTTAGTTCATTCCATTGCTATTGCTCAAAATTGGTCTCTATGGCAAATTGACATTCGAAATGCTTTCCTTCATAGAAGGCTCACTGAGTTTGTTTTTATGCAACAACCTCCTAGCTTTGTTGATACAAAATATCATGTTATGTATGTCAACTACACAAAGTCATTTATGGCTTAAAACATGCACATCGTGCCTGGTTCTCTCAACTGAGCAAATAATTGTTGAATTATGGCTTTTCGGTGTCTGGAGGGGATTTGTCCTTGTTTGTTTTACAGAGACTTGAATTATGTTTATTTACTCTGGTTTACGTTGATGACATAGTAATTACCTCATCTTCATCAAATGCATTTGACATGTAATCTTGGTCGAGCATTTCCTATTAAAGATTTAGGTTGTCTTTCATATTTTATTGGTTTGGAATTGGACTACTTATCGAATGAGACGCTGCTTTCCCAATGTAAATACATTGCTGATATTTTTAAGAAAACCAACATGCTTGAAACTAACCCTATTTCTTCTTCCATGACTGCTTCAAACAAATTGTCCAAGTTTGACTCACCCTCCTTTAACAACCCTACACTATTTCAAAATGTTGTTGGCAGCATCCAAAATTTGTCCTTAATCCGACTAGATATTGCTTACTCTGTGAATAAGATATGTCAATTTATGCATGATCCTAAAGTAACTCATTGAACTACTGTAAAACAAATTCTAAGATATTTGGAATTCTCCATCAATCATGGTTTTACATTAAATGTCTACTTGGATGCTAATTGAGCTAGATGTCCCGATGACTAACGCTCTACAAGAGGCTTTTGCATCTTTTTGGATAATCACCTCATTTGTTGGGAGTTCTCACAAGTAACAAACAGTGGCAAGATCAAGCACTAAGGTTGAGTATAAATCTCTTGCCAAAACTATTGCTGAACTAATTTGGCTCCAAACCTTGATTAAGGAACTCAAGTTCCCTATCCTAAAACCACTTGTCTTATGGTGCAACAAATTGGATGCCACTTATCTCACTTCTAATCTGGTTTATCATTCCGGTACAAAGCACATGGACGTTAACTTCCATTTTATACGTGACCGAGTTCCTGCCAAGAGTCTTCAAGTTCTTTTTTGTAGCAGCAAAAACCAGTTAGTTGACATATTTACTAAGCCACTTGCTGCTGATCGCTTCTCTGTTTTGAAGGCGAGTCTCAATGCGTTGGACACTCCATTGGACTCGAGGGGCATATCAACATAATCTCAAGAAATTTATCACAATAGAAAAATAAGATGGTGAATTCCACCGCAGCCAAATCACAAGAAATAGAAACCTAAAAAATATTCTAATGACGATTAAAGTTGTTATTTGTCTAGCTATTATAAACAATATTTTTAATTCTTATTTTTTTGTTCTGTCATGTTCCTATTAGTTTACATTGTAACAGTTTGCCTATAAAAGGCAAGGATTATCAATGAAGAATACATGCAAGAGAGCTCATTACTCTGCAGCATCACTATTATTGCCTTCTATTTTCTTTTCTATTTTTAATTAAACAACCTTGAATTTGGCTATTTAAGTTTATAATTACTTGAAGGTACGGAACATTGTATATTGTTAATTTCATCTACTTTCCTTCGTATCTAATTATTTTTTATGTAGGATTCGAGACAGATGATACTGAACTGTCAGATTGCACGTTAATAGCGCTGAAATACTATGAGTTGGCAGATTAGCACAAAGGTGCAAGTAATTGTGATATTTTTTGAATTGAGATAATTTTGAGTACATTCCAGTATTTTGACTATAACTTTAACTACGAGTATCAGAATCGCACATAAAATCCTAATTCGAAAAGAAATTTTCGGCCCGCATGTTGTGGCCACTCAACTACACTCAGAATCTGTTGTTTTAACCTCAAATTCTACTATTCTCCATTTTGAATGCCTATTTTTAGTTATTTTTATAATGTTTCATTTGTCAATTAGGAAGTAATTTTGAATTCGATTTTGGCTAGATTTCTAGTAAAATACTTATTTTATTTATTATTTCATTTTGGCAAGTTCGGGATTTTTCTATTTTTGGCAAAACTTTGATACAGACGAATTTTGATTATACAGTCCAACTTGTAAATTGATTTTGGAGATTGTTTGATTTTACAATATTCAGTTGAACTTTAGAGGCGTTTGTTAGAGTTTTTGGGCAATTTCTTGTGTTCTTCCCTATGAATCATCTATTAGAACTAACCTGCAAAATAATCACTATTTTGTCCGACATCCATTTCACAATTAGTTTATGAACAGAATTAAAAAAAATTAACAATTTTCCCATTGCACGACTAGTTACTCAGAAGAGGAGCTTGAGTTTTGACAACGTCGGAGAGGTTTTTAGTATCAAAAATGATGGGGAGAAGCCACATCCAAGAGCACTCACTCACATGAACAATGATATGTACTGTTCATGTCACTGTTCATGTGAGTGAGTACTTTTGGATGTGGCTTCTCCCTAGCATGTCTCTTTTAGTATTACCAAAGACAAAGGAGTATAAAAGTAAAACACATTTTTTTAAACATAAAGCTGAAAGTAAAACACTAGAGGCTGCTACTGCTGTGACCCCTTTGTAGATAACATTCTTGATCGATTTTAAATCAGAGCAAGCTCTATATATTTTTATTTTACTTTTACTGGTTCTGCTAATAATACAAGTGCAAGTGGGTATTTCTGCGGTCCTTGGTGTTAAATGCCTCATCCATCATTAAAAAAAAGGGATTAGTGCAGTAAATCTTACATATCAATGCAGGCTTTTTAACAACAGAAATTAATTAAGAAAACAGAGCCATAACACATTTGATATAACTGGTACATTGCACTTTCTAATCATTTAACTATAGGGCGGCAAACTAATGTGACAATAGGGGGGGAAAATGGCTGGAGTTTATATCCCTCACCCAACTTCTCTTTCTCTCCTAATAAAGATGTCCTAAAACCTATTTCTACCAAGATATGCTCTCCTCCCTTACCTAACCGTGTGACATTCTGCAGAATAATTCATTTTCGAACTGGTTTTTGCTATGGAGAAAGTTTGGCAGTAGACCATTGCGCTCACAGAATTGCGACAGAATCCAGTGGCCCGCGGTGCTATTAGCTATATTTACATATTTTAATCAAACCTGTGCATTGTACGAGTATCAGTTAAAGACTTGACACCCCAAACCATCAATGAAACAATAACTGAGAAATAATAACTACAGGGTTCAAACCGAATATATGACCCTACTCCAGTTAATTCAGCTGGAGGCACTGTTGAAACATAACAAAAGAGAAATCAAGTACGCAAGGAGTATACACAAATAAAAAACACAACGTTATGGCATTGGGCTTTCAGGGGTGGACAGCAGATAAGGCTTGAAAAGGATCTTAAGCTGACACAAAACTACTAATTCTTCAATCAAAAGATAAGCGAGACTTACCAACAATTGGGGGACTTTCAGGAACACAAAAGACAACGAGTATAAAACAACTGAGGTTATTACTGCTGTAATCATGTTGTTTAGAAGGCGCTTGCTGTCATTTCTGGGCACAAATGCTATTTTTAATGTATTTGTCAGTTGAAAGAGTCTGTAAGATATCTGCAAGAATGCAAAGAATTCTACCTTCAGCTACACCACATATTTTCATAATTTCAAAGCATAACATATTTTACTTACTGCAATGTATATGGAAGTGGTGAGCATAAAATTCAACAATGTGGATAGTTTGGGGTCAGAGAAAGCAAAAATTTTGGCTGACCATCTGGAACACCGGATCTGTTCAATGGAAACCATTGTAAGAAAGAATTGCATATGCATGTGAATCGATGAAACAAAATAAAAAAATGAAAAAAAAAAAAACTTCTTCACATATGTATAACATGTGAACCTTCCCTTAAAAATAGAAAACCATAGTTTGATCATGTGCCAGACACTTAAAACAAAGCTTCACTGGAATAATATATATTATATTCTTTCATTCAAAATACAGAAATTGAAGTGGGACACATTAGCTTCTGGTTTAGCTAGGACCCTCGAGAATACAAAACAAAGATAAGAAGCCTGTCCATGGAATTAGAGGTGCCAAAATATCAGCTGTAGGCTAGTACCAAGCAGTTTTTCAGTGTGCATTCACCATAATTTGCAATTGAGAACTCTACTTGCAATCCAGTGTGGAGAACAAACCTACCACACACTGACATAGCAGAATTTGCGTAAGAGATTTGAGTTTTAAACTTCTTTCTCAAATCAAGTTCTGCCATATCAGCAGTGCAGAGGATGTGATCTCCACACTGGCTTTCAATTAACAGTTATGTTAATATTAGTAGAATTTTTCTTTGCAATTAACAGCAACAGTTATCCTTAATATTAGTGACAGTACAACAAGCAGGCATTCACAGTTATGAGCATCATAATACCTTAACCAGATGTGGATTTGGGAGATGTAGGTCTCTAGAGTTATCTTTCCAAGCCATCTGGAAACCAAAGAAAACAATTCACATATATTAGTTGAAGATAAATAACTCATAATGAGCGGAAAAGCTCACAGGAACTCTTTAAACTTAAAGAAATGGAGAGGCTGCAGTATGGATACAACTTCTATATTAGATTAGATCAACAACTTATGGATTAAAATAACAGCTGCTTACGCAAAAAGTGTCAAACTGTAGCTACGAAAATGCTGGGTGACATTCCGCAAACTTATGTAGACTGATAAAGAATGATACATTATCAACTAGCAAAATGTCATGAAATCTACAAAAAGGCAACATATTTCAGTAAATATTTGCATACGTTATTGGAATCCATGAGGTATATGGATGGTATTTGTTGTAAGTAATCTTATCTAGCTTGTATACATGCTGGAACCACAGATATCCCACCTAGAAATCCAGAGAAACAGTTGCATGAGTTGAAGATTTAGAGAATAGGGTTTTGTATACTATAATATCATTATAAATTTCTACCATTGAAGATATGAGAGCAACAGCTATTTTTATGGTTATTCTGCGCTTCACTTCTGTTTCTTCAAGCTTCTCCATCCACCTTTCAATCTACAATAATTCATGCCAAATTAGTATCCATTAGCTCAAAAGACAGGCAAAAGAAAAGAAATGTTTAAAGCTCAATTTCACCAAAAATTAAAGGGAAATATAAAAAAATTTTGGAGGGGAGGAAAGAAATAAGAAAGTTGGACGAGATTGCATTAGAACTTACAGTTGGATGATAATAAGCATATATCATCCCAATTATCCATATGTAGCGATCAAGGCCTGAACGGAAATGCCACTCATGCAAGCGGGGCAGCTGTGATTTTGAAGGACTTGAGTCAGTGTATCCTGCAATGATTTAACGACTCGGTCAGCATGACCTGAAATGTTCTAGCAGAGAATATGAAGTTCTGACAGTTACTAACCAAGAAGGATGTAAGTGGGCTCCAAACCACTTCAAACACTCCAGGTACTTCCCGTACTAGGATAACTAGCAAGAAACAGGCAATGATTTTTACAGCAATGACTGACCCAATCTCATTATACTTGTTCAGAATACCAAGTGCCCCATAAACCATGAGCGTGAAAAGGGTGTGCATGGGGCAGATGTAATATAGCATGTAACTGTTGCTAAGGACAATGCAGGCAAATAATACCAAGAAATTAAGCCTCCACATCATCTGCTCCAAAAATATAAGAATATTACAATTGAAAGCAAATATGTATGAGGTTTTCAAAGAAGCAACTTTTGACATTTGGGGGACTGAACCTGTGCAAATCTTGTGAGACTGAAATCTTTGCGAACATAATAATATGAAAAGTTCCCAAATCCAGTCATCCACACATATGCAGCAATAAAAACTCGGATAGCATTATAGATTTCTGTTGCAGCAAAGTAATGATACATCAAAAAAAGCACCTGTAACATAGAAGAGATAAGAGATCCCCAACAATCACACACGAATGGAATTTGACTGAACTGACAAGCAAGTAGAATATACAATCACATGAAGTCTAGACTCTAAACAGCACAACATAGAAAGTTTTATGCACTTCAGTCCATATATATTGTTTACATTACGAAACACCAAAATGGATTGTTATAGTGGTAGAAGTGTGCTTCACACTGCATTTTGCATTAGTAGCTTAATGGTTTTAGGTGGGTATGCCCAAATCAACAACCAAAAAACTCTTCCATGCTCAAAGCTTTTACCCTTTTTATAATCAAGCATATTTTTTAGATTGAAATTTTCAAAAAATAGGAACATCATTTGAAAGTACCAGCTAACCTGCATCCAACCTCTCCACTCTTCAGTTTGATGCCTATTTAAATAAAGTATTGATTTCCCTGAGAATGGAGACTTATCATGATGTATCTTGAAAGAAGTTATTGCCGAAACTATGATAAGGAGGAAGTAGAGAAATAAGAATAGATCCCAATTGTAGTTCTGCACAGACAGTTAATAGTCAACAGGAAAACTCCATCAGCAGCCAACAGGAAAACTCAAATACTAATACTCAATACAGATGCAGTACATTAAATTTGAACAATCAAGAATTCAATGAACTTTCAAAACAAAAATATTCATATTTTTGCTTTTGCTTGCAAATCTTTATTACAAATTTAAAAGAACACCAAACTTCCCAGGTAGCTCTAGTAGACAGAATTTATAAATCATTGAGTTTAAAATATAATGTACACAATTTAATAAATAATGGTACCACGAATGTGGTGGCAGTGCCTCCATAAAGTGTAAAGACACTTATGGAGGCACTGCCACGCTTCACAAAACTAAATGTGATGCGTAGCACTAATGAAAAGTAATTGCAGCGGCTCTTACTATGATTAAATGTTTGTTGAGCCACACGCTTCACAAAATGCAAATGAAAACCCTATATGGAATTAAGTGTATATGTATATATATATGTAAAGTAACCTGATAAAACCATCAACAGCGCCTTTTTTGTTGAGCCAAAGAAATCCGTACGATCACACAAGTAAAAGTAAGCCATAAGAAGAACAAATTCGAATCTGTAAGAGAGAATCAGAGAAAAGAAAAAATAAAGTCAAAATTCAGTCAGCATGAAGAAGATATATCTTGCATTTCAGCTAAAGAAGTAATTTGCTCACATAGCTCTAAGTGTCAATCGATTTTCAATCAAGAAAGGCTCATCCATCAAGAGGAACCTAAAAGGGTAATGTAAAACGATGCATGTAAGTTTATATGCTCGAGTAATCATAGATTGGAAAAAAAAAAAAAAAAATTGTCAACTTTAAGGATCCCAGATTGTCTTTAGAAACCTGAAAAGAGGAGTTGTAGTGGACGAACTTCGAGATTTAGGAGAGCCTGATTGTAGACCTCCACCCTCTAATAGAACAGCTCTATCATCTTCCTTAACTGTGCCATTGCCCAATTCAGCCAAATTGACGTCGGAGTACCTTCTAGTAGAAAAGAAATTTGAATTTCATTACTTCCCCAAAATTATTTCTTTTCCTTTTCATTCTTTACCGAAAGAAAGCATTGTACTTTGAAAAGAATCATCGTCTAATATCTCTTTACCTTCTCTCTTGAGAATTTGATATTTCATTCTTATTGGAAGATATAAAAAGTCCAAGATTACTTGGCAGGAATGCATGTTTATATACATATTTGTGCATTCGTAATATATATTAATGTATCATTAAAAGATTTCCCCTGCTCCACAGCTGAAACAGAGCCTCTTCTTCTCTCAACCTTCTTTCTTTCTTTGAAAGAGACTACCCTTTTTCCAATATCGCAATTATTCAATCTCCGAATTTATACATTTGTGAAAGAAAAAAAAAATTGCAGAAAATATGAGCATAACTTGAGAGCTGAGTAGGTTGAACAATGTACACAACTCCCAAAGTAACATACTAGTATAAGGTTATAAAAACTCGATGATAAGCTCATAAAAGAGCTTTCAAAATTCCTGCATAGAAAATATATGTTGAGAATTTTCCTGTAAGCATGGCTAGATTCCTACAATCAGGAGCGGAACTGTGTAGATGCTTCCCCCCAACCCCCCAAAAAAAGGTATATCTTTAAAATATTTGTGATTTCCCCCAACAGCCAAACACCCAGCCGAAAGTAGCATGTTAATTTCTAAAAGTCTAAATCTATTATCTTTGTTCATATACTGACACACCATCTCCACTAGCCAAAATAAGTTTAAGTTTCTTTTCCTTTGACTAAATAACAAAACAACTCTCTTTTATCTCTCTTCCACTTTTTTTTTTTTTGTTCTTCTTGCCCTTTTTGTTCTTCCCAGCATGGAGAGTGCTTTGGAATTGGAAAATTATACGATCGTTGGTTTGCTGGTAGCCATGGTGGAGGAAAATGAAGTCCGGTGGAGCTCAAATGAGAGATGGCTTTAAAATTTTAATTTGTGTCTATATAGCTAGTTCCATCAATTCCTGTTCATCCCTACCTATGACATACTTTGTCAATTCCCCGCCCCCTCCACACACACCAAATCCTAGTTTCGTCCCTGCCTAGTGCCTACAATTGAAAAGATTCTCCAACTCACAGTTTGGCAGCGACTGAATTTTTCTTGTACTCCAAAAACTCGGAATATATCCAAGCTGCAATTAGAGGTATGATTCCAAGAAGAAACGACACCAGCAATGACAAGAAAATGAAACAAACATATGATACTACTCACACTAAAAGCATAAAGAAAACTATTGCCATCTAGGGAAAAAACTAACAAAGTGAAAACTAAAATGTCGAGAGTAATGGTATACAGTATCAAGCAAGCATCGTTCAGCAGCCACCGCTCAAGCACTCAAAAACCATAACAAGATCTGGAAAAAAAAAAAAAAAAAAAGAGGAAGCAGCTAACGATCACCATTTTCGATACGAAAAGCGAAGAGAGCCTTGTTAAAAGAAATTCACAGAAATTCGAGCAGAAAATCGTCCATAAATTCCAGGAGAGAGAGAGAGAGAGCGAGCTGTCGATTGATGTGGAGAGGAGGGTATCGTGGTCGTGGTGTGGGGAAGGGAGCGAATGTATATGTCGGGGTAGCCGAGCGAGACGGAAATATATAAACACTATTCATATATACGAAATCTTTCAGCGCGAAGTTGAGAAAGCGCCATTTCTCCTAAGTTCCTAACTCATGTGCCGCTGCTACTGCCATTCATACGTACAATATTTTTTAATAGATTAATTTTATATTCTACACCATCATTTTATTTTTATTTTTATTTTTATTTTATTATATAAAATATAATAGATCTTTATCATTATTTGTTAGATAATAAACAAATATTTAATAAAATATCATCCAATAATAATAAATATGTCAACATCTTATAAAATAAAATAAAAATAAAATAATAGTATGGTATATAAAAAGATTTCCTTGTGAATAATGATATAGTTAATTAATTACTTTATTTGATAATTAATTAGTTAATTACTCCCATTTTAAATAATAATAATAATAATTTTATTATATAGTCATATTTGGTTTCTTTATAATAAAAGTAAGAATAATATTCAATATAGTCATAAATTGTATAAATGCCATACACTCTTTTTGAAAAAATGTGGAGTCCATCATTATAAAATAATTTTCTTATATAGATCTTATATTTATTTATCTTTTTTAAAATGAGTGTGTTATTTATGCGTTACATGACTGTAAATATTATTTTTTTAAAAATAATTATATAGAATAAAATTAAATAAAAACTAATTTTATTGGGATGATTAATTTGAGATTACAAAATTTAATCGTTTTAGATTAAATAAAAATTTAGTATTTTAGAAAACTTATATTTGACAGGAACTGAAAAAATAAACAATAAAAGATTATGAGTAGCTCCTAATATTTACAAACTGTTTTATTATTATTTATAAAGACTTTAAAATATTCTAAATGTCAAACTAGCCTTAACGCTTTAGCCGTATTGAGATTAATCTTCATGCTCATAAGCCCAAGATCGTATTTGATTGGAGATAAAATGAGAAAACCTAAACCAAATGATGGATTAGATTTAAGAGATTTGGAATTTTTTTAATTTGGCTATGCTAACCAAACAGAAATAGAGATTAATTCACAACCCTCAATCCCTTGCAGCCAAGGTCTTTTCTACTAAGTATTTTCCAAGTGAGAATGTCTACAAGCCAAGATGAGAAGGGATTCCTCTTTTACTTGGAAGAGTATCATGTCTGCAAAATCTCTTCTAAAGACAGGTTTAATGTGACATATGGGAAATGGATACAAAGTTAGAATCTGGCAGTACAAGTGGTTGCCTTATCCAACTTCTTTCATAATTCAAAGTCCTGTTACAATTTTTGATTTTGAGGAAGTTGTGGCCTCTTTGATGGAAGATGGAGGTTCTAAGGGATTTGTTCTTGGAAGATGGAGGTCCTAAGGGATTTGTTCATTGACAATGAAGTTAACATAATTACTCAAATCCCTACCAACTCCTATAACAAATTAGATAAAGTTGTGTTGAGATGCACTAAGAATGGATTTTTTTTTTTTTTTTATGTGAGGAGTGCTTACCATTTGCAAGTGGATATTCAGCAAAATTTCCAAGGCCAATCTTCTTCCTCCTGTCCATGAAGGAAAGTGGGATAGACTGTGGAAATTACTTATCACCAATGCAGAAAAGATGTTCTTATGGAAGGCAAGTCAGAATGCTTTACCTACCAGAGCAAACCTGCTAAAGAAGAGAATTCTAGATGATCCCATTTGCCCAATCTATTGTCAGGATGAAGAAACTATGAAATATGCTTTATGGGATTGCTCCACAGCAAGAGATGTGTGGAGTTGTTGTTCTATTTAAATATAGAAAAGGAACAATAATTACCACTCTTTCAAGGATATGATCATCAACATGCTTGTTGATATGGAAGGAGAGGTTTCCAAAAAAATTGGAAAATGAGGAATGATGTGAACTTCAATCAAACTCTTACTAGTCCAAACATTCCCTTGAATTAGTCCAAACAGAAACTGGAGGAGATGAGGTTACTGCATCAAAAGAAGCCTAATCCCCCTTAGGTTACTAACCATTCTATGGCTCGATGGATGACACCCCCTCACAATTTTTACAAGATCAACTGAGATTCTAGTGTTAGATAACAGGACTATAAAATTGGGGTTGGTGTAGCCATAAAAGACTAGGAAGGAAGATTCATAGCTACTATGAGAATGAAAAGATCCATATTCCTAGATCCCCACCTAGTTGAGGCATTTGCTGCTCAACAGGCTGCATTACTGGCCATCAATATTGGCTTGAGGAAAATCATTATAGAAGGAGATGCCCTCCAAGTGGTGAATGATTTGAAGGAGATGGAGAACAATGGGGTTAAGCAGGTCTTACTCTAATGGATACAAAGACAGTTTTAAATATCTTGATATGTCCAACATGTAAAAAGAGCTTCCAATGAGATTGCTCATGTCCTAGCTAAGAATGCTCTTGACACTAATGATGTCCTTATTGAGCTTGAAGAAGTTCCAAATTGTATTGTTTTTTATTTTTCTAATTGAGTAAAATTTCGAATCTTTCTTTAAAAAATAAATGTCAAGTGGTGGTGGATTTAGGTTTCAAGAGATTTTAGAGACTCGTTTATCTCTTTGTTTTTTTTTTTTTTTTTTTTTTTTTTATCAAGGGTGTTGCTTCAAACATGCTATGCTGTCAACCAAAACCCTTTACTTGCAACCAACAAAGATAACAGGTCGATGTACTTGAGACTCTTTTGATGCCTAAATTTATCTGCTTCTTGTATATATAAACGTAGGTAGATATTGATAGATACTAATGATGATCATCCCATTGGATAGGGGTGGTAAATTGTATTTTTGTATCATGTTTGTATCGTATCACACCATGAACATTTGATTATATAGGTCAACCCAAACCAAACCCGTTAATTTAAACGTGTCAAATTTCTAAATTCTAATCCAATCCATTTAAATAATGGTCGGATCGTGTATTTGATTTGACTTATTTAATAATTAATTAGAAATATATTAACACAATATAGCTCATTTAAATTTGTTTATTTTATGTAAATGGATTGAACTAAAACACATAACTCATTTGGCCTAACTAACATAATTTTTCATAAAAGTCACAATTTATGTTTATTAAAAACCACAATATTTAAAAAATAATAATATTTTTTAAATTTTATTATATAATAGAACTAATATTACAAAGTATACAATAACAAATGGGAGTATATGTCTACAATTACAATCTCAATAATAAAAATAACACAAATATAAACATGCAAAGAAAGACCAATATTACAATTTAATAGTGATAAAATTTTAATTTAATAAATTCTAAACGGATCAAAACAGGTTATTTTCATATTAAGCTGGTTGACTCATTATTGACTCGTTTATAACTCGTCTTAATAGGTCAACTCGTTTTGACCTAAACTTTTTAACATCAAGTTCAAACTTATTAATTTTATGTTGTGTTTGTATTGGATTCATAGGTCGTGTCATATATTGTCATCCCTATAGTTGTAACTTATCTTCATGTTCTTTTATTTTGATGGTTGATATGCATCTCGAAAATGTTAGTCATCCTAACTTCTTGGGTCAATTATTAATTTCAACTCATTTGGTGGTTACAATATGGAGTAGTATAGGTCCTTAAAATCCTGACAACTTTGATCCTACCATTCATTGGGTTAGGCTTCATATTGGGGCCACCCCTTAGAGCATCCCCATTCAAATGCTTAAATTATTGTGTTTTCTATTATTTGGGAGAAATTATAAGGTAACTTTTAAAAACCTCCTCTCATCTCATTCCCTATTTTAGGGTTTTCTTTTAGGGCTACTATAGTGTCGTCCCGTATTTGGGAAGCCACTATAGCACCCTTAATCTCTTCCCCCAGCCTTTTCAGTTGTTGGTCCTGTGCATTCCCTCTCTCCGCTTGCTGCTGCCCTCTTCTCTGATGTTGCCTTCGTCAAATAGACAATGATTGACAATGGTTTTTGAATAGTAAGTATCCCTATCTCTCAAATCCAATTCGATTTTCTGATTCTCCCTCCCATGGCTCGAGTTTGGTCTTTCTCTCGCATGAGTTGTTCGACTTTTCCCCTCCCATGGCATGAATGCAATGTATATTTCATTTTGGTTGGATATGTCTATGTGTTCCCATAGCTTCTAACTGTAGCATTAACCTTATTTACTTTGCATGAACCCGTGAGTTTGGAAGGGTTTCTAGGGTTTTAAAATGTGCTGTGATTTGTTGGGTTGTGTGGCTTATGTTTTATGTTTGGATTGTGAAGGGAGGTTGCCATGGTTTGGATTGTGTGGCTTGTGCTCTGTGTTATGTTTTTGGTGCCCTGTGTTGTGTTGTGTTGCCATGTTTGTGCTGTGCTATGTGTCCATGACTTGTGCTTTTGTTTTGTGTCCATAGTTGTGCTTGTGTTGTGCTTTGTGTCCATGGCTTGTGCATATTCCATGCTTATGTTAATATGGCTTGTGCTTGTGTTGTGCTATATGTCCATGGCTTGTACTTATGAAATTCTTGTGCTAGGTTAACATGGTCTGTGCAGCTGTGTTATATGTCCATGGTTGTGCTTGTGCTGTGATGTGTGTCCATGGCTTGTGCTTGTGCTGTGTGTCCATGACTGTATTGTGCTATGTGTCCATGGCATATGCTTATGCTTTTGCTGTGTTGTGAGTTATGTCTTGTGTTATGTGTCCATGGTTGTGATGTGTTGTGCTATATGTCTATGGCATGTGCTTATGCTTATGCTTGTGCTTGTGCTTGTGCTGTTTTGTACTATGAGTTAAGCCCGTGCTTATCATCTTCTATGTGTCCATGACTTATGCTTTTCAATTTCATTACTCACTTGCTTTCCTTCGGCTCCTCAATTTATACATGGTATCATTAAGTATCATTATTACTTACCACTATGAATTATTACTCCACTCATCATAGCCTTACGTTAACTAGCAGCAAATCATTCTTGACAGGCAAACAATGAATCACATCTCAAAGACATAATAAATAGGGATTCCGGATGTGGAGATGTTTAGGTAAACATGCAGATTCCAACAGTAATCAAAAAGTTTGTTTACATAACATGGGCCCAATATGTGAACATCACAGCCAATTTACTCTAGCCAATATCACAGCAAAATCACAAGGCAAGAAAATGGGTCAGGAAAGCCTAATCACATCAGAAGCACCAACAAAGCATCCACAATACCAACACAATGCCAATGCCAAAACAAGTAACAAATGTGAATTTATTGGACATCAAAGGAGTCAATTAACCTCAAAGGGGATGATGAATGCCACAACACCAACACAAAATGGGAAACTTCAAAGGGATCAATCACAATGCTAATTTCATCATGCACGACACCAAAACATACAACAAAATGGTATAAAATTCCACGGCACCAAAACAGATAACAAATGTGAATTTATTGGACATCAAAGGGGTCAATTAACCTCAAAGGGGATGATGAATTTCATGGCACTAACACAAAAAACAAAATTCCATCATGCATTGAAGTGGTATTTCGAAACCCTAGCAAAATGGTAAAGACAAATCCTCCAAAATCATTGAACTCGATGAAAACCCTATGGATTCAAGGTCATGCAATGGTGAAGACAAATCAGAAAATGGGCAATAATGCATGAAATCGCAGTGTTCATTCCCACAAAATCATGGATTTTTCTTGAAAATTTTCAGAACATGCATTTTACATAGGGTCTGATCAGAGTTTTTTAGGAAACTCTCCAATGAAAACCCTAGAAAAATTGAAGTCAATCTCGATCTAGGGTTACATTAGTTTGAATCGTAATAAAGCCATGCAAAATCTCATGAAAATCGTGTGAGAGAGAGAGAGGGATGCTCGTTGGCGAAAGTCAAAGGAGGAAGGTCGGAATCATCTTATCGGCGGTGAAGAAAAATCTGTGACCTTGGAAATGAGCACGCGTGCGTTGATGGAGCAAAATCGAAAATGGGAGCTAAGGATGATGAATAGTCGAAGGGAAAACGGTCTTGTGCACAAGAAGGTGAACAGGGGTGGGGGAAATGAGATGAAAGGTTACAGTAGCCCCTCAAAGATAGGGGCTAGTGTAGCGCCCATCTTATTCGGTGCTCTCAAAATAGGACACCGGATATGGGGGTATTTTTTAAGGTAAAATGTCAAAATATCCCTCAATTATAGCCATTTTTTTATGCACCTAAGAGCATTCTTATTGAATTATCAAAAACTAAATTTCAAAAGGTATAATTTACACACATATAAAAAAAATTAGTCATATTTGATTAAAAATGAGAAATTCATGGAGAAAGAAAATAAAAGTACTTTTTGTCTTCAAAAGTGAATAGTAAAACTAAAAATTTTGTCAAATTTGGTTAATGTTAAACAAAGTTTTAACTTTACTATTTACAAAAAGTATTTTTATTTCCTTTTCTCACTTTTGTCTTCCCACTTTTGATCAAATATGATCAAATTTTTTTTATAAATGTATAAATTTATACTTTTTTAAAGATAATTTTAAACAATCCAATAAAAATACTGTTTGTGATTGCTTTCCAGTCAAGTCCTTCCAATTCCAGCCTACAAGGTGTAGTGGCTTAAAAGAAGATCTCTCCCAAATAGGCATTGGATTACAAGAATAGTAGAATAGTAGAATAGATTAATAAGTGAATTGGCACCTAGTACCTGGATTAAAAAGTGAATTTGTACAATTGGGCAAAGAAAATGGACACCTATTATCGCCTCAGGAATTTTATATAGAAATCTTATCTATATATTTTCATATAATTAACATGTAATTTGTTATTTTATTTTTTAAAATATTTAAATAGAAAGTTAAAATGACAAATTATATATTAATTAAATAGAAGTATATAACAAAGTTAAAAATTTGAATTAAAGAGGATTTATATTTAATAAACAAATTAAATGAAACGAGAAACATTGAAATAAGTTTTAGCCAGCTATCCAAAAGATGCCAGTTATATAAATATTCAAAAAATACACTGAGTTAGTACTTTTTGCTATTGTTTTTTAACATAATATAAATAATTAAAAAGCCACGATCTATCATGCTTTTACTTATCCAGATGCGTTCCGGATGTATTGCATTGCAAGACATGACCTCCACGCGTTTTAAATAAGCACAAGCTAGCAAACAGACAAATATTTACGATTTACGAATTACGAATAATATTAGAAGGTCAAAATTGCGAAGACATCACCACGCGCATTGCATGCGCTCAAGCAAAAACACAGACAAAATGTTTTCTAATAACCTTAAGAAGTCAAACAATGCCACCGTCAATTACAGAGCTACAGTGAATTTAAGGTGGGCGAGTTTGAAATATAGAAATTTCAAAGGTGCCTCTAGAGGGATTGATGATGTGGACTGATGCCATGCATTTTGTGTTTTTTTTATTAATATTAAAAAAACACAGAATGCACAGTCCGCATATTAGACAAGTTTACGAACAAGAAGATAATTTTATAAATAATAATAAGATAATTTGTAAATATTAATGAATAGTTTGAATTAATATTTTATGAAATTTTGACTTAATTTTAAATTTTATACTGACTAGTATAATTAAGATATGCCGTACCAACTAATTATCTGATTCAAAATATGTAATTATTTTGTACTAACTAATATTTAGGTCATATTTGGAGGTGTAATCGGTTCGGTTCGGTCCGGTTTTGAACAAAATTAAGAATCAAACTAGTATTATCGATTTTGTATTTCTGAAAATCGATTACGCCCCGATCAGTTTGGTCCGATTTTTCGGTTTTAATAAAATGTAAATTTATAAAAACCAATATGTTTTTCTTAAAAAAAAAAAACTGGTTTGAAATTTCTGTTTTAGTAAAAAGATTATAATCCATTACAAAAATCTGTTTTAGTAAAAAAAATCTGCCATGTAAAAAAAACTGCTATAAAAAAAACTGATCTATAAAAAAAATCTGTTTTAGCAAAATTTGTTATAAAAAAAAATCTGAATTAAAAAAATTGCTATAAAAAAATGTTCTATAAAAAATATACATTAGCTCATATCTAATTATAACTTATATTATTATATATATTATAGAACATATTATATAATAATGCTAAAAAAATAATAAAAAATAGAAAAAAATAGAACCAGTCCGGTTCGGTCTAGTCCGGCCTTAAAATGGACGA
Source organism: Platycarya longipes (assembly GCA_036559045.1). Taxonomy (NCBI): domain Eukaryota; kingdom Viridiplantae; phylum Streptophyta; class Magnoliopsida; order Fagales; family Juglandaceae; genus Platycarya; species Platycarya longipes. Next base: position 25,658,030 of record CM071790.1, on the reverse strand, counting down.
AACCGGAACTGGACCGATATTATCCGGTTTTTCAATTTATGAAACCGGTACCGGACCGGAATGATCCAAAACCGAAATTTCCAGTCCGATCCGGTTTGGTTTGGGCCAATTTTTCGGTTTAAATTTACACCCCTAGTCATATCGGTCGATATTTTAGTCATACTGACTTATATTTTGGCCTGTGTTTCGGTCGTAACAGATTTCAACTTTTGACCTTTTTTTATTTTTATTTCTTACTATTTTTTTACTCTGATTCAGGTCAGACTATTTACATATATATTTATATATATTTGATTCATATATTGACTATTATTTTAAAGTATAATATATATATATATATTTATATATATTTTATTTATGTATAAACTATTCCGAAATTATATACGAAACGGTACTGATATCGAAATATTTCGTTCTAGTGCCTTGACAAGTACATCTATTGGTACGGTATTCAAAACATTGATTTTGAGAAAGGATGAAAAAGTTGAATATTAAATATTATTATAATATATTTTTTAATATTAATTTTATTTTGAAATTTAAAAAAGTTGAATTAATTTTTATTTTTTATTTAAAAATTAAAAAAAATTGTAATAATTAATTTTAAAAAGTAGTGATGAATGGTTTAAAGGTACTTATATTTGAATGATGTTTGAGAAGAAAATGAGATGAAAATTTTAGGATGAAAACTTCTCTAAACAAGTCTTAAAATAAAATGACACAAAAAATATCTAAATAGTAGTAAAAAAATATGTGAATAATAGTAAAATGGTACGAGTAGCTTTGATGTTTTATAGGATTTTAGAAAATAAGAGAGAAAAAGTTGAATAAAAATATTAAAATATTATTTTTTAATATTACTTTATTTTAAACTTGAAAAAATGTAATAAAAAATCTTGAGTTTTTCATATAATATTATAATATTTTGAATTTTGTTTAGATATTTAGAAAATTTGTATTGAGTTGTTGATGATTAAATGAAAAAATTTAAATTTTAAAAATTTACATTTAAATAATACTTAAAAATAAAATAAAATAAGATGATATACTATTCCATCTTCCAAACAACTCCTTAACATTTTCCAAAGTTCAATGTCTAATAATTTTGGAAACTTCTAACTCTGTCACGTGAAATTCCAAAGCCACAACTTCACCTCTAAATGAAGAGTAATGCTATTAAACTTTTTTAATTTGTTCATTTGATGTGTTTCTAATACAAATTATTTTTTTTATTTTTTAATTCAAATATTTCTTGAACAAATTGAAATATTTTTAAAAATAAAAAATACTAATACATTAATAGTCATCCTTAACTATTAAGAAAATAAATATAAAAAAATTAAAATATATGAGTTGGCAAAATGAGAAGTAAAATAAGGCAATATAGTAACATTTCTCCTAAATAAAATTATTCTTCTGGCCTGGGATTCATTTCACTATTTTCAAACTATTTTCCCCAACTTATATTTTAGAATGAGTCGTGCTACAGGGCCAAATTCTATTGACAAAGGTTAAATATATATATTTTTCATATATTATTTTTAAAGAAATAATATTTATAATTGTGGAGCACGTGTCCTACAATTTCTTGTTTTAAAAAGTGAGTAAAAAAAAAAAAACTAATTTTTTAACAATAGACTCTATTTTTTTAAAATAATTATGCAGTATTTACCTATTTTATAATTATCTATAACATTACTCTTTTTTATATATTAAAAAACATCTTTTAACATCATTAGAAAAGTACATTTACACATTTTAAAACAAAATAAATTTATAACATCATTAAAAGTCAATATATAAAAAAAATTAGATTTTGATAAGATAGGATAAATAACCTATTGTGGAACAATAATGTTTGAATTTGTACTTACCTTTCTTAACTCTTTGGGTATAAATTTGGAAGTGGTTTTTTCAAGCAAAGACTGAAAAAGAATTAATTTGGATTTTGTAATATTAAGAAATTTCGTACTCCATCATTGTAACCTGTAACCATTTCGAAAGCGAGAGTGAGAGATTTGCTTTCCCAAAAGAGAAAACAAGGTGAAGGAGAAGGAGAAGGAACAAAAAAAAAAAAAAAGGGAGGGAGACAGTGACACTAAAATTATAACGATGCTAATATCTTCACATGTCGTGTCTAATTATTCTATTTTTTTAACTAAAAAAAACAAGTGATTATGCTACACAATCTACACATTATTATGTATAAGAGTAATACTATTTATTATATCTTTTTATTAGAATAATAATACACTTATTATCTCACTATTATTCTTTTTATTTTTTGAAAGATTTTTTTTTACTTAATAATTAAGAAAATAACTATGAGTGAATTTATACTTTTTTTACTCTTAATGATTAAAATGTTAAAAAAATATTTTAAAAAATGAGAAAAAAGTAAATATATTAAGAGTAGTAAATAAGTAGTAATGGAGTTGAAAATGTAGGCCTGTTGAGCCGAGCCGGGCAACCCGGCCTGGTCAAGAATTTTTTTTTTTTTTTCAATAATTTTGACACTTTTACTTAATATATTCAAGAAAATTATTCATCATTCGAAGTCTAATTCTCAGATCCACTATCTGAAGGAACAAGCCTATTTAAGTGTATCACTATATTTTTTATTATCTTCTCATCATCATTTAATATGATATTAGATCTCGATATTTTTATATATGTCAAACAAGTAGTATCTATGTTTTTATATTTTTACAATTGGAGATCTCGATGTTTTAACCCTTGAAATATCGATTCATAAACTTCAAAAAATATGTTGGAAGTATTCTCAAGATAATTATAATATTATTTTTGTGATTTATTTTAAAATTTATGACTTATTTGGAAATAGATGAATTATAAGGAAATGAGTCTGCGCATTGATTTTCTTGTTTGACCTAGAGATTCAAAATCTCATGGACATAGTCTCATAGATGATAGAGAGCATTTTTATGCTCCATACGGGTGCTTTGAGCATGAGATTGACCGTTTGGGCCTGTGCGTAAGGCTGAACAGTATGATTGAGATAGTAAGTTGATTTGAGATGAAATAAAATGAGTATTGAATAAAATATTATTTTTTTTATAATTTAAAAAAACAGTACTTTGTTAGAACCAATTTTAGTAAAATAAAAAACAGTTACACATCAGCATCTTATAATTTGTCACAGTTACACATCAGAATCTTATAATTTGTCACAACAGATAAAAGATAACACAGAGTATTTGTCATTTTAAAATCAAAAGATACAGTCATCATCCTCTTATAATTTATTTTAATGAATAAAATTAGGCATGTTCATCTGGATTGGGTTTTGCCCGATTCAATCCTAAAATTTTCTTAGCGCTACAATTAACTACGACCTTCACCTAATAGGTTCAAGAAAATTACTCATTTTTCAAATTTGAATTCTAGATTCGAAATCCAGATTAACAAGTCTAAATAAAATACTTCTTACTGCTAATCTTTTCAGACCATCCAAACGAATATCTAACTTCAAACCCCAAAAATTTCAAACAAATCCTAACAACCCAAGATTTCAGTTTTAATTTCTACAAAGACTCATTTGATATCTTTGGTCTGTTCCAGACTCTTAAGTTCCACCTACAAGTTGAACGAATTTAACATAAACAAAAGCTACCGAAAGTTTCAAAGGCTCTAGTAATGATGTTTTTTTGTAGTATTCTTGGCAAGGATGGTCAAGTTTTCGTCCCTTTTTTTATCATTCGAGCCAATACACCTACATGGGTTGAAGCATTTGCAGGAACTCTCATTTGTGCAAGTATTCTGCCTTTTCTTTTGCCTTCTTTACACCATTCTTTGTTTTGTTGATCTAGTTTTTCAACATGCTGATCCTTAGGGAATGTTTGGTAATAATTCTCATTGATCCAAACATTATTTAAATACAAATATTTTTAAATTAATCATTATAATCTTTTAAACTAATCATTACAATTTTATCAAATTTAAAAAAAAAAATAACTTTTTCAAATTTTCAAAAAAAAATTATTATTAAAAATAATATTTTAACTTTATATATTTTTTATTTAATTTTTCTCTCTTCTTTCCTAAAATCTTAAAATTATTTAACTCAAACTATCTCATTACTATTCACAAACTATCTTACTATTACTCACAAAAAATTCATCTCATCTTAATCCCCAAGCATCATCAATCTTGCTGGTCACTAAGACCTTGTTATAATATAATTTTACAAATATTGAATACAAATAATACAAAGTTCAAATATTATTATAATACAATTTTTATTTTGGAATTTGAAAATTTTAACTATTTTTTATGTTTTGTTTAAAAATTTTGAAAAATTGTAATAATTAAGTAATGATTAAATAAAAAAAAGTTAAAAATTAAAAATTAAGAAGTATTTATGTTTATGATGATTAGGATAAAGACAATTCAAATTCAAAAGAGTTCAACTACCTCCATCTCATGCCCATATTTATAGGAGATAATATTATCATCTTTTGAAAATCAAATATTGTAACAAAATGCTTATGCTTGTAACAGATTTTCTATTAATGTAATCTTTGATAAGCCATTCATGGCAGAGAGTTAAAGCCCCATAATTCATCTTTTGTTTTATGGCATCTAGACTCCCAGAGTCATCGTGACTCTAGTAAGTGGCTTCCTCTTCTGCTTACCCCCTCTCACAACCATACCCGTCACCCCTCCTTGCCAAGGTGGTTGGTGTTATTACTTCTCGAGAAGTTTGGTCTGCTCTTGAAAAGACGTCTTCATCTTACGCTCGAGCTCACCTCTACTGTTAAGAAGAACGACATGTCTATTTTTGACTACTTCTAAACTGTCAAGTCCTTGGCTAATACTCTTTCAGCCATCAGACATCCTCTCCCTAATAATGACCTCATTTCGTATCTCATTGGTGGCCTAGATTTTTCTTATGATCCCATGCCGAATTAAATCCACTTTATCATCTTCTCCGATAGTGTCGTCATCCACACACTCAGTCCTACATTTTTCACCTCCTCTAAATGATAGCCTTGCTCTTGCCATTTTTGCTTGTCCATCACTTAATGCTACGACATCGCATGTGTTCACTCTTGAAATGTCATCTTCACTTCCATCATCTTCCCCTGCTGCATCACCTTTGTCCTCCCCTTTAGTCCCATCTACTCTCTCGTCGACGCTTGCGTCCTTTCTTGTTCCCGCACCATTTACAACTACCTTAATGCTTGAACCTCTCCCATCTCGTTCTCATCTGATGGTCACCCGCTAACAGAATAGTATTGTGAAACCCAACAATATATTGATGACACTATTAGGTATCTTTTACCCACTACTCTCTTCGCCATATCTACTACTTCAACTGATCCCACCTACTACTCCAAGGCTCATAAGTTTCTAGAATGGTGTGAGGCCATAGATGCATATTTTTCTGCTCTCATAAAGCAAGGTACATGGTCTCTAGTCTCATATGAATTTGGCATGAATCTAGTTGGTCACAAATGGGTGTATAAAACCAAGACCAACTTTGGTGGCACTCCTGAATGACGAAAGGTCAGCCAAATTGCTAAAGGCTATCATTAACAACAAAGACTAGACTATGATTATACTTTCAGTCTAATCATTAAGCCTACAACTATTCGGCTTGTTCTCAGTCATGACGTGTCTCATAATTGGCCTATTCACCAGATTGACATACAGAATGCATTTCTCCATGGTTTTCTCTCTAAAACTGTATACATGCAGTAGTAGCCCATGGGATATGTTCATCCTCAATTTCCCACTCACGTTTGCAAACTCAACAATGCATTATTCAGTTTAAAACAAGTACTGCATACTTTATTCTCTCACCTTAGTGACAAATAGGTGGATCTTGGTTTTAAAAATTCTTAGTCAGACAACTCTTTATTTGTTTATACCTCAGAGTCACTTACGCTATATGTACTACTATATGTTGAAGACATCTTAATCACAAAGAAGCAAGTGCCATCTCTCATTTTCTTGCTCAATTGAACTGTGACTTTGCAGTAAAAGACTTAGGGCCATTGCATTATTTTTTAGGCATGGAGGCTATACCAATTCCAATAGGTCTTTTCCTTTCCTAGAGGCAGTACATTCTTAATCTCTTGAAACGCACAAACATGATAAAGGCCTAGCCTGTATCCTCTCATTTGTATTCTTCTATGCAGTTGTCTCTTTTTTATGGCAACCCTTGTCCTAAAGAGACTCTATTCCACAGTGTTATAAGAGCTCTTCAGTATCTCTATCTTACCTACCTAGATATCTCTTTTCAATGAACTAGGTGTGCCAATTTATGCACAAGCCAACGGACATCCACTAGACTGCTATTAAACGGATTCTAAGGTATATTAAGTTTTCTATTGATTTTGGTTTGCTCATCAAGCTTAGCTCCTCCACACAGCTTGCAGTCTATTACGATGTGGATTAAGCCAGCTCTCATGACGATCGTAAGTCCACCTCTAGCTATTGCATCTACCATGGTCATAACCTTATTTCTTGAAGCTCCAAAAAGCAGTCCACCACAATGTTTTGAATACCGTACCGGTGAACGTACCGGTCAAGGCACTGGAACGAAATATTTCAGTACCGGTACCGTTTCGCGTACTGTTTCGGAATAATCTATACATAAAAAAAAAATTATATATATAAAAATATATATAAATTATATTTCAAAATAATAGTCAATATATGAATCAATTATATATATTAATATATATGTAAATAATCTAGTCTCAATTAGGATAAAAAAATAGGAAGAATGTAAAAAAAAAAAAAAAAAATTCTCAAATCCGGTACCGGCCGGTACACATGGCCGGTACGGCCGAAATACCGGCCGGTACCGTCGGTACAGGTCGGTACGGCCGAAATCTGGGTCAGTACGAAACAGACCTCATTTCTGTACCGGTCACTGCTCCGGTACGGTATGTACCGGCCGGTACGATACGAAATTCAAAACATTGGTCCACCATCCACCATGGCTCGATCATGCATCGATGTAGAATATCGTGTTGTTGCTCATGCTACTGCCGAGACCTTATGGCTACTATCTTTGCTTTGTAAGCTTCACATTTTTATTCCTTCTCATCTAGTCTTATAGTGTGATAACATAGAACCTATCTGATAGTTAATTCAGTATTTCATGCTCATACAAAGCACATAAAAATTAATTTTCATTTTGTCCTCAAGAAGGTTCATAACAAATCTTTGGATGTTCGGTTCTTATCAAGTAAGGATCAAATTGCTATCATACTCACTAAACCATTGGTTTCTGTTCGTTTCTCACATCTTTGGGACAAGCTCAATGTGAGATATCCCCCATTGAACTTGTAGGGGGTGATAAGGAAAAGGAAAATAAAAATTCAAAAGACTCCATCTCCAAGTTCATCTCAAGTGTTCGACTACCTTCATCTCAAGCCCATATTTATAAGTGATAATACTATTGTCTTTTGAAAATCAAATATTGTAATAGAATGCTTATGCTTGTAACATATTATTCTATAAATGTAATCTTTCGTAAGCCATTCAAGGTAGAGAGTTAAAGCCCCATAAATTATCTTTTGTTTTATATAATGTTTAGATGTTGAGATGAATCAGAGAATCTCCCAAACGGATCTAAAAGTCCAAGAGAGACATAATGGAAGGGAAGCACCCCACCCTTAAATTTGAACAATATTGACTATAAATCCCTTGAAAACCTCATAGAAGCTAAGATCTTAAAGGATAATGGCGAGGATGAGATAGTTCTATAAAAAGGCTAATCCCATGCTTCTCAATATACAATGAAAACAATGGGAGGTTATTGTGTCAGTCTCCCACGACGGTGTAAACATCCTATATACACGTATGTAAAAATAATTTCATATTTTTGGTATTTGTTATTAAGATTTATTCATTCGGTAGAAAATATATTTCTAATCTCTTAATAGGATAGTATAATTAGAAAGTATTCAGATTTCATTCATATGTACATAACATAATTAGACAAATAGAAAGGCTCTATTTAGTTGTGTGGTTCAATTGAGATCAATTCAGTTCAATTTCATCTAGTTGAGTCTAACATTCAAATACTCAATTCTCAAATTACCAAACGCATCTCAACTCATCTCAACTCAAAACTTCTTTATACGAGGGATTCACATTTTTTCTTTCAATTGAATACTTCTTTACATGCGGGACCCATACATTTTTCAACTTCCAATAAATACATCTAAACTCATTTTAGCATTCAAATATATTTAAACTCATATTAGGTGAATCTCACATGACTCACTCTACCTTTTTAACTTACTACTATTCTTAAAAAACTCAACTTAACATCCAAATGCAGCCTAGTTTGGTTTGTTTTTATAATTTATCTCAACTCATCTCATCTTGTTTCATCTAATTGTTACAAATTTTCTAAATTTTCACACAAAATAAAATAAATTATTCAATTTTTTTAAATTCCAAAACAAAAAATATATTAAAAAATATAATATTTTATTCAACTTTTAATTTTCATATTAATTCATCCTATTGATGCTGTAAAAATTGGTCAACAAGCCGGGGGGAGAGAAATAGTCATTCTCGGCCTACTGTGACGATTTGGGCTTCATTTGGTATCGTTTGAGGTCCCCGACAACGCTTTGATGCGATGGTACTGTGACGACACGTACATTGATAACGGATAGAATAAATAGAAAATGAACATGCAATTTACGTGTTTCGGTATAATGCCTACATCCATAAGCATTTGGGAATAAAAACCATTATAATAAATATGTTAGTCTCTCGTATTTCACTGTACAGAGAAAATGTAAACTGCCGTAAAGAAAATCTCACTAGAAGGAGATTCTGAGCCTCTTGAGAAAAAGAAGAAACTGAAGTAAAAGAGAGAGCTCTCGATATCATCTGGTTGAGGCCTATTTAAAATCTCTTTGTTTGGCATGACGTGATTTTCCTTTTGCATGTGTCAGTTACTTTCCTGTTCAATGTGCTTCCCTTTTCTTTTCCCATTTTCCTGTATCCCTTCATTTCCTTTGACCACCCACCCTTTTTTGCCTTATAATAGCCTTACACCCACATTTTTTACACCTTAATTCTCATGTCCCTATGCCTGCACCCATTTTAATGTCTTGTAGTGCCATATAAAGGTGGTTGGAGACCACCTATACTTTTCTCCCTTCATATATTCCATCTCATTTACGAACACAAATGATAATTTTCTAACACATAGATATCAATTAAATTACACATAACCTAATGTCAACCTTAATCATGCTAGTTGATGCATAATTTAATTGATTACTTATTTCAACCATCAGAATACATTGTTGAAAGTAACAAAACCTAGATGAGCATCAATCAAAGATGAACACCAATCATTTTCCATGTAAAATTCCCATGGGATCATTGGGATGCATTCCACCGATGAAACATACACAGAATCCACAAATCTCAAGCCATTTTTTAACTGCCCAAAGATTTCGTTTCGCCACTTTTCCCTTTATCCTGTGATTTGGTTTTTTTCTTATTTGATCTTGAATTGGACCGTGAAAGCACACAAGATCTATACTATCCTAGGGCCGCTTTGTTTTTGGGCTTCATCTCTTACAGATTTAAATTACTTCCCCTCATTTAATTAAAAGTTAATCAAGTTTTTTTTTTGGATAAGTTAATCAAGCTTTTAAAGAGGAGGTTTGGATTGATTTTTTTTTTTTCAACTTATCTCATTTAATTATTATAATTTTTACTAATAAAAAAACTAATTTTTTTAAACTATTACAAAAATATAATAAAAAATTTAAGTTTTCAAATCATAATAATAATATTAAAAATAATATTTTATTCAACTTTCAATTTTTTCATCTCATTTTATCCAAACCATTCTTAGAATATTCTTATTAGATTGGCTAAAATTCAAATTCAATAAAAATTTAACTATTAAGACTTAAAAGAAGTTTACATTAAATAGTCTAAAAGCCATAAATTTTGGTCCAAGTGAATAGCAATTCTGAAAGAAACTTCAAAGTTGAAGGCTCTAAACCAATGACCAAACTCTTATTTTATTAGTTTCTCTCTTCTTTTATTTCTCATTACATAAAATATAATTATTAATTAATTTTTTATTAATAATTTAATTTAAATAGAGTATAATTATTAATTAATTTTTAACTCATAATTTAATTAAAATATGATTATTAATTAACATGTAATAGTTAGAATGATAAAATATGATAAAATAAAATAAATTAATAATTACAAATAATAAATATTTTTTAATTATTAATTACTCATTACTATATATCTTCATAAATAGATAATCTAATAAGGAAATTTGATGTGAATAGTTAAAGTCAAATTATTGTTATATTATTTTATTGTTGTATAATGAGAAAATAATTACTCTAATATGGAGATTTAGATGAATAGAATAACCAAAAGTCAAATTACTCTTCACAATAGCTAAAACTATCATTTAATTTTGGACAATCCAATAAGAATGCTCTTAGAGCATTCATATCCAGTTTTCTATAATAAGGAGACCCCTATTATTTGGGATTTTAAATGGGATTAAACCCCATTTGAGCCCTAGGACTATTCAACCGACTCAACCCGACCCAATATCACAATTTCCAACCCAACTCGATAATCTCCACTTTCGATTAGCCGATCCCCGATTAACCGATTACCCGTTTCTTCTTCTTCGTCTTCCTTTTTTTTTGGGTGAGATTTCTTCAACAGATCATTCACAACACTTTTTTTTTCCAGTGAGATTTCTAATCTAACATATTAGAAAAAAAAAATCATTCGCAACACTTTTTTTTCCAATGAGATTTCTAACCCAACAATAGATTGGGAAAAAAAAATCGAAACACCTTTTTTCTGGGTGAGATTTCTAACCCAACAGATCACTCAACTGATCATAAAAGAAAAAATCATTTATAACACAAGACTTACAACAAAAATTCAAAACAAGAAAACCCTAGGATATTCACTTCGACGCTGACAGTAGCTGCTACGGCACTCTAACAAGTCGGTTCTGGTTTCCACCACCCACGACCATGACTTCGAGTTTCCTAATGAATATATCAGCTTGCAAGCTTGCATATGAACTTAACAAAAAGTTCAAATTTGCTGTCGTGCTGAGAGAATACCCATTTAAAATGGGCTCTATAGGAAATTGATAGTGTTGAGAGAGAGAGAGAGAGAGAGAGAGAGAGAGAGATGAGAGGGAGAGGAGTGAGAGAATACCCGTTTAAAAAGGAGAGAGGAAGCAAGGGAGAGAGAGTGAGAAGTGAATCGGAGTTTTGAAAGATTTGGTTGTCTCTACGACTGGGTGGGGATAGATGGAAAACAGAAGGGGGGGCTAAAATGCTTAATATCGGAATAACGGGTTAGAAATTTGGGTGGAACAAATCGGAATAACGGGTTGGATCGAGTCGGAATGCGAGTAATATATACAATCCTATATCCAGTCCTCTAAAATAAGGAAAATTGATATTGTGAATAATGGTCTCTCAAATTTGGGAGACCACTATTTCTCTTTAAAGTACTATTCACTTCTTTGTTTATTATGTTTTATTGAGAATAATATTTTGATATAATATAAAGTAGTAAAAAAAGTAATAAAAAAGAATAAAATAATATTGTTTTAATAGATGAGAGAAAATATAGAAAATAAGATGTAGGAAGTTTTTTAAATATGAGTAAAATTTAAGAAAATTTTATAGCGAATTTAATTTGTAATAAATTTGGAAAAAATTTTGAAGAATGAAATGTGAGTGTTCTTAAATCAACTGAGATTTAACTACGATTGGGCAAACACGGGGCCAACTTCACATAACGTGGTGAATCGTGATGCATAGAATGTCTTGATCACCTCGTATGTTTTTTTTTTTTTTAAAGACATAACTCACCGTTGGATGCATGTTTGTTTATCTGGCATCGCAATGCACATCCCGATGATCCTATGCCGGCCGAGACAGTGGCCGTTGGGGCAGGGGGGCCATGGCTCCCATTCCCCCTGGCCCCAACACTCTAAAGATTAAAATATATATATATATATATATATATATATCTATGTTTTAAAAAAATATATATATATGATAATTTTATATGATTTAGTAAAATAATATTAATTTTATATTATATTGGCCTACTCTCTAAAAATGATCTTGAGATCTCTTTACAAAATTTAATCTAATTTAAAAATAAAATACATTTCATATAAAATAAAATGATATAATAATATGATGAAATATTTTTATTATAGATAAAAATAAAAATAAAAAAGATTTTAGATGATTTCAAACGTATTTTTAACATATTTTTATTATGATGACATATTCTTAATATATCATATATTTTTTCAATACATAAGTTGTATTAAACGTATTTTTTTTTATTGTAGATCTTACTATCAGATTATTTTATATCATATAAAAAAATGTATAGAAATAACAAAAAATATTTTATATATTTTATTTTAACTCTGTTTGGCCCCTTAAAACAAATCCCTAACTCCACCACTGAGCCGAGAGATGATGATGACATCATCATCCATTAATGTTCATCTACGGCCCTATCATTTCCCTCGACAGTGGCATTCCAATTCATCTATTACAAAATCCCAAAATCCATGTCAGTATAATTCATCCTACTGTACAAAAGTTCATAAATTTTGACAAACAAACCAACAAAAGAAAGAAGAGAAAAACTAAAATTCGAATGGTGTAAAAACAGAGTTTACACTAGCTAATAATAATTTACCACATAAGCATTATAGAGAAATTAAAAAAAAAAAAGTCCACATGTATGGGATCCCCTTCTTTTCTCTTCCAATCTCTCTCATTCCCTCATCTCCTTCGAATATGGAGTTTTTATGTATTTAACATATGATTGCAGATGTAGGACTTGAAATCAACAACTACCAAGACCTTATTTTGCTTAAAACATACCACGAATTATTAGTTTCTCATCATCACTACCATTTGTATTGAGAATACTGAACTTCTTCTTGAAGGAGTCTAGCCTCTGCTAGCACATCTTTTTTTTTTTCCACAAAATGAAACCTATTGATAGCCAAACCAAAAGTTCTAGCATTTAACCATAAACCATAACGAGAAGACTTCTTCCCAGTTTTGGTTCGGACACATCTATTTCAAAATTAATTCTTCTCAGGGAGGGAGATGAAGCCGTGCGAGAACTTTTTGACTTCCATTTCCTTGAGCCAGATCTTCTTGTTCTTGACCATAAATAAGGCAGTGTAAGATATTTGAAGTAAAATGGGTGCTATCGTGTAAAGGAAATGGAAATATGGTTGATGAACTATGTAATGAATGAATAACAGTAGTAAAAATGGCACATAAATTGAATAATACGTGATGGTCCCACAGGAGCAACTTCGAAGGGCTCCTTCCTCCTTTGCATTCAATTTTTCAAGTGTTTTTTCAGATGGTTTTGAATCCACACATGCCATCCTTACATAATTCCAATTCTAATAAACTGATCAAATAAAAGTGCAACACGTGTAAAGTTGAAAACAGAAATGAGCATAAACGATAAAAGAAATAAACGGCAACTTCAGCATTAACGACAAGTCGCTGCTTGGCTTTATTTTTTAAACAGTGTGATGTGAGACTCCTCAAAACGGTGCACTGCAAGACATCCTCAAATGGTGCGCTTTGATCTAAACTTAAGACAGTCTTCGACACTTCAACTCATCAATTCCCTTAGTTTCTTCGAAGCCTGTCTTCCAAAGTGTTCCATGTCTTGGCCATGAAACCCTAACAATCGCCCCCCTAAAGCACCTTGCCCACAAGGTGTGCGTAAAAGTATCGAAGCTTCCAATAGCTTTCCCAAGTGTTGTTGTCCGACGAAACCGCACTCCATTTCACAAGGACGTTAGTGATGGCTTTGTTTCCTTGGCATTGGACGCAACAGTCAACCACCACTTCCAGCTCTAGTAAAGACTCACCATTGAGGCTCACCAGAGGTAGTTGAGGAAGTGGAACCACCTGATCTCCCAACTTCAACTTCAAACATGACACACGGAAGACCAGGTGTATCTTGGAAGTTTCTGGTAGATTCAAGCGATAGGCGACCCTCCCAACACGTTGGAGGATGTAGAAGGGCCCATAAAATCGAGGAGAAAGCTTGTGGTTGGAGCGAGTAACCACAAAGTGTTGTCGATAAGGTTGGAGCTTAAGGTAAACCCAATCTCCTTGGTTAAATTCCCTCTCAGTTCTACGTCTATCTACATAAAGCTTCATTCTTTGTTGAGAAAGCTTTAATTTCTATTTAAGAATGGCCCGAATTTGATCCCTTGATTTCAAATATGCATCCACAACCTCATTTGAAATAGTTCCTGGAATATAATGTGACAATTTAGGGGGCGATACTTGTAGAGAGTTTCAAAGGGAGTCAACTTATAGAAGAATGGTAGGATGTATTATACCAAAATTTTGCCATAGCTAACCACTGAGCCCAAGCTTTAGGCTTCGCCCCTGTATAGCATCTAAGAAAACCTTCTAATGTTTTATTAAGGGTTTCTGTCTATCCATCAATCTCAAGATGATAAGCAGAGCTATAGTGGAGAGTTGACCCCTACAAGTCAAATAGGGACTTCCAAGAGGAGCTGAGAAAAATATGGTCTTGATCTGAGACAATAGTTTTTAAAAGTTCAACCCCAGCAGTAGTATAGGGATGAGATAATGTCCTAAAATGACCATACTTGGTCAACTTGTCATTCACCACAAAGATTACTGTAGCCTCTTGGGAACTGGGCAACCCTTCAATAAAATCCATAGATCTAGCATCTCAAGCTTGACTTAGGATAGGAAAAGGCTGGAGTCCAAGGTAAGGAACTATCTCAGATTTGTTGCACTGACAAGTGTCACATTCTTTCACCACCCTTTTAATATCATGCTTCATTCCCTGCTAGAAAAAATCCCTTTTGCCTTTCTGATGGGTTTTAGGAAACCTGAGTGTCTTGCTTGTGGGGTTTCATGAATAAATTGAAGAACCTTAATCTTAAAGGGAGACTTAGCACCAACCATAAATTTGCTCTTTTTTTAGTAACAACTCCTGCTGGACAGAGTAGCCTATAGGGAGAGGTTGTTTCGAGTGAAACTTGGCCATTAACTCCTACAGGTTAAGGGTAGAGGCAAAACTGTCTCTAAGTTCATCTATCCATGAAGGATTGGGAAAGGTGAGGACAACTAGGGACCCAAGAGAAGACTGAGTCAAACCTTCAAGATAAGGCATCAGCAATCTTATTCTCCTTACCCTTTTTATACTCAATAGTATAATCATAGCCTAACAACTTGGTCAGCCACTTTTGTTGGGCAATGGTGCCCACTTTTTACTCCAATAGAAATTTAAAGGCATGTTGGTTAGTCTTGACCCTGAAAACTTGGTCCAATAAATAAGGCCTCCACTTATGATTAGCTGTAATCAAAGCAAGAAGCTTTTTCTCATAAGTTGATAGGGCTAGGACCCTACCCTTTAATGCCTTGCTGAGAAAAGCAATAGGCTGGCCAGATTGTATTAACATAGCCCCTAAACCCCTTCCACTAGCATCAAATTCAAAAGTGAAAAGTTGAGTAAAATCAGGGAGTTTAAGAACAGGAGGAGAAGTTATTGCCCTCTTAAGGTCTTCAAATGCTTGGGCAGCAGTACGAGACCAAGTAAAGGCATTTTTCTTTAACAAGTAAGTGAGGGGAGCAGCTATAACACCATAGTCTCTGATAAATTTGCGATAATACCCTATCAAACTTAGAAATTCTTGCAAGGATTTGATAGTAATAAGAGTTGGCCAGTCAAGCAAGGTAGCAATTTTCTTAGGATCAGCTTTAACTCCTTGTCCAATGACAATATGGCCCAAATATTCCACCTCTTAACCCCAAATAAGCATTTAGACCTTTTGGCATACAAGGAATGGCTAGCCAAGGTCTGAACACCTATTGTAAGTGGCCCAAATGATCCTCCATACAATGGTTGTATACCAAAATATCATCAAAAAATACAAGTACAAACTTTCTTAAAAAAGGCTTAAAAATACTCTCATCAAGCCTTGAAAGGTAGAAAGAGCATTGGTAAGCCCAAAGGGCATGACCAAAAACTCATAGTGACCTTCATGAGTACGGAAGGTCGTCTTATGAATGTCTTCAAGGGCTACTCTTATCTGATAATATCCCGACCTAAGGTCCAATTTAGAAAAAAAATGGATCCATGGAGCTCATCAATAACTGGTATTGGGAATTTGTATTTAACAGTTTCCTTGTTTAGGATCCTGTAAATTTAGAGCTGTAAAATAAACAGGCAACTCGATAATCAATTCGAATTTGACTTGATAAAACTCAAGATCGACTCGAATCATATATTAGATGGGCCAATCGTAAACATAGAATTAGGCTCATTAATTAAACGACACAACTCGTATAAAACTCGACCTGCTCGTTTAATGTTCGCGAACAAACTCGTTTAAAACTCGATCAACTTATATAAACACGTGAACTCGACTCGTATATATTTTTACATATAAAATACAATATATATATATATATGTTTTATAACATATATAATGATGTATATAGATTAAAAATCTAAATTTATAAGTCAATATATAGATATAAGTATGTATATAGTCATTAACATATACTAATATTAAATATATGAAAGAAATATAGTGGTCTACTAATAATATTATAACTTAAAGAGTGATATACTAATACTAATACTATAGACTATAGAATATAAAGAGTAGTAGTATTACTACCATATAGTATTAGTATTAGACTATTAGTACTATATAGTAAAAGTGTAAACTATAACTATTACTACTACACTCTATATTATACTATATTAGTAGTATATACTATACTATGTTAGTATTAGTATTAGTATTAGTATTATAAAGTAATAGTAACACTACAACTATTAGTATTACTTATGTAGTACTAACTACTAGTCTACTAAAATATTATTTATAAGTCTATACTAATAATTAGTATATTACTCTTTACATAAATTATCATTACTACTTACTAGTAGTAGTACTACTACTTTACAAATTACCATTACTAATTTACTAACACAACTATTTTACTAATATTATTACTATTATTAGCATAACTATATTAGTATTAGTATTAGTACTATAAAGCAATAGTAACACTATAACTATTAGTATTACTTATATAATACTAATATATTATTAATTTATTATTATTAATTTATTTATAAGTCTATACTAATAGTTAGTAACTATTATTAATTTAGTATTACTATATAGTAATTATTAGTATAGCTTTTATAGTAACTATTAATAATTTAATATTTCTATCTAGTTACTATTAGTAACTATAGTTATAGTGTTACAATGATACTATTAGTTAGATTATCTAGTTATAAACTTATAGTGATAGATTGATAGTAATAATTATTGATATCTAGTTATAGTGATACTATACTATTACTTACACTACATAACAGTATTATATAATATGTACTATAATAATACTATAACTACTATATACTATAGTTATAATATTATATAATATAGTTAGTTATATATACTATATAATATACTTATTAGTTTTTAAGCACTAACTATAGTATTATATCTGTATTTTGAATAAATTTTAATGTTTGCTAAAATATAATGTTAGATAATTTTTGTTATAGAATATAATTTTAATAAAATATAATGTTTCATAAATATTAATGTTATAACTTTATAATTAATATAATGTTTGATAAAATGTATTGGTTTTTTATAAGGATTATAATTTATATTGTTAAATAAATAGCAATGTAGCATGTTATAATATTTAAGCAAATTAATTGTAGCTGTTGATCATGATATCACAACCCTTTAGAGCCATTGATGAAGTTAGGGCCTAGGGTTACTCGAGTCTTGTGGCAGCTTTAACGTGTCTCTTGAATTCGAGAGCCTTCCATTTCCTGAATCCCATCTGTGCCCGTTGCTCTTTCACACTCTCGGTCTCCCACTTTCACTCTCACCGTCTCACGCAGCTAGGGTTTCACTCTCAATCTCACAATTACGATTCCGTCGATTCACATATGGCTACTTTCACTTTCCTTCTTCTCGCACAGCAAGTCTGCAACAGCCTTAGGCTTCTAGCCTCACTCCTAAGTCTTCACGTCTCTTTTTGAATTTCCGATTTTCTCTTAGACCCAGTCACCCTCACAGCTCACGCCTCACCCATTGACATCCCGAGAAACCCTAGGAAATGCAGTTTGCTGTTTGTTCTCTCAAGTTTTGACTCCTTGACTCGCGACGGCTTGCAGCCAAGGATTCTCTTGGGACTTTGATATTAGGCGTGATTAGGGTTGCAACTTGCGGGAACGAGAGAAAGTCTACCATTGGCAGCTGATAATCGTATTTTCGGGAAGCTGTGGCTGTAATCTCAGCCTCTAAGATCGCAGCCAGCCCTCAAGAAATTGGTCATTAAATGCATGCATTTAAGATCCCCAACCACCTGTCTCCTTGATTCTACAGTTTGGTCCTTTAGGGTTCTCTAGTTTATCGATTACCTATTTATTTTTGTGCTTTTTTAACTATTGTTTGGGAATTGAAGCAGATTTGATTTATCTTATGTTATCTAGTTATAGTTTTAGCTTTACTCCTGAGTATTTTCAAGGATTTGGTTCTAATTCTATCCTAAGTTTCTAACTTTTCATCTCCGGAAGACTAGATGTATTGTAGTGTTGTTAACTTGTTTTTATTTTTGAAATGGTGTTGTTAACTTGTTACAACTTTATGTAAATCTCCATCTAATCATCTAAGGACTAAGTACAATGTCCAGTCGTCTACTAGACTATGCATGCTTGCTTGACTCCTTAATTTGTGGCTATTAATGTCCATTTCCAATGTCTATCACTGTGATTGATAAGTTTATACTTTATTTCAATTTTTATTGGCTATATAATATATTCATTTTGCATACGCTTAAAAATTTACAATTTTTTCTATTTACCTCATTACTTGTTTCGAGTTTTACAATTACACTACAATTATATCTTACATGTTTGACAAAAAGTCTCTATTGAGCTTTCCTACAGATCTGAGATATGTACTTAAAGTTGCATCAACATTCAAACCCTTCTGTGAGTTCCTTGTGTTCTCTGTTTAATTTCTTACCATATGGCTACTTTCAACATGCTTTTTGTTTCTATTTGGGCTGCCTCAACATGTTTCTGTGTTTATGTTATTGATATGCCTTGTTTATTTGTTTAATTTCCTATCATATGGCTACTTTCAACATGCTTTTTGTTTTTATTTGGGCTGCCTTAACATGTTTTTGTGTTTATGTTATTGATATGTCTTGTTTATTTATTTAATTTCCTGTCATACGGTTACTTTCAACATGCTTTTTGTTTCTGTTTGAGCTGCCTTAACATGTTTCTGTGTTTATGTTATTGATATGCCTTGTTTATTTGTGTAATTTCCTACCATATGGCTATTTTCAACATGCTTTTTATTTCTATGTACCTTAATATGTTTCCATGTTTATGTTATTGATATGCCTTATTTATTTGTTTAATTTCCTGTCATATGGCTACTTTCAACATACTTCTTGTTTCTATTTGGGCTGCCTTAATATGTTTTTGTGTTTATGTTATTGATATGCCTTGTTTATTTGTTTAATTTCCTACCATATGGCTACTTTCAACATGCAGTCCAATTCTGTTTGGGATGCCTTAACATGTTTGAGTGTTTCTATTGTTTCTGTGCCTTGCTTTTGGAAGCATATCGAGCCACGGATACAAGAGTACGCTGAAAATGTTAGAGTCAAAATTGTTTGACTCTAACTAATCAAATATATCAGTCTTTCCTACCGAAGGGACATTGAGCCACCAAGGCATTGCCTTCTGAAGGCACTTCGAGCCTCCAAGGCAAGGCTGTATTTTGTATAAATGTTGGAGTCATATGTTTATGGCTTTAATAGTTTTTGGTGTCCTTGCTTCTAGAGGCACTTTAAGCCATCAAAACAAAGGTGAGATCCTGGGAATTGATCTAAATATGTTGGTTTGTTGTTTAAGTTTAGTGGATCCTACCAAATGGACAATCGTAGGTGATCTTCCCAAAGGCGGGGGGCGGGGAAGGAGAAGTATGAGATTGAAAATTCTATCGGTATTAATCATTTAGAGCTAATATCTGTTGATGGCAGTGGAAACATTGCGACTACCGCGCTAGTAATACTCAATCTACTAAGGGTCCAACAGAAGTTCAAACAATTATTCAGGATAGAAGGAAGCAGAAGAAGACATCTGATGTTTGGAATGATTTCGTTGAACTAGAACGAGATGGGAAGAAGCTGCCTCAATGTAAGTGGTGTAAACAAGTGTTAAAGGCATATCGATCTAGTTCTATAACCACACTATGTAGCCATATATATTTATATATATATATATAAATATATTTTTTTTTTCTATTTTTCCTACACATACTTATTAGAAAGAAAGAAAAAAGGGGTACTTGTACACCTAATTCATAAAAATCTGAGAGCATAAAGGATGCTCGAATCCTATCAGCAAGAAATAGTGTAAAAAAAAGGCCATAGGGAAAGGAACATATTTTCTTCGTCAATCATTCGCATTATCTAGACTGCTAGACTCTCAAGTCTCATCTCCTAATCTCTTGCACTACTTGACAGACTTCTAGTTAGTAAAGCATAATGGGCATTTTTCAATTAAAGAACAACTCCCTTTTCCTCAGTTGTAAATAAACTACTACATCAGTTTATGTTCATACAATCAATCTGTGTACTCCAAAGATAAGCCATCTCCATGTAATATTTGGCAGCTGACACATTGTTTTGCTTGTAAGGAAGAATAAGCGTTGTTAAAAAAACTTTTTTCCATATCAGGTCATAAGAATATTTGCAGTGACTGACAAAGAACCCAAATAATGGATCTTTTATTGTCTTTACTTTTAAATCAAACCAATCACAGATAAAACTAGTAAAATAAATAGTAACATGAATAGCTCAATGAATCCAGTAAGATAACATTAATTTCAATACAAGCATCAAAACAATCAAGCAAATAGAGATAAATGAATAAATGATTGGGAAGCAACAATTACCAACAGCTGGGGAGAAGGACCAACCTATCAAAAAAGAAATGCTGGAAAAACCTTCTTCCTTAATAACATCGTTATCAGAATAAGAAAAAGTTCTAAAAACATACTCATGCAAACCTCATCCAAAAGAAGCTTTTCCTGCAGTTATAAAAAGATAAGAGTATATATAACAGCAACAATGCAATGAAGAAACGAATAACAATAAAACTAAGCTGCCAACTTAGACAAACCAACACCTTTTCTTTGATCATCACAATATAAATATAACTAAGAACATAACATTTGCTCCAAGAATTCATCAAAGATCACAACAAAATTATTTTTCCAAACTTCCCAAATCCAAAGCACCAAAACAGAGCAAAAAAAGGTTTCCCTCCCAAATCCATGCAAAGAAAGGTCTGAACCAAAACCAATCCAAGTAGAAGAGTTCAAGGTCCAGATTTTGTTACTTGAGTTTAGCTCTTCCCAAAGTGTAAAATGGAGTATCAAACGATGCAATACCGAGGAGTACAAGGAGATCTGGATTGAAAATGCCCAAACGAAAGTATTAAAATAACCTCACTTGATTAAACCATGACCCAAACTTGAAGTCACAAAGAAAAAAAAAAGGCGATTCAAGTGTTCTTACCTTGTTGTTTCTCTCTTGAAAGTGAAAAGAAACCAAAGCTTATGGATGAAAATGAAAGGGTCGACGCACAAATCTAGAATAGCACACACTGGCGAAAAGCCTTCAACCAATTCAGTCGTACCCACAATGGCGACCATAGATGACAACTGAGGAAGAAGACCACCAACAAAGACAGCCGATAAAGACGCTTTCTCTACCTAGCCACAGTGGCATGACGGAATGCTCAGATCTACCAAAATTTTTGCTTTGTCCAAAATGTTTCGAACGGGTTAGAGGTTGAGGAGATGAGTGGAAGATGAGTGCCTTTTCCTCGATGGCCCCAAATGGCCAATGTTTGATGTCTATATTTCGATTTTTGTTTTGCCTTTCTCTCTCTTCACGGTAGAAGGTTGAAGATGAGTTTTGCATTTCTCTCTCTTCATATGCTCCAATTCAAAAGTTGAAGAAGATCGAACCAGGCGATTTGGGGGTGGGGAAAACTAGAGACATTTCGGAGAGATTTCTCTCTCTTCAGTCGATTTCAAGAAATATCTGGAAGTTGAATATTGGGAATGGCTGGAGGGAGTCGACAGAGGAAACTC
Source organism: Platycarya longipes (assembly GCA_036559045.1). Classification (NCBI taxonomy): domain Eukaryota; kingdom Viridiplantae; phylum Streptophyta; class Magnoliopsida; order Fagales; family Juglandaceae; genus Platycarya; species Platycarya longipes. The sequence continues at coordinate 25,635,733 of CM071790.1, read as the reverse complement.
ACTGGAGAGAGTCAGCGGAGGTAACCCATCAGAGGGAGTCGTCGGAGGGATCTGGGTTTCTTAGCAAAATGTGGGAGCTTCAAATTAGTTGAAATACGATTCTCTCTCTTCAACCTACGTTATTTCGATTTTTATCCTGTATTTTGCTTCAGTTTTATTTTTATTTTTTTTTAACATGGGTGACGTGGCAACATGCCACATCATCCGACTCCAGCCGACTCCAAGAAAATGTGACTCTCTATAGAATTATTGATTTATGGACAAGTCATATGATGGTGCATAATGCCTGGCAGGTAAAAGGAAACATGTCCATTGACTGGCTATAGCTAAGAATTGTTTTTTCTATAGGTTACCATGGCTAAGAATGATGTTGTCATAGAGATATTGAACTGAGGCTTGGCTTCAAATGCCATGGTGCTTTATTTTTACGAAAAGTTTCATCGATTTGGGGATAGTACTGGGTATACTACCAACACTACATCCTGACATTTCAATCTACCCTTTCATTGGTACCCATAATGCTTTCGTTTGTTTTATTCGTTCATCATCGTGGCCTTTAGGTATTTTTATAAAACATAACATTCATCCATTCAGGTCTTTCTTTCATTCTTTTTTTAATCAGTTCATGCATAGAAAATCATTTTTTAGAAAGCATATGCATGAACTTAAACTGTTAAACATCATCGGCACATAGGCATCATCATAAGAGCATTGCATAACATCAGTTCATGGAATACATAAGACATCAGTTCATAAGGACATCTTTAAAACACTTTCATGGCATCAATAAAAGCATCAATTTACAAAAGCATCAGACAGAATTCTCGAGTTTTCAATTTATTTTTGAAAAGGCTACTTTCAATAGCTACTATGTATAAACATCTTTCAAGTGCATACAATTACGTACTTGGGTTGCAATAAAATAGGCTACTAACAAAGACTCGTATATACGTATACTTTAAAACTTATACTAAGCATATTTTCGTAAGCATGACGTCATTTTCTTAAAGTATTGTAAAGAAATACATTTTCAGTTTCATTTTCATTTCTTTCTTATCTTTTAGAAAACTCTAGAAGTGTATGAACATAATATTTAACTAAACTCCTTACTATTCTCATATCATGCAATCCAATCACCTGCATTTCAGATGGCAACCAACCTACATGCATACACATAACCTTAGCATCATTATCTATGTAGTACAAAAGCAACTAAAGTAGAAAGGGATTTATTCTTCACTTAAATCATTCTCCATCTATCCCTGAACTCTCACATGATCCTTATTATGTTCACCTTCGGGGATCTACTTACGTATAATACATCTTCCAAACTCAACATCCGACTTTGAGTACTTATCCACTAAAGTGAATCTTATAATTCACCTTAGGGTCAAGACACTAAGACCTCTACCTTATGCTTCCTATTAATCTCATATAGATGCATGACTCAGATCGAGCAAGTCACACATCCCAATCTTAATCGATAGATACGACATTACTGCATCTGAGCCTATGCTTCAACATCATCCCCTTCATTGTCCTCATCCATGCATATCACATGGCTTTAAGCCAATTTTGAGGCTTAACATCGTATTCCCTTATTCAGGACAGATTACCCATTACATATGATAAATCCGTCTAACACACATGTCTCACCATATACAAATTTACCTTACCTCCTTATCACCTAAGATCAACATACAATACGTTGGTCAATTGCTTGTGTAAATAATATCATAGATCAATAACAACTTTCTACAACCCAGTTGATAAGGCTTCCTACTTCACGGCCCTTTACAAGTTCATCCCAACACTTGACACCTCCATCTCGTCATGTAGTTCAAGACAACTCTCGATCTACATCATTATTCAACACTTCACATAGCATTACACCACGTTACTTCTACGTTAGCTTATGACTCAATATGAGTATTGTTCTTCATACACTCTTGTCACATCGTGACACCCTGTCACATTTCCACTACGTCGTTTCATCACTTCACACGTACTCCAAGACATAACACAACTACAAGTGACACCTATCACTAAGGCTACCGATTACATCATAACTATTTTGGGATACTGTTCCACAATTCCTGACACATCACACGTACAACAGCCATAACATTGTTATACCGTGACTTCCGTCACTGTGACCATAAGGTCACATCACAACTAGTTCGAGGTACTGTTCCACAATTCCAGACACTTCACACGTATAACAGTTATAATACTGCTACACGATGACTCCCGTCACTTATGACCACACAATCACATTCCAACTTCTCTGGAACATTTTTCCACAATTCCCGACATATCCCACGTACAATAAAGATAATACTTCTACATGGTGACTTCTGTCACCGTGACCATAATGTCACATCACAACTACTTAAGGGCACTGTTCCACAATTCTCGACACTTCACACGTATAACAACTATAATACTGCTATACGCGGACTCCTATCACTTATGACCACATAGTCACATCACAATTCCTCTAAGACATTTTCCAATAGTTCCCAACACTTCACACACGTATAACAGCTATAATACTGTTACACGATAACTCTCTTCACTATGACCACAAGGTCACATCACAACTATTTCGAGACACTGCTCCATAGTTTCCGAAATTTCACACGTATAACAATTATAACACTGCTACAAGGTGACTCTCGTCACTTTTTTTTTTCTTGCAAAGAGTTAGGGCTACAAATCAATGAGTAATCTCTCTCCAATTTTATTAATAAACCATCACCTATGATGGAAGAATACTGTGATAACAACTTAACACTTAGGCGTTAAGATTAGATAAAAATATTAAGATTAGATAAGAATAAAAATCCAAACCCAAATGTAATTCCTTATATTCCACAAAAGACTAATGCCTAATATAAGGAATGCTCAATCTATCCGTATGTAAAAGACCCCTAAGTATACCTGGCATAGTTTTTAATTTCGTATTATACCAGCCGCTATGATCGAAATATGTCGTACCGGCCAGTTATCTGGTACAGAAAAACTGTTATTTGATACCAACAGATATTTTAACTGTATCGGTAGATATTTCAGTTATACCAGCAAATATTTCAGCTTGTGTTTCTACCATACTGGATTTTGGCCTTTTCTCTTTTTCTTTTTTTCCTTTTTTGCTATTTTTTATCACAATTCAAACTAGACTATTTACAAATATATTTATATATATAATTTATTCGTATATTGACTATTATTTTGAAATATAATTTATATATGTATTTTTATATATAATTTATTTATATATAAACTATTCTGAAACGGTACACGAAACAGTATCGGTACCGAAACATTTCATTCCAGTTCCTTGACCAGTATGTCTACCGGTACGGTATTCAAAACATTGATACCCAGACCAACATCCTCACCAATAAAATCTAAAGTCTCACCATTAGCACCATATTTAGCCAAAACATAAGCAATCATATTAGCCTCCCTAAACACATGCTTAAAGTTGACATTAATAGATCTAACTAGACTTTGAGCTTCCTCCCAAAAATTTCAAAGATACCAATACTTACAAACACCTGAAATAAACCACCCCACTACCACACTAGAATCCAAGTCAACCACCAAATTCCTCAAACCAAGATGATTACAAAGACGAAGCCCATCAAGAACAATGCGACATTCAACAATAGGGTATTAGTGACTTGACCATAACAAAGAGCAAAACTTCCAAGAACACGGCCAAAATCATCTCTAAGAATCCCCTTGCCACCTGACATCTCTAGATTAACACGAGCACTTCCGTCAACAATAAGTTTTACCATTCTATTTTTTGGCAACGTCTATGCAATAAGCTTCAGTAATCTACCTACTCCCTTCAATTGTGACCACAAAATCATATTACAACTCCTTCGGGACATTGTTCTACAGTTATCGACACTTCACATGCATAACAGCTATAATATTGCTATACGGTGACTCCCGTCACTGTGACAACAAGGTCACATCATAACTATTTCGAAACACTATTTCACAACTCCCGATACTTCACCACACTCCTCAATTACGCACCCATCCAACCTTCGTGACACACCTTACGGAGCATCACAACTACATCACATGGAGTACACTCCACGCATACTCTGTTCAATCCACACTACGCCACATTGCATCACATCACCATACGATACATGCCACAAGGTATATCGCTTTATTTTGTGGATTACACTCCACATGTACTCCCTTCACAACATGCTACGCCACATCCCATATGATGCATGCCATATGGTGCATTGCTTTACCTTAAGAAGTATACTCCACTTGTACTCCCTTCACAACATACTATGCCACGTCACTATACAATGTACGCCACATGCTACATCGCTTTATCCCATGGAGAACACTCCATGTGTACTCCTTCCAAATAACACCACATTACATCACCACGACAATACATGCTACATGGTACATCTCTCCACCATATGAAATACACACCACATGTACTCCTACAAACTACACTACGCCACATCGCCACTATGGCACACGCCACAACCATACTTCACAACACAATCCACAAAACCACTACACAACACTTCCTAACAACGCCCATCACTTCAGAATACAGCCACACTTCCCAATGAACTTCACAACTATCACAATACAACTAACCCACCGACTACACAACTATATAGCAAACTCCACAATACTACTAGCATAGTCCATAACCAACTAATTAACTAACATTATAAATAATGAGGGAAATAGAGCTATACTATCATGAGGTAAACCTGTGTGTTGCTCGCTTTCCGGCACGGCCAGTGGTGTCCGTCGAAAGCCACTAGCTTAAGCAATAATTGACCCGTCGGGGTCACTACTGTGACCTCAAAATGGGATTATCTCAGGACCGGATCTATGATTTCAGCAACTAGATTTGACCATTGGTAGGGAGTTTGTGGATATAAGTGGAAAGGTCGTATGTGGTGGCTAACAACGTGTACAAAGGTGAACAACCACGTAGAGTGGCGATTTGGGACATACTGTGACTGTTTAGGCAATGAGACGGGCTTAAGGTGGTCTCGTGGTGGCTGAAGGCAGAGCACGACGATACTTAGCCATGTATAGTGTGCATCCGAGAGAGTATGACGGCTACAGGGCTCGGTTGAGCACGGGGAGCTAAGGGAGGTTCACTGGAGGAAGGGAAACTCAGTGGTGGTGGAGGTGAGGTAGTGCGACTACTGAAGGGTGGCGTATCTACCTCAAAAGGTGGAGAAACCCATTTGGAGAATGAGGGAGAGTAAAAGGCAATGGAAGCTCAGCTAGGCATGGAAAGCTAGAAGGGAGGTTGGTGGAAGAAATGGAAGCTTATGGAGGTGGCGATGAGGTGTGCGATGGCGTTGTGGTGGCTCTAGAGGGTGAAACCCGTGGGTTTTATATAAGAGAGAACTTCGCGTGGGGGAAAAGGGAGGGACTACGATGGTTGGAAAGGCAAGGGGTGGTCATGGTGGTGCTCAGGAGGCTGGTGGTGGTGGCTGGGCTAGGTCACAGAGGCAATAGGAGCGGTGCATGGTGATTTCGTGTGGGGGAGAAACCCAATTGGGTTTAAGCTCTTATGAGGGAGGTGGAGGGCTGCCTGAAGCTGGGGTCGGGCTGGTGGTGCTCACCGATGGACAGGGGAGCTTGAGGAGGTGGCGATGACATCGCAAAGTGATGCACAATGGCGTGACATGGCTTGAAGGAGGATCCATCCCTTTTAGGCTGGGTCCCTCTCTCTTATTAAAGTCCAAATACGACGCAGGAAGTATGGTAAATGTAGATTGTGGCTGCTATCCCAAGTTAAAACAAGTTGTGGCTTCCAAGAATAAAACCGAATGGAGAAATGAGAGTGGCCCATGTAGGTTGTGGCCTTCTCTAGGTCTCCTGTTCTGATTTATATAAAGCTTCCCTTCTTGTGTATTGCAATGAAGTCTAATGCAAAGTCCAAAAGCTCAAATGAAGTGAAACCTAAATTGAAGTCTCCTTAGGTGTAAAGCCAAATTGCGAAACGCGTGGCCCTCAAGAATGAAAACCGAACTCTAGCCTAAAGGCTTTTGCATGTTTTTTTTTTCACTTCATATGTAGACCTATATTAAAAAATAGAAGATAAATAAAAATAAAAATAAAAAAGGAATAAGAAAATATTAAAGGTGTGTTGTGCATCTAAAGAGATATTATACAATTAAATAACAAGTTATAAATTCAAGTATAAATCATGATATTAATCAATTTGGCTTGTAAAGATGTGCGCTACAAATTAGTGATTAGTTTGACTTGTAATATGGGGTCTCTAATATATCTATTGGTCACAGTTATAACTTCAATTTATTGCAATGGAAGCATTTCTATAAAAAAATAAAAAATAAAATCAATTTAAACCATAATTTTGATTTATTCCTCTTAACCATTTCTCCATCTAAAACCAATAATAATACCATGCAATAATCAATACATATTGATTTTAGATATATAAATATGTAATAAGTCTCTTCATCGATTTTGCTCTCCATTTTTTTCAAATGTTGAAATGTTAAACCTATTTCATCCACCTGTCACCAATACACACACACCACATCACTGGAATCATGGCACTATAGGATGCTGCTAGATACAAGCACTTTTGAGCATCCATCCCGTGGACCAAGCTGACATGGCAGTCAGCTTTTTAATATATACATATATATATCTATTTAAAAAAAGGAAGCAATTATGCATCAGTTTTACTTTTACCATTTCTCCAATAAAAGTCTGTCTCCCTCCATCTGTCTTCTCCTAAATCCTATCTTCACAGGACATTTTCACCGGTCTCACCTCCCAAATCTCTATCTTTGCAAAAAATTATCCTATGGAATAATTCTCAAAGGCTTACGTCGTCTGGCTTTCCATGTCTTTGAAAGCCAACAAAAACTCCAACTGAAGACTTATATCTGATATTTCACTTCTTATTTTTCTTTGGATATTCTGAAAACTCCTTGACGAAGTACAAATGGACATTACTCATCAAAAGAATTGCAGGAATTCAAGAAAGTTTACAAGAGTCACCAAGTAACAAGAGAGCAAGATACAAACAGCATCACAAACACCTGAAATTAAAAAAAAAAAAAAAAAAAACTACCAGACGCTTAACACCCTTCCCTCCATCCACATAACTTCAAAAATAGAGAAAAAAAAAATGGAGACTAGAGATGCCATTGGTTAGGAATCGGTATAGAGTTCTTCTTGGGTGTTAATTCGGGCCTTTCGGTAGAATATTATCTAGTAGATGGAAATTAGTTTTGCCCCAATGGCACAGTGGGGGAAATGTGCAATACCTACCAAAAATTGCACTATTCGATGCCCCAGAAGTGGGGGAGCTTTTGGCCGATCTGAGATTCTGACGGCGTTGAGACTACATGGCATAAGAGAAACGAAGGGATGTCATATAGCAAGCGAAGGAACAAGAGGGAGAGGGAGAGGGAGAGGGAGAGGGGAACGCAAAAATGGGGATCTGATTAAAAGAGAGAGAGAGAGATTTGAGGGAGATGGTGAACAGAAGCCGTCAATAAAATCAGTCCTATTCTACGTCAACGTTGGTGCGCATGGGTGCCTCATCTCGCCTGCAACAAGAATGTTTCGGCATTATAATATTTAAAAGCCATGTCTTCATCCCCTTTTCATCCAACGTGCAAGCATCAGACATTGTCTCGAAAGAGAATTTGTCACAAAAGAAAATCTTGGATAAGGAAAAAAATCGGTCACAAAAAATATATTTTGAGATGAAATTTTCCATACCCATTCGAAATTTGTTCAAATCAAAAAAAAAACTTTAAGACAAAGTTATTTCATCTCTAGCAAGAACTCGATTAGACAACTTTCCTTCAAATATACAATATTGATTGAACTGTTACGATGTGAGGCTAACACTTAGGTCTCGTTTAGATTCGAAGATGAGATGAGTTGAGATAAGTTTAGTTTATTTTTTAATATTATTATTATTTTAAGATTTCAAAAATATGTGTTAGGATTTGAAAAATGTGTATAAGAATTTGTATTTTATATAAAAAATTATAAAAAATAATGATAAAATGAAGATGAGTTAAGATGAGTTGAACTCATTTTCGAATACAAACGGACCTTAAGTAACACTCGGAAGGGCTGAGAAACTTCCGAAAGGGATGCGAGGAAATTCAAATATTAAACGCATGAGAGGAAATTCAAATATTAAACGCATGAATGTTCAAATAAGATTGATGTCCGTTCAAACATCGAGATCGTAAATGGTTGAAATGTGTGCAGTTATGGTTCAAACATTAACTAAAACTGTTAAAAAACAAAAGTTCCTAATTCGAACGATATTCAAATATGGGGATATAATTGTTCTAACGATGTGACTGTAAATGGTTCGGATGTAGACCCTTTTTATTCAGACAAAATGGGCTAACACCAATGCTGTTTGAATAGGAGTAATTACGTTCGAATGCTATGAGCGTTCAAAGACAAACTTGATTTGTTTGAATATTGAATCATATGCGATCCCAACAATTTTTGTTACAATTCGAACTTTATTTTGGTAAAAGCGCGCTTCTATACTATTGAATGGACTTCTGCCTAGTTATAAAAAATATATATATTATTATTTCTTATCATTTTTAAATATTTAAAAATATATAAAAAAAAATTATAATATTATAAAATACATATTTTTAATCAATATATATTAAAAAAAAAATTCTACCCCACAATCGGGATTCCCAGTCCGGAATCCCGTTTGTGGGAGTAGAGTTTCTCTTTAGTAAAAATATTATGATCGAATAAAAGTGAGTTCGTCCAAATAAAAAAAGCTACGCACTTGAATGGGATTACGACTTGTAGTTTTGAACTAATATCGTAACCATTCGAACATCCCATGTTAAAGTTATACCATTCGAATACCGATTAAGGCATTCCAAGCATAAAATATCGTATGGGTTCAAACAAAAGAAGTTTCGTTCCAACAATATGCAATAAAGTGAAATTCAAACGTGAAAGATAACCCAACAATTGTTGAAGTAAATTTTACGAGACTACAATTAAACTCTTCAGTTAGGGTCGGTACAAAATATTAAAAAAAAAATTACAAAATGTTTGAAATGGGACTTGAGGCATAAAATGTTGGAAAATCACCTTCTACATCTCTTGAAACATTTTTATTTATCATAATAACTAAAAAATAACAAAATTTTGGAAAAAAGGCAAAAAGAAGTTCATCATCTCTTGAAACATATCCTCTTCGAACTGGGTCTAATAATCATGATACTAAAGGTCACAACAAAATCAAAATTGTGAAAATAAAAGGCAAAAAAAAAAAATTGCATTATACTAACAGCCATTCAAGAATTCTACAAATCAAAAATAAAATAGTAATGCTAGAGTGAAACTAACACTTAGCACACTCACTCACATAAATAGTACATGTTGTACTATTCATATAAGTGAATGTGATGAGTTTTGAATTCACTCTATATTTTTTCAAAATAAAAATAGAGAATTAGAACAAAAGAATCAGATCTACAGATAAGGATCACCTTCAAATTCAACCTAATAGACATAAAAGTCATCCAATGTCTACAACTTTGATCTATCTAAATTCTTAACTTAGAGAGAAATCCTAAACCAGCACTTTCAAAGAGTTCATCGGAACCTGAAACTACCAGACAATACAATCTGGATGGATGCCTGGAACTAAGAACAGAGAGAAAAGAGGGAGCTACAGAGATTGACCTACGGTTTTAACTTTTCAATGTCAGTCCATGGCATATATTATTATCTCTTTGATGGTCTCTCATCATCATCTCCACCGTCGTTATCGTCTTCGCCGCCTGAATCATCTTTATCAGACCTTTTCCTCTTTGCTGGAACATCAACCTTCCCGCTGGCATCGCCATCATTGGCTTCCTCCTCTTCATCGATGTCTTCCTCCTCCTGGCCATTCTCCTGCGGTTCAAAATCACTGGCATCTTCCTCATCCTCGGCTCGCCCGACTGGCCTCACAAGGTAGTCTGTTCCCAGATCCTCCTATATATTTTTTGTTCCGTGGGTTTCATACAAAGTATAGAAAGAACTCAAGTCAGCACCCATGAAAATATAGATTAACCAACGAAAGGAGGAAAAAAAAGAAAGAGGATGTCAGAAAACAGAGAAAATACATGCACCAGAGATGGATAGCAACTAGACCCAAAATAGCAAGCAGACAAAACAAGTTTTACCATCTCCTTTTTTAATGAGATTTTGGGGTTATTTTCTTCATGGCCATCGGACTTGATTACCGGAAGCCCCAGAAGATAATTAAGTTCAGAGTGGAAAAACTTCACCGAAAACGAGAGTATGCTAGAATATGACAGATGTGGATCTGCTCCACCTTGAACGCCAAAGATCTAGGAAATCCGAACTTTTTATTCGATGCGTGTTATGAAGATCCTCCAAGAACATGAAAATTAAAACCAGTCCCACTGAATATACTGCTAATTTTTTGCCAGATCTATAAGAATGTGAAGATCTACTTACACAGAAGGAACCCATCCCTTCGAACAAACAAGTTTCCTAATTTCGTCACTTCGGATATAGATGATAAACGGTTCAGATCTACAAAATTTGACCACCAAGCAAAGAGATGACACTAACGTTGAATCATTTCAATTTTTGGACTCAAAACACAACCCGCCCACCAGCCTACCCAGACACAGATTTCGTTTATTATTAAGTCAAATCATTTTGAACATACTCATCACAAGCGGAAAGGGGGAAAAAAAAGAATTTATCATTCAAAATTAAAGTATATGTAGATCTAAAATGAAAAATTGAAAGTTAACAATCGTGTAACAAAAACTACAGTAAAAAAATATGGTGAAGCTTGTTCTTAAAATAATGATCTAAAGAATCAAATTTAACTGGCAGGAAAATGTATTCCATTTTTTTTTTCTTTTTTTTTCAAAATACAAAATTGAAAAAATAAAAATAAAAAGCAGGGAGAGAGATCAGACTTATTTTTCCGCACAGACAAACAAAAAGAAGCTGAAACATATAAACAATGAAAATAAGATGAAAAATAGAAAAGGAAGTTATGAATACCTCCTCTCCAGCTTCATCATCGTCTTCCTCCTCTTCGTCGTCATCGTCATCGTCATCGTCATCATCTCCATCGTCTTCTCCATCATCGTCATCGTCATCTCCATCCTCGTCGTCTTCCTCATCGTCGTCCTCATCATCGTCCACAGAATGAATCGGAGGACCACCAGAAGAAGGTACAACCTTCTGCACACCACTGTCTCCGTCGTCTTCCTCTTCGTTATCGCCGTCGTCGTTTCCGTCCTCGTACTCGTCCTCGTCTTCGTCACCGTCCTCCTCCTCATGACCTTCTTCTACACCATCCTCGGCCTCATCTTCACTGGCTTCTTCGTTCAAGTCCCTAAATAATTCCTTTTCCAGTAAAAACTCCTCTATATCATCATCCAGCAGCTCCAGGAACATAAACAGCTTCCGGAACCTCATCTTCGTTAGCCTAAAGAAAGCTTTCACGAGAGAAATATTTTATTTTCCCTGTAAATAAATCAAATTCGGGTATCAGGAAACGGGGACGTGAAAAGCGAGCGAGCGAGACAGAGGAGCTTGCGTCTTCGTTCTCGTTCTAGCGGTAGCTCTGCAACCCTCATCTTGGGCGTTGAAACACGAATTCACGCGGATCAATGACGTGGCTCAAGATCGGATGGTCCTCCTTAGACAATCTATATGATCTTGTGTTAATAGGATCATTGCCGCGTCCTATAGGTCATTGCTCATGCACTTTTGTTAGTCACATGCTTCTCACGTGCAGTAAATGATTAGTTAGGATTAGGGGTTTTTTTAAGCAAAAATTACGGAGAGAAGTCACATCCAAGAGCACTCAGAACAGTGACATAAACAGTACATATCACTGTTTATGTGAGTGAGTGCTCTGCTTCTCCTAGCATGTCTCTTTTTTAAGCAGCTAGGATTAGGATATTTTAGTAAGAAAATATTAGTCACAAATAAATAGTACAAAATAATGTGACAGTTTCTTATTTGATTCCCTCGTCGACTCTTTCTCTCTCTTTCCCCTCTCTCTCTCTCTCTAACCCTTGACTGCTTATTTTTTCTTTTTCTTTTTTCTTCTTCCCTTTCCCATGCTCTCCCTCTTCTCCTGCTCCAACCCACCGTCACCCACTCTCGCGAGAATTGCAGCACCCACCGCTGTTCTCCTTTCCTTTCCATTGCATGCTTAACTAAAATGTACTCTTCAGCCCAAAACGTACTCTGCAATTCGAGCTAAGCAAACCTAAGCATACTCTGCATATAGGTACTCGCTAAGCTTATCAATTCGAAGCCTATCTCCTTTCCATTAACGTCGATGGTTTGTTTCTGATTAATTGGTTGGTTTTCATGATTAATTGGCCGGTTTGCTTCTAATTAATTGGTCGTTTTTCTTCTGATTTGTATGTTGGCAATACTATGATAGGTATGTATGTGAAATGCGGGTTTTAAAAGTGTGCGCGCAAAGTGTTTGACGAAATGGGTGAAAGGTGTATTACTTCAATTACTCATTTAAAAACCTAGATTGTATGGGTATGCCTAGAAAGGGATGTATTACTTCAATTACTCTCATTTTTGGTTTTCCAAATTAGTTTATTGGAATGAAAGCGCATCACACTCAAATGGATATTGTATTCTGGTTAGCTTTGAGACAGTTTCCTAAGAACCCATTAAGAGTTGGAAAATGGTACATTCTGGCTTGGTTCATTGTATGGGTTGCCTTGAACTGATTTTTTTTTCTATATGTTTAAGTTTTCAAATGTTATGCCTTGAACTTTCATTTATATTTAAATTGAGCTCATTTATATACAAAATAAATGAACACGACCAAGAACATGATGATTACCAGCACCTTTGAATGGGTAATCTGTGCTTCTTCTAGAGTTTTCAACTAAACAAAATTGCCTTCTTACATACTTATTTATAAAACGATGGAATCATATTTTTTTTTTTTTTTTGGTGGAATTTAGAATATCTAAGTTTTGGCTCTCATATGGTCATTATAGGAGTCAATCATTATTTACCATTTTTTCTTCTCATGCACAGGCTGAGCAATTTAAGCACATTCTTGGAGTCAAACCAACACCTCGAAAGGATTTATAGAGCATCCCTCTTATAACTCATCCCAAATCCTTAAAGTAGCCCAATAGTTTTGATACAAGAACTACTTGGCCACAGTTTAGTACAATTGGAAGAATTCCAATCCAAGGCTTTTGACTTCCAACCATTCCCTAACATCAGAGATGAAGTGGATAAACCAATTCTTGACATTGCAATGAATGAAGTTGTTGACATTGTAATGAATTTGTAATGAAGTTGTGCAATAGTATTTAAATACCAAAAGAAATTGTACACTTTTGTTAAATTACATTGAAACTCCAAAGTTACATTCAAATTTCAAAATTGCATTATTAAATAATGGTTTAACAAGTAAAATATAATAAATAGTATTCAATCATCTAATGCTACATCATGGGATGATAGGAGGATGATGAATAAATTTGTTGTTTTTGTTTTTAGGTTCCATATTTTTTAATTTTCTATTTAAAATATAATAAGTAATTTAATTTTTTCGATTTAAAAAATAATAATGTTTTTTGATATTTTTTTTTAATTTTAATTTTTATTTAAAATCTTTTTATTTTATTTCATCTTACTATTCCAACCCTAAACCCTCCTTTTGGAATGGCCCATGTAAGGCTAGAACATACATTTTCCAGTAAGATGATCATAAAAATAAATAAATTACTAGATTTTAAGTAATGATACACATCATATTTTTATAATTGTTTTGAAAATAGGCCTCAAATTAAAACTTTAATTTTTTTAATGAAGTGATATTATTAAATTGGTTATTTATCAAAATAAGAATATTGGAAAATAATATTGTAATAATTATTTGAAAAAAAATAGTTTGACATAGATAATCTTGACGACTATATTGCAAAGGGTGCTGCTACTGTTCTGCTTGCACGGTACACCTCTAGATTGCCTGACGTGGCATGCCATGTCACTTAATATTAATTTCATTAAAAAAATACGTAATAAGAGAAGTTGAGCTTAACAAATTTAGAGAACTGGAGAAGATGGGCAAGAATTTCAATTCGTTGTCTAGTCTCTGTCTCGTCTCTGTCGTCGAGCTATTATTGAACAAGTGAGTTTATTCCTTCCTTCCATTGTCATATCCTTTGTTAAACCTTCCTTGTAAACTCAGTCTACTTGGGTTGTATTCTGGCTAGCAAAAATGGTAGGTAGATGATAGCAACAAAAAATCTATAAAAGTGCACAATAGGATAGCAGCAAATGGGAAGGAATCTTAGTATTAAATGAATTGAAGTCGGCAATTATTTTAATGTAGTCCTAGAGTGAACGTAGTCATCTAAAAATGTATTCATGCTTTCACTGCGTTGTGTAGTTGATATTCCAATCCAAAAAGTGTTTTTAACATACGTCGGAACCCAAAATCGCTTATAAGCATATAGAGATCCCAACTAAGCATTATCTCGGAAGATCACAAGTGTCAAGAAATTTGCACTAGGCCACCAGCGTTCGTCAAACTCTTTCTCACTTAGATAGTCATACACACATTTGTGTAAAGTATTCGTCAAATTGAGAATGTGACCCAAACTTCTCAAGAAGCTTTTTTATGATATGCTATAAATGATGCCTAGATAATGGAAACACCCTCGCAATTGCAAGTTGTATTGTCTTATCTTGGTCTGTAATGATTGCATTTGGTGGTCAGTCATTCATACACTTTAACCATAACTAAAACAACCACTCAATAGTATGTGCACCCTATTTGGATATCAATCCACACCCGAATGGGATTGATTGACCATGATGGTTCACACCCATAAATAGTGCAAAAGACATTTTATATGCATTGGTTAGGTACGTTGTATCAAAAGTGATCACATCTCCGAATAATTGATACGTAGCTCTACTTTGGGCATCTACCCAAAATACATTCTTTAATATCATGTCAGGGCCCACATCAATTGCATAGTACAAGTCTGGATTTGTTTCTGTATATCCTAGAAGTAGTTCATTAGAGCTTCAATCCTTCAACTATAAGACAAAGTTGTCGTGTAGTCTTGCTTTTCCCGAACTACATACATGTGTGTGACCCAACATTACACAAGACAAGGTATATTCGATGTCCTCATTCAAAATCATATTAACTCTTACTTTACATTCTAACCTCTATGTTTGTCTTGTCTTGAGGACATTAGTAGCTTGACTCTTTGTTGTACCTTGCCGTGCACATACCGATGTAAACCATCTAACATTCCCATCATCATTTTGTTTAGATTTCCTTCCACACAACCTGAACCCTTTATGCTTAGCATACTTCATATAATAAGACCAAATTTCTTGGGGTCTTAAACACCATCAACATCAGGGTCATCATCAACCACTACTTCATCATACTCATTATCCGATAACTCTATGTCAGAAGTCGTAGACTTAGCTTCGGAGAGCACCTACAATCAATATCCAATAATTAAATTAGCATATTATTTTCTAAGACACATAATCCATTGGAATTACTTTTAAAAGCAAGACCTAGAAATTAAAAATATTTTTGAAAGATGTCTTTTCATAATTTGAACACAAGGTTACCACCAAATTACTAATTTATTCCCTGATAATCTTGATTTCAACATCATCAACCTCAAAGTTATTTCAAATTGCTGCCAAATATTTGACATGAAAAATAAAATTGGAATAATACATATTAAAACCTATTCCCATTGACTGTGTTCGCAAAAGCTAGCCTGAAAGGTACTAAAGGCCGTTCAAACTCTATTGTTCTCCACTGCCCATAAATAAATGAAGAATTCCATTGCAAGAAATAATGTTGCAGCCCAAAAAACATAAACAAAAACAAAACAAAAGAAGCAAGAAAATGGGTACCTTTAGCTCAAATGAACACCCTTGAAGCAAAATGGGAAGTTGAAAAAATTTGGCCAACTTTGTTTGTACACCCTCACATCATCACGGAAGTATGACCAAAAATTTCAAAGTTGGTCAGCGGCAAATCAAGCTTTTGTGGATCTTTGAAACCTACCATGGCATGAACTCAATAAATTCATTTGCCTCTTCCTTGACAAGAGCAGGAAGGTTATGATCTCGTAGACCAAGAAACTCGTAGACTAGAAAAATTGTAGACCAGGAAGGTTTTTTCTACTCAACTGGTTTTTTCTGGTGTAATTTTGTCGATGAAAGGTGTTGTGAGGGAGGGGCATGTGGATGCAAGATGGATCTAGGGCTCAGTTCTTCACACAAAGCACCAACTGGCTAGCAAAAGTGGAGCTAATTTTCTTTTTCTTTTTCTTTTTTTTTTTGTCTTCACCGTGCCACATTAGAAGCTACACATCAGGCGCCACATGAAGCAGTCAGTTAAAGCTGTCAAATGCAAGCGACAAACTAGCATTATTCTATGGAAAATTCTGGTTGTAAGCGATTCTATGCACTAATACACGTACCCATCCAACGTGATTGGTTAGAAACTAAACCTTAATAAAGGCAGCCAATAGGCATATTTTGGTGCACAAAATGGTCCATGAACCTGCTTGTATGTAACATTACTTTTATTCTATTGAAAATTATTAGGTGTTTGCAGGCTAAATTGTAATTACGCATACATTTATTATTGATTTTAAGGTAAAAGGTCAAAGATAGAAAATTTGAACGAGTAATTGCTTTTTCAAAAAAAAATAAATAAATAAAACATGTCATCCAGTTATAGAATTCCATATAATTACATTAGTACAAACAAACTTTACAAGCAAAAATATAAAAGTTAAACATTGGATAGTGTTACTTTGTCCACAATCAAGCAGCGAGTATCCTCAATGGATTGGCCAAATGCTAAATATATTGAGGATTTAGTTAATAGATCCTAAAATAACATCACATTGGATAAGCTAAAGTCTAAATATTTGGGCTTTAGCTATAGTGAAGGCCAAATTATTTTTCAACTTTAAAAGTGACTATTCATAGGTCAAATGTATATTTTATTGTTGTTTCTCTTTCTTGTTTTCATTACAACTACTATTATGCCACGTTATTATGGCATGATTTAATTAGAATATGATTACTAATTAACATATGAGTAGAATGATAAAATATGATAAAATAAAATAAAATAAAATAATAATTAAAATATATATTTTTAAAGTAATATTATTTTATTACTATATAATGAATAAATAGATAATTTAATGTGAAGATCTGATATGAATAGCTAAAGTCAAACTCATCTCATATTATTAAATTATTATATATTAAAAAAATAGCTACTCCAATGTGTGAATTAGAATAGCCAAAACCAAATTCCTTTCACATTAGTTAAAATTGTCTTTTAACTTTAGACTGAGTTATTAAAAATGATCTAAGAGCACCCGCATTGGGCTCCCTAAAAGGAAGCCCTCCCTATAATTTAGGGGATGTTTTGGGGTTTTGTCCCAAAACATCCCCACATGGGGCACTACGGAAGCCCCTATATACGAAGAGCTACTGTAGCTCCCTATCCCCAACCCCTATTTTGAAATTGGACGAAGAGCATCCCGCAATTTCGGTCTCGCCTTTTCCTCTTTGCATTCCCCTTCCTTATGCAACCCCTCCGGTATGATATACGCAACCCTTAGGCTTGTATTCTCTCTCTCTCTCTCTCTCTCTCTCTCTCTCTCTCTCTCTCACTATCATTTGGGGCTCTTGCCCTCTATACTTTGCCCATATTGCTGAATATACCATTGCTTGTATGTACTCTATTTGGGACTGAGCATGATTTCGAACCCAAATGCTAGGGTTTCAAAAATTTTGGAAAGGTCTTGTGATGTGATTTTTTTGTGCATTTGTGTTGTGCTCCCTATAATGCTCGTGTTGCTATTAACCCATGTAATGTCCGTGTTGCTCATAGTTTTGTCATTCTAAGATTTTTGTGTGATTTTTCTTGATGTTCAAATACTGAGTTGTTATGTTGTTAAACCATGTGATGCCTCTGTGATGTCCAAGAAATCTCTCCATGCCTGTGTTGCTCATTGTTATTAGTTTGAGATTTCTGTGCCTTTTTGTTGTGATGTTCAAATACTGAGCTATTGATATTTTAACCCCTATGATGCCTCTGTGATACCTCTGTTATGTCCATATCCAATGTTAATGTCCATGTTCCTCATTGTTTATTAATATGAGAATGTTAAAGAATCAGAGAATTTTGACTTTGTTTTTCCTGTGTTAATTTGAAAATGCCCCACATATTTTGTGGTAATCTGGTTGAAGGGTTTGATGAGTTTGATGCTTAACATTGCATGCTTTTGTTTGGATGAGCTATTATAAGTTACGTGTGCTATTTGGATGAGTTGCATGCTCGAGATATGTTATGTCCAATGTTCTCTTCCTTTGTATTTCAAATTAGTTTCAAATGACTTTTGAAATAATGAATTCAGCTCATTTAGATTGAGCTGTTAAAGATCAAATGCACGTACTCTTGGTTCTTTCTATACATTTAACTCGTGTTGTTGTACATAACATGCCATTTGTTATGCCTCTGTGATGCCATTTGTTATACCTATGTGATGCCATTTCTCATGCCTCTATGATGCTATTTTTTATGCCTCTGTGATGAAAGGAGTCATATACTCGAGCTTCCTCAAAATTGGCTTAATCAGAGAAGAAAAGAACAGCAAGCGAGGTGGGGGCTTCTAGGCCTTTAGTGGATCCATGAAGCTGCTGGTTTGGAATTGTAGAGGACTAGCCCGCCCCAAAACAATCAGAAGTCTTAGGGCTAATATTAGGAAGTATAATCCAAATATTATATTTTTGTTGAAAACCATTGTGCATGATGTATGCACCCCTCGTATTGTGAATAGTTTTGGTTTCTATCATTTTGTTAATTTTCCTGTCTCAAGAAAAAATCGAGGACTGTTGTTGATGTGGAGACCGAGTATAGATATAGAACTAGTGCATGTAAATAGCTATTTTGGTTTACTCAAACCCTTCTTATTATCCTTGGTTAGACACTTATATATATGCTCTAGCATGGTGGCAGCAAAAAGCGCATTTTTGGGCCTCTTAGGACACCATCCACAACTCCTACCCAGGCTCATGGTTATGTATAGGAAACTTTAATGACCTTGTAAATTAATTAGAAAACTATGGGGGCGTCCGGTAACTTCTTCCTCTATAGGTGGTATAAAAAATTTAATGACTACTCATGGACTAATTGATATTGGTTTCTCGGAACCCAATTTCACTTGGATTAATAATCGACATGGTAGCTCACTAATCAGGGAATGATTCGATAGAGGAATAGCAAGTACACAATGGATATTATTGTTTTTTGATGCCACTATTCAACATCTCACATCAAGGATATCGAATCATCTATTGTTAGACATAATGAAAGTACTGAAGAGAGCTTCCTCTTTTATATTTGAAGAATTCTCAACTAGGGAACCTTTTAGCCGAATAATTATTCTGGAAGAGTGAAACAAACAAACCAGTGGCAATCCCTCCATCCTTTGCAGCAAAATTAAAGCCACAAAGGCACTCAAACAATGGAACAAGGTGCACTTTGGGAAAATATAAGAAAATATTCAACAATTAGAATTAGAGATCACTCAGCTTCAATGAGCTCAACTGAGCTCCAACAGTCTCCAGAAAGAACGTTTGTTACAAGCAAAACTTCATTTTAAAATATGTGTCTCATATTTGATACATGTACAATGACAAATAAGTAGATGCCAGAGGGAGCAAAGAGTAACGTAGCAAGCGAGGTTTTTGTCACTAGGGTTAGTATAAATACATATGATGTAACCCTACTTTTTATATAGCACAATTTTTGTTGCTCGCTCTTGTGGATATAGATATACTGCCGAACCACGTTAAATATGTGTATTATTTTTTCTTACTTTCTCTTTTGATTATTCTGTATATTCATTGTGATTGTCGTTCGATAACAACAACTGGTATCAAGAGCTCATGTTATGATGTCTGGGGGTCTTTTCTGCGAAATTTGACATGATCAAGTTCGACAAACCTGAAATTTCAGATTATGACAGATGAGGGTTAAGGATCTATTAGTGCACAAGGGCATGGTGATGGCGTTATACAAAAAACAATCGGAAGGTTGGCATAGATTGGGAGGAACTGGAAGCAAAGGTAGTGGCGACTATCAGGCTTTGTCTGGCTGATGGCGTAATGTATCACATCATGGATGAGGAATCACTAATGGTAGTTTGGTTGAAACTGGAAAGTCAGTATATGTCCAAGTCATTAACAAACAAGCTTTATCTTAAACAGAAACTGTACGATCTTAAGATGTCAGAAGGCTCGAATTTGTGCCAGCATATCAACGTGTTCAACTAGATCATCAATGACTTCGAACGAGTTGATGTGAAGTTTGAAGATGAAGATAAGGCATTGATGTTAGTTAATGAATTCCCTACTTGCGTCTCCTACATACGAAAATCTGGTTACGACTCTGATGCAGGGAAAAGAAACCCTTGAGTTAGAAGAGGTTACAGGTGCCCTATTAGATTTTCATCAGCGAAAGAAAGCTAGTGATGAGATTTCACAAGGTGAAAGGTTTTGGTGAAAGGTAACCAGGAACGTGGAAGAAGCAAGTCTTGGAATGGATCGAGTAACAACAAATCTCGATCTAAATCTAGGAAAAAGAAAGACATGACATGTTACAGGTGTGGAAATGGGGGCATAAAATGGGATTGTCCAGAGAAAAAGAAATGGAATGCAGAGAACAAAGATGGTCCATCAAAGAAGAAGACTTCGAGAGCAGTGACGGGGATATACTTTATGTTTCATCCGGTTTAGATCACCTAACAAATTCTTGGATTATGGATTCAGCATGCTCTTATCACATGACACCCAACAAAGATTGGTTTGACACCTACAAGTTAGTAAATTCTAGTTCTGTTCTGATGGGTAACGATGCATCTTAAAAAGTTGTTGGAATAGGGAATATCATAATTAAAATGTTTGATGGTGTGGTTAGAACGTTGTGTGATGTTATACATGTACCAAAATTAAGAAAGAATCTGATTTCGTTAGAGATTTAGATTATATTGATTTTAGTTAGAAGTCTATTAGTAAAGTAATGAAAGTGAGTAAAAGTGTCTTGACAGTGATGAAGGGATATAAACTAGCATGAAATATTTATAAACTGCTAGGTACCACAGTTCTAGGTGGAGTTACAACTACAGTATTTGAGTAAGATAGTACAGTCTTGTGGTATATGTGATTAGGTCATATGGGTGAGCGTGGGATGATAGAGCTTTATGAGAGAAATCTATTGAAGGGCGTCAAAACATGCAAGATCGACTTCTGCAAGTATTGTGTTCTTGGAAAATAGAATAGGATGCAGTTCAGAACAATCACAGACAAGACAAAGGAGATTCTTGATTATATTTATATAGATCTTTGGGGGGCAATCAGCGTAGCATCACGAGGAGAACATATGTATTTTGTGAGTTTTATTGACAACTACTCACAAAAGGTTTGGGTATACTTCATGTGGCACAAGTCAGAAACACTTTCAAGTTCAACTTATAGAAAGCTAAAGTAGAAAACCAGACAGGAGGAAGATTAAATGTCTCAGGTTAGACAATGGTACTGAGTGCTCAAAGTTCCCGAAGTTGTGTGAGCAGCATGGGATTAAGAGACAGACACTTCACCATATGCAAGACACCATAGTAGAATGGTGTAGCAAAAAGAATAAAAAAGACAATAGCTGAAAGAGCTTGGTGGGGTCTCAGGTTGAATGCAAGGCTTGCAAAGAGCTTTTGGGTAAAGGTAGTGAAGATGGCATGTTTCTTGATTAACAAATCACCAAGGGTAGCCTTAGATGGGACAGTAACAAAGGAGGCATGGACAGGCAATGTGGTAGACTACTCTGGCTTGAGAGTGTTTAGATCTCCAGGCTAGATGCATGTTTCTAGTAAGTACCGATCAAAACTTAATGCAAAGTCTATATAGTGTATCTTTCTGGGGTATCAGAAAAGGGTAAAAGGCTTTAAACTCTGAGATCTGAAGGCAAACATGGTGGTGATCAGAAGAGATGTGATTTTTGATAAGAAAGTCATGTTGCAACATACTCAAGGAGAAGACAAATAGGTGCTAGAAAATTACAGTAGCAATGAGCATGTGGTGCAAGTGGAGCTAGAGACATATGATAGAGAAGATAATGCACAAAATGCAAAGATTTCTAGCTCAGAGAATTATGAGCATCATAGTATAGCCATAGACAAGCCTAGACGCGCTATCAGGCCACCCACTAGGTATGGTTTTAAGGACTTGGTTTCTTATGCACTTATTACTAGTAACGAGGATCCTACTACTTTTTAGGAAGCAGTACACAACCAAGAGAAAAGTAGATGGATGGGTGCTATGGTAGAGGAGATGGAGTCTCTGCATAAGAACTAAACATGGGATTTGGTGGAGCTTCTAGATGGGAAGAAAGCAATAGGATGCAAATGGGTATATAAGAAGAAATAAACTGTATCAAAAAAAAAGGAAGAAAAATTCAAGGCCCATCTAGTAACAAAGGGTTACTTACAGAGGAAATTCGTTGACTATGATGAGATCTTTTCTCCTGTGGTTAAACACACTTCCATCAAGGCAGTCTTGACTTTTGTAACAGATTCAACCATGCAGTTGGAGTATATGGATGTAAAGATAGCTTTCTTTCATATTGATTTGGATAAGCATATTTAAATGGTGCAGTTAGGGGGTTCAGTAATCTTGGACATGAACACTTGGTCTGTAAATTGAAGAAATCACTTTATGGGCTGAAGTAGTCTCCAAGGCAATGCTACAAGCGATTTGACTCTTACATGATCTAGATTGGTTACAAAAGCTGTGAGTATGATTGCTATGTTTATATGAAAAAGCATGATGATGATTCATTTATTTTTCTATAACTCTATGTGGATGATATGTTGATTGCTGCAAAGAGTATGAGCAAGATCAACAAGTTGAAGACTTTGCTGAGAAAAGAGTTTGACATGAAAGATTTAAATGCAACCAAGAAGATTCTTGGGATGGAGATTCGCAGGGACAAAGCTCCCAGGAGATTATGGTTATCTTAGTGCAATTATGTTGAGATGGTATTGGTCAGGTTCAACATGGGTAATGCAAAACTAATGAGTACACCATTGGCACATCATTTTAGATTGTCTACCATTTAGTGCCTGAAGGCAAATGGTGAAGTTCAAGACATGTCAAAAGTCTCATATGCTAGTGCAGTGCAGTGTTTGATGTATGCTATAGTTTGTACAAGACCTGATTTCTATCAAATCCGGGTCGATAGAATTGGGATGCAATCAAGTGGATTTTCAATTACTTTAGGGGTACTACAGACTATAGCATCATGTTCAGTAGACAACAGAGTGGTCCTTCAATTGTAAGATATATGGATGCAGACTATATAGGAAACTTGGATGACAAGAGGTATACCACAAGATATGTATTCACTCTTATGGGAGGACCTATTTATTAGAGGTCCATGTTACAGTCTCTAATTGCACTATCTACTATAATTGTACTATCTACTACTGAGTCAGAGTATATGGCAATAGCCGAGGCTTCCAAGAAAGTTTTGTGACTTACAGGGTTGGTTAAGGAGCTGGGTGTTCAATAAGGTGGAATTCAGTTGCATTGTAATAGTCAGAGTGCCATTTATTTAGTAAAGAACTAAGTGTATCATGTGAGTACCAAACACATAGATGTGAGATTTCACAAGATCAGAGAGTTAGTTTCTTCTAGTGAATTACTACTTGAGAAGATTTATACTTCTGAGAATAAAGCAAATATATTGACAAAGGTGGAGGCGCCCCAATCTATTGTACCAGGTGGAGTTTTCTGTTATGCTTTATTTTCTCCTAAGGGGTGGATATTCGCCAAAGGTGGAGATTTTATTGAAGTATATGGCTCATATTTGATGCGTGTACAGTAGCAAATAAGCAGATGCCAGAGGAAGTGGAGCATAGTGTAGCGAGCGAGGGTTAGTATAAATACATATGATGTAACCCTACTTTTCATATAGTGAAATTTCTACTGCTCGCTCTTGCGGATATAGACACACCGTCGAACTACGTTAAATCTATGTATTATTTTCTCCTACTTTCTCTTTTGATTATTCCATATATTCATCGTAATTGCCACACGATAACACCATTTCAAGACCAATTGAAACATGAAGAAACATTATGGCGCCAGAAATCCAGAATCAATTGGCTCACAACATCGGATCTAAACACAAAGTTTTACCATCTTTCAATAACAATCCAAATGAGTATCAATGGTATAGCCTATATCAGGCTTAGCCCAAGTAACTGGACCATGGATTAAGATCTTATTGAATTAACTTTTATATATCATTTTAGGGTGATCTAGACCTCCGCAAATCCTATCATCACATTAGAGTTTGAAAATTTATTTAAAAAACAAGTGTAAGATCAGGAGAATATTCTCTTAATGGCCGTACCAGAAGAAGAAGACATTTATGGTGCACTAAAACAAATCCCAAACCACAGAGCCTAGGCCTGGATGGAATGACGCTCTCTTTTACAAGCATTACTAGAATACTGTTAAAAAGGAAGTCATCTTTGCGGTCCAAAATTTTTTCAAGAATGGGAAGCTACTGAAACAAATGAACCATACAAACATTGCTCTAATTTCAAGAGTGCCAAACCCAAGTTCATTCAAAAGTTTCTAGCCAATTAGCTTGACCAATGTTATCTATAAAACCATCACAAAAATCATGTCCAATCGTATGAAGAAAACACTTCCTAATCGTATCAGGGGATCAATCTCTTCAAAGAATGTATAACAACGACATCCTTTTCAATTCTCATAAACGGTTCTTGTAACGCCCCAATTTACGTCTGGGATTTAACGTAAATTAAAACGTTATGACGTGTGACCTTAAGTTACAAATTTCTTATTTCGCACCGAAAAATATTTGCATGCACTTAACTTACTAGTAGTGCACAAATTATAGTACAACGGAATGAGGTCAAATTCCAATTTTAGCAAAGACATCTAATTCTTTGCAAATATCACATGGTATGCTACAGAAAAACTCATATTCTTATAAAGTATCAAGTACACTATACCAAACTTTTCCTTACTGATATCTATTATTTCTGGGATAATATTCAAACTACCCCTTGTTGCCTTTAAGGGATTCTTTTCCGCTTTCTCTATAATCTTGTCATCAATTAATTTATCACTTCACTAACAAATGAGTATTCTGTAGGGCCCCGATGGTACCTCAGAATCTCCCGTGATGTCTAAGTCTCGTGATATATCATCTATTCCTGCAACAATGTCTATCATCCTGTAAGGAATGATAGATAAACTCAAAAAAGTGAGATTTCTAAGAAATCTCAGTAAATACACAAATAACTTAACAAAAACATTAACAGAGTATATCAATAACATAAAATAACATATATCATGATGAATTAACTTAACACATAATTCATGTATGCCTTATGCATATCTTATGCATGACTCCAGTACCTTTCCACACAACTCAATGTTTTTATATGAAAACTTATATGAGTATGGGTACACAACGTTTGGTAACATGAAATGATTCTTTTCTTAAATCTTATTCTTGTTTCTGAACCTCGACGGACGTTATATATCATTGTCCCCTGCCAGGTTCTCCACTATTATTACTCGTGGTTGGGCCTTATCCACTATTGTTACTCGTGGTTATGCCTTATCCACTATTGTTATCTGTGGTTGGGCCTTATCTACTATTGTTACCCGTGGTTGGATCATATCCACTATTGCTTCCCGTGGTTGGGTCATATCTACTATTGTTACCCGTGATTGGGTCTTATCCACTATTGTTACCCATGATTGGGTTATATCAAACTATTGTTACCCGTGATTGGGCCATATCAAAGTATTATTACCCGTCGTGATGACATAAACATTCTTATCATACGACAGACGTTACATATCGCCATCCCTGTCGTGATGTAAATTTTAAGTTTTCTTATTCTTAGTTGTTCATTTCTTATTCTCATGAATATTTCTTATTTTTCCTAAAAAATGCATGCCATCCCCTTCCCTTTGATGTAAAACTTTCTATGCTCTTTGACGTAAAACTAGTGACGTAATAGGACATGCATGTCTTCTTAAACTCTTTTCATATATGCTACATATCTCATGGGACACATGATATATAATTTATGCACTTGCATTCAACATATAATTCTTGTATTAAAATTTTTCTTTACTTGAATCACATGCATTTCAACAAAAGGAAATTTCAAATTTAAACTAACAGGAAATCTCGCTCGAGCTAAGTATTGAACGAGTATTAAGCAAAGTTTTTACCTGAATCTCGCTCGAGCCAGACGTCGAGTGAGGGTCGAGCTAAGTTTCTGCCTGTATCTCACTCGAGCCAAAAGTCGACCGAGGGTCAAGCGAAGTCTCGGATTAGGTGTTTTTTCAACATAAAATAAACAACCTTTCTACACAAACCATAGTCTTACCTATTAGAATATAATTTTAAGTTCTTCCGATTTTTCCTAACATTTTTCCATAACGAAAACTAATCCAAAACATAATAGATCTCATATCAACACATAAGTAAGGTTTAAGTCCAAATAAGTAACCAACATGATCTAATCCTCACATCACTTATTTTATTTCAAGACTAAGTTAAGTACTGTTCTTACAAATTTATCCAAGCTAATCAACTTGTGGAAGAGCTTTACCTTTGAAAATCCTTTTGAAACCACACCTAAAAGCCTTGAAAATATATTGTTGGGGTAAGTGAGTGCATAAGAGAATGAAGGGAGTATTCTTCTTGTTTTGTCCGTGGGTTTCTCTTAGGAAAAAGGACGATGACTCTCTCTCCCCTTGCTTAGTCAACCACTTATACACAAAGGAATGTAAAAACTCTAGAAACATTCACAAGTCCTTTTTTGCCATGTGCCATGTGTCTCACTTAGGTGTAGGGTGATCATTCCACCTTATTTTTAGGCTTGGCTTGCAAGCAAAGATCAAGGGTTTATCCTGTGACGTCCCCAAATTTTCCTTAAAATAACACGAAAATCGAGGCATCGGGATGATGACAACACGGGTCACGCATCCCCAACGTCATGTGCTAAGTGTGTGAACACGTGACATACATAAATAAAAGCAGCAGATAAATTAAGTCAATACCTAAGTACCATAATTTTTAGAATTATTTTACAAACCAGTTTAACATAAATTCTTCAATAGGAGATTTAATACAGTCATTCGAAAGATAAATCATAAAAATACATATTTATAAAAATGAGAAAATACTTTCCAATATAATAAATTATAAATAAATGTTCCAACAACGAAGTCGCCTCCTTAGGCTTAGCCTCCTCGACATCTACATCCAAAATCTACGACGCAAAAATAGTATCGCAGGTAAGTACAACCCAACCAAACCACAAGATATAAAATATACTCATGCAACAACAATACACATGAACATAACAACATATGCATGAAGTTTAAAATCATCTTCCTCAAAATAAATAAAATAACCACATACGCTAAAATCTCATTTTAACCACAATAAAACTCCAATAAAAACTATCTATCATTTCACAGAAAATAATATCCGTAAATCCAATCATACCGGGTATTATGTATCGCCGTCCCCGATATGACATACACACATCACCAATCATAATAGGCGTTATGTATCGTCGTCCCCATTATGATTCCTACACTCATTTCATACCGGACGTTACGTATCGTCGTCCCCGATATGAAATACACACCCAATGACCATAACAGGCGTTACGTATCGCCGTCCCCGTTATGTCATACACACCACCAATTATAATGGACGTTTCGTATCGCTGTCCCCATTATGATTCCTACACACTCATTTTATACCGGGCATTACGTATCGCCGTCCCTGGTATGAAATATACATACAATGATCATAACGGACACTACGTATCGCCGTCCCCATTATGTCATCCACACATTATCAATCATAATGGGCGTTACGTATCGCCGTCCCTATTATGAAATACACATACAATAACCATTATGGGCGTTACGTATCACCGTCCCTATTATGTCATTCACACCCAGTGATCATAACGGGCGTTACGTATCGCCATCCCCGTTATGACTCAGTCAAAAACCATTAAAATCCATAAATCCAATAATATTGTTTCTCACTTATAAAACCCTTCAAACAAATCATTTTAATATACCATAACTCAAATTTCACGTAAAAACTTCAAATATCACATATACACATGAACGACCGTGCAATTTACAATGCATATCACAACGTACAAAATATCAAATATTCAATAAACTCAATCAACCAACAAATACCAACATCAACCAACACATAGATGTTAACGCAAAAATATATTTAAATCTTAAAAGTTCATTTGGAAAGTACTTACAGTGGTTAAAAACGTAAATCCTTTGAGCGAACGTCAATCCACTATGTTTGTAGCGGTCACTTGATCATTAGGCTAGAGTACTCGGTTTGACACCAAGATTTAGGAAAATACTCATTGGAAGGTGGAGAACCTCATGGAGGTGGTGGTGTGACGGTGCAACTACCGGAAGGTGACGAATCGGCTCAAAATGGGTGTAAACTCATTTTCGAGTTTATGCTCATACACGGGAGGTGGGGCCATGGATGGAAGAACTGAGCTAAGGGGGTGGTTGGCTGGAGTGGGGGAGTGGTTTGGTGGCGGAGGTGAGATGCACGGCGGCCAGACGGTGGCGCGACGAAGAACAAGCTATTTGAAGACCCATTTCGGGTGGATGAGCAAACAGCGGAGTTGGGTGGTTCTAGGTGGTGGGTTATGTTCACCGGAGTGAGGGGAGATTGCTGGTAGGTTGCTGGCGCCATGGGTGGCCGGCAGTGGCCGGAAAACGTAGGAAAAGCCAAGAACTCATTTTCGAGTAGGGGGTTGTGCATGGGCGGTGGGGTGGCTAGAGATGACACCTCCAGTACCACTGGACTCGCCGGCGGGTAGGAAGGGTCGAGGGCTGGGCGGTGTCGCCGAAGGGTGTCCGACGGTGGCGCTAGGGGAGTGAAGAGAAACGATGGGAGAGAGGAAGCAGGGGAGAGGGCTCGCACGGTTGGGGGGAGAGGAAAAATGAGGAAGAAAGAAAGAAAAAGAGAAAAAGAAAAAGTAAAGGAAATAAACGAGGTCTAGTCCTCACAACTCAATTCACAGAGTTGATCCAATAAAAAGAATTCCAAAACAGAGAGCTGAATAAATTAATTTAAACGCAGAGACTACTTAAGATAAAATAATAAATAAAAACACATCAAATAAACTCACATAAAAAAATAAAGAAAATTAAATTCCAATCATTAAAATAATTATCTCACATTTAAATTAATATAGAAAATAACGTAACTCAATATTAACTAATTAATAACTCAAACAATTATTTTAAACAAATAAAACACAACCGATAATATTATTAAAATAAATTAAAATAATTAATACCGAAAATAAAATAATATTTAAAAATATACGTAAATCTGGGATCTCACATATCCTATACTTATGGTGCCACTTGCCCACCTCCCCCAAGAAGCCATTTGTGACATTCTAGAAGGCCACTCCAAGACTTGGTTGGAATAAGACTTGAAATTGGCTCACTTGGTTGGTTGTTAATAGATATCTTACCCCTTACGGTTTTCTTTGTTTTCTTGCTAACCAATGTTTCTAGATGACTTATCTCCACTTGCCAAATATCCCTACATATGTAAAGATATGAGAAAAATTGAGAATCAATCATATTTTTCGTCACATGGCCGAAATTATGATATTTTTCTAAGTCGGTTACCAATTGCTATCTATCCAAGGCCGTTCACTTATCGCCCAATTAAGTTCTTGATCCCGTTAGAATAATCGCAAACCCAAAACATGAAAGTTTTATATATCCCTGTTAATATTCTTGAGGAACTAGAATCACTTCATTAGGAGCTCATATGACAAAGTTATGCTTATTCTACTAAAAGTTGACGGATCAGCTTAAGAGCCACCAATCCGGGCACACTAAGTGTTTGCTAGATAATCCTTCTTGTTTCACACGAAACTTCTTAGATAAAATCTTCTCATTTGCCACATGTCTACACACTTTTCAAGATCTTAGGATAATTGAGAAAATATTCCAAATACTTAATTTTAAACAAAGTCATTAGTCAATTCAAAGTTAATGTCTATATGTCCAATTCAGTTCTACCACTTAAATCCCAATATCGTATTTGATTGAGCTCATATCTCTTAAAACTCAAAACATAAAAATTGTAGATATTTTTCTTAACTTTCCATAACACCTTGAATTATCCCAATTCTAAATCAAATGAAAGAGTTATATGAAATTATCGAAGGATGTCAAATCTGCCAAACATTTCTCAATTACCATGGTTTACACTAAATTCCTCCATTTGCATCCTTTCACCATTTGAAGCTTAACTTATCAATATTTCCTATAAGAAAATGTCCAAAATAAATATATTTTCAAAAGTTCCAAAGATCCACCAAAATAACTCTAAAGAAATTATGATCAAACTAAGCATGTAAATTAAAAAGAACAAGTGAAAATTTGGATTATTACAGTTTTCCAAGAGGTTTTTTCAAAGCGAAGAGAGGCCTTAGACAAGGTGGTCCCATATCACCTTTTCTTTTTATACTATACACTGAGATTCTTTCAAGACTAATAGCCAGGTTGGAAGCCATTGACAACATTGAAGGGATTAAACTGAGCAGAAACTGCCTACCAATCTCCCATCTATTTTTTGCAGAATGATCTCATCATATTTGTGAAAGCCAAAGAAAGTGTAGCATGCACGGTCCATAAATGAGAATGTGGAAAAATATCAAGTATGGTCAAGCCAAAGAATCAATAAGTCAAAATCCTAAATCTTCATCACGGATAATACAAACCAAGCAACAAAAGGGGCCATCCTTGAGAAATGGAATATAAAGAAACTACATCCAGAGTGAAGTATCTAGAAATCCAAACCTCTTTCAAAAGATCCAAGAAAGAAAGCTACAGTAAGCTGATGGAAAAAAGTAACAATAAGCTAAAGGGATAGAAAGTAAAACTCCTATCACAGATAAGTAGAACAATGCTAATTCACACAGTGGCTAGTACAATTCCCACCTACCAAATGTCAACACATCTATTACCAAAATTTGCGTGCAAGTCGATCAACACTAGCTTCAAAAACTTCTGGTGGGGAACAAAGAAGGATCAATAACACAAGTTCTATTTGAAATCGTGGAAATCAATCTGCTAACCAAGAAGAGAAGGGGGTCTAGGATTGAGGTTGATAAAAACATGAATGCTGGCTTCTCACAAAGGATGGTATGTTAAAAATAAAGTGATCTTAAAATTAATTTGTGCATTTGGTGATGCAGTGGGCCGCAACCAATGATGTGATTGGTTGCATACTTGCAATTGTTTTACATTCTAGTATTGTTTTTATTGATAGTGGAAAGGACCCTCTTGATGATAGTATTATAACTTAAACTTGTTTCATATTTATATACAAGCTTGTTTAGGAAAAAAAAATCATAAGATATAATATTAATTAAAATTTATTCATATAAGCAATTTTGATTGCACAATATAAACAATTAAAGAAGCTATGTTTTCCAATCCTATCGAGAGTAGTCCAGGTCCTGATGGGTTCAATTCTGGTTTTTTTCGTGCTTGTTGGGGGATCATTGGCATGGATATTTGTAATGCGGTTGTGGATTTTTTCGGGGGTATGCCATTGCCTTGTTTGTATACTGCCTTGGCACTGGTGTTTATTCCTAAGGTTTCAAATCCTACGAGTTTTGAGAAATTCAAACCTATCAGTTTGTGTTCTGTGGTCTATAAAGTCTTTTCGAAGATATTGGTTCACCGTCTTGCTCATCATTTAGATTTTATAATCTCACTGGAACAAGCTACTTTTATCCCTAGTAGAAGCATATTTGAGAACATTACTTTGGCTCAAGAAATGGTCCAACTTATTAATAGATGTGTGAGGGGTGGAAATGTGATGGTTAAGATTGATATTGCCAAAGCTTATTTTACTATTCATTGAGATTTTTTATTCCATGTTCTTAAGGCTTATGGCTTCTCTTCTCAATTTATTAGCCTTGTCCGGAATTGTGTGGAAAATCCTTGGTACTCTATTGTGATGAATGGTACGTCCAAAGGTTTCTTTAAAGGAGGGTGTGGTTTACGTCAAAGGGACCCATTATCTCCTTATTTATTTATTCTAGTGGAGGAAGTTTTATCTCGCCTCTTGAGGGAAAGTTTTAATCAAGGAAGTATAAAACCTTTTGTGCATCCGAGGGTTTCACCTTTGATTTCTCATCTTTTTTATGCAGATGATATTATTATTTTTGTCAATGGAGGTCGTGACTCTCTTAGAGGTATTAAGAAGATTTTTACTTTGTATGAAACATGGTCGGGTCAAGTGGTGAGCCCAAGAAAATCAGTTTTTTTTTCTCAGATTATTGCCCAAGTGCAAGAAAACAAGAATTGCTTAGCATGATGGGTTTCTCGGAAGGTCTTTTTCCAGTTACTTATCTTGGTGTTTCCATTGTTTCCGGTCATTTTGATGATTTAATGGCCAAAATTCGAAGCGAGCTTGCGGGTTGGAAGCATAAATTACTGTCTTTGGGTTCAAGGTTATTGCTTCTCAGACACGTTCTTAATTGCTTCCCTGTGCACTTGTTGTCTATGCTTCGGATTCCCATGAGTGTGCTTAACAATGTGAATCGCTTGATTAGATCTATCTTCTGGGTTTGGTTGATGGCAAGACTAAAAGAAATTGGATTGCCAGGAAAAAGACTTGTAAGCCCATTGATGAAGGTAGCGTGGGATTAAGAAGTTTGGAAGAGGTCCAAGATTCGCTACATAAGAAGTTTGCCTAGAAAATCTTAAATGATCAATCTTTATGGTCAAGATTTTTCAAAGCAAAGTATGTAAAGCAATCGCATATTTCTCTTGTTAATGAGAGGAGAGGATCAGGATTTTGGAAATGTATTCTTAAGGCTATACCCCAGGTTATTAATAATTCGGTTTGGAGAGTCCGGGAGGGTAATGTCATGTTTTGAAGAGATAAGTGGTTGCCTTCAGGACCATTGGTTGAGCATTGTCCCAATGTCACTAATCCAAATATTTTGGTGAAAGATTGCTAGATTGATTAGAGTTGGAATTTTGACATGATTACTCAAATGGTTGGCCTAGAAAAAATTATTGAAATCATAGAGACCCTTGGCAGTCAAAAGGAGGGTAATGATGTCTTGATTTGGACCTCAAAAAATGATGGCAATTTTTCCTTTTCTAGCGCTGGGGAATGTGTTCGGATAAAAGCGCCAAAAGTGCCAAAGATTCAATGGCTGGACTGGATATGGAATCAAGCTTTATCTAAGAAGTTTTCCATGGTTTTATAGAAAGCTTTATAGCATTGTCTACCGATGCATGATAGGATAAGAAGAGTTAGCATTAACATGGCTTCCAAGTGTGATTGTTGTGAGGAAGGTTTCTATGAAGACCAGAATCATATTCTAGCTACCGGAAATATTGCTAAAGATATTTGGAGACGTATGTATTCTAACTTGGGTACATTATACCCAGGGTAGAACTTGGAGGGAAAGAATTGAATTTTTTTTCTGATGCGCTAATAAGTCTTCTATGTGAGGCATGTTGTTGGGGCTCATTCCGTCTGTTATTACATGGAAGTTATGGGGGAGGTGCTATGTGGTGAGAATGGAAGGAAGAAAGGAACTCTTGGCTTCTATTTGGAGGGACATAAAACATTGGATCGCTTGGGTGGCCATTAAACTAAAACAGTCTCTTAATTGTGGTCCAGGAGATGAATTTATTTTGAAGAATTTAGAGATTCTGTTTAAACCATATCCGCAAAGTGTCCAAAATTGGTAAGGTTGGTTTAAATTAGTTGAGGGAAGGTTTAAGCTTAATGTAGATGGGAGTTCTATTGGCAATCATGGGATTTGTGGTGCCGGGGGTGTAATCCGGAATTATAAATGGGAACTCAAAGCTGCCTTTTTACTTTCATTAGGCCAAGGTTCTAATAATTTTGCAGAACTCTTGGCGCTTTTACATGGCTTGAAATGTAGTAACTCTTTGGGCATTATAGACCTGGATATTGAACTTAACTCTTTGGTGGAGGTTAATTGGATTTTGATAAATAATTGTAGTCTTTGGTATTTATATGACTTTTGGGAGGAGATTAAGTCGTATGTGTGGTAGGAATATTACAATTTGGCATGTGTTTCGAGAAGGTAATCAAGCGTCGGATTTTCTAGCAAGACTTGGAGCCAATGGAGTGAGCAACACTTGGAATCAATTTGGTACTCTTCCTCATAAGCTTAGAGGAATTCTAAAGATTGATAAACTTGGTCTTTCAGCAATCAAATTGTAATTTATTGGGTTTGCTATTTTTGTTTGTGGTTTCGTTATTTTGAGGTTATTGTATTTTTGCATAGGTGATAGGTTGTTTTTTTTTTTGGTTGGTTTTGATACTTGGGACAGTTTCATTTCTTTTTTCTTTTTTTTTTAGTAAATCTCCAATGTCCTATTTGTTATCACGATATTCCTCCACCATAAGTGAGAATTATTAATAAATTTGGGACAGTGCTGTTATGTAGGTGGCTACCAACTCCTTCTAAAAAATAAAAGAGGCTACATGTGTGACTCGCACATTAGTAATTATGTTTTGTTTTTGTCAAGGAAAATGCTACTTTCCTCACCAATTTTGACACCTCGTGTATTTTAATTTTTTCTTTAATTTTCTTTTTACTTAATGGTTAATGAAGTGATTATTAGTGTATTGATTTTTTTTATATTTTTTAAAAATACTTTAAAATGATTTAAAATGATTTAAAATAATAATAAATAAATAATAAATAATAATAATAATAATAATAAACCAAATTCTGCCTAAGGATAAGCTCAAACGATATATGTGAGTGGGCATTGTAACACCACCCTTTTGCCAAAGTATTTGGAGATGGGCAGCTAGGGGATGGCATGGTGTTGAGCATGTGGTAGATCGAGTGGTTTACCGTAAAGTGGCAGATCGAGTGGTGGGCATGGGCAGCTACGATGAAAGATAAATAAAGAAAAAAAAATGATGGAAAAACAAAATTTATGGACACGGCCAAGAAGGTGGAGGAAGGGAGCAAGGTTCCTTCTCCCTCATCTTCGGTGCATTCGAGGGAGAATGGGCGGTCTGGTAGATAGAGAGTCAAAAGAGTTTCCTCTCTTCACGACTATGTTCCAAAAAGAGTTATGCTACACTTGTCACTTACCATAGCCGCATTATAATTAAAAAAATAAAAACACAAACATTTTGTTTTGTAGTAATTAATGTTTGAAGTTTTTATATCAATAATGTGATGAATAGATTTTCTAGATGGTGAGCGAATTGTTGGCATTTCTCCAAACTAAATACCGAAAATTAAGAGGCTTAATAGGGTTTTGTGGGTGATCAAAAAAGATTTATCAAATGTGAACGCAACTCCAAGTCTCCAATATCAAACTTGCTAAACATGCAAGTGAGCAGCCCATGAATGAGACATTATGCATTCCAATATATCAATAATTTATTTAATTATTATTGAAAGAGTAACATGTACATTTTAGGTTACCTCTTTTTAATTTTTTTATAATATTAATGGTATGATATAATAAAAAGATAGACACAATATTAAATGTTCATGTAGAATTCACTCGTGTTGAAATTGTATTATGTTAGATTACTTCAAATTATATTTCAAATTTAATTTTCAAATATTATTTCAAATAACCTATCCAAATTTTAAATTATCTATTTTTTTAAAAATTTTCTCTAATGTTTTTTTTCTTAATCCCACATTGGTTAGACAATGAAATTTTTAATGATTTATAAGTGAATATATTTCACTATGCATAAAATAAATAAAAGGGTAGACACACTCTAGAAGTGTGTACTGATCACATGCGTGCGACACATCAACGCATTAAACGCACTTAGCACATATGCATCATCGCAAGTGATATAATTATTTTATTAAACGTAATGATATGTCTGATTAATTTTTTGACAAATATGATTAATTGTTAGTTACAGTCATTTTTGTACCTCTTCATGTAATAACTATCACATTCAATTAAACCGAAATGTTATGTCTACTAAATAATAGAGAAAACTATGCATCACACATTACTTCAATTCCAAACTCCATGCGGGAATCCCACATCTTTAAAACCATAGGTTTGCCTTTGGTGTTGATTAAGAAGAAATAAACAACTTTAAAACGTGTTCAAATATACTTTCGTCATAAGTTTAAGTTGATAGGAATAATAAAATATAAATAGTTATATTTTATCTTAAAATTCACTCTTAAATGTAAGTCGGAATGTATGTAGGAAAATGTTAATTGGCATGAGGTAATTTTTAGTCATTTTTTCTTTTTTCTTTTTTACAAAATAGTAGATTTTATTAAATCAAGAAATATATATTCATCTAACTTTTTTCGGGTAAATTTCTGAAGCTTGAAAAAATAAAATAAAGTTGGCAAATTCTGTCAAAAGGTTGTCAATTGTTGTGTCCAGTAGCACGATCTTCTTATTAAATGGATGAAGTGTAGAGTTTTGATTTAAAACCAATATCTTTATCATAATATCATGTTGAATTATCAGTTACCAATGGAAAGAGGTAAAATTTTAATTTTTTTAAATTATATTTTAACAAAAATACCTTGGAATGTTGTGGGAAGATCCTGTGATTACAAACCATCACCATTTTGCCAGCATTCACCTTCAAAAGACCTCAAAGAAAAACAATTCAGGAGCTGATTCCCATTGGTTATACTTTATTTTTTATGGTTAAGATAATTTTATCACTAAATAAAAAGAAATGCAAAATGAGGGAGTTGGAACCCCAACAAATACCCTTCGTTAGATATAGAGCGGAAATAAAAATCTAATCTAGAAATGGTATCAAATAATTGGTCCATGCCCATGGTTGGTAATCGCAAAGACACGGATTTTGGAGTGCTCCATTAATCGGAATGTTTAAAAAAAAATATTGTGATTACAAACTACGTACTGTTCATGTGTGTGTGAGTGCAATGAGTGTGGCTTCACTCTAACATTGCTAAAAAATAAATCCATAATAAAATGACGTGCACTCTAAATTTCTTAGATTGTTTTTGAATGCTGAGATCAGCTCAAATAAGTTGAATTTAATATTAATGGTAATGAGTTGAGATAGTAAAATGAATTTCATAGGTTTTATCTAAGAAGAGTTTAGATTTGTTTAGATGTTCCATAATGGAAAAGTGTAAAAGTAACTAAGTTATATCCATGATCTAGGTGGATGAGCTGAGAGAAATCAGGGATCCAAACATAACTTGAGTGTTAGATAAAGATTTCCAATCATGCACCCTTGCATTCTTAAATAGAATAGGCCAACAAAAGCCACTTCCCAATCAAAAGAAAGTACCGATAGGCTTTCAAAAGGAGTAAGACATCTTACAAATGGCACAAATCAAGCTTCCAAAACAGCTACACTAAAATACAAGCATAGAATATAACATAAGTGCTGCTCATAAGGGAGAGGAGTGTGAAGAAAGAAATGTGGGATTAATTTGGACGAGGAAAGACAACACATGGATCACATGCGCTAGCAAGTGAGGGCAGAGGAGGTTGCGACGGTGAAGGGGAGGCAGAAATATTAGGTAGGACCAAGGAGGGGCTATTCGTGTTTTTGGATCATGTTTTTGTTCTATCAAGTCATGAACATTCGACTATATGAGTCAATCCGAACCCAATCCGTTAAAGTAAACACGTCAAACTTTCAAACCCTAAATCAACTCAATTAGATAATGGGTCATGTCGTGTTATGTCACCCGTTTTTGCTAGTTTAATAATTAATTTAAAAATAAGTTAACACTACATGACTCATTCAAACTTGTTTCATATAAATAAGCTAAATTAACATGCATAACTTATTTGACCTTATTAACATAACTTCCTATAAAAGTTAAATCTACATTTATTAGTAGCTACAATATCTTAATAAAATTAATATTACAAACCATACAATAACAAACTATTTCACCCTCGAAGCTGGCATAAGCAATTTGCATCAAAACTTCCTTTGCAGCAAAAAGAGAAATGGTAAATCCTGTTGAAAAGAACACTAATTCGTCTTGAGAAATGTTATGTACAAGTTTCATATAGACAATCCCTATACAATCCTTTGAAAATGAGTAAACCCACCTAAAACAAGTGTAAAAATAAAATTATTCTTTATTACTAAACCCCACTTTTTCACAAAGAGCTTACATAAAACTTGTCTATTTGAACCTTGTACCATTACTCTTTTGCCGTATGGTATTACTTGCTAGTTAACTTAGCTAGCACTACTTCCAATGTAAGGGAACTTTTGTTTAAAAAACTACTCCTTACCCTGGGGCCTGGTACCTTAATTTTATTCATTGATTGTTAACACACACACACACACACACACACACACACGCACAGATTCTATTACATATTCTGGAACATGTTAGAAAGCCCCATGTAGCACAAAGAACACCGGGTGAAGTGTTAAAGGAAAAACCGGGATCCTAATAACCACATAAATGATAAACAAAAGGTTTTGTAGAGCTGTAGCAATTACATAAAATTTATTCAATACATGACAACAAGATACAGAAACGAGCAAACTTGAATTTGGCAAGGCTATAAGAAAATTTCCTCCTACTCTGAGTTCCATAAACTGCTCATAAAATGACCACCCAAATCGAACATAATTTGGCCAGGTTCATTGCTAAGGAGCAACTTATAAAACATATTTGGCATCACCTATAAAACTACAATTTGCAGACTAATCTGACTTGTCCCATTTTTAATTATATATACAACAGGGGGAGAATTTACCCGAACAATTCAGACTCGGAAGGTTGTATGAAAGAAATGTGAAAGGAAAAATTGTTTGTGGGAGAACCACAGGGCAACTACAAAGTTCGTTCTTCAATGTAAGCTGCGGCAATATCATTCACTCATCCATTTATGCTCCATTTCATCCTGCAACTCTTGTCAGCACTTCCAATGGATCTGAACCAGCAATCTGCTCTACCAAACTGCAAGGCACCAACGTAACAGACAACTTTTACTAGATCGCCACAGCACTATTTTTCTCATGGATGAAAAAATTGTAAACCAAAAGGACAAAGTGCTATAAACATAGAAATATAATTTTATAGCCAAATATTGGTAGTACACATACTTTGGAGACTCAGAATCAGGTTCGTTTGGCTCACTAGCAGATGGAAGCGCGTAGTACTGAACGGAAATCAAATCCCCCTCTGTTGGTCCTGTTGACTCGGGAGACCCTTGGAAGTCTACAGACGAATTTTTCCCAGATGACATTCCTGCAGAATTGGCAAAATCATAAAAATATAAAACAGAGGTAGGAAAGGTAAAACTTATAAACAACTAAGGCAAGGTTAAAGCAATTAAAAAAGAAAAAGAAGAATAAGGGGTACTAATTTTTAAAATGTGATTCAAATATAAACTTGCTGAGAATCCACAACGCCCAAAGATGCAACCAAAACATATTCAATAAGAATACAAAATGTCAGCCAACAAACACCACAGAGACTGAATCTCTATGGTGTCTAGATATTATTGGAGAAGTCTATTTAGGATGATACATTTTTCCTTCAAACATGAATCATCTAAGTGAATCCACTGAAGATTCATGGGACGACGTGAATCTTAATCAGGAAGTTGTAGGCTGCTTTATTTTCATTTTTTTCGTTTTTCCTTTTATTTACTTATGTAACTGCTAGGCTGCTAGTTCACTAAACAGCAAACACAGAGACAAACAAAAATTAATGAAGAAACAAGGTACGATTTATAGTTCACATTGACACAAGGATTGAAACAATCAAAGTTGTGATACAATTCTTTCCGCACATTAATCTAAATTTGTCTGGTAGCAGTCCAAGCACAGAGAACGAGTTAAGCAGTCAACCAAAATACATTGCCATATACAAGGTAAATCATTATCAACTTCAGTCAGAAATATTACCTTGAAAGAGTATCACAAGACAGAATAAAATGGTC
Source organism: Platycarya longipes (assembly GCA_036559045.1). NCBI lineage: Eukaryota > Viridiplantae > Streptophyta > Magnoliopsida > Fagales > Juglandaceae > Platycarya > Platycarya longipes. Next base: position 25,595,482 of record CM071790.1, on the reverse strand, counting down.
AACACCATGGCAAATATGCTGCTGCTGTTAGAAGATGAAGACTTAACAGCTTTCATCTTCTTCAAGGCTTTCATTCGCTCAATCCTTGCCCGCTTCAACATGGTGAGTTCAGAAATCTCCTTTATTAACTTCTGGTCAGCCGCATCCAATGATGGACCTCTCGGAGGTCTGGGAGGTTTTGGCGGCTTTTTATTGCTCGTCTTTTTGCGTTTCTCTTTCACAGGTGTTTTCTCTACATAATCTACAGTCTCTTCCCCCTCCAAAATCTTGTTGCTGACTGTCTTAGCATTCTCAGGACAAAACCCATCACAGTTTGACACATTGCCACATAAATCTGCTCTATCTTCACTCTTGATTGGCCCATCAACAAACCCGCCGCAAATCTTGTTGAGCAATGTCATTGCCTGCTTTTTAGAACCCGAAACAAGGACTTTGCTCGAATCTTCGTTGCTAACTGTTGCCCCACTTTCAATATCACCTTCAAAATCTCTCTTTATTGGAGTCAAATGATCCATTTCAAGCCCAAATTTTTGCCTTCCCCACGCTCTTCAAATGATAGAATCCACAATAATTCAAGAAGAACCCCAAAAACTTGAGTCTTTGAAGTCAACCCATGACACAGATTGCCTCTTCAAAAGTATATATTAACTTTTAATAGCCAGGCCCCAACTTTACCACAAACCTATCTACCTTCATCAAGTAAACAAGAGTTTTCCAGTTGAAGACATGAATAAGACCAAGAAATCTTAAACAATTGCAGTTTAAACTGTTTCACATGACCTGACTACCTCCCCATAAATATCTGGAAAACTAACAATCCCCCTTGTCTTTTCCCAGTGGATGCCTATACAGAACCCTGCAATTATTGATGCAACAGAAAAATACCCATCAATTATCATCTAAAAATAATTTAAAAATCACAAAATTCAAATGCACTGCCCATGAAATCTTTATAAGGACAACTAAAAACTTTCCATGAAAATGTCAAATAACTAGTGTGGTGGCTTCAAAAGACCAAGACGTAAAAAAAATGCAATATTGAGAAAAATCAAGTCAAAACGAATCTGAATATCCTTTATAAGAGGCGTAGTAAAAAAGGATAAAAACAATGGTAAAAAGGAAAACGATCAATCAAAGCAACAACAAAGTATATAATGATATAATCCCACATAACCCATCAAACCAACAAAATATAGCAAATCAACCCACCCATCGGAGCTCTTATATAGTTGCAATGCATTAAATGGTAATTATTATTTTACACAAATCGAAGCCAAAACAAATATAAAAACAATCGATCGATCACTCAAAAGAATAAGAAGCGTCTTGAAGAACGAAACCGAAATTTACCTTTAACAGAGAGCGAGGGAACCCCAGATCCGATGCCTAATAAAATGCCACCAAAGAAAACGGAAATCTCGGCCCGCGGGGGGGGGAGAGAGAGAGAGAGAGAGAGATAAGAGGACAGGAGGCGCTTAGAGAGCCAGGAAGGAATGTGCACGGACTAATATTGTTTTTTCAGAATTTTAAAATTTAACGACTGTGTCTTTTAGTATCATTTCATTATTAGTATTATTTGTGTCCCCACTATGCGTCGTATAAATAGTGATGCTGTCGTCGCGCAAAGGACCACCGACACTTGTTGGCAATTTCATTTTGTACAGTTCAAAATCTATCTTTTTTTTTTTGGATATTCCTAATTTTACCTAATATTATATCTTTTTTATATATAAAAAATATATATATTCGTAATTTTTATTTTTAGGTTTAATGATTTGGGTTACACGAAGATAAGTGCTAGCTTTATTAATCACTTAGTTATAACCCAAAATGAGAGAAAACCTTTATTTGTTGAAGTTCAAAAATTCCATTGAAAAAATATATATAATTTAATTAATCAGATTTTTAATTATTGTTCATTTATCATTAGTAGTTAAAAATTAATATGATGATGACTATAAATATGTAATTAATTCATTATCTTTTTAGATAAACATAATACAATACGAATTTTAATTATACTGATGAGGAATGATGGAAAATATTGGAAAGTGCATACACGGTACACCTCTAAGAACATTTTAACACATGCATCTTCTTTTCGGCAAGTGGTTATTGATAGCATTCTATTTAAAATGGACAAGTAATTCAAAAAATATAAAATAAAATGGACGAGCACTTTAGAAAATAAGATTATATACAAATAGATTGTGTATCAATATATGTCTATTGACTGCTTTCAATTTGTGAACCAATTACATTAGATAAATATGCGTATTGGTGCACGGAATCGCTTGCAACAAAATTTTTTAAGAGAGAAAAACACACCACTATTATGGTCTCAACCCACATCACATGTGCTTCCTCTCTCATAAAGTTGGAGCATTAAAAGGTCATTGAATCAAGAATTTATAATTACAGATAGGGATGGTGAGAGTTCCTCAATTACTCAAAAGTCATTTTCCGTCGCCTTTAGACGTGAGAATGTCGAGTTCAAGAGAAGGGAGGGAAAATATCGAACTCTTTTGGATTGTACTTGCCTTCCAAAATTCGAACAAAAACTTGACTGCTAGATTTTTTTTTAAGAAAAATATATTCTAACAAGAAATGTGGTGTGGTACATTTTTGTTATATTTCCATCTCACTTTTTCAAGGAATATTATCTATTAATGCTTCAATATTATAATTGGAGAACATAAAATAAAGGAAAATGCTACTTAGATCGATAAAATTTACCAATTGTAATTTTTATTTTTTATTCATCTTTAACATAATGGTTAATTAGTGTAAGGGGACTTTACCCTCTACCCATAAGTCCGCAAGACACTCACAAGAGGTAGATGGGTCGTCGAACTCCTCGATCGAAACTAATCAAGCTTAGGAGATCTTCTCAAATGGGGTTAGTGGGTCTCTCCTAAGTATTCGGCCTAAGGACCAAACCTAACCTTAAAGCAATTCACAGACAGTATAAAATAAGGAAAATGCCAAATGTCTCTCTCATTTGGATCTCGATGGATCCCAATGAGAGGGTGTTTTTTTTTTCCTTTTTTTTTTGTAAGATTTTTAAGTAAATGTTTTTAAATAGTGATCTAATTTTTTTATATTTTTAAAAAATGTTTTAAAATGTTAAAAATATTATATTTTTATAAATATAAAAATATTTTAACATCTTAAAATATTTTTTATAAATATAAAAAAATCATAATACTATTTAAAAATATTTATTTAAAAATTATGTAAAAAAAAACTTAAAAAAATAAAACCTCTCATCGGGATCCATCAGTATCCCAATGAGAGAGATGAGTAGCGTGGTCCATAAAATAAACAACAATGGCTTATGGGACACACGAACCTGACGCCTCCCTATGGCACCTTACTCACGAGGAACACAAAAAGTAAGGAGAGCCCGTAATCTTTTGACAGATGGACATTGACAGACTACCAAAGACGATTGCATAGTAGAGCAAATCAAGGAGCAACGCCACATTAATGACATCACTATCTCGGTGCATTAAAATACCCTGACAAAATGAATTGTCGAAAAGACATGAGCCCTACCCAGATTGGCATGATCTGTCTCTCCAGGCTCTCAGTATAAATAGCAACCTTCAGATATGAAGGAACGCTCTTTGGACTCTTTCAATTATTTACAAACTTTCAAAATAAAATATTAACTTAACTATCCGAGACTTCTTGCTCTCACCAAAGTCATCCTCTCTCAATCTCTTTCTTCATGTGTGTAGGTTCAAGCCTAAAACACTTGAGTTGCTGTCAAGCCTAGGTCAGATCCAGTCAAGACCAAGAGATCTCCTCGAATGAGGTTAGTGGGCTTCTCCATTGTACTTAGTCCAAGGACCAAATTTGACCATAAAGTAATTCACATGCAAAGTAAAATAAACAACAATAGCTTATGGGACACACGAACTTGAGACCTCCTTATGGCACCTTATTCATGGAAAACTTGTACTAGGCAGATAAAAGCAAGGAGAGCCCTTAATCTTCTGATAGTGGAACATTGACAGGCTACCAAGGACGAATGCATAGTAGAGCAAATCAAGGAGAGATGCCGCATCAATGACGTCATCCAGACTATATGTCGCATTAAAAGACTCTAACAAAAGAAACTGCTGAAAGGACATGGACCATACGCAGACTGGCATGATCTGTCTCTCTAGGTTCCTAGTATAAATAGCAACCCTCAAGTACGAAGGAATGTTCTTTGAACTTTTTCAATTATTTACAAGTTTTTAAAATAAAATACTAACTTAAATATTTGAGACTTCCTAGCCTCATTAAAGCCATCATCTCCCAATCTCTTTTTGTGTGTGTGTAGGTTCAAGCCTAGAATACCTAAGTTTCTAGATCTAGCCAAAAAGTGTACGAAAGACAATATTTACAATTAGTAAATTGATATTTTTTTTTTAAATATTTAAAAATATAAAAAAAAATAAGTCGAAATAAAAACAAGAAAAATAAAATGTATATTTGCACTTGTCGGTCGAGTATCTCAATTAAAAACCTCGATCAGAGTAACATTATCCTAAAATAAAAGTATAGTATACAACATACCTTTATTCCACCTAAAGGACTTGGGTTAGCTTAGTAATAACATCATATATCAAAGCGCGCGCCGATTAATACACTCACTCAAGTCAGTAAGAAGTTTATTCTTTTAACCTCAAAAGTGTCAAAACTATTAAATACGTTAGATCATGTCACGCGACCACCTATTTTAGCTATATTAACTCTCAGAAATTGAAAGAAGTTACAAAAAACACATATGTATAATATTTTTGTATTGTATGTAAGCCTGTTCATCCGGGTCGGGTATATTGAAATTTTAATATATTTCTTAATATATTTTTTTTTTTTCAAAAATATTGAAGAAAATTTTAAATCCGAGTTCCAGATTTGGGAATCTAAAACCCAGATGAACACCCCTAATTATATGTATCAAAATGGTAAATAGGGGAAGGACTAATCTCTAGAGGGCGGCCGACTACGTACTCATGGGAAGGAGGAAAATTCTACTAATCATACTCTCACTTATTTTTATTCTATTATTATAATAAGATATCTTATCCATCAACTTATAAAAATAGAATGAGAATTTGGTTTTTATATTAGCAGAAGAAAAAATTTGAGAACTCAAAAAATACTGTAATTTAAGAAAGGATTTTTATGTGAGGGAGATAATCTTAGAACCACCGAAAATTGAAAACTAATGTTGTGGTCCTAACTCCTAACTAATTATTCCATGTCACAAATAATTATCTTTTATGCTAAGCGAAAGGAAGGAAATGTCAACTTAATAATGGCTTTATTTTTAATTTCTTAATAAAATGCTATATTTAATTAATAATTTGTTGAGAATTGGTCAGCATAAAATGGTGGATTTGTGACACCTAGTTGTGCAAAGGACGTCATTACTAAATCATATGAAGGAACCTTTGGGGTTTAAAAATATATATATATAAATTAAAGACAAATATTGTCGGATTCTGATATTTGTAGGGGTTTGGATTTTTATTAAAGACCGACCATATTGTTCATGACAGTTGATCTTCCAAATAGTGATGCACTTTGCCTGCCTGCAACGACGCCTGCTTGTAGGACATGCTTGCTGTGTAATTTGTTTATTAAAATGTGGTATGTTGGGATATATTTTCTTAAATATTATCTATATAGAATTAAAAAGCAATAATATTGGTAGTCTTTACACTCATTTGTTTTTTTTTTTTAAATAGATCAAATAAAAAAAATATTTTTTTTAATGATGAACTCTATTTTTTTAAATAAATGTTGCTATATTAGTTTTTTTTTTTTTTTTTTTTTTTTAAGCCGTTGCTATATTAGTTAGTTTCAAAATAAAATGATAAAATCTCCTATTGATGTAGTTTGAATTTTCAAACTCATTTAATAAGTGAGAAAACTGGTCCACTTGGGCCCGGCTCACCAAATATTAGGATTGCAGAACAAACCCATGTGGGAGTTTGATTCTCAAAAATCCATTATGGCCTATTAAGATAAGAGTAATAGAAGGGACAATAACACAGATCCAATGGGCCCCTCCGCCCCGCAACACACACATGCAATGCAGGTTGATCCAAACCCCATTAATTAGCGGACCCCCGTCGTCACCTTCAAAGATGTGGGGAATATCATTAAAGTCGTTCGTCTCTTTCCAGATTACCCTACAATTTTTGGACACGTTGTTGCCTTGGAGACAAAATCTCCGTTCTTTCTTTCACTCTGTCACAATGTTATTAGATGATAATGATAAATGATATTTATAATTTTGAAATGTGTAATTTTTGTGTATTCTTTAAAAAAGGAATAAATCTGAAATTTAAATGAAAAAATTATTTTTTTAATAATAAAAAGAGAATACAAAAAAATTATACTCTAAAAATGTATATAACATTACCTTTCCCAATTACATCATTTAGTTTTCGAATAAGCTGAGTTTATTCATTCGCTGTTTTATATTTGACAAAATATAATTGTGTCTTTTTAACTTTCTTCCCTACTTTTAATAAACTGAGTTTTTGTAAATATCTTTATATGGTTATATGTACAAACATTCACACATATATATAAATGACTAAATAGTTAAAGATATTTTCATTATAAAGGTATAGAATCTAAAGATAATACTACAAAATAAAAAATGTATAATCAAATTTATACATGCGTATACTAATCCATCCAAACTTTATACAAATTCTAGAGTTTAATAAGCATTCCTGATTTTAATACAAATTGTTCATTTAATTAATAAATATCTCGTCTCCTACGGGTAGAGGCATCCTCCCTTTCATTCCTTACGAATAGAAGCTTTCCCTTGTCTATGTAAAAGTTTTCTTGCTCTTTGCTCTCCTGTTTTCTCAATGGCGAAAGACTTGGAGGAGTTGTATGGGAAACTATCAATAACCAAAAAGGAAGAGGGGGTTGTTTGCATTGAAGAAGAAGCTTTCTCTGACACATTTTCACGAGGGAAGAAATTCTTAATCATCCAACTTTTGATGTCCAAGTACTACAGGAAAGAGGCCTTCAAGCATATGTTAAAGCGGGTTTGGCAATCTGGAAAGTCGCTGCGCTTAAAGGATCTCAGTTCCTGCTTTACACTTGCTGAATTTCAAAACCAACAGGATAAAGCCAGAGTGCTTCGAGATGAGCCATGGTATTTTGATAAACAACTTATTTTACTTAAAGAATTTGATGGATCTTTACAAACCCATAACCTGAACTTGATGGAGGCTCTTTTTCGGGTGAGATTGCATAACCTCCCCATTGATGGTTCGCAACAAAAATAAGTGGGCAAGATGGTGGGTGATGCTCTGGTTAAAGTTGTGGAAGTTGACCTGATAAATGGAGACTCCGAATGGGGAATTACATCAAAGTTGACTTGATGAATGGAGACTCCAAATAGACTTAGATATTTGATGGATCCATCAAAGTTATACTTTCCTTTCAATTTTGAAGGATCATTTAGTGGATCCAATGCTAATGCTCTAAGTCTATAACTCCACATTGGATTCATCATTAGATTTATTAAAATAATAATATAACAATATTTTTTTAATAAAAATATTTTTATATTTTTATTTTTATATTTTGTAATTACACTAACCATATGTATATTAATAATATAATCTTGTACTTAATTATTTTTCAACCAAATTTTGAAAAAATATTTTTTAATTCCTTGTTAAAAAATTAATTTTTTTCAACAATTTTTCTACCAAATAATTACTTAAATAATTATTTTTCAACCAAATAAGAAAATAAGAAAATAAGAAAGAGAAAATGAAGAAAATAAAATAGGCAAATAAATATATTAAAGTATATGTTTAGAGTGTGAATAGTAATCCTTCAAATATGAAAGATTGTGAAAATTTACTGTAACTCAAAATTACACTTTAAGAGGTTTGATGGATCCAATGTGGAGACTTTTTAGCAAAAATCATCAAATTTATATTTGATGGATCATTTGAAAAATCCAATACCAATGCTTTAAGATACCTTTAGGGCACTGCTGATCATGGTCTTCTGTGTACCTCTACCTCACTCAACTGAATGTATTTTGTGGTGCTGATTGGGTTAGGAGCCCTGATGATCATCGATCCACCTCAAGCTCTATCATATTTCTCGGTAATTACTTGATCTCCTGGAGTGCTAATAAGCAAATTGTGGTTTCTTGGTCAAGTACAGAGGTAGAATATCGTTGCCACACTCTCACAACAGCTATGGTCAAGTACAGAATGTGGTTTATTGGCTTAGGATGCTCTTTTCTAAAGTTGGCCTTGTTCTCCTAGCGGTTCCTGTGCTATGATGTGATAATTTTAGTGCCTTAACTCTAGCCTCCAACCCTGTGTTTCATGCTAGGACTAAGCAAATTGAAGTGGGCTATCACTTTGCACAAGATAAGGTCTTAAACCGTGACATTTTGGTGAAATTTATCTCTAATGACGATCAAACATCAGACATTTTCACCAAGAGTCTTTCTTCCTAGTGCTTTCTTAAACTCAAATCGAAGTTGATGGTGGTTCCTCCCCCCATTAACTTGCGGGGGCATGTTAAAGTATTTGCTGATGATAAGTTTAACCATGACAAATACAAATCCTTATCACGATTCACAACAAGATATGATTCGGCCTCTACCCCTTTTCACTTAGTTGTTGGATGTACTTATCTCTTGTATTTAATATTATCATGTCGTTAGTTTAGTAACTTACTCTGTACATGATGAGATAAATTTAACCAACAATACAATACAAGTTTTGGCAGCTTGCCAAACCATTATTTTCTGCTCTTTATTTTACTAAACTGATAACATGAGTTTTTGCACACCCTAAACATTTTTCTTGTAGTTTTCTCGACTTAAGTTACGTTAATAACATGGTTTGTCATTTCATTAACCAAGAAAAGTAAAAAGAGATGAACAAGTCACATACTAAAACTTGAAAATAGCGGCACCACTTGACGGCTTGGAAGCAAAAACATAGAGGCCAAGATTGTCCTTGTTAATGATCCCTTTTTCAATCCTTGATTGGTAGAATCGTTCCTGATACACAACCAAACAAAGTTGTATCAAATCTCAAACAATTGCTTGTTCCAAAAAATAAGGGTGAGATTTCTTTTGAGAATGTTTGGTTTACATAGAGATCTTACAAACCAACCTTAGAAACTAAAATGGGTACGCTAGATTATAAAGTACATATTATTGTAAAATAAATATAAACGTGTCACTTTAAGTTTCGTCAGCATATAAACTTACTTTTGAAAGATCTGTGACCCGACGCTTTTCATTTCTTTTTGGGAAAATAGAAAACGAACCTTCAAATTGAGGATGAACTGTGGGACAGTGCTCTCTTTCACTAAAGCGACAGCACAACCACCCCATCCAGCTCCTGTGAGCCTTGCCCCAAGGGCACCATGTTCCCGACATATATTTACAAGTTCTTCCAGCTCAGGACAGCTAGTTAAAAGAAAACGAGAAAAGAAAAAATGAATACAAATGTATATGATGTGAAATAGGCAGGGAATATTTCCAAGAGGAATAGCTATTGCAGACTATACAAATAGTAATGAATTTAAAGTTTTAATGAAATCCTTCAAATTGCAACAGAGATTTCATCTGCATTCGTCTCTTTCTCTTTAAGTACAGAGGTTTCAACGCCAAAAGTAGATGTTCATGATGAGTTTCTCATAAATGCTCCATTTTCACTAAAAGAACATTCAAATGTGCAATGCTTATGAAGAAAATCATTAACATACGAGCTGCAAATTTATATGGACATTCACATCTATTTATAAAGTTTTTACTGATAATGAGAAAGTAGCAAGAGTACATGCATGCGCATTACGGAAGATGGATTTGAACATTTTACCTGCACTCATAAAAAACACTGCAGCTGTAATGGCTCTCATTCATAAGGTCGCCAAGCTTCTTCAGCTTGTCCTCCTCGCTATAAAAACAATTATGCAAATTTTAGTCTCAAGAAAACAGGACTTGGATGATAACATGATAAGGTTTTACAAAATGCAAATATTGAATAGCAGGGAATCTAGGAAGACTCAAAATAAAAAAAAAACAGAAAACAAAATCACCCAAACCACAAAGTTAAATGGGAGAGAGAGCTTGAATCAAAAATTAAATTTTAGTTCTCAAGTCCAAACCCAGTGCATAATATACAAATGCATATAAAAGAACAATAGCAACTCATGTCACAAAGATATCAGGAACATATAATGCAAATATCATGGTGACTATCTATTATGCTGGACATCAACAACCCTCCTCTTTCTTGGCTTAGACCAGCGTAGAGAATGGATTATGACAATAAGGGATGACACGGGCAGAGTTGTGAGCATTTACAAATGTTTGATCACAATTAGTAAAGCCCGATAGAATTCACAAGTGTAAAATCATAGGATAGAAAAAGAATGCACCAAAATGAGAATATGAACCAAAAAATTGAAGCATGTAAAGTACAGAAAAAGAACAAAAAAAAAACTAGGTTCAATAGATATTTCGTACCTTAACTCTGATGCCACGGTATCCTTGAAGGCATGTACTCGCTTGGCCTCAGAATACACATGAGATGCTCGCTGAAGATAAGTTTGTCATATAAAGAATATTTTGAGCCAGAAATGGGCTAAGAAATCACTTTCTGATTATTGAATCGCATTCCAAGACATGCTATTTAAAGGGCTAAAAAAGAGATAAAGTTTGACTAATAATTACTAATACTATATTTATGTAGCGATTAACCATTCTGAATATCATAAAGAACGATTAGTACTAAGATGCTGTTACAGGACCATAAGGTGATTAGACCTGGGGGAAACAACAGAGAAAGTTGCTGTAAGAATTATTATAGCCCCCACCCCTTCCTTTTTTTGCCATTTTAGAAAACTACAATAATCCAGAGTCATGACATCTGCAAGTCCCAAACAATACAAATCAAGAACTGTTTTGTTTATGTAGATTAGGGGCCAATAAGCATGACTGTATAGATTCATAAAGAAGAAACCTCGGGAAGTGGCTGCCCAACTACAACACATTAAATTTAGGATTCAGCAGGTCAGCCACATTTTAAACCAGTTGGCCCTGATTCAACTGGGTTGTTGGCAAGGTGAGTCTTTGAATCCAGGCCTATGTGTATGTGCACACACCCCCGTGCGATCTAAAGTACATGCGTGCGAGAACTGACAGTGGTTTTCTTTTTAAATCTAATACGTGCATTAATTTTCTATCAGGTTTGATTAATGTATCTCTATTACTATTATAGTAGGCCCTCAAAAAAGGTATTACAAATTCATACATAATATCCCTTCTCTGCACCATTTCGCTCCATTCTTTTTTTAGTGATAATTAAAAGCACATTACTTGTCAAACACGATTCATAATTTTCAAATTGTAAATTGCTATGAAATGGGTTAAAAGTAGCTTGCCATAAGTGTACTACAAACAAGAAACTACCTGACGTAACTTAAAGTGTTTAGCAGCTCTCAATACATCGAAAGAAGATGGAGAATTTCCAAAAATGGATGGCAGCTTTTCCACAGTGACTACCTCAATCTCTTCAACCGTATATGGTTCCTCTTTCAGAAGCTCCTTACGAAAGACGAGTTTAAACATATATACAAATTTAGAATATCCAAGAAACATATTTCACCTCATAACATATTTTAAATGGTTTTAAAAGTAAAAGAAACACCTTGACAGTAAGGACAGGATCAGAAGATCCACGACTATTGGCAAATTTTATGCACAACCCTTCAACATCTGAAAGAGTTTTCACATTTGATACTGCTTCCTCTGGTTTCATTCCCAGCCTTATACCAAGTACAATCTGGAGAGATTCGACAGTGCACATTGTGATTAATATAGAGACAATCTATGAAAGCAAAAAAGGTGTATTCCCTCGCAATTTGCAAGTCAGGTAACCATACATCTCTTTATTGAGAAAAAGACAGTTCAGTTTCTTCCGTTAAAAACATGGGACTTCAAGTGGTTAATGTGTTTGCTGAGATCATAAACTAACTCAAAGCTTGCTCTTGCAATTCAAGAAAGATAAAATAGCTGAACCACAATTCCTTAGACCTTCCCTTCATTCTGCCCACCCCCTCCCAACTTGGATGTAAAGTAACTGGCAAGTGTCTTGAAAATCATTATATGAAATCCAAAGCAGCCATAGCAGAAGTAATTCTAAGGGCCAGCAAGGCAAATTTAAGGTAATTTATGTCCAAGTCTTTAAGACATGCTGAAACTTACAGCAGCCAACCGGCATTCAACAACCCTGTTATTGTAGTTTGTGGCAGCAGTGACTGCTTTCTGAGATTCTGCCAGAGAATTGGCAATTACAAAACTACCACCACTAGGAAGTTGCACATCAGTGGCACGAATGGGGTTGAAATCAATCAACTCTGCAAATCCAGATTTGGCTATAACAGAGATTGCCTGTCAAGTGAACAAGGACTAATAGGTTATTGGGATTAAACCATTACTGAGAGTAAGTCTACTATAAAATTAACTAATAATCAGAGATATAACATTTTAATTTAGGAAAAGTTAGTACGGAAGTCGTCATTACAAAGCAAAAATATATGACCTGATCCATTCCGCCGGATTGTGTTCCAATGTGTCGTTCACATTCACATGTAAGTTGGGCAACATCTTTCTGTTCAACAATAATCATTTATTAACATTTGAAACAGCTCAAATAAGGGGAAAAACAAATAAATAGGTGTAAATGTTTAGCAGTGGTATAGGATGAGCTGCTTTGCCATATAATTAATGTATTAATTATTTAAAGATAATTTTATTGTCTAAATTGAGCATGAGTAATATACACTTTGAAACCAGTTATCAGTTTTCTTTTCATTTTTTTTTTTTAAAGTAAGAAGTAATTTTATTGATGTGAATGAAATAGGCAAAACCTATGTATACAGGAAGTATACCAAAGCATGCCTAAATACATTCTATGAGAACTGACTTAAAGAAAAAAACTCATGGACACTATTTCCACCAGCACAATGGCTGAAAACCATGACATAAGCGTTTGAACAAAAAAAATTCTGCATCTCAGTCATGGTAAGCTTCCTATCCTCAAAGCATCGCGCATTCCTTTCCGACCAGGTACACTACATGATGCACAAAGGGATCAACTTCCAAGCTGCTTTCACCTGAGGACAACTATAAATTCCTTTCCAGCAAGCAAGTAAATCCACCACCTTCAATGGCATGACCCAAGTAATATCCATTCTTCAAAAAATCCCATCCCATAATGCTCTTGCACATCACAATACAACAAAATATGGTCCATAGATTCTCTCTATTTTTTACACAAGTAACACCAGTCTATCACTATGAGTCCTCGCTTCCTCAAATTATCGGTGGTCAAAATAGTTCCAAGGGCTGCCGTTCACGCAAAGAAAGCTACTTTTGTTGGTGCGCAAGTCTTCCAAATACTTTTCCATGGGAAAGAAACCGTGCCTTGTGGAACCAAAATTTTTTAGTAAGCCTTAACTGTGAATTTATTACTATTTGTTGTCTTCCACTGTATCTTATCCCCCTATGCTCTTCTAGCTTCTGAGGAGTATATCAGACTAAAAAACTCAGTGACTGTAGACAATTTCAATCGTGGATATCCCTAAAAAATAGGATGTTCCACTGGGGGTGACCCTAAGTAAAAGTAAGTTGATTTGCCATCGACGCCTCCCTATTAACTACTATGGCATAGAGGACTGGAAATGTCCTTGCCAACGGTTGCTTTCCACACTACACATCATGCCAGAATCGAATTCTGGTGCCCTCTCCAATCACATAACGGATAGTGCTTTCAAAACATGGCCAGCCCCCTGATAAATTTCCACAATCCCACCCCATAACCCCCCCTCACTTCTTTAGTACACCACTCTCCCCATTCGCTACCATGTCTTGCGTCAAGAACTTCTTTCCACAACGACTCCCCCTCTAAATAATACCTCCATAGCCACTTCCCCAATAAGGCTTTATTGAAGATTCTCAGATGGCGCACACCCAACCCTCCACTCGATATTTGGGAACACACTTGCTTCCAATTAACGAGATGAAATTTTATTTTCTCCCCCAAGCTTCCCCACAAGAAGGTCCGAAATAACCTCTCATTCTTATTTGCCACCCCTGCAGGCACAAGAAAAAGAGATAGAAAGTAGGTCGGGAGATTAGCTAAAGTACTCTTAATCAGTGTGAGTCACCCCCCTTTTGAAAAGTACATCATTTTCCACCTTGCCAACCTTTTTTCCACTTTCACAATGATCCCATCCCAGATGCCTCTTGCTTTGAAAGTTGCCCCCAAAGGAAGACCAAATATGTCATAGGCAAAGAGGACACTTTGCAACCCATCAGACTAGCCAAGTCATTGATTCTAGGTACCGCACCCACCGCCACAAGCTCAGACTTGTCAAGATTTATGTTGAGCCCTAACATAGCTTCAAAACACAACAGGAGCATATATCTTGAATCTGACCTTGATTTGCCTCACAGAAAAGAAGGGTGTTATCTGCAAATAAAAGATGTGAGATCATAACATTACCCACTAGAAAACCTGTAAGAAAACCTCCTTCCACGACTACCTTTACCATCCTGCCCAAAGCTTCCATAACTATGACAAAGAGAAAATGAGACAATGGATCCCCTTGCCGCAACCCTTGGGAACTATTGAAGAAACCCGCAGGAGTGCCATTTACTAACACTAAAAACCGAGCCGTAGTGATACAGTGTCGAAAATCCATGCAATCCACTTGTCACCAAATCCACATCTCCTCAATAAGTATAGGAGAAACTCCCAATCAACATGATCATAAACTTTTTCCATATCGATCTTGCATAGAATACCTGGTAGGCCCTCCTTCAACTGATGGTCCAAACACTCATTGAAAATGAGTACAACATCTAAAATCTGTCTCCCCCAAACAAAAGCATTCTAAGATTTGGAAACAATATGACCCATGACCAAACTTAGCCTATTAGCTAGGACCTTTGAAATGATCTTATAAGGAAAAAGCTAGGGGTTGGTCGAACCGACCCCCCATTAAAAGCAGCCCGCCGCCGGGGGCTGCAGTGGGCGACACCGCCTGTACCATTAGAACCAGCAGGATCCGGCAAGTCCACCCTTGCAACAACGACCCACGGCGACCTCCGACGAAACCCCGGCAACCTTAAACCCGAAATGGGTCCGACACTGCCGCCTCGGGCAACTCTGTTTGGCTGGGGGCCGAATCTTCCTAAGATTCATCTTCATTTTATTTTTTTATTGTATTTTTTATTATATTTTTATTTTTTAATTGTATTTTTTATTATATTTTTTATTGTATTTTCTTCATTTTATTTTTTTATTGTATTTTTTATTGTATTATTTTATTTTATTTTTTTATTTTTTTATTGTGTTTATTGTCAAAAAACAACCCAATTATTATTGGGCTACTTTTGACGCTGGGGACAGCCAGACCGATCTCCAGCGTTACACATCTTATATATCCCACTCACTAGACTTATTGGGTGAAATTCTTCAACTTCCGTACCTCCAGGTTTCTTTGGTATGAGTGCAATGAATGTCGCATTGAGGCTTTTCTCAAACTTTTTAAAAGAATAGAATTCAAGGAAAACCTGCATAATATCATTTTTCACTACCTTCCAACAAGTTTAGAAAAACCCCATCGAAAAACCATCTGACCCCGGCGCTTAGTCTTTTGTCATGCTGCTTATGACCTTATAAACCTCATCCTCTTAATAAGGTCTTTCCAACCAAGCTGTACTTTGCATATTAATAGACTCAAACGGCAAGTCGTCGAGTTTTGGCCTCCACGAGGTTGTTTCCGTGAGCAGAGTCTCATAATAATGCACTATGTGGTCCTCCAATTCAAACGAGGAGGTGATAACTTGGTTACCTGCATTAAGGGACTCAACGGTGTTGTAATGCCTATTTGAATTAGCCACTTTATGGAAGAACTTTATGCATTTGTCTCCTTCTTTTAGCCAAAGGGCCCTGGATTTTTGTCGCCAAAAAATCTCCTCCAACATCAACACCCTTTCCAATTCGCTCTCCACTATACCCTTTCATACTACAACCTCCTCCGGGGTATCTCTTGTATGTACTTGCCCCTCCAACTCCTGAAGTTCCTCCATTAATTAAATCTTAAGGTTATCTATGTTGCCAAAAACTTCCAAATTCCATTTCTTTGAATATTGCTTCAAAACCTTAAGCTTGCCTGCAAGAATAAAACTAGGAGTACCTATTAACCGATAAGAGGACCACCAAGAACAGACGTTCTCAACAAAGCCTTCCGTTGCTAACCACATATTTTCAAATTTAAAATACCGGCGGCCCCGCTAAATACCACCACTATCCATCACAATAGGGAAATGATCTGAACAAACACGAGGCATCCGCTTCTGTCATAACTCCGGAAAATAGGCTTCCCAAGAAGGAGAAACAAGGAACCTATCAAGTCTCGACCAACCCCTACTATTGGACCATGTGAATTCTCCCCTAACAAGTGGGGGATCCATGAGGTCCAACGCAAATAAGAACTCCGAAAACTCCTCCATGGCTAATGAGGTGCGATGGTTCCCGACTGCTCGCTAGGGAAGCGAGTGATGTTAAAGTCTCCACCCATACACCATGGTACTTCCCATAAACAATAGAGGCCTGTCAATTCCTCCCAAAGCCTTCTCCTCTCAATATCTATATTTGGCCCATAAACACCTACAAAGGCCCATTCCCAACCATCTATTACATTTTTTAAACGACTAGCTACCGAGAAGGTCCCCACACATTATTCGACTGCCTCCACCTCTCTACTATCCCATAATAAGATAACACCTCTCGATGCTCCTTCTGATGCCAAATAGGACCAACCCATGTACGGACATAAAATGTTGTCCCTCCACGTACGGACATAAAATAGTGTTGATGTAAAATTGTGTAGTTGGAATTTTCTTGTGAAAACCTATGTAATTGAGTTGTAACCTATGGTGGGAGTGAATCAACATGAAGAGGATCAAAATGGCTCGAACAAGACCCCACATAGTGACCTCGCTCAACAGTCGCTCGACATAACACTCAAACAAAGTTCAGGCAGAGACTTCGCTCGACCATCGCTCGACTTAAAGCTCGAGTGAGAATAAGATAGTGATTTCGCTCAATGGTCGCTCGACATAACGCTTGAGCGAAGTTCAGGCAGAGACTTCGCTCGACCCTCACTCGACTTGGAGCTCGAGCGAGAATGAGACAGAACTTCATTCTCGCTCTACCCTCGCTCTACATCCCACTCGAGTGAGTATCATGACAGATCAAATTTTCTAGGGTTTGAGCGCCGTTTCAGAAGGGGGGCTACAAAAGCAACATTTTGTTTTCCATTCAGTGTGGAGAAAAATAGAGCAAAACCAAAAGAGCCCCTTCAAGAATCCTTGAGAGATACTTCTCCCCACATTCAAAGACATCCCTCTATTGGATTGCATATTTTCACCACAACACACTCAAGATTAAACTTTTGGTAAGTCCATTAGAGTGGACGTGGTCATCAAGCTGGAAGATTTCTTCAAGTTGCTTTGATGAAGAAATCAAGATATTCTTGTGAGAAGCTATAGAAAGGTCGGAATTCCGGCACTACATGTGTGTAGAGATCGAGTGAGTCACTCGTGGTGTTGCAAGCCAAGTTTAGATGCTACAATGGGTTTGGGAGTGTTTCTAAATTGGTTGTAACAAACTAAAATTTCTATAGTGGATTATAGGTGGTGTATCACACCTGAAGTAGTTTTAGAATTTGAAGAGGTTGATAAGTCGGGGTGTTCGACCACTGCTTTTTCAAATAGGATTAGTTTTCTTCTCTTCAACAAAGTCAATTTCAACCCCACATAAAATGTTGTCCCTCCATAGATACAATAATGCTAGCTCAAGATATCCAGAAGAAATGAAATGCAGAGCCTTTTCAAATGCTAGTAAAAATGAAAATGCATGATGACAAATCTAAACTGCAAGTACAAATGCACCCCAAAATAGTAAGATTATTAGATAATTTCTTTTCACTATTCTAACAGTATTTTTTTTATAAGTAAACAATTTATTAATATCAATAGGCGTGGCCAAGTACACTAGATGTATACAAGATAAAACACCTAGCTAGGGTACAGAAAATAGATATAAGGAGATCATGCACCTAGGGTATCTAGGAAAATTCCTAACAAATACAAAGCCCAAGAGGGAGAAATTAGAAACCTATCCAATCTAGACCAAGCTCAAAGACGCACCTACCCCGATCTCTCGCTTTGGAATGGTGGAACCACCACCTATACACCAAGGCCTTTCCCACCAGTCCAGGTTTTGCCCATAAATCCAGGTTTTTACAAGCCACTATGAATTCCCCAACACACTATCCTCAATACTTGTAAACCTCAAACGATCATACTAGAAATACATCTTAGTCCCCATACATTCCAAGTTAGAATCTTGGGCTTCATATTATAATTGGTTCTGTCTTCCCTCTAGTCCTCCCTCAACTTGGACTACCTCCCTAGGCGTCATAGTTGAAAGTTACATATCAACCTAAGCACTGCTCTAACAGTATAAGAGGGGCAGAGAGAGGACCCTACCCATCGTTACAATTTTCCAAAAAATAGGTTACTATGTAGAGCAAACACATTAGGAAGAAAATTCAGGCATGCATGTACACAAGTCCTCTTTGGCTCCTGTTTGATAGTGACTTGAACTTAAATGTTCCTCTAAAGACAACACGGAAACCCAACGATTACACTCTGTTAAGTAATGATTAATATATACCTTCGGAAAGTTTACATTCAAAGCAGCCATTATAGCAATTGTGGAAGAGCAAACAAATGCTGCAGAGCTTGATAGTCCAGATCCTAGATCAAAGGAAAAAAATGTGACCATGATCGACTCTAGTATGCAGTTAAACACCTAAATCATTGACACGGTATAAAGAATAGCAAATTAATCAGATAGTTTGAACATCATAGCCAATGTCATTCTACATGGATGATGAGAAATACACCTGTAGGAACTGTTCCATCAACTAGAACATCAAGTCCAACTGGTGAACCTACATCCACTCCTTTCAATTTAGCGTATTCATGAAAACCTTTGTACCTGGAGAATACAGACAATTACATTTTTCTGATAAGTGAGTTTAGTATATTATGATCATTTGTACACTTTTTATTAAAAAATAAGACGAAGAGTAGTCATCAAAGTGCTATGAAATGTGTGTGTGTGTGTGTGTGTGTGTGTGTGTGTGTGTGTGTGTGTTTTACCATGTAGAAGGAAGTTAATCCGAACTCCTAAGTATTTGCATGTTAAGACTATAGAAGGAAATTTAATCCGAACTCCTAAGTATTTGCATGTTAAGACTGGAAAAGTGCACGCACACACACGAATATTCATTTGAATAACAATGTTTCTGCCAGTTAATGGGTAAAGGTAGGTCAACTAAATTTGGTCACAATTCAAAGCCTGGATTTGATTGTGTAGGACTATCTTTTGAAGGTCATTTGGGCAGCATTGCACCACAACATCCCTTCAGATTTGGACCTAGTTCATGTGTTTTTAAAAAGACTACTAAAAAGAAAAGAAAGCTAATAATCAGAAGTATATCATAAACTTAGAAATCAAGTACATAAAGCAAAATATTCTCACCCACAAATAAAATAATGGCCCCATTTGTGATCCTTCAAGTTAATTTCCTGCAAAATAAACAGGGAAAACTTTTTTAAAATGAAATCTAATTTTTATAAGGCGGGCAAGGGTAGTGAAATGGTGGAGAGCAAAGATTGTTTAAAAGCAACAGAGTAATCTACATATGAAAGGAACTCTAGCAACAACCAATGCAATCACCATATTGTACTACTAAAAGATCTAAACTTCTGACTGCATAAAAACGGTTGTTGCCATCAACAAAATCAAGAACCATCCGGCAGTGAATCAAAAAGAATAATGCTCACGCTAAAGAATGTATTCTAGTTACAAACCCAATCAAAATCACAAAATATCATGCGAAGTACTCATACCTGGTCAGGATTAGCAGGATACGTACACATGGTGTACTTAGCACTGACATTAGCAATTCTGAGAACCTTTTCGGCCTCTCCCTCATCGTGCTTTCGGATTGCCACTATCGTGTCTTGCCGTATTGCCATCGGCAGCACCGAGTAGCCTTCATAGTCAATGTGCTCTCCAATCAAGTTCACCCTCCCTGCATGTAAAAAATTAATAACCAACAGTCAAATTCTCGATTTATCGTCAACAGACTCACAAGTGCAAAAATATTCTCAAATCAAAATGTTTATTATCACAACTACACCCACGATGAATTAGTCCATAATGACTCAAAACAACAGAGTACGTGTTTCTGAGTAGACACACACACAGAGATTAGATTCGCCTCAACAATCTAAGATTCAAAACGAAGTTGATTTAGTTGTTCACAAGTGTTTCGAAGCAACCAAACAGACTATTAGCGAGCAACAGAGAGAAGCGGTTGCTACTTGGAGTTGTAAAATCCATTTTGGGAGTCACAAGACTTTGTCGGGCAACCAAACACCGAGAGAGAGAGAGAGAGAGAGAGAGAGAGAGAGAGAGAGAGAGAACCTGGAGAGCGAGCGAAGACATGAGGAGGTTGACCGAAAACCTCGAGAAACTTGGACTGAAAATTGGAGAATCGAAGCTGGGCGTCCTGCAGCTGGGAGCCATCACCGTAGACAGGCTCCAGGGATGAGAAGACGGGGATTGGGAGCTCTTCCTGCTTGGCCATATGCTCGTAATCGTCCTACGCTCGTCAACTCAGAAATCAGATGCAGTTCTAGATGTATCTCTCTACTTCATATCCCCTTATCTAAACTAACAAATAATGTCGTCCTCTTGGCTTTTCTTTCTTCTTTTGTGATGGAAAATGCCAGTAACGTTAGTTTCGATTCCCCTTTTGTTATCCGAATTTTAAATTATTAAAGCCATCAAATAAATGATACATTTTAATTGAATAAGCATATTTTAAATAAGTGAGGTTAATTTTCAAATTTATTTTCATAAAATACTTTCTATGACAAAAACATATTCTTTATTAAATTTGCTCAAAAATGGAAAAAGTTTTCAATATTTTTGTTACGAACATATGAACGAAAGTGCAAGGAACGTGAAAATTTTGTACATTCCGTGTAAATTTGATGAAAGTAGATAAGATTAAACAATTATAATATATCAACACAACATTAAATATTGTTTTCACGTGATATGCAAGTCATTGTTAGTCTAAAGTACCGGAATAGATAGAGAATTTGAATCTTTAATCGGTTTGACTTTACTCTTAGCATTAAATTTATTTCCCTCCCCTCTATTTGTTTGTTTAAAAATTCTATTCATCATTTTTATATTATTAATGGTGAGAAGAAAAACTCTTATTTACTGCATTGGCATTGAAGCGAAATTAATTTTACACTCTTAATTAAGATTTAAGATCCTTTTTTGCTTTGATAATTTGAGAGTAGTTTGTCAAGTTCCAAAATTTTTATTTTAATTGAATAAATTGAATTAAACAATTACAAAATTTTAAAAGGAAATAAGTGTTACAATAATCAAGTCAAATAAAATAACTTTTATAGTAGAGTTTTTTCGAGATTGAAAGGAAGTTAATGATAAGGGTGATGATCGGACCAAACCCCTTATAAATGCAATCCCCTATAAAATACAATAAAAATATAATAAATAATATAATAAAAAAATAAAATGAAGAAAACACAATACAAAAAAAAAATACAAAAAAAAACATAATAAAAAAATAAAATGAAGATGATTTGGTAGAGGAGTTCGTCTCAGCCCAGCCTCCGTTGTCGCCGGCCACCGTGGGCGACACCACCCATGCCATCGAACTCATTTAGAGTTTAAGACCGTCGGGAGAAGGTGGGAGGTCGCCAGGGATCGCCGTCGCAAGGGTGAGGTCGTCGAAAAGAGCCAATCTTGATGGCATAGGCGGTGTCGCCCACGGAGGCCGTGTCAGAACCCCTAGGAGGATTGCTCAGGATCATGCCTTGACTCGGCCACCTGAGGGCTAGGACAATCCCTTGGCTAACCTGCATGTAGGGCTGCAAACGAACAGAGCTGCTCGTGAACAATTTGAGCTCGACTCGTATAAACTCGATTCGAACTCGATTCGTTTGATAAATGAGTTGTTCGTGAGCACTAATATTGGTTCGAATATTAAACGAGCTAAACTCGTATAATCTCGACTCGACTCGTATGAACTCGGTTTGTATTCGTGAACAAGATTCGTATAAACTCGATTCGACTCGTTTTGAGCTCGTAACAATACTCGTAATATTTCTATATACATATATATAATCTTGCATATATTCTTACATATATTCTTTTATTATATATATTTTTTGTGTTATATATATTATTTTTGATATTTTGTATAAGTAATATATTTTGTTACTTTATGTAGAAGTAGCATTTTATTTCTTTACAATAATAATGTATTAAGTTCACGAAAAAATTATTGAGTCAAATATTTATAAAGAGTAAGAAACTCGAGTAATTACTCGAATAAGTTCGGCTCGTTCGTTAGAAAGTAAAAACAAAGATCGATAAATAACTCGATTCGACTCGAGCTCGTCTTTGATCGGCTCGAATTCGACTTGACTCGGCAAATTCTTAGTTCGACTCGAACTCGAACTCGAGTTATTTGAGTCCAGCTCGACTCGACTCGACTCGAACTCATCTTTGATCAGATCGTTTGCAGTCCTACCTGCATGCATGCCTTGGTTTAGGCTTTGACACGCAACAGGCGCCCACCCAGGCATGCACACAGCCATGCGCACACCCTTGCGCGCCCACAGCGCATCCACCTGCGTACACGCTTGCGTGTGCGCATGCGCCCCATCACCCGCGCACCCCTACGCGCCCCAACACATCATAATTAAGCTAGTGGCGTGTCTTCACAAGCACGTCATCCAGCACGAGGCACGTCATCCAGCACGTGGCACCAGCCCGCACCTTGCAGAGCAGGCTAGTGGCATGCACACCATACATGTTATCCAGCGCATGGCTCTAGCCCAATACCGTGACCATCACACAACCATAGCCGAAACCCTACCTTGCCATAGCAACCACCATATCCTTCATTTCCATATGAGATTAGTCAATTATTAAATTAGTTGACTCAATCAAATATCATATCCTTCCAAACATATACAACCAAATATAAATCAAAATAAATCAATTCCCATCAATACCCTACTCGGCCACCCAATCAATCATCACAAGATATCTCATTGCCATACATAGCCAAACTCTAATCCTTTATATTTCCCAATCATATCTTCTCTACCTAATTGATTAGTCAATCATCTCCTTAATTGACTCAATCAATTCCAAACCAATTCCCAATCAATCAACAAGATATTCCTACCCAACTTACCTTAGCCGAACCCATCATACCCATCCACCTATCAATCAAGGCCAAAAACACTACCCATGAAAGTACCAATTTAGGTTGATGAGATCCTCGGTCAAGACACCATACACCTAAGGGTTCCTCCTTACTTCGGGTTGCTCCTCAATGACCGAGAAGGACTCCTAACTTAGTGATGATCACGTGGATGGTGATATGGGTGAAGTAGGGTTAAGATATATGGAGCAAAGGGTTAAGTGTTTAGGTGATGAAATGGTTCGGCTATGGTGGGTTTGTGTGTCACGGCAATGGGGGCTAGAGTGCTTGGGCGAGTTTGGTCTTGCTTTGGGGTTTGGATGGTCGAATGTAGGACTAGGGTAAATGAGTGTTTCCGACCAAGGGTTGGTTTAGGAAAGTGGATTAGGGTTTGAGAATTAAATAGAAGATATTTGGTGGAGAGAATCTGAATTTTCGGATTGCACAATGGTGGCCGGTTTTGGGAATGAGGAAGGATTTGATTTGGTTTGACTTGGCTATTGGGGAATTTGATTAAATTAATTAAGGAATTATTGATTAATCAAATAAGGAGAAAATGATCTGAATTTATGAGGTGGAATAAGTGAATTTCGAGCTAGGTAAGTTGCCTTAGCCGAATGGGTCCTATTATGGAAAGTGGGTGATCGGTTTGGCAAGTTTGGAAGAGCTTGAGGTGGCTGCCTTGGGGGACACTTGCAGACCACGACTAGGGTTGTTTGAAGAAGGTTTAGGTCTAATTTGGTAAGGTAAATAACGCAATTTCATGGTAAGCAAGTTGCCTTACACGAAATAGTGCAAATCTGGAAACTAATGAAAACTGTTTTGGCAAGTTTGGGTGTTTGGAAGGAAAGGTTGGGGCTGCTCTGTAGGAACTGACCAGACCTCGACCAGGGGTGTTTTAGGGTGATTTAGGTCTGATTTAATGAGGTAAATATGATAAGTAGGGTTAGATTTTAGTGGCTGGTTGGTGGGAAAGGCAAGAGGGGCGAAATAGGCAACACACCAACTAGGGTTTGTTGTAGTGTTGTCGTGGCTTATGTGGGCTGTATGGAGCTTATTGATTTTATTCTATTATGTGGGCAAAGGAAATTTCAAGAAAATAGAATGAACATCCAAGAAAATGGATGAACACTCCAAGAGGGAAAGAACACGCCAATGCCAAACCAAGGCACCAAGTGGTTCAGCCTTCACTATACCAACAACTCCAACCCTTTCTTCACTTGCTTTCAAGAACACTCTCATACTCAACTCTCTTGGGGAATTCGAAATTCACAAGGGATGTGAATTTTGAAATCCTCTTGAACACTCACACACACTTTCTCAAATCCACAAGTGGTGTGGATTTGGCCTCACTCAAAACACTCAACTCAAGAACACAACACACAAATTCAAGAATACCAAGAACACTTACTCACACTCAATTCTCAAATTCATAAGTGGTGTGAATTTGGCACTCAAACAAGACACTCAAACACTCACTCACTCTTTTTGTGGTTTTTCAATAATCAAACAAATAGAAAGGAACTACAATTCACTCCAAGAACAAAAGAACACTAAAATAAACAAGAACACAAAATGATAAGAAATACCTCAAATACTTTATTGATAAAAAGATAGATATGGATTGCTCATATTTACGAATTGCAAGGAGTAATCCTCTTCAAGGAGATTCACGAATTGCACCCCAAAAAACCCAAGTGCTAAGCACCGATGATAATCCATACAACATGGTGGTCGGCCTAAGCTCTTAGGAAGCTACTCCAATCCTCAATTCTTCAAATGGTCAAAAAGATGTTTAAACTAAGAGGCCTAGGGTCCTATTTATAGAGTTTACAAAGTGGAAACCCCTAAAAGGTCCCTGGACATTATTTAATTAAATAAAATAAATAAAATGCAACTAAAAGCAAATAAGGTAGTCTTGGGGGCCCATGTAGCCGTGGCTTGCAAGGAGGGGATGGTGGGCTTGGCTAGCCCATGGCATGAGCCATGGGTGTGACTGTCATGCTTGTTGGCCCGCGCCTCAGGTGGTCTTAGTTGGTCCATCGCAAAGACTCTAAGCATGGGTAATGGGTGTGACTGGCATGCTTGTCAGAACCCCTAGGAGGATTGCCCAGAATCATGCCTTAACTCAGCCACCTAAGGGTCAGGACAGTCCCTTGGCTAGCCTGCATGCATGCCTTGGCTTAGACCTTGACACGCAGCAAACACCCAGCAAGGCTACTGGCCGTGCCCATGGCACGCGCACAGCCATGCACGCTCCCTTACGCGCCCCACAGCGCGTCCACCTGCACACACGCTTGCGTGTGCGCATGCACCCCTACGCGCCCCAGCACACCATAGCGAGGCAAGTGACGTGTCTTCACAAGCACGCCATCCAGCGTGCGGCATCAGTCCGCGCCTTGTAGAGCAGGCTAGTGGCATGCACACCATGCATGCCATCCAGCGCATGGCTCTAGCCCAATGTCGTGACTATCATCACACAACCATAGCCGAAACCCTACATTGCCATAACAATCACCATATCCTTCATTTCCATATGAGATTAGTCAATTATTAAATTAGTTGACTCAATCAAATATCCTATCCTTCCAAACATATCCAACCAAATCTAAATCAAAACAAATCAATTCCCATCAATACCCTACTCGGCCACCCAATCAATCATCACAAGATATCGCATTGCCATACATAGCCAAACCCTAATCCCTTATATTTCCCAATCATATCTTCTCTACCTGATTGATTAGTCAATCATCCCCTTAATTGACTCAATTAATTCCAAACCAATTCTCAATCAATCAACAAGATATTCTTACCCAACTTACCTTAGCCGAACCCATCATACCCATCCACCTATCAATCAAGGCCAATCACACTACCCAACTACCATACTCGACCACCACTCAACCCTATCACCTCTCAATCCCCAATCAATCAAAGATTGATCTTACATTTCCTTTCCATAGCCAAACTACTTTTCCAAACCCTAATCTAATCCCAATCTCAAAATTCACCTTAGTCACTACTAAAACCCTAGCCCAACTACACCATATGACCCATATTCCTTACCAAAAGAACCCTAACATATAAGCCTACCCAAAAGACATTCTCTTAAACCATTTCAACCTTAATCTACCACATAAACCACCACATCTCCCTACCCAAATCAAACCTATCCTTAAACACTATAACCATTACCCTAGGAACTTAAGAAAGCAGAAAAAAGTGCCTTAACCAACCAACTAAGGAAACTTGCTCAGTCATTAGAGGAAACGAGAGTGGAGGAAGACCGGCATTGGTTAGGAGTTAGACCGAGGCCTCTACTAAAAATTGGTGCTTTCATCGAGAGCCTACATCAAGAGGCTTCATCATTTCATTGAGAATCTCATCCAAGAGACTCTTGCTTGGTGTTTTCTTGAGAATTTTTCACTTCTCCACGAGGTAAACGACGCGTTAACCCAAAACCTTTGTGAATTTTTTGGGAGGACCACGGAGGTCCTCAACGTTGTTTACTTTCTTGCACAATTATTGTTGGGACTTGTTGATTGATTGTGAAAGAAATTTAGAAGTTTGGGGAGTTCGGAGTAGATAGGTTTGTAGTGGTTGGCCACTATTGTTGTGGAGGACTCAAGGTTGGACTCTTGTGTGTGCAAGAGAGGTTGTCCATCCTAGAAGATAGACAAATCAAGGTTGGACTTGGAAGCCGAACCCAAAACCTCATTGTTGCCGCCCAAAGTTTCACCAAACCGTGATAAACCGAGTCCAAGTTTGTGCAAGCCAAGTGAACCATGCAAGTGTTGATATACCGTGTCCAAGCTCAGTGTGCAAGATGAGCCGAGCAGGATCAAGTGTTGAGGGTCATGACGGTTCCAACCGGGAACGTCTTGATGCCTTAGAAGTGCATTCCGAGAGAGTTGGACATGTTCTTGATGAGATCAACACCAACGTGGCTAAGTTGACAATGGCTATCAATGATGTCATTCGTCAAAGCGAGGAGAATAAAAGAGACCTAGAGACCACGAGGCATGCCACAAGTACAAGCCTTGAGAGGCTTGAGAAGAGGATGGCCGAGCAACACAATGCTCGACCACA
This sequence comes from Platycarya longipes, assembly GCA_036559045.1. Classification (NCBI taxonomy): domain Eukaryota; kingdom Viridiplantae; phylum Streptophyta; class Magnoliopsida; order Fagales; family Juglandaceae; genus Platycarya; species Platycarya longipes. The sequence goes on along the minus strand of CM071790.1, from coordinate 25,567,903 downwards.
ACCACCACCACCACCACCAAGGCCAAATTCTCCTAGAGAGGAGGAGTACTATGTGGAGGACACCGACCCTAATGTGTATGAGAGCATGCTTGATCCACCAAGATGCGTGTATCGACGAGGAGGTCGTGTGGAGAATGGCACCACTATGATGGAAAGATGGCTAAGAAATTGTGGCAACCGCTCTAGGGCACCAAGATATGAGGATTGAGCCACTAAGGTGTGAGGATTGAGCCACCAAGATATGAGCCACCCCATGAAGCCAAAAATATGATGAATCAAGGATTCCATGGGCAAGATGATCGAGCATCCCTAGGGCACAATCACCATGAAAGAAGAAGTCACAATGATAGAAGAAACCATGATGACTATGCTAGTGAAAGAGGGGGAAACCGGGCTCATGAACGGGGACCTCGAAGGCCTAAAGTGGAGTTTTCAATATTTAGTGGAGGTGACCCTTATGAATGGTTGGACAAAGTGGACCACTACTTCCACACCTATGATGTGCCCACGAGCGAGTGTTTACCGCTTGCTACTACTTGGAAGGCAAGGCAAGCAAATGGTGGAGATGGCTTCGGGACCAATATGCCAAAGATAGAAGAAGACTTGGATGGACGGCCTTTGAGAATGAGTTCCTCCTTTAATTTGGCCAACTATTAACCACCATGGCCAACTTGCTAAGCTCAAGCAAGATGGCAAAGTGAAAAGCTATGTGGAAGATTTTAGACAACTTCAAACCATGGTTAGGGGTTGGTCTGAGGAAACTCTTATTAGGACCTTTTTTGATGGTCTCAAGCCTTGGTTAGCCAAGGAGGTCAAGTTGAAGCAACCCACATGCATCAAAGAGGCCATGAGAGTGGCCGAGATATTCGAGGAGAGCTACTCTTTGGAGAAGCACCCAACTAAGAAAATTGGGAGAAATATCAACATTACTTTGCAAACCAAACTTATTTAGAAGGGTAAGGGAATAGATGAAAGCACTTCCAAGTCTAAGCCGAATGAAGTGAAGAAGTTATCTAGAGAGGAAGTGCAAGAGAGAATAAAGAAGGGATTATGATTTAAATGTGGAGAAAAATGGTCTAGAGAACACAAGTGTGGTTCGGCCAAGATGTTTGTGATGCTTGAAGATGATGAGCATGAGGAAGCTTCAAGTCATGAGGAAGATGAAGTTGAGGCCGAACCTAGTGAAGAAAGTGAAGAGGCCGAGATCTCCATCAATTGCATAACCGGTGTGCAAACACCTACACCAATGAAGTTAATGGTATGGGTGGGGAAACACGAGGTTTCTATGTTGGTGGATAATGGATCCACTCATAATTTCATTAACACCAACATTGTGTACAAGATTGGGCTAAAGTTGAGCCCTATTGATTCTTTTGAAGTGAAAGTGGCTAATGGAGACAAGCTAGTGTGTGAAGCCATGGTACAAGAAGTAAAGATGAATGTACAAGGGGTAAGGATCAAAGCCGACTTATATGTGTTATCTTTGGTGGGTCTAGACTTTGTCTTGGGCAATGCTTAGCTCAAAAGCATTTGGAAGGGTTATGAATGACTATGAGAAGATGACCATGGAATTCAATATGGGAACCAAGAAGCACACATGGGCAGCTTTACCGTCTAAAGAAGTGAAGGCATGCTCGGCCTTAATCAGTGAAGACACCTCTTTGTTGTGGACGTTTATGAAGAGGAAGATCCAAACCTTATAGCTTTGAGTGGGGCCGAGTGAAGATAATGGGATAAGATTAGAGAGGACACACGCATGGATGCCCATGCCTTGGAAATCATTGAGCTTCTTGATGCCCATGATAGCGGGGTAGTGAACTACAAGACTAAAGAGGGATTGATCTATTACAAGAACTATGTCTATGTTCCCGATGTACCCAATTTAAGAAGAGAAATCATTGGTCACTTTCATTGTAGTAAGGAGGGTGGAAATTCAGGATGGTTGAGGACTTACATTCAATTGAAAAACTTTTTCTATTGGGAGAGACTCAAGAAGGATGTGAAGACAAGGGTAGCTGAGTATGACACATGATAGAAGGTTAAATATGACACAAGACCACCTTCTGGGTTGATGCAACTATTGGCAATTCCAAACAAAATTTGGGAGGACTTTTCAATGTATTTTATTGAGGGATTGTCGACTAGTGAAGGGCATGATGTGATTTTTGTGGTTGTAGACCGACTAAGTAAGTATGCCCATTTCATTCCCCTTAAGCACCCGTACTCTACTAAGAGTGCAGCCAAGACTTTTGTCAATAATGTTGTGAAGCTACATGGGTTCCCTAAGAGCATTGTGTCAGACAAAGATAGAGTGTTCATGAGCACTTTTTGGAAGGAACTGTTTGAGTTACAGGGGAGTCAACTGAAAGCTAGTTTTTCATATCATCCCCAGATCGATGGACAGACAGAAGTGGTTAACCAAACCCTTGAGCGGTATTTGAGGTGCTATTGCCACGAGGAGCAGACAAGATGGGGAGAATATCTCTCATGGGCTGAGTATTGGTACAACACTATCTTTCATGCAGTAATACAAAGAAGTCCATTTGAGGTAGTTTATGGGAGGCCGTCGCCTATGCTAGTGACTTATGAGCAAGGGATGGCAAGGAATCATGAGGTTGAATAAGAGTTGTTGACTCGAGATGAGATCTTGGTCAAGGTCAAGAAAGAGGTCAAGAGATGATGAAAAAGTACTATAATCAAGGGAGACGGATTGTAGAGTTCAATGTGGGTGACTATGTTTATCTAAAACTACAACCATTTGACCAAAAGACCCTGAGGAAGAAGATGAGCTTGAAACTATCAAAAAGGTACAATGGTCCCTTCAGAGTAGTGGAAAGAATAGGGGATGTAGCTTACAGATTACATCTTCCTCCATCAGTGAAGCTGCATCCAGTGTTTCATGTGACTTTGTTGAAGAAAAGGATTGAGGATCCAAGCCTTATAACCGAGGATCTCCCTAGCTTTGATGAGGAGGGTAGGATGTTTTTGCAACCAAAGGAAGTACTTGATTATCGAATAGTGACAAGAGGGAGGCATAGGAGGAAGGTTTGGCAGGTATTGATTTATTGGCAAGGGTTGTCAAGGGAGGAGTCTTCTTGGGAAGACTATAATGACATGGCGAGAAGGTATCCACACTTGATCCTTGAGGGCAAGGATGTGCTTGAAGGGAGGGAGAATGTCAGAACCTCTAGGAGGATTGCCCAGGATCATGCCTTGACTCAGCCACCTGAGGGCTAAGACAGTCCCTTGGCTAGCCTGCATACATGCATTGGCTTAGGCCTTGACACGCAGCAGGCCCCCAGCAAGGTTACTGGCCGTGCGCATGCCATGCGTACAGCCATGCGCACACCCTTGTGCGCCTCACAGCGCATCCACCTGCACGCACCCTTGCATGTGCACATGCGCCCCATCACTCGCGCACCCCTGCGCGTCCCAGCACACCATAGCGAGGCTAGTGGCGTGTCTTCACAGGCACACCATCCAGTGCACGGCACCAGCCCGCGACTTGCAAAGCAGGCTAGTGGCATGCACACCATGCATGTCATCCAGGGCATGGCTCTAGCCCAATGCCGTGACCATCATCACACAACCATAGCCGAAACCCTACCTTGCCATAACAACCACCATATCCTTCATTTCCATATGAGATTAGTCAATTATTAAATTAGTTGACTTAATCAAATATCTTATCCTTCCAAACATATCCAACCAAATCTAAATCAAAACAAATCAATTCCTATCAATACCCTACTCGGCCACCCAATCAATCATCACAAGATATCGCATTGCCATACATAGCCAAATCTTAATCCCTTATATTTCCCAATCATATCTTCTCTACCTAATTGATTAGTCAATCATCTTCTTAATTGACTCAATCAATTCCAAACCAATTCTCAATCAATCAACAAGATATTCCTACCTAACTTACTTTAGCCGAACCCATCATACCCATTCACCTATCAATCAAGGCCAATCACACTACCCAACTACCATACTCGACCACCACTCAACCCTATCACCTCTCAATCCCCAATCAATCAAGGATTAATCTTACATTTCATTTCCATAGCCAAACTACATTCCAAAACTCGAACCTAATCTCAATCTTGAAATTCCCCTTAGTCACTACTAAAACCCTAGCCCAACTACACCATATGACCCATATGCCTTACCAAAAGAACCCTAACACATAAGCCTACTCAAAGGACATTCCCTTAAACCATTTCAACCTTAATCTACCACATAAACCACCACATCTCCCTACCCAAACCAAACATATCCTTAAACACCTTAGTCATTACCCTAGGAACTCAAGAAAGCAGGAAAAAGTGTCTCAACTAACCAACTAATGAAACTTGCTCGGTCATTAATGGAGACGTGCGTGGAGAAGGACTCGCATTGGTTAGGAGCTAGATCGAGGCCCTTACCAAGCCAGCAGCAATGACAGCTGCATTTATGAAGGGATTCAGTCGGACCAAACCCCAAGTAATTTCTAACAATAATGTCTTTGTGACTAAAATATTTATCTAATAATATGGCATCACAAATTAAGCAAGTATACATGGATAAAGATTTTTGGAAAGAATTATCTAAACTCAATGACTTTGAGAAGAAATGATATAAACATATAACGTGAGCTACAAGGTAACAACAAGAGTTAATTTGGTCAACGAGATGATATGAGAATTTTATGAATAATAATAAAATAATTTTTTAATAATAGTAAAATAATATGAGTAGAGTATCTTTTAGGTTTTGGAAAATTAGAGAAAAAAGTTGAATAAAAAATATTATAAGTAGAATATAATGACTGATTTGATAAAATTATAATAATTAAAATTTTGTATTTGAATTATATTTAAGATCAAAAAAATGAGATAAAATGAAAATGAGAAATTTGGGATGAGATTTATTTCCAAACAGGTCATAAAGGTTCACCATTTGGATTAAAGATGGAATTATAAGTAGAGTTTTATAACATTATAAGAATCATTTTATATGTTCATCTGTTTTGGTTTTAAAACTCCTTCAAACATCCCAAGAGGTTCTAGATTTGCTAGACTCATATGAAAATTAAATGTAATGTTAAATACAGTTTTAAAATATGTAATCTAGTAAAAATTAAAGCATCATTAACAAAAAATATCCATAATTTGAACACTTTAAATTTCTCAAATCATTATAGTTTTAAGCTTAGGTTAGTAACGATCATATGTTTATTTCTTCCACGTGATAGCCAGCAGAGGAAACAATGGGGTTTTGATTTTCCAATAGCTGGTCGTCCCAAATAGAACGAGAAACTCTTGGTTTTGGATCATTTCGTAATTATTAAAACAGTCAATAATTGGCAAATGATGGCGCGACGTTGCCTTGTAGACTACACGTGGTTACTAAACTTCTGGCCTGGCATTCCATCCGACATCAGATTTCGTCAATTACCACCACCTCTATCCTGTCCACTTTTATGTTTAACTAAAAAGGTAAGACATTTACATGATATGAGCGAATAAATTTTTAAAAAAAAAATTGGGTGCAGTCTTAATTTATACAAGCTTAATTCATATAAACAATATTTTTATTATTCATGTAAATAATAAAATTATTATTTATGTGAGTTAGACTTATACAAATCGAGATTATCCCCAATCGTCCTCTAAATTTTAATGCCAAACTCAAAAGATTTCGTTATGGGTGCAATTTTTGTTTTAATAACAAGAATCTTCTTTAATCATTCAAATCAAAACATATATCAATTGTTATCAAACCACAAAGCATGGTGAACAAAAGAAGGGACCTGATCCCACCAAACATTAACATCAACAAGATTCCATGCATTTCTAGCAAGGGAATGGGTAACTCTATTTCCCATCATACTAACATGCTTGATTCTAACTTTTTGGAAACGTCTCATTAGATTTTTGGCTTCATTGATTACACTTCCAGCATTGGCAAGGGATTCTTAAGTACTTGACAGTCATTCACCACATGTAAATAATCACTCTCAACAATCAATTTTGGAGCCCCCTCAACACAACAATAGACTCAATTGTAGCAACTTCATCCACAACATCTTCATGGTTACTTGCAGCCATCACAATTTGACCTCTATTATCTCTCTGAATAATCCCAAAACCTTCTTATTTCATCTTCGCAAAAATAGCACCATCAACATTCATTTTTAGAAAAGAAAATCATCAGTTAGAGCAGTCCAGTACTTAGAGTTCTTGTGAAACTCTCTTGAATTTGTTGATTGCACTTCAGTAAAAGCTTTGCAGAGGGAGAAAGCAATTTTTGCTGCTGCAACCGACTGCCAAGTTGTTTTCCATCTGTATTTGGTTTTTTCGATGCCATAAACTCCAATACAGAATAAAGAATTGAATTAAATCAGCGTCGCCAGCTACTTTGCTGCAGCAGCAACCTCACAATATCCATAAAATTCAAAGAGCAATCAAAGGTAACTAAAGATAGTAAAAATTTCTGCCATAATAATGTCTGAATGGGTGTAATTGGTCTCGGGGTTACCGATTGAAAATTTTTGGTCCATAATTTTGGTCAGATTGAATCATTAATATAAAATTTTAATTAAATTAATACAATTAAAAATCAACTGATATCTTTAAATTTTAAATATGATTAATAAATATTAAATAATTTTATTGTATATATGGTAAATGATGATTCTATAAATGAGAATTACATAATAAACTTATACAACTATATATTACATTAAATAATATTATAGTTATATAATATTTTAATATATATATATACACATTCGGTTAGTCTCGATCAAGTCTAGTAGTCCAAAAAAAAAATACACCTCGGGAGTGATTAATAAGACTATCGGCTGAGTCGGTTTTTTCGAACCAACCGATAGTCTTAAGAGCCTAGATTTCATCTCAATTTCAATCTTTTTTTTGTTCAAAGCTCAAACCCATCCCTTGATTCACTTTGCAAGTGATTTTTCATTTGTTGACTTATATAAACAATGGCATCTAAAGTTGATATATAGGTACGTTAAAAATTACAATTTGAGTGAATTTATCGATCGAAATCTTTTCAATTCTTTATTAGTCCAAATTTAATGACCCGATTTGGAGAGGAATACTCTTTATCAAATGATTATGCAAGGTCTAGGCTACAAAAATGCTACGTACAAATAACATTAAATATTATAAAACCCACGTTATATATTAATCTCTCTTAGTTATAGAAATATACTTTCACAAGGTAAAAAGTTATAAAATAGCCCTTATTTTTTGTGCAAGGTTGAAAATATTATGGTTGCATAAATTGGTATACCTCACTATTGCCTCAACCTAGTTAATGAAAGAAGGCACGTGGAAATATATATATATATATTAGGACTGTTGATACAGTTTCCCAATGGCTAGAATCCGCCAACGAGGTATCGAGTCTAAGAGCTTTGCTATTAGTCATCTCTACACACCATATACCATATGTCACATTTATTTTTATTTTATTCTTTCTAAAGTAATTGAGTTCTTCTACTCATCATCCATACACCATATATATGGTAAGATAAAAAATTAAAAAATCATGTATCGTGTGCAATGTGTGGGATGATGAGCAAGGGCGGAACCAGGACTTTAGGTTTGGGGGGCAATCGATAAAGTGTGTACTATATATAAATTTTAAAAGGATACTCATTAGTGATAGAAGTATCACATTCCGTTGTTATCGAACTCTCTAAACGTATTACTCTTCGAATTACCCACATTTAAAAAAAAAAGAATTATTTGTTCTTAACTTGCTCATATTTTTTATGATTAAAAAAAATTATAGATAAAAAATAAACATAAGAAATTTTTAATGACTAATGATATACCGCTGTTAAATTTTTAACAAACTATATCTCATAATTATATAATTAAGTTAGAATGAGACTATATAAATTAATATAATTAATCAATTTTGACAATTATATAAATTTATATTTAGTTTTTTTTTAGAATTAGACTGTTAAAGTAATTATGAGATTAGGTGAGTTGAAATTTGAATTTCAATAAAGTTAAAAGTTAAAATAAAATTATATATATATTAAAATTTGAGAGAATAATTTTAATAAAAATTTGGGGGGGGGGCAATTTTTAATTTTTTTATAATTTGAGGAATAATTTAATATTATATATATATGTAAATATATATACTAAATAATTTTTGTGAAAAATTTTGGGGGGGCCGTAGCCCCCCCAACGTCCAACGTGGGTCCGCCCCTGAATTGATAAGTATAATTTTCTATTTTATTTAATGATTAAGGAAGTATTTTTGAATGAATTTGTGTTTTTTTAAATAATTAAAGTGATTTAAAAAATGCTTGAAAATAAAAAACAAAAAATAAAAAAAGTGTAAAATGCACTTATCGTTGGGAACTGTCGGGACATCTCTCGGTGGCCCTAGCAGTACCCTTTTAAATTTTTAATCAATGCTTGGTGTGTTTCCTTTGTTTAACTGGCCTCTTTATTTAGACAAATTCTAAATATTTAATTATAAGATAAACTGACAAAAATGACAAAGTATTGATTAGGTGAAAGTATATAGTGTAAGTTTCCTTTTAATATTCTGCTTTAGGTATTATATGCAATCTCATCAAGATGTGCGCGCCCAAAGAGTGTTTCAGTTGGCCGGCCTTGATTAATTCTAACTGCTTCAATTGGTCACTTTGCCATTAATGCTGATCTTATCCCTCTCTGGTTGTTTTCTAAGATTACACTTATCTGTCCCTGGTCATCTAAGCCAGGCTGGGTATCTTACAGGACGAGGATACTCGGTTTGCAATTTAATCAGTAAAAATCATAGCCAGACCAATTCATAAATGCATAATACTTCTTTAATTGTCTTATCCATTTCGCTAATCAATATAAAGAGAAGTAACAGAGGTAGAAGAAACTAGCAATGGGGTAACCAAAGCGTTGTAAGATTGCAATGTGCCCAGCAAAATTTTAAAACTTGTGTACTTTATAAGGAGCAATCAATTGTCAATGGCTCCCTAAAATAGACCCCTTTCAACATTCTTCAAAAATAAAAAGGAAAAAACACAACTGTCCAACAAAAGGCCTCACAAGTCACAGCTGTTATAAGGGTTAAATATCAAGACCAACAGCTAAAACTCTCAATTATAGGGAGAGGTAATACTAAAATCAAATCAAACTGCAGAAACTGCTTTTGCTGAGATATGTAGATGGCAAACTCAACTACCACAATCCTATGCGGCGTTAAATTACAGGTTTAGTTACTCGTTAAGCCCTGTACAAAAAATTTTCTTTCAAGAAGATTACATCAGCATAGGTGTACTAAAAGGAGAATCTAGCAACTTCTTCATCTTCATCCTCATCTATAAAATCTTCATCCTCGGTAAATCTCTCAAAGTCATCATCATCTTCATCTTCCTCTAGTTTTTCATCTTCGTCATCCATCATGGTTTCTTTCCCGCCTTCTTTGTCCTTCAGACCAGTGCTCAAGACAACGGTTTCTCCCCTAGATTGTTCCATATCCTTCCTTAGTTTATCCATGTTTTCCTTCCTGCGCTCTTCCTCCAACCTCTGTTTCTCTGCCCGTCGCTTGTCAAGATCAGCCCTATATAGAAAAGAAGAGCATCAAAATTAGTAGGGATTTTTTTATTGTTTACACGAATTATTAAGGGAGCAATAGCATCCTCACTCAATAAAACTAGAGTGGAGAAGAAACTGGGGAATCATTTATCAAGTTCGAGCAATACCGATAGTTTTCCATGTATTCCTCAGCACTTGCTTCGATGGCCTTGAAGAAGGCCTCCATTCCAGCACCAGAGACAGCCGACACTCCAACAGAACGTAAATTCTTGTAGAACTCATCTAGCACAAGGCAAAGGCTCTGACTTAAAGTCGATGTGTATGACTGATCTGAACTTACTGCTGTTTGAAATGCCTCAAAGTCTTCCATCCACTGCATGCATATCAGCATCCAAGACCAGGATATGAATACATGGCAAAACATATATTTTATGTAAGTAAAACATACAACAAAGGGAATGGAGAAATTTCCAAAGTCCCATACACAGGGTGAGAAACAGCTGTGTCCAGAGAGTCTGATCTTGACCGTCATATCAAAATATTAGTTTAAAAAAAGGCAAAACTAGAGAATCCAATTTGAACTTTTAGAAAAGAAGATAAGTGGAGAGAAGAGAGGATCTTTATTTTCTCTCTATTTTCCCATTTGGCTCTAAAGAGAAAGTAGCAAAAATATTTAAAATAACTAACGACCAGCCTAAGTATTTTAAGATAAAACAAATGATATTTGCAACTGTGAATTGTGTAACCGTCATGTAATCGCTTTGAAAAAATTGAGTAAAACATTATGAAAAAATTAATTTTTTAATAGTAGACCTCACTCTTTTTTAAAGCAACTACATGATATTTACGCACTTCACGATTGTATGTAACATTATTAATTAAGATAAACTTGACACCAGAATCAAACTAACAAAAATTTCACATTACAAGAATAACATTATCTCATTTAAAACTTGTGCTGATAATTTATGACGTCTTTTTCTTTTTCTTTTTCTTTTTCTTTTTTCTTTTTTTGATAGGTGATAATTTATGACATCTTATATTGCTGCACATTTGAAAATGCAAAGCTCCCACTTCTCTAGAATAAAATTTAATAAGTTCACAATAAATAGAATTATAAACTTTAGAGTTAAAGCATAATATAGGTAAATCTTATTCAGGTAACTAGTCTGTTTGTTGTGATTATAGGCTAAATCTGGGTTACTCTTTTTTTTTTCCTTGTTTATCAAGTTAAATTTGGGTTAACCCTGGGGTTTAATTTAGATCACTCAAGGAAATGCAAAAAATGATAAATTAAGGCCTGATTTGTTTTCAGAAATGAGATGAGATGAAAATTAAAAAAAAGAATAAAATATTGTTGTAATATATTTTTTTAATATTAGTTTTGTTTTGGGATTTGAAAAAGGTGTTTTGGAATTTGAAAAAGTTAAATTTTTTATTATATTTTACATAAGGATTTGAAAAAGTGTAATGATGAGTTTAAGATGTGTTTTAGAGTTTTGGTTTCATCTCAATAAACAAACCGGGCCTAAAATGATACCTCCAAGGCAAATTGATGCTGAGCCACATCAGTCTTGTTGAAGGCCAGCACAACAGGCAACCTTGTCTTGTAAAGTATACTACAAGCATATAGCATATTGCTCATGAAAGTCACTGGGCTTGACGAACGAGGTGTATCAACTACATAAGTGATAACAGTAGGGAAGGTTGAAGCAAAAGCTTCCGTAATGATAGACCCAGAAGCCGACCAAGTGAATATTTCAATCTGTCCAGGAGTATCTACAAGAACATAATCAAGCTGATCTGCTCGGCTCTCTATAACAGAAACAACCTGGTATTGGAAATTACAACAATTATTATACACTTGGTGAGATATAAAGAAGAGAATAAATAAGACAACAAAAATTGAAGCAAGAGCATCAACCAAATCAAAGATAAGCTGATCAATAAAATAGGCAAAAACCCAGGTATATGGGATATAAACAAGAGCGTCACCTTAGCATGCTAGTTCAGTGCTACACAGTATCCATAGTTAAAAGTGCTGGGCATATGCAAGCACAGTGATGGATACTATACCATACCATATATATATATATATATTATGACTGGTAAACCACCTCACGGCAGACCCTTAAGACTCACCCATGAAACCTAAATCCCCGGAAAGACTAGCAGCAGCCCACCGTCATGTCCTCCCACTTAAATCACAGTTTGATCCCAGGGGAAATTGAGCCTGTGACATGGGGCTCATGCACACAAGTTTGCCCTTATCACTTAGGCTCCCGAAGGGTGGTTAATATGATACTCTATATTATTAAACCAGCCAAGTCCAATCTAAACATTTATCCTGGGATCTTTATAATTGCGATACTCCAAAAGGGACACTGAAAAATGGGTACAAAACGAACCATTCGAGAGGGCACAGTAACATGGCCTCATCAACAGCAGAGGTGAAGCTGGGTGGGATAAGTGCTTTCAGAATTCGTAATTTTTCATGGGTAATCTTTACCTCATCGAACTTTGTAGCAAACAAGTTAAGTGATGTCAGAATTCCACCATTAGGTCCTAGATTGAACTGCTTCATCACTTCCTTGTACTTCACAGTGTCTCTTATATCAATGTTAGCACCGAATGGGAGAGTCATCACAGCAGGGTCAAGGTTCAACACATAACCCCGGATGTTGGAAGCCTGGGTGTGGGAAACCAGCCGATGAAGAAACGTTGTTTTTCCACTCCCTACGCATACACAAAACATAGCTTTAAAAAAATTATCTCCCAAATACTAACATAATCAAATATTTTTAATAGCCCAGCCACAAATAGACAAAACATAGCAAATGAACTTTAAGCAAATTTTCTACGATTCTACTACATTACCTGCCATTCCTACAACAATAATGATAACTGGTTTCTTCCTGAAGTTAGCCGGTGAAGTTCCAGCTTGCCCAGATGATGAACCCTCAATATGCAGCTTATCCATTGACTTATTAAGCTCCTCCGTCTCCTTACCCTCTGCCTTAGATGGAGAATCAAACAATAATAAGTGACGTACACAATTCAAAATAACAAAATTAAGCTCAGAATCTGAATAGGGTCAGTCAGAACAAGCAACAAAGAAGGTGTAGAGTCCCGAAAACAAAAATTTTGAGGGAGTATATAATAGATGCTTCTGTAATTTGGAGAAAGTGCGAAGAAACCCTAAACTCGATATTAAAAATTCTTTAACCTCATTGCAAATAAAACCTATGAAAATGAAATACTCAGCAAACAATCAGCAAACAAAGAGATAAAACAAAATATTCAAAATAGCAATACAGAAGGGGAGAGAGAGCACATTACTTGATTGCTTGACAAGCTCTTGGATTCCACTTGCATTGAAGCGCCTCCTTCGTTCGATGCTTTGATGTTCATATTGTGGAAATCAGAATCAATGTCCATTTTACACGAAACTGCAATATGATATTGTAAAAGGTGCCGTCTCAATTGGTGGAGGAGGGGATGAGAGGCACTAAGCTATAAGAAGAAGAAGAAGAGAAGATAAAGGAGGAAGGAACAAAACCTAGCACACGGGAAAGGGACTTCTGACAGAGGAAGAACCGAAGACTTGTGTTTGGGAAGTTCTGGAACTCGAAGTACAAGGGTGTGTTGAAGGGCTCGTGGGTTTGGGCTTCATGACCGTGGGTCTTAGTAGGGAGTGGTAGAGAACTGTTATCTGTTTAGTGAACTATCTGAGTGTAATGGACCGTAGGGCCTTAGTCCTAATGTTGAGTCAGCCTGTTATTTTAATTTGTGTAAGGCCTATTAGGGCCCAGTAGGAACCTTTAATCCCAAGTACCTGGAACCTGTGGACTCATCTGTAAGTCTATAAAAAAAAAACCCGTTTCTCCTGTAGTTTCTGGAGGCGCCATCCCCTCGAAGGAGGCATTACAACCTACTATTTCTGCTACTATATTTGCTACTTTTCTTCCCTATTTATCAGTAGTGTTATAAGTGATATCAAGACTCAAGAGACACCGATTGTCTTTTCCTCAAATATTACAAGCATGGCCGAAGGCACAAAGATGAATCAACTACAAGATGGATTGAATGCTTTGAAAAAAAAAAAGATGAAGTGTGGAAAATAGAAATGATTGCCATTAAAAGGCAACTGGAAGCTGTTGTTTAGCAGCTCGCTACCTTGACCAATGAAATACAGAAGAAAAATAGCAGTGGGGAATCATCCAATTCCAACGTCCAAAAATGTGAGGAGCATGGTCCACAACAATACCAAGGTGAGATTCAAACTAAAACTATCCGGCTCAACTCTCCCGTGTTCCATGGCGAAGACCCTACAGGTTGGATTTACAAAGTGAAAGAGGTTTTTACATTTCATAATACATTGCCCTCCCCTCCCATCCTTCGGGAAAGACCCTCACATGGTTTCAAGATTTAGAAGAATCTGGACAGTTTATAGGTTGGGACTTATTTATATTAATATTGATCACATCAAAATAAATTATTAAAATTTGATAAAAAAATATAAATTTGAAGAGAAGCCAACATCAAAATAATCTCACATTGAACTCAGTAAAAATATTTTTGTCATATTTGATCAAAAATTAGAAAAAGAAAGTGAGGAGAATATAATAAAAGTACTTTTGATTTGACTTTTGACTTTGATGATTTACTATTCAAAAATCAAACTAAAAGTACTTTTATTTTATTTTTCTCACTTTATTTTTCTCATTTTTGATCTAACATGAATAAAGTATTTTTGATGAATCAAATGTGAAATTATTTTTGTGTTAGCTTTTCAATTTTCATTAAACTTGTACTTTTTATTAAATTTTGGTGATTTATTTTGATGAGACCAATACTAATACTCTTAGAGCAACCCCATTAGTCTCACCAAAAAAATAATCAAAATTTGATGAGAAGTACAAGTTTGATGAGATGCACCTATCATACTCATCATAATTCTACCTTGGATTCGTCATTAGACTCATTAAAATAATAATATAATAATATTTTAAAAAGTAGTTTTAAATTTTTTCCAAAATTTATAACTATACTAACCATATGTATATTAATAATTTAATTTGATACTTAAATTATTATTTTCAAAAATTTTTAATAACACTAGAATTTAAAAAAATATATAATAAACACATTCACTCAATGGAAAAAACAAAAAGAAGGAAAAATGTGTGGGAAATAAAAACAGTGAAACTTGACAAACCTTTAAATATGAAGGAATTTTTCAAGTTTTATTGTAACTCAAAATTTAACAAATACACTTTGATGAGACCAATATAGGGTTGTTTTTAACATAAATAATCAAATTTATATTTGATGAGTCTTTTGATGATACTAATGGAGATGCTCTTAGTGAAGTTCGATCCAAGTGCCTACAATAACCCTATGGAGGCACTGACCAAGCTAAGGCAAGTTGGAATGGTAGAAGAGTATAACGCTAGATTTGAAACAATATATAACCAATTGAAATAGCTGTCTTACACCTATAAACTCAACTATTTTATGAGTGGCCTTAGGGACGATATCCACTTACCTGTCCGTATGTTCAACACTCAAAATCTATCCTCAGCCTATAGCCTAGCCAAGACCCAAGAGGAATCTATCAACTTAACCAAAAAAACACACAAGATGGGCCTTAACTATTCCCTAGACTCGAGTATCCTCAAAACTCCCAACCAGCCACCATTATTCCATTACAAAACCAACCATATTCCAATAACCACTAGCCAAGTCATCTTTACCCATTCAAAAGATCAACCAACAGCAAATAAAGAGTGGAGAGATAAAGAGTTTTGCTATTATTGTATGCAAAATGAAACCCTGAGCACAAGTGTGAAAGGCGTAAGTTGTTTGTATTGGAGGATGTGCTAATGGAAAATGATGTGTTAGTAACTTATGATGATGAACCATGTGGTCAAGGGGAGGAAACACCAACCCTTGAGTTAGTGCCAGCCAGGGTAGCCCTAAAATCTCCCTCATGCACTGACCAAGTCCCACAACTCGAGAGCTATGCGGGTGAAAGGAAAAATTGACAACCAATAGATTACTATTTTGATGGACATAGGTCTAGCTAGAGTCTTTTGGATCTAGCAGTCATAAAAAGAAACAAACCACCCCTTGATGTCTATGAGAGGGTAAAAGTAAGGTGGCTATAGGAGACTTGCTTCCTAGTGAGGGAAGGTGTAACGAAGTCAAGGTGCTATTCAGGACACTGTTTTCGCTGTGGATGCCCATGTATTGCTTTTAGCGGGATGCGACATGGTCTTGGAATTAATTGGCTTAGAGACTTGAGGTTGATTTTGAGGAACTTTGAGAAGCTTTTTATGCAGTTTAATTATCATGGAAGGGAAGTATCCATCCAAGGGCTAGCAGGGGTTAAGATGATAGAGGAAGGGTCCCTTAAGATGCTTGATGGGCGGGAAGAAATGGGAGTAATTTTACAAGGGATGAAAATGGTCAAGGCCTCTAATCTGTACCTCTAGCAAATGTTACAAAAATTGTGCAGTCACTATTAGAGCAACTTATGGATGTATTTTCATAACCCAAGGGGTTGCCCCCATCTTGCACTGATGACCATGCCATAACCTTACTATCCGAAGCTAACCTGCCTCTATAAGGCCATATCGATACCCTTATTCCAAAAAGAATATATTGAAAAAATAGTGCAGGAACTCTTATATGCATGGGTTATAAAGCCAAGCCAAAAGTCCTTATTAGTCCCAAGTACTATTAGTTCATAAGGCAAATGGTACGTGGAGACTATGTGTTAACTATCGGGGTCTCAACAATGTCACCATCAAAGATAAATTCCCGATTCTGGTAGTGGAGGGGCTTATGGACGAGTTGCATGGGCCCATTATCTTCTCAAAGCTGGATTTGAGGTCAGATTACCACCAAATTGATGTCAAACTAGAAGATGATCCCAAAATAGCATTTAGGACGCATGAGGGCCACTATGAATTTTTAGGTATGCCTTTCAAACTAACTAATACAGCATTCACCTTGTAAAATCTCATGAACGAGGTATTTAGGCCTTATTTAAGAAAATTCATATTTTTTTATGACATTCTTGTGTACAACAAATCACTAGAGGAGCATGTGCAACGCCTCCAAGTTACCTTGGACATACTACAGCAACATAAGCTATACACCAGGCGATCTAAGTGTCACTTTGGTTGCAAAGAAGTAGCCTATTTGGGCCATCCATATCCATGAAGGAGTGAGAGTTGACCCCAATAAAATACAAGTCATGAAGGATTTGCCTTTACCCAACTCTATCAAAGGCCTAAAGGGATTCCTAGAGCTAACATATTATTACCGTTGGTTCATAAAAAGGTATGAAGGAATCGCTTTTTCCTTGACCCAAATGTTGAAAAAAGATGGTTACAAGTGGAGTGAGGAGGCACGACTTGCTTTTCAAACGTTAAAAGAGGTTGTCATTCAGTCCCTTATTTTGGCCCTTCCAAACTTCTAGAAACCATTCTATAAAGTGTGACACTTCGAGCAACACTATTGGCACTGTCTTGATGCAACAAGGTAAACCTCTAGTTTTTTTCAATCAAGCACTTAAAGGGATAGCTTTTATGATATCAACCTACGAGAATGAATTGTTTGTCTCGATCTCATCAGATCTTAATTGGAGACATTACCTTGTAGGATAGGCATTTGTAGTTCGTACTAACCAACATAGTCTTAAGCACCTTTTGGAGCAAAAGGAAGGGATCTTGATTGCAACAATGCTGGATTACTAAGTTACTAGGGCACGACTTTGTGGTGGAGTATAAAAAAGGAGGTGGAAAATAGGGTGGTCAATGCCCTATCAAGAAAGGAGTTGGATGGGACTGAGGAACTAATGTTAATTTCGTTCCCTAACGTGCAATGGATGGAAGAGTTGAAATTACGTGTGAAAATGATACACAAGTGCAGGACCTTATCAGTTTTATGAAGGCAAACTAGGCCCAAATTACACCATGAGGGATGGCATGATGCTTTATTCATTGAAGGATCCTTTACACAACCTATCCTTATTACTTATTAGAATGGAGTTCACATTTTATTTCAAAACTTAGTCAATAACATTAAATTACAATACAAATGGATTCTTTTTAAGATACATACATTTGTGCATATAATGTTATTCAATACTTGTAATCCACTTAATAATCTAACAATGTCATAGGCAAAATAAATAAATTAATAATTTTATCAATTGAAAATTGAATGATGGCAAAACTTGAATGTCAAATTTCGATAAATAATTTTGTAAATAATGTTGTGTCTGAGAAAGTTAAAAAATAACTCTAAATACAAATTAACTATTATATATAGTAACAGTCTATTTTTATTATTATTCATTAATAATATAAATGCCTCGTATTAAATATTTTGCCTTAAATCGAATAATCACTTATATTTGATTATATCTCTAATCTTCTTTAAGGGACCAATTCCGATTGAAGCAGATCCATCCTATGCCTCATCAACCTTTAATGTGCATTGAGTTTTTTTCTTCCTTTCCACCTTTAAACCCACCTCCATGTACTGCAAAAGTTCCATAATTAGTTGCAAAAGAATTAGAATAAACACCATCTATTGCTAAGCCTCAAAGTATATTAATGTATGTGCGCTTAGCGCTTAGTAGGTCAGGAGCAAAGGTTGTAGTATAGTAATTCCAAATTCAACTTTTGGGATATCCGGTTCACTTTTCATAAGTTTCATAAGAAAAAAAATCTTGTTTTGGCAAACTAATAACTCTAGTTTATACTGAAAGGAAATGAACTAGCCAAACTCAACAAAAACAACGAGATTGATCACATGATTGATGCTTGAAATAGACAAGATTCACACATTCCCTCAAGTAGATAGACAAGTTTAACGTGCTAGCTCAATGTTGTTCATTTTTTGCTAAAGAAATGGGTGTCTTGACTTGGGGGTACTAATTTCATGGGAATGGGCTTATTTTTTTTTCAATATGTTAAGCAAACTGACTTGGTCTTACCCTTTCCCTATCCCAATAGGATATGTGATACCTTCTTAGTCGAGTGATTATATTCTTGAGGGACCCTATTCTCAAGATGAAAGAATTTGGGAGAACATTCCAAAATAAAAGAATCGTTAAAACACTTACCCCTGCCCATTGTTGATCAAGTATGCGCAGGAATTAATTACTTCTTGATTATAAACTCTCACAAATTGAAATATGGAGAGTATTGGAGAAAGATTTTCAGTTTATCTCTCTTTACGTTGATGGATGTGACTGATGGAGAATCACAAGTCTCATTTATAGATAGACCAAGACCCATTTCCACTAAGTGTTGCTTCTTTCTATCAAGGAATGTAACTTTTAGTATTTAAATGAGTAATATCTTTATTTTAATTACCCAGAGTTTTAATATAAATATAAAACTATTAAAATAAATAAATATATATAATATAATTAAAATAGTGTGACACGTAAGCTACCCTTAAGTATTTCATAATAAAAGAATTGTTAAAACACTTACCTCTAGCTATTGTTAATAAAGTATGCGCAGGAATCAATTGCTTCTTGGTCATGAACCCTCACAGATTGAAATATGGAGAGTATTGGAGAAGGATTTTCAGTTTATCTCTCTTTACGTTGATGGATGTGACTGATGGAGAATCACAGACCCTATATATAGATAGACCAAGTGTTGCTTTCTTCTATTAAGGAATGTAACTTTTAGTATTTAAATGAGTAGTATCTTTATTTTATTACCCAGAGTTTTAATATAAATATAAAACTATTATAATAAATAAATATATAATATAATTAAAATAGTGTGACACGTAAGCCACCCTCAAGTCTCCTACAAGGAGTCATGTTCTTTCATTCTCTCACTTGGTTTACGTGGCAATTATTTAAAATCATCTGGGTAACCAAAACTGAATATGGCCACATATAAACATACTCAAACCATAACCTTTAGAAGAAAGATATAATACATGAATAATGGCGGTTATGTTTTTATATCAACATTTCCTTCCATGTATTACACTGTATCAATCTCTCTAAATAATTTCCCATATGTAGTACATTTATTTATGATTGACTTCCTATAAGTAATTCTGGGTCTACACTTTATAAAATGAGAGTAAATACTTTATATGCACAAATAAAAATATTAATTATTGACAACAAGTATTGTATACAATGAACAAATCAATCATAAAATGAGCTCATCAACCCCATGCTCTCTACATGTTTCAAAAACAACTTTATTAAGAGCCTTTTTGTCATGGGTTCTGCAATCATAAATGACGTACTTGTATGCTCTATTGAGACTTCTTGATCCTTAACTCTTTCTTTGACAGCAAGAACTTTTATGTCAATATGTTTACTTTTGCTCTCACTCTTATTATTCTTTGAAAAGAAAACTGCTGCCATATTATCACAGTAAACTCTTAAAGGTTTAGATATTGAATCCACAACTCGAAGCCCTGTGATAAAACTCCTCAACCATTTGGCCTGTGAAGTTGCTTCAAAACATGCTATAAATTCTGCCTCCATAGTAGATGATGCAATGATTGTTTGTTTAGTGCTCTTTCATAATATGGTACCTCTAGCCAACATGAAGACGTAACCTGAAGTGAACTTTCTGGAGTCTTGACAACCAGCAAAATTTGAGTCTGAATATCCAACCACTTCTAGATAATCAACATGCTTATAAGTAAGTATATGATTCTTGGTTCCTTGTTAATATCTCATAACCTTTTTAGCAGCCTTCCAATGTTCTATTCCAGGATTGCTTTGGTATCTTCCCAACATTCCCACAGCATATGCAATATCAGGTCTTATACAAACATGTGCATACATTAAACTACCAACTGCAGATGCATGTGGAATGCTTTCTACTTCTTTCCTTTCCAAAGTATTTTTCGGACATTGATTTAAACTGAATTTATCACCCTTTAATATGGGTGCTGCATTGGGTATACATTCATTCATTCTGAATTTTTCCAATAACTTTTCAATGTAGACTTTATGAGAAAGTCCTAAAATCCTTTTAGACCTATCTTGATGAATCTCTATGCCTAAAACATAAGAAGATTCACCTAGATCTTTCATTTCAAAGCTTTGGAATAAAAACTTTTTGGTGTCATGTATTAAACCCAAATCATTAGTTGCAAGTAACATATCATCAACATATAGGACTAAGAAAATAAACTTACTCCCACTAAATTTTTGGTATATGCAGTTATCTACAATGTTCTCTATAAAACCAAATGAGGTAATAACATCATGAAACTTCAAATACCATTGACGGGATGCTTGTTTTAGTCCATAAATTGATTTCTTTAATTTGCAAACTAAATGATCACTTTTATCAAAATAAAACCCTTCAGGTTGTTTCATGTATACTTCTTCTTCAAGAGTCCCATTCAAAAATGTCATTTTCACATCCATTTGATGTAACTTTAAATCAAAATGAGCTACTAATGCCATGATCACTCTAAAGGAATCCTTTTTAGAAACTGAAGAGAAAATATCGTGGTAGTCAATACCTTCTCTTTGTGTAAATCCTTTAGTTACAAGTCTGGCTTTATATCTATCGATATTACCTTTTGAGTCTCTTTTGGTTTTATAAACCCATTTACAGTCAATGGCTTTAACTCCTTTAGGCAACTCGACAATTTCTCAAACTTGATTTTTAGCCATAGATTCCATTTCTTCTATCATAGCATCATGCCAAAATTTTGAATGTTCTCCACTCATGGTATGTAAAAATGAGATGGAATCATCTTTAGGTCCCACATCAAAGTCAGACTCTAATAAGTATACATAGTAATCATCAGAAATAGCAGGCTTCCTTATTCTAGAGGACCTTCTTAATTCTACAGTTTCATCCATATTATGTGGATGTTGGACTGTAGAGTCAAAATAAGTATGTTCCTCATGAAGTGGTACGGTTCTTGAATTGATTGAGTTTCAAGGTTATTAGATTGATTTGCTTGAATGTAAATCATTTGATTTTCATGCACGGATGTAATATCTGGATTCCAAGTTTCCTCCCACTCTATCTTTCGAGGAACATTACTCCCACTTATTCCAAAATCCTTAATAAATTTTACATTTCTGGCTTCCACAATTCTAGGTGTATGTGAGAGACAGTAAAATATGTAACCCTTAGAATTTTCTGCATACCCAATGAAATAACTACTGACTGTCCTTGGATCCAATTTCTTTAGTTGTGGATTATAAACCTTAACTTCAACTTGACAACCCCATATGCGCATATGCCTTAAACTAGGTTTCCATCCTTTCCATAACTCAAATGGTATTTTAGGAACAACCTTGGATGGAACTCTATTTAAGATATATACTGTAATTTTTAAGGCCTCACTCCACAAATATAAAGAAAGATTACAATTACTTAGCATACTTCGTATCATATCCATAAGGGTACGGTTTTGCCTTTCAACAACATCATTTTGTTAAGGTGAACCTGGCATTGTATACTGAGTAATAATTCCTTATTCTTTAAGAAAATTTGCAAATAGACTCGGATGTTACCCTGACTCTGTATATCTACCATAATATTCTCCACCCCTGTCAGATCTTACGATCTTTATTTTCTTTTCTAATTGTTTCTCTACTTCCCTTTTATATATTCTAAAAGCATCTAATGCTTCAGATTTATCAAAAAGGAGATAAAGATACATAAATCGTGAATAGTCATCAATAAATGAGATAAAATATATCTGACCATTCATACAAGGGGTATTAAATGGTCCACAGATGTTAGTGTGTATGATCCCAAGGATTTCCTCACTCCTCTTGGCACCTTTACTGGTTTTATTGGTTTGCTTATCCTTTATGCAATCCACACAAGTACCAAAATCTTTGAAATCTAAAATCTTTAAGACTCCATCATTAATTAATTTTTTAATTCTCTGTAGAGAGATATGTCCCAATCTCCTATGCCATAATATAGAGAATGACTCATCAATAATATTACGCTTAATGTCAATATCATCATGCAGAGTTAATAGACTATTTTCAAAAACAACATCCAAATTTAATTTGTACAAACCATTAATCAAGGTTCCAGAACCTACAAATGTGGAGTTTTAAAAAACATAAACATTTGATTTTACAAAATTAAATTCAAATCCCAAAGATACTAATCTAGATATAGAGACCAAGTTTTTAGAAAAAGAAGGTACATAAAATGTGTTTTCAAGATCCAAAATATAACCATTATTTAAAATAAGTCTAAAAGTTCCTACAGTCTTGACGTGCGAACGCATCCCATTTCCTGAGTAGATGCCTTCTTCACTTCCCATAGGTTTCTTAGGCTGAAAAAATCCTGCATGATGTTGACAACATGAATTGAAGTACCCAAATCAATCCACTATGTATTATTATAAGAGTTTACAAAATTGGACACATAACACACAAGAGAATTGAGATTACCTTTCTTCTCAAACCATGCTTTATACTTTATACAATCTTTCTTTTTGTGCCATTTCTTTTCACAGAAGAAGCATGTATCATTGTCTTTATAGCGTTTGAATGTCGCTTTCCCATCCTTCTTCCACTTTATGATACTTTTGTCTTTCTTCCATTGTCCCTTCTTTTGATTGACAAAATGAGCACTCTCAATATTTTCATATTTCAATCTCTCTTATTCTTGTACACACATAGTTAAAAGTTCATTTATAAATTACTTTTCCTTATGTGTGTTATATGAAATTTTGAATGGTTCATATTCTGTAGGAAGAGAATTGAGTATGAAATGGATAAGGAATAACTTTGAGATCTCAATCTCTAAATACTTAAGTTGGGCTGCAATATCCCTCATTTCCATTATGTGCTCACGCACGCTTCTAGATTTGCCATGTTTCATAACTGATAATTTATTCATTAGGGTACTAGCCAATACTTTATCAGAGCTAACAAATTGCTCGTCAATAGCCTTTATGTAGTCTTTAACTTTGTCACATTCTGGGATTGAACCTCTAATGCTCTTACTCACATGTGACTTAATGAACATTAGACTTAATCGGTTAGACCGCTCTCACTTTTCATAAGTAGTTTTATCTACCAATGAACTTGACTCAGTGGGTATAGGTGGTTCATCCACACGAAGTGTCAAGTCCAAATCCATATACCCTAATATCAAAAGAACTTTTTCTTTCCAGTCCGAAAAATTATCCCTATTCAAAATTAGAATATGAGAAGATTCACTATTTAAAACAGAAGGCATAGTAACTGCAATAATATAACCAAGAACATATATTAATGCTTTGAAACAAACAATAACTATAATTTGAATTGACCAATGTCTAATTCAAAAAACAAATCTAAATCTCCTTGTGGGTAAAGATTGCAATATGCATAAGACTTGCTTATATGTATTTATTTATAATAAGACTAGTGGTATATGAATATCTAAGAAAAAAAAAATCACACATGTGGGTATAAGAAATCTCTTTTCACTAATACATTTTCACTATCTTATTCTAATTAAATTATCATCTTTTATAATAATTACTTTCCTGTAAGGCTAAATAATCATTATAATGATTTAATTACAATTAAAAAATGCCATTACAAAATCATACAATCAAATATATTGAAATATTATTATGTTTTGAGATGTTGTGGCCATTCTCAATACACAACATGACAATATATTCATCTATAATAATATTATAGCATCAGATACTCAACCATTAAAATGGCACAAAATGAAACCGAAAAAATATATATATATATAGATTAACCAAACTGTATATATATATTTTAATCAAACTGAGGCTTTAATATATATATATATATATATGAAATCATCAATGCAATAAAACTTCTGAACATTCACACTAAATGCAGTGGTCGTACGAAGAAAAGTAATGGTTGAAAAAATTTCGTTATGCAGAAGCACCATTTCATCACCGCTTCGTATTTATAAAAAGAACAAATCGCCGGAAGATTTCTTCGTTAGAGAAAACCGCTTCATACTTTGAGTTTGAGAGAAAATAATTGTTTACGATTTCGGAGATCCAAAACTTCGGAAATCAAAAACTGAATAGAATCATTTTTTTAAAAACAAAAAGCAATATAATGATGATGCAGTTTCACGAAGTCTGAAGTACAAATCTCTGGCCTTTTTAAAAACGAATTAAAGCTTCCTAGTCCATTAATTTTTCTCAATCAGTATGTTTTTTGAAATCTTCAAAAATTTCTTTAGAAAACTATCAAATTTTCGCTTCATGAATAGATGAAGATTTCCGCTTTATGAAAATCACTTTGAAAAAATTGGACGGATTTAACAAATTTAAAGGACACTCTGATTTCCGTACTATTCAAACGAAGATGTAACAAATATCTTAATTTTTAACAAAAATTATTAATTCACATATCTAAATAAATTTCGATATACAAACATGATTCCACCAACAAACAATGCACATAACAATCGAAATCCATACTAAACAACATGGCACAAGAGATTGCTCTGATACCACTATTGAAAAAATTTGGGAGAACATTCCATAATAAAAGAATCGTTAGAACACTTACTTCTGGCCATTATTGATCAAGTATACGTAGGAAACAATTGCTTCTTGATTATGAACTTTTACAGATTGAAATATGGAGAGTATTGGAGAAGGGTTTTCAGACTATCTTTCTTTACGTTGATGGATGTGACTGATGGAAAATCACAGGCCCTATTTATAGATAGACCAAGACTCCTTTCTACTAAATGTTGCTTCCTTCCATCAAGGAAGGTAACTTTTGGTATTTAAATGAGTAGTATCTTTATTTTAATTACCCAGGATTTTAATATAAATATAAAACTATTAAAATAAATAAATATATATAATATAATTAAAATAGTGTGACACGTAAGCCACCCTTAAATCTCCTATAAGAATATATGTTCTTTCACAAGAAAGAAATAGTAGTTATAAAATTCAAAAAGAAAGATGCCTTCAACTATATGCATGATATGAACTGAAAACAATTCTTAGTTGGAAGTCAATGAAGTAAAAGATAGGTTTGTGAAAGTTTAGCCCATTACCGTGTTAGGGCAAAGAGAGAGGAGAGGGAAAACTTTTATATAATATATAGATTAATATAATCTATAAATTATTAACAACCAATAAGTGAAGTGATTCATAAGTATGCAGTCAGAAATAACAGCTCATGAGCTGCCCTAGGGTGAAAGAACTGAACACTACAAGAAGAATTGCGACGTGAAGAAGAGTAGAATGTGAAATGAGTTGTTCTGAAACAGAGTTGTTAGCACGGTCGATAAGTCCAGCCTTCGAAAAGGAATGAGGTTAAATCGGATGCTATACAAGATATTTCAGAATGTCCATATCAGGAAAAAGGTATAAAAAAAAAATAGACAGAAGTATCTATGACGAATGCCTTTGGACAAGTCGTCTGTGGAGGAACAATTATTTTCTTGGTCTAATAAAAGGGAGGAAGGCTTGATTCTCAATAAGCTAGACAGAGCACTTGTTAATGCTGAGTGGGAGAGTAAATTCACTGGGTCAAAAGCAAATTTTCTACCACCTGGAGTATTTGACCATTCCTTTATGGTAATCAAATTGCCTAAATTGCTCTAGGTGATAAAATTTTTCACTTTTCAACTTAAATTTTCAAGTTTTTCATTTAATCATTATAACTTTTCAAATTTCTAATAAAAATATAAAATTCTATACAACTCTCCCAAATATTCAAATAAAATAATATTCAAACAATTATATTCAAACAATTTTTTAAATTAATAATATTTTTATTCAATTTTTTCTTTGTATTTTCCTAAAACCCAACAAAACATTTTAACTTAAACTATTTTTATTACTATTCACAGATATTTTAAGATATTCTTAATGTCTAAATGAGCCCTAAGGATATTACACTTGAGAAACTAAAAATTTGCGCAACTATAGTTAGTCATCTAACTTCAGGATAAAAGCTGTGA
Source organism: Platycarya longipes (assembly GCA_036559045.1). Taxonomy (NCBI): domain Eukaryota; kingdom Viridiplantae; phylum Streptophyta; class Magnoliopsida; order Fagales; family Juglandaceae; genus Platycarya; species Platycarya longipes. The sequence continues at coordinate 25,541,352 of CM071790.1, read as the reverse complement.
GCTGTAGAGATGAAGTTTTATTGGAGACAAGTGGTTGATATATGTTATTTTACTAATCTCCAAGTAGGAGAATTGTTGGATTTTGTAGAACCTAACTTGTGACTCAAGTTATGGTAGGTTGAAAATTCGCTCGACGTTTGTTTGTTAGTCACTTGAGCGAACTGCAACTTGCTCAAGTGAATGTCTCAATAATCAACTTTGCTAGGGTTTTGCCACACACACAAATATATACATATATATTATATGAATAATACTAGATAAAGTCCTTGAGTGTGCAAGTTTTAGACACACAATTTGAAAAAGAGTTGGGTCCACTATCTAAAAAATAATTTTTTTTATATAAATCTCATATTTATTCATTTTTCAATATAAATGTGTAGCACTTACACATTCCATGACCATGTTTAGAATTTTTCGTATTGTATATGTACAATTGCAATGAGACAATCATGAGATTGTGACAGAGATCCCATATTTATTCATTTTTTAATTGAAATGCACAACACTTACACATTCGACTATATCTAGAATTCTTCATATTGCATATGTACGACTACAATCAACAAGATTGTAGAGGTGGAGTTTTATTGGAGACAAGTGGTTGTACCAATCTCCAAGTAGGAAAATTGTTGGGTTTTGTAAAACTTAGTTTGTGACTCAAGCGAATGTAGGCTGAAAATTTGCTCGATATTCACTTGTCAGTCGCTTGAGCAAATTGCAACTTGGTTGAGCAAATATCTCAATAATTGACTTTGCTAGGGTTTTGCCCAATGTTTTTGGTACCGTACTGTATCGGCCGGTACATGCCGTACTGGTTACTTGGGCGGTATAGGTACATTGCTTATACCGTACCGGCCCAAATACCGGCCGGTACCGGATTTTTAATTTTTTTTTAATTTTTTGCTTTATTTTTTTATCTCAATTTAGATTAAATTATTTATATATATGTATTTATATATATAATCTATTCATATATTGACTATTTTTTTGAAATATAATTTATATATGTATTTATATATATAATTTTTTTATAAATAGATTATTCCAAAACGGTACACGAAACGGTACCGGTAACGAAATATTTCGTTCCAGTGCCTTGACCGGTACATGCACCAGTACGGTATTCAAAACTTTAATTTTGCCACACACACACACACAACACACACACACACACACACATATATCGTATTAATAATATTAGATAAAGTTATTAAGTGTGCAAGCGCCGGATACTCACTTTAAAAAAGAGGGGTCTACTATTTAAAAAATAATTTTTATATAGATCTCATATTTATTTATTTTTCAATAAAAATGGGCAACACTTTCACATTCCCTGACTATGTCTAGAATTTTTCGTATTGTATACGTACCACTGCAATGAGACAATCAACAAGATTTTGACAGAAGCAACAAAATAAAGAAAAGCCTTAAGAGAGGGAGTGAGAGAGAATTATTATAATACTCCACAATATTTTTTGACTTCTTCTAAATAAAACCTACTCTGTGCACGTAAGCATGTTACCGAATTACATAAATTTTGTGTTAGGGGTTAGATTTTGTTTGTTTTTCTTTACTTCTTTCTTATCAAACAGTACCATTGATTTTGCATTTTTTAAAATCGATTACATTTCGATTAATCCCTAAAACTAGTAGTATCGGTTTTACCAGTTTCGGTCCCGTTCCGGTTTTAATAAAATGTAAATTTATAAAACCAAATCTTTTTTTTTTTTAAAAGCTGGTTTAAAAATCTATTAGTAAAAAAATTGTAATCTATTATAAAAATATGTTTTAGTAAAAAAAATCTGTTATATATAAAAAACTACAATAAAAAAACTGTTATAAACTAAAAACTGTTTTATAAAAAAAAAACTGTAACAAAAATCTACTTTTATAGGTCCAAGAGTCTCACAAATTAAAGTCTAAATTTCAAATGCCTAAAGTCTAAGATAATATTTTTATTTGTTATAATATTATCTTATGTCTAATTATAATTTATCTTATTATATAAAATATAAAACATATTATATTAATATTATACTTAAAAAATACAAAAATTAAAGTAAATAAGACTGGTACAGTCTTCAAATGACCAGAATCGGACCGGTTATATCCGGTTCCTCAATTTCTAAAACTGGTACCAGACCAGATCAGTTCAAAAACGAAGTTTCTGGTCCGGTTTGATCCTGTCTAGGTTGGTTTTCCGATTTTTCGATTTAGATTTACACCCCTAGGTACCAGTTCAACCCTTTCATTTTTTATTTATAAATATATGGTAAAACGAAGCTATTTCTTCCTTAGGGTTTTTAATACTTTGCTAAACAAATGCTCCATTCGAGAACATTCATTCTCTTAGACCCCTGCACTTGCTTCTTCTCACCTCTGCTCCCTTTCACTCTCTCACTGTCCTCCTCTCTCGCCACAACTAGCCCCCAGCCACCATTTCCTCCTCTCTCGTCGACAGACCCCTCGGCGCCAACTTGAAAATAACCCCATTCTCTTTTCTTCCTAGTCGTCCCTCTTTCTCTCTCTCTCTCTTCTTCATTTAATTTTTTTGTTTAACTTGTTGTTTGGTTGGTGAATCTGAAAAGAGGGAATTTGATGAATTTGTTGGTTGTTTCATATTTGGTGAATCTATGAGTGAGTATTATGAATTTGATGGAGTGTTTTGTGGTGAATCTAGAATGAGGGAATCGATTCTCAAACTGTCAAACCGATCGATACCAGCAGATCAAACTCTAATCGGTTCTCTTTCTCCCCGTCGATCGGTTTCGCTTGAGAAGATAGCTTTTTTCATGTGCCAGTGGGTGCCAAAGCCGACCCTTTACAGTGTTCACCCCTACCAACAACTAACTTCCCTAACAAGCCACTCTTTTAAAATCTTTGTTTGAATTATAGAGCATAGAGTATAAAAGTAATAAGTTATATGATTCTCTCATTTTAGAGAATTCACGGTGATATCAACAAAGTTAAATTTTGGCCAAAGAACTAGGAAGTATAAAAAAGGGCTATAGTAGACTCAACAAAGCTATGATAATTTTTGTTTTCATCAAATCCACTAGCCAAATCTGTTGAGCCCCAACTGCTGGCTAAATATTATTTTAGCATAAAAATTTTCTCTTCCTCTTGCTTTTTTATTTTTACATGTTGCATTCCTAGTTTTTGTTTCTTAAACATATTTAATCCTTTGTGTAGCTTTTGACTTTAATTTGTATCTATACTATACTTGAAAAAATATAAGCATTAAAAAAATTTATCAATTGAAAAAATATGATCATTATAAATTTATAAAGAAAAGCCGCCTTGTGAATACTCTTACACTTTTAGTTTTTAAATGGTTTTCAAATACTCAAACTGAAGTTATAGCATTAGTATTGGTCTCATCAAAATTTATCATCAAAAGTTAACAAAAAATACAAGTTTGCACATACATCAAATTTTTTTTTATTATATTTGATCAAAAATGAGGAAAAGAAAGTGGGGAAAATAATATAAAATATTTTTTGCTTGACTTTTTAATATAAACTCATCAAATTTTATCATTTTTAAGCTATTCTCCCTACTGTCTTTTCTTCATTTTTGATCAAATATGACGAAATTATTTTAAGCAAATTTGTACTTTTCATCAACTTTTGATGATAAATTTTGATTAGATCAATGCTAATTAAGCCTGTTCATCCGGGCCTATTTTTTATCCGGTCTAGTTTGAAAATCGAAGATTCGGAATCCGGTTCCAGATCCCGGATCCGGATTAATTTAAATTCGGGTTTCATATTTTTAACAATCCAGTTTACTAATTTGATATGGTCCGGATATCCAATTAAAATTCTGGTATCAGATCTAACACCCAGTACCCGAATTTTAAACCAACTCTCGAAACCTAAACTATATTTCTCAATCTGACCATCTGATCTTTCTTTCTCTCTCTCTTTTACAAAATCTAAACCCTAGCCTCCGTAACTCTCGATTTCATTCCCATTCTTAGTCTGATCTTTCTCTCTCTCTCGCACGAAATCTAAACCCTAGCCTCCTTCATTCTCAATCCGTCGCCCATTCATGAGCTATCGTTATGAGCCATTACCATGAGCTATCGCCATGAGCTGTCGTCGTAGAATCTCCATCGGTAAGTCGTTATTTCGTTCGCTTCTAGGTTACTCTCTCTCCCAGTCTCTCTATCGCCCTCTTTTTCCTCGTGTAACTATGTTTCTTAGGATTATTGGTGTCTCTGTTTTATTGTTAGGTTATTGGTGTATCTTCTTTTGTTTATAATTTGTTATCAACTCACGTTTCTGGTCTCAAAATCACGGAATGGTCTTGCTTTAGAGTTTTCTTAAGCTTTATTTAGTTTTAGTTTTTTTTTTTTTTCAATTTTCGAACTTGGTTCCTGCTTAATGAGCAATTCATTGTTAGCTTTCTTCAAGTTGAAGTGAATTCCACCTCAAGTGTATCATATTATACTCATAACTAAGATAATATGCATCTCCCACTGTTAAAATTGAAATAGCTTCGAAATGGGAAAATCAAACTTAGTGTCATTAGCTTTAAAAAAGGCAATCTGTTGAGTATAATTTATTGTCTTAAAAAAGGCAATCTGTTGAGTATAATTTGAAAAAGGAGGAACGGATAAAATATAGCATTGCTAATACTCTTACCCAGCGAAACCAAGCTTTTGTAGCACCTTTGATCATTTTCTTTAATTTATTTTAAATTTTAATCTCTTTCATCCCTCGCTATTTATGCGTCTAGTTGTTTCCCGACCAGTTAGTTGGAAATATTTTGAAATTGTTAATTTTTCCCGCGAAACAGAGCGAAATGAAGGAGGTCCCAACACTACGGAAGGAACAGGCTCGTCCCTCAGAGCACTTGGATCGGAGATCCAAAGAATCCTCGTCGAAGAAGCTACAAAAGGCACAAAATCTGAACTTGATTACTCAAATTTATGCGTTCACCTCCGCATCCGAATTCGATTTCTCAATCATTCCTTTCTTTCTTGTTTCTCTTCTCAAGACCGTGAAGAAAAGCTTGAACGCTGCATTTACGTCGCTTTCCGAAGATGTTACACAATCTACAAAGGAATCTTTGGATTTATTTTCGATTTCAGAGATCGCTGGTTCTGATCACATTGGAGAAGAAGTAAAATGAAATCTAGACCCGACCTGGTCCTATATTTATTGCCGTTTGTCGCATATCACGAAATCAGTTGTGCTTTCTTGGCGATTTATTGTTTTAATTTCTCTAGTGTCTCTCAATTTCTGAGGAAAACAAAGCAGGAAATGCAGTTATGCGATATATTTTTTTTTTAAATATTGATTATCTGCAAAATGAACAGTACAGGTGCTATTTAACATACAAGTTTGATCTTATTTTTTCATAGATTTAGAGGTTTTTATCATCGCGACGATTATGATGATGTTGTCCGTAAAGCTTTTGACATATAATAAATTCACATAAGGTGGTTGATTGATTAAGCATTTTCTTTATCTTATTTAGAGCTTCTTGATGGCTGTGAACCCGGCTCTTTCTGCTTCATCAGAATCACAGGTTGCTTCCGCCCTTACTCCGTCGTCCACGGTCACAGTTGATATGGAGGAATCGGGACACCTTCATGAAACCTTCGAGCTGGGCGGTTCCAAGATAAGCTATGTGGAGGCGGAGATCGCGGTCGATTTTCTCAAAAGAAGTCTGTCCCAGGTCCTGAAGTCGGCGGATGTAGATCCTCAATCTAAGAGGATTATGGATGCACTAATCGAGATCGTTATTGACGAGTTCTACCTTCGGCCAGACGAGAAAGACCACTTCGCCGAACAAATTATCATGAAAACTCAGATTCTTCTCCTCTGTTTCTTCTTGTGGATCCTTGCCGTGGCAGTAGCTTTCTTCTTCGGTTCAGCGATCCAAAACTCTTCCAGCGGACCTCTTCCAACCTGAATGATCAAGCACAAGTAGTAAGGGATCTGTTAATTTGGCATATATAGTAGGTCTAATTTTGCTTGAATATGCGATGGTTTGCAGTCTCATTTTACTCTGAACTGTACAGTCCTGCATTGATTGACAACTGGTGTCAATCTAAATGATTTGGTTGAATAGTATCTCTCAAAATTAAATGGTATTATGATATGCCTTGGCACTATATGATCAACATAACGTAATTCGTTCCAAATGATTTATGCGGTAAATATCAAGATGCCTCGAGATCATAATTTCGAACTCTATTGCCGTTGCCTCTGATGGGGACATCCACTGGCCATGGACATTTCTGAGCTTTCATAAATTATCTGTATTTATGTCATTAAGGCAATTAATGATTGCACATACATACATACATACTTGTCGTGCTATAAGTAATAACTGTATAGGTGTATTCGATGGTGGGGAAGCTATATCACGTCTTCAACGAGAAGTCATAGCTGTGCTACTCTTATTTTATAGAATATTTCTACTTATCATTACCACAAATCATACATTATATATTTTTTATTTTTTATTTTTTTCATTTTTTCTATAACAATATATAGTATATGAATGATAAGTAAAATGGTCGAGGTATCATACTAACATATATATAAGCTACCATCTTCATGGATTTGCAAACCATTGGTAATTTGGTCAGGTTCATCATCGTCATAAATGGGAATTAGTGCAGCTTCTGAGCTTAAACAGTTTGCGTTGTTTTCGGTTAGACTAACTAGATAGGCTTGCTTTATCTAGAATGGATCTTGGACGAGCCTTTGTTCAAATTGATCTATACTACTGAATCACTGACTTGCGATCTTCTTGGCAAGAGTTGGCAATATGTAATCAATGTATGGCAGAGACATCGCCAGAACTGATAATGCAGTGGAGAGGGAGGGAGAGAGAGAGGGGGGTAACGGTGATGGGAAACTTGGAGTCACTCTTAAGTAGGAGGGTTGAACAAAAAATTGACTTACATTGATTTTTGCTTCGACTCTACTTTGACTCAGATAAATTGTAGCTGGAAAAAGAGTTTTTTTAAACTAAAAAAGAGTTTTTTTAACTAAAAAAAAAGTCGGAGTCAAAGAAGGCAATGTACTGACTCCGACTCTGATTGTTTGATTCTGACTCTTATCTTGTATATATTTTTATAAAAATATATGTATGTTTTATATATTAATCATATATAATTTATGTAATTATAACTTATATAGTTAATTAAATTCAATAATATACTAATATAAGCAAATATTTATAAAATAGTATGCTTATACTATATTATAAATAGACTAAATATATAAATAATAATAATCTAGTATATGTAAACACCATTCTATTAACTATTATAACTATGTAACACTAATGTAGAATAACATTTTTTTTGTGACCAATGTATAATAACACTTAATACAAATATATTATGTATAACCACAAATTTATAAATTTATAATAACAAGTTATACAAATGGCAAATGCTAATTGTCTCTCTCATTGGGATCTTGATGGATTCTGATGAGAGGGTTTTATTTTATTTTTTTAGTTTTTTTTTCATATAATTTTTAAATAAATATTTTTAAATAGTATTGTGATTTTTTTATATTTTTTTAAAATATTTAAAAATATTAAAAAAATTATATAAAAAAACTCTAATTTTTTACATAATTTTTTTAACATTTTAAAATATTTTTAAAAAATATAAAAATACTATAATATTATTTAAAAATTATGTAAAAAAATATTTAAAAAATTAAATAAAATCCTCTCATCGGAATCCATCAGGATCCCAATGAGAGGGATCAATAACACTACCCTATACATATATATAATAACTAAAGTATAATAACTTGTAACAGTAATATATAATAATCAATATATAATAATAGGAGTGTTCAACCGGATTCGGTTTGTTGCCGGATCCGGTTATAAATCCGGAAAACCGGGATATCCGGGCGGATATCCGCCCGGATTTATTTTGAACGGATATAAAAATATAATATCCGCCCGGATTCAGTTATGGATCCGGATCTTAATCCGGATACCCATAACCAGATGTATACGTTGATTCAGTCTTTCTCAACGTCTCTGACTCTCTCGTCTCGAGCTCTCTCTCGATTTCTCTTTCGTCTGAAAAGGAACCTTAGCTTCTCTCTCGTCTCGAGCTCTCTCTCGATTTCTCTTATTTACTTGGTAACTCTCTCTCTCTCTCTCTTTCCCTCTCTCTCGGTTTAGTTGGATTGTGAATCTCCATCTCTTGAAATCGGCAGGAACCCTAGTTTTCTGCGAGGAGTGCGATTGCGAGTCTGCCATCCTTTCGTTCCGTCGCTGTTTGTTCCATCTTTCTCTATCAACTACAAAACCTAACGTATGTTAATCTTTCTCTCTCTCTCTCTCTCTCTCGGTTTAGTTGGATTCCTTTTTTCTAGGTCTGTGTTAGATTTTCACTTGGGTCTATTTGGATTTGTGTTAGATTTACAGATTAAGTATTTTTGCACAAATGATGGAACATTTTAGTTTTAATTTCATTTTGAATGATCTGGGTTCATCTCAATGACTCAAGAAAAGATGAACCTGTTTGTGGGAGAAATGTGGTTCTACTACCAGAGAAGAGAACTTGCTATTGGCCATTGAGTAGTTTGTAAACCATTATTGTTCCAAATTTTTTATACATTAGATAGCAGTTTATAAAACAGTTCATTCAATGGTTCTTGAGAAGCAAGTTAAATTTTCTAAATTATGAAAACTATAGTTATAGATGGATGCTTGTAGTTCTTGTGTTTATGTATGTTGTGTGGGTTTTGCTTGGAGGTCTGAGAATCTGAGAACTTAATGTTTAGGATCAAATTGCACCACATTTGCAATATGGGAAACCCACTTCTGTAACTTTTTATAAGATCCTTGTAATATTATTTTAACAATTTTCTGACACTTTATTTTCACAATTGTGCGACTGTCTTATATAGCTCTCCTTGAGCGACTCTGTTCAAGATACAATTTACTACACAATTGCAAAACCAAAACAAATCTTATATTGTCAATGTTATACACAATTTGCATTTTGTTAACAGAGTTCTGATTAAACATTGGATGATAACATTTTACACTAAATGATTACATTGCAAAATACATAAATATGAATTGTCTCCAAGCATTACAATAGACCCAATACAAGTTCAATAAGTGGATTCCAATTCAAAAATTTATTTCTCGATCAAGTTGGAAGACATACTCTCTGTCCGTGTTCCATCCAAATCAAGTTGCACCTGTAATAAATAATATGCAAATATTAGATGTGATATTTATGTTGGTGGGTATATATACTGTTAAAATATGTAAATAATGACTTCAACGAAATAAATTAATAAAAAGGAATTTCTGAATGTGATGATGAGAATTTATAATTAAACATTACAAACAATCCTCAACATCTACAATAGTTCCAGAAGATGTGAATTTACTTTATCACTTTTATAATGTGAATAAGTAATCATTTAAATATCTCATACCAAAACATATTTACTAAATTTTATTGTTAATTTAATAGAAGATTACATTACTAAATCATATATATATATATATATCAACATTTCCTTAATTGTACGTGTAACCTTTCTCAGTTCTAGTTGATATTTGTACTGTCCCATTGTTAATGTTGAAGATCATATATATTAAGTTTTTTGTTGAGGGAAAACACGTATCTATAGTACTTGTGAATTTCTGCATCTGGAAGTATTAATGAAAACACATATCCATTTAAAATGAGACGTACTTGATCTACACAAAACATGAACAGTGGTGCGAGAACTTGAGGATTGGTTTGCCACTTTTTACTTCCTTTTTCTGACATGTATTATTGTTTTTGGAATTTGTTATATTTATTATTGATTGTGATATTAAATATGTAAAATTAATGCAACAAGTATGCATGAACCTTCTTCCAATGAACACTGATTAATTTCCTTTTAATTACTTTACTTCTATGGATTATCGGTTTATAATCCATTGATGGGGGCTCATGTTTTTTTTTTCTTCTTATGTTTAAAATAGATGGAAGGTAGTTTTAGTGATAGTACATGGGGTTTCAGTTCAGCTCATATATCATTAGATATGGAGGAAGCCACCAGTCCTTTAGTACCTTCTTCCACAAATATCTCAAATCTTAGGCCCACACCATCTCTCCCCCTAAGGCCAAAAAGAGCCAGGAAGGCTACAAACCAATCTAGGACATGAGATCATTTTAATAATATTGAACCTGCTGATCCCAATGCACCTAAAGCTCAATGCATGCATTGCCTGAAACTTCTTGGATACCATTATAAAAATGGCACTTCATCATTGACACACCGCCTAGAATGGAGTTGTCCGAATTCTCCCCTTAGACGGAATATAAATCTTGGGATAGATAAATCACCGCCACACATTGGAGTTAGGATGGAAGGTAGAGGATCTAGTCCTCAAGGGTTACGACAATATGACCGTGAAACATTAAAGGCAATGATTTCCAATTTATTTATTCAGTGTGAAATGCCATTTAAAGTTATAGAGCATCCGGCATTTGTTAACCTTATGGGTTATTTAGAGCCTATACATAACTTGCCATCTTGAACCACCTTCCAAAGAGAGTGTATTGGTATATACAAGGAGGAGAAGCAAAAGTTAAAGACTTTGTTGAGTAACCAAAGAGTTTGTTTGACCACCGATATATGGTCATCGTTACAAAATAAGAGTTATATTTGTGTCACATGCCATTATATTGATTAAAGTTGGGCATAACACAAAAAAATCATAATGTTTTCCAAGATTGATAATAGTAAGGATGAGACTATTGCTTGGATGTTGGATTCTTGTTTGATAGAATGGGAGATTAACCGCCTTTGTGCGATCACTATGGATAATCACTCCGCTAATAAAGTTGTTGTTACTCATGTGAAAATGAACTTCAAATATAAGGAGTTTACAATTTTGGGAGGTGAGTTTATACATGTGCGTTGTGCTGCACATATTTTGAACCTTGTTACATATGAGGGTTCAAAAATTATAACTAATGCCATAGATAAAATTAGAGAAGCAATAAAATTTGTGAGATCTTCACTGGTAAGGCTTGATTTGTTTACATCATGTGCAAAAGAGATGAATATTGTGTGGGGAAAAATGGTGTGTCTAGATGTTTCTACTGGATGGAACTCAACATACCTAATGCGTAGTGTTGCTGAAAAATACGAAAAAACTTTTGGACTTATGGGATTGAAGGAGTCTACGTTTTTGGCACCTCCGTTTGAAGATTGAAATCTGGCTCGTATTTTAGTCAAGTATCTAAAAGTTTTTTATGATACCACTTTGAAAGTTTCAGGCTCATCATACGTGACCTCTAATTTATTATTTCAAGATATTTGTGTAGTTAAGAATACTTTGAATAAAATGGGTCAAAATGAGGATGATGATATGTTGATACAGATGGCGTTTGCTATGAAAGTTAAATTTGATAAATTATGGGGGGACACTGTTAGGATGAACTTGATTATTTATGTAGCTTTTGTTCTTGACCCTTGATATAAATTTAAAACCTTGTCTTATTGATTAAAAAAGTGCAAAGGAGATGAATACGGAAAAAGAATTGAGACCAAAGTAAAATTACTCATGAATCGTTTGATTGAGCAATACTACAAGTTTTTTGGGCAAAACAGTTCCTCCTCAAGTATGGCCCAACAAAGTTCCTCAAGTATTATTGCTGAAGACATGGTCTTTGAAGATTTTGATACATCCCTAGATCAACATTTTCATGAGGAAGACAGTTCGGTACTTAGCAGAGACATGGAGAGATATTTGTCAAATGTGATTGAGCCAAAAGTACCTGGGTTTGATATTTTGGATTGGTGGAAGATAAACTCATTCAGATATCCTATCCTTGCGGAGATCGCACGTGATATATTAGTTATCCCTATGTCCTCTGTCGCATCCGAATCCGTATTCAATACTGCTGGACGTGTAATAGACCCATGCCGAAGCTCATTAGCGCCAGAGACTGTCCAAGCACTAATCTGCGCCCAAAATTGGTTGAGTTGTAAGCCACTTAGTCCTTGGAAAGGGGAGGAGGATGTAGAAAACGTTGGCATCAAAGGTAAACGTGTTTATTTGTTAACTTGATTTTTTTTATTACTAATTTATTTATTTAACTTAACTTCTACATTTTTTTTTTTTTTTTTTTTTGTTGAAGGTAACTCTCTTTCTTCAACTTCAACAACATAAGCATATGGACTCACACTAATGCATTGAAAACTTTCCTTTTGCAGTAAGTTGGATTTCTTTTATATTTATATATTTGTTATATTTTGATTGCTGGAGTTAGTAAAAGTGGGTCAAAAGAAAACTGAAGCTGTATTTTGATTGTTGGAGTTAGTAAAAGCTATATTTTGACTGCTATATTTATATATATATAGATATATATATCTACAGATTATTGAGATCCTGAAGCTGGTAAAAAGGTCACTATCAGTGATGAAGAAACAGAGGTGGCAGAGGAAGAAGAGGAAGCTCAAGGAGGAGGATATAATACTTCTTGGTGTCGTTTTAGCTTTACTTTTTCCCTAGTTTTTAATATATTCATGAAAGGAAGAGAAAAGAAAATCCCTTGTTGATTTATCAAATCCCTTGTTAGCAAACTTACTCACTATGTGCGGGCTTACATTCTCCTGATGATCATGATCTATGGTTTATTTACATTTTCTAATTAATTTTTACAATCTATGAACTAAAGTTTTGAGGCATTTTTTAAACTATACCGAAAAGAAAAGAAAGGGATAGTTAGAGAAAAAATGATATTATAATTTTTCTACAATTTTTTTTTTAGTTTTAACTCTTATTAAAAAAAAAAAAAAAGTTAATCCGGATACCTGGATTTTAAGAGAGAAAAAGAAAAATCCGATTATCCGGTTTTAAAACCGAGTATCCGGATATGATCCGGTTATTTATCCGGATTGTAACCGGATTTAATCCGGGCGGATAACCGCCCAGTTTTTAAGATCCGGTCCGGATCCGGTTATGGCCGGATATCCAGATTCGGATCCGGTTGAACAAATATTAAAAAATTAAATATATGTAAAAAAAAAATTATGTAAAAAATATTAAAAAAATTAAATAAAATCCTCTCATCGGAATCCATCGAGATTCCAATGAGAGGGATCAATAACACTACCCTATACAAATATATAATAACTGAAGTATAATAACTTGTAACAGTAATATATTGTTAAGGCCATAAAAATCGGCCAACGGGTCGGTGTGAGAGAAATGATTATTTCCAACCCACCGGTGCGAGTTGGGCTGCGTTTGAGGTCGTTTGGGGCTCCCGGCGAGATCCCGGCGTTACTGCGCGTAGGCGATAACAGATGAATAAAGAGAGATGGACACACAGTTTTACGTGGTTCGGCGAATGCCTACGTCCACGGGTGTTTGGGGATGAGAATCCACTATAATGGGGATTTTTACAGTCTCTCTCTCAACTCACTGTACAGAGAAATATAGATACATATTTAGATGAATTCGCCGTGCTGCTCTTGGAGAAGTCTGGGGAAGCCCAGGTTGAAGAAGAAGGAGAGAGCCCCCCTGCGTTCCAGCCGACCAGTCCTTTTATAGCCAAGTGAAATATCTGGGCAGATCTTTATCTTGCGTGTGCTTTCCTTCTCCTCTACTCCCAATGTCCATCAACTCACCTTTCAGTCCCATCATTTGTCCTTTTGTCCCCTTTGTCATAAATGCTTGGCAGGTGTGATTAATTTCATCCCTTTCAGTACCCCGCGAATTCTTAGCAAAAGATATTTTGATGGGAATTCTGTCTTGTTGTCTTGTATCCTGAATTTCGAGCGGTGTAGTCCATGTATTTACTGGATCCGAGGTGGTGGACCACTGAGCTAAGAGAGCTGGGATTGGAGGATTCCCGAGCTGGGATCCTGGACTGGAGGATCTCGGAGCCGGGAGAGCTTGGACCGAAGGCATCCGAGTTGGGAGTCCCGAGCATGGGGTGAAGGGTCCCGAATGGGTGGAACCCGAACTGCGATGTCCGAGGAGGACGCTCGGATTTCGCCATCTGAGAAGAGTGCTTGGAATCAGCAAGCTGGGGAGCTCGGATTGACGAGCTGGTGGGGCTCGGGCTTTGCCATCTTGTTATTGAAAGTTCTCATTCAGATGATCCGCCGGGTGGTGATGGAGTTGTCTGAAGGCATGCGAACCGAGGGCCGAGGCATAGAGGCCAGGCGACCCCTTGAGCGGACCGAGGGGCGAGGCGTGGAGCCCAGGCGACCCCGCGGTCTGAAGGGCGAGACGTGGAGGCCAGGCGACCCCTTGAGCGGACCGAGGGGCGAGGCGTGGAGCCCAGGCGACCCCGCGGTCTGAAGGGCGAGGCGTGGAGGCCAGGCGACCCCTTGAGCGGACCGAGGGGCGAGGCGTGGAGGCCAGGCGACCCCTTGAGCGGACCGAGGGGCGAGGCGTGGAGCCCAGGCGACCCCGCGGTCTGAGGGGCGAGGCGTGGAGGCCAGGCGACCCCTTGAGCGGATCGAGGGGCGAGGCGTGGAGCCCAGGCGACCCCGCGGTCTGAGGGGCGAGGCGTGGAGGCCAGGCGACCCCTTGAACGGACCGAGGGGCGAGGCGTGGAGCCCAGGCGACCCCGCGGTCTGAGGGGCGAGGCGTGGAGGCCAGGCGACCCCTTGAGCGGACCGAGGGGCGAGGCATGGAGCCCAGGCGACCCCTTGATCCGGTTGATTGAGAAAGTGGTGGTCCGTCTTCCGTACCTGAGATAATAAAAACATGCAATATATATGTGTTATCAAGAAAATGCCGTAAGGTGTGAGGTTACGATCCCGCAATCCACAAGCGGTCATTGGCGGGAAACCAGGTGTGCGAGGGTTTACGTGCAAGCCTGGACCCGAGATTCAACCCCGCGATTCGCAAGCATCCGAGATGAGGCTTGTCGAGTGAGCTTGGTAGGCGATCGCAAGCCTCGAGCCTATCATGGATGTAAGGACTTGGCGAGTAAACTTGGGTGCGGGACCTCAAGTCTCGAGCCCTTGACGAACGAATCGTTGGGTTGGTCATGGGTGGCCGGACGACCCCGCGACAAAACCTGATCCCGTATGACGAGCACGGAACTGGCGTTGCCGTGGAGGACAACTGAGCTAGTGGGATTCCGAGATGAGGGAATCTGGTCCGAGCTGAGAGAAATCCTGGCTGGAAAAAATTAGATGGCTGAGAAAAATCCGACCGAGCTGAGCGAGCTGGGAAAAATCCGACCGAGCTAGCTGAGGAAAATCCGACCGAGGTAGCTGAGGAAAATCCGACCGAGGTGAGCGAGCTGAGAAAAATCCGACCGACCTGGGAAAAATCCGACCGGGCTGGGAAAAATCCGACCGAGCTGAGCGAGCTGGGAAAAATCCGACCGGGCTGGGAAAAATCCGACCGAGCTGAGCGAGCTGGGAAAAATCCGACCGGGCTGGGAAAAATCCTACCGAGCTGAGCGAGCTGGGAAAAATCCGACCGAGCTGGGAGACCTGAGAAAAATCCGACCGACCGAGCTGAGCGAGCTGAGAAAAATCCGACCGAGCTGAGAAAAATCCGAGCAGACTGGGAAAAATCCGACCGAGCTGAGCGACCTTGGAAAAATCCGAGCAGACTGAGAAAAATCCGACCGAGCTGAGCGAGCTGAGAAAAATCCGACCGACCTGGGAAAAATCCGACCGAGCTGAGAAAAATCCGAGCAGACTGGGAAAAATCCGACCGAGCTGAGCGACCTTGGAAAAATCCGAGCAGACTGAGAAAAATCCGACCGAGCTGGGCGAGCTGAGAAAAATCCGACCGACCTGGGAAAAATCCGACCGAGCTGAGAAAAATCCGACCGAGTTGAGCGAGCTGGGAAAAATCCGACCGAGCTGAGAAAAATCCGAGCAGACTGGGAAAAATCCGACCGAGCTGAGAAAAATCCGAGCAGACTGGGAAAAATCCGACCGAGCTGAGCGACCTTGGAAAATCCGAGCAGACTGAGAAAAATCCGACCGACCTGGGAAAAATCCGACCGAGCTGAGAAAAATCCGAGCAGACTGGGAAAAATCCGACCGAGCCGAGCGACCTTGGAAAAATCCGAGCAGACTGAGAAAAATCCGACCGAGCTGGGCGAGCTGAGAAAAATCCGACCGACCTGGGAAAAATCCGACCGAGCTGAGAAAAATCCGAGCAGACTGGGAAAAATCCGACCGAGCTGAGCGACCTTGGAAAAATCCGAGCAGACTGAGAAAAATCCGACCGAGCTGAGCGAGCTGAGAAAAATCCGACCGGGCTGGGAAAAATCCGACCGAGCTATCTGGGAAAAATCCGACCGGGCTGAGAAAAATCCGACCGAGCTGAGCGAGCTGAGAAAAATCCGACCGGGCTGGGAAAAATCCGACCGAGCTGAGAGCTGGGAAAAATCCGACCGAGCTGAGCGAGCTGAGAAAAATCCGACTGACCTGGGAAAAATCCGACCGGGCTGGGAAAAATCCGACCGAGCTGAGAAAATTTTTTGTTGAGTCGGTCGATCGAATACACTTATCCAGTGGGTCAGAAAATTATTATTTTCTCACTACCGATGATAACATCCCACAGACGGCGCCACTGTTAAGGCCATAAAAATCGGCCAACGGGTCGGTGTGAGAGAAATGATTATTTCCAACCCACCGGTGCGAGTTGGGCTGCGTTTGAGGTCGTTTGGGGCTCCCGGCGAGATCCCGGCGACCCCGCGGTCTGAAGGGCGAGACGTGGAGGCCAGGCGACCCCTTGAGCGGACCGAGGGGCGAGGCGTGGAGCCCAGGCGACCCCGCGGTCTGAAGGGCGAGGCGTGGAGGCCAGGCGACCCCTTGAGCGGACCGAGGGGCGAGGCGTGGAGGCCAGGCGACCCCTTGAGCGGACCGAGGGGCGAGGCGTGGAGCCCAGGCGACCCCGCGGTCTTGTTGTCTTGTATCCTGAATTTCGAGCGGTGTAGTCCATGTATTTACTGGATCCGAGGTGGTGGACCACTGAGCTAAGAGAGCTGGGATTGGAGGATTCCCGAGCTGGGATCCTGGACTGGAGGATCTCGGAGCCGGGAGAGCTTGGACCGAAGGCATCCGAGTTGGGAGTCCCGAGCATGGGGTGAAGGGTCCCGAATGGGTGGAACCCGAACTGCGATGTCCGAGGAGGACGCTCGGATTTCGCCATCCTGAGAAGAGTGCTTGGAATCAGCGAGCTGGGGAGCTCGGATTGACGAGCTGGTGGGGCTCGGGCTTTGCCATCTTGTTATTGAAAGTTCTCATTCAGATGATCCGCCGGGTGGTGATGGAGTTGTCTGAAGGCATGCGAACCGAGGGCCGAGGCATAGAGGCCAGGCGACCCCTTGAGCGGACCGAGGGGCGAGGCGTGGAGCCCAGGCGACCCCGCGGTCTGAAGGGCGAGACGTGGAGGCCAGGCGACCCCTTGAGCGGACCGAGGGGCGAGGCGTGGAGCCCAGGCGACCCCGCGGTCTGAAGGGCGAGGCGTGGAGGCCAGGCGACCCCTTGAGCGGACCGAGGGGCGAGGCGTGGAGGCCAGGCGACCCCTTGAGCGGACCGAGGGGCGAGGCGTGGAGCCCAGGCGAACTGAAAGGGATGAAATTAATCACACCTGCCAAGCATTTATGACAAAGGGGACAAAAGGACAAATGATGGGACTGAAAGGTGAGTTGATGGACATTGGGAGTAGAGGAGAAGGAAAGCACACGCAAGATAAAGATCTGCCCAGATATTTCACTTGGCTATAAAAGGACTGGTCGGCTGGAACGCAGGGGGGCTCTCTCCTTCTTCTTCAACCTGGGCTTCCCCAGACTTCTCCAAGAGCAGCACGGCGAATTCATCTAAATATGTATCTATATTTATCTGTACAGTGAGTTGAGAGAGAGACTGTAAAAATCCCCATTATAGTGGATTCTCATCCCCAAACACCCGTGGACGTAGGCATTCGCCGAACCACGTAAAACTGTGTGTCCATCTCTCTTTATTCATCTGTTATCGCCTACGCGCAGTAACGCCGGGATCTCGCCGGGAGCCCCAAACGACCTCAAACGCAGCCCAACTCGCACCGGTGGGTTGGAAATAATCATTTCTCTCACACCGACCCGTTGGCCGATTTTTATGGCCTTAACTTATATAATAATCAATATATAATAACATGTAATATTAATATATAAACATTAACATTTAGTACTATTGTAAAATAACAATAATATGTCCAATGATTTATTTTTTTAATTTTGGTTAAGTTCTAATAAAATTAAAATTAAAAAATATTTTTATAAGCATTGAAATATGAAAGTCTAAATCCTATGAGAGTTTAAAATTATCAAATTAAAATTTTAAATAGATTAAAAAATAAAGTTTAATAAAAAAAAAAATTTATATCCAATTCTGTTCCGACAAAGTTGAAATTGAAATTGGATCGAAACTATGCGGAAAAGAAAAAGAGTCAAACTGACTCCGACAATTGTCGTGCTAAGCCCTATAAGCAGATGGAAATGACAAAATCTTATAGGGGGGCATGGTCCATGGATGCACCCACAAACAAGTTAGAAATATAAGCCACGGGGCCTTTGGAATCTTGGTTTAGAGCATCTTATATTTTTTTTAATCCATTTACTCTTTTTTTTTTCCCCTTCTATTTTACGGACTTTATTTTATTATTTTTCTAGTTTACATCCTAAAATATTGAGAGCAGCAATTGGCAACATAATTTAATAATTTGTACCACTAAACTAAAACTTTAGTTATTAAAATCCACTAAACTAGGCCTATTTCATTCCTATCAGTATTTTAACTCTTATTCATAATTTTGAATTTCGTATCGTACTAATCGATATGGTCAATATATATCGTATCAGAACAGTTACTAGTACAGAAATTAAGTTTATTTTGTCCTGACCCAAATTTCGACAGTACTGATTTGTATCGACCGGTACTTCGACTATATTAATCATGTGTACGGGCCTGTATCAAATTTCGAAATTTCCCTTCTATTTTTTTTATTTTTTGCTATTTTTTTTAATCTTAATTTAAATTAGATTATTTATATATATATATAATTTATTCATATATTAATTATTATTTTGAAATATAATTTATATATATAATTTTTTTAATATATAAATTATTTTAAAATAATACATATAATAATATTAATATTCATTCCAATATTTTTATCGATACCGATATTTAAAATATTACTCTTACTTACATAAAAATAAAAAAAAATCTACGAAACGAGGATGGGTGGAACAATTTTTACTGTCAAAGATTCGTCGAATGTAAATTGGATGTCTTTTCTAACGACTTGTTAATACGGAAAGGGTAATGCTACATACAGTCGTGGAGTTACAAATGACGTGCAGTTGCTTTAGAAAAAAAATTAACCTTTTCACGTGGAGCCCATATATATTAACTTTTTTTCAACCCGACTGCATGCCACTTGCAACTCCATGACTGCATCTATCATTTCTCATACGGAAAATGCTACTTTTAAAGCAAATTTTTTTCCTGTTTGAAAGACATTACAGAAAAGGCTACTTTTAAAACAGTTTTTTTTCCCTGTTTTTTAGAAGCATTTTTGTGAATATATATTTTTTTAAATAATATTAAAAAATAGACACGCCCTAAATTACTTTTCGGTACATTTTATCGAGGAGGGATGCTAGAGATAAACCACACTCAGAGCATCCTATTTCACGTGTTACTGTTTATATGAACAGTAACACGTGAAATAGGATGCTCTGAGTGTGGTTTATCCCAAACATTTTTCTTTATCGAGACATTACGCTTTATGAAGTGGGAAAAATCGTTTTCCTTACAGCACCCAAGTGCGCAAGTGCGCCTCGTTTGTTTTGGATCTGCTTGCTGAAATGGCAGCCGTAGGCCTGCAACGTGAAAAACTCGGTAGACTTTAAGCGCATATTAAAGCCCAAACAGAAGGGAAAGTATTATTCCCCGTATTTGGCGATATTTGAAACTCGCACCTGTACAAATCGCAAACCAGGGGCGCTCTGATCTCTCTGTCTCTCTCTCTCTCTCTCTCTCTCTCTCTCTCTCTCTCTGTGCTTCTCACAGGGAAGGACTGCACGCTTTCTCGTCAACGTCCACGCTCTTCCCAAATCCTAGGGTTAGGGTTTACGTACTCAATTCGTCAAGCTGGATAGGCACCGGGGAGACCGCTACAACAGCGACAGCCACCACCAAGACTCCCACCCCTACCGTCTCACTAGAGGCCCCTCTCGCTTCTCCGATGCGCCTCCCGACAACTTGAACCATCACAACCGCCGCAGCCCCAACAGCTTTCGCGGCGGCAATATTCGGCCCTTTGAGAGCCCCCCCCGCCACTCCCCCGGCGGAAGACCATTTAGGCCCATGGATGGCGTCGGGGGAGGAGGTTTCAGGCCACTGAGCGGCGCTGGTGGAGGTTTCGGTGCAAATAATCATCAAGCTCCGCTGCTTTCGGGTCAGAAGCGAGCGTTCCCTTTCTCTGACCGCGGAGGCTCGTCACCAGGTTCTCGAGTCTTGTGTTTTAGTGCATCTTTATAACTTTGCTTTGTATGTTGCTTCTGTTCCGTGCTCCTACGAGTGGTGCGTTACTTGTTGCTGGTTTAGATCATTACTTCCTACACTTTCTTGTTGTTTGATTGTTGAAGAATTGGTTTTTTTTTTTTTTTTTAACAATTAGTGTTGGGTATCTGCTCTTGCCGATTCCTTGATGGATAGGGGCCTCGCTAGATACACCTGACAATAACGCTCATTAGGGAAGATCCAAATAAAAGATTGCCGAAAAATCCTCCATAGCTTACGGCTTACTAGTGCCTACTTAACGCTCATTAGGGAAGCGAATTATGTTGAAATCCCACACATAGGCCAAGGCAAATGCCACAAATAATGCAAACCAGCCAATTTTTCTAGAAATATGTATCCATCCAAATATGGCCCACGAACTCCTGCAAAAGCCCACTTACACCATCAATATTTTTAAAAGAACATGCTACAGTAAAATGTCCAATACACTCCTCCATTAACTCCACCACTATCCAACATCAAAAGAACACCACTTGAAGCTCCTGAAGAAGCTAAATAAGTGCAACCTGCAAAAGAACACCTCCACAAACTATGGATAATACTTCATCAATAAAACCGTTTCTTGAAAACAAACAATATCAATCTTCCAACTACGAAGGAGAGACCTTATACGAAGACACTTGTTAACATCATTGATCCCTCTCACATTCTAAGAAAGAATCTTGGGCTATGTTTGGAGGTTGAGGTGATCTCAGATGATCTATGAATGGTAGTGAAAAAGTAATGAATTGTAATAAAAAAGTAGTAAATAGTTTGTGAATGGTAGTGAGGTAGTCTAGGATGATTTCAGATAACCTCACTAACCAAACACACCCTAGGCTTCATGGGAAAAATGAGATGCCCTTCCTTTCAATTTGTCCCTCCCAACACTGCCTTCCTTTGTACCATAATTAATGGAACATTCTTATCTTTTTAACTCCCTTTGCTACTTAGGAGCTGACTTCAAAGCCGAGGAATGACCAACTTCAATAGCAGCAAGAAGGGCCTTAAATTGCTCTTCAAAACTAACACGAGATATCCTCACACATGCTTGTAATTCTTCAACCTTTTTTAAAACCCATTCTGAGGCAATTTTGGTTGAAGTATGAGGCGGGACGGTACAAAGAGGAGTCAGACTATCTACATCCTCATCAAAGCATTCCCCCTAATATATCTCCAAATGTAAATTGGGCTCAACCGAATCCTCTCCATCTGAAACCTCTTGATGTAGTTTTCCAAAATCAGCCAAAACCGAGCTATCGACCATCTTGGTATGCAATAAATTCTCAACTTGAAAATAGGCTTTATTGACAAATGAAATGAGTACAATAGGTGCACACAATTAGCCAAAGGAGCCAAAGTCATGAACGGTTTAAACTCTCCTCCGCTCAGCACCTCCTTTTCAATGTCCTGTAGCACTATTTCACCCTCTTCTACTTTTGGCGACAATACTATTTCCATCACACCGCCAGAGGAGTCATCGATGGCTGGTTTCGGCACCGGTGTGCTTGAAGAGGTAGCCAAAACCCAATATTTTTTAGCTTTACATATCCATTTCAGGATTTTAACCAGGCCTGACTTATTCACTATAGTTTTAGGCATGGTTTGTTTTTAGATATGAGATGAGATAAAAATTAAAAAATAAAATATTGTTATAATATATTTTTTAATATTAATTTTGTTTTGGGATTTGAAAAAATTGTTTTGGAATTTGAAAAAATTGAATTATTGATTTTATTTTATATGAAAATTTGAAAAAGTATAATGATGAGTTTGAGATGAGGTGAGATGTTTTGAAACAAACAAGGCTTTACCTTTTTGATCATTCTTCTTCTGACAAGCTACACCTGATATCGGCCCGCCACCCATTATACCCTTCTGCATATCCACTTACCCATTATTAAAACCATTAGAGCCCGCAAGGCCCACACCCAACTCTACCCATTTCAGCATAAAATCCACTTTAAGCTTTATGTCCAATAATGCCTCTTGCATGGCCTTCAGCGAGAAATCATTCCCAATTCCTGATGTGCCTTCATTAAGAATCACACCAGTGCAATTGAGAATATGAACTGTCTTTTGCATCGACTGCCTCTCCTGAATGCAAAATCTTCCTACCAGATGCCCCACGAAGCTCCTTATGGCCCTCCATATTCGGCGAGGACTTCTTCAAAACCTCTACAAAGGTCCCCCTCCATCCCTCAGCAACATGAGAAGATGATACAACCTTCTCAGGTACTCTGTAATTCACGCCCGAAACAGAGGAAGGAGAAATCGCCCGTCGCAACTATTCTTCAAACCTCCTCCACTCCTCGTCCTTTAAAACTTTTGGTATAGCGATGAAACCACACCTTTTATCTTGTCCATACTCCAACAATTACAAAAATCAACCAAAAATATTATGAGTTCTTTGAGCCACCAACACCTGATCCCCTTCCTTGGAGTTTTAAAAACTAGGAGCCAACTGACGCTCCACAAGCTCCCACCATAGATGCGAAGCACTTCATAGTAGCAACATCAATGGAGATGAACTTAGTGACCCTTCAATTGTTCTCAATAATCCTCCATCATTGATCATTCTCACGTTTAAACAAAAAAATATCTTTAGATCAATAAGAAGCTTCTAACACAAACCCGTAAAAAAAACTAGAACCGAAGACAACCCAACAAATTGAAAAGAAAGGAATATGAAGAGAATAAGAGAGGACGAAAAATGAAAAAGAAAACAACAAAATAACAGTGATTAATGGACTATTTCTGGCGCTTCTGCATCAAGGGAGAGTTAGGAGGGAAAAGTGAGGTCATTGACAGATTTGCTCAATAATAGTATTGTCTTATATAATTAAGAGCCGAGCTTTATAAAATTGTCCTATGTACATGGGTTTCGCCTATTTCGTTCGTATGTCTTCTTATTTATGCAAAAAAATAAAAAAACCATGCTTTAGTTATATGGTTAGTTATCAATGTGATGCCCATGTAAAGAGCTGGACTTGTGGGGTTCTTAAGCGTTTCATAGCTATCTTACTTCACTGAATGTTGACTGGCAATTCACTTCATCTCATAACTTCTTTGTGACTCCGAGGGTCTAGTGTTTGAAATATTCCAAACATTCAGTGATATTTCCTACTGAAAGTGTTTGAATTCAGCTTTGAAGTAGTTTCAGTTTCCTTTTCTTTATTCATCTCGCTGTGTTTCCTATATGCCCGCTTCAATGTATTTTCTTGTGTCTACTTTTTTAGAGCATTTTGATGGTGGCAGTTTTGCCAAACTTTTTGTTGGATCTGTTCCAAGGACAGCCACTGAGGAAGATGTAAGTCAATTAATTCATATGTAAAACTATGTCTTAAGCTAATTTTTTCCTATTATTATTATTTTATTTTTAAGCTATCTTGTTAATATCATGTGTATTTGATATCAGATTCGCCCTTTGTTTGAAGTTCATGGAAATGTTGTAGAGGTTGCTCTGATCAAAGATAAGAGAACAGGACTACAACAAGGTATGTGTGAATACCATTTCGGATAAATAATTGTTATCCATACCTATCTTATTTCAGGTCATCTGAGAGGCTGATGGGAGCAAGTATAAGCTCATCTTCCGTCTCAGTTTATTTTGAAACAAGTTTCGGCCTTGTTGGTTTTGGTTGCAATCGTTTTTTCTGTCCATCCTGTCAAACAAGAAGGTGGCAAGACGTGTAAACCTTCTAAAAACCAGTTTTTGTAAAGCAGTTGGGATATTGGAAGAGAAATAGATGCTGCAATTGTGTGGGCAATACCCAACAAATCATTTGTAATGGGAGTGTCTATTGCCATATCTGTAGCTTGTTGATGTCAGGGTGTTTAGAAATGCAGCTATTGTACAGAGATTTGACACAAAATCCTTGAATTATTGCTTTTGAATGGAACTAATAAGATTGTAATTTGAAGAGTGGTTTTTCGTATCTTGGTGAACTTGGGAGTTCTTATTTCAAGTGTTTTGGAATATATTATATCAGTACCTTTCATATTGACTGGGTGAAGTTAGATTATCTCTGAGAGATGTATGGTAATTAGATTAAATGGACTGTGGGTTAAAGTGTGTTGTCCAAAAGCTAAATTTAAATTACCGAGCTGTTGCACATTGAAAGATGTTTTATTGTCGTGATTATCCATTTTTTTGTTTCTCTTTTGTTTATATTATTCAAGTTACTGGGTTCTGTTGCTTTTTCTGCTTGAGAATGATATGAAGTATGTAATCGGTACATGGTCCTAAGATGTTTTTATCTCAGAGCTGATTATTTGGCTCTTTTCGTTGTTGAGCGTGGGTTTGCATTTATGAGTGCAATATGTGGAGAATGCAGCCCATTTCATGTTTTACATGGGAGTATGTTAGGAAGTTAGAAGAGAAGCGTTTGGTGTTGTTCTCTTCATAATAATTAGGATCTGCTGTATCTGCTACGTATTTACAGGACAGCCTTTTTCGTTGATCAGCTTCGACTTATGGTCCATATTGTTAATTGTGTGATTAAATTCATGGACCGTTTCTTTGACACTACTGTTTATACTTCTCGATTTTTGTGCGATTGTAATACCGAGTCTGTCTTATTTTGGTTTGAATTGTGTGTTTTCCTCATTTTCCCCCCATTTGTCTTTTGATTCTAGTTTGTACAACAGAGGATTTAACAAATTAAGTTATGCATGGGTTTCTGTACATGACAGATGCACATACCTGTGATGCTGTATGTTCAAATCTGAGAAAAGTGTGCTTGGAGGTTCTTTATTATGTAATTGCAATCTAAGGTTCTGCTATGATTTTCTTATGAGATGGCCTGGTGGGGTTTCCTATTAGTTTTCTTCCGTTTTGATGTGTTTTGCTGGTAGTTTGTACAACAAAGAATTTAGCAAATTAAGTTATGCTTGGGTTTCTGTACATGGCGATGTGTTTAGTGGTGGTGCTGTATGTTCAAGTCTGGAGAAAATGTGTTTGGACGTTCTTTTATTACATATAATTAGGATCTGAGGTTCTGCTAGAATTTTCTTATGAGATGGCATTTGGCCTAGATATTTCTTTCAGACCAGTCCAGATTATTTTTTGAGTGGTTAACTAGGGCCATCCGATGGAGGATGCTAATGCTTGTTAGTTTGCGTGCTTCACTACTACGAAAGTTATTTATGTATGCTTCTTGTTTGTACGGCTGAGGATTTATATATGCTAATGCTTGTTAGTGGCATAGACTTCTTTGTCATGGGTTTCTTTCTTGTATTTTATGTTTGTGGGGAGGAGGTTCTCTTTTGAGATCTGAGGGCAAATACTCCTTTTTCTTTTTAGTTTTTGGAGGGGGGAGATTTTATTTGAGACCCGAGAGTTTTTAGTTGCATTTGGGTTGAGTTTTCTCTATCATGTAATGGCTGAACTAATCTCTCAGAGCACTTTTATCTGAGTAGTGCAACTGTTGACAGAGTTTTCACTGTAAATTGAGTCTCGATGAGAACCCTGATACCATCAATTAATATCCTGTAAGCTTAAAGCTTTTGATATTCGTGTTGGATTTCATGGATTTTGTTTTTTGTTGTGAAATGTGGGGCTTATATATGTGTCATTGCGTGCAAATAGTTTTCAGATTTGCAGATTTTCTGTTTGTGGAGGCTAACATTTTGGCTGATGTTACATTGTTCAAGTGAGACTAGGTTGTTAATTTGCACATTGAGCGCTGTAGTCTCATTGTCAGAATTCTTGGCATTGTGGATATATGTTGGGTCTATTAGGAGTTTTATTGGTGCATACTGCATAGGTGCCTATGTTCTACTTGATGGCATAGCACTGCACTCATATTATGCATGGTGGTAGACAATTCTTTCTGTGGCTGTGATAATGATAAGTTTTTGTCTTTTTAGTTCTGTAATAGATACCTTGTGTGTGTATGTATTGTCTATTGAATAGATATTTTAGACTTGATAAGGTAATGGCATTGAAGGGGCATTATTGGCTTGACCAAGAGGTAAGCCAGTGCTACAATTAGGATGTGGTTTTTTTTCAAGTTTCAGATTCCAAATTCCAAAAGCTGACCTGGCTAATTTTTAAGTAGTTTCTTGATGGGGAAATCGTCTAAAGATGTTTGCATCTGACATCCTTTTTAAAACGCTGGTGCTTGTGAAATGATTGTACTGTTGGGAATGAGGTTTTTATGTGCTTGATTATGCTGTACTGCATAATATAGTTACATACTGCCCATATGCTCCATGATTTTTTTATTCTAAATGGTTGGTAAACGGGACCCTTGTCCCTTGTCGTCATCAGGTTCCCGTTCCCGAACGGTTATCCATTTTTTTGGGTGAAACTTGTCATATTGGAGGTGCCTTATTTGATTCATTGTCTCTCTTACGATGATAGCCTTTTATACTGTTTTTTGGTAAATGGATATGGGCTGCCCTTTCTTGTACTCTTTACTCTTTGCCCATTGACAGAAAGAAATGGATGTGAGCACTCACGCTTATGGGTTGAGTTCAGCAATAAAATCTTGTCGGGTTGTTGAATTGTTTTTAGATGTTAGCACGGTGGAGCTACAGAACGTGATTTGGTTTGAGTGGAAGTTGTTATGGGTAAAACTATTAGTAAATGGCAGTCTTCTCCCTGTGTATGCTTCTGTTATTATGGCTTGTGTGAATGCTGGGATTTGATATTCTTACACCCTGGTGTATCCGAAGCCCTATGTGTTGCTGATATACATGTATCGTTTTGATGGAGATGAACGTATGTGATGTTACAGAGTTACAACCAGAGTATGGTAGTTAACTTTTTAGATCCAAGGTACTTTTGATTTTGATCAAGTTCCTGAGTCTTGGTAAATCTATGCCACTATGGAGACTGGAACCTTGTTTAATGTGTTTCTTATTTATGCAACTAATTCCCCCTAGATTTCTTGTTGCATATCTGTGGGCGAATCAACAATTTCACTAAGACGACTATATGAGATTGAAGTTATTTCTTTGATCGATGCCTTTCGTTTCAAGACTTGAGTCAAAACCTTGGAACCCTTGTACGTTGGAAATCATTTACACCTTTAGATTTTACAAAGATGCTTAATGAGGCTTAACGCTGTGTGGCTGCAGTAATAGCATCTCAGAAACATGGATAGTCCTCTGGGCTTATTGCCAGGAACCCTTGCATTGCTTCTTTGCTTCACTGCCCTGCCATTGATAGAAAGGAACCAAAGAAGAGTATTGGACACAATATATACCTGATAAGCATCTACTTAAGGTGTCCATGTTGCCCAGTTTTATGCTCTAATAATTATCTGAGCTACATCTGGACTCCACATCCCAACTTATGTGAGCTACCAGTTACTTATCAAAAAAAAAAGAAAAGAGTATTGGACATAATATATATGCAATTGGGATGTGGTTTAATCCATTTTCGTGACAATGATAATATTTGGCATGGGTGGCCAATCTCTGTGGTTGCACATAAATCCTTACAACAAGTATTCTAGTAGACTCCTACCGCTCTTCTGGTTTTCTAGATGTGTGCTCAAGATTGACAATATTGGACCTGTACCATGGAGTTTGGATTTATTTTTAGTTTTGAGTGTGTTGAGTTCTTAATATTTGACTTCCAGCTTGTGGGTTTTTATGATTATGTATTTTTGGGTAGTATCTGAATTATAATAGTTTGTTTTCTTAGGTTTTTTTTTTTTTTTTTGCGAACAACTAGTTGAATTTAAATTTAATATATAGCCACCTTGTGATGGAAAGCCATGTTGTGTGTGGCAAAGATTAAGCTCAATTATTTATCCATTTGGTCTATTCTGTAGTCATCAAACCGCGTATTTATGGTTTCTTCTGGCGACATTGTTTCCTCTACCAGAGGCTTATGCTTTAAACTTAAGGAATTGATATTATTGCTCTTTTCAGAGTGGATATTTATGCTCAAATTTGTTGTATGTATTGTAATGGAACTAGGGTAAAAACTCTCTGCTTATGCAGGCTGTTGTTTTATAAAATATGCCACCTCAGAAGAAGCTGATAGGGCCATAAGAGCATTGCACAATCAACATACTCTTCCCGGGGTGAGTTTCAAGCTGGACTTGTTTTCAATCTTGTAGGCAAACTAATTATATGCTAGATTCATGCACTCATGTTCTCCAGGGAGTGGGTCCTATACAAGTCAGATATGCTGATGGAGAACGAGAACGCCTTGGTAATTATCCATAAATTTGAGAATATATTAGTTTAGAAATTTTGTCATGATATTACATGTTTGCAATTCATGTGATATTATTACAAGCTACATAAAATAATACCGGATGTTTATATGATGTCTTGCAAAAACCCAGAGTTTGTTACTTTACGTTTTTTTCTCTAAAGAAAAACACTTCCCATTTTGGGAAAAAGTTGTTGGACAGGATCTATTGCGATGCCAGCATGTGGGACATAACTTCCTTTGACTAGTCCTGTGTGTAAATATATTCAGAGACATTGTACTTCTCATTATTATTGGTTTTGCTTGTAGACGGAAGATTCTTTGAGTGTAGAAAGGGTAGAACAGAAAAGTGAAAAGTGAATATTCTAGGAGTAGGTAATGATGGAAATAAAAAGCACATCTGGGGCATGGGTCAGTGACAAAGTATCAGTACACCAGTTGTTAAGGAGATTTTAGTTTTTAGAAGTCCTATTGTTGTTGTTGTTGTTATTACCATTATATTTTCTCTTGAGAAATGATATTTACAATTGTGGAGTGCGCAAGTGCTGTGCAATCGCTTTGGAAAAAGTGAGTAAATACAGACTTATAAAAAAAAAACTAATTTTTTAATAATGAACCCCATTTTTTAAAAAATGATTGCGTGGCGCTTGAGCATTCCATGACTGTATGTAGCTTACTCTTTTTCCTTTGCAAGTTGGGTGGATCTCTTGTATGTGCATCACGGTTTCACTGTCTTTAGTTATTTGTAAGATCTTATCTTACCTATAAAATGTCAATATTGATATTATTATTATTATTATTATTATGTTGTTGTTGTTGTTGTTGTTGTTGTTTTGTCACCTATTTTCTTAGAATGTGTTGTCTTTATGGTAGAATGGGCCAAATATGGAAGAAGCTTAGAGATGTCTACCAATAGCATTTTAACAGTCATAGAAACAAGGTTTTCAACATGGATAGAACATCCACATGCTCAGACCATTCTCATACATGTTCTTATTTATTTATTATCAGGAAAGAAGAAAGTAATGTTAGTATGCATCATATTTATTTCTTAGAGCTCCAACCACTAACCTAATTATGTTACATTAATCAAGGACTCCGACATTACCCAACTAAATCCCATCATCTGGCATTTCTGTCGAGTTGTTTGCATCTTTTGATTGAGGGTGTTTTCTTAGTCAGGCAATATCATTATTATTTTTCTGACTTCTCTTGGCATGTTAATTGTAAACCTTGTTATGGAAACATTTTTGTTGAACTACCTGGTAAAATTTACCTCAAAGGGTCATTTCGGCTCGTACTGACATGAGATATAAGGAACTTGGTGGAGCCACCTAGTAACCAGTACCTCAAATGGTCAATTGTATCTCTGTTTGCGATTTGGGCTGGTACTGAAATGAGATGTTAGATACCATTAATACCTCACAAACATTAAATATTGAAGTGCAAGTTTTTCTTACCAAACATAATCCCTCCTGTTCACAGTCCTTTCCCTCCAATTTTTACCATAAGAATGACGTATAAACTAGATATAAGGGTAAAACTTTGTCCTTAACTTCTTTAATTTAAGCAAGATTTTTTCTGAAAATCATCAAGATCTTTCATTGCTGAAGTTGTTACTTTTAATTGTAGGCGCTGTTGAGTACAAATTGTTTGTCGGCTCGCTGAACAAACATGCTACGGAAAAGGAAGTTGAGGAAGTATGTTGATAAAATGGTTGAGCTGTCCTTTTCTAATATCAGTACTTCCTGTGCATAATTTCTTTCTCAGTACAAAATTATAAAACAAACAAAAAAAAGAATTCTTTCTCTGTTTGACACAATTCACATTCACACACACACACACAAGAAAAAAAAAACTCTCTTTTGCCTCCCAAGTCTTTTGAGCACCATGTGTGCTTGTTTTATCCTCTTTTAAGTTATTGTTGTGCAAGTTAATGATTGATGTTTACCTTGTCAGGTGTTTTCCAAGTATGGCAGAGTAGAAGACGTGTACCTCATGCGTGACAATATGAAGCAGAGTCGTGGTATGTCCTCTCTTAGTTGATCTTGTAGCAAAAAGAAAAAAGAAAAAAGTATGATCAGAACTGTAGGATTTTCTGAAGGCTGTCGGGCTTGCTTCTTTTGGCAATATTATAATTTTCCTTATTATTAACTCAGATTTAAATATGATTCATAGATAATTTTAAATGCTTGTTAAAAGCATGTGCCAAATATTTTAGTTTTGATAGATTGTAGGAATTAGATTAAAAATCTGCAGGCATGATTGATAAGTATGGTTGGTACCATTATAATCTATTTCATGTACTTTTGAAGAACTGATTGTAGTCACTTGTGCTTGTCATGTATTTGTGAGTGATGTTTTTGTATTCATTTTTTCTGATCAACTGTTTTTTTACTTTGAAGGATGTGGTTTTGTTAAATACTCTCACAGAGACATGGCAGTGGCAGCAATAAATGCTCTGAATGGAATCTATACAATGAGAGTTAGTGTTTTTTTTTTCCTTTTCTTGCAATATTTTTTTAAGGATTATATTGTTAAAGGGTGTTTATATACTATCTGTTGTCTGTTCTTTAGGGTTGTGATCAACCATTGACGGTCCGATTTGCTGATCCTAAGAGACCCAGGCCTGATTCAAGGTTTTGACGGCCTAAAACATTTGTCTTCAGTCTTCCTTGTGCAATTATGATTTTTTTCATTTCCGCGCGGGGGGGTGGGGGGTTGCATTGGTGGCACCTGTCAGTGTTAAAGTTCAGCATCTGCTTAGATTAACTCTTGAGTAATCCTCTTGTTGCAGTTTTTGACTTTTTTCTCTCTTTTTCAGAGGCGTTCCTTCATTTGGAGGTCCAGGTGTAGGTCCTCGTTTTCAGCCACCAGGGGCTAGGTATTTTAACCCCCCCACCCTTCTCCACAGTCGATGGAAATTATTTCCTCGTTGCTTCCTCTTTACCCTGATCATTCTATATATCTCTGCACATTTCAATTTCATTCTAGATTTAAGGGGACGAGCTTTCATGATTTCCTTGTATCTTATTGTATTTCTATTAGGAGTTTCTCTTGTGTATATCATGTACTTGTGTTATGCATTATATGTTCTTCAATCAAATTTCGATTACTCAGAATTTTTTTATTTATTTTCATACCCTTTGCAGAGAAGGAAAGAATTTTGGTGACCCAATGGGTGATAGAATTCCACTCAATGCTTGGCATCCAATCAGTCCACCTAATTTAAGGCCACCCTCTAATGCAGATATTCGTGGCTTTGGGGGTCAGTTGTTTCCTAGATCTAGTGACATGGCAGTGCCTTTGAATCCGGTACGAACTAATTTGAATATTCTGCTATGTATTAATCTGTACGCTTTTTAACTAAACTTATTTTATAATGGTAACATGCTTGATTCAAAATATATATTGGAGGTCAATGTTCAAATGATGACTGCTGATTCAGATTGGTTCTTTTCTAGTATTGCTTTTCTTCTGACTGCAAGTGGTACTGGGATAGATGATCATCTGGTTTTTGGTGACTAATCAAGTTTTGTTGGTTTCCAAAGAAAGTAACTACAAAATGTTGTCCCACCTGCTTGGCTGCTCTGTTATCTCTTCCATTACCTGTTGCTCTGAAATATGAATTTAGTAGTATATATGCTCAGAGGCCACTTTTCTGAGTTATGGTCTGTATGTTTTGCTGACTGACTGTAGTTGAAGTCAGATATCAGTTTTTGCCTCACTGCATTTAGGCATGAGCTATACTCCCAAAAAGTTGGGATCAGAGTAGAAGTTGTGTGCTTGGCTGGTATGTTACTACATTTTAGTTTTCATTTTGTTCTCCCAAGTGGCTTTGAATGAGTTCAATGTCCAAATTTGAGAAATCATACTTACCTATGCTGCAAGTGTTATCTGAAAACTGGTGTTATGCGTATTTAGTTTTGATGTCTCTTTCAATGGTTAATCTGAGGCTTATCTGTTGTTCTTAATCCCATGATAGATTTCCCTGGTTTGATAGATTATTGATTGTATTTCCATGTTGTGTTTTGCAAGATTCTCATGGTGTTTAATTGTTTTGTACTATTTTATGGTTCAAACTTATTTTCCTTACAAATCTAGGAAAAATTCCAGGCTGGTCCTTTGAGTGGCATTGATGGCGTTGCTGATGGTTCCCATTTGGGACAGGCAGTTACATCGCAACAGGTAAATGGAGATTGATTATTATTTTCTTCAATTTGTACCTAGTACTTCCAAAAGAAGTTAGTAATTTGGTTCCAACTTCTTTTCAGAGTGTTA
This sequence comes from Platycarya longipes, assembly GCA_036559045.1. NCBI lineage: Eukaryota > Viridiplantae > Streptophyta > Magnoliopsida > Fagales > Juglandaceae > Platycarya > Platycarya longipes. The sequence goes on along the minus strand of CM071790.1, from coordinate 25,508,331 downwards.
ACCAGTCAACGCCACAACTTCAACTTGTCAGCCAGCAAGTATCACCTTTCCAGAAGCCTGTTCAATCACCTCAGCACTTGCCACCTTCCATTCATTCTCACCCGCAAACTCCAGCATCCTACGCACAAATGCAGATGCCCCGTGCATCACTACAGCAGCTTGGTCACCCACAGCTTCCTCATTCTGCTGGTCAAACACCCTTTAGTCAAGCCTTACCATCACAACCTCAGGTTCACCAGACTGCCTCATCTGCTGCAATTTTACCAACCCCTCTGGATATCAACCTAAAACCCCATTCTGTATCCATCGTTCCCAACCAACTGCGACCTCCTGCTTCTGTGTCACAGCAACTACTTCCACCTCTTCAGCAGCCGCCTTCTCAATTAGCTCAGATGCTGTCACAACAGACACAAACTCTGCAGGCAAGCTTTCAGTCATCTCAGCAAGCATTCTCCCAACTGCAACAACAGTTGCAGCTGATGCAGCCGCCGTCAAATCAAGCTTTAACATCACTGCAGAGTTCTCAGGCAATTAAACAGCAGGTATTCAAGATTCGAGGGTGTGTTGACAACTATAACATATGCTGCCATGATGTTAAGAGTTGGAGCTACCATTTGATGATCTCACCTAGATACTTCTTAAACGATAACCTGATTGCCCTAAATAATTTGTTATGTATATGAAAACTTGGGATGTGAAAGATGGTATTTATTCATATTTCCAGTGATGGGATGTGTTCTGAGAATGTGACCACATTAGTGGATCTGGGTCCTTGACTTGTTTGTCAACTCGTAAACATCCGATTATCCATTTCTTTGTCATTTTTGGCAGTTTTGAGCTGTTTTTGTTTGCAGAAATTTATTTTTGCAATGTTCCTTTGGTTTATTTTTTATGTCAAACTTTTAAAGATTATATAATGAGAATGTCAATTGTTGCTGCAGACTCAATGGTCTGGGATTGTACCACAGATAGTTGCCAGTACCCTTGCTACTACTGCACCAGCTACTGATGTGCCTTCATCCAAATCTGCTGCTCCTGCTGTACCTTTACTTACCCAGGCTGTGGCTCCTGTAAAATGTAACTGGACAGAGCACACATCTCCTGATGGATACAAGTACTATCATAATGGTGTAACTGGTGAAAGCCGGGTGAGGATTTTATCAGACTTGCCTTATTGTTGGGATTTGTCTACAATTTATGTAAGGTTTGCTTAATTGGACCTGTAGTGGGAGAAACCTGAAGAGTTGGCATTATTAGAACAGAAGCATCATCAAAAACCACAAGGTCAGCAGCCTCAAGCCCAGTCTTTCCCTCATGTTCCATCTGCCCAGCAAGTTCGACAAACGCAGCAGTTGCAGATGCAGGCTCAGCTTCAAACACAGCTCCACCAGCACCAGCAGCAGCAGTTACAGCAGCCTACTTTGTCATCATTGGTCAGTGTCTCTAGCCTAGCTACTTCTATGTCATTAGTTACGTTTTTGCTAATTGAATAATATGGAATTCCAGTACCAGGCTTCTGGAGTTACAGGTCCCCAAAATATTCAGGTAAATTTCATGGTTGCCGAAACTCCCTGTCAAATGCCTCACGTGGTCCTGGACTTTGCATAAAGCTTATATCATACTGAAAGTGATTGTTTTGGCATCTTGCACGAATTTTAGTTTATACTTTCAATCATTTTTTTTAGGACATAGGTCAGCAATGTATGTATATAAAGTTCTTCATTTGATAGACTAATTATCATTCAAGTAGCTTTGCGTATTAGATTATGCATGGTTGGTCATGTACTTTGCAATCTTTTGGCTTTACAGGATCCTAATTATACACAATTACAGGTTGTAGCTGGTTCAGTGAGTGACCCTACACGCTTCCAACAGGTATCAAGTTGATGTCTTGATGTGCTCAGATTTTTCTCCACGGTCTTATTCTAATTGTATGCATCTGCTGTAGGGACTTCAGGCTTCTCAGGAGTGGATGTGGAAGAATAAGCCAGCAGGTTCTATTTATTTCCGTTAATTACTGATATTATTACTTTGCTCATCAAAATAAAGAAGTTTAACACCTAGGGGTTGGCTCAAGTGGTAAAGGATTTGGTCTTGGTAGCATGCTCCATCCAAGGTCAAAGGTTTGAATCCTCGTGGGTGAAAATAATCTCTAGGGGTCATTGGACTGGAGGATTTTTCCCTCGAATTACCCTACGTGCACTTGCGGGAAAGCGGAACCATGCCTTCACTTTTTCAGTCTTCTTTCTTTTCTAAATAGAGGAGAAGTACTCCTTCACTGGATTAGTACATTTCCCACCCAAATGTGATTATAGTTGCAAATGGCTTTATTGAACCAAAAAAGTATGGTAGGTTTTTATTTTTGGGTTTGGGGGATGGTTTTTTTGTTTTGTTTTGTTTTTTTGATTGGCATTCAGTGTCCAAGAGCAAAGTCCTGATTAATCTTGGGGGCAGGCCCTTTGTAATGAGTTTTCCGCAAGTACACCTTGGGTAATTCAAAGGAAAGTTTCCCAAGTCCAATGCCCTTTAGAAATTATTGGCATCCAACAGGGATTCGAACTTTGGACTTGGAGGGAGCATACTTGGCACCAATATCAAGGCCTTTACCACTTGAGCCAACCCCTAGGGGGGAGGGAGGAGAGTTGGGAAAATGATAGGTGAGATGTTCTTTAGGATGATCTATGGTTAGTTTTATTTTTTTAGGCAAATTTTACCCTCTATATTCTTTACTTCTGAACAGACGACGTTATCTCATATCACTCTACGTTCTTTATGCTTTTATTGCTTTTCATGCTGTCAACTGACATACTCGGAAATTCTTATTAATAAAATTTCTCTTATCAAAAAAAAAAAAAAAAAAAAACTGACATACTCGGAAATTTTCATCTTCAGGAACTTGAAGTGGCTGAGCAGAAAGTAGAAGTAAAGATGGGCACGTGGGTATGTGGACTATACTGAGCTAAAGAATCTATGTGAAACTCGCTCAAAGGTTAAGGCATGCTACTTTTTCCAAGCTAAAATGCTAAATGGATTGTTTAATGCTATTTGAGCCTTCAGTTTTCTATCCTTTGTTGTGAGGTTTTACTGTCTCACAGGACACAGCTCAGTGAATTAGAAGCCTGTGTGCCATTAGTCAATGGGAGCAATGACTTGCCTTGACTGAGTATTATAATGTTTTTTTTTTGTAACATATAATTCATTGCCATTATCAGCTTTCGATTTTGCATCCTCTTGCTTATAATGTTCACAATATCTGTGAACCCAACCCTAGAGTTTATTGCGGCAAGTAATGTGCATTAGGTTTGATTTAGGAAATGGAACATTAGTAATGGTCTAATTCATTAGTATTTATTAAACGTTCAGCTTATACACCCTAAGCTTCTCGAATCTGGGTGAACACCCATTGGTACTCCGCATAAGTTTGGACTATTTCATGCATGTGCTAGTGGCCGCTAACAAGAGCCTGGTTGGATGAAAAAAGCTGACTCTCCTGTTGTACTGATTATCGAATGCTGCCGGGGCCACCAAGTTGTGCTAATGTGGTGCTGTTGTCTAATCCTGAGCCGGGTTGTTGCAGTCAGGCAGGGAAATCAAGATTATTATTTGCAATATTTTGGTTGGTTCCTTGTAGTCGAGAGCTCAATCTTTGGGCAACGGGCTTTGCCAATTGTGTGTAGCTTATTGTTGTGGTTATACATCATCTAGTTCAAAGCGAAGTGATCATGTCAATGAGCGCAAAGGTCCACTCTGGGACTTGGGCCACGATGTTGAACTAAAGCTGTCTCTCCTAGTCCTCATTGGACCTCCCAAGCTGGCAAGCCAGACTGCAAGTAAGTTCTCATGCTAGCGTATCCCCATCAAGGAATTTAGGACAAAAATTATAATCCATTCGGCACGAAATCCTCTAACTTTGAGCACAGGCCAGAACCACGTTGTCTCTGGAAACAGTCGTGAGAATATCATCGCAAGATGTAATAGTTTGAGGACAAATGGATTCGAGCCAAATCGAGCCAACCCTGTGAAGTTCCACAAATTCTGTCGGCCATGTCTTTATAGCCATACAGCACTCACCAGTCAAGGACGATTGTAAATTAGCCAACCGACCCTTTTTACTCGTTCAGACTTCAATGGCATCTATTATTCAAACCCTTTCAGGGAATTCAAGTTTGTATCTGCAGTTATCTTTCCAACAAAGTTCTCTGTCATCGAACGCTAGGGGTGGCAAATAGTATTTCGAATCATATTTGTGTCGTGTCAAGTCATGAAAATTAGACTATATAGGTTAATCCAAATCTGATCTGATAACTGGTGTTGTGTTGTTCCACCCATTTGATACGTTTAATAATTAATTAGAAATATGTTAACACGACTTGACTTATTTAAATCTGTTTGTTTCATATAAATGGTAGAATTAAAACACATAAGTCATTTAACTTGATTAACAAAATTTTATATAGAAATCATTATCTATATTTATTTTTAACCACAATATCTTAAAAAATATATATTACTATTTTTAATTTTTAATATATAATATAACTAACATTATAAGTTATACAATAATAAATATGAACAGAGGTCTAAAATCACAATTCCAACAATAAAATTATAAGCATATTGAGAAGTACTAATGTTACAATTTAACAAAAATAAAAATTTAATTTTAAAATAAATTCTAAATGGTTCAAAACGGGTTGATTTCATGTTAAGCAAGTTGAACTGTTATTGACTGGTTTATAAATCGTATCTTAATCGGTTAACTTGTTTTGACCCAAACCAATTAATATCAAACTCAAGCCTGCTAATTTTGTGTCGTGTTCTGTTGGATTCAAGGGTTATGTTATATACTGCTATCCTTATCTAACACGGTGTGACGTCATAACCTTGCAAAACTCTTAACGTGCATTATGTTTCACAACCATTGCATTATTCAAGGAAGTTAAACCAAAACATCAACGAGTGGCATAGATTTATAACCCAGGTGAATCCGATCTTGAACCCAGACTGGATTGGAGGCATGGGTTTCTGGCCGGATTGACCTGGATTCTCAGTCTAGAACCTGCTTGAACCCCCCTTGTATAGAATATAACTTGCATTGAAACAACGCAGTGATGTCGATGTGTTGTCACCATTCATGGATCCTGAGAGACTTCATTTTCTATCCAGGCCAAGGTAATGGCCTTGGCCTTTGAGCAAATGTGGCGGTATATGCCAAACCCGAAAACACACCACCATATGCTTCATTCAAACTTCCAAAGTGGTGTTTTGTGTGCACACAAATGTAATTCCGAGCTTGTCTCAATTAATCTCAAATTCATCATTATACTTTTTCAAATTTTTATACAAAACATAAATTTCAATACAGTTTTTTTAAATTCTAATACACAATTTTCAAATTCTAATACATATTTTTCAAATCTCCATTCAATCTTTTCAAATTTTAAAATAATAATAATATTAAAAGATAAATTCAACTCATCTCATGTCCAAATCTAAACCGATAACACTACAACAGAATTGAGTATTTGCAACGAACATTTTTTTTACTTACTAATAATATGTTTTTTTAATTTTTGTAACAAGTTAGTTTATTTGTTTGCAAATTGTTGCAATTGCAACGGAACATTTTCCTTGCAAAAGTATTGTGGCAGTTAGTACATGAACTTACTTTCCAACGATCATAATTACATTACTGACAACGTTTGTTGCAAAAAGTAGATCAATTACCAATGACTTCATTTCGCTGTAAAAAATATCTACTCAATTAGCAACAACTCGGTTTCGTTGTAAAAAATAATTCTTCAAATGCCAACAAATTCTTTTCGTTGCAAAAAGGCCAACCTCAATTTTACAACGATTTATTTTTTCATTACAAATAACTTGAAAAAAAAAAAAACAAAGATACATTTGAAACTGAGAGTTTTGTGAACGTTAGTAAAGTTGTTGCAAGTAATGTATTAATATATATTTGCAAACGAATAGTGAAATTTGTTGCAAAGGTGATTTGGTCATCCCCAACGAGATTTACTTTTCATTGCAAATAAAAAAGTAGAAGTATTTTTGCAATTAATTTAAAAACTTGGTTGCAAAAGTGAAGGTGACATGTATATTTGCAATTAATATTTGAATTCGTTGCAAAGGTGATCGTATCACCAACGACATTTATGACAAATCATTTTCTCGTTCCCAATCTCATAGATAATAATTATTTCAAAGACCAAATTTTGCTCTAGTGAAGTCCATGAATCATAAGGCTATATATATAAATAAATACCATCAAGGTAAGCCAATGTCAATTTTTGACTGAGTAGATTTACATTATCAAGTACGTCTGGAACTGATTTACACAAGTTGATTTCAATGAGAATGAAATTTATTTTCCTCATGTTGAGCCTTCAGTTTTATGCAACACTTAAATTTTTGCCCCGTTATGATGTATGACCTGCATGCTTTTGTTTGTTCATTTTGTGATTACATTCGTGAATTAATAGCCATATTTTTTGGCTCCATCGTAGCCAACATGTCTAGAAGTATGTTGAAGGGAGACGTTGGGGTGCGGTCAGACTGCACCCTAGTATTTTGCAGCCCACCTCCCTAAACTTCTATAATTATTATAAAAACACAATAAAAATATTAAAAATTACAATAAAAAACACAATAAAAAAAATAAAATTTAGAAAACATAATAAAATAATAAAATGAAAAAAATATAATAAAAAATACAATAAAAAATAAAATGAAGATGATTTAACAAGAGTTTTCGGCCTCACCCAGCCCCCGCCGCCGCTAGTGGCGGTGGGTAGGCACACCGGAGGTCGCCGGAGGTCGCCGTCGCAGGGGTGGGGTCGCCGGAGCCCACCGGTCCCGATGGGGTGGGCAACACCGCCCACTGCCACCATGTCAGAACCCCTAGGAGGATTGCCCAGGATCATGCCATGACTCAGCCACCTGAGGGCCAGGACAGTCCCTTGGCTAGCCTGCATGCCTGCCTTGGCTTAGGCCTTGACACGCAGCGGGCGCCTAGCGAGGCTACTGGCCGTGCGCATGCAGTGCGCACAGCCATGTGCGCACCCTTGCACGCCCCACTGCGCATCATCACCCGCGCGCCCTTGCGCGCCCCACCAGACCTTAGCGAGGCTAGTGGCGTGTCTTCACAGGCACGCCATCCAGCGCGCGGCACCAGCCCGCGCCCTGCGGAGCAGGCTAGTGGCATGCACACCATGCATGCCATCCAGCGCATGGCTCCAGCCCAAGCCTTGCGGAGCAGGCGAGTGGCATGCACACCATGCATGCCATCCAGCGCGCGGCACCAGCCCGCGCCATGCAGCTGGTGCCCAGACCGCCAGCTTGGGCCATGCATGCACACCACCTCGGCACCCAGCCAGGGCCATGCAGTACCACCGCCCGAACACCCTGACTGGGCCACCCCCGAGCGACGTGGCTTGACCCTGTGCCTACCACCAGGACCATGCATGGCACCCTGCCATGACCACCATCAGTTGGCCCTGCACAGAGCCATGCCCGCGCACCACCGCACCATGCAGACATGCCCACCTGTGGACCTTGCAGCACCATAGCCCACCATGGGCACATGCAACCCACAGCCACACCACCACATGGGCGCCTATCATCTTTTATTTATTTTATTTTATTATTTAAATTGCATTAGGACGTGTTAGTCATTTGCTTATTTTGATTAGGGACCCATTGGGGGTTTCCAACTTGTTTGCTCTATAAATAGGACCCTTAGGCTTTCATTTTAGATATCTTTGATCATTGAACATTTGAGAACCCTAGAACATTGCTCCAAGAGGAGTTAGGCCGGCCACTCCATAGTGGTTAGGATTTTCATTCGGTGCATTCATGCACTTGGGCTTCTTGGGGTGCAATTCGTGAATCCCCTTGAAGAGGATTTCTCCTTGCAATTCGTGAATAGGAGTAATCCACATCTATCTTGTTTTTCATTTGATTTATAAAAGTATTTTGAGGTTTATTCATTTGGTGTTTCGGTTTTGAAGTGTTCTTGTTGTTCTTGAAGTTTGTTCTTGGTGTTCTTGTGATTGTGAGTTTGTGTTGTTGAGTTTGTGTGTTTGTGTTCTTGTGAGGCCAAATCCACACCACTTGTGGATTTGAGAAAGAGTGTGTGAGTGTTCAAGAGAATTTCTTAATCCACAACATTTGTGAATTTCGAAATCCCCTAGAGAGTGAGTGAGAAAGTGTGTTGAAAACAAAAGAAAAGAGAAAGAGAAGTGTTGGTGAGTTGTGTTGGCCGAATCCTTTGAAGTTTGGGAGTGAGTGGCGTGTTCTTCCTTCCATTGAGTGTTCATCCATTTTCTTGGGTGTTCATAATCTTTTCTTGAAGTTCCATTAGCCCCAAACACGAAATCATTCAGCCCCCAACAGCCCACACAAGCCAAGGCAACAAACACCAAGTCTAGCTAGGTGTGTTGCCCAATTTCGCCCCTCCAGCTTTCCCACCAACCAGCCATCAAACCCTAACCCTAATTGCCTTATTTCCATCATATTGTCAGACCTAAATCATCCTAAAACACCCCTGGTCGAGCTCTGGTCGTGCCCCACAAAGCAGCCCCAAGACTTTCCTTCCAAACCACCACACTTGCCAAAACAGTTTTTCCACTTTCCAAATTTGCACCATTTCGGGTTAGGCAACTTACCTACCACGAAATTATAATATTCTCCTCACCAAATCAGACCTTAACCTTCCATAAACATACCTGGACGTGGTCTGAAAGTTTCCCCCAAGTCAGCCACCTCAAACCCCTCCAAACTTACCAAACCGATCACCCCCACTTTCCAAATTAAACCCATTCAGCTAAGGCAACTTGCCTAGCTCGAAAATCCTCTCCTCCACCTCATCAAATCTGATTATCCTTTCCCCATTTGATTATTCAATACTTCCCTAATTGAATTAATCAAATCCCCAATTCCCCAAGTCAACCAAATCAAATCCCCTCCACTCACCAAAACCGGCCATACAATATCTCCATCAGAATTTTCCAGCTTTGACCTCCAAAGATCTTCCATTAATTCCCAAACCTTAAATCACTTTCCTAAACCCTTACATGGCCGAAATACACACTTAACCTAGTCCCATAATCAGCCATCCAATCCCCCAAAACAAATCATTTTCGTGCATCACCCTAAGCTCCATTGCCGTGGCACTCAAATCACCCTAGCCAAGCCAATTCATCACCTAAACACTCTACCATTGCTCCATATACCTTAACCCCACTTCAACCCTACCATCATCCACTTGATTAACACCAAGCTAGGAGTCCTTCTCGGTCATTGAGGAGCAACCCGAAGCAAGGAGGAACCTTGGGTGTATGGTGTCTTGACCGAGGACCCCATCACACCAACGGTAGTGGGGGCTGCAAAACACATGGGGTTAAGTTGGACCGAATCCCAGCTTTTCTCTTTGTTGAATTATTTCCTAAATCCTCATCACATGCTTCCAATAACATTTCATTGCAGAGGGTTGCTTAAGAATTTAGACATTGTAGAAGAGTGGTCAACCATTCATGCCTTCCAAGTGTTTGTTAGCCTTGATAATATTTTCATATATGTGACTTCCAAGAACCATGCATATACCAATTTTGCCTTCCAAGTGTTTGTTAAATTGTGGAATGCAAAACAAGCTGATATTAGAAGACGGCATGTATTTTATTTATGTGTGTATGATTAAATGTCTATTGAGCACATGATTATAAAAAATATTAACTTTGCAAGTGTATAAAGGAGGTAAACTATATCTCATTCATATGGTATGGTAAGGTCCTCAACAAGGAAGAGACTAGGAGATCCTCTTTCACCTTATCCTTTTACTCATCTTTTATTTATGAACGGTATTCTACTTTTCTGTAAAGCATCTATGCAAGAATCTAAAGCCTTTATGTAAGAATGGGATGCATAATAATGAAGCTGCATAATTATGAAGCTGCATAATTATGAAGTGTCTTTGGACAACTCTTGAACAAAGAAAAAACTGCTATCTATATCAGTCAAAATACAAGAAAGAAGCTCAGTATATCTGCTTAACTTTATTGGTGTGCATGTTGTTCAGTGTTATGAGAAATATCTGGGATGCCTGTTATGGTTGGTAGAAAGAAGATGTAAAACCCGCTCTTTTCTCCTTAGTGCTTAGCAAATCCCGAGAATGAATGATGTGACAGTTTATTCCTCTCTTTTTCGATTGGGACGAGCCTCGATGTACGGTCTAGGCCTCAATGCACATGTTAGACCTCGATGACGTGTTTTAAAAAATAACAATCGATTTTAAAATACGTCCAGTGTTTTAATGCTTTCGAATATTTTAAATGTCTTGAAAATATTATATGAGGTATTTTTAGTGTTATTGGATCTAAGCCTGATTTCTAAGAAAATACAATTATAATATTTTGAAAAGTTCCAAAATATTGTAATTTTACAAATCACTTGATTAGCATGATTTTAGTTATTTAAAATATGAGATTTGAATTATGCTTTAAGTTTCTGATTTAACTAGATGACTTTATTCTTTTAAAATAAATAGTGAAACTTCATTATTTAATTGATGATGGAGGAATATTTTTTTATAAACAAAAGTTAAGTTAAAACAACATTCTATCTTGACTCCTCTCAGTGTTTTAAGTTAAATTGGTTTTACAAGTTTTCAAATTAATATTTAAAACCCATCGTTTATCCGTTTGAAACCCCAAGGTGTAGGGCCTATAAATATCCCAAGAGGGAAATCTTAGGCTCCATTACTTTCCCCCTCTCTTTCTCTCTCATCTCCCTCTCTTTTTTATGTGTGATGCGCGAGTTCCCCTTCCCATCTTTGCATTTTCTGTTTCTCCTCCCCTAGCTCTGCCACCGGCAACTAGCTCTCACTGTTGGCCACCCCTGTCTCCTTTTAGGCTAGCGAGCTCACCCATTCGTTGGTGACGACCACGGCAGCCCCTACCATGCGCACGAGCCACCAACCCGAAATGGGTTTTCTCCCATTCCAACCATCATAGCTCCGCCACGAGCGAGCCCCAGGCCACCACCTCACGCTGGATACTCCCCGTACCACCAACAACCCACCTCCACCAAGCTTAGCCTTTGGCGAAGCCCTAACAGCGTCCATTTATCTCAAACCCGAAATGGGTATCATATACCCATGTACATGGTTTCAGCCCCTAGTGCCGCCACGACGCCACGACGAGCCTCACCATCGCCACCAACCACTCCCCTTACCTCAGGTGACCTCCCCCCTAGTTCCCCTTGTCTGTCCATGGCTTCACCTGCTTTGTGCGAGCCCAAACCCAAAAATGGGTTTCTCCACCCATTTGTGTAGATCTACCACCCTTCAGGGGTTGCACCACCTCACTTACATCACCATGAGATCCCCTTTCCTCCGATGAGTCTCCCCTTAACTTCCCATGTCGAACCAAGCACCCTAGCCCAAACTGCCACGTTATGTGGTTGATTGTCATCATATGCGATGTTAATTGTTATGTATGACCCTTCTACCGCCACCAACAAACTCTCCACCATGTTGGCCACCCTCGCATAACGCAGATCTAGTAACCAAAACCCTAGACTTGAATCCCAAGATATTCTCGTTCTGAGGTTACAGCACTGACCTCGATGGAGCAGTTACCGCTTAAGTTAGTGGCTTTCGATGCCACTAGCTGTGCCCGGAAGCGAGTGACATACGAGTTTATCCTGCGATGGTATAACTCCCTCTCCCTTGTATTTATGATGATATTAGCTAATTGACTCGTTGGCTGTGCTGTTAGTATTATGGAATTTGCTGGGTAGTTGTGTGGAGTTGGTTGGCTGTATTGTGATGGTTGTGGCTGTGTACTGAGGTATTGGGAGCTGTGATGTGGTAATGGTGGAGTGTGCTGTGAAGTAGTGTTGTGGATGATGCTATGAAATATGGATGTGCTGTGTGTGCCGTAGTGGTGATACGGCACAGTGTGGCGTGTAGGGAGTACAAGTGGAGTGTACTCCATGGGATAAAGCGATATACTGTGTAACGTGTATCATATAGAATGTGACGTAGTGTGTTGTGGAGAGAGTACACGTGGAGTATACTTTACACAGTGTTGCATGGATGGGATGGAGTACGCGTGGGGTGTGTTCCATGTGAGGTAATCATGATGCATCATAAGGCGTGTCATGAAGATGGATGGTTGCGTGATTAAGGAACTTAGAGTGCGTGAAGTATCAAGAACTGTGAAACCGTGTCCCCAAGTAGTTGTGATATGACCAGAATTCCCAGTGATGGGTGTCACTGTGTAGCCATGTTATGTCTCAGAGTACGTGTGAAAGGACATAATCATACTCATGTCGAGTTAGAAATTGGTGTAGAAGTCGTGGCGTAATGCTATGTGAAGTAGTGGATAATGGTATAGCTCGATAGTAGTCTCGAACTACGTGATGCAATAGAGGTATAGTTGAGACGGACCTTATTGTGTCAAGTATTGAGATGAACTCGTAGAGGGTCGAGAAGTGGGAATAGTCTTGCCAACCGGTATGGAGAAGGTTGCTATCAAGCATGATCAACGTATTGTATGTTGATCTTAGGTGATGATGAGGTAGGGTACATTTGTGTCTGGTGAGACACGTGTATCGGATGGAATTACCATATGTAGTGGATAATCTGTTCTGAGCAAGGGTATGCGATGTTAAGCACTAGAGCTTGCCTAAAATTGTATGGTATGCATGGGTGAGGATGATGATGACAATGAGGTGTAAGCTTAGATGTAGTAAAGCCGGGTGTACCTTATAGTGTTGGGATGCATGTCTTGGTCGATTTGAGTCATGCGTTGTGATGAGATTAATCGGAAGAGTAAGGGATATAGGTCTTAGTGTCTTGACCTTAAGGTGAATCATGGGGTTTACTTTAGTGGGTAAGCACCCAAGGTCAGACATTTAATTTGGAAGAGGCATTGTCTGTAAGCTGATCCCTGAAGGTGAAGCATAGTAAAAGTCATGTGAGAGCCCAGTGATAGATGGAAAATGTTCCAGTATCCATATGTGGGTCCCCGATGGGTTTATCATACTAAGCGAAGACCCAGGACATGGGGATAACAGAAGAGTGTCCTAAGTGAAATGTAAATTCTTTCTAGTTTACTTGCTTTTGTATTAGATAGATATTGATGCTAGTCATGTATATGCATCTAGGTTGATTGCTATTTGACACGCATGTGACTGGACTGTATGGTATGAGAATAGTAAGGAAACCAGGTAAGTACTATGTTCATACACCTTTAAAGCTTACCAAAGAATAATAAAGAAATAAAAATAAAACTAAAAATGCTTCTATATGTACGTAATGACCATTCTTGGTAGCCCTTTTTATCAAACCCCAATATGTAATTGTATGCTTGTGATTGGATGCCTATACATAGTAATTATTGGATGTATTCTCTAAAAAATAAAATGAAAACTTGAAATTTCTATCTCATGATTTTATGGAAGGATGCTACAAATTGATGCTATGCGATGATCCTATGTTTCGACGATATTTAAGTTCACGAGTATGCATATGCATTTTAAACAATATTTTCTATAAATGAACCAACTAAGAAAAGAAAAGAAAGAAAAGAAAAAGAAAGAGAAAATAAGAGAGAAAAGAGAAGGAAGAAAGAAATAAATGAATGAATGAAAGCTATGCTGTATGAACATACGTAACGGCCATAATGAATGAAAGGAAAGAAAGAAAAGAAAAAGGAAAGTAAAAGGGACATGGTAGATTGCAATGTCGAGACATAGTGCTAGTAGCGCACCCAGTACTGTGGACCAAATGGATTCCCAACCCGCGGCCATGGGCGAGAATTAGGGTCCAAAGGAAGACTCGGGGTCCAAAGAAAGATCCGCTAACGCTAGCACACGGAATGTAACAGTGTGCAAAGGCCCAAAGAAAGAGAAAAGAATAAAAAAGAATGTCATGACATGTATGATATGTATGAATGGTTGTTTGCTTGTTTATTAATTGTTTGTAGTTCCTGTTGTTGTGCTTGCTTGTTTGTTAATGGTTTGCTTGTTTGATGATTGCTTGGTTGTAGTGGCTAATGGTTGTGCTTGCTTGGTTGTTAACTGCTTGCCTATATGATGATTGCTTAAAATTGTTAATAATAAGAAAGATCTTCAAATTCTTTAAAAAAATGAAGGCATCATAGGGTAATAGTTATGAAAAGGAATGCACGCATTGTCTTGTATGTATGTACACATGTAACACCTCAATTTTTCGCATCAAATAAAACGTAAATCGAAGCGTCCGGACAAGTAATACAAGTCTACTTATCTTACATAAATGCAAGGAGTGGCATGCATGCATCTAGGCTTACTAATTAAATGCAAATTGCAGCAGAAAGAGGTAAATCTCCAATATATACAAAGAGATCTAACTCTTGCATAAATAGATCACATGACATAATAAAATTATAACCTTCATAACTTCATATTTACAAAAACAGATTGTATCCAAGGCTTACATAAGCCAGTTAGTTTCCTTAACACAAATATCGTATCCCACCGTCGTTTGGCAATCTTACTATTCTACTATTCCACTTGATCACGTACATGAGAGATCACTCTATTCTGAGAGGAGTATTCTGTAAGATCCTCAGGGTACCTTAGAATCTCCTGTGCTGTTCGAGTCTCATTGCAATTTATTAATCCCGCACAACATCTCAGTAAGTACACAGTTAACGAAATAAGGCATAGATAACATCAGAAATTATCATACATAGCAATGATAAAAAACATATAACTTATGAAAATGCTGTATGAGACTTATGCATGCAGATGACCACTTTTCCCATACAATTTAGACCTTACTTGGACCCACCATCTTATACTTCAAACTTATATTTCTTTCATCTTCTTTCTTAATCTTGTAGGTCTTACTTATTTCTTATTCTCGATGGACATTACGTATCGCCGTCCCCATCAAGTTTCCATATATATATATATATATATATATATAACTCGTCAGTTGTCCGGGCATTACATATTGCCGTCCCTGTCTTGACGAGTCTCATGTCAGTCTTCTAAGCATTACATATCGCCGTTTCTGTCGTGACATGGAAAATACTTAACATAGCGGGCGTTACATATTGCCGTCCTTGTTTGTCATTTTAGTCATACGGGCGTTACGTATTCCCATCTTCGTTATGACATGGAACATACTTAGCATAGCGGGCATTACGTAATGCCGTCTCCGCTTGTCATGTCAGTCATATGGGCGTTACGTATCGCCGTCGTCCTCGTAGTGACACAACTTTTACTTTTATGACGGGTGTTACGTATCGCCGTCCTCATCATGACGTGACTAACTTATTCATAGTTCTTATTCTTAATTGTTAATTTCTTATTCTTATAAATATTTCTTATTTTTCTTAAATACATACCATGCCCCTTCTCTTAAAACCTATCATATAATAGAACATGCATGTACTCTTAAACCTTATGCTATGTACCCAGTGCAACACATATCATACAAGTCATGCACTTATATTACACATATAATTCTTCTTTATTGAATCATCAACTTTTATCCAAGGAAAAGTCCTGAATTTAAACTAACAGGGTATCTCGCTCGAGCAAGGTATCGAACAAGTATCAAACGAAGTTTCGGGTTGTCTTTCGCTCGAGCAAGGTATCAAGTGAGAGTCAAGTGAAGTCTCGAGTTGTACATTGCTTGAGCCGGACATTGAGTGATCCTTTAGCAAAGGGTTGTGATTGTTCTTCGCTCGATCCATGTGTCAAGCGAAGGTCGGGCGAGGTCTTAGTTTATAGAGTTTCTCAACCTAAAACATGACATTCTTTCACATAAACCTTATTTTTATCTATTAGAACACAATTCTAGGTTCCTCCAAATTTTCTTAGCATTTTTCCACAACAAAACCAATCCAAAACATACTTAGATTTCATATCATCATATAAGCAAAATTTAAGCTCAACCCAACAACAAACACGATTTAATAATCGTATCACTTATTTTATGCCAAGATTAGGTTAAATTGTATACTTACTAGTTTCTTCTAAACTTGGTTTGATGATTGAACTAAGCCTTTGCAAGATCTCTTATCCAATAAGCCCAAAGCTCATAGTTTGTTTGTTTACGAAGTAGTAGGTTTGAGGAAGGGGTTTTCTTCTTATTTCCTCAAGCTAGCCGTGTGGTTTTTCTCTCAAAGGGAGCTAGAATACTCTCAAGTATCTATTTATAGGAGAGGCGAAACCTTATGCATGAAGAGAATAGACTTTTGGGCTTAAGGCATCTGGATTTGCTTCCTTTGCCGTGTATAAGCTTCTAAACTATTTTAGGTGAAATGATTTAGTCTAAGCTTAGGTTTGTTGAATTGCCTAAATATCTTCTTGATCAATGGCTCAAGTAGACCCAACTCACATGGGGTAAAGACAAAGTAGTATGATGGTGATGAGTGCACAAAAATGCACTTTAAATACTCTATTTAAATGCTAAAAGAAATGAGAAAATAATGGATATAACTCATGTTATTAAAATTAATAGTCATTTATCTTGAGATAGATATAAGTATGATTTAATATATTGATGAGAATATAAAATGCCATATTTTTCTCTCTTAATGTTTAATATTTTATTCTTATTTGATGCCTAAATATACTCATTATTCTTATATTTTGATTTAGGACACAAATAGAGGCAATAGGAGAAAATTAAGATAATTATGGAATTTTAGACAGTTCTGACGTCTTTTTGTAATATGGGTATAACTCTCTCATCCAATCTCCGATTGAGCTGATTCAAGATGATATAGAACCGAAAGACAAATATCTATAACTTTTATGTTTTATGTTTTAAGAGATATCTGCTCGATCCAAGACAAAATCGATCATCAAGTGGACGTACCTGCACTTGACGTTCCTGAATATTCTTCAACCACTTGCATCAAATCCAAATGTCATCATAATATTTTCCAGCAAGCACTCCTACACCAACTTGGAAATTCAATGATCAACTCACATGCAAGATGAAGTGCACTCAAGTTTCTTCAAGACAAATTATTTGACCACAAGATATTAAGTTATACAAGACAACTAATGGATAGAGAAACAAAATTGAAACACTCAACCTACAAGCAAAATCCAGCTCATGCATAGTGAGAAAACAAATGATTAAAATGACAACTCACAAATCACTTGGATTCAAGAATGGCACATGGCAAAACAAGTTGAAATTGTGATGATTTTGTCATGACAACTTGCATGAAGGATGCTTATAAATACAAGGGAGGAGTGTGTGTTCTAAGACCATGCTTAGTGTGCTTGGATGCCTTGGAAGAGATATTGTGTTGAGAGCTTGAGAAAAGAAAAGAAAAGCCAAAGAAGAGAGAAGAAAATAATGGTTGGCTCTTCCATATTATCCCTTGGAAAATTTTTGTTGCATATTTTCAATATATGTAACTAATTTTCTAGTATAGCTAGGGATGAATTTGTATATATGATAGTATTTGTAATTGTTTTTGATTCATATATGTGTTCTTCAAATATTAAACTCTTTTGTTTAGTCATTCAAAATTTATTATAAATGTTTTCGTCACCAAATAATCTTAGAATTTATTTCATTTATAGTTTTAGTTATGCTTTTTCTATTGAATGCAATAATCCTTTGATTATATTTGGTTCAATTGGTTATCTATATTAATTTAATTCGCTGTTGCAATATTGCTCTATGAGTATATTGTTGACGTTAAATTTCCTTAATATCGATAGTAATTCCCGTTCTTATATTGCGACGAATGATTTTTCGAAAGGTTACATTTGATTTAAATCTGGTTATTAATGTTTTATCTTCAGATTGAAAATTTGGACATAGAATTTTCAATTGAGTTATTAATGAATCGAAAATAATTAAAATACCGATTATATATAAAGGATTCCCGATGTTCTACTTTTCGTCTCATTTTTATACTTTTCAAATTACTCATTTAGTTTTAATTTACGTCACACTCTAAAATTTATTTTTCGCACTCATCTAAATCTTTTTGTTAATTTCGTTACTATTCTTCAATTTCTCAATCCAACTCCTTGTGGAATCGAGACCCCAAAGTTATACTGCAAACGACCGCGTTATACTTTGGCCGTAATCAAATTTTGGCGCCGTCGCCAGAGAGACGGTAAAAGAATTTGTAGTTTTTTTTTAGCAGTAAAAAAAAAAAAAGAGGTAATTTCGTTGATTTTCTTTTTAGCTTTCTGCATCTTTATTTTATTTTACTTTCTTTTCCTAATTATTTTTTTCAGTATTACGCTTTTCTTTACTTTGCATGCGCAGGTACAGAGACGCTTTTGGACGGTTTGCTAGTAGACCCGTGCTAGAATCATATTCAGAATCTAATTTTTCTAATCGCTTGTTTGATAATTCTTCCAATTCTGACGCGATGAGTGAACACGCGGACCAACCTATTAGAACCCTCCAAGATTATCTTCATCCTGCACGAACAGCCACACCATCCTGTATTATGTTCTCACCTAATGTTCGTCATGTAGATTTCAAAACAGGAATGATACAATTACTTCCGACTTTCCATGGTCTAGAAAATGAAAACCCCTATGTTTATATTAGGGAATTTGAGGAAGTAGTTGCAACATTCCAAAGTCAAAATACCACTGACGACACGGTAAGGCTAAAGTTTTTTCCTTTTTCTTTGAAAGATAAAGCTAAGAGTTGGTTGTACTCACTAAGACCACGGTCTATTGGAACATGGAGTGAGATGACTCAAGTGTTTTTCAATAAATACTTTCCCCAACATAAGACCAATGCTTTAAAAAGACAAATCTCCACATTTGCACAAAAGGATATTGAGACTTTGTACCAGTCTTGGGAAAAATTTAAAGAATTACTGAGTATGTGTCCCCACTATGGATATAAGAATTGGCGCTTAGTGAGTTATTTCTATGAAGGGCTTACACCCAGGGAACGTCAATTCGTGAAAATGATGTGCAATGGAGAATTTTTATAGAAAAATCCTGATGAGGCCATAGAGTACCTCAATAAGCTTGCTGAAAAAACTCATACTTGGATTGGGCCTAGTGCTACTAATAGTACAAACAGGTCACGACCTATAGGAAACCTAAGTGGTGGTATTTACCATAAGGTTGAAATGCTCACTAGAGAATTAGAGTTATTGAAAACCAAAAACTCAATACCAACACACATAGCTAATCATGCAGAATCTTTTGGGCCATGTGTTGTCTGTGGTGGGATAGATCATCATGCCCAAGAGTGTCCTACACATACTAACATGAATGGTATGCATGAAGAACAAAGTAATACTCTGGGTATGTACAAAAAGCCCTTCACACCTTACTCTGAAACCTACAACCCAGGATGACGTAATCATCCCAACTTCAACTGGAAGTCTGAAAACCAGCAGCCTGCACAACTCTCTAGATCATATCTTGCACCATACCATGCACCTCAAATTTCCAGAAATTCTTTATAAGATACTTTGCATACTTTTATTAAAATACAGGGTAAGACTTATCAGAAATTTGAATCTTTGATTACGCAGGTTGTCGAAGAAAATAAGGAAATAAAGAGCTAGGTGTCTAAAATAATGAGTTCTTTGACTATGAATGAGAAATGTAAGTTTCCTTCTCAAGCTCAGTCTGTAACTCATGGTCAACATATGGCACAAGGAGATTTGAAGGACGTAAACGCCATTGTGACACGAAGTGGTAAGTCTCTACGTGATCCAATAATAGACAAAACAAAGGATGTAGAGAAAGATCAAGATAGCAGCAGTCCTGAGCTTTCCAAAGAACTTGAGGTAACAAAACCCGAGGAACCTGAGGTAATAAAAAATCCTGGTAAGGTACCTTTTCCTCAAGCATTAAAGTCAAGCAAACAAACTCTGGATCATAACAATGATATTTTGGAAAATCTTAGATAGGTAAAAATTAATCTTCCTCTTTTGCATGTAATTAAACAAGTTCCTCCTTACGCAAAAATTCTCAAAGATTTGTGTACAGTTAAGAGGAAGCATCATGTGAAGAAGACAGCATTCTTGACAGAGCAAGTTAGTGCTCTAATTGAACAGTGGATTCCCCCTAAGTACAAGGATCCTGGATGTCCAACCATCACATGCAACATTGACAATCATGAGCTTGGACAGGCCTTGCTAGATTTAGGGGCTAGTGTAAATTTGATGCCATATTCTATTTATTTGCAATTAGGATTGGGAGAAATCAAACCAACTTCTGTGGTATTGCAATTAGCTGATCGTTCAATAAGAGCACCACGAGGTGTGGTAGATGATGTTTTAATTCAAGTTGACAAATTTTATTATCCTGTTGATTTCTTAATTCAAGACACTAGTTCTGCTGTAGAAACCACCTCTAAAATTCCATTAATTTTAGGTAGATATATTCTTGCTACTTCTAATGCGCTTATCAATTGCAGAAATGGATTGATGAAACTCTCTTTTGGCAATATGACTCCTGAGGTAAATATTTTTCATATTGCAAAACAGCTAGAAGAGGATGTCGAGTGTCATTAGACATACATGATTGACTCACTTATAGAAAGGGAAGTTTTTACAACTCATGACTCAGATCGCCTTGAATACTTTATTGTTAATTCTGAATTTAATCCTATAAGTGATTCATCTGATGTAGTTGACATTTATGCTATTTTTGACAGAACTCATGATTATAGCACACAGGCATGGCAACCAAAGTTTGAGAAGTTGCCTGAAAAAAGAGAAAGACAGATTCCTTCAAGTAGGGAAGCCTCTAAAGTTGAATTAAAATCCCTACCTAAGGGTTTAAAGCATGTTTTCCCTAGTCCAGGTGATACTTTTCCTGCTATTATTTCATCTGAATTATCTGAGTCCCAATGTGAGAAATTAATTCAGATTTTATGCAAGTATAAATCAACCCTAGGATGGAGTATTGCTGATATAAAAGGCATTAGTCCCCTGGTCTATACTCATAAAATAAATTTAGAGGAAGGAACTAATCTCGAAGAGATCCCCAGCGTAGACTTAATCCCACAATGAAAGAAGTTGTGAAAAATGAAGTATTGAAACTATTAGATGCAGGAATGATATATCCTGTTGCTGATAGTAAATGGGTAAGTCCTATGCAGGTTGTTCCTAAAAGGTCAGGGGTAACTGTGATTCTAAATGACCTCGGAGAGTTAGTCCCTGCAAAACTGGTGATTGGTTGGCGGATATGCATTGATTACCGAAAATTAAATGCCGCCACACAAAAAGACCATTTTCCGCTTCCTTTTATTGATCAAATTCTTGAGCGGGTGGTTGGTAATCCTTTTTATTGCTTTCTGGATGGTTATTCTGGTTATTATCAAATTGAAATTAAATTAGAAGATCAGGATAAAACCACTTTTACTTGTCCTTTCGGTACTTATGCTTTCCGCAGAATGCCATTTGGACTGTGTAATGCTCCAGCTACTTTTCAACGTTGCATGATGAGTATTTTTAGTGATATGGTTGAAAAGTGCATGGAAGTTTTTATGGATGACTTGACTGTTTTTGGATCTTCTTTTGATGCATGTTTAATGAGTTTAGAAAGAGTACTGACTCGTTGTGAAGAAAAAGAATTGGTTTTAAATTGGAAAAAATGTCACTTTATGGTACCTTTAGGTATTGTTTAGGGCATATTATTTCTTCCAACGGAATGGAAGTGGATCAATCAAAAGTTGAATTAATCTCTAAATTGCCTACACCTAGGACAGTCAAGGATATAAGATCATTTCTTGGTCATGCGGGTTTTTATAGGAGATTCATACAGAATTTTTCCGCCATATCTAGACCACTATGTAACCTCCTAGTTAAGGATGCCCCATTTGAATGGACACAAGTCTGTTAAGAGGCTTTCAAAACATTAATGGCAAGCTTACTTCAGCACCTATAATACAACCACCTGATTGGAATTTACCTTTTGAAATTATGTGTGATGCTAGTGATTTTGCTGTAGGTGCTATTTTTGGACAACGAAGAGAAGGGAAACCTTTTGTCATTTACTATGCTAGTCGAACTCTAACTAGTGCCCAAATGAATTACTCCACCACTAAAAAAGAGTTGTTAGCTATAGTATTTGCTTTGGATAAATTTTGCGCTTATTTGATTGGTTATCCTATAATTATCTTTACAGATCATGCAGCCTTTAAGTACCTTATTACAAAGAAGGATGCTAAGGCACGATTAATACGATGGATTTTGCTTTTACAGGAATTTGACATCACCATCAACGACAAGAAAGGAGTGGAGAACGTAGTGGTAGACCATCTCTCTAGACTCACATTCGAGGACACTTCTGACCACATACCAATCAAAGATGATTTTCCCGATGAGCATTTACTTTCTATTACTTCTCTACCATGGTTTGCTCATATTGTAAACTATTTAGCTGCAGGTGAAATACCAAAGGATTTTAGCACCCAAGACAAAAGGAAATTCATGATTGAGGTACGTAAATTCTACTGGGATGACCCTTACCTTTTCAAATACTGCCCTGATCAAATTTTAAGGCGTTGCATCCCTGATGAAGAGATTGCAAGCGTTTTGAAATTTTGTCATTCCTAAGCTTGTGGTAGCCACTTTTCAATGAAGAAAACCGCTGCAAAAATCTTGTAGTGTGGATTTTATTGGCCCACCTTGTTTAAAGATACAAATATCTATTGTCGCTCATGCAAAAGATGTCAAAAGTTAGGAGTTATGACCCGTCGTAATATGATGCCCTTAAACCCAATTTTGGTAATTGAAATTTTTGATTGGGGCATTGATTTTATGGGACCATTTGCTCATTCTTTTGGATATTTATATATTATTGTGGCAGTAGATTATGTGTCAAAATGGGTAGAGGCAGCACCTTGCAGGACCAATGATAACAGGACGGTAATTAAGTTTCTCAAAGAAAATGTATTATCTCGATTTGGTACCTCACGTGCTATCATTAGTGACTGAGGTACGCATTTTTGCAACCGTTCTTTTGAAGCTTTAATGAAAAGATATATGGTGATACATAAGCTTTCTACTACATACCACCCTCAGACAAGTGGATAGGTTGAACTTGCGAATAGGGAAATTAAACAAATTTTAAAAAAAAGGGTCAACCCGAATCGGAAAGATTGGTCTTTGAGACTAATTGATGCGTTTTGGGCTTACCGTACAACTTTCAAAACCCTCTTAGGCATATCACCTTATAGACTTGTTTTTGGAAAACCTTGTCACTTGCCCGTGGAGCTCGAGTATCGAGCATATTAGGCCATTAAACATTTTAATTTTGACTTGGAAAAAGCAGGAAAACTTAGAAAATTTCAATTGACGGAATTAGAAGAATTGAGAAATGATGCTTATGAAAACTCCAAGATCTATAAGGCTAAAATGAAAGCATTTCATGATAAAAATGTTTTGAGAAAAACATTTAAACCTAATGATCGAGTATTTTTATATGATTCAAGACTCTATAAGCATCTAGGAAAACTTCGATCTGGATGGACCAGCCCTTTTATAGTAAAAAACGTTTTCACAAATGGGGCGGTAGAAATAGAAAATCTAAAAGATGGATGTATCTTCAAAGTAAATGGTCAGCGCCTCAAAATCTTAATTGATAGACAAATTTCGAAAGTGGAAGACATTCTACTTATGGACCCAGTATATCAATCTTGACCATCACAGGTATGTTTTTCTTTCATTTTCTTTTCATTCATTTTCTTTTTGTTTATTGTTTACTTTATTTTGTTATAGGTTAATTTTATTTTGACAAACACCATCTTTGATGCCAAGCAAGCCACCCACATCCCACATTAGGTGTATTTTACCCTGTTTAGTTATTCAATTCTGATTCTTAAACATTGAGGACAATGTTTCATTTAAGTTGGGGGGTGAGAATACAAATCTGTTATTTAAACTCTGTGGCATAATTCAATCAAAATATAAAAAATTGCCAAATTTTTTATAAATTTACATTACACAGGCATTTTTTCACACATGATACTCATGCTCATTCATAACCATCTTGGTGAATTCAACAAACTCATCTTAAATCATTTTGCTAAGGCATCCACAGAACCATTTATGCACTTATCCAAACTTTGTGGTAATATGGTGATTTGACACATATAACTAGAGAATTATTTTGCTTAAGTATTCATGTAAATTTTGGTGAGAATTGAGAGCTTACGAATACAAAAATTATGATAAGTATTCATTGATTTGTTGAATTGGACACTTCTTTTGAGAATATCATTACATGATTTGTGGTAAGATGGTGGATATACTTGGGATATGACGAAAGTCAACTTACGATTACGTTTGAGCCTTTCAAGCTGACCTTTTTTATCATAGACCCCTAGCAACCAATTTTGAGCCAATATACACACGGCCTTTTTCCTTTCATACCTACATCATCCATACCTCTCCACATTGGAGTATAGCTTATACACTAATTTTTCCTATCATTTTACTTCCAAGTGTGTACTAGGTGTGAAATTTATCATATAAAAAAATAAAGAAAAAGAAAAAAATGACATGGTGCTAGATGTGTCCGTCAAATTGTTCATAAAAAAGTTCATCAAATTGCAAAGACATCAGTGGCAAAAGAAGAAAAGAAAAGCATTCTTAGTCAAAAATTTGAAAAGTTGAAAAGTACATCAAAAGGGAAGTATAGTCTACTGAGAAATTTAACAGATTCCCTTTTGTGTATACTTGGAAGTTTCTGAAACCTTTTCACCCTTTTCTTCTTATGAACCCCAAACCTAAGCCACATTACATCCCTTTGTGTTGATTTTTCCGATCCTAAGTATGCTTGTGGAAAGAATAGTGAAAATCTCATTTGTTAGTATTCCTATCATAAGATCAATGTTTACTTGTTACTTATATATAATTGCTTGAATTTTCATGAAAGTAAATGTACACCTTTGTCAACTTCATAGAGAGAATCTTTGCACAAAAACACTTGCACAAAAACACTTATATACCCATGAGTTATGGAGTTGAACCTTTTGCTTAAGATATTCCTACTGTTGTATGTGTTGGAACCTCTGATTTGATAAAAATAGTTTGGAATACATACACACTCTGTGGATTGCTATATGAAAATTACTTGTGAAAGGGTTATTGAATTCCTAAGATTGTTTTAATATGCAAATTTGAAAAATGTGCCTTGATAGCCCCTATGTGTGATTTTCTTTAGTCTTTCTCATAATTTTGTATGAAAATTGCTAGGGACTAGCAATGAGTAAGTTTGGGGGTGTGATGAGTGCATAAAAATGCACTCTAAATACTCTATTTAAATGCTAAAAGAAATGAGAAAATAATGGATATAACTCATGTTATTAAAATTAATGGTCATTTATCTTGAGATAGATATAAGCATGAATTAATATATTGATGAGAATATAAAATGCCATATTTTTCTCTTTTAATGTTTAATATTTTATTCTTATTTGATGTCTAAATATACTCATTATTCTTATATTTTGATTTAGGACACAAATAGAGGCGTTAGGAGCAAATGAAGATAATTGCGGAATTTTAGATAGTTCTGATGTCTTTTCGTAATATGGACATAACTCTCTTATCCAATCTCCGATTGAGCTGATTCAAGATGATATAGAACCGAAAGACAAATATCTATAACTTTTATGTTTAATGTTTTAAGAGATATCCGCTTGATCCAAGACAAAATCGACCATCAAGTGAACGTACCTGCACTTGACGTTCCTGAATATCCTTCAGCCACTTCCATCAAATCCAAATGTCATCATAATATTTTCCAGCAAGCACTTCTACACCAACTTGGAAATTCAATGATCAACTCACATGCAAGATGAAGTGCACTTAAGTTTCTTCAAGACAAATTATTTGACTACAAGATATTAAGTTATACAAGACAATTAATGGATAGAAAAACAAAATTGAAACACTCAACCTACAAGCAAAATCCAACTCATGCATAGTGGGAAAACAAATGATCAAAATGACAACTCACAAATCACTTGGATTCAAGAATGGCACATGGCAAAACAAGTTGAAATTGTGATGATTTTGTCACGACAACTTACATGAAGGATGCTTATAAATAGAAGGGAGGGGTGTGTGTTCTAAGACCATGCTTAGTGTGCTTGGATGCCTTGGAAGAGACATTGTTTTGAGAGTTTGAGAAAAGAAAAGAAAAACCAAAGAAGAGAGAAGAAAATAATGGTTGGCTCTTCCATATTATCCCTTGGAGAATTTTTATTGCATATTTTCAATATGTGTAACTAGTTTTCTAGTAGAGTTAGAGATGAATTTGTATATATGATGGTATTTGTAATTGTTTTTGATTCATATATGTGTTCTTCAAATATTAGACTCTTTTGTTTAGTCATTCAAAATTTATTATAAATATTTTCGTCACCAAATAATCTTAGAATTTATTTCATTTATAGATTCAGTCATACTTTTTCTATTGAATGCAATAATCCTTTGATTATGTTTGGTTCAATTGGCTATCTATATTAATTTAATTATCTGCTGCAATATTGCTCTACGAGTATATTGTTGACGTTGAATTTCCTTAATATCGATAGCAGTTCCCGTTCTTATATTGCGACGAATGATTTTTCGAAAGATTACATTTGATTTAAATCTAGTTATTAATGTTTTATCTTCCGATTGAAAATTTGGACATAGAATTTTCAATTGAGTTAATAATGAATCGAAAATAATTAAAATACCGATTATATATAAAGGATTCCTGATGCTCTACTTTTCGTTTTATTTTTATACTTTTCAAATTACTCATTTAGTTTTAATTTACGTCATACTCTAAAATTTACTTTTCGCACTCGTCTAAATCTTTTTGTTAATTTCGTTACTATTCTTCAATTTCTCAATCCATCTCCTTGTGGAATCGACACCCCAAAACTATACTGCAAACGATCGCGTTATTATTTGGGCGTAATCAGATGGTTTCTTCCAATGAGGTGTATCCGGCCACTTCCATCCCTAATAAGTCCTTGATCTGATTTGATTCTTCAAAAACTCGAAATATGAAATTTTTATATCATCCTCTTAAGATTCTATAGGATTTGAATCATCTTATTCTAAGATCAAAAGATATATATATGCTTAATTCACCGAAATATGTCAAAACCACCGGAGAACACCCAATTCGAGTTCTCCATTTGTTTTCCTTTGTTTTCTTGCTCACCAAGGCTTCTAGATCAATTATTATCAACTTTTCACATATTCCAACACATGTCAAGACCTCAGAAAATTTGGTAGCCAATCACAATTTTCGTCACATGGCCGAACATAAGACAACTCATCTAAGTCGGTCACTAGTTGACTCCTATTCCTGTCTGTCTACTTCACATCAGATTTAGTCTTTGATCCATTTCTTATCTTAAAAAACCCAAAACATAAAAGTTCTATATCTCCTTCTTAAGGTTCTATAGGAACTATAATCACTTCATTTGAATCTCATATGACCAAGTTATGATTATTCTACTGAAAGTAGATAGATCAGCCCGAGAGCACCAATCTGGGCACATCAAGTGTTTGATAAATAATCCCTTTTGTTTCATACGAAACTTTCGAGATAAAATCTTTTCATTTGAAATATTTCTACACACTTGTCATGATCTTAGGATAATTTATAAAATAATCGAAAGACTTAATCTTATTTAAGGTCACTAGTCAACTCCAAGTCAATGCCTATATATTCAATTTCGTTCTGTCACTTCAATCCCAATTTTATATTTGATTAAAGTCCATATCTTTTAAAACTCAAAACATAAGAATTTTAGATATTCCTCTTAGTTTTCAAAATCATCTTGAATCATCTCAATCCAAAATAAAATGAGTAAGTTATGTCCATATTACTAAAGGATGTTGAAACTGTCTAAATTTGCCTAATCCGAAAATATCATAGGGTATATTCCTTACTCATATCACTTGACTTTGTAAATTCCCTTCAATTTCTATACAATATTTATTTGAATATTCAAAAACCATATCTTCTCATTATGTTTAGTGTCTCCAATGATTTTTCCACCAATACTAATAAAAGGCTCATAAAAACTATATACATATATCCAAAATTCCAAAGGTTCCCTAAGATAATCTTAAAGAAACATAATCATGACAAATATAAAAATTAAAAAAATACTTAAAAGTCTGGGTTATCACAACGTATGTATGAGTAATGATTGCATGACTGAAAACCTACGTTATTATATTTTAAATGGTATGAAGTAACACTTAATGAGTATTCGACTCATTTTAGTTTTTATGTGTGCCCCTCTCATTCATAAGAGTACGTATCAGGAAGGAGACAGTCCAAAGGGAAGAGCACGACAATCTATACATAAAGAGAAAATGTATGAAGGGACATTTTATTTTATAAATCAAATATTTTATGCCGTAAACCTATTTTATTGTAAAAGTATATCTTATTTTATAACATGGAGTCTTGCACCTTGAGTATAAATTGAAAGGTTTTAAAATGAACAAAATCCGTCCCAATTTCTAAAACTATTTTCGAAAGAGAAAGCCACGTAAGTTACGATTTCACCCTTTCCACGACGGGGTTGTTACAGAAGAAATAGACTTTTAACTATATTTTGAATAGTGTGTGGCAAAAGGTTAGTAATTCTAAGCAGCAGTTTCTATCATAGGTTGGTAAGTTAGTCTTAATTAAGGTTGTGGTTCAAGCAATTATAACTTATAACATGTTTACTTTTGAACTTCCTAATGGACTGTTACAAGTTATTACAAAGATGTTGAAGAGATTTGAGTGTGATCTTCAGCATAAGGAGAACAAGTTACATTGGATCAAATGGTGGACAATGTGTAAAACTAAAGGGTTAGGTGGTTTGAATTTTAGAGATTTTGCATGTTTTAACAAGGTCTTTTTAACTAAGTAAGGATGGAGACTTGTTAAACGTACAAAGTCATTGGTATCAGGGGTTTAACAAGGATGACAAAGAGATTTTGGTGGAACCATTAGCAGAAGGAGAACAAGTTGCATTGGATCAAATGGTTAACCATGTATAATACTAAATGACTGGGTGGTTTGGGTTTTAGAGATTTTGCTTGTAACAAGGCCCTTTTGGCTAAGCAGGGATGGAGACTTGTTAAACATACCGAGTCATTGGTGTCAAGGGTTATGCAAGAAAAATATTATTGGGATAGAGATTTTCTTAATTCTCAATTGAGGCATTAGCCTTTATTAAAAGAGGGGTTGATATACAGGACTAGGCAATGGTAGAATAGTTTATGTATGGCAGGATCAATGGCATCCAAAACCAATTACTTATGTAGTTCAAACTCCTCCCAATCAGTGTCTCAATACAACAAAAATGCAAGAACTGATTGATTTGAAAAATTGGAATTGGAATGTGAATATGGTGAAATATTTTTTTAATGAAGAAGATGATGTTGCTATAATGTAAATCCCTCTGGGTATGTTACATTATGAAGATAAGATGATTTGGCAGTATACAAATACTTTGCATTTTTATGTAAAAAGTACTTATGATTTATAAGAAGTTGGGTGGGCCCTCTAAGTACCAAGTTTTAGATTTGTTATGAAAGGGAGTATGAACAATGAATACCCCTAGGGTAGTTAAGGTGTTTCTATGGATAACGTGCCATAATGGACTACCTATAAGAGTAAAATTAAGATTGAAAAAGTTATTGATATTGATTTGTGTTCAACCTATTGCATGGCCGTGTGTTGCAACTACTGGTGTATGGAGTATTTGTTGCAGAAAAGTGCAGAAATTGGGAGTTAGTAGGTTTTTCTTTGTAGCTTAAGGAGAATTTGTACTCTTTTATTAATCCAAATGAATTGGTTGAGATGGCTGTAATTATGAGACAATTATGGCTGAGGATAAATGTTGTCGTATTGAAGACTCTTTCATTCATCCAAATGTCCTAGTTAGTAGTAGTGGAAAGCTTGAATGATTTTTAGAGAATCCAATGAGAGATGGGGTACACTAATGGTATAAGGATTCACGAACTTACAGTGAAAGAAGAACATGATTTGATTGGAATAGGCATTGTAGTTAGAGATTGTCAAGGTGTAGTACTAGCAACCATGAGAGCTCCAGTTGAGTTTTGTCTTAATCTACTTGTTGCAGAAACTCGGGCTGCTCTGATGGCATGTAATTTCTATAGACATTTGGGATAGGTTAATGTGATTATTAAAGGGGATGTATTAGCTATTGTAAATGTTGTAATTGTAACTGACGAAAATTTGAGCAAGTATGGCATATGGTTGAAGAAATTAAAATTTTCTTTGATGGTAATGCAAATGGGAAGATTTAAGCTGTGAAGAGGAACTACAACCAAGTTGCTGACTTTTTGTCATGGTCTCTTAAATGCGGGGTGGCCTCTACGGTTGTGTAATTAATACAGTATGAGACTTGGGTGGTGCATTGTTAATGTGGTGTGGCCTCCCGTCTTGCTCCCTTTTCACGCATTACTGATCGTCTATTGATGCCTTCCTGCCACTAGATTGATTGTACATTTTTCTTCTCGAATATCTTGCACAGGTCTCCAAGGCTACGCTTGGGGTCAGATTGTGTCAGGTTCCCTTACCTTGTCAGTTACAATTGTTATCTCCCTCTATGGGCGGCTATCTCGTGGATTGTGCAATAGGCAAGGCCTACTGCTTGCTAGTCACGATCAAATGGATCGAAGGTGGGAAGAATTCCCTTAGAAACATTATTGATCATAATTATATATATTGATATATTTTTCTTATTATTTCTTTCTACAAAAAAATTTGACTTTTAGTAACATGTCTCATATTTCTGGAACTGGGCACATCTGCAGTAATATACATTGTGCCTTACTAGTATATATATAGTCAAACACGAGATCAAAAGGTCATGAGTAGTGACATATGAGTGTTTGAGGACCAACCGAATGAATCCAATGAAGCCACTAAGCCCAATGGCTCCAAAGACCAACTCATTACCTAGTCCATGGACTAGTACATTTTTGAAACTTAATTATGGATGAATTAGCTAGCAAGTTTAGCCTCATGTCTCTAGTTCCCAACACATCAAACAATGTGCAACTTGGAGTCTTTTAGAGGAAGTTATGAGGATTTTACTAAAGGCTATGCAGGGCTGGTGTAATATTGCGAATTTTCTTAATTGTTCTGGATTTTCTTATTTTCTCATGTCTTTTGGAATTATTTAGTTAAAGACTTAATTAATGTTAACTAGCTTTAATTGCCCATGCTTGGAGGGTTCCAAGTTTTCCTATAAAACCCCTTTATGCTAATGAAAAATTCAGACTTGAGTTCATTACAAAATTGTGCTTTTAACTTTTAAAGAAGAGCTTCTTCTTATAACTCTGATCTTTCGGTGGATTCTGATAGGTGGCAAATTCTTACTCTGTATCCCTTGTGAGTTTTGTGTGAGTGGTGATTTTTGTATCCCTTTGGTGTTCTTGCTCGGTTGGTAAGCTTATCTTCCTGTAGGTGGTGATGTTTGTATCCCATTGGATTCCTTTATCTTTTATTTTGTATCACAATCTCGATATCAGTTGGTATCAGATATTTTGGTTATCATGGTGAGTCATCGCCGTGCACCTAATGTTGTATCACCTCCTCGTCATGAAATAAATCTGTGTGATGTCGAAGTAGATGAGTTGAGTAGACAAGTTTAGAATTGCAACAGTGTCTTGAGCGATATGAGCCATTTGATCATTATGATTCTCATTGTAATTTTGATGGCCACTCTTCAGGAGGACATAATGAAGAAGGAAATCCATTCTAGTAGTGAAGCATCTTCTAATGAGTTTGTTCCTTGTCAACGTGCTCCAAAGAATCATGGATTTCAATGGGATCAACTAGATGTGAAAATTGATATTCTAGAGGTTGAAGGAAGAATGCAATCGGAGGAGTTCATTGATTGACCGTACTCAAGGTATTGGGTCTTTGATTATAAAGATGTTCTAGATCATCGTAAAGTAAAGCTTATTCCCATTAAAATAAAGAAATACACTTCTTTATGGAGGGAGAATTTAAAGAAGCAGTGAGCTTGTGAAGGTAGAAGCCGTATTGTTACTTGGAAAAAAAAATGAGAAAAGAGTTTAAGAGAGAACTTTTGTTAGAAAACTATTGACAAGATATTTTCCTTAGGTTCTACAATCTTAGGCAAAGGGAGAGTACTATGGAGGAGTATGCTGCATAATTTGATCATCTGCTTATGAACTGTGATATTGTTGAACAAGAGGAGCTAACTATTGCTCGCTATCCTGGTGGGCTGCAGATGAAATTTTAGAATGTTGTCCAATTACAACTATATTGGACTTATGTTGATGTCGTCAAGCTAGCATCAAAGGTAGAAAAACAACTTAAGGAGACCCGTGGAAGTAGCCATCGATTTGTGACAAAAGATTGGCATTCCAACCAGGAAGTGCTTCAACAGCCAAACAAATTTCGGGAAGTAAGGCTATGAATTCTATATTTTTAAAGAAGAAAGTGGGAGCTGGTTCGAGTTGTCCAATTGTTGATTCTCATGAATGCTTTAAGAGACAAGGAATTGGTTATATTGCTTCAAATTGTCCAAATTGCCAAATTGTGACTTTAATTGAAGAAGTAGATGACGAAGAAATTGAGGAAAATTTAGAAGGTGAGGAGAAAGAAGAAGAGGTGACCTACTCTAATAATGAAGAACCTCCTATTGTCTTAGGTTGTTTTGGGTCCTTTTCGATTAGAGTAGACTCCCATACTTGATAAAGTCGAGGAAACTATTTTACTCACAAAATCTGGGCTTGAGAAAGAGTTGGAGTATGCTATTGTAGCTTGTGCTCTTATGGTGTTAGCAGAAAATGAAGAAAAGAATGAACCACCTCCAATTTTACAACCACTTCTTGCTGCGTTTCTCAATGTCATTCTTGAGGAGATTTCACATAGTCTCCCTCCCATAAGAGATATTCAGCATTGCATTGACCTTGTACCTGGTTCTGTGATTCTTAATAAGGCAGGATGAGTCCTAAGGAGAATGAAGAGTTGCAGTGGCAAGTGGAAGAGTTTTAGGCTAAAGGCTTGGTGAAAGAGAGTATGAGTCCATGTGTTGTCCCAGTTCTTCTTGTCTTTAATTAAGATGGAAGTTGGCATATGTGTGTTGACAATAAAGGAGTACACAAGATTACTATAATACTGCTTTCCAATTCCTTGACTTGATGATCTTATTGATCAACTTCATAGTGCCACTATCTTTTCGAAAATAGAGTTGCATATTGGTTATCATCGAATATGAATAAGGTTCGAAAATGAATGGAAAATGCCCTTGAAGACAAGAGATGGCCTATATGAATGGATGGTTATGCCTTTTGGTCTTTCTAATGCTCCTAGCACTTTTACGTGGCTTATGAATAATGTTTTTAGACCATTTGTTGGGCATTTTATTGCTGCCTATTTTAACGATATTTTGATGTACAACAAGAATAAGGAACAACACTTTAATAATCTTTGACAAGTGTTCAACACTCTAAGGGAGAAAAAGTTGTTTGCTAACTTGAAGTATCACTTCCTTACTAAAAGTCTTGTATTTTTGGGATATGTTGTTTGTAATAAGGGCATAAAGATGGATCCTAGCAAGAACGAAGCAATCTCAAGTTGGCCTACACCAAGGTCACTCTATGATATTCGAAGTTTCATGGTCTTGCATCCTTCTATTGACGGTTTATCAAATGATACAGCACTATCATTGCTCCTATCACCGAATGTTTGAAGGGTTGTAATTTCAAGTGGACCAATGAAACTGAGAAGAGTTTTGAAGTCTTGAAAAGGATGGCAATTGAAGCCCCAATTCTCTCTTTACCTGATTTTGATAAAACATTTGAGGTTGATTGTGATGCTTCAAAGGTGGGTATTGGTGCTGTTCTTAACCAAGAAGGTAAGCCTGCAACCTTTTTTAGTGAAAAGTTGAGTGATTCACGGAAGAAGTATTCAATTTATGAAAAAAAATTCTATGCCATTGTTCACTCCTTAAACCATTAGAGCCATTATCTTTTTCTAAGGAATTTATTCTCTTCTTTGATCATGAAGCTTTAAAGTACTTGAACACCCAACAAAGGCTCAATAGCCGACATGCCAAATGGAATGAGTTTTTATAGTCGTTTTGAATTATTCTCAAGCATAAGGCAGGTGTTCAAAACCAACTGGCTAATGCTTTAAGTCTTTAACATTACTTACTTTCTACAATACAAGTAACTTTTATAGGCTTTGAAATAGTGAAGGGGTTATACTAGGAAGATCCTTTCTTTGCAAATGTATGTGAAGAGTGTTCAAAGTGTCATCATCATCCATTTTTCTTACAAGATGGCTATCTATTCTAGGGAAACTGTTTATGTATTCCACAATGCTCTTTAAGGAATTCCATTATAATAGAAACTCATGATAATGGACTTGTTGGACAATTTGGAAGAGACAAGACACTTGCTCTTGTCAAAGAAGATTTCGATTGGCCAAAGATGGAGAAAGATGTTATGTGACACTTAGAGCATTGTAGAACCAATCACATTGCCAAGAGTCATGGCCAAAATATAGAGTTGTACCACTTCCAGTTCCTAAGTCTCCATTAGGGTTATGAAAATTGTGAGATTTTTGATTTCAGCTAGCCTCAGTTTCGCCTTTGCCTCGAGTTAGTGTTTTGAAAGTTTGGAATGGAATTTGGAGATGCTTCAAAAATTTATATGGAGTTAGAATCAGAGTTTGAAATCCATAGGGCTCCGAACTCTGACTCCGAATTCCAACTTAAAAAAAAAAAAACTAAATGATGCTGTTCCATTGCAAGTGGAACGGTGTTGTTTTGCTCCCCCTTCTATTCTGCAACTTCAGACTTTTCCCTTTCTCGGTTATTCCCTATCCTTCCAGAGGCCTTTCTTTGTTCTCCCCCTCCCTCATCGTTGTGCCATCATCCAAAGCCTAGAACCACCATTTACAGCATCCCTTCGTTCTGTCGTCATCAACTTTGACTGGTAAGTCTAACTCAGAACTCCTCTTCTCCTCAAAAATCTGATTTAGGATTTTCTTTTCACATTTATACTATAATTATAGATAGTATATAATTATACTATATACCATGTATTGACTATTAATGAAATTGTTATAGTGAGTTGTGATTTAGCGAAACACTAAAATTTATATGACAAGCAATCGACAATATATATACATTAGACAATGAACTCTAGGTGTTTGTGGAAATGCCACTAAGAAAAAATTTGAGGTGAAGGATAAAGAGCATAGGGAGTTGGGAAATGCCATTAAGAAAAAATATGTATACAAAGTATAGAGATACCTAATAGTGATTTGTATATTGATTAATATTAATAATTAACAATGAATAAATTGAAACCGAGGGCCTATTGTACAACACTAACAATAACACAAATAAACTAATGAAGTTGCATTTGATCTTCTTGTAATGATCATGATAACTATGGTATACTTGAAAGCAAACTCTAACTCTCTAATTCAAACTCATATTTGCCCTATATCTCATGCCTATAGGCTACAAACATTCCTTTATTTTGAAGGCACCTGACATTATCTTTAGTTTAAATGATGTGTTATTATGTATAAATATTGGTGTATCATTGCATGTGTATAGTGGGCATTCACATGGAAGAGAGCACCACCTTCTCCACCACGTGTGTGGGGCTAACCCACCTCACATTACGATATATATATATTTATAGTTTTGTGAAGAAGCTAGCTAAGGCTATTTTGCCTTCTGATTTGCATGAGCCTTCTAATACTGGTAGTAGTTATATTTTGTTGATTTTTTCCTTTCTTTAAAGCATTGGTACATATTCATTTGACATGCACATGGCCACCCCACTTTCAAACTTTATATACAGATATATTGCTATTTCAATCTTAAGTTTGGAAGATACACAAGTTGCATGCACTTATTTTTTTTCAAGGTAATGAGATAAATTATTCTAAAATTTGAAAAAAGAGAGTATAAGTATACATATTCAATAAATAATTCTAAACTTTGAAGAAAATCATTAATATTGAGCTTATCAATGAGTATGGTCTTGCAATTTACTAATGTTTTCAATTGTTCTTTTTCATCAACATCATGAGTCTAACATCATTGCTTTTGTTTCATTTTTTCAGCACAAAGAAGTTGATAGATATGGATGCTTCACCTAGTGGGACTCTACAAGGGAATTCAGATGCCACAATTCCTCCACCAACACTGAGATTTAGACCCACTTCTAGAGCAATTACTTCTTGTGCAAGTAGTCGATTCCCATTCTCAACAGACATAGAAGATAAGAATGCATTTAATAAGGAAGAGGAGATGGTTATTTGGGACGATCAGGATCTACTAGCTCCATCTGCAAGGGCATCATTATCCCAAACTATTAAAAAAAGGTCGTGGACATGAGAACATTTACCAAAATTCTTGTTGATAATGAGAGCCCGCCGATGAGATGCCACCACTTTGCGCAATTTGGTGGATGTCATTCAAAGAAGTTAGACAATGTTGTATCAATAGCACATCTTATGGTCACCATTAGTACAAGATACACAAGGGATTGACGACAACTGATCAGACCAAGCTAAGTCACAAAACTTATACAGCCATTGTTGGCACATAGGTTAAGAAAATGATCATCACTCAATGCAGTGAGAAGATATTGAGGGAAATGCTTGGAGATATGATAATTACTAATAAGATAGCTTTTACCAAAATCATTAAGAGAGGATTTTGAAAGCTTGTCTAGACCATTAAGCCACGATTTCCGTTGCCATCACAGTATATGGTGATGCGAGATTATATGAAGAGGCATGTAAAAGAAGGTAGAGATGAAGAAGATGTTTATTACCACTAGCCAGAGAATGTCATATACAACTGACATATGGATGTCCATACAAAACATTTCCTATATGTGTATCACATCACACTACATTGACAGTGAGTGAAATTTGATAAAATGGATTATTGGTTTCAAATAAATTATTGATCATAAGGGTGCATCTTTTGGAGTAGAGATGGATGATTGTTTGAAGGATTGGAGAATTCAAAAAGTTTTATGTATTATAGTTGACAATGCTAGTGCCAATGACATTGCAATTGAATGGTTCAAATGGAATACGATAATAAATGATGATGTCATTCATCATCACGTGTTTATTCATGTTCAATGTTGTGCTCATAACCTCATTGTTATTGAGGGGCTAAAAGAGGTTGACGATTCCATTACTAGAGTCCACAACATTGTGAGATATGTGAGGATTTACCCCTAAAAGCTTTCCAAGTTTAGGGCAATATGTAACGCCCCAATTTTTTTTTCTCGATTAGGACGTAAATCGAAGCATCTGGATAAGTAACATAAAACTGCTTATCCTACATAAACGTAAAAAATAGCATACATGCATCTAAGCTTACTAATTAAATGCAATGTAAATTGTAGCAGAAAGAGGTAAATCTCCAATATATGTAAGAAATCTAACTCTTACATAAATAGATCACATGATATAGTAAAACTAAAACCTCAAAACTTCATATGTACAAAAACATATTGTATCCAAAACTTACATAACCCAGTTAGTTTCTTAAAACAAATATCGTATCCCATCGTCATCCATTAATCTTATTATTCCACTTGATTACGTACATGAGAGATCATTCTAATCGTAGATGAGTATTTTGTAGGACCTTTAGGGCATCTCAGAATCTCCTATGCTGTTTGAGTCTCATTACAATTTATCTAATTCTGCAATAACATCTATCATTCCATAAGGAATGATAGATAAAACTTAAAAGAGTGAGATTTTCAAGAAATTTCATTAAGTACACAGTTAACAAAATAAGGCATAGATAACATCAGAAATAATCATACATAGCAATGATCACAGACCTATAGCTTTTGAAAATGCTTTATGAAACTTATGCATGTCGATAACCACTTTTTCCATACAAATTTAGACCTTATTTGGACCCACCATCTTATACTTAAAAACTTATACTTTCCATCTTATTTATTAATCTTGTGAATCTTACTTAATGCTTATCCTTGATAGGCGTTACGTATTGCCATCTCTATCGGGTCTTACTTATCTCTTATCCTCGATGGGCATTACGTATTGCCCATACATATAACTCATCATTGGGCTGAATTAGCATGACGCGTTAGCTTATCCATACATATAACTTATCAATCGTTTGGGTGTTACGTATTGCCGTCCTCGTCGTGATGAGTCTCGTGTCAGTCTTCCGGGCGTTACGTATCGCCATCTCCGTTGTGACACAGAAGATACTTAACATAGCGGGCGTTACGTATTGCCGTCCCGGCTAGTAATGTCAGTCATCCGGACGTTACGTATCACCGTCCCCATCGTGACACGACTCTTAACTTATTAAATCATGTCAATCTTTTAGGTGTTACGTATCGCCATTCCTGTCATGACGTGACTTAAGTCTTATCATATTTTTTTAAAGTTTTCTTAACGTATTTTCTTAAAACAGACTTCATGAGTTATGACGACACATACATGTGAAGAAATACAACATACGCATAAATTTAGACTTATGACATGCATGTTTCATGTTTTCATAAATCATATGACATATAAAAACATATCACAAGAACCTACATACACATACGTCACCTAAATTCGTAACGTCAAAGCTTAACTATTGATACATACACAATTAAATAAAATATTATAATCTTATTAAACTAGGCTGGCCGAATTGCATGGGAAACTTAATCTTAATTAATTAATTATTTAACTTATTTAACTTAAACCAAGATTTAAATAATTACACAGTTTAAGCATATTTATAAGTTTACTTGAATATTTCTCTTATATATATAATTTTATTATTATTATTATTATTATTATAATTCTAAAAAATCTTTCAAGTAAATTGAAATTTCTAAGCTTACCACACTTGTTAAAAAAATCTCATTCAAATAATTCACTAAAAGTTTAGAATAAAAGAAATACATCATTTGAAGTCCATACCTACTCTGTTCTGCCACTTAATCCCAATTTTGCCCTTTATAGAGTTCTTATTTCTTTAAACTTAAAACACAAAAGTTGTATATGTTTGTCTTAGCTTTCCATACCCTTTTGAATCATTCAATTCAACATCACACTAACAAGTTATAATCAATATATCAAAAAATGTTAAATCTGTCAACTTAAAAATGAAATTTGCTAAGGTTGCTTTATCATTTGTTTTTCCAAATTAAGACATCATATTTTCACATAATCCTTTTAAGATATAATCATAAAATATATTCTTCAGGTTCTAAAATTTTTCTTAGCATTTTTATATAACAAAAACCACTCCATAAGTCAATAGCTTTCAATTTACTACATAAGTAATACATAAGCTCAAACAAGCATCAAATTAAATCTATAAATCAAGCCACTTATACTGCACCAAGATTATGTTAAGTAGTGCACTTATAAATTTTTTCAAAGCTAGATTAGAAATCTAGGGTTGATCTTGCACCACTTTTCCTCCTATGCTCTCACTTAGCTCCCTTTAGAGGTTCATGTGAAGTGAGTTTTGAGTGAATTTTCTTAGGAATTTCTCACTATGGCTGTGTGATATCACTAAAAAGGGATGAAGAGAAGCCATTACACACACACACACACACACACACACACATATATATATAGTATGACGGGCGACACTTAGGCATAAGAGGATAGAGAATTCTTCAAGGTAACCAGTTCTCTCCTTTTTGCCGTGTGTGTGTGTTTTGTTACCTTAGGCTCATCATCACCTCTAGAGCTTAGGCTTAGTTGGTGGTATTCTCATCCAAAGGTCATGGTTGTACCACTTATATGCATATCTTGATCAATGGCTAGAATTATTCCAACACATGAAAGGAAAAAGTAACAAAATCTCAAAATATCATCTATGAGTTGTCATTTAGCTATTTGGTTCCTCCAAATATTATACTATGCCTCTAGGGGTTTCATCCTATATTTCCATTTGTTTTCCCTCCTAGAAAGCGACTTGGATTGATTTGGGAGATAGCTCTTGTACTTGGTTGGGATAAAACGTGTGACTAGTCTTGCTAAGTTGGTTTTCAACTGATTTCTCACCAATCAGATTTGTTTCTAGTTCCTCCATAGTTATAGGAAAATTATCCTTCTAGAAACTCTTCCACCACATGACACCTACCTCCCCACACATGTTTAGAAGATATAAATGGAGAGAACTAATGATTACGCCCAAAGAATAATGCGGTCCTTTGTAGTATAGCTTTGGAGTGTCGATTCCACAGGGAGATGGATTGAGAATTAAAAGATAATTACGTAACTAAAAAAGGTGTAGACGAGTGCATCAACTAAATTTTAGAGTGTGACATAAATTAAAACTAAATGAATAATTTGAAAAGTATAAAAAATGAGACGAAAAGTAGAGTGTAGGGAATTCCTTGCGTATTTGTGGTATTCAAATTTATTCTTAATTCATTAATAACTCAATTAAGAATTCTATGTCCAAATTCTTAATAAGAAGATATAACATTAATAACCAAAATTTAAATCAAATGTAACTCTTTGAAAAATTATTCTTTGCGCTTAACTCTCATAAATTGTTATTGACATTGAGAAAATCCAACGACGACAATATATCCAAAATGCGATATTGCAGTAGAGAATTAAATCAATATAGACAATCAATTTCTCCAAACATAATTATAGAACTAATCCACTCAATAGAAAAAGCATGATTGAATCCATAAACGAAATAGATTCTATAATTATTTGAAGACGAAAAACATCACAAATAAATTGAGAATAATAGAACAAAAGAGTTTTAATATTTAAAGACCAAATACATGAATCAAAAATAAATTACAAACACTATCACACACATAAGTTCATCTCTAGCCCTCCTTGAGAATTTAGTTACACATATTGAAAATATGCAACAAAAATTCTCCAAGGGATAATATGGAAGAGCCAACCATTATTTTCTTCTTTCTTCTTTGATTTTTCTTTTCTTTTCTCAAGCTCTCAAAACAATGGCTCTTCCAAAGCATCCTCCCACACTAAGCATGGTCTTAGAACACACACCCCTCCCTTCTATTTATAAGTTGTCATGACAAAATCATCACAATTTCAACTTGCTTTACCATGTGCCATTCTTGAATCCAAGTGATTTGTGAGTTGTCATTTTGATAATTTGTTTTCCCACCATGCATGAGCTGAATTTTGCTTGTAGGTTGAGTGTTTCAATTTTGCTTCTTTATCCATTAGTTGTCTTGTATGGCTTAATATCTTGTGGTCAAATAATTTGTCTTGAAGAAACTTAAGTGCACTTCATCTTGCATGTGAGTTGATCATTGAATTTCCAAGTTGGTGTAGGAGTGCTTGCTGAAAAATATTGTGATGACATTTGGATTTGATGCAAGTGGCTGAAGAATATTTAGGAACATCAAGTGTAGGTGTGTCCACTTGATGGTCGGTTTTATCTTAGATTGAGCGAATATCTCTTAAAAGATAAAATATAAAAGTTATAGATATTTCTCTTGTGGTTCTATATCATCTTGAATCAGCGCAATCAGAGGTTGGATGTGAGAGTTATACCCATATTATGAAAAGACGTCAAAACTGTTTAAAATTCCACAATTATCTTCATTTGCTCCTAATGCCTCTATTTGTGTCCTAAATCAAAATATAAGAATAATGAGTATATTTAGGCATCAAATAAGAATAAAATATTAAACATTAAGAGAGAAAAATATGGCATTTTATATTCTCATCAATATATTAAATCATGCTTATATCTATCTCAAGATAAATGACCATTAATTTTAATAACATGAGTTATATCCATTATTTTCTCATTTATTTTAGCATTTAAATAGAGTATTTAGAGTGCATTTTTGTGCACTCATCAACCAATCAGATTCAACTCCTAAAGTTGGTCGATGGTGTAATTCATTTTTGGGTTTCAGTTTACACTCAATTCAAATTAGTCAACTTCCAGCTCAAATAACCTATTGATTCACTTTGATTATCCAAACATTCAAAACATGAAAGTTTTATATCATCCTCTTAGTGATCCGTAGGATTTTGAATCACTTTATTCTGAGATCAAATGAGAGAGACATGATTAATTTACCAAAACACATCAAAACCACTTGAGAACACCCAACCTGAGTTCTCCATTTGTTTTCCTTTGTGTTTTTACCCGCCAAAGCTTCTTGATCAATTCTTATCAACTTGCCACATGTTCCAACACATTTCAAGACCTCATAAAGTTTGGTAGCCAATCAAAATTTTTGTCACATGGCCAAACATAAGATAACTCATCTAGGTCGGTTACTAGTTGACTCCTATTCCTATATCTCCACTTCACACCAGAGTTTGTCCTTGATCCATTCCTTATATTCAAAAAACCAAAACATAAAAGTTCTATATAGCCTTATTAAGGTTCTATAAAAACTAAAATCACTTCATTTGGAGCTCATATGATCAAGTTATGATTTTTCTACTGAAAGTCGACAGATAAGTCCGAGAGTACCAATCTGGGCACACCAAGTGTTTGATAAATGTTCCCTCTTGTTTCACACGAAACTTACTAAATAAAATCTTCTCATTTGACATATTTCTACACACTTATCAAGATCTTAGGACAATTGAGAAAATATATCAAAGGTTTAATCTTAATCAAAGCCACTAGTCAACTCCAAGTCAATGCCTATATATTCAATTCAGATATGCCACTTCAATCTCAATTTCGTATTTGATTAAGTCCATATCTCTTAAAACTCAAAACATAAAAGTTGTAAATATTTATATTATCTTTCCAAATCATCTTGAATCTCTTAATCCGACATAAAATGATTAAGTTATGTCCATATCACTAGAGGACATTGAAACTATCTAACTTTGCTTAATCCGAAAATATCATAGAATATATTCCTTACTTATACCACTTGATTTTCTTTGTAAGTTTCCCTCAATTTCTATACCATATTTCCTTGAATATTCAAAAACCATATATTCTCATCACATTTAGTGTCTCCCATAATTTTTTTCTCCAATATCAATAAAAGACTCATAAAAACTATATACATATATCCAAAATTCCAAAGGTTCCCTAAAAATAATCTTAAAGGAACATAATCATGCAAAATATGAAAATTAAACAGATATTTAAAAATTCGGGTTATCACACAATACTCGATGGAATTTTGCATTCATGATTTTGAATGTGGCATAGAAGTACCAGAGAGCGTTCGAGCAGATGGATGTCGAGGATGGAGGCTTTAGGTATGCTTTTCTGGAGCCAACAAAAAAGGGGCTAGGTGCATCAGACACGCATGATTAAACTAGTGCAGGGTATTTTGTTCAATTTTTGAGAATATGTTATGACATAACTATGTGGATATCTGGATCCTAATATACGATTGTGAACTTGTACTTTAAGGAGCTCTTGGGGCTTCACTTCCACTTGAAACAAGGTTGTATTGATACTAGAGGATTATTATCTGGTATGGCTATGAGGAAGCAGACCAAATATGATAAATATTGGGGGGATATTGAGAAGATAAATAGATTACTTTTTGTGATTATAATCCTTGACCCCGATATACGTTGGCTGTTATAGAATATTGAGTAAATTTCATTCTTGGGATAGTGAAGGCTGCACAATTCATTAGAGTGTTGAAAACTGATCTTGATGACTTATATTGTCACTATCGCCATAGCGGTCAGCCTTCATTTGCAATTGGTAGCTCCTCACACTCAAGGCCAATGGTGTTAACATCTCCCGTAGATGATCTTGACCCATCTGGAGAGGGTACATGTCATCTTATTATGCAGCAGCATCATGAACACATTGTAACAAGGAATATTATGCATTGTACTTACGAGGTTTAATTGTATTTTATGAAGGATTTTGAGGTACCTAGTTTTGTATTTCAATTATTAACTAGGTGGAAGGTTAATTACACCAAGTATCTAGTCCTTTATTGTATGGCTTGAGATGTGTTAGCCATTCCTGTCACTACGGTTGCCTTTAAGTCAGTGTTTAGCACTGTAGGTCATGTGTCGAATGGTTATTGGAGTTCATTATTACTGCCAATCATGGAGTCACTCATTTGCACAAATAACTG
The DNA here is from genome assembly GCA_036559045.1 of Platycarya longipes. Classification (NCBI taxonomy): domain Eukaryota; kingdom Viridiplantae; phylum Streptophyta; class Magnoliopsida; order Fagales; family Juglandaceae; genus Platycarya; species Platycarya longipes. The sequence goes on along the minus strand of CM071790.1, from coordinate 25,464,202 downwards.
GATAAGTGATATGCCTATTGGACTAGATACCGTTGGCGTTGATGCTGAGAGCAATAAGCTTGAATCGAATAACCTAATATGCTTTTAAATGATTATTTATTTGCTTTTTATGATTTCATTGATCTAGTTGTGAACTCTAGCATAATTGTCAATGATTGATAGTTTGAGATGGATGCCTCTTGGGAGTTGGGATGTAGTTGATGGACTTTGGATAACCCCCTTTATTGGTGAGAAATGAGAATCAAATTATACTTTTAGCATGTTCAATCTTCTATTTTCAATTTTTTTCCTTACATTGATTGTGACTGTCTATTTTCATTTCAGGTATCACCAATGAGTGAAATATGTGCTGTGCATGCTGTTTTAGTATTTATCTCTAAGACTTTAAGTCAATGTTGTAAAAAAATGGACTGTATAACTTTGGGCCTATGACTGCATGTTATTTAGTTTTTGAATTATTGTACAAGAGTTATTGAATGATGTTTTACAGTATTTTTATTGTTTTTTTACAAGTTCGAAATTGGACTTAACCCTAGATCAGAAGTCGAAAAAGGGCCTTGAATATGGCTAATAAACAGTTTGAGCTCTGACCTCCAATCGGAGTTAGAGCCAAAATTTTCCTCCGAAACCTGTTGAAGTCGGAGGTCTGAAAATACTATTTCAACTCCGTCGGAGTCGGAGTACAACTCTAGCCTCCATGGGAAGACATAAGTATGGATTTTATCATGAGTTTGCCAAAGACTCACAAGAACAAAGATTCTATAATGGTGGTTGTTGATCGCTACTCCAAAATGGTATATTTTGTTCCTTGTAATAAGAGACTTGATGCTTCTCATGTGGCTGATATTTAATCTCGAGAGATTATCAAGCTTCATGGTATTCCTAAGACAATCATTTTAGATCGAGACACTAAACTCATGAGTCATATCTGGCGTACTCTTTGGCGGAACGTCCTTGGAACTAGTCTTCAATTTAGTTCCAGTTTCCATTTGTAAATAGATGGTCAAACATAAGTTCTCAATCTAAGCTTGGATAATTTTTTGAGAAGTTTTGTGTAAAAAAATATTAAACAATGGGATCTCTTAACACAAACCGAATTTGCTTGTAATTGGTCTAGAAGTCAAATTACTGATTATAGTCCATTTTAGGTTGTCTATGGACAAAATCTCATTAGTCATCTATAGTTGGCACCATTTCATATTACTTAGCAGTTTAGTGAAAGCAAAAAGGGAATGAAGTTGATTAAGAAGTTCTATGAACATGTTCAAGATCCCATTCTTAAGCAAATTGAGAAGTACATGAAGTAAACCAATAAGCAATGAAAACCAGCAGCTTTTAAAGAAGGGGATTTGGTGTGGATTCATCTTTGAAAGAAATATTTTCTAGGTGATGTCATGCTAAGCTTATGCCTAGAGCTGATGGCCCTTTCAAGGTGCTTCAATGTATTGGACATAATGAGTAAGAGATTGAACTCCCAGAAGACTGGTGTTTCAACAACTTTCAATATTTCTGATCTTTTGCCCTATTATGATAAAGAAGGAGAGCAAGACTCAAGGGCAAGTCTTTTACAGCTAGGGGAGCATGACAAAGGAGTGCTTGAGGACCAGCTGGCCAATGAATCCAATGAAGCCACTAAACCCAATGACTCCAAAGACCAACTCCTTACCAACCTATTGACTATGATGCTTTCGAAACTTAATTCTTTGAAGATTCTGGATGAATTAGCCAACAAGCTATATCTCATTGGAAAGCCTCATGTCTCTAGTTTCCAACACATCAAACGGTATTCAATTTGGGATCTTTTAGGTTGCGTTTGGATGTTGAGCTGAGCTGAGCTGAGTTGATCTAAGTTTTTTATGAAGAATAATGAGTTAAAATGGTTAAAGGATTTTTGTGGGACCCATTTAAAATGAATTTAAAATGTGTTTGAATGTTACGATGAGTTTAGATATATGCATGAAAATTTGTAAGATGATGGGACATGACTATTCACTTGGCAGTACTTGTCCTCCCTCCCCCAAGCGCCAACCTAATGGAACATTTTGGAAAGAAAAAATTTTGACTTGGCTGGGAGAGAGAGAGAGAGAGAGAGAGAGGCAAAAAAAGAAGTACAAGTCACGTTAAGAAAGAAAAAAGTGGGAAATAAGGTGCAAGAATTTAGTTTGCATGTCATAGGACAAGTCCATTTGTTTACAGTACTTAATCCACCAAATTCAAGGCTAGATGAGGTTAAAATGATGTATTTGGATGGTTGAAATAGTTTAAAGTGAATTATACCGAGTTGGGTTTGGGAACCAAACTCAGCCTTAGAGGAAGTTATGAAGATTTTACTGAAAGTTGTGCAAGGCTGGCAGAATGTTGCAGATTTTCTTAAATATTGCGGATTTTTTTTTATTTCTCATATTTTTTGAAATTCTTTAGTTACTCTTTATTAATGTCAATTGGGAAGTAGTAAGCTTTAATTACCCATGCTTGGAGGGTTGTTCCAAGTTTTCTTATATAAACCCTTTTATGCTATTGAAAATGTCAGACTTGAGTTGATTACAAAATTGAGTTTTCAACTTATGAAGAAGAGCTTCTTCTTATATGTCTTATTCTTTGATGGATTCTGATAGGTGACAAGTTCTTTCTTTGTATACCTTGTGAGTTTCTTTTGGATGGTGATTTTTGTATTCCTTTGATGTTCTTGTTTGGGCTGGGTGAACTTATGTTCTTTTGACTGGTAATTTCTTTATCCCACTAGATCCCTTTATCTTTTTATTTTTTATCATAATCCCAGTATCAAGTAGTGCATGATCATGAGCATATAATAATACCATGTATAATATAATACATGCAGACATGCACCTAATGCTTTAAGTGCTTCTTTTTTCAAGATTTTCTAGACATTCTTTCTTTTTTCATAAGACTGAGAATGGGAATCCAATTAATTGATCACTAGAAATTGGAACTTCTATCTTACCAGCATCTTTCACTTGAGACACAACTCAGTTTTAGAAAACTGTTCTAAGATTGAGCAAGTAAGTAGTACTATTACTATAGATAGAGACAAATTGCATGGGATAATGTCTAATTTCTATATGCATGCATTTTTTTTTTGTCACTCATTAATCATGTCAATTCGTTAATTCATCAATCAACTCCAACCCATTTTTCAAGTAATACCATAGATACGCTAGCTAGTTAGCTGTAGGACTAAGAATTAATTTAAGAAAATGCACAATATGAAGGCCTGCTGGATAGGCTTGATCTACCTCTGAAATCTGATTTTGTCTTGAGACTGATCACCTACTAATCAAGAATCATTCCCCCACATCCATTTTGACCTAGCAGCTAATTGGGTGGTTTCATGGTCAATCTTCTTCTTTCATTTTTTTTTTCTGAGGTTGTTAGGTAGATTTGGCTCTGGGGGTCATGATCAGGAATATATATTCATGATACATTGTCCCAGACTAGGAACGATGGACAACATATCTGCATATATATATGTACACACATATATATCATTGGGAATCAGCTTGTGACATACCTTCCCATGTCCACCGTGAGATACTAATAGCACCATTAGCACAACCACTTCCTCCATGTCTCCTGCATACTTTCATTGGTATTGTCAAGACAAACTTCTCTTCAGTGATATTTTCTCGTCTGTGTCCAAGAATGCATGCCCCTTGTGGCCATGGTTGACACCTCTTGAGAAACATGGAACACTATTGCTCGTCTGTTTGCAAACCGCTCGCGGACCAGGGTAATGCATCTAAAGGAAACTCTCATGTTGAATCAATGTGGTTCTTGCTCAGTCTCTGAATTTTTGTAGTCCATCAAAGCCATGAATGATGAACTTTCCCTCATTGACACACCCCTGACAAACAACTATCTCACCCTTCATGTACTCGGTGGACTTGGCGCTGAGTTTCGTGACATTGTGGATTCAGGCTCGGGAAGCCTCCTTCACATTCAAAGAGCTTCATGATCTCCTCCTAGGACATGAAGCCTACCTCAAACGTCTAGAAACCACCTACTCAACTCTGGTGGCCACTGCAAATGTTTTCTATTGCAAAGGAACTCTTCTCCCAAGAACAACACTCACAAAAATTCAAACAAGAAGCCTCAGCATCGCAAGAATCACCTTGCCAATTTTGTGACCAAACTAGTCACACAACCAAGAAATGCAACAAGCTACATTCCTCTGATGATGTAGTCAATTGCACAACCACTATTGGTCAAGAGAAAAAATGGCTCATGGATTCCGCTGCCACCCACAACATCACCATTGATCTCTCCAACCTCAACATTCACTCTAAATATGATAGACATGATGAAGTCATTATTGGTGATGGCATAGGTTTACCCATTACTCACGTTGGCTCTATGTGTCTTTTTGCCCCTAAACACTCATTTATTCTTGATAATACCTTTGTGTTGTTCCTTTCATTAAAAAAAAAAAAAATCTCATCTATATTCACAATTTCACCAAAACTATGTGTTTGTTAAATTTTTTGACTCTCATTTTTCTTGTCAAGGATTTGATCATGGGGGTGCAACTACTTTGAGGTAACTACATTGAGGGTGTATATCCACTCCTTGCGCTAGCCACTAAGAATAAGCAAGCCTTCTCGGCTATCCTTGCTGGGACACAAATCTCTCTTGATCATGGTGTAATCGTCTCGAACACCCCTCCCTTAAAACTATGCAGCACCTCCTTCGTCGCATGTCACTTCCTTTGTCCTCCAAGCAATCTAGTAGTACCTTTGTCTCGTGCCATATAAATAAATCACACAAGCTTCGATTCTCAACCACGTCTCTCACAAGTCATCTTCCCCTTGAATACTTGTACGCGGACATATAGGGTCCTACCCCGGTTGTTGACAAAAGTGGTTTCAAATATTATGTATTATTTGTTGATCATTTTAGTAAATATTGTTGGCTCTTTCCTCTTAGAAATAAATTAGATGTTGCCAATATTTTTTATCAACTTGTTCCTCTCTTTGAACACCATTTCAGTCACAAGATTAAAAACTTGTATACTGACAATGGCGGGGAGTTTGTCAAACTCAAAGTATTTCTCAATTCTCATGGCATTAGTCATCTAACCACAACCCCCCACACGCCACAACAAAATGGCACCACTGAATGGCACCATCGACACATTGTGGAGACTGCCTTGACACTCCTGCATCACATGAACATGCCATTAACTTATGGACCTTCACCTTTAAGATAGTTGTTGATCTAATCAATAGAATACTAACCTCTGTCCTGAACATGCTAAGTCCTCTAGAAAAACTTTTCAATCGACCCCCAAATTACCTCAAACTTCCCATATTTGGATGTCTTTGTTTTCCTGGTTAAAATCGTATAATACTCACAAAATGAAGCCAAAATCTCTTCCCTGCATTTTTCTCAACAACTTCGACTCTCAAAGTGCATATTTTTATCTTCACTTGGACACCAATTGCACTTATCTCTCTCGCATGTCCCCTTTGTTGAAGATATCTTTCCCCTTCATACAATTGATCCATCCCTAGTGCACACGAATTCGCCATGCCCTCGCATCGAGAGTTCCTTTGTGACTCATGTTCCTCCAGGCAAAGTTCGGATACATCACCTTTTCAGGCAACTACCTCTACGCAGCATATGCCTTGTGATCCTCCCACTTTTCCAAAGGTTAGTGTCACTGAATCTTGCTCTACAAATACTGCTTGCCCACCATCCTCCTCTTCACAGTCACCCTCTCCATTAGAAAACCTGCCCCCCATGCGTACTCTGTGAGATCCCAGATTTACGTGTATTTTTACACGTTATTTTATTCTCGGTATTAATTATTTTAATTTATTTTAATAATATTATTGGTTTTGTTTTATTTGTTTAAAATATTTATTTGAGCTATTCGTTAGTAAGTGTTAGTTTTATGTTTTTTTTATAATTAAATGTTGAGTAACGTTGTTTTTTTATTAATTTAAATGTGAGGTATTTATTTTAATGAGTGAGATTTAATTTCTTTTATTTTATTATGTGATTTTATTTGATGTGCTTTCTTAATATTAATTAGTGTTCTATAATTAAATTGTTCTTTAAATTAAATTGGTTTATTGTTGGGTTTTAAATATATTATTTTATTTATATTAAATTGTAGTAATATCAGTCGGCTTTTATTTAATTTATTGTGTTTTTCTAGTTGGATTCATTTTTTCTTCTTTTTCCTTTTTCTCTTTTGTCTTTTCTTTTTCTCCTTTCTTCCCTTGCATTTCCCCCCCAGCCCGCGCGACTTCTTCTTCCCCTCCCCTGTTTGGGCGTTTGGCCTTAGACAGCCCAGCCATCCACCACCCGTCACCGCCCATGCTGCCGGCACCCTTACCCTCTGGCGACCTCCCTTGCATCGGTGGTGCACCTCCGGTAACCCCCTAGCCGGCGCGTGAGGCTTAAACCCGAAATGGGTATTTTTGCTTCTCTTACATTTTTCGGCCACTGCCGGCCACCCCTTGGTACCGACGACCTACTAGCAGCCTCCCCACCCTCCGGCGAGTATAACCCAACGCCCAAAGCCACCCATTTCCGCCGTTTACCCTTCCACCCGAAATGGGTCTTAAACGGGTTGTTCTTCGCCGCGTCGCTGTCCGGCCACCGTAGGCCTCACCACCGCCACCAAAAGAGTCCCCTTGTCTAGCCGGTCAACCTCCTAGCTCAGTTTCCCCAATCGCGGCCCCACCTTCTCGGTACAACTCCAAACCCGAAAATGAGTTTCCACCCTTTTGGAGCCCGATCCGCCACCTTCCAGTGGTTGTGCCACCACACCACCACCTCCATGAGATTCCCCACCTTCCAAAGAGTATTTCCCTAAATTTTGGTGTCAAACCGAGCACTTTAGCCTAACGTACAAGTGACCGCTACGAGCGCTGCGAAATGACGTCTGCTCAAGGATTTACGATTTACCCGCTGTAAGTATTTTTCCAAATGAACTTTAAGATTTAAATATATTTTTGGTATCAACAGATATTGTGTTTGGTCATTGTTGAAATTATCAGTTGTTGGTTATTTGGTGCATGGTCATCTACATTGTGTATTAACGCGTATATGTATGTGTTGGAAATGAAAACTGGGTTTTCATTGTGTTTATGATTTTTGGGTGCGTGTGTATCACGACCCTAAGCCGAGATGGGGCATTATCTCGGTAGAGCTCTTCTGGTCACTTGGGAGCGGAATATACTGAGTGACATCCCTTGGGTCGTCGTCGGGAGACGACGGGATCGGACGGGATGGTAATGCTCTCGTGTTGACTCCGTGGCTCCTCTGCTGGCGGGAACTAAGGGATGCCTGGTCATGGTACATGCTGGGAGCGGTTAGCTAGGCATCGCCCGTTTTGAAGTCACATGCGTGGTCGTTACCTTCGATGTGATGATGAATGCTAGGGTGTGCGAATGGTTCCTATGGGAGATTATGGTGCATACGGTTAATAAAATGGATGTTTAGGCTATTTTCTGGAAAAGTGGCGGGTTTTAATTATTGGTTTTACATGGACCATTTTCTGGGAAAATGGTTGTGGTTTTAATTGATTTATGGCCATCATTTTCTGGGAAAATGATGGGTGATTTTACTGGAGTTTTAAGTGGGCTAAAATCCCATTGTGGCGTATGTGGTTATTTTATTAATTTTGAGAAGGATGATTTTAAGTCACATGCATACGGTGTCCTGTTCATGCATAGTGTTGTTGCATGAATGTATTTATTATCTTGAGTTTGATTGGGTTGTATTTTACCTACGATGCCATTTTTGGCGTCGTAATTTTTGGATGCAGATTTTGAAGAGGCTGAGCCTGAGAAGATGGCTTCGCCGTTGATGTGCTGTTATTATAAATGGCTATCTTGGGAAATTATTTTCCCCTTTTTATAAATATGTATTCGTTAAATTGTATTTCAGATGACTGTATTAAATCTCCTGTTGGAGAATTTATGTTAAACTGGTTTGTAAAATATTTCTAAAAATTTCTGGTACTTAGTTATTGACCTCGAATATCCGCTGCTGCTATTTATGCATGTCACGTGTTCACACACTTAGCACTTGACGTTGGGAGTGCGTGACCCATGTTGTTAGCATCCTGACGCCTCGATTCCCGTGTTTATTTTAAGGGGAATTTGGGGGCGTCACATACTCACTAAATAGTGACACATTCTATGAACAACATCTATTGACCCAAGCAGCTTTATCTGGTCACCAAACATCCTGTCACTCCCTCAGTTGAGTCCATGTGTGTTTTCAAGCCATCAAGGATCCAAATTGGTGGCATGCAATGTTAGAGGAATTTATTGCCCTAGTTTGGCATGGTACCTGGAATCTTGTTCCTCCTCATCCATCTCAAAACCTCGTTGGTAAAAAGTGGGTTTTTAGGCTTAAGCACAACCCAGATGGAAGCATCGCACGGTTCTCTCCTTAGCATTGCAACAATGCCCGGTCCTTGACTATGGAGAAACTTTCAGCCCAGTAGTAAAGCCCACCACTATTCGCCTGGTTCTTTCCTTAGCATTGCAACAAAACTGGCCCCTGCATGGAACACTTGATGAGGTGGTGTTTATGAAGAAACCAGCAGGTTTTTATAGACTCTTCTCATCTCTCTTTTGTGTGCAAACTTCACAAGTCCCTTTATGGACACAAACAGGCGCTATGCACATGGTATACTGCTCTACACCACAACATGCTCCAATTGGGTTTCAAAAATTCAGCCTCGGATTGCTCCCTCTTTATCTATAATTCTGGAGGCACCACCATGCATGTACTCGTCTACGTTGATGACTTGATCCTTATAGGTAATAACCATGCTCATCTCCATCGACTTGTTCAATTGCTTGGGGTTGAATACTCCTTAAAGGAGCTGCAACCACTCCATTTCTTTCTAGGAATTGAGGTCATCCCCACCACTGAGGGTCTCTTCCTCACTCAACAGAAATATGTTCGTGATCTGCTTGATCGCACACTCATGGATGGTGCCAAAACTGTGAACACCCCACTGTCCACCAGTGTTAAACTTCACCTTGGAGATGGCTCTCCACCAGTGAACTGCATTGAATTTCGTTGCATCATCAAAGCCTTACAGTAGCTTTCTTTCATGAGGCCTAATATCAGTTTTGCTATTAACAAACTGGCTTAATTCATGCACAGTCCCAGCTCTACTCATTGGCAAGCCACTAAGAGATTTTTACGATACTTACATAGTCCATCATGGCATTTTGCTTCGATGATCATCCCCTATTAAGCTTCATGCCTTCTTGAATGCTGATTGGGCAGGAAATCAAGATGATCAAACCTCCACCACTGCCTATCTTCTCTTCCTTGGTTCCAATTTAATCTCATGGCAAACTCGGAAGCAAAAGCTAGTTGTTCGCACCTCGACAGAAGCTGAATATTGCGCCTTAGCAGTTTCTACCTCTGACATTGCATGGGCAAGTCTTTCTTACTTGAACTTGGTGTCTCTCTCTCAGAACCTCCTTCACTACTCTGACAATATGGGTGAAACTCATCTCAACCTCAATCCAGTTATGCACTCACGCATGAAACATATTGCTATTGATCTTCACTTTGTTCATGACTATGTTATCCGTGGAGCTTTGAAGATTGCTCGTGTCCCAACTCAAGACCAACTGGTTGACTTTCTCACCAACCCACTCCCTCGCTCTTGTTTCTAGCTCCTTTGTTCCAAGATTGGCATAACAAATGGTATGCCATTCTTGCGGGGGCATATAAATGTAATCACATAATCAGCCTTCGATTATGGAATTCCATTGATTACAGCTCAATCTCAGGACATCAATACTAGCGTCATTATAGGAGCATTGATTGTGCAATGTATTTTTGTATAGCATAATTTCTGTATTCATTCCATTTATATTAAATGTTCTTTTATAGATTCAATCTGTAACTATAAGTTGTATATGAATACTCAATGGAATATAATTGTTCACATACGAAAACATTGCTCTTCAATACTTTCTAAAGAATGAAACCTAGGGATGAAGAAGCAACACATAACAAGTACATGATAGACTAATTAAAAAAATTGAGCTCTCTCTCCTCTCTTATTTACCGTCAAATTGGCGATTTCCTCTCACTAAACCCTTTCCCGTCTGTATTGTTCTACTGTTTTTAAGTTTTCTAGTCTAAACTTTTTCCGTTGTTTTTTGTCCATAACAAGGAGACTATCGATGTTCCTGCCTCCGCTTAGGATTGGACGTAAACCGAGACGTTGGGGATAAGTAATGCAATGATATTCACCCCTCGTTCATGTCATAAGTAAAAGCATGTGCCTATCTTACTAGCAGTATGCAAACTTTTTGCAGCAGAAAGAGGGTCAAGCCGTGTTGTATAGGCAAGAAACGAGAAGAAAACTTGTCACGTGTCACATGGTATAATTAAAATGAATACCCAAAAGAACTTTATATAGACGTATAAACCCATAATGTTTCAGATTCTACAAAATACCCATTTTCCCCTAACTAAGGGAATAGTACAAGACCTCTAGAATTACAAAAAAATAGTAAAAACAACATCAGGCAAAAGTTGACCCCACAATCCATCCCTAGAACAAGGGTTCTTTTTTGACCTCTTGTACACTGGTCCAAAAAGGAAGTGCCCTAAACTCAGACTGCGTCCTCGCTGGATACCTATTCCAGCCGCTGAGGCATAGATGCCATCAATAAATAAGGACCCGTTTGTCCCCAAGGCGAGACAGCACCCAATGGGGCGTCGGTCTGCAGATTGTATAAGCATGCTCCTCTACATATTTTCTATAAGGCGGTCATACAAAACAGGGGCTACAGCATCAAACGGAGAGTAATCTGTCAGACCCTTAGGGGTCCGAGGAGTCTCTTAGGGAATCTGACTTAACGAATTCATCAATACTTGCAACCACTTCTATCATTCCAAGAAAGAGCAATAGTTAAAAATTAAAGGGACGAGATTTCGAGAAATCTTAGTAAGCACACAGATATCTTAACAAAAGTATCACATGCATATGTATAAGTGAATGCAAAACGAAACACGTGTCATGAACATGAGACTTGTGACTCGACTGATGCACATGCATTTTCACATAATGACTTTCATAAAACTTGACTTTCTTTAAGACTTTGATTCATGCATGTGCTTTTCTTAAAAGGTTTTCATATACTGTTTACTTTGTTAGCACGTACTTAAAAATTATTTCATAAACTTTTGTGTCTTTCATCATTTTCTTATCTTAGGTGCCATTAATCATGTACATATCATTCTTAGGGCTTAAAGCCGTTCTTGTCATGAATTTTATGTTGGATACCTTACGGTTCCCCTACACACCGTGTGCTCCTCACTAGTTACCTTTTCACCTGGTGACCACTTAAGTCGGGATGACTACGTTATCCGTTCTTCATCACCCGACGACCACTCTAGCCGAGGTACTACATCTTTAGTTCTTATAATGGCAAGGTGCGATGCCTTCACCATCCTTGGGCACCCACTAGCTTTAGGTGCGACCATGCTCCAGACTCATTTTGGAGCCATACATGGTTCGCCGACTGTTCTTTGTCGACCTAGGGGTTTTCACTCAACTTTAATCACTCCTGAGTGAACAGCGAGTTCTACTGGGTCACTACCCCGTCCTAGCCTTTGGGTTCTTATAAAAACTTAATTCTTTTTCTTCTTTTATTTGGAAACACATGTTGATCCAAAAATCATGATCTTGACGTTCATGCATGCAACACATGACTTCTTATGCTGAACATATAGTTCATGGGATATGTATATACGCATGCATTTTCATGTTATTCCTCAACCAAGATATTTTTGACCTAAACACCAATAATTGGGTTTGATCTAAACCCTAAGAGTCGATAACTTAAATATTTTTGACAATTTTCACAAATAAAATTCCACACTTTATTCCATATGAGAACCCGGAATTGCACTAATAGATTTTTCCTAGTTTCAAGTTTCTAAACTTCTCAAGCATCCAAGTCATGGTCCTTATATAAATCAAAAGTCTTTTATTTAAAGTTGTTCCTCCAAACCCCTCTATGGCCGAGAGTCCTAAAGCACCAAAGTTACATATTTTTTTGTTCTTCAACTTATCTTCTCATAACCCTTCTATCTTTACCCTAAATATCATAGCATACTCCTTGTATCTCATCCAAGCTAAGTTCACCACAAATCATCAATATTTCTATAAATTGAAATCCTATGATTTTAACCTATCCAAGCATGGGATATATACAATAAAACCTACTAGCAACCAAACCAAACAACAAGTGAAGCAATCAACAACCATATGTTTACTTAACGAATACAAGAAATGCTAATGCTAGGTTAAATATGTACTTAAAAAGCTCCAAGTGTAGAGAAGGGTAAATCTAAAAAAGAATGAAGAAAATAAGATTAAGCTTATGGGAACCTTAGCTCATCTCAACTGGTAGTTTGCTTGCCATAAGGAAAATGTTGGCTTATAAAAAGGAACGTTTTCTTTCTCAAAAAAAAAAAGAAAAAAAAAAGAGAGCTTTAGTTCTCCTTTTCATTTCAAGAAAACCCGAAGTATGAAGGCTTTGAGAAAAAGCAAGAAAACATGGAAGCTAGAATGTTAGAAGAAAATTCTTTAAATCTTTGCATGGAAGGATGAAAAGAGTCCAAGAAATTGCTTACATTTCAACGAGATGTTTCCAAGTAAGAAAACCTTGAAGAAGACTCAATTTTGCTTAAGATGAGAGTTGTTTGGATGGTGGGAAATACAAGAGAAAATAGAAAAGGTAGAGAGAGAGAGAGAGTTAGCCAAGAGTTTTGGGAGAGGTAGGAAGACAAAGTGTAGTGAAATGGCTAAGTCGTATTCGGCCAAGGGGTGTGTCTCTAGGCTTTAGGGCACTTTAAATCTCTAGGTGTTTGAGTGACACAAGAAATGTGATATCTCGTATTTACGTGTATTTTTATTGAAGTATTATTTAAATTATTATAATTAATGGTTCTTTTGTTTTAAATTTGAAAGTGTTTTTCATTATATTGTTTTATGTTTGTTTTAGTTGTGGAATTTAAATAATGTACTATCTTGATTTTAATTATTGTTTTGTGATTAAATTACGCTTTGGTTTCTTTATTTGGATCGCTTGTACGAATTTCGGGGTCGAAATTCCTTTTTAAGGGGGGAGGATGTGAGGACTCGTAATTTTACCTTCATTTTAATTTACTATATTTTTTATATTAAATATGTATTGTTGTTAATATAGATATTGGGTGATTGAGTTAGTTGCTATTAATATTATTTTGTTGTGCTTGTGTTTAAATATTTAAAATATTTCATCTTTATTTAAAGATTATTTCCATGTGTATTAGTAAGTTAATTTATTTCCTCTTATTATTTTATTGTAATGCATTTAATTTAATGCTAGAATGTAATCTCATTATTTTATTATGATGGTATTTAAATTAAAATGTGAAATTTATTTTATTTTAATTTGATGTGTTTCTTTTTATTTTATTAATTTATGTGTTTTTTCAGATGGGCTTATATATATATATATATATATATATATAGTTGTTTGGGTTTCATTTGTTTTGAAAAATAACCCAAGCCCGATCCATAGCTAGCCTAGCCCGTAAAGCCCTTAACCCAGCCCTCCCATGTTGCTCAAAACTGTGTTGTTTGGCTATGCTTCATAAGTGAATTTCGGTCATTCTCTTCCTAGGCACCTTCTTCCTCTTCGGTTCTTCTTCTTCTTTCATTTCTTTTCATTTTCATTCCCCTGTTCTTCCTTTGTACATCCGTGAAATTTAAAGCTCTGATCTTTGCAACATTTTTCCTTCTCTTTCAATCACGCATGACTCCGTTAGATGTGTAAGACATTTCCGAATATTTTCCAGTGGTTTTCATCATGAATCCGTGCTTCACGTGCTGGTAACCATTCCAAATCCATGAGCTCAGGCTCTCTATTTTTTATCTGATTCATCTGAAAAATAATGAGAATCTCTTCTATGGAATCTTATGATTGTATTAGCTCTGAGTTTGTCGTGTTTCATGTGATTTATTTCACCCAAAAGCCCAATATCAGCGCTGGTTTTAGCCTCTAAAAGGCATCGATCGTCTTTGCTAAAAACGCATCCAGGGTTCAACCGTGTGTTTAACCACTCCTTTTTGTTCGTTTTTTCTTCTCAATCCAAACTTGAACATCTCCTCTTCAAAACCCCCTATAAAATCGAAAATTTCAGTGGGTTTTTGTCACCATTTTAGTCGCCATATTTCACCGTTTTGAGGAACTTTCAGTAAGCCTTTCTACTTATATACTTGATTAATTAATTTAAGTGTTGTTTTAGTTTATTCATGTGTTGATCTTAATTTATTTTCGTGGTACGATTCTATTTATGATCAAGTGTTCAGTTTAGTTAGATAATAATTGCATTTTAATTATTTACATTAAGATGATTAATTTATTCAATTTATAATAATTGAGTTTATTATTTGAGTTGGTTATATATATATATAAATATTGTTTTATTTATGTTAACCGTTTTAATTAATTTGTTAATGTTATTTATTGTTTTTATTGATGTCGTTTTATTTATATTTAATTATTTGTGATGCTTATTTACGTTGGTGTGATGATTTTAGTAGTGCGTTCGCTAGTTGTTGCACGGGTGGCATTTAAGCTTTTATTGATATTCCAGAATATTTTACCGAACGCGTTGTAAGTATTTTCTAAATAAACTTTTGAGATTTAAATATATTTTGCAATAACAAATATTGAGATTGGTTGGTTGTTGGATATTCTGTGTATTGTCGTATGCATTGCATGGTGCACGCATGTTCATGTTTGTAAAGGAAAATTGGGTTTTCGCATAATTGCATACATGTTCATGTATTTGAAATGAAAACTAGGTTTTCATGTGTTAATGGCTTTCGGGTGCGTGTGTATCACGACCCCAAGTCGGGATGTGGCATTATCCTAGTGGAGCTCTTATGGTCATTCGGAAGCGAAATATACTGAGTGATGTCCCTTGGGTTGTCGCCGAGCCACGACAGGATATGACAGGATGGTAACACTCTCGTGCCGACTCCGTGGCTCCTCTGTTGGCAGGGGCTAGGGGATGCCTGGTCATGGTACGTGCTGTGTGCGGTTAGCTAGGTATCACCCATTCTGAAGTCACATGCGTGGTCGTTACATACGGTGTGATGATGAGAGCTAGGGTGTGCGGATGGTCCCTAGGGGATACCATGGTGCATACGGTTAATAAAATGGTTATGTGAGCCATTTTCTGACAAAATTTTTCTCAGAAAATGACGGGTTTTGATTATTGGTTTTACGTGGACTATTTTCTGGGAGAATGGTTTTCCCATTTTTTGGGAAAATGAAGGATGTTTTTATTGGAGTTTTATTTTGGGCCAAAATGGGATTTTGGCGTGTGTGGAAAACTATTTGTTTTGAGAAAGATGGTTTTTGAGTTTCATGCATATGTTATCACGTTCATGCATTTTGTTGTTGTATGAATGTATTTTGATCTTGTGGTTTGTTTGGATTTTACATACCTGTGGTACCATTTTTGGTATTGTAGATTTTGATGCAGAGGATAAGGAGGTTGAGTCTGAGGAGTTGGCTTCGCCGTTGGAGAAGTTGATTTGGTTGTATCTTGGGAAATGTTTTCCCGCTTGTTAATTATGTTTTTGTACGTTTTGGCCTCAGGATGACTGTATTAAATCTCTTGTTGGAGAATTTGTATTAACTTGGTTTGTAATATTTAAAATCCTGGTACTTAGATATCGACTTAAATTATCTGCTGCGATTTATATTTTATGCATGTCACGTATTTACACACACTTGGCACTTGACGTTGGGGTGTATGACCCATGTTGTCATCATCCCGACGTCTTGATTCTCGTTTTCATGTGCGTGAGAGTTGGGGCGTCACAAGAAAGGGTTAATTGACATATGGAAGAAATGATTGTACCTAGAGTCGCACAACATAGGATTGGTTTGCTTCCAAGAATGGGGTTTGCCGAGATTCATGGGAAAGGCAAGAAAAGGGATGAGTTTCCTAGCTATCCAATGATGTCCCTTACATCTAGAATTCATCATGTCTATCCTACTTGAAAAGACTTCCATATCTTGATGTGAAGGTACCAAGAAAAGCAAGGGTGAGGGCTACGGATTCCAAGCTCTAAACCACTCTAACTGAAATCCTCACAAGGCAAGTCATCTCTTCCCTTGTCACTCAATCACACTCTCACTTACAAGTTACTCCTTACATAACTAGTCAATCACCCTTACACACTTGCCAAATTCCTTTTCAAATCTTCCCAAAATCACATTTCAAGATATGGCTTCATTGGGAGAAACAAGTGAAGTTGGCACTCCTCCCCCTTTGGTCACTCGAATCCCACTTCTCATGATTGAGTATCTTCACTTGTCTCAATAACCACTTCTTCCACGGGATCAACTAGTCAAACCTTCCATTCTCAAACTCTTTATCATTTCTTTCATAAACCTACCAGTCTTTGAAAGACCAAGGAAGGCTTTCTTAGAGTGCCAAGTGTCTCTTCCTATAACACAAAGTCCTAAGCCTCAAATCCTTTAGCATGGCCGGCCACCCTCCTATCTCATGGGCATTTAGACCTTGCCACACTATTTTGGGTCAAATCACAAGTTACACCTCCAAGATTAAAGCTCAGGTCAAACCTAAATATTCTTAAATTAAACACAATACCAATATTACCCTCACTATGAATAAAATGTTATAGAAGGAAATATCCGGGTTGTCATAAAGAGTAGCCGATCTACTACATTCTGGAGCTGTATGGCCAACACGCGCAGTACTGCAAGAATCCCCAGCCGCCGATCCTTTAGTCGACTGAAGAATCTTTTCTATTGAAGTAGTGTGTGCATCACATGTCCAGATCTTAACTTGTGTAAGATCCATGAACTGACGCATGGAGTGTTATGCGGCGGTCATGCGCGACACCAGTAGAAACGGCAGCCTTGGTTCCTTCAGACTCGATGATCAAAATCTTTCCCAACGTGACATGTGTGTCCCACGCATCACCAGAGTCACCAACCACTGTTCTCCGGTGACTCGACAACCCTCCTACTTGTTATTTGCCTACGTTTTTGCTTTATCTAACTAAGGATCATGATGAAAAAAAGGTAGTGAAAGTCTCCTGCAGCCAGTCTAGACCAACAAAGTGAAACACAAGTTTCTCCTATGTGACTTTTAGTCGTAGTTCGACAGTCCATTTTATCAGACTATTTTAAAACCGCTTTGAGCAGTCCCTTCCTTAGCAGGAATCGGGTGCTGGTCAAGGTTTTGACCATAGAACCCATTTTCACTTAATGTGTTGTGTTGTATTTGCTGGTTTGAATTGTATGTTGGGGCGAACTATAATAGCCCAATTTTCTCTTAGGCTAAAATATTTATTTTTAAAATTTATAATTATATTTTAAGGAGTTTTTGGAGTATAATCTTCCATAGGAATAAAACTTGAGAATTGGATAATAATTTTGAGCCAAGAAAGGGATTTAATTATGCATTCTAAGATAAATTATGATTAAATTTTTGAGAATTTTAATAAGGTATCAACTAGAGAAATTATATTTGGGATTAAGAAGAGGCAAATTTCTAAAATTTGAGGGAAAAATTTAAACGGAAGTGATAGAACAAAACATCAAACACTTGGTGTGCCAAAACGAGTTCTCGGGCTGGTCCGTCGAGTTTTGGTGTAAATAACAACTTTCTCATATGAGGTTTAATTGATGTGATTCTAATTCTTATAGAATCTTAAGAGGCAAATATAAAACTTTTAGGTTTTGGGTTTCAAAGATTCGGACTGGATAAATGACTGATTTGGACTGAAAGTAGACTGATTTGGATTGGACAAAAACTGGAACCCAAAAACAAAGTGTGTCACCACCTCACTCTAGGTGCTTAAATTTGATTGGTTCCTTCTATTTATTTAATCTGAAAACATGTGAGGAGGCATGTGGAAAATAGAGATAAGTCATCTAGAAGCCTTGGTTGACAAGAAAACAAAAGGAAACAAAAGGAAACAAATGGTGAACTCGGATTGAGTGTTCTCGGGTAAGTTTTGACGTGTTTTGGTAAATTAAACATATAGCTCTCATCTAATCTCTGAGTAATGTGATTAAAAATCCTGTAGAATATTAAGAGGATGATCTAAAACTTTCATATTTTGATTTTTTGAAAAATATAATTGGATCAGAGACTTATTTGGGATAGAAGAAGCCAAGAGATCAGATTATGCGTGGCTGGACAGACAGCCAGCCTATACCAACTCATACTCCCCATGTGGTTATTTCTTAGCCCTTGATCATTTGAGACATCCAAGTGACGTAATCCTAACCCTTAGATGAAAATTAGACCAGCTAAGTCTAGATTAAGGGTGATGATAACACCTAGGTAATGGGGACACCTCACACATTCTGATATTGGAGGAAAAATCGATGGTCTCAAGTGTTTCACCCCTAAAGCCATGCATTGAGACGTCTCATATGCCTATATATATGTGTGAGCTTATCCTATTTTCCTTTTAGTAATATTACATGGCCATAGTGAGAAAAACCCAAGAAAAATACACAAAAACCCACTCACATCACCTAAGTATCAAAATGGAGCTAATTGAGGGCATTGAAGAAGAAGTGGTGCAAAACCTATCCTAAGCATCAATTCAAGCTTAGAGAAAATTTATAAGTGCATATATTAACTTAATCTTGGCATAGAATAAGTGGTTTGGTGATTTGATTATATTTGATATTTATTTAAGCTTAATCTTTGTTTATGGGTTAAATTGAAACATATGAAATTTTGGAATGGTTTTGCTATGGAAAAATGCTAGAAAAATTATGATACCTTAGAAATATATTCTATGATGTTATTTGAAAATAATTATGTGAAAACATGAGGTCTTAATTTGGAAAAAATTGAAGAAATAACTCTAGTGAATTTCGGTCGTACTAGGATTATTATTGGCAGATTTGATACCTTTTGGTAAATCGGGCATAACTTGTTCATTTGATGTAGGATTTGAATGATTTAAGAGGTTATGGAAAGATAAGAGAAATATATACAATGTTTAGGTTATGAGTTTTAAGAGATAAGGACTCAATCAATGGTAAAACTAGGATTAAATGGCAGATATGAGTTTATCATAGTATGCATTGATTGTATTGGTGGATTTCTTCTAAAATTCTTAGTGACTTGATTTCTAATTATTTGAATGATATTTTAATAATTATGGTAAGTTTAAAAACTTTATTTATTTGAAAAATTTCAAGAATCATCATACAAGAAATTATTGGAGAATTAACCAAGAAAACAATATAGTTTAAGCTTGAGTTTATTTATGAAAGTTAAGGAAAATTTGACAAGTTGTATATGTGGATTTTAGCTTGATTTGAATAAGAAGAAAATGAGATTTGATTATCCATAGGGTTCGGTTAGCCTTGATGTGTGAATATTTTAATAATTTATTTAATTATTAAGTATTATTCGTTATGTTTTGACGTTATGAATTGATGTGACATAAATACATGTACATATGATGTATGCTATTATGAAATATTTTCATATGTTATAAGGCTTATGAGGATATGAAATATGCATGTCATATGTTTGAGGTTATGTTAGATTGTATTTCGTTACATATAAGTATTGTCATAAGTCATGACGTCTGTTATAAGAAAATACATTAACAAAACTTTACAAGTGAAAAGATTAAGAAGTTAGTCACGTCATGACAAAGATGACGATACGTAACGCTCGTATGCCTAACGTGCTGACAGGGACGGCGATATGTAACGCTTGTTGTAAAATAAGAATCATGTCACGACGGGGATGGCGATATGTAATGCCTGGATGACTGACATGATTTCATAAGATAAGTATCATGTCATGATGGGGACAGCGATACGTAACGCCTAGAAGATTAACACGAGACTCGTCACGGTCGGGATGAAGATACGTAACGCCCGGACGACTGACGAGTTATATGTAGGGATAAGTTGACGCATCTTGCTAAGAAACCCGGCGGGGATGGTGATACATAACGCCCATCGAGATTAAGATAAGAATAGCCCTTATAAGTAAGACTTATAAGAATAAGAATTATAAGGAAAGAATAAGAAGTCCATACATGGTATAAGATTGTCCAGAAAGAGGGACATCAGTATACGTCTACATAAAGAATAAGTCTAAGTCATGTATAAGTCACATGAAGCATGCCATAAATACATATTCTAACTATTTGGATTGTATGTGATTATTTTATGATGCCTATACTTTTATTAAGTTAAGTGTGTACTTACTAAGATTTCCAAGGAAATCTCATTTTTGTATGTTTCTTTTCTTTTTGAAATTTAAATTTCGCTGTAGGGTGTGATGATGGCCATGGGTTAGGTCCCAGTTGCTCGATAGACCCGGAGAAACCCTGAGGAGATCCCCGGAGTACTTTTTCTCCATAGAAATTTTGACTCAGTTAATAGTAGTAGGAACAGACATCGATATGGCGGCGAGTTTCCTGAAGTGAAGAAAGAGCCTAGGCGGCCCTAAAATGATTTTTTTATAAGTTTGTATGTAATCTGAGAACTGAAAAAATTAACTGGGTTAAGCATGTAAGGATACAATATTATTTTATGAATGAACGATATAGATATTAAGGTTTTGTGTCACCGCTCCGATTTGCGTTGCATGTGCTAGTAAGTCTAGGTGCATGTATTGATTTACGATAAGTACGTGGGTGAGTAGCCTAACGTTACTTATCCTGACATTTCAATTTGCATTGAATTATGAATGAAAATTGGGGATGTCACGCGAACCACTTTGTTAACTATTGCGTCCTATGACCGTTTTAAATAAGATTTTTGGACCTTTTGATTATTTTAAGAAGTTTTAAAAGTGTATTTTAGTCTATTATCTCTACTTATGATTTTAAGTAATTAGAATTGTCAGAACATGTTTTTCTAGAAAATTAGTGACAATTAGTGTCTCATATAGGTTAACAGCTATGACGTTAAATCAAGAAGCAACGTAAGAGGCAAGTAGGATGATTTTCACGTATATACGGTAAACGACATATTTTTATAAAAATTATTATGTTTGTATAGCCATCATTGGAAGCCTATTGTTTTGTACTCTAGTCATGAAAAAATATAAAAGATTAATGTATGATTTATGAAAAATTTTGCGTTAAGATATTTATGAAATCTCATGATTTTATGCATTAAAATTAGTTATAAAAAGTCATGATTTTTATGTGAGAGATATGCATAAAATTATTTATGAAAGATAATGAATTCATATGAGGAAGCATGCATCACAGCATGTTATGAAAATATGCGATTTCTTTTGAAATCTATGACATAATAAGTATTCAAGTATGATAAAATATGTAAGTGGCCTATGTATGATATGAAGACGGTACCTATGTATGGGCATATTGCATTGTCAGGTCATACATGCAGGTGGTGCACTCATTATGTCTTCCTTATGTATGGATTCCATAACCTATGGCCACTGGCGGAATCAGTATCTTTTTAGGTCCGCTAACCCTAACTCATGAGGGTCAACAGTGAGTAATGGCCTATGATATGATAAGATACGATAAGATTATGAAAATCTCATGTTTTCAGTATTTATGAAAAACTCATATTTAGCATTTATGAAAATATCATGTTCACGATATTATGTATGTATTTGTGAGTATGTATGAAAATCGATGATTATTATTTTTACCGTATGGTGTGTTGCTTATTGAATATTCGACTCATTTTGTTTTTATTTCTATGTTTCTATATTTTCTTTCAAAAATCATCCCAAGTGATGAGGATGCACAGGTGGCAAGATTTGACTCAGGGAGGCGATGCAGAGGCCTAGACAGTGTATTAGTCGTAATCTTATGATTTTTCAGTGAATAAAATATTTTATAAACATGTGTGATTCAATATTTTAAACAAATGCTTCCGCTGTCTGTCTTAAAATTTTATAAAGATTGTTTCATTTATAAAAAAAAAAAAATTATATCTTGTACGTTTTGTAAAGAAATATTTTAGCAGCATATTGGCTTCCTAAAATATTTTAAAAATGCTATATTTGGGAGCGGGGTGTTACAATGGACCTCAAAGATGGGTCCCACATCAAAACGAAAAACAAAACATTTTTGTTTTGTCAGGTCATATTGCGTGCACAATGTGTGCACCAAAATGCTTATATTTAGACTTTTCCATATAGGAAAAGAAAGTTATTTAAACATTTTGGATAAAAGATAATTTTCCACATGCGAGATGATCTTATCCTAATTTCACAAGTTGTCAACATCTAATATTGCTACTTGGTCCTACCTCCATCGAACTGTTTTTTTCTTTTAATATATATATATATATATATATATATATATATTTGGTACTATAATTATATGGTAGTTAAGGGTGGGGAAAAATTCCGCCCCACAACAACGCCGTTTGAGCTTTGACAGCAGTCCAACTCTAACAGAGTCACAGCTTTTAGAGATTGAGTTAGAGTTGGAGTAACAGTTACTTTGACTCTCCTAATCAGAGTTGGAGTCAGAGTTCGGAGCCCATGTTGGCTCCAAACTTCGACAGTTTTTCTTTTATTTTCACATAATCAAAATGACATCATTCCACCTCAAGAGGAGCAACTAAACAATGTTGTCTTGCTTCAAGCAGAACATCATTGTTTCTTAAAGAAGGGGTATAGAATGCATGACACCCTTCTTCCGCCCTCACTTATGCAATTCTCTTTTCGCACAACCACACTCCACAACACCTTGCACCCTTTATGTCTCTCCTCTCCACACCACATTTCACCTCCCTGCTGTATGTTGTTGCTTGAGGCTGCTGCGAGCCACCTTTGGAGTTCATCAAACCAAAAATGATTAGTAAGCTTACTCAGTCACTCATTTGTTTTTAGAATTTATGGCTCCAAGTTCTTTTAATTATCACATTGTTGTTTGAAATTTGTAAAATGTGTATGATTTTTTGTTTTCATTTCGATTATTCAATTTTTAGGCTGTTAAATTTAAGAATTGGGGATTTAAGTTTTGAAAAAATTGGAATTTCTAGTCCCAGACAATGTTCGATCTATGCCTGCTCCAGTTTGGCTCAAGCGAACTTCACACAAATTGTTTGCTCGAGCCTTCACTCGAGTGTGACTCGAGCAAACTTCATACAGATTGTTCGCTCAAGCCTTCACTCGAGTGTGACTCAAGCATACTTCACACAAGTTGTTTGCTCGAGCTTTCGAATTCAAAGGATTTGTTGATCACAAGAGTTCCATCCATTGGCAAGGAAATAGATGACTGTATGAAGGAATGAGATATCATAAAAGTGCTTTGTATCATGGTTTACAATGCCAATGCGAATGATATTGTAATTGATTAGTTCAGTCGGAATATGACAATAAAGGAAGAAATCTTTCGAGAATACCAATTTATCCATATTTGATGTTGTGCTCATATTATCCACCTTATAGTTTATGAGGGGTTGAAGGAGGTTGATGATCCCATTACTAAAGTCCGGGATCTTGTGAGATGTGTGTGCTCTTCCCCCTAACAACTCTGTTAGTTTAAGGCAATAGCCGAACAGCTTGAGATCCTGTCTTTAAGTATGTTGCAACTGGACATTCCGACTCGATGGAATTCTAACTACATGATGTTGGATGTAGTACAAAATTACCAAAAAACATTCGAATAGATGTAGTTTGACGATGGAGGCATGAGGTCGTATGCTTTGCTAGATTTAGTTGGGGGGAGAAAGGGGCTTGATGCGCCGGACACAGTTGATTGGGACAAGGTTAGGTATTTTGTTCAATTTTTGAAGTTATTTTGTGAGTAACTATGCCGATATCTAGGATAAAATATCCTATTGTGAACATGTAATTCAAGGAGTTCTCATGGCTTTATTCCCACTTATAAGAGAGTTGTGCTGACAATGTGAGTTTGTTGGATACTATGGCTATGCGGATGAAATACAAATATAATAAATAGTAGGGATATTAAGAAGATACACAGATTATTATTTGTTGCTGCATCATTGACCCTCGATATAAATTATTGATTGTAAAATTTAAGATTAGGGATATCCATGGTGATGAGGATGCTGATCAGTTTCTTAGAGAGCTTAAACATGATATTTATTTATATAATCATTACAACACAAGTGGTCTGTGTTCAATCGAAAGTGGTAGCACCTCACCCTTGATCAACTCGACATCTTCTTTAGATGACACATATCCATTAAGTTCAATTGTTTTGATGCTACGATAGTATCGTCAAAATCGTGCATCGATAAATATTATGTAGTGTAAGTCTGAGCTTGAATTATACTTTATGGAAGATGTCGAGACACCTAGTAAAGCATTCCAAATATTAACTTGGTGGTAAGTGAATTCTGGCAAGTTTTCAATCATTTCCCAAATAGCCAGAGATGTATTAGCCATTTCTTTCACTATGGTACCTTAGAGTTGGCGTTTAGCAGTGGAGGTTGTGTACATCTTGGATGCTTGTTGGAGTTCAGTGTCTTCAACCACCGATGAGGCTCTTGTTTCCACTTAGAGCTAGTTAAGTTCATTATCATTGGAGTAGATACCGTTGATGCCAAGAGCTATAGTCTTGAAATGAGTAACTTTGTAGTTTTAAATGATTATTTCCATAGTTTTAATTTTTCACTATCTAAGTTTCTAATTTATATGATTTTGTTGTCCTAGCTGTGAAATCTAGACTAATTATGGATGATTGAAATAGACGCCTCATAGGATAGAGAACCCCCTAACCCCTTTATTGGTGAGAAACTCAATACCATGTTTACCATCATGCAAGACTCGTAAGTGTTAGAGGTGGAGGTGAGTTCATGTGTTCTATTTTATGTCATATATCACTTGGTTGATGGTGTAGAAGTCTATAGTTAAATGACTAAAGGAAAGATAGTGCATATGATTAGTATAACTTCGTGCAGGAAATCACTATCAAGTCATCGATTCAAATATATGAATTGATGCAAGGGATTGTGGTAATCTGAATCAAATCTATGACATTATTTATATTTTGGTGCTGTAAATTTAAATTTATTGTGAATTTGTATTTTTAAATTTAAAATTCTTGTTTGCACATATTAAATCACTTATTTTTGTATTGTATAGTTATTGTATTTAAATTTTAGCTTTTTAACTAATTTTATATTGTATTTTTTATTTTTCAATTATTTTTCACATTATTTTATCTTTTTTAATATTTTTAAACAAGGATGGGCCAATCTAAATTTTAGATTGGGTCTTGGATATTGAGTTGTGGTCTAGGCCCGATTTGAATAGGGCAAAGCCCACTTGAACTCTGATTGGAGCAAACTTGGAGTTGGAAGGCATTTTGACCTCCAATTTGAGTCGAAGTCAGATGTGGCATTACGACTCAGCTGAAGTTGAAGCCCAACCCTAAGTAAAATCCGAAAGTAAATTTCAGGAATCTTTTTCTTGTAGTGTCATATATACAACTAAATATAGTGGGTTCAGTTTTTTACGTATTACAATAATAAAATAAGTTAAAATATCGACCTTTTTTTCATATTATCTGAAGTGAAGGTTACACATCAATATTGTGTCAAATGTTCTTATAGAAAGACTTGGAATTTTTTTTTTTTTTTTCAATTTGAATATGTTTCTCGAGACCAAAAGTAGACATGAATGCTATATATATGCATCAAATATTGCATGAGCATGGTTGAGCTACATGCATGCAGCATGCATCACTAGCTGCAAAGATGCATGCTACTAATTGTAAGATTGAAATATATACAGACTCTTAATGCATGATTATTTTCATGTACAGGGGATCGAACTTAAAAAATTTTCCCAAGTAATTTGGCATTGAAATTAAAACTGAAGAAGAAAATACGTAGGGGCCATGTTGGATTCTCAATATATATGATTAACCTCGTTCTAATCAATGTAGTGCAAGGAAAGGAAAAAAAAAGGGCTACGTGGTGCATGGATCCCAACTATGAATATATCCAAGCATGCATGCATATGCACACTAGCAAAAGCTAAGAGCGAGTTTTTACAATTAATAGTTATGGTTCAAAACTGCAATGGATGCTTTACAACCAATTGATGTGGTGTGTTTGATTGAGTCTACTCTAGAATTTAATTTCTTCAACAAGTGAAGTAAGAATATATATATATATATATATATATATATTATATACACTACAAGAAAATCGACTTTTTAGGAACATTAGGTTTTGTCCCAAAAAGTAGAAAAGAACGTCGCAAAAAAGTATTTTCAGCAAAACCAGTCTTTTTAACTAGAATTAAAATGTCACAAATACCTGTTTTTTTTGTAGTGATATATAATATATATAGGATCGGAATAAGTAATGGACGGCAATGGAGGCCGCCTGGTGGCGTGGATCAAATTCATGAGGTTGAGATTCCACATGCGTGGTGGTTGAAGCAATGGCGGCGTGTGGACTCATCTGTTTGTTGTATGATGATGGTTTTGACATCAACTTAAAGAAATGAATTGGTCCTTTTCCGACTAAAAGATCAGGAAAAAACAACTGAGTAGCCAGCCCATGCAGATCGATTGGTAGAAAGGGGGTTGGGGGTTTTGAATATGGGGAGAGAGCTAGGGACTAGGGAGAGAGAGACCGATGAAGGTCTCCACACTCCTAAATTAAAACTCTAGGTTTAGATCACGCAGCTGCAGCCTACATGATGAATTAGTACAATTCAACACGCATTCCCTTTATGCCATTCTTCTATTGCTTAGCTTCTTAGGTACAATTCCCGTAACTCTGCCAACAAGTTATGTGAAATGCAAGTAGCTAGCGCGGCCATTGATATTGAAACTAGCTACTAGTAAATAGAAACATTCTAATTTAGCTAGCGAAGACACTGAAATATGGACAAGGACTTCAACGATTTCTTTCTTAGGGAGGTTATAACTTCAATGAAGTAGTTCTACGTCACCCACACATGGAGGATCCTGACTGGGATGATTCCCCCGTCCATTGTATTTTGTTTTTTTGTTTTTTTAATAATGTATTTTTTAACATTTTTAATTCTTTTTAAATTCAGAATATCAAAAAAAAAAAAAAATACAATGGACGGGATTACAATGGGGAATATCTAGGAGTAAGAGTAGTATTTCTCAACTTCATCATTTGGTACTCGATCAACCCCATATATTTCCACAATATTCCTTAATTAAAGCAACCGTAGTTCGTGTGCGTGTGCGTGTATAACAGACCAAGATCTTTAATTTCATCCTAAGAATAACCGATACGCATTCTAATTTTTCTTGGCGAGAAGCACACATGATCTAGATCTCCATTCAACGCCTCGAGCTCCACTTTTAATACTGCATAAAGTGGAAAAAAGAAAGCAGTACTAGAAAGGTGAACGGACGCCAAGTGTTGTTGCATGATTTACATTATCTTGCACGTCCTTGCAGTTTCCAAGAGAATGCACTAAACAGCTCCAAACTGCCTACACAAACTTTTCCATACAAATATCCCATCAGTATCGAATAATAAGTAGAATCAAGTTCCCCAATTCATTCTAGATTAATGCTCCTTTTTCAGATAAACGTCCTAAGGATTTGAGCCAGAAAATGAAACTTTAACACCAACATTGGAATGGGAAAACCCTAACCCTAACTATTCTGGCAAATATTTTATATAGTACCTCTCCATAATGCCAATGCATGCATGTACCCCGAGAAGAAGATGAAGATGAAGATCCAGGAGGGAAAAGGTACAAATATATATCTCGAAAATTGAAGAATCTTTAAGTACAAATTAAAGAATTACGAAAAAAGAGAACCACCATAAAGTCTAGTCTTACTGTCGCGATAATTCATAATTAGTAGATATCTATATGAAACGGTGAACTGGGTTCTTCCGGCCTGAAGACCAAACCCTCATGCGTCAGCTAGAGAATTACATAGCATTAACAGACAAATCAACCATTAATTAATCTACTCCTCCTCTTTAAACTGATCCTTACGCGTCTCCGGCGGCACGATGTCCTGCAGAAGTCCATGGTCTCTAAGGAAAGTTGCCGAGGATGTCCCGAAACGTCTCTCATGATCTTGAAAAAAACTAGGAAACAAGGGATTATTCAAATTAGTAGTAGTACTGGTGCTAACATTCAAACGCGGCTGTAAGCTATATGTATAAGGATGTAGCTGTTGCTGGTACTGAGGCTGAGGAACAACAAATGCCGGCGAAGCAAAGGTGCTGAAGCCGCCGGCGGATTCCGTCGCAATTCCGATACTTCCGCGAGGTGTCACCGGGCACGGATGCTTGTGCTGTCCTTCGTATGTCGTGACCACAATCGACGAATCGTCACACGAACGCTCTACTCTCTTCTTCACTCCACATCCAGCCGTGGTGCAACGGTAGTAGCTCCTGTACACAGAAATTTGATCCGTACGTGCATGACCTCAAGAAAGTTAACAAAGTTTGATACTAATTATTATTTATTATTATTATTAATTTATAGAAGAAGTTTGATACTAATTAAAACCATATGAAAAGCCATCGATATTATTAATTTTGGTGAAATTTGTTGGAGCAATTTGGGGGAGTGTTGTTTATTACCTTGGATAAGGGCTATTCTTCACAGCTTTCTGCCCGTACTTTCTCCATCTGTACCCATCATCAAGATGATCAACCTCGCTCTTTGTCATGAACGCAAATCTTGGTTCTCTTTGCCTTTTTTGGTTCTTCTTTTTGGGTTTCAACCTAAAATCCACATATACAAACAAACACTTTTCACTTTTTTTTTTTTTTAAAATTAATTGAAATTCGTAAAGAAAACAACAGCCTCGTGAAAATCATGTACGTTTAATTTAAACACCACAAATAAAAACTCCCCGTGTACCAATTCCCTTTTGACTGCGTTTTCATTCATTTTCACGTTTCGCCTAAACAAGTACTATTTCCAGACATGACTGAGAAAGCAGCTAGACTTAGGAAGAAAAGAAAGAAAAGTCTAACAGTTATACATAGTTTGCTAATAAGAGCTTACTGTTTCTTTGTCTTTTCTTGGTCCTGATCTTCCTCTTCTCCACCAGCCCTAGTTTGTCCCTCGTTTGAGGACGAAGAAATCGACGAAGAGTTCGGTGTCGCCGGAGTATTCACCACCTCGGAGGACTCAGGAACCGCAGAGGCCGGCGATGGAAGCGGTTGTTGTTGTTGCGGTTGAACTTGGGGCTGAGGCATCATCGTCGGTGTTGAAAACAAATCGAATAAAGATGGGTTATAATCTGCAGGGATGCTCAGCATGTCCATGAAGCCTAAAGACAAACCCTTTTGATGATCACTCTGATCACATGGCATGTCGAATATGCTTGATAAAGATAGGCTGCCTGGAATTTCGTCGGAAAATGCCGAATTTGCCATAGAATTCTCAGTCTTTAGCTCTTGTTTCTTTTCCATGGACTCGATCAGTAGCGCATATTCTTCACCATCTGAGCTTTTCCTCCGACAACTTTGATTACAGCCTTTTGTCTATCTACCTGAGAGAGAGAGAGAGAGAGAGAGAGAGAGATTGGTGCTTCGGGATCGAGTTTGAATGAGAGGGATAGCTTGAAGTAGAAATTTTGGAGAACAGGTTGGCTAAGGCGGGTTTTGCACCTAGGAATTGACCGGTAGTTGCCGGTTAAACTTCGTACGGAGCATGTCGACGGGACGGTGCCTGCATTAAATCCTAGTGAGGACAGCCTACGAGGGTCCACATAGGCATACGCGGCTCTTTGACTTGTTTCCCCGGTTGCGTGTAGACGGGCTCTTCTGCTTCCACGTGGGTCGACGAAAACACAAAAAAAAAAAAATTATCTCGTTAAAATTTTTAATATCTTGAAAATTAGTTTCAAAAATTAATTTTATTTTCTCAATCACGAAAATTGGGATGGATAAGGCTATGTGAGTTGGATACCATCGAAACCAAATTTTTGATCAGTTGTCATAAAAATAGGCCCTACACTATTATGAGTAAAGCATAAATATAAGTATAAACACACACACACACACACACACACACACATATATATATATATATGGCACAATTAATTAGAAATTTTGCGGTTATCAAATCGCCAAAAGGGCAGGCAGAATTAATCACGCACATAATGTTTGGTTATAACTTATTGTATCTTCCAAACCAAATTTGGTTAAAATAAAGGGTATGGAATTGGATACATACCCGCTCCAAATACTTAATTTGAGTTAGAGCATGCGCATGCAATTATTGTTTTGTCGAGAATATTCCAACTTTTTTTCAATGTTTTCAAGAATTAGATCGTGAGTAACTCAACAGTATGACACTTGTATTTGAAAACAAAGACTAGTATTTGAAAACAAAGACTAGTATTTGAAAACAGGCCCACTTGTATTTTCTTAAAGGAAAACTATCATCATTTATCAATTAAGAAACTGACATCCATGACCAAATACATTTTAAGATGTCCACATATCAAATATAACATCATAAAGTAAAATAATATATTTGAAACTCTACCAATGTATTATTTCTTTTTATGATTGGACTAATCTTCACTACTACTGATACTCTTTACAGAATAATACCTAAGAGACTGCTCAAGTACCTCATCATTTATAAAAGGAGATGACTCAACTTCTATTGAAAAAAATCCGAAAGACAAACACTTTTTTTATTTAGTTAACAATAAGGAAATGAAAAATAAAAATAGGAACCAAAAAAAGAACGATTACAGTTTAGAGTTAAGAAATTGTGACGTGCGTAAAGGCAATACATTTGTTTTTTTTTTTTTCAGTCACCTAATCTAAAAAGATCTGGTGGTGGTGAGTCAAATGATCTAGTGTGTGGCGTGGCGAGAATGTTGCCACAAGGGATCGCATGTGAAGATCATTTGCCGTAATTTTGAAAAACTGTCACTTTTCTCCGAATGATTTATGAGTTGGGAACCTGTATGTGCCACGCCTCTCAAGATTTATTGGAAAATTGACCCACTTATAGATCACATAGTGGTTGCATAATCATATACATAAGTTTATGTTTTTTGATGTGTAGATTCTCATATATGTGTATATATGTGATCCTAGAAGAAAATGAAGAGGAAACAGAGGGAGGAAACAGAGGATATGGAGAAACTCGTCACAGTCCTTTTTGGACGTGATGCTGTGTATATATACTCAACTTTCCATATTTTTACAAGGAATGTTTACATAATAAGCTGCTACAATTAAGCTAAGATTAATTACAAAAGATTTCATATGATCAGAGGTGCCATTACACCCATATCAATTACACAACTTGTTTCCATGATTTGCTGATTTTGCTGAGCTGCATTCAGGCGAGTCTTCATGTATCAATTTATCCTTGATTGTAGGAGTAACGTTAGCCTCTAAATCCTCCTTTATATCATCCTTAGATTTATCATCCCCCCTCAAATTGAGCATGGTGGACATGCACAATTTGTTACGTAATAATTCAAGTGCTGGATTCAGTTGAGGTTTTGTAAAAATATCGGCAATCTGAAGCTTGGTGTGAATGTGTTTTGTAACTAGCAACCCAAGTGATACACGTTCTCTAATGTAGTGGTAGTCCACTTCAATGTGTTTGCTCCTTGCATGAAAAACTGGATTAACTGTCATGAATAGAGAACTCAGATTATCACAAAACAAAGTTGGCGCTTGCGATAGTGAAACATGCAGATCACGAAGGATAAAAGTAAGCCATGTGATTTCATCTGCTGCTTGTGCAAGGGCCTTGTATTCTGCTTTAGAGCTAGACCTTGAGACTGTTGGTTGTTTTTTTTGAGCACCAGGATATGATGTTGCTCCCTAGATATGTACAAAAACCAGTAGTTGAGCGCCTAGTAAGATGGCACCCTGCCCAATCCGAGTCTGAGAATCCATAGAGTTGAAGAGAGCTCGAGGCTTGTATGTGAAGTCCAAGATGAATTGTTCCTTTGACATAGCGTAAGATCCTTCTCAATAAAGCAAAGTGAGACTCAGTACGGGCTTGCATAAATTGTGAGACATAGTTCACAGCAAATGAGAGATCTGGCCGTGTCAAGGTGAGGTATTGGAGAGCTCCTACTAATGATCTGTATGCATGAGGATCAGAATGTAGTGGTGAGTTTGGATCAGGTTTGGTTTTAGTACATAAGGGAGTCTTGATTGGTTTTGCTTCATGCATTCCACTGTGCTCTAGAATATCAATAGCATACTTAGTTTGTTGGAGAAA
Source organism: Platycarya longipes (assembly GCA_036559045.1). Classification (NCBI taxonomy): domain Eukaryota; kingdom Viridiplantae; phylum Streptophyta; class Magnoliopsida; order Fagales; family Juglandaceae; genus Platycarya; species Platycarya longipes. The sequence goes on along the minus strand of CM071790.1, from coordinate 25,431,952 downwards.
CAGCCCAGTTGATATCTTTGAGACTTGGATGCCCAAAAAATGGTGAATTGAGCCAAGGTCTTTCATAGCAAATTCTGCATGTAAGTCTTGTGTAAACTGCTGTATTAGGCTAGAAGAAGAACCTGTTAATATAATGTCATCAACATAAAGTAGAAGGACTAAAGTTCCTTGATTAGAATGGAGAGTGAATAGACTTGGATCAGCTGAGCTGCATTGGAAACCAGATTGTAGAAGATAGGAGCTGAATCTGTCAAACCAAGCTCTTGGAGCTTGTTTAAGCCCATATATAGCTTTGTTTAAATGACACACAGAGTCTGGAAAGTTAGAATCTTTGAAGCCTGATGGTTGCTCCATGAACACCTCTTCAGTTAGGGAGCCATGCAAAAAGGCATTCTTCACATCAAGTTGTCTAATTTCCCATCCTTTTACAGTTGCAATAGATAGAACTAGTCGAATGGTTCCTGGTTTCACCACAGGGGAATATGTTTCATTGAAATCAATTCCAGGTAATTGGTGATATCCTTTTGCAACTAACCTTGCTTTAAGTCGTTCCAACTTGTTATCAGCTGTCAGTTTAACTTTGTAGACCCATCGAGATCCAACGACATTCATAGAAGGTTTGCGGGGCACCAAAGTCCAAGTATTCTGGTGTTGTAGTGCATGAAGTTCATCAAGCATTGCTTGCTTCCAACCAGAGTGGGATAAGGCAGTTTTAAGAGACCTTGGTTCCTTTGGTATGGAGTGAAACTCATGGAAAAAAGCATACTTGGGATTTGGTTTTCGAACTCCTGCTTTGCCGCGTGTGATCATAGGATGAGAGGTGGCCATAGAATCTGATGGAGCTAAGACAGTTGTTGGAACATCAGAAGAATTACTACTGTCATGATGTTCAGTAGTAGTGAACTCATGTTGTTCAGAATAATCAACAGCAGGGGTTTGTGAACTCGAGAGTAGATCACTCATAGTTAATGTTGTTTTGAGTTCCACATTTGGTGTTGGTGGCGCTTCCTTATTTGATGGAGTAGAGTGAACTGGTTGCTCAAGAATTGAGGTAGACCAAGAATCAAATTCTCGAAAGCTAACTGGTTGGAGTCCTGCAGCTGTGTCAAAATTTTTGCTAACAGCTTTGTAAGGTAACAATAATTCATTAAAAACGACATGCCTGGAAACATAAAATCTTTTTGTTGAGGGAGAATAGCATCTATAACCTTTATGTCTATCACTGTAACCCATAAACACACAAGGTATTGATTTGTTATCAAATTTATTCTTCTTGGACTCCCATATGTAGGGAAAACATCTTGAACCAAAGACCCTTAAGGAAGAATAATCGGGATGTTTGCCATATAACCGATAGAAGGGAGAATCCCATTGAAGTGTTACTGTTGGAACACGATTAAGAAGAAACACTGCTGTTGTGAAAGCTTCAACCCAAAAAACTTTAGGAACATTAGCATGTATTAACATAGTAATGCCTAGTTCTCTGATTACACGATGCCTTCTTTCTACTAGACCATTTTGCTCAGGTGTTGAAGGGCATGATATTTGATGTTTGATGCCAGATTCAGCAAGGTGTTTTAAGAATTTCTGATTTATGAATTCTCCTCCCCCATCTGTCTGAATGATATTTATGAGTCCATTAAACTGTCTCTTTACAAATTTCTCAAAGAGAATAAATTGATCATAAAAATCTGATTTTTGTTTGAGCGGAATTAGCCATACAAACTTTGTAAAATCATCAACTAACGCAGCATAAAAACGAAACTGATGCATAGAAGTAGTTGGAGCAGGTCCCCATAAGTCAATATGAATTTTCTCAAAAGGTTCATAAGTTTGAGATTCAGACAAACAAAATGGTAATTTGGACAGTTTTCCTAATTGACAACTCTCACATATTGAGGTGTCTTTATTTGTAGTAGTCCTTATTAATTCTTTTTTTTGAAGATGGCCCACTGCAGTAGCTTGAACATGTCCCAGCCGTTGATGCCAGATGTCTTCTGAGGCAACTTGGAATCTGTTGGAGAACAATGCTACTGGAGGAGCTCGAACAGCATATAGATTACCCTTTTTTTGCCCCCTCATCAACACCTGTTGTGTCATTTTGTCCTTAATCACAAAATCATGATTAGAGAATTCACAAGTCACTGAATAATCAGATGTAAGTTGTCCAATTGATAACAAACTTCTTTCCAATTCGGGAACAAGAAGCACATTTCTTAAGACAACAGCTGATTTACCAGACCCAAGTATTGCATCCCCAACATGAGTTACTGTTAGAAATTCCCCATTTCCCAACATAACATGATCATTACCAGTATAAGATCTAAGATTATGTAGGTTACCTTGATGAGAAGTCATATGAGCAGATGCTCCTGTATCAGAAGTCCATTCCTCATGTTGTGCCTCAGAATCAATTTGTAGAGCTGTGTAAGCTTGAGGCAGATTATCAGGTTGAATTGAATGATCAAACCTGTACCAACAGCGGATGGCAGGATGTCCTTTCATGCTACAAATCTGATAGATGTAATCTTTGTTGTTCTCCCGGGTGGTGGAATTTGAAGAAGATCCATTCTTGAAATTTTTATGTTGCTGATTTGCAGGAGCAAAACCTCTTCCTTTAGATGAGAAATTATTATTGGGTTTGGTATTTTTGAATGGAGCTTTGGGGTCATTTTTGTTTGCAAAGAAGGTAGTATACTGAGCTGGTTCTGGTGTATGGAGGTTCAGCCGAGTTTCATAGCTTTGAAGTAAGGGGACAACTTCATTGTAGGAGGGCATTGGTAGTTTAAGCATTGATGTAGTGAATGGCTCATAGCGTGCACCAAGACCTGTAAGTAAGGTGAAGACTTTGTTTTTGTCATCAACCATGTGCCCAATGGCAGCAAGGCTGTCACATACCTCCTTGAATTTTTGGAGGTAGTCATTGATGGACACTTCAGTGCGCTTCTTCATGTATGTGAGTTGCTGATGGAGTTGAAATTGTCTCTCTTGAGAAGACTGGGCATACGCTTCCTTGAGGGCTGCCCATACTTGTGCTGAGGTATCAAGACCAATAACGTGGCCAAGGGCCTCTTCTGCTAGAGTGCCAATAATCCAGCCTCTAAGCAATCGATTTGCTGTTCTCCAGTGTTTATATGCTGGATTGGTAATATGGTTGTTGCCATCAGCTGCTGGAAGTACAGCAGGTGGACACTGATTTTCTCCTGTGAGGAAATCAGTAAGTTCTTGACTTTCAGCAAGTGCAAGCACTTGCTCACGCCAAAGTGGGTAGTTTTCAGGTCGAAGCCTGAGAGTGACAAAGTTGCTGACGGTTAACGAAGCAGAAGACATTTTTGTGCGCTCTGATACCAAGAAGAAAATGAAGAGGAAACAGAGGGAGGAAACAGAGGATATGGAGAAACTCGTCACAGTCCTTTTTGGACGTGATGCTGTGTATATATACTCAACTTTCCATATTTTTACAAGGAATGTTTACATAATAAGCTGCTACAATTAAGTTAAGATTAATTACAAAAGATTTCATATGATCAGAGGTGCCATTACACCCATATCAATTACACAACTTGTTTCCATGATTTGCTGATTTTGCTGAGCTGCATTCAGGCGAGTCTTCATGTATCAATTTATCCTTGATTGTAGGAGTAACGTTAGCCTCTAAATCCTCCTCTGTATCATCCTTAGATTTATCAATCCTATATTGCATTAATTTATTTGTCTAAAGTTGAGAGGTTCCTAGCCTTAATTAACCACATCAATTTGAATTATATGGGGGTTATGAAAGCCTTGTTTGGATTGAAAGTTTTCATAATTTTTTTGTGATTATAGAAAAAAGTTAGCTTTTTTTCCATGTTTGTTCAAGAGACGGGCATAGAAATTAAATATGCTTGAAAAGAAAAAGGAAATTAATCTATATCATGCAAGGAACCCAGTAATCTCAACATATCACGTTTTATTTTTTATGCTTTATAGTACTGGTGGGATCAAAATATGTTTAACAAAGAAAATTTTTGTAAGAAATGTGGAAGTGTGCTATAACGTACAGCATATTTGTACGTAGCTAGGTCATTCTCTTAATTTAAATCTAAATATTCACTAATTTATAAAGTCTGGGTTTTATCCCTGCAGCCTTAATATATAGGGTATCATTCCACAAAATTATACATATTATATTAATTAGAATCCCCTATTATTTTTTTTTCTAAATGATGATGACGATATATATATATATGTACAAGAATATTGATCAGCTTACGAAAAAGCTGAATATGGGTGGGGATGGTAGGGATCCACCATTTTGCCGCCCATCTTAATGGAGGCGGCCAATTGTAATTTAAACCAAAGTGTGAAAAATAAAAATAAAAATAAAAAACAGCCATTAATATTTATCTTAACATATTATATAATGGTGTAACAATGAATAGAGTGATGGTGACTGCAGTGAATATTAATATTTAAAAGCCAATTCTCTCTCTCTGATCTGTGGGTATGTAACATAAACTAGGGCAACTCTTTCAACCAAGAAGCTACCTTTATTTGATAAAATGGGAATCTCATCGGGAAAACTAATAATATATATATATATATATATATAGCTGTCGGTACGTAATAATTTCGTCGTACTGGAAAAATTTTGATGGTCTGAAACAAACGCGCGCGCGAGATGTAGAAGACTGATGATGAGCGATTTAAGAGAGAAAGATTTTCCCGGAAAGTAAAAGCTTGAAAAAGGAGAAAGTACTGTACGTACGTAAATTAAGAAGCTTCTACACGTGTAAAGTCCGTGCCTGACATGCTATGCGCATGCTGACATAAACTCTGCGTCACCCTCGACTCTTCCATCGCCAGCTGCGCGCCCCACTTCCTTCAGACAAGAGCTAACGCCGTCATCAATTGACGACTCCGTCTCATCTCATCCCATATATGACATATATATCATGTTGTTTAATTCGATCTTCCCCGTATCGGCGCCCTCTATCTAGATCGATCTGGGCTAACTAGGTGTTTCCAATTTCATTGCGATTACTATATTTGTCGATTCTTAAAACCCTAACCCTAACAACTGATCTGCATGCTCTCAATTAATTAGTAGCAAGTACTCATGTTTGATCTAATTAAGTCAGTTTCAATTTCAGTTTGCATGGAGTATATATATATATATATATATATATATATATATATATATTAATTTACAATTCAAATTAAATTAAAAGGTATTGAAGTTTAAGAATGTTAATGCGTTGATCAATTTTCATATCATGATGCCACGAGTCTTTGGCTTACTACCCATAATATATGTGTATAATATATATATTGTGTATAATATATATATATATATAGAATATTTTCCCGTTCATCATGTTATCATAGCACATTAAAAGCTATAATAATAAATCATGATATCATGAACCTTCTGGTAGAAATTTAATACATGCAAGAAAGAAGAGCTTTACTACCTATAAACTCACACACTACACATCATATAGTTTTATTTTTTTTATTTTTTACAATTTTTTTCTGAATTTTTTCTTTTTAAACCAAATGAAGTATCCACTCATTATTTGTAGATTAGATATTTTACAAAAGAAAAAAAATTAAAAAAACTATATAATATGTGATGTGTAAGATTATGTATAGATTCTTTCAAGAAAGAAATATTCCAAAAAGATTGGGGGATGGATACGATTGGGGACGTGGTATTCAACATAAACGAGGTCTTTGAAGAAAATTATGAAGGTAGACTTTACATGAATGAAATAAACTTTTACCACATGGTCACCGTTGTCCGATGTGAGAGCAATCACTTTTCACACTTGTATATACATAATCCACTCCCTTCCCCTTTTTTTTTTCTTTCAAAGCTTTCTCAGCCGCACGTATGAAATCGAATGGCTGTCCTTTAAAAATAAAAAATTATTTCATTCAAGACATGTCCTTTTACGCCGTTTTAGTATATTGTACTATTGCTTACAATACACGCCCTCTTGATCTTTGCCTCCTCTCTCTCTATTCATTTTCTTACCCATCAAGCTTTGATCAATATGTAATCATGACCAGACAGGTGACAAGTTCGGAGATATCTGAGTTGTACTTAATATTTAAGCAAATAATATTATAGATAATTTAAAAATTACTTAATATCACAACAAAAAAATTTAACATTTTATACTACTTTTACTTTTGACGACACTAATATTGCCGTAAAATAACTATATCTTTAATTCGGTTCAAAACTTGTGGCCATAGAATCACTTAAATTAAATACTATTTCTGGTGATTTTTGTTCGTAAAAAATAACCTTGCCGCAAAATATGACCCTTTCGTAATTCTATTCGTCGCCCTTATAATTATAACATATTTACCATTACATATACTTTTTATGGTGAATATTTTTCATAACAAATGATTTTGCCATTTTTTTTTGTTGTTGTAAACTTGACTTATTATTTCGATTTGTAAGCCGCCATAATAAGTCTTCTAAATCCTATAATCCTATTCCCACGCTTTAATTCAACAAGGTGAGAGGCCAGTCCTGACAATTAATCCAAACCAGTAAATACAACACAATGAAGAAAAAATAAAAAAAGGGGCTTTGGACCCTTACTCATCTCCCAAAAAGCGACGTTGCTAAAGCGGATTTAAAAAAATTTGATAAACGAATTGCAACAGCCAAATCATGACTGAAAGTTGTAGTAGAGAAACTGACGTTGTATTTTGCAGGAGACTTCAACTACCTTTTTCCCACGATCCTTAGTTAGAGGAGGCCAAAACATAAAAAGATAGCAAGTACGAGATCTGTTAAGTTGTCAAAGAGCAACAGATGACGACTGTGATGGCATGTGGAATACATGCGCTACACTAGCAGTGAGAGGGACATTTAGGTATGAGAGAACTGAGATTGCCGACCCTAAAAATGTCGTGCGTGGCGGTGGCAGCTTCCTCTCCTTGTGCTGGCACGTGGATCTCACGATTCACCACTTTTACATCTGCACGTGTGGCTCACACTACAACACATTTACGTTTTAGTGGCAAACGAAATCATCACAAAAATACCAAAATGTCACAAAAGATATTTGATGATGATTTGAAACCATTACCATGACTGTCACCTAAAGTACACCACGAATAATAATTTATGAGGTTTACAGTTCAATCATCACAAAAAATATATTTAGTGATGGTTGGAGGTCTTATGTTTAATTTAACATTTGAACGTTCAAATGTTTTGCAATGGTTGAAATGTGTCATAAAAAATAACGTTCGAACATCCAATCTAAGGTTCAAACGTAAATCCGACCGATTGACATTTGAACGATAGAAGTTGATGTTCATTGGGTTAATGTTTGAACGTATAAATTTATACGTTCAAACATTAATTGTGTTACCCGTTCAGATGCGTTTTCGAACGTAAAGGGACCAACGTTCGAACGTAACGAGTAAAATGTTTGGACATTTGTTTGAATGTTAATAGAGAAGCGTTCAAACGCAAGTGGTACGCTTGGAGGTTTGTTCAAATGTTAATTGTTTAAACATTCAAATGTTCTGTTCGCTTGAGGGCAAGTACGTTTGAACGTTGTCCTAAACGTTCGAACGTTTTCCTAAACGTTCGAACGTTTTCCTAAACGTTCGAACGTTTTGTTGCAATTTTGTCTATTTACTTTCAACTTTGGTTTGAACATGAAACAGTGTTCGAACGTTTCATATTTACATTCGAATCTACAGGTCAAAAATGTTAAATTTCAAAAAATTAAAAAATATACAAATTATATTATATTGAACCATCAATTTAATAACTAACAATGTCTTACTATTGTTTTAAAATTAGATATTTAAAGTTATAAATAATGAAAAAAATTTGACAAAACTTATTTTTTCTTCCTTTCCTCCCACTGCAATCTTTCTGTAGTGACATCCCTTCATCTGGACCATCATCTCCCTTTAGACTTGTTCTTTGACTTCAATGTGCATTCTCTCATCCTGGCATCTCTGTTGTTCTTGCAAATACGTCTCTAGATCAGATAGTCGCTCTAAGAGAGACCCCTACTTCTGTTATCTCGACCTCATATACTCATTTTCTTACTGTGCTGCTTCTAGATCATTGGTAAGATTATTAATTTGTGAAGTCGAGGAGGTCAGAGGATGAACCGGTGGAATGTTTGAAAGAACATCCTAAACCTTTTACCATACCAGACTTGGTCCCAAACACTTGCATGAATATGTCCATGTACTAGAAGATAATTCCTTAGAAGCTAACTGCATCTCTAACATTTTTTCGAAAGAAAACACACAAAAAGTAACGTATTAAAAGAAATACAAGTAAAAAATAAATTATTCACATATTGCATTATTTTATTTAATAAAATTAACACCACTTATATAATTATCTACAGCGATAGAATCCACCACTAACTACGCTCATTAGTATGAGCAGCAACATAGACATGAATCAAAGAAGAATTTTCTGAATTATCACGTTTCTAATAAAGACACATTAGTAATTTTAAAAAATAATATTAGTACTTAAATAAAAGAATATCAGAAAAATAAATAAATTTATATAAGTTATTAATTACCATTTTATCAAGAAGACAGTGGAACGACCTTGAACCGACATGATGGTTGATGTTAGAGCAGATCTTTGTGTCCATTTATAAAACTTAAGTGCTACAAAATTAAATAAAAATGTTAATGGTAATATATATACATATAACATATAACGAATATAAATGTAAATAATTAAAGAATCTTAAATACCTAATAATATGGACTTGTGAAAAGATCACAACACTTTATCCAATTGAACTTCATCTTCTAACGTCTCAAACTTCTTGAAGTGGTCATAACGTCGTCCCTTGTGACATCAGAATAGTGTAGTCATAAACTCATTCACAGTTCTCAAATCTTTGCTACGATCAAAATCGAGATCAAACTCATCTTAAAAAGTGAATTACGTTAAAAATATGATATACTAATTTAGATAAAAAAAAAAAGTACTCGTAAAGTAAACTTATCAGCACATAACTCCGAACGTGCTCCTTCACCTCATTAGGAACATCTCGCCATGATTGTACATAAAATAGAGCATAAGCTCGGATTAATGTGCCAATATAGAAGGAAAGTGCTGCTACACTATTATCCACTCCTAGTGGAGTTATCGGGAATTGTGACATTGATTTTTTCCTACTTTCTATTTTTTCTCAAAAGAGATGTCACGAGTATAGTCACGATCACAACGAGAGGACGATGCATCAACTAACATATACAATAGTATAATATTAGTTATATATGTTATTGAAAGTATTAAAATATAATTAATTATCAACAACATTTTATTACTAGTAGGTGTCGACTGGTTGTCCGTCTCCTGCATGTTAACTTCTTTAGGAGCGCATTCCTCAAGTAGAGAGTCCTGAATGGGTTCGCGACTTGGTAGGTAAGGCACATTTCTTCGTTGTCATTTTGGCGGCATCTTTGATAATGAATAATAAGATAAAAAAAAAATTAATTAGAAGAAATTATGAATAATATAATATTGTATAGCCACCTATATGAATAAAACATTTAGTACTTTTATTCTTCATCTTCAGATGTATTTTCCATATTTGTTTCATAATCTCCCTCAATAACATCTTTTTCTTATTCTTCTTCCTCTTCTTCCTTTGACTCTTCTTTTTTCTCCTCCTCACTTATTTCGATTAGAGAATCGTCTAACACGAATGGGTCAAGATGGACGGGTGGGACGTCATCTCTACATAAGGAGAGTATCTCGAGTTTACTGAGGTCAACAAACAAGTTAATACCCTCGACATCTTCATGTATGCCTCTACAATTGGAGTATCAGCTTCATCTCCGTTATTCTCCTATTCTGCACTCGTTCCTATATCATATATATTTTTAGGAACAAATTTTAATACAACTTGCCAAGTTATCTCTCTACTTTCTTTATTAATATCTTTTATTGGATCAACCAAGTAATATACTTGCATAACTTGACAAGGTAATACAAATGGATCATCATCGTACCGTTTAGATGTAGTTATGTTTAATGCCCATTCTCTCAAGATCTTTTCTCGTCTTGATTATGTCCTTCATTTTTTTTATTAATGTTTATCAATATACCCAATATATTGTCACAAATATTCTTCTTTCTGTGCATTACATCCAAACTATGGTACAACATGCAGGATGACCAATACGGTAAATAAGAAAAAATACTACGCTTAGTCCAACACTACGAGCCAAGTTCTATAACTTGCACTTATATTGCCAAAAGGATTGAGCCCATTAGTTGTGAGCTTCGTTCCCAAACTTTTGGTATTGATCGTCAAAAGACTGTCAGGCTAGTGAGTTAGTGCTTCATATATGCGTCATCCTTAACTTTTTTTCTCCTCATACCACTTCATATTTTCAACTATTTTTTTACACATATATACAATGGTAGAGCTAACCCTCCCATAACTCATATATAAAACCATTTTCCTCATATATATTTTTTCATTTACCTCAAATATTAAAACCATTTTCTTTGAGAAGATGCCCTAACCCTCCCATAACTCACATTTTCTCTATGCCATCTGCCACACAACGTAATAAATTAAACAAACCATTAATAGTAAGATACTATGTAATACACTTCATAAAGAGATATAAATAGGAAGTAATGTAAATATATATATATATATATATTATTTTTTATGATTTAACAGGATGATATTAATCTCATTTTATGTTAGCATTTTAGCTAAAAAATTATTTTGGCCTTTACAAAATTATTTGGTCTTATAGATTAATTACTTATAAGTCCAATTTAAAAAAAAATGATCTGATTTATAAATAAAATAAATAAAATACATCTCACATAAAATAAAATGATCTAATAACATGATAACACATTAAAGATTGTTAAAAAAAGACTTTGCCACAAAATTGAATATGAGTTTCTACCAAATAATTTAGTTATCTATATTAAAAGAGAACTAAATAAGAATTTTGACTTAAATTCAATACTTGATGATTTTATTTCTTTAAAAAAACGTAAGTTATAATTTTAGATACTTTGCATTTATTTTATTTTATATATTAGCATGAGTGTCTTTATGATATTTTAATGATATATTATTCTTGATATATTATATATTTTTTTAATATATATGTTATATTAAACGTATGTTATTTTTATTTTATATCTTACTATCAGATTGTTCTATACTTTAAAAAAATTATATAGAAATAGAACAAAAAAATTTTGTTATAATTTTAGTTTTACTTGGCCCTCCGAAAACAAATTCTTGACTCTGCCACTGCACATATATTCTTTGCAACTGAGGTTTCAAAGGAAAATAGCGTCACACTTTTTTACCGGGACGTTTTTCTTACTCTTCCACCTCGACTCTCTGCATATAAGACACACTTGTTCCTCCTTGTTCTCTTTTTAGAACAAAACACAATCATTCTTTCATGCATATATGGATTTGTACTCAAATTTTAATCTCTTTTTCAATTGTTTCGTTGTATAAATATTTTTTCGTAATGTAGACCCTTCAGGAAGCACCTTGTTAAATAAGTCCAATACCATGTTTATTACTTTTGTCGACATCTCACATAGGACTTAATGTGAAGCAACCGCACAATAAATGATATTTTGCAGTGTTTATGTAGCCAGAATAATGATCGCGCTTTGCATCTTCTCACATTGCAGCGAAATTATCTGAATCAGTTCTTCAGCCACCTGAGGCATCGTCATGACCTCATCCATAAACATCTCTCCTCCATCTCATCCCGTTCGTAATCATCATCGATGTCTCGCATATAGTTTGGATGACCGAGCAAAACATCCATTGTTGGTTCATACAGCTCACCATGCAGTACTTGCCTATGCCCCCAGTCTACGTTTAAGATCGAACATAAACTGAAGCGTCGGGGATACGTAACACAAGGCTACATACCCCTTGTTCATGTCATAAATAAATGCATGCACCTAACTTGCTATCAGTATGCAATAATTATCGCAATGGAATAAGGCAAAGCTGACTAATACAGGCAAGAAATATAAAACTTGCCAATCATCACATGGTAGAGCTAGAAATACTCCAAATGAAAACTTTATTAACATACGTCATAATATAACAAGTCCAGCAAAAGACCAAATTTCCAACACATGGAAAAATATACAAACTTTTCCACGTTTTCAAAATATGACTTAATCCAATACTAGAAAGGGAATGGCCCCATTACCCCTCTCTAAGTCAGGAGTTCCTTCTTGACCTCTCTGTATTCAAGTCCAAAACGGAAACGCACTAAGCTCAAACGGTGTCTCGGCTGGACACTTATCTCTGATGACGAGGCATAAATGCCGTCAAGAGACAAGGTCTCGTCTGCCCTCATAACGAGACAACACCCTTCAGGTTGATGGTCTTCTGATGGCCTAGGTGCACTTTTCCACATCTCATTTACAAAAATGTCATACCAAAATGGGGCCACCTCGTCAAAAAGAGAATACTTAGTTGAGCCCTCATGGGTCCGAGGAGAATCTGGGTCTTGGAGTCCATCCCCGCTTGCACCCACTTCTATCATCCCGGAGATGAATGATAGTTGAAAATTAAATGAGTGAGATTTCAAAAAATCTTAGTAAGTACACAATTATCATAACAAAAGCATCACAAACATATATATAGGCAAACGCCAAAACAGATGCATGTGTCACGAACATGAGACTTACGATTTATGCATATGCGTTTCACAAAAAGACTTCCATACATCACTGGCTTTCTTTGAGACTTATGACTTATACACGTGCATTTTCCTAAAAAGATTCTTGTGTATCATAAAAATCTCTGACACGTGTACAAAAAAATTCGTGTCTAAAAAAATTCGTGTCTTTTTATTATTCATATTATTAGGCGCCATTATTCATGTTCATATTGTTCTTAGGCTTATAGCCTTTCTTGTTATGACTTTTTATGTTGGATGCCTTACGGTTTCTCTATGCACCGTGTGTTCCCCGCTAGTTACCGCATCACACTACGACTACTTTAGTTGAGGTGACTACGTTCATAAACATATTTTTACGGTAGTTTGAATCACACTCACAATCCTTGGCACCCACTAGCTTTAGGTGCGACTATGCTTTGGAATCCTTTATATAGGAACCATTTGTGGCTTGTCGACTGTTCTTTGTCAACTCAGTGGTTTCACTCGACTTTAGTCACTCCTGAGTGAACAAGGAGTTCCACTAGAACAATACCCCGTCCCAGCCCTTGGGGTTCTTATAAAAAGGATTTTTAACTCATTTTCTTTAAAAAGATATTGACCCCGAGAACATGGAATTCATGACTGACATGGACATGCATGTAAACTTCGACTTTCTTATGCAAGACATATATTTCATGAGACATACATTCCCCAAACCATAACTGGTACATGCATGGCATGCGAACATAAATATCTTACAAGCACAGCATGCACATTCAAACAAAATGGAGTCATTTAAACAACTCTAGCCCTAGAAAAGGGGTAGGGCCAAATTGCCCTGGGGTTCAAATCCTAGACTTTTCTTCTCCATTGCTTCCATTAGCTTATGCATTATTCAAAGAACAATCAGAAACTTAATGACATGGTCTAAATATGTCTTAGCCAAATCTTAAAAGACTTAGGTATTATATCTACCACCATATTTTCTCAGAACATGATTCTTCACTTCAAATCAAGTACATACCCGAAACCATGCATCCAAGAAATCATGGGACTTTTATAAACCACCCAATGCCTTAAGTCATGATTACACATCAACCAAAAGTTAAAAGCCTAAAGTCTCACCTTGGGTGACCCATAGGCTCCAAAAACAAGTGTTTATCACTCAAACATATCATATTATTACATCATATGCACTAGCCAAAAAAATACCATAGCACATTCTTTACATTCTTTCAACAAATAATCACTATATTCTATTAAATCTCTTAGATTAAAAATCCTAAAATATCATCTTAACAAGGCATAGGAAAGTATGCTAATATCATCCAATAAACAAGCCAATAATAAGGTAAAACATCCAATAACAACAAGTTTACATTACATATACGAGTAATGCTAGGATTAGATTAAGAATGTACTTACAAAACTTTCAAGAATAGAAAAAGAAAAATCTGAAAAGAAACATAAAAAGGAAGCAAGATTAAGTCTAGGAATCATAGCTCAACTGAATTGAAAGTTAGTTTGGTAAAAGGAAACCGTTTGGTCTTCAAAAGAAAACTATTTTTTCTCAAAAGCACTCTAATTTTTCAACTTGGTTTTAAGAAGAACTAAAAAACTTTGATTTTTCATGTAAGTTCAAGAAAACACAAGAAAACCTAAAGGCTAAAACTTTAGAAAGAAATACTCCTTGATCTTTGCATGAAAAGGTAGAAAGAAGTTCAAAAGATTATTTACCTTCCAAAGTAAGTGCTTCCACAAAAATATTTCGAAAAAAACACTTAAGTTTGCTAGGAAAATGTTGTTTGAATGGTGAGAAAATGTAAAGAAAAGTGGAGAGAGTGGAGATAATGAGTTGCCCAAAAGTCTCTTGGAAGAGTGGCGAGACAAAGTGTAGAGAAAAAGAAAGGCCATAGTCAGCCATGAGATTTCCTAGTGCTTAGAGCGCTCCACCTCACCAAATAATTGATTGGCACAAAGCTTGATTCACACTTGAAAAACTCTTATCTCTAGAGATAAGATGATGCCTAAGAAATCACATATTAGGTTCGGTTTTGGCCTTCCAAAATAAGCCTAGCCGAAACCTTCCAAGGGTGAAAGTCTACTCACACCATCACTTGTCAAGTACTCTTCTAAAAGATCTTCTTACACAAATCTCACTTGTCAAGTCAAGAAGTGAAGCTTACTTGGAAAACTCAAAGTGAAGCAATTGGCTCCCCCCTTCCCTCTTTTCCACCAAATCATTTTTTCTCAAATCCCAACAAATCTTTACATGTCACTTATCATATATTTTCCAAGATATATCCCATACTTAATTTTCCAACACCATGCTTTTTCTCTTCCCTAAAAACCTTCTTTCCAGGAATCCAAAAATATGATCATCTTAGTGTGCCAAGTGTCCTATGAGATCTCACAATATCCTAGGCACTCATCACCTAAGACATGGCCGGCCACCACTCTTTTCCATTGGCCTTTTGGGCCTTGTTTCACTATCTTGGGCCTACTTCTATGTTCTTCATTCAAGAAAAGGCTTAAGTTGATCCACACCTCTCTAAAAATAAATATAATTAAAATACAACATAATACTCAATCTAAGCATACACAAAAATCCAAATAGGAGAAAGAAAAATCTAGGTTGTCACAATACCCATTGGATATAACTCAGATCCATCCTATAGTTCTCCAAGTATACATGTTCACATAGAGAGATTGTGACCCTACAAACAATAAACCCGAAGAACAAATGAGGAAGATATCGAAACTTTATACTAAACCTTTAGTACGAGTAACGAAAATATGCAATACTGATAATATAATCTCAAACTATCCACATTGGACAATTCAAGAATAAGTGGACACCTGAGTATATACTGATTCTTGAACGAGTTTAAGGTTATTCATGCAATGTCACATACTATTAAATAAAACTACAAGTTTATTAGTTATTTGTTATTTATTTGCTAGTTACTTATTACATAAGAATAGGTATTGTTATTTATTTTTTAATAAAAGCATGGCATATATTAGTTATTTGTTATTTATTTGCTAGTTACTAACTATTACGTAAAAATAAATATTGTTGTTTATTTGTTTTCTAATTTTTTTGTTATGTATCAGTTCTTTGTTATTTATTTGCTAGTTACTGACTATTATATAAAAATATGTATCGTTATTTATTCATTTTCTAAATTTATTGTTATCAATTAGATATACTACTTATTTATTTGATATTTACTTATTACATAAAAATTAAACTAAAATATTTATTATTATATATCTTAATTAGCTATTAATTGGTACCAATGATTAATCTAGTCTTATAATATTTTTTCTTATATTGTTTTAATGTCTAACTACTTATGTAATATAGTTAGCATTTTTTTAAAATAAGCATATTTATTTATTCCAATTCAGTACTTATTTCTCTATTACTATTAGGTAAATATTAATATTAAATAACCATCTAATACTATTTGTTAAACATCAATATTAAATACGTCCCCTATAGTTTTTATTTTCTAATATGATGTCCTATTCTTTAAAATAATAGTCACAAATGATAATATCAAATAATCACAAGATACATACACAACATACGAATAATCACAATATAATTACAAATAATCACAACATATGCTTCAGAAATAATCATAACATGTGCTTCACAAATAATCACAAAATAAATATAAATAATCACCTAATATGCTTCTCAAACGTGCAAGACACACTATTATCATTTTAACTCATCATATTACATAATCCATATCACACTAAATTAAACACATAAATAAATATCTAATTCAAAACATATTCCCAATTCAATCCACTCCTCAACTCACAGTATCATACCCATATCCAAATAATCACAAAATAAAAATAAATAATCACCCAGTATGCTTCTCAAATTCCAAAACAGACTATTATAACTTTAACTCATCATATTGCACAATCCATATAACACAAAATTAAACACATCAATAAATATCCAATTCACAATATATTCACAATTCAATCCATTACTCAACTCTCATTTTATCATATACCCATATCCAAATAATCACAAAATTCACAATCAACTCACATTATCCACAACAAAGTCACAATATTATATATAAAAAAGTAATAAAGTGTAGAAATATACCTAGCACTCACAAAAATCTCTTTACAAATGCTCACAAGCTTTCAACTTCCCCACAACAAACCATTCTTCAAAAAAATCATAACACTAGTTAGTTAGATCAATATCTAAAAATAAGCACAAGACAAATGAAGAAATATGCAAAAAAATAATAAAATGCGAAAATGGGATTTCGCTTACCTCTCTTCAATCTGAAGAAAGACCACTAACTCTCTCTCACCCTACTCTCTTTGACTCTAACACACACTCTCTCTAACTCTCTCTCACCTCACCCTAAGTCTCTCTCACCCTCTCTCTCCATCTTTCATGCATGGGAGAAATCACAAAAGTGACTCTCAACTTCCTCTTGTGTGTCTATTATTCAATTTTTCTGATTGTAAAATACATGTAGCAACGTTTAAATGTTACAATGTTACATTTGGATGTACAGTGCATACGTTCGAACATAAACCATTAACATTCGGATGTATGCAACAGTTACAATTAACGTTTGAAAATTCCTTTAAAAATGCTCGAACATTAATTGTATATGTACAATGGTCTCGACGACATTTCTCATTTTTTTCTACTCGAGCCCTTTGCCATTCACACTATCGCCGCCATCACCAACGCCACCACAACCGTCACTAAAAAGTAGGCAACCCTCTACCTTATATTTATGTGCTTTATTTAAAAAAATTAGAATGAGATTTGTCAATATCCGAAACCTATGGTGGCTGGATTTTCTTTTTGATTTTTTGGTCACCACAGGTTTCCAACGACCAAATGGCTACCGTAGAAACATTCTTTGACGTGTATACTTCATTTCTACAATAGTGGCTTTTGGCTCTAAAACATGTAGAAATAGAGTTTCAAGAATGGCTGAGTCATTCTTGTGTCATAACATTCGAACATTAATTGTCACGTTTGAACATTAAATTTTGAAATTATATAACCGCGAAATAACGTTCGAATGTTTGGGCAAAGCGTTCGGACGATAAGTCTTTACATCGAACGTAAAAATGTACAAATGTTGTGCGCGTTTCAACCTTGAACGTTGTGACTTTACGTCCGAACCTAAGCCCTCTTACGTCCGAACATAAGACCTCTTTATGTCCTAGCATAAAGTTTCTTTATATTATAAATATCCTTACGTTTGAACGTTAGGTTGCACAATCACGTGTGAACGTAACTGTTGTTACATTCGAATGGTTTTAGGTGTCACATTCAAACATACGTCCATAACCCATTTCAATTATTTTTTATATCTTTAAACACAAAGCTTTTTTTTTTTTGTTCAGAATATATATGGCTCACTATATGACTATCTGGAAAAATGGGAGGGAAGATACTAGTTTGGACATTGCTCGTATGGGAGCTCGCACAGTTAAGAAAATCATGATAAACGCATTCAATAAACTCAATTGAGAGAAAATGAAACTCGGATAAGCTTTTACCACTAGAGGCTGGGTACCGATATGCTCATTGAGAGAAAAGATTTACCCCACAATGGTTTGAGAGTTTTATATCACGATGTTGTCCATGCCTAATGATGCGACATTCGACATTGTATTGGTTCGCAGTGTACAATTCGAGTTCTCGGTGGATGTCATAGTCGACCAACTCCAAATCTTGTGCCGCCTATCTAAGGTAGTAGCTGCTCAACTTGGGGGAGACACAACAGCTGCACTAGTTCCGCCTACATTTGAGACGATTGTAGGCATGTCTACTTCATCTACCAGCCCTACTGACTTTACAGCTAGTAATAATGTGGACCGATCAGAGGTCGATGATATTGTCCACACAATGAAATGCATAGCTGCACATAATGAAATTCCAGGAACTCAAAAGAAAAGCATTATCTAAAGCACATTATCCAATAAAGTTGTATTTGTTTACATGTAACTCAATAGGAGACTAAAAGTTAATTTTTAGAACCTGTATTCTTTACTTTTCTGTAATGTATATAAAGAGCAACAATTTATGTAGATTAACAAGATTAATAACATAATATTTTATTCTCCACTTCAGCTGATCATTTTGAATTCTACATGAGTTCTTAATATTTCAACTTCAATTTTAACATGGTATGAGAGTAGAACATATCTCATGGTTTTTTTCCTTCGTTTACAAGCAGAACTAAACTGAGACATCTTCCTATTTTTCTTCTCCTTATTCCGTTGAGAATCCAAATAGTCCATTCTTCCTACATCATAATGACAATGAAAACATTGTGATTGTTTCACCTCCATTGACTTGATCAAATTATATTTCTTGGAGTATGTCATTCCTACTCTCCATTTCCATCAAGAGCAAGACATGTTTCTTCTTTGATTTGTTAGATTCTTCATATGTTTCATGGCAAAGATGCAATAACATTCTCCTAGCATGGATCCTGAATTCCGTGTCAAAGGATATTGCATCTAGTATTTTTTTCATGACCTTAGCTAAACATGTTTGGGATAAGCTCAAGGAAAGATTTGCTCAACCTAATGAAGCTTGGATTTACCATCTCCTACATAAGCTTAGTGGCATTGTCCAAGGACATCTTTCTATAAGTGATTATTTCACACATCTCAATGTCATTTGGCAAGAGTTACATAGTTATAGACCTTTCCTTTGTTGTTCTTGTGGAAAGTGTACTTGTGATGCCTTGAAAAATATTGGTGAAGTTCAACAAGGAGCTTATGTCTTTAAGTTTTTAATGGGTTTAAATGACAACTATGACTTTGTGAAAGGAAAGATCATTTTGCTAAGTCCTTTACCCTCATTGGACAAAACCTTTTCACTGATTTCACAAGAGAAAAATCAAAGACAAGCAAGAAATACAGTCTTGCCCATCTTAGAACCCTTTGCTCTCTTTGTTTATTAGAACTTTCCAAAGAAAAAAGGAAAATCTAACTTGGTTTGTCATCACTGTGGTAAGGTGGGACATACAAAAGATAAGTGCTACAAGTTAGTAGGCTTTCCACCTAACTTTAAGTTCGTCAAAAACAAGTTTGGAAATACTTTTATTGCACCATATTCTGCCAACCAAGTCACCGGACATATTACCACCTCACCTTAGGAAGTACATGCTCCAAGTACTTCTCAACTGAACAACTCTCAAGCATAAGCATAGCATCTCATGGCCCTGTTAATGCTCAGTTTTCTCATATGAACATGGGACAAGCCAAACCAATCTTGCCTACTCCTATTCATTTTGAAACTAGAAACTTCTGAAACTAGCTCCTCGACCACACAATGGTCAAACTTAGTAGGTAATCATCATTTCCTCTTAGCTTTTTCCATATCCACTGATCATTCTTATCTCAACACTTTGAATCAGAGCAATTAGGGTTCACTTACCCAGCATAAGCACTCTGAAGTCCATAATGCACCATGGATGATGGACACAGGAGCCACTGATCACATGGTGTGTTTCACCTTTTTCTTTACAGTTCATTTTCTTGCATACAAGCTTTTGTACAACTTTCAATTGGCACAAAGACTAAGTCACACACATAAGTATTGTTAAGTTATTAGACTCACTGTCATTAAATAATGTCCTATGTATACTCTCAATCACTTACAATCTCATCTTTCATTAGCAACCTCACTCAAAACCTAGATATTTGTCTATTTTTCGTAAGAGATCTTTGCTTCATTTAGATTCCTTCTTGATAGATGATGATTAGACTTACTAAAGTCCATGTTGGCCTCTATTATCTATTGCATCCTTCCTATAACAACAACATCAATCCCACTTTAACTCTTTCCAATCATGCTTAAGTTAACCAAGTAGCTGCACAACAGGCTTTGACATATGACACTTTAGATTATGGCATTTATTTTCACAAATAATGAATCTAATTCGTTCTCTTGCTCCTAATGTAAAGTCCAAAGATCTGCCTCATTGTAAAACCCGCCCTTTAGCGAGGTAGAAATTTGTTTCTTTTTCTTCAAGTGTATTTACTAGTTCATCTCCTTTTGACTTAATCCATTGTGATATATGGGGCCCTTATTCTCAAGCATCAATTTAATGTTTTCATTATTTCTTGACCATTGTGGACGCCTATTGAAGAATCACTTGGATTTTTTTAATGAAAATGAAATCAGACATAAGGCATATTCTGAATTTTTTTTCCAACTCATACACACCCAATTCAATAGAAAACTTAAGAGAATTAGAACTTACAATGACCTTGAATTCAACATGAAAGACTTTTATAGAGATTGATTACGCCCAAAGAATAATGCTATCGTTTACAGTATAACTTTGAGGTGTCGATTCCACAGGGAGATGGATTGAGAAATTGAAGAATAGTAATGAAATTAATAAAAAGATTTAGACGAGTGCGAAAAGTAAATTTTAGAGTGTGACGTAAATTAAAACTAAATGAGTAATTTGAAAAGTATAAAAATGAGACAAAAAGTAGAGCGTAGGGAATTCCTTGCGTATTTGTGGTATTCAAATTTATTCTTCATTCATTGATAACTCAATTAAGAATTCTATGTCCAAATTCTTAATCGGAAGATATAACATTAATAACCAAAATTTAATTCAAATGTAACTCTTTGAAAAATCATTCTTCGCGCTTAATTCTCATAAATTGTTATCGACATTGAGAAAATCCAACAATGACAATATACCCAAGAGGCGATATTGCAGCAGAGAATTAAATCAATATAGACAATCAATTGCTCCAAACATAATTATAGAACTAATCCACTCAATAGAAAAAGTATGACTAAATCCATAAACGAAATAGATTCTATAATTATTTGAAGACGAAAAACATCACAAATAAATTGAGAATAATAGAACAAAAGAGTTTTAGTATTTAAAGACCAAATACATGAATAAAAAATAAATTAGAAATACCATCACATACACAAGTTCATCCCTAGCCCTCCTTGAGAATTTAGTTATACATATTGAAAATATGCAACGAAAATTCTCCAAGGGATAATATGGAAGAGCCAACCATTATTTTCTTCTCTCTTCTTTGGTTTTTCTTTTCTTTTCTCAAGCTCTCAAAACAATGGCTCTTCCAAGGCATCCAAGCACACTAAGCATGGTCTTAGAACACACACCCCTCCCTTCTATTTATAAGCATCCTTCATGCAAGTTGTCATGACAAAATCATCACAATTTCAATTTACTTTGCCATGTACCATTCATGAATCCAAGTGATTTGTGAGTTGTCATTTTGATCATTTGTTTTCCCACCATGCATAAGCTGAGTTTTGCTTGTAGGTTGAGTGTTTCAATTTTGCTTCTTTATCCATTAGTTGTCTTGTATGACTTAATATCTTATGGTCAAATAATTTGTCTTGAAGAAACTTGAGTGCACTTCATCTTGCATGTGAGTTGATCATTGAATTTCCAAGTTGGTGTAGGAGTGCTTGCTGGAAAATATTGTGATGACATTTGAATTTGATGCAAGTGACTGAATAATATTCAGGAAAGTCAAGTGCAGGTGCGTCCACTTGATGATTGATTTTGTCTTGGATCGAGCGGATATTTCTTAAAACATAAAACATAAAAGTTATAGATATTTCTCTTGCGGTTCTATATCATCTTGAATGAGCTCAATCGGAGGTTAGAAGATAAAGTTATTCCCATATTACGAAAAGACGTCAAAACTGTCTAAAATTTCACAATTATCTTTATTTGCTCCTAATGCCTCTATTTGTGTCCTAAATCAAAATATAAGAATAATGAGTATATTTAGGCATCAAATAAGAATAAAATATTAAACATTAAGAGGAAAAATATGGCATTTTGTATTCTCATCAATATATTAAATGATGCCTATATCTATCTCAAAATAAATTACCGTTAATTTTAATAACATGAGTTGAATCCATTATTTTCTCATTTCTTTTATCATTTAAATAAAGTATTTAGAGTACATTTTTGTGCACTCATCACACCCCCCAACTTACTCATTACCAGTCCCTAGCAATTTTCATGCAAAATGATGAGAACGATCAAAGAAAATCACACATAGGAGCCATTAAGACACATTTTTCAAATTTACATATCAAAACAATCTTAGGAATTCAATAACCCTTTCACAAGTAATTCAAATATAGCAATTCACAGAGTGTGTTTGTGTTCCAAACTATTTTTATCAAATCAGAGGTTCCGACACATGCAACATCAAGAATATCTTTAAGCAAAAGGTTGAACTTCATAACTCACTGGTGTATAAGTGTTTTTGTGCAAGAATTCTCTCTATGAAGTTGACAAAGGTGTACACTTACTCTCATGGAAATTCAGGCAATTATATATAAGCAACAAGCAAACATTGATTTTATGATAGGAATACAAACAATTGAGAATTCCACCATTATTTCCACAAACATACTTAGGATCAGAATAATCAACACAAAAAGTTGTAATGTGGGTTAGGTTTTGGGGCTCATAAGAAGAAAATGGTGAAGGATATTCAAAAACTTTCAAGTATACATAAAAGGGAATCTGTTAAATTTCCCACTAGACTATACTTTCCTTTTGATGTACTTTTCGACTTTTCAGATGTTTGACTAAGTATACTTTTCCATCTTCTTTTGCCATTGGTGTCTTCGCAATTTGATGAACTCTTTCATGAATAATTTGATGGACACATCTAGCACCATGCCGTTTTTGTCATGGTTTTTTTTTTTTTTGAAATGATAATTTCACACCTAGTACACACTTGAAAGTAAAAAGATAGGAAAATTTAATGTATAAGCTATACTCCAATGTGGAGAGGTATGGATGATGTAGATATAAAAAGAAAATGCCATATGTGTATATTGGCTCAAAATTGGCTGCTAGGGATCTATGATGAAAAGGGTTAGCTTGAAAGGCTCAAACGTTAATCCTAAGTTGACTTTCGTCATATCCCAAGTATATCCACCATCTTACCACAAACCATGTAATGATATTCTCAAAAGAAGGGTTCAATTCAACAAATCAATAGATACTTATCACAATTTCTGTATTTGTAAGCTCTCAATTCTCACCAAAATTCACATGAATACTTAAACAAAATAATTCTCTTGTTACATGTGTCAAATCACCATATTTCCACAAAGTTTGGATAAGTGCATAAATGGTTCTGTGGATGCTTTAGAAAAATGATTTAAGATGGGTTTGTTGGATTTACCAAGATGGTTATGAATGAGCATGAGTATACATGTGTGAAAAGATGCCTGTGTGATGTAAATTTATAAAAAAAATTTCAATTTTTTATATTTTGATTGAAATATGCCACAGAGTTTAAATAATAGATTTGCTGATAAATTTGCATTCCCACCCCCCAACTTAAATGAAACATTGTCCTCAATGTTTAAAAATCAAAATTGAATGGGAACTAAAAATGGTAGGATACACCTAATGTGTGATGTGGATAGCTCGCTAAGCGTCAAAAGTGGTGATCTGAAATGACAAAATAAAACTATCCTGCAAACAAAAATAAAACAAAACAAACAAGATAATAATAATAATAATAATAATAATAATAATTATTGTTGCATGCTGTGGTCAAAGTTGATAGACCAAGTCTACAACCGGACTATCTTCCACTTATAGAACTGTTCCTCCTGGGTCAAAAACGAAACGCTTATTTTTCCAATAAGCTTGGTGCTCAAGCTGCACAGGTAGGTGGCAAGGTTTCAGATTAACTTTTAGTACTTCGCCACTTGAAAGAATTTGTTTTTCATTTTTCTCAGGCAACTCCTCAAACTTCGGTTGCCAAGCCTGTATGTCATGATCTTGAGTTGTATCAAAGACTGTACAAATATTAGCTACATCAGATGAATCACTGATAGGATTAAACTCAAAATCAATAATAAAATTCTC
This sequence comes from Platycarya longipes, assembly GCA_036559045.1. Lineage (NCBI taxonomy): Eukaryota > Viridiplantae > Streptophyta > Magnoliopsida > Fagales > Juglandaceae > Platycarya > Platycarya longipes. The sequence goes on along the minus strand of CM071790.1, from coordinate 25,407,314 downwards.
AAGGGGATCAGAATCATGAGTTGTGAAAACTTCAACTTCCCTGTCTATGAGTGAGTCAATCATGTATGTCTGGTGGCACTCGTCATTCTTCACAGTTTCTTGTACCATATGTTGACCATGAGGTACAGACTGAGCTTGAGAAGGGAACTTACCTTGCTCATTTACACTCAAGAAGCTCGTTATATTAGACACCTGGCTCTTTATCTCCTTTTGTTTTTCAACAACCTGTATAATTAAATATTCAAATTTTTGATTAGTCTTACCCTGTACTTCTATAAACACATGCAAAGTATCTTCTAAGGGATTTCTAGAAGTTGAAGATGCATGATATGATCTAGAGGATTGTTCAGGCTATTGGTTTTCAAACTTCCAGCTAAAGTTGGGGTGATTACGCCATCCTCTCATGTTAGCATGTGTAGGACAGTTTTGGGCATGATGATTTATCCCACCACAGACAACACATGACCCAAAAGATTCTGCATGATTAGCCGTATGTGTTGGTTTTGAGTTTTTGGTTTTTAATAACTCTAATTCTCTGGTGAGCATTTCAACGGTAGCCTTAAGGTTATCCTCCTCTCTTAGATGGTAAATACCACTACTCGGATTTCCTGTAGGTCGTGACCTGTTTGTGCTATCAGTAGCACTAGGTCCAATCCAAGTATGAGCTTTTTCAGCAAGCTCATTGAGGTACTCTATGGCCTCATCGGGATTTTTTTGTAAAAATTCTCCATTGCACATCATTTCCACGAATTGACGTTCCCTGGGCATAAGCCCTTCATAGAAATAACTCACTAAGCGCCAATTTTCATATCCATGGTGGGGACACATACTCAGTAATTCTTTAAATATTTCCCAAGACTGGTACAAAGTCTCACTATCCTTTTGTGCAAAGGTGGAGATTTATCTTTTTAAAGCATTGGTCTTATATTGGGGAAAGTATTTATTGAAAAACACTTAAGTTATCTCACTCCATGTTTCAATAGACCGTGGTCTTAGTGAGTACAATCAACTCTTAGCTTTATCTTTCAAAGAACATGAAAGAACTTTAGCCTTACCGTGTCGTTAGTGGTATTTTGACTATGGAATATTGCAACTACTTCCTCAAATTCCCTAATATGAACATAGGGGTTTTCATTTTCTAGACCATGAAAAATCGGAAGTAATTGTATCATTCCTGTTTTGAAATCTATATGACGAACATTAGGTGAGAACATAATACAGGATGGTGTGGCTGTTCGTGCGGGATGAAGATAATCTTGGAGGGTTCTAATAGGTTGGTTCGCGTCTTCACTCATTGCGTCAGAATTGGAAGAATTATTAAACAAGCGACTAGAAAAATTAGATTCTGAATCTGATTCTAGCACGGGTCTACTAGCAAACCATCCAAAAGCATCTCTGTACCTGCGCATGCAAAGTAAAGAAAAGCGTAATACTGAAAAAAATAATTACGAAAAGAAAAGTAAAATAAAATAAAGATGCAGAAAGCTAAAAAGAAAATGAACGAAGTTACCGCTCTTTTTTTTTTTTACAAACTACTCAAAAAAAAAAACTACAAATTCTTCTACCGTCTCCCCGGCAATGGCACCAAAATTTGATTACGCCCAAAGAATAATGCGGTCGTTTGCAGTATAGCTTTGCGGTGTCGATTCCACAAGGAGATGGATTGAGAAATTGAAGAATAGTAACGAAATTAACAAAAAGATTTAGACTAGTGCGAAAAGTAAATTTTTGAGTGTGACATAAATTAAAACTAAATGAGTAATTTGAAAAGTATAAAAATGAGACAAAAAGTAGAGCATAGGGAATTCCTTGCGTATTTGTGGTATTCAAATTTATTCTTAATTCATTGATAACTCAATTAAGAATTCTATGTCCAAATTCTTAATCGGAAGATATAACATTAATAATCAAAATTTAAATCAAATGTAACTCTTTGAAAAATCATTCTGCGCGCTTAATTATCATAAATTGTTATCGACATTGAGAAAATCCAACGACGACAATATACAAAGAGGCGATATTGCAGCAGAGAATTAAATCAATATAGACAATCAATTGCTCCAAACATAATTATAGAACTAATCCACTCAATAGAAAAAGTATGACTGAATATATAAATAAAATAAATTCTATAATTATTTGAAGACGAAAAACATCACAAATAAATTGAGAATAATAGAACAAAAAAGTTTTAATATTTAAAGACCAAATACATGAATTAAAAATAAATTACAAACACCATCACACACACAAGTTCATCCCTAGCCCTCCTTGAGAATTTAGTTATATATATTGAAAATATGCGACCAAAATTCTCCAAGGGATAATATGGAAGAGCCAACCATTATTTTCTTCTCTCTTCTTTGGTTTTTCTTTTCTTTTCTCAAGCTCTCAAAACAATGGCTCTTCCAAGGCATCCAAGCACACTAATCATGGTCTTAGAACACACACCCCTCCCTTCTATTTATAAGCATATTACATACAAGTTGTCATGACAAAATCATCACAATTTCAACTTGTTTTGCCATGTGACATTCATGAATCCAAGTGATTTGTGAGTTGTCATTTTGATAATTTGTTTTCCCACCATGCATGAGCTGAATTTTGCTTGTAGGTTGAGTGTTTCAATTTTACTTCTTTATCCATTAGTTGTTTTGTATGACTTAATATCTTATGGTCAAATAATTTGTCTTGAAGAAACTTGAGTGCACTTCATCTTGCATGTGAGTTGATCATTGAATTTCCAAGTTGGTGTAGGAGTGCTTGCTGAAAAATATTGTGATGACATTTGAATTTGATGCAAGTGGCTGAAGAATATTCAGGAACGTCAAGTAGGTGCGTCCACTTGATGGTCGATTTTGTCTTGGATCGAGCAGATATCTCTTAAAAATAAAACATAAAAGTTATATATATTTCTCTTACGGTGCTATATCATCTTGAATCAGCTCAATCGGAGATTGGATGAGAGAGTTATGCCCATATTACAAAAAGACGTCAAAACTGTCTAAAATTCTGTAATTATCCACATTTGCTCGTAATGCCTCTATTTGTGTCCTAAATCAAAATATAAGAATAATGAGTATATTTAGGCAGCAAATAAGAATAAAATATTAAACATTAAGAGAGAAAAATATGATATTTTATATTCTCATAAATATATTAAATCATGCTTATATCTATCTCAAGATAAATGACCATTAATTTTAATAATATGAGTTATATCCATTATTTTCTCATTCCTTTAGCATTTAAATAGAGTATTTAGAGTGCATTTTTGTGCACTCATCAGAGATCATGACATCATTGACCAAAAAACATGTGTGTACACCCCATCAAGAGAATGGTGTTGTTGAGCAGAAATGCCAACACCTTTTAAATGTTGCTAGATCACTCCTCTTTCAAGCTGGTTTACCCATTCCTTTATGGGGAGATTCCATGTTAACTGCAATATATATCATCAGTAGAATACCTACACTCTTCCTTTCTAACAAATCTCCTTATGAAAAACCCTTTTCATTACCACCCTCATGACAATTTTCGAGTCTTTGACTGCATAAGTTATGCTAGCATTCCTAAACACCACAAATCCAAATTTGAACCTTGAGCCAGGCCTTGCAGTTTCCTAAGATACCCTACAAACATCAAAGGATACAAGCTCTATGACATAGAGACTTATTCCACCTTTGCATCTAGGAATGTCATCTTCTATGAGTCTATTTTTCCATTCCATTCCTCCACCTCCATTCCTTCTTCCCATCAATCTCTAGACACTCACTCACTCCCTCAAGATTTGGTTTTACCCCCTCCCCCACAACTAGAGAACTACTTTCCACTTCTTTTTGATAAGCTACAACATGATACTTCCCACACCACTCTCCAAATGGAAATACCTCCCCTTGAACCTTCCCTACTCACTCCTTCTTTTGATCCACCCCCTCGAAGGTCCACTAGAGAAAGACATCAACCAGCCTATCTTTAACAATACCCTGCCAAATAGCAGAACCTTTACCTCCCCATTGACCCTTCACAGGTCATCCACTCAACCACCACCTCACCTTCAAACACCTCTCCATCTCACAAATCTTTTTGTGTTTCCATCTCCCTCTTATTTGAACCTAACTCGTACAATGAAATTGATAAATTCAAATATTGGCAAAATGCCATGCAAGCTGAAACTGGTACTTTAGGGGAAATCAATATCTGGACTGTCACTTCCCTTCCACCCAACAAAACTGTTATTGGTTGTAAATATGTCTATAAAGTGAAGCTAAAATATAAAGCTAAAATATGATGATTCTCTTGGAAGATACAAAGCTCGATTTGTAACTAAGGGGTATACTCAAAGAGAATGTTTTGACTTCCAAGAAACATTCCTTCCAGTGGCCAAGCTAACCACTGGTTTTTATTTAAAAGGAAAATTCTATTTCTCTCTCTCAAAACCATCCTGATGGTTTCCCGTTCTCCTTTTTTTCAATTTTTTTTACATGATTTTTAAATAATTATTTTTAAATAATATTGTGATTTTTTATATTTTTAAAAAATGATTTAAGATGTTAAAAGAATCATATAAAAAAATATGTTTTTTTACATGATTTTTTTAATATCTTAAAACATTTTTTAAAAATATAAAAAAATTACAATATTATTTAAAAACATTTATTTAAGAATTATGTAGAAAAAATTGAAAAAAAAAAAGCAAAACGGGAAACCATCAGGATGGTTTTGAACGGGGTGAGTAGCACTCCCCTTATCTCAAATGATGTCTATAATGCATTTTTACATGGTGATCTTAATGAAGATATTTATATGGACATACCACTAGTTATCACATCCACAAAGAGTAGATTGAAGGGGAGAAGTTAGTATGCAAACTGTATAAGTTCCTCTATGGACTTAAACAAGTATAAAGACAATGGTTTTTAAAATTTTCTCACTCACTCACTTCTATTGGATTTCAGCAATCAAAAGCCGACATTTCTTTATGCACTAAAATTAGTCAAAAAAGATTCACAACACTCCTAATATATGTGGATGATATCACAGTGGGAAGAAATTATCAAGATGAAGTTAATTCACTCAAAACTCACATTTGCAGCCAATTCAAAATTAAAGACCTTGGACCCCTTAAGTATTTCCTAGGTCTAGAGGTTGCAAGATCATCTTCAAGAATCAATATTTGTAGAGAAAGTATACCCTCATATTGGTAGATGTAGGTTTACTTGGGATCGAAACTTTCACTACACTGTTTGAGTTGAATCACAAGCTGAGCCACACACAAATGTAGTTCTACAAGATCCCACAGCCTATAGAAGACTTATTGGAAGGCTCATTTATTGGACAATTACTAGGCCATACATCACTTATGCTATCAATGTTCTAAGCCAATTCAAGGACAAGCTTTCTCAAACTAATATGCACTCAGCATACAGAATCCTTAGATACCTCAAAGTTTCCATAGGCTAGGGTATTTTCTTATCATCATTTATACCTAAAAGTATATAGTGATTTTGATTAGGCTGTTTGTCTTAAGATTATGAGATCTGTTACAGGTTTTTATGTGTTCATTGAAGACTCATTGCTAAGTTAGAAGTCAAAGAAGCAAATAACTATCTCCAATTCATCAGTTGAGGCAAAGTATAGGGCATTCGCCTCCACAAGTTGTGAGATCATTTGGCTTCTTGGTCTGCTTAAGGAATTCAACATCAAGCATGAACAATCTACTCTCTTGTTTTGTGATAATTAAGTAGCCATACACATCACAAAGAATCCTGTCTTCCATGAAAGGACCAAATACATAGAGTTAGACTACCATTTTGTTTGAAAAAAGGTCCTAACTAGAGTTATCACTCATGTCCACATTGCCTTTAAGTTTCAATTGACAGATATTTTTTCTAAAATTTTAACAACCTTTGTTTTCCATTTTCTACTGTTCAAAATGAGAATCCTAAATATCTTTACCCATCTTGAGGGGGAGTCTCATCAAATAAAATATAATGGGAAGATTTGAAAACAAAAAAGACATGAGATGATTGAGCTTCAAAGCTGCAAACATACAAAGAAAAATAAGCAGCAACCAAAGCAGATGTAAAGTTACTTGTAACAATGAAGAAACACACGCAGCAAGCAAAGCATAAATGAAGCTTGTTGCAGCAGCAGATGAAAGAAAAGGTGATGGCACAAAAAAGAAGGAGATCACACGTGAAATGCATGGCTGCGCATAGGGCCGCAAACGATCCGATCAAAGACGAGTTCGAGTCGAGTTGAGTCGAACTGGACTCAAATAACTCGAGTTCGAGTTCGAGTCGAGCTGAGAGTTTGCCGAGTCGAGTCGAATTCGAGCCGATCAAAGACGAGCTCGAGTCGAATTGAGTTATTTATCGACCTTTATTTTTACTCTCTAACGAACGAGCCGAACTTAGTCGAGTAATTACTCGAGTTTCTTACTCTTTATAAATATTTGACTTAATAATTTTTTTGTGAACTTAATACATTATTATTGTAAAGAAATAAAATGCTACTTCTACATAAAGTAACAAAATATATTACTTATACAAAATATCAAAAATAATATATATAACAAAGAAAATATATATAATAAAAGAATATATGTTAGAATATATGCAAGATTATATATATGTATATAGAAATATTACGAGTATTGTTACAAGCTCAAAACGAGTCGAATCGAGTTTATACGAATCTTGTTCACGAACACAAACCAAGTTTATACGAGTCGAGTCGAGATTATACGAGTTTAGCTCGTTTAATATTCGAACCAATATTAGTGCTCACAAACAACTCATTTATTAAACGAATTGAGTTCGAATCGAGTTTATACGAGTCGAGCTCAAATTGTTCACGAGCAGCTCTGTTCGTTTGCAGCTCTAACTGCGCACAATGAAATGTCAGGAACTCAAAAGAAAAGCATTGTCTAAAGTACACGGTCCAATAAAATTGTACTTGTTTACTTGTAACTCATAGGAGATCAAAAATTAATTTTCAGAACCTTTATTTCCCGCTTTTCTATAATGTATATAAAGAGCAACAATTTATCTAGATAAACAAGATGAATGACAAAATATTTTCTTCTCCACTTTAGCTATTCATTTCGAATTATGCTCATAGTTCTCAGTATTTCTACTTTAATTTTAACAATATGCCTCTCTTTTTCTTTTCAAGAACGATCTCGTATATGGAGGGAGTTTGGGTACATTTGAATATAAAGATGAGATAAAACCATATTCATTTCAACTCATCTAATTCATTTTAATTCAATAGTATCACCACTATAATTTACAAATTATCATTTCAATTCAATTTTTGTCATTTCACCATCCAAATGAACCCTCAAAATGGGCACTAGAGGAAGGAATGAAAGGAGAATTGAACTTGAGAAATGTGTTTCTTTTGACCTACATGCACAATTTTTGTTTAAAACCAAACACACCGTTTTATTAAACACGTTGGAAGTTGCGTTGGAGCTTTCACCACCTCGCATTTGTTTTAATTTTTTTTACCGTTTAAAGCATTAGTACTGGTTTCACTAAATGACTTATTAAATATAAATTTGATAATTTATTCTAAAAATAACATCACATTGATCTCGTCAAAATATATATGTCTAACTTTAAACTACAATAAAATTAATCAAACCTTTCAAATTTGAAAGGCTACTATTCACCTACTAAAATATTTGTTTTAACATATTTTATTTTTTTACCTTCTTTCTCTCATTTTCCTTTTCTTTTTTCGGTTTTCTTCTCTCCCGCGTTAATCCCAAATACCTCAGACTCCTCTGCAACGAGATCCACTACGAGCTTGAACGTTGCATTGCCGCACAGGTCTTTTTACCTACTTTTTTATTCTTTATTCTTCTTTTCAAAATGTAAATGGTTCTGAAGAAGTGAAAAACTAATATTTTTGTTTAGTTATTTGGGATGATATTCTCGAATAATATTTTTAATTGAATCTATAGTTTCAGTTTTAAAAATAATTTTTGAAAATAATAATTTAAATATCAAATTAAATTATTAATATATATATAGTTAGTATAATTATAAAATGACAAAATATTTAAAAAAATTCTTTTTAAAAAATATTATTATATTATTATTTTGATGAATCTAATAATAAATTTAATGTAAAATTATAAATATTGAGATATATTTTTTTTTATTAAACTTATATTTTTATTAAATTTTAATAATTTATTTGATGAAACTCATACTAAGAGCATCTCTATTAGTCTCATCAAACCAATCATCAAATACAAATTTGATGATTTCTATTAAAAATTACTCTACATTGGTCTCATCAAACTCTATTTCTTAAACTATGAGTTATAATAAAAGTAACCAAACCCTTCAAATTTAAAGAGTTACTATTCACCATTCAACTCATTTTTTTAATATATTTTATTTCTCTTATATCTTTTCTTCATTTGTTTAAAATAGTAAAGAAAATTTAAAAGTATTCTTTTAAAAAAAATATTATTATATTATTATTTTGATGAGTCTAATAATAAATCTTATGTAGAGTTATAATAAGTATGATATATATATTTTATTAAATTTATACTTCTCATTAAATTTTAATAATTTATTTAATAAAATCAATGTGAATGCTCTAATACTCTTAAATATAACTCAATCCTTAAAATGCTTTTAATATTTCTTTCACATGTTACTTCACATGGCAGGTACAGGGCATGTGACTGGCGCCTAATCTCGGCCCTCGATGAAGAACCCCACACTCTGCAGTAGCGCTTGGTCTGATGCGACCGAGGCTTCTGAGTCTCGCACGGAACCGGCGATATGCTGCTGTATGGGGGATCCGAAGTTCTTAAAACACACTGGTGAAAGTTCAAAACTTTCAATACTGAACTTGTTTATTCAGCTACACCAAAACATAAAAAACGAACAAATAAGTAAACTTGTTTATTCATCTTCTATTTTTCCGTTCCAAAATTAATAAAGTTATAAACGATGAGAAATACATCAAAAATAGAGATTAACCTAATGAAGAGAAGCAATTTATACAATAATAGTGTGTAAATCTAAAATAAATGGTAGAAATTTAAGACCATGAAGAAATCAAATTTTCTACAAATATAATAGATAATAGATAATAATAAAAATAATTAAGCTCAATTTAGATATAAAAGTCTCTTGATTCATCTCAATTTATTTTATCTAATTATTATATATATTTTTTAATTTTTACACAAAATAAAATAAATAATTTAAATTTTAAAATAATAATATAAAAAATATTTTAATAATATTTCGTTAGATTTTTTATTTTTATATAAACTTTTACTATCCAAACTTCCTTAGTCGATTTTTACTCTTACAGGTTTGGGTTTTACAGAGGGTTAATGAGAGGCTGAAGGATGGGCATCGGCCATCATGATTTTGCTACAGCACCTCGGTGCGCTCAGGTTGTACTCTGTAACGCAATTGATATAAGGTTGCTACTATTATGTAGGGCCACATCCCCTAGCGCTCTCTCTCTCTACATCATCAATTACACACTCGACTGTATAATTGGGTTTTTTTGTGGCTTTTGCCCCATAGCTCTCTCTATCTATACATCATCTACACTGCGTACCCTACACTTCTTTTTCTCTCTTTTCCATCCATTTAGATTTAGAAGTGAGTTGAGCTCATCTCAACCCACTTCCATTTTATCATTATATTTTTATAATTTTTTATATAAAACACAAATTTCTATATACCTTTTTCAAATTCCAATATAAATTTTTTAAATTTCAATATACTTTTTTTAAATTTCAATACACATTTTTCAAATTTCAAAATAATAATAATATTAAAAAATAAATTAAATTCATCTCAACTCATCTCATCTCCAAATCCAAACAAAGCCTTATCCCATTCTCTTCATCGGTAGGATTTTCCGTAAAAGAATGTTACATTGTGAAAAGGAAAAAAATAATAAATAGTACTACCGACAAAGAGGTTCCTCTTTTCTAATTTTTAGAAATGCTATCCATGCATAAGATTAGAGTCATGGACAGAATTAAGATTTAGTATTTGGGGGATTGACAAAATATATAATACATATAAATATAAATAATGTATATTTTTTATAAGTAATTATATATAAACATAATAATCATACGTCATAAAATTATATAAAAAAAATACATATTTATAAATCATTTTATAAAATAAGTTTTCTTAAAATTTTAATAGTTTATTAGAGACCATTACAAAAAAAAAAAAAAATCAACATATTCTCATATTCTCAATTAAATATAGGCCTAAATATAATAGAACTTCAAAAATTTAAAGGAATAGAAATGTAGGTCTGTATATGATATTCAACTTCAAAGTATCTGCTTGCAGAATAGGAAAAAAAAACTTCAAAGTATCATGTATTTTTTCACCGTGAGGAGATATAATAGAGTATAATTATATACCCTTTAATAACTAGCATCATAGAATTTAGTAGCCTATACTGCCAGCTAATATTTTCCCAAGTAACAAACATCATGATAGCTACGGTTTTTTTTTTTTTAAATAAATAACAGATTAAAATTCATTTGCCTTACATTAATTTTTTTTTCTTACTAGGAAAGCTTGCCACTAAGATAAATGTATAAATTAGTAATTTATAAATACTATATTCAATCCACAAGATAAAATGTAGGCAAATAACTAGCTAGTAACACTAGTGACTACTGCAAGTCTGCTGCGAAACATAATGACTACTAACAACACTTCTATGTAAATAACTAGCATCACAGAAACGACGTATGAACCATTAGTTTTTAACTATAAGTCTACATAGGGGCGGATAACATAATGATCAATATATGTCAACACCAACGCATAGACCAGTATATGGCAACACCAACCCATGAACTAGTATATACGGCAACACCAATGCATGAACCATTGAACTGAAAGTCTAAACCAGACAACTGTATAAACTGATCATCTGAAAAGAAAGATGTGTAGCAGCGGGGCTAGATCTTTCAACAGGGGACTATAAGAGAAAAACTTCTCCTAATCTATAAAATATATTAAATTTTTCAAAAATTTTGGGGGGGGCGATAGCCCTCCAAGGGACCACCTGGTTCCGCCCCTTATTAGAGCACCTTCAATGGAATAGCTAAATTTTTTTTTTTAAAATTGTACTTTTTGCACAACTTCCTAAAAAGTTATGTCATATTTGATTAATAGTTATTAAAAAAATTGTTGAAAAAAATCATAAAGTACATTTTATTTTAAAAAGTGAATAGTAAAGTTAAATTTTTCTTCAAATGTAAAGAAAAATTTAAATGTAAAGAAAAATTTAACTTTACTATTCCTTTGTACCATTTGGTGCATATTGTTGGTGTGCACCGTTCATTTTTTTTATTTTATTTTATTCATTTTTTTAACTTTATTATTAAGAAAATATTATTTAATAATGTTATAATTATTTTTATTTTTAAAAAATGTTTAAAAGTATTAAAAAAATGATGTAAACAAAATGAAAAAATAAAATAATTAATTTACACTAACGGTACCCTGGGCAGTGCATTTACAGTATCGCCTATTGCACCGTTAGTACATTTTTTTTTTGTTTTTTTATTTTTTATATCATTTTTTAAATATACTTAAACATTTAAAAAAAAATAAAAAAATTAGAATATTATTAAATAATATTTATTTAATCATTAAATTTTAAAAAGCAAACAAAAAAGAAAAAAGGCCAATGGAGTACACCAACTATGTACAAAGCATTTTCCATACTCTTATATCCAAAACCCTACCGACGAAGAGTTCCCTCTTCATCCTCGAATGAGATGCAGGATTTTGCATCCATGTATGCATCTAGTTGTCTAGTGTTATAGACAACGGTGAAGTTAGAATAATTATAAAAAAAGTGAGTATTCGTGATTAATTATTCATTGTAAAAATTTACTCATTTTAATAAAAAATAATTATTTTGACAGGAAATATTTGACCACAAATATCCAATTTTTTGTAATGAATTTAGTATTTAGGAAGTTATTGACAAAGTGTATGTGTAATATGTTTGAATATAAGTGCTATATATTTTTTGTACTTGATTATATAAAAAATAATGACAAAGTGTTCGTCTGTAAATTTTTTATAAGATAATTTTTTTAAAATGTTTTGTGATTTATTAGAGACCATTACAAAGAGACAAGAAAATGAAATAATAACTTATGATTTCCACTTCAAATTAAGCGGGACATCGACGATCACTCTTCAACTCGTGCCTACCGATTTTAAAAACAACATACAAAATGGGAGTATCTGGTTCAATTTGTAGGCTTTGATTTGTCCCTGTTATCAAAATTTTAAGCACGTGTTTGGTATTTTTTGGCTAAGCGGATCAGAATGGTTTGGATTCAAGATTTTTTGGTCACAAGTGCTCCTCCACGCAGCAGTCAGATATTCCCCAGGAAAATAAATTTCATTACTGCATTAAGAATTAATTAAATTTTCTAATTTTTTTAAAGAAATACTTTAGGCGCCACAAAAGAATTATATAAATTAAACACATAAATTAATATGGTTTAAAGCTATACATCAGTTATAAAATCATTTTTATTGTAAAGTATATCTATAAAACAAATGACAACTAAAACGATACATAATCTTTTTAGAACATTAGCATTATATTGTCCATGTTCATTTTCAAAATTTTCAAAATATACAATTTTTTTATTTTTTGCTAATTATTCAAATTATAGTTTATATTGGATTAATTATCACATTCTTTATAATAATAAAATATTAATATTTATTATTTTTTATATTTATTTAATTATTATGTATTTTATTTTCATAATCTTCAATAATCTCCTAAAATCATATTCATATTCATTTTTTTAATAAGAATATATTAAATTTTTTTTTTATATTTTGTAATTGTACTAACCATATATATTTTAATAATTTAATTTGATACTTAAATAATTATTTTTTGTTAAAAAAATTATTTTTTTCAATAAAATAATTACTTATATAATTATTTTCAATGGATAGAAATGTGAATAGTTCTTTTCATATATGAAAAGTAAAATAAAGGAATTGTAGACTTTTCAAAATTTGAAAAGTGGATGACCAATTCAATATAGGAATATTTTTCTTTTCAAAATTTGAAAAGTACTGGCATTTGACTAATCCAATGCTCTTTTATATATATATATATATATATATATATATATAACATTTTTCTTTTTAAAATTGCAATGAATCTTGTGCTACATGGCATCGTAGCGGTAAGACACTAATTTAAGGCCTGTTTGGGATTTTAGTACGAGTCTCAAAAATTTCCTAAACAGTCTTAAAAACTCTTTAATAGAACAATGATTGTTTGAGTGTTAGTGTGTTAGATATTAGAGTTTTTTTAATCTAAAATAAATTAAAAGTATGCTTGTAGGAGAAAAGTTCTAATCGTGTAAAGCTATTTTCAGTTTCAAAGTGCATTAGTAAACAGAGATTTAAGTATCAATGAAATAAAATATTAGATTAGTGAAATTATGTGAGTACTAAAATTTGAGAAAATAATTTTAATAAAAATTTTGATGACATAAAAAAAATTATACTTATTTATATATTATATCAATTTTTTTTTTTAAATTATTGTCTTCAAGCATGTATATGGTTCCGGCTCCTCTATTGAGGGCCAAGCTACTTTCAATAAAGATTTTGAAGACATAAGACAAATTATAAAAATTTATATACTATATAAATTTTTTAAAAAAATTACTGCCCCTCAGCATGCATGTTGGGTCCACACCCCCCCCCCCCCCCCGGTGGCGGGTCCCCGGTCCCCATGCAGCCTGCAGGCATGGGCTATCCTTCTTAATGATATGGTACTAAAAATGCACCATGATTTTATTCTAACGAAATAGAAATCATTAGAAGGAAAAAAAAAATGTATTACATTAGCCGACAGTATCCTCTATCCAATGAGGACCAATGTTTTAAATATTCAGTCCCCCCCCCCCCCCCCCCCCCCCCCCCTTTTCTCCCCCCCTCCTCTCCTCTCTTTTCTTAATTATATGGTACTAAGAAGGAAAAAAAAAATGTAGTGCATTAGCCGACAGTACCCTCTGACCTCTATCCAATGAGGACCAATGTTTTAAATATTCCACTGACATCATCATCATCAGCTACATGTAAATCCATATCCTCCTTATAATCATCCGTAAGGTTTCTTTATTTCAAGACTATATATATATCGTTGCTGCAGGCCGCAAATTCTAGGCGCTCGTTCAAGTACTCCTACGTGTATCATGAATAACCATATTTATGATTTGGACACTTCATGCGTATATATTAAAAATAAATAAAAAACTTAAATAATATCACATACAATCATAAAATTTATAAACGTTATATAATTACTTTAAAATAATAAAATTCATTATTTAAAAATTAATTTTTAATGTAAATTCTATATTTCTTTACTTTTATCAAAATAACTACACATGAATATTTATAAATTTACTTACGATTACTTTTCAAAAAATTGAAGGATTGTTTTCTATTGAGTAGTACTATTTAATGTTCCATATCTACAACAGAAAAAGGATTTTTTATTATTTTTTTTGTAAGGACTCTTTGGAATGAAAATGAGTGACAAGTTCTATGGTTTGCTTCGTGCAACATATCTTCTAAGAGGGTAGCAAAGTTGTAGATTGGCTTGCATAGAATGGTGCGATGGGTCAACGTACACATGAGTGACAAGTTCTTGGGGAACTGTCGTGGGATGCTAAGAGGTTTAATTCGCTCAGATAAGCTGGGTCTTCCATCCCTTTTTTGCTGTTAACTTAGTCTGATTTTTACTGTTTTTTAGTTTGTTTTTGTTGATTTTGGTTTTGTGGTTGGGTTTTTATGGCTTTACTTTTGCGTGCGCTAACCTTATTTGCAGGTTTTTGGTGCTTTCTTTGATTTGGTGGTTGTGTTTCTTTCTCGGTTTATTTTGTATTGCGGTTCTTGGATTTAATTAGGTCGATGCATGAGTTTGTTTTTATTTATTTATTATTATCTATGTCGCCCAGGTGTCCGATTTATAATCATGATTTTTTTCCGCTACAAGTGAAGGCTATCAATAAACTTTAGATACCCTTCTCTTCTTAAAAAAATAAAAACCAAATAATTATTTGTAACGAGTTTTCAAATTAGATGTAAATCGGAAGGATATAACAAAAACCATTTACAACATTTTAATAATTTGTTGCAAATAATTATTTGTAAGCAAGAAATTAATTATTTGTAATTATAACAAAAATCATTTACAACGATTTAGTAATTTGTTGCAATTAGTTATTTGCAATGAAGGTATATCATTGTAAATAATTATTTGCAACGAATTTTCTAATTTATTGCAAAATTAGAGGAATATAATAAAAATCATTTGCAACGATTTAATTAGTAATTTGTTACAATTAATTATTTGCGATGAAGGTCTATCGTTACAAATAATTACTTATAACAAATTTTCTAATTCCTTGGAAATTCAAGCAATGCAAAAGTCAAAAAAATGGAGGAAAAATGTATTTGTATTCACTGAATCTATCTCTACATATATATACAAGTGCATCCCCAATTCGTGGGATTACAACAATAATCAAGGATTGTATTACATTGAAAAAGGGAAGAAATAAACTAGTAATTTAAAGAGAATTAAGTTGTATAGTTGTCTCTTAGGCTATCAGCTCTATCTTTCCAAATTGATTTACTCGAGCCTTTATCCTCTCCCACAATTAAGCTTGCATCATCTCCACTTGATCTTTCATTGACTGCCAAGAAATTTTGAGCTATAATATCTCTAACATTCCCTTTCAAGCTTATGAATGATGTAGTCACTTGAAGTTTGTCTCTTAGTAGCAAAAATCTTGCTGAAGTGAGCCCATTTGTAAAGACATCAGCCACTTGATCAATAATGGATAGATGCCGGACATAAATGTTTCCATTGATAACCTTCTCTCGGATGAAATGGTAATCCACTTCAATGTATTTAGTCCTTGCATGTAAAACATAATTTGTTACCAATTACAATGCACCTCTATTATCACACCATAGAGTAAGTGGTGTGTTTGGAGACACTCGGAGTTTTTTAAGGAGCATTCTGATCCAATACAACTCAGTTGTGGTTTGTGCAAGGGCCCTAAATACTCTGCCTCTATGCTTGATTTGGACACTACACTTTATTTCTTAGCACTCCAACTAATCAAACATGGCCTAGGGAGATAGCATACCCAGTAGTTGATCTCCTGTCATCGGGACTTCTAGCCTAATCTGAGTCACTATAAGTATTCAAAGTGAGTGATCCTTTGGTGAAAAGCAAGCCATGGTTGAGCGAGCCTTTTAGATACCTTATACCCTCTTGGCTACTGTCTAGTGAACAGAGCTTGGATTGTGCATAAATTGGCACAATTTATTCACAGTGAGAATGATGCCAAGCCTTGTTAGAGTTAGATATTGCAGTGCTCCAACCAATTGTTTGTATTAAGTAGCATTTTTTAAAGGATCTCCAGAATTTTGAGAGAGTTGAGAGCCTCCTAAAAGTGGTGTCTTGGCAGGTTTGGCTTCAGTCATTTTGAACCGAGAGAGCACATCCATAGTATACTTTGACTGAGAAAGCAGCATACCATTGGGTAAATGTTGAGCATGAGTTTCGAGGAAGAAGCTTAGAAAGCCAAGATCCTTGATAGCAAAGTGTTGTTGAGATGATTAACCAGCTTTGACATGGTTGAAACATTGTTCCCTGTGAGGATTATATCATCAATATACACCAATAAAAAAATGTGAGTGTTACCACAATGGAAAACAAAGAGGCAGTAGTCCACTTAGGAATCCTGAAATCCAAAATCAAGTAGGGTTGCAACAAGCTTGTTAAACCAAGCTCTAGGGATCTGCTTAAGTCCATAGATGGACTTTTGAAGTTTGCAAACATGATGAGGGTGTTGCTAACCTTTGAACCCTTGTGGCTGTTCCATGTATACTTCCTTTTCGAGTGTTCCATGTAAAAAAGCATTTGAAACATCATGTTGCTTCAAATCCCAGTTGTAGTGGACTGAAAGTGCTAGAACAGTTCGAATTGTGGAAGACTTGACTACTAGACTAAATGTTTCAATGTAGTCTGTGCCATCCTTTTGCTCATATCCCTTGGCTAGAAGTCTAGCCTTGAATCTTTCCAATGAGCCATCTACCTTATGTTTAATTTTGTAGACCCATTTGTTGTGAATAACATTCTGATTTGCAGGTTTTGGACATAGAGTCCAGGTATGGTTTGAGACAAGAGCCTTGAACTCCTCTTCCATGGCTCGAATCCAATGAGATGATTTAATTGCTTATGAGACAAGTTGAGGTGTTGGTGGCAGTGTGGTGGTTGGACAAGAGGTATGCAGGGCCATGGGAGGATGTTTTGTGGCTTTGTAGACTTTGTAGTTTGGAGAATTTCAGGCTTTTCTTGATCCATCCTGTGATCTGGTTACCATGGTATAAGTAGGGACAAGATTTGACGGTATGGGCTCAGGAAGGGGTGCAATTGGTGCTGTTTTTTCTGCTCCCTGAGGTGTGTATCAGGCAGAGAGGATTCGATGTTTCTACTTGGGAGGATTCTTGCAGAGATGGAATCTGAATATGGTGTTGTGATGGAGATATGCTGGGTACACCAGAGTTTTGTTCGGAATGTGGCAAGTTAGTTAGCACACTTTCTGAGTTTTGTGATGAAGTAGTGTGATTCAAAGGTAACAAAGCATCATTTAACAGTAAAGAACTGACCTGTGGAGAGAATTCTTGTTCAGTGGACTTTGGTAGAGATGGTTCCAAGTCTCGAGCAGGGAATAGGTTTTTATGAAAAAAACCAATCATGCTGATGTAAATTTTGCCAGTCATGGGGTCAAGGCATCTGTATCCTTTATAGTTTGAACAATAACCAATGAAGATGCACTTTTTGGACCTGTACATGAGTTTGTGGGTGTTGTAAGGTATGAGAAGAGGACAATAAAAGCACCCAAAGATTTTGAGGAAAGAGTAGTCAGGTGTTTTGTTGAGAAGTTTGCTATAAGGACATATATTGTTAAGCACAATGGTAAGGAGTCCGTTTATTAGGTACACAGAGGTGTTAAAAGCATTTAACCAATTTGTAGTTGGAAGTTTGGACTGAGCAAGTAAAGCAAGTCCTATCTTAACTATGTGTTTGTGTTTTGTTTCAGCAAGCCCATTATGTTGGGTAGTATATAGATAGAAAATTCGATGGTTTATACCATTAGAAATGAGAAATTCCTTGAACTTGGTGGAGAGAAACTCACCTCCCCCATCAGATTGAAAGGATTTAATTTTCTTGTTGAGTATGTTTTCTGCTAGGCATTTGAATTTCACAAAACATTCAAATGTTTCAGATTTTGGTTTGAGAGGGTAAATCCAAGTAAACCTAGTGAAATTGTCAATAAACACCACATAGTATTTAAAACCATCAGTAGAGAGAGTAGAAGATGTCTACAAATCAGAGTGTATTATTTCTAAGGGTCACTAGTTACATTGACAGAATTAAAAAAAGGAAGATATTTTGCTTTAGATAACTGACATGCTTCACACATACAGGAGGTGCTGGATACATGTTTTCTGATTTTGTCTAATACAGGAGGTGTTGGATGCCCTAATCTTCGATGCCAAATTGCGATATTTGCTGAAACACCAAGAAAGCTAGTGAAAGACTTCACAGAATTCAATTTTGACTTGAAATGTTTTATTGGAGAAAGACCATCTCTACTTTGTCCTTGCATAAGTATTTGTCCTGTTAGATTGTCCTTCACAAAAAAAATGAGTGTCAGTTAATTAAAACCAACAAGTATTATTAGCACAAAACTTTTGAATGGGAAGCAAATTTGTAGTAGCATTGGGGTAGTTAAGAACATTTTTAAATTTGAAGGAGCTTTGAGAATGAAATAGAGTAGAAGAGCCTGTTTTTAGAATAGGTAAACCTACACCATTTCCTACAACCACTTCTTCATCTCTTTTGAATGGTTCTTGAATGGTAAGGTTGTTCAAGTCTGCTGTTATGTGGTTGTTTGCTCCGCTGTTAGCAAACCATGGTTGTTCTTCAGCCTCTATAGAGTTCATCAGAGCTAGCGTTGCAGCTAGTTTTGCTAGTGGGGGTCCCCCTTGGTAGGAGTAGTTCATCCTGTAGTAGCAGTCTAAGGCTTGGTGTCCCATTTTCACACAGATTTTTCATGACCCTCTCGTTATTCTCATTCTTTGGTTTGGAACCTTCTGGTTTCTTGGCCTGAAAATTCTGCCTTTGTTGTCCTAGGTTCCTTCCTCTATAATTGGATGATTCACTCTTTTGAGTGTAAAGAGGAAAATTTCCAAATTCACTGCTTTGTTGGGGTTGTTGATTTCCACGAAGAATCTCATAATTCAAGAATTCAACTTGGAAATCTTCAAAGGACATAAGAGACTCTTGGGTAGCAAAATTGAGTAAGGGTATAAAAGTTGTGTAATTGGGATTCAGACCACCCATGACATATGATATTAAATCATCATTATCTACAGCTTTACTTGCTTCTGTGAGTTGGTTAGCCAAAACTTTGGCTTGACTCAAGTATTGAGTGCAGGTTTGGGATCCTTGACTTACAGATTGAAGCTGCCTCTTCAGATAAGCCACCCTGAATCTTGATTCGAAAGCAAACTTGGTGGCCAGCGAGGTCCAGACTTGTTTAGAGATATTTAGACCATAGACAGATGATGGAACACTGTCTGATAATGTGGTATTAAACCAGCTAAGAAGGTATTGATCCTTCTTTTGCAACAACAAAAAGTTGGGATTGATCTTAGTTTATTGGTTACCTGAGGCATCAGATAGGAATTTAGGAGGATATGGTTCGATACCATCAACTATTCCCATGAGATCATGACTGCATAGCACAAGTAGAAACTGTGATAACTAGTTGAGATAATTGTTGCTGTCAAGCTTGGTTGAGATAGAGTGAGTGATACTTGGGAATGAAAGAGTTGATGAGGGGGAAGATGAGTTGGAAAACTGACTAGAGTTTGACATGGTGACAAAAAGGAGTGGATCGAAGTAGGTGTAAGCCCTCTATGAGTTCTTATACCATGCAAAAGTAAAAGAAATGGAGGAAAAATGTATTTGTATTTATTGAATATATCTTTACATCAACACTGTATATATATACAAGTGCATCCCAATTCATGGGATTACAACAATATTTAAGGATTGTATTATATTGAAAAAGGAAAGAAATAAACTAGTGATCTGCAGAGAATTAAGTTGGACAATTGTCTCTTAGGCTATCAATTCTGTCTTTCCAAATTGATTTACTCAAGCCTTTATCCTTTGCCACAATTAAGCTTGCATCATCTCCATTTGCTTCTTCATTGATTGCCAAGAAATCTTGAGCTAGAATATTTCTAACAAGGAATATAACAAAGAATAGTGTTACATGTATTTAGAGTTTTGCTTACATTTTTACTTACTAGACTCATGTTGTTTTCTTTTGAAATTTAAATTTTGAATTTTAGATTTCATAATTTTCAGCCAATAAATAATTGACATTAGGCCTATACAAGACGCCTAATGACCTGCTCAACCCGCTTGACTCGACTAGGATGACCCGACAAATGTTGAGTTAATTGAGTCAAAAAGTGAAGTCGGGCTTATGAATGTCGAAATCGACGAACCTACTAGCCATCAAAACTATGTTTGTCTGTTGCCATTGTGAAACCCTAGCCCTGTCAATGTTTTCTATTCGTTGATTGAATCGTAAGGAGAGATGGAGATAACTTAAATTGGAAAAAATCAAAATATGTGAGAGATTGCTTATGAAAATAATCTGTTAATTAAATCACGGCTTATGACAATGTCGTGGAGATACTAGTCATCGTCGACGAAAGCCATGAATCTTGATAGGAGATCTTTCTGGTCTGAGAACCCTATTTGGCACTGTTGATCTTTCAGTACTTCCATGGCTTCTTTTAGCTAATTCCTTTATGAGCTCAAATTCAATAGCCATTTCATCTTCCAAACCAAGGGCACAATCTCCATGGATATCTCTACGGATAACTTGAATGGGAGGTTGAAGGCAATAGAAAAATTAGAAATCGGAAGCGATGGTTGGAGAAAACCTGGGATTAATCCAAAGGATAATTTGCAACCGAAATAATTCTCATATAGAAATTCAATCTAAACATTATAGGGTTGAAGCATCCAATTTTATTAAACGAATAAAATATTTCTAATCCAATTGATCAAGACCCTCTCGAGCCTTCGTGTACAACATCATTGCTCATATGCCTCAGGTATTCATATTAACAAAGATTCTATTTATGAGGGATCCATTATTAATTATAAAAAACAAAAGGAGAAGAGGAAGGCCTGACACGATTTGCCTAACCCACACTATTCGGGTTGGCTCAAATTGGCACCAAAACAGAGATACGTCGGCTTGGACCAAATTCCACCTATTCCAGCTCGGGTTGCGGCCCTAATTGACATGTTGAGAAGTATGTTTTTTATATATTTTTCTTAAGTACATTTAGTATTTTCCTTAACTTTCTGCAATGGAGGACTATCGTTGCAAATAATGTTTGCAACAAATTTTTAATTAATTGGAAATGAACTGGAAATGAACGAACACATGTCATGTAGCGAGTTTTCATTTCTTTGCAAATAACAAATATTCCCATTTGGATTGATCACCATATGGAAATCCTTTCAGTTCAGTCTGACATTCAAATCTCAAATATCAGGATCAGTATTGTGCTTTGAAAACGTTATTACCTAGCCATACATAAATAATTTTGACAGCCTCCCCCCCCTTCCTCCCTTCTTATCTCCTCTACCCCCTTTCCCCCTCTCTCTCTTCCATCCTTCCCCTCCATTTCCTTTCTTTCTCTATTTCTCTTCTATTATTATTGTTTTCCACCTTGCCTCCCTTCTCTCATCTTTTATTTTCATTTGTTCCTTCCAGTCCCCCTTCCCTTGTTCTCTTTCCCTT
Organism: Platycarya longipes; assembly: GCA_036559045.1. Taxonomy (NCBI): domain Eukaryota; kingdom Viridiplantae; phylum Streptophyta; class Magnoliopsida; order Fagales; family Juglandaceae; genus Platycarya; species Platycarya longipes. The sequence goes on along the minus strand of CM071790.1, from coordinate 25,385,299 downwards.
CTTTTTCTTCTTTTTTATTTTTTCCTTTTTGGTGTTGTTTTTGCAGGAACTGCGAGCTTGTGTTAGGGTTTTTGGAGCGCATCAAGGTCGCCTATTTTGAAGTCATTCGTTGTGCAATTTTCCACATGCGCCACTCAGGCGTCTTCCTAGGCCGCCAATATCTCAGCCGCGATGGAATCGCGCCGGTCAAAGCGGCGTGTGTTATACACCGCCTTTTGCAGTAGGAGGTTTGATCTTCGTGCGCCACCCTTGAATGGATTTTCGGATGCCACACACGACGTCGAAGGGACTAGGGCCACTGGCGATTTGATTTTGTTGTTCTGCTACTCTTTAGATGCAGCGTGTGGGCCCCACGCGCCACAGACAACAACGATGGTTTCATTTGTTTTTTAAGTTCCTCCAAGGTTGAAAACCGGATCGTTATGTTTTTATTTTCCCAAATTTTTATTTTATTTCTATCTGTTTATTATTCTTTAATAAAAAAAATTATCTCTTGAACCTTTGGTTTGTAGAGTTTTTTCTCCCGAACTTTTTGTTGAGGGGGTTTTATCTTGTCTTGTCTTAGAACGGGATGTGATTTGTTTCGTTGTGTTGTTAATTTTGTCTTGAATAGAGTTGAATTGTCTCTCAGACGGTATTCTTGAGGTTTGTAATTAGGGTAGACTATATCAATCACTTCGAATGTACTGGTAAGTTACAGATCGTCATTTAGTAGGCTTGTAATGTATGTTTCAAGTCCAGTTGTAATATTATTTAATTAATGAATACAGTTTGCTTTTTTAAAAAAAAAAAAAAAAGGTTATTGCCCAAATACTATTTGGTTTAATCCACCTCAAATAAGGTGGCCGGGGTCGATGTCATTGCACCAAAGTAAGTACTTATATAATTATTTCTTCTACCTTCCTATTTAATTTGTGTTATGAAAATAAAGTGAGGAATCTAGTGAACACCGAACTTATTCCTTCCTACAATATGTTTATTATTTAGACAGGATACTGCAAGCAGATTCTCCTAATTCAATATAGATATATATATATATATATATATATAATATTAACTGTCTCAATATTTTTTATACATTGTTTCCATAAGCTTTTAGACTTGAACTTATCATGCTATATTATATACATATCTCTCTCTTTCTCTCTCCTTGATCTCTCTCTCCTTTAAAACTTTGTATGTTTATTGGCCTCACAGTCAATCCAAGCACCTTATTTTGACCAGCAGAACTAGTCCACCGGAGTGTAATTATTTGGAACCAATCAATAAGTTAGGCTAGAAACCGTTTGAAAACGTTGTTATTATTCTAATTAACATGGTGGTCTCGTTTTTGTATAGAAAATTAAGAACAATTCAGGGAGGTTTCTTAATTTCGTAGATTACATATATATATATATATATATATATATCACTACGTCTACGACTCTACGTACGTGTTCAAAGTATATGATTACAGGTGCTGAACTAGTCAGGTTCTAGAAAAATGAAGATCAGATTCGACCAAATTCAACTCAAAACCGAACCATATCTTATTGATCATGGATTAGAGAATCAATCAACCAAATATCTTTCACTGGGTTGGCTTTTTGTGCTAATAAGCACGTTTCTGTTCTTTTATCAAGCACCCATATTAATATAAAAATATATATATATATATATATATATATATATATATTACCCTACTCAATCCTACAAATTAACTAGATCAGATCAATGACGTGCAAAAGTAATAATAATTATAAGGCAAGGTACAATGTTTGGCGAGGCATAATTAAGATTCTTTGCACATTGATAAGTGTGGTAGGTCTCTCATTTTTACGAAGATTATTCATGCGCGAAACTCGGTTCAGATTAGATTGAATGACTCAGAGCCCCACGTGATTCGGAATTCATGAGATTTGTTTAGGTGAACTCTGTTGACAAATTCATTTCTCTATCTCTCTCTCTCTCTCTCTCTCTCTCTCTCTCTCTATCTATATAGATATATATTATACATATATATATAAGTTTGACAAACGAATAAAACCAAACCAGCACCGTCGCACCGATGATTGCGGTATTTCGTAATTACTCTAGGAATCTTGACAGATTCCTTTTATACATAAGAATGAAAAGCGAGACTCAAATCCTCATACATTATTATTCTTGGGACTACATCTTGAGGTCGAGCTACAAATCATGGCATACATCATGAGTCAAAGTCAAATATTCTCATCTATCTCTCTCTCTAGAGAGATATATATTGTTATTGTAACGCCCAAAAAGGTGTTATAACACAAGCGGACAAGGTGGCCGGCTCAATTTAGTAGGCAACGAGGACAAAGAGAGCATTTGGTTTCGTGCACGTCTACGAAAACAGATTCTCTCGTTCCATCTCCACACTTTCTAGCCATGATTGCATGAAAGCAAGAGGGTCTCCGTCCTCTACCTCACGAAGTAGTCCCTTCAACTAGGGCCAGCCTCATTATTAGGAGGGCTCTCGGAAATTTTAACTTGGCCATCCGACTCCGACTAAAGTTGGAGGCCCGGCCCGACTCCAAAGACGTAAGCATGATTTATTTTCTTAAATAATTTTTTCTCATTTTATTTCATAATTTAGTTAGAATAGATTTTAAAAGAAGGCCATTTGCATATAGAGGGGAGATGAAATCAAATCATCTCGTCTCATTTTATCTTCAACATTTTAATTAAAATCTTACTACCATTCACAAATTATATGAATTCATAATATCTTATTTTACTATCCAAACAAACAGAGTTATTTTATCTCTTGCAACATGATCTCCCAACAAGGAACATATCACAAAAATCTTAACATAGAATAACTTGTTCTTTTCTGATATTTCTTTATAACAAATAACAACAATAACATAAATTGTAACAAACAGATCATCACAGTAGCAGTCGATTGGACTTGCCAACGATGTTCTCTGAATTGCCGTCTAAGCTCTGCTTCCTCATTCTTGTAACTATCTCGCTAGTTACTACTAGGGATTCTCACATGACCATAAGTAGACTTTGTATTGGCAAAATTTAATCACCTGATTTTTTAAAACAGTTTTAGGATTTAAGTTAGTTTTTCAATACTCTGTAGTAAATACGATAAAAATAACGAGTTTACTTCCTTCATTAATATCATAACCAGATGTCAAAACATTTAAAATTAATACGAGAATATTAGGATCATCCAAAGTAAGGGTTAAAATTTAAATCATAAAAGTAATCAAAATATACAAAATCATTACACAAAGATGAATGAATCATACTGAGTATGCTAGTTTCAAATTTTTTTTTTTTAACCTGGCATCTCTTAAATACAGAAGTATAGAAGCATGAATTCCTCGTGGGTATTAAGCTTAACAGCAACTTGAACATATCCGATATGCAAGAACTTATAACTTTTTTAGTAACAAAATCATGGAGAGATTTTCAGTTAAACAAGCAACATTTTCATGGATTTTGGAATTAGTATAAGTTTGTTCAAGAGTTATTCAGTCTTAGAGGAAGATTGAATCCAACTAACTTGTAAATAGCCTTGGCATCAATCTTTTGGAACACTAGTCCATTCATTGAAATAAGGACAATCAAATTCTTCAAAAGAACAATCTTCCGCATTAATAATATCAACAAGTCAACTAGATCTAGTGCTAACAAAAGAACTGGATCTAAACATTCTTTTCATCTTAAATCTGATAAAATTCCTAAAGTTAACACTCACTTTTCATGTTTTCTCCCAAATCATTATTCCAATTCGTAACACATACCTTAACCAACCCTCTACCTCTCTTGCCCTAACGCTATCTCTATCTCGATGGGGCTTATTGTTCATCAATTACAAGATACACTTCAGGACTTATAAGGTGACGCCAATGGAGACAAGAAATAGACACAACAGAGTAGGTGATAAGATAGGAGAATAGAAGATTGATCAACGAATAGAAAGAGTTGAAACAATAATCTATAATATACATACATACACACATATATATATACACATACACACACACATATATATATATACATACATACATACATATATTTTGATGGAGACATAGATACATATATAATACACACACACGATTATGGAATTGGGGAAATGCATCGGTCCTTCCAAAATGAGGCGCGATCGATGGCAACATTTTGGGTAATTTGCACTTTCATTCTAGATTTCCCTTTTTTTTTAATCCAAATTTTAAATCTTGCATCCTCACAGCTTATTGACACTTACAGCTGATCTTAAGAGTGATGATGTTGGGAGATCGTCTCCTCGATCGATTGTATCCCAACTCCTAATTTCTAAAATCCATTTTGACCACAATTTTAGTTTTTTTTTTTCTTTTATATAAAAACCTAGACCCGTGACTTGAAGGCAGATTTCCAGGCTGCAGTGGTCTACCCGGCCCAATCACAAGGTTAATTTCCAAAGGCTACTCAATTTACCTCATTTTTCAATCACATTACAGTGCCATCAGATTGGCACTGTAAAGCCACTCAACTTATATATATATATATATATAGAGAGAGAGAGAGAGAGAGAGAGAGAGAGAGAGAGAGAGAGAGTGAGAGGTGGGAGACAGGAAGATTTGTGCTTAATTTGCGTTTAGCTCTGGTGTCAAACTCATATCGCATATTCAATAAATTTTTCTTCTTTTCTTATAAAAAAGAAAAGAAAGGAAAAACCCATAAAGCCATTGTTATTGATTACTAGGGGCCCGTTTCAAGAGTCAACTGTGCGTAAAATTAGACTATTGTTGGTTCTCCATAACACTCTTGAGTCTTGACCACGACGATCAAATCCATCCTTAGAATCTTAAACAAAAATAAATAAATAAATAAATAATCCATCCTTAGAAGCAGCTTTCTGATGCTCCACTAGAACAACTTTGTGGCCCGCCACTTCAACAACTTCTTGGCCCACATGAAAAAGCCGTGGTAGTAATATATATCTATATTAAGACGTCTCTTCTTTGGTGGGGGCAGGTTGAAGGATAAATCGAAAATAAAATAATCAAACAGATCAAAAGTTCAGACTTTATTCAAAAGAGCCATTTTATATAAATTTTTTACAATTACAAATTGGGGTAGTCCAGTCAACCCAACCATCCAATTCTAAGGTCCTACAGCTTGCAATAAGAAGATTTTAATGATAAGAGTCTCATGAAAACTAAACTATATGCTTTGCAATTATGAAAAATACAATATCAGACAGTCTCCATCAAATTAGGCATAAGCCAGATTCAGGCATGAGAGTTCCATGCGTGGTCCTAGAAAAGATTGGACTGATCAAGGAAACAAGTATTGCCCTAAAAAGTCTGGCATTGTTTCAATTAGAGGTGTCAAAACGTGTTAATAGGTCGTGTTCGTATCATGTCAGGACGTGTATATAATGCTTAAAGGATCAATACGAATACGAACATGAACACGATCCGTTAAGGGTTTCGTGTTAAAAACTTCAACCCTAACACGACCTGTTAAGATAACGAGTTGACACGACATGACCCGTTAAGACCTGTTAAGACATTTGACATTATATGACACGATATGACACGACACGACACAACATGATGTGACACGTTTCAACCCACAAACATGTTAGTGACATGTTTGAATTTAACCTAATTGATTATATACAAATATTAAAACTTAAACAATAGTTATAAAATATAAAAAATTAATTATAAATTACAATCTTAAAATTATAATTCAATAAGTAGTACACTATAAAATATGATAAACACACAAATATGATCCACACATTATAAAATATTAAAATTATAACTCAAACATATTAAATAACAATGAGTTAACTCGTTAATGATTTTTTAATAAGTACTTAAATGGGATAGCTAAATGTCTAAGAGTATAAAACTAATTTTAAATTAAAATTTTTTAAAATTTAGGTCAAGGGTAAAAAAGAAAATTCAAATTTCTTAACGTGTCTTAACAGGTCTTAACGGATCATAACGAGTTTGACCTGTTATTAAATCGTGTCTTAACGGATTGACACGATTTAACCCAAAAACCATTAGGGCTAAACACTTACCCGCTTTTATCGTGTTGTGTTCGTTTCGTGTTAACATGTCGTGCCACATATTGCCACCCCTAATTTCAATACCACATTCCAAAAACAAGATAGCAGCACTAGGAGGTTTTGGGAATCCTGATTTATAAGGCCTGGATTATGATTGAGAGCATCTACATTTCATCTTTCATTTTTTTTTAATCAAATTTTACTAAAAACATCGCTCCCTATAGGTTTTTTCTAAATTTTATTCATTTTAAAAAAACCTCCTATATCTCATTTCCTATTATTTCTCTATTCTATTATAATAATATACTTTTATTCTTTCTTTATTTCCTTTTCTACTTCTTAATTTCACATCTTTAACTATTCCCAATAAAATATACTTAAAGTTTGATATAAGGATGAATAGCACCCCCAATTTGTAGCACCCCTAAATCCATTCTCTATTATGGAGATTTGGATGTGGGTTAGTTTTGGAGTAAAACTCTAAACCAAATACTATAATTTAAGGATTAATAACATTTGATGCACCCAGTGTGGGTGCTCTGAAGGCACGCAAAACGTACAATGGAAAAAAAGTCTGTCAAACATACAATTGATTTAGAAGTTTACTGCATCATTGGCCTTATTCATTTTCATAAACCTCTCATCTCATCATTTATCTTATTATTATTACTTTCCAAATTCCTATACAAAATAAAATAAACAATTCAACTTTTTTAAATTTCAAAACAAAATTAAAATTAAAAAATATATATTATAATAATATTTTATTTAATTTTTAATTTTTGTCTAATCTTATCTATGAAAATAAATCAGATCTTAGAAATCTAATTTGTAAACCAACTATTAACCTAAAAAGTCTGACATCATCCTAGTACCCACGTCCCAAAATTATGTATGGACTATAATTGAAGGCAAAACCGAGTGCCTAGGACGTATGTGTGTGATAATGCAGGCCCATTACAATTCAACTTCATCCGAAGCTAATTAAAATAGCGACTGAAACAAGAAAGTTTGTGCAGGCCCCTTCTACCTCCTGTATCCGATTCGAAAATATCAACATAAGTCACATATAGCTGTTAATTTAAGAGTTCCTAACCGTTGGATGCTTTTCTGTTCTTGAAAGGCTGATAGAGAGACATCCTTTTAAAAAAATAGAGTAAAATAAAATCTTCCAGAAAGAGTATAATCAGGTTAGTTGACTAAAGTAAACATCAAAGTTAACATCATGTAACTTCTGACTACTCACGGATGTAATATGATAAACCATCCGGATTTACGGCCCTTTTAAGGAAGGATAAGATTGGGCTGACATCATTTTAGATCCGGCAATCTTGACGCTTTAGCTTCATTCGACTAAGTTTTGCCGACACATTACCTTCGAATTGAAGCTTCCTGGGTCCCATTATTTTCCCCCAATCCCACTAAAGCAGCACTCAAGGAAAAAGTTGGGGTCGGTCGGATTCTCCGTTGAGAAAAACAGCCCGCCGTTGGAGGAGGTGATGGCCAACACCGCCCACCCCATCGTGACCGGCGGGCTCCGGTGAGTTCACCCCTGCGACGGTAACCCACGGCGACCTCCGACGAAGCCCCGGCAGCCTTAAACCTGAATTGGGTCCGTTATGCCGGTCATGATGAGGTGGGCGGTGTTGGCCACCGCCGCCTCCAGCAGCTCCGTTCAGCTGAGGGCCGAATCTCCCTAAAATTCATATTCATTTTATTATTTTATTGTATTTTTTATTATGTTTTTTATTTTTTTATTGTGTTTTTTATTGTATTTTTTATTATGTTTTTTTTATTTTATTTTTTTATTATATTTTTTATTGTGTTTTTTTATTTTTTTATATATATTTTTATATTTTTTAATGTGTTTTATTTTATTTTATTGTATTTATCATAAAAAAGTAGCCGAAACATTGTTGGGCTGCTTTTGATACTGGGGGCAGCCCGACAGGCCCCAGCGACTCTCAAAACTTAAACCACATAAGAGTTTGGCTGATCTCTAACCTATATCACTGATTTTCATGAAGCAAATCAAGAAAAAATAAAAAACATTTCCATCAACCAAATATTCACGGGCAAAACAAATGTTACAGCTCAAGCCCATTAGTGGTCCTAGTAATATAGCATTTCCCTGCAAAACAGATACCAGGACCATGCTCTTTACAAGGAAAAAACATATTTTGTCACCTTTGATTCTTTGAATTTTGGTGGATCGTTTTAATTTCACGTGTCTTTTCCAGCAGCAGCTTGTCGAATGCTGTCCTGATGAACATCCCAATTATATACATGAGCAATGGTGACCTGCTCAATAGTTGTCAAACTGTCAAGAATCAATGGTAAGTTAAGCATGCCTAGATTTACATGGGATCATCACATCTCTCAAGTTCACAATAAAGCTAATAGATTAAAATATAGCTAATAGATTAAAATATGACTAAGGCCTCCCAATAGGGGTGGGCAGTGGGTATCCACACTCATTGCCCCGCCCGCATTCTGCCCTGCGGGGCCGGAGTCACCTGTCCGGCAGACGGGGGACAGGGTTCCCCCGCCTGCTTAATAGGCGGGGGGGGGCGGGGGGGGCGGGGGCAGCTCCCAGGCTCTCACCCCTGACCCTCGTGCTATATTACCCAGCTTTAAACTTAATATTGTATTTTAGTGCCAACAGGTGCAAGATTCAGAGCAAGCTAGTACCCCTTTGCACAATTAACTCATTTAATTACGACACACAGAGAAAGGGCAACCGTTTCATATTTACAGAAATACTACCTGAGTTATGGTCACTTGATCTCTCAAGAACCTTAGATCGGCGTCAACAGCTTCTAAACTGGCTGTAGCATTATCCAAATTTTTTTGAAGAAGAGCAGTGGCCTGCACCAAAAAGACAAACAAGCACTCATCTTGAATCCTTAGTACAGAAGACGCTAAGCAAACAGCATCTAAGATTTGAAAGAAATTAACCTCTTCACATCAATACTCTAACATGACGTTTGCTCCCAGCCATAAAAATATGGAGTCATCATCCTCAATGTGAGCCCAAGAATATATGCCTTTAGAGACTTCAAAATCAGTAATAAGTGCCTAAGTTCATAACAAACAAAACAAAACAAAACCTCTTAATCAAGAACAACGGGTAAATCGATAAATCTATTAATCTTTAATAAAGCACTTAAAAGGACTCCTCTAAGAAAATAACACTTCTAGTTAGCAAGTATGCATTTAGCTAAATTAATTGCTTTTTTGAACTCTTCTTGGACAATTTAAAATGAAGGTACAGGTTGCAGATGAGGTCTGTACATTTTGGTATCCATTTGTAGCTTCTTTTAAAATTATATAACTCCATGCATGTGGTAATATTTCTGGAAGAGAGGTTACAAGAAGGGCATCTCTTTCAGCCCTAGTTTTATTATGAATCCTTTCAAGCTCATCATCCCCACACACCATACTTATTTTTATTTATAATTGTTTTTGGTTTTATTCTTCCTAAGTTGAGTTTTTCTACTCATCATCTATACACCACACATTTGGTAAGAGAAAAAAAATTAAAATTAAAAAATTATATGTGGTGCAAAGATGATGAGTAGAATATTTCTAAAATTTCAAAACTCAACATCAAACTTTGACCTTTTCTCATATAACCTGGATTGTGCAAGTGATACGAGAGTTGCATGTATAGAATAGCGAAACCAGCACGCACACAAACATACAAACCATTATAGTGCTCGTTTATTAGATAATCTCAATGAATAAACAAACTACATATGGATACATCAGGTAATAGTGAGAAAACGAACCTCACCAGTACCTTTCTCAGTTTGCAGAGTGGCAACCACGTCTAAGCACTTTGCAATTTCAGGGATATTTTCCTATGATAGCAAGAAATAGTGTTACCCAAGACCATCATAAATCCAAAATTTAGCATGAAGGTTTGAACAAGTGGTAAATATTTAATTCACATCAGGTTTAATCCCAAAGAGAACTAGAAATAAGAAAGATGGTAGAGGAAAGATTTTAGAACCCATGGTCAAACAACCCCAAATTTTTGGAACTGGTATACGTTGATCAAAATTCGTGCCCAAGGTTTAGTGTTATACCAGTTCAATGGTAATTGATATTAACACGTTACAATTTTCATATAAAATTCCCAAATCCTTCCACCATAAACGCGCATATGAGAGGTTAGAAAGATTTCCACGTCTAATGGTGAATATTAATGTATAAAACAAAAATCTGCAAATCAGAATGTGTGGGAGATTCTTAAAATTCTAACCATTACTCTCATTTAAAAAGTTGAAATTATCACTTTGCCATACAGATTAGTGAGATTTTTATTTTTATTTTTATTTTTCAAAAAAAAAAAAAATTAACAGATCCTCTAGATGTGGCAAATATTGAGATGATATCGACCATCCAATTAAATATATGGCTCCACAGTGCAGTTCCCTTAACTCATGAAGGTCCTCATCTAGAGAGGTGAATCCAGAAATTTCTGCAGCTATTGTAACAAAAGGAATTGGAAAGGGAAAACACAGAGGAAGAAGAAGTATAGAGGAAAATATTCCTTGTGCATTGATTCCAATTGAGCAATGAAACAGTGCGTGAATATATACAATAATGAATGAATATTCTAACTCTATCTATGAAATGACAGCAATGCCCTCTATATACAACTCAGCAAATGAAAGGCAAATAATTAACAGAATTACAAAAGGGAATGCTAGCAACAGAATTGGCAGATTTCATGTGATCACAACTTCCTTTCCTTTATTGACATGCTGCTGTGATGCATTCTCCAATACCCCCCGCAAGATGGAGCATAAAGATTTACGACTCCCATCTTGAATAAGTGAATGTGGAGGACTTTAGATGACAAAGCTTTTGTCATGGTATTGGCAATCTAAGCAAAGCTGGGAACATAACGAGTGCAAACACTGCCATCTTAAATTTTGTCTCTAATTATATGAAGTCGAGCTCGATATGTTTAGTCTTTTCATGAAATACAAAATTCACAGCAATATGTATGGCGGCTTGGTTATCACAATGGAGCAGAGCAGCTTGTGGATGATGAACTTGAAGAGTAGACAAGATGAATATGAGTCATGTTAATTTTGAACATGTAGCCGCCATTGAAGAATATTCTGCTTCTGCCGAGGATCGGGAAGCAACAGTCTGTTTTTTGGACTTCCAAAAGATTAAAATAGAGCCAAGAAATATGCAATAGCCACTGACGGAGCATCTGGTATCTGGGCAGGAGGCCCAGTTAGAATCACAGTAAGCCTCGAGTTGAAATGATGAGGAACTAGGGAGGAAAAGGCCCTAACCAAGGGCAGTTTTGACGTAACGAACGACTTTCTGTGCTGCTAGGAGATGAGCATCAATGGGAGTGGCCATGAACTGACTTAAAGTTTGAACACTAAAACTGATGTCAGGCTGAGGTATAGTGAGGTATAAGAGTCGACCAATCATGCATCTGTAAACACTTGGGTTAGATAATGGAATACTAGTAGACTGGGTCAATTTGAGATTTTGTTCCATGGGGACCCTAGCTGTGTTTCTGCTGAGATTGCCTAAGACGTTTAAAATGTCTAGTGTATACTTTCATTGACAAAAATAGATTCCTTTGTAGGATCGGGCAACCTCTATGCCAAGGAAGTACCGTAGTTTGCCCAGGTCTTTAATCTGAAACTTGTTGTGTAAAAGAGACTTCAAGGCATGCACAGAATTGATATCATTGCTTGCCACTAGTATGTCATCTACATACACAAGGATGGCAACAAAAATGCCATGTGTTTTTCAAGTGAAAAGACTATAACCAGCCTTGGATTGGGAGAAGCCTGAGTCAATCAAAATAGTAGAGAACTTAGAATACCAATGCCTCGATGCTTGTTTGAGGCCATACAAACTTTTGAGTAACTTGCAAGCTTCGTTGGTGGAGCCTTTGGGGTAACCAAGAGGTTTGTTCATATAAATGTCTTCATGTAAATCCCCATGTAAGAAGGCTTTATTTACATCAAATTGATATAAATGCCAACATTTAACCGATACAATTGCAATGAGACATCTCACGGTAACCAGCTTTGCAACAGGAGAGAATGTCTCTTGATAGTCCACCCCTTCAAGTTGAGTGTAGCCTTTAGCTACAAACCGTGCCTTCAACCTTTCAATACTCCCATCTGAATTGTACTTGATCTTATAGATGTACTTGCAATCAATAGGAATTTTCCCAGGAGGTAAATCAGTGAGTTGCCAACTATTGTTTGCCTCCCTAAGGCAGCCAGCTCAATATGCATTGCTTTGCACCAACTCGGGTCCCTAAGGGCTTGTTTGTAAGTCTTGGGTTCAATGTGTGAGGAGATGGTGGTGGAAAAAGCTTGATATGGTGGTGAGAAAAGATGATATGAAAGAGTGTTGTGTGGTGAAAAGGGCTTACCTGATGAGGATAGTAGCTGCTTGTTCAACTTTGGAATGGGAGCAGTTAGTGCAGTCTTTTGGCAATGAAAATCCTGCAGGTACAGAGGGGCACTTCGAGTTCTAGTTGACCTGCGAGGAAGAATTAGAGAAAATGAAGGTAAGGGTGGTGGGTTGGGAACAGAAGGTGGTGGTGGTGATAGGGGAATAGTGGGAGGTGAAGGGGAATCAGGAGTGGATTAAGGCTGTCTGGAATGGTGGTGACAGGTGGTTGTGGAAGAGGTGGGGAAATGAAATTATGAGGTGATGGATTAGAAGGAGGTATAGAATGTGGCAGGTTTGAAAGAAGAGGGGGTGAGGAAGGTGGGAAAGTAATATGGTTACCAATTGCCCTTAGTAAGGGAATGGCCAGGGATTTTACAGTGAGAGCAATAAGGGCATTTGGTTTTCTCGTTAATCAACTTGGCAGAGGTTTTGGATGAATTATAGGAGGGTTTGGCCATCATAGCCATGGGGTTAGAGGGGTTGGGACTAGAGATCATTTGGTGTTGACATTCTTGTTGCTGAACCATAGAGAAAACACGATTAAGAGGGGATAAAGGGTCAAGAAACATAATTTGGTCTCTAGTGTTAAGAGAAAGAATCAGATAAACCCATGAGAAACTAAATGAGATAGTCATGATCATATCGGTCATGGAGGATCTTCAGTTTGCCACATTCACAGTCAGGAATAGGGTCATGCACAACAAGTTCATCCCAGAGTCCTTTAAGATGACCAAAGTAAATGCTAACAGAATCTTTATTTTGGGATAGACTAGCTAAATCAAGTTTGAGTTAGAAAATTCGAGGACCGTTTTGTTGAGTAAAACGATCTTGAAGTTCAAACCACAAAATTCGAGAATCATCAACTAAAGCCAAACTAGATTTCACAAAGGAACTTACGGAATTCTGCAACTAGGAAACAACTAAATCGTTGCATCTCTCCCAAGCTTCTAAAAGGGGACCTGATGGAGCAGTGGGTTTAAGCAATGTGCCATTGATGAACCCGAGTTTGTTTTTTGCTTGAAGAGTTTGCCTAATGGCATATGAGCAGCTGACATAGTTATTAGCGGTTAGAAGGTTTGAAACCAGGGCAGCAGCTGTATTATCGCCATTCTCAATTCGGAATGGGTTGAAAGGGTTTGAGAAATTGAGGTATCGATTGGGAGAAGTTTTGTCATGAGAAGATTTGGAAGAATTTTCTTCATTTGTAGTTTCCATTGAATTGATGGAGCTCTGGTACCATGCAACAAAAGGAATTGGAAAAGGGAAAAGATAGAGGAAGAAGAAATGTAGAGGAAAATATTCCTTGTGTATTGTATTCCAATTGAGCAATGAAACAGTGCGTGAATATATACAATAATGAAAGAATATTCTAACTTCTAACTAACTCTATCTATGAAATGACAGCAATGCCCTCTATATACAACGCAGCAAATTAAAGGCAAATAATTAACAGAATTACAAAAGGGAATGCTAGCAACAAAATTGGGAGATTTCATGCGACCACAACTTCCTTTCCTTTATTGACGTGCTGATGCATTCTCCAATAGCTATACGCAATAAATGGTGGAAAACAAATAAACTCCAGTTATTTTGCACAAATGCAGCATTAAGGTGTTAACATAGGGTAGTTAATTCTCTTCCATTTTAACAGTAAACAATAACTAAAAAAAAAAAAGAGAATACGAAAACATGGAACTCAACAAGTTAAGTCGAATGCGAGTCCTCATATCATTTGAAGAAAAAGCTAAAAACAGTGTAAAACAAAGGCTAGACAATGTAGAACGAAGAAGATTCAATAAAACACCTGAATAACGCTTTGCCGAGCGAGAAGTCTCATCTCAGCCAACTTATACTGCTGTAGTCTGCAAGATATTAGTGCATTGCATACATTTGAATAAACAACAGATTACAATTTGCGGAAAGAAACAAAAAAAAAAAAAAAACAGGACTCAACAGATTTTGAAGGTTTCATATATGTCGAGTACTATTCCGTCACTCGCAAGGTAAATTTAAAAAGAAAAAGGAAAGAAAGAAGAACTGAAATTATTAGTGTGGTTTGAGAAAGAAGGAGAGAGAGATTGAAATTCAAGTAGGGGGACCTTTCTTGGAGGAAAGCAAGGGCGGAGTTGACATTAAGACCTGATTGCGTGAGATAACTCTGAATGTCTTCAACGAATTCAGCACCTGGTATTCCTCTTCGTTCCGGGACTCGTGGAGTAAACGAATCCATAACTCCTACAAAACCTCTGAGAAAAGAGAGAGAGAGAGACAATCTTGAAAATTCTGTAGCACTAGACAGTAGTTTGGAACAGTAGAGGAAACCACGTCTAGTGGTTATCGTGCTTTCGGCAACCTGAAGCGCACATCGTCGTTTTAAATGCGGGGCAAAATTACGAAGGCCCAAGTTGGGTCCAATAAACTTAGAGCACCCACGAAGGGGGAGGCCGAAGGAAGCCCATGGACTACTTTTTTTCAATCCCATTCATGGGCCCCTTTTCGTCCATAAGCACTACAAACATATGGAGTGCATAAAATGTTGGAGTCGAAGTCAATGCTGAACATTATGAAGTGCTGCTTCTGCTACACGTTTAACACTACTTGGCCTATTCTTTCTCAAGTTCAATGCACATTCAATTTTATCTTATAAATGATTAGAGGGAATTTGTTCTTCATGAACTGATATCAATGATGATGGTGGTTAGGCTTTCCACTCCCATAACCACATCGTAGTTGGTAGATCACCATCTATTCAGATTCCCGATCACCGACCTTGCTGCTTGCTTCCGTTTGCTCTTCCTTAATCCACAAGTTTATATATATAAATATATATATATATTTATATAATCCAGGTGGTCTAGCATGTCTGGTTGCAAATTTGTGTTATCCATTAAGTGGGCTGGGTTAATAATAAAAGTAGTCTAATCTAGTAGCCCATAGGCCTAGTAGAGTTAGTTAGAAAGTAGCCATGGCCTTAGTGGGCTCTACCAATTTAGTTGGTTGTCTCTAGTATATGTAGAGGGAAGTGAGGGTCAGGTGGGACATCGAAAATCATTCGGGAAAAATCATCTTGTATTTTGAACTTGTTTGGGAGAAAGGAGACCATCAAATATCTCACGTGTGACTCACGAATTTATCCAATTTTTTCATTTCCATTCACTGCATTCATTCATGTCTTCATCCCTTAGGATCTCCATCCATTTTACTTTCCATTTTACACCTTGATTTATTGCGATAACAAGTGTTATCAAAAGCCTACGGTCCTCCATGGATGAATTGAGAGAATTGCTCATTCAATGGTTGATCAAGCACCCAAATATTCCTGATCGATATACTTTGATTGAGAAATATTCAAGTACTAAAGCATCTTCCATAATCCGTTTTAGTGAAGAATTCAACTCCAAAAATCTAGACAAAGCGAACGCCCCAAGACCGACGCACCGGAAGAAATTCAACAAGAGATAGGGCATGATGAAACCTTAGTTACGGCTTCAACCAAAGAAACACCAAACACAGTACTGCAGATGGCATTCGAATAAAGAGATGAAGATGAATCGACAGATAAAGGAAAAGAGACGGTCGTCAAAGTGGAGAAGCTAACCGAAGAAAATAAGGAAATAAACGACTTGAAGTTTCGGGAGCCTCTCTATACCCAAACCCTAACCCTATCCTAAAACCAAACCAGAAGCCTCCATACCGACCCAGCGCAAGACTTCATCCTCCAAGGCCATCTCAAAAACTAGTTATTATCAATCTCTATTTCGTCAATTGTCAAATCTAGCAATTCAAAAGTTTATGGGGGCTTATCCTGCAATGTGCTCTCTGTCTACAAGACGTGTCCTGCAAGAGAGCACAATGAGGATGGCAATACAGTGATCAGCGAGGACCTTCTTAACTATATGAAGAAGCATATGGATGAGGGTGGGAAATCTTTGCCTTAGCATGGTCGTATGAGTCTTGCAATCAACGTGTTTAAAGAAATGCATCGGCTATAATTATATTTGGGGATGGTTTGTAAACCTTTTGATAAAGGAAGAAGAGGTGTTACCACAGATTCAAGAATGGTGGCAGCTCTAGACCATTTGATCAATCTATTTTCTGATGATTCTGCAGCTACCCTCTCCAAAGAACTCGTGCTCCTTACTCTGGACCCAGGTGATACTCTTTTTGGGACTGTGAAGAAGGCACAAATGGTTATCTAAGTTGAGGCAGTACAGGTGCAAAAGGAACTCATTGTGGTAGAGTTTGATTGTTATTGTGAAGGTAAACTAATCAAGGTAACACTTATTGGAAACCAACAACTTGTTCACACAGAGATCGCTGAGTGGACACTCTAGCTCATAGCAAGCATGGTGGAGTTTGCTAAAAATATAAAGGTAAGACAATTTTTGCTCAATACCTATTTGATTATTTGCCCCTTAATGTTGCGTTCAAGCCATTTGATAGAGGAAGAGAAATAACTCCTAGAGGAACGACTGGGAAGATTGTGTTTCCAGAACAGATACTCAGCTTTAGGCCCAGGATGCTAAGATTTCAATGGACAACTATCATGATTCTACTCGAATCGTTAAGGGCAATTTTGATAATTTCTTGGTAGAGAATAGAGGTGTCACTAGTGAGGACAGAGACCTCCAGGACATTTAGACGAGCTAGGCATGAAATGAAGATCATTTGCTCGTGGAGTATGCTGCAATCCAAGGACCTTGCCCTAGGCTACACAATTAAAAGTTGAAAGAAAGTTTTGTGAAGTCTCCAAGACATGACACATACATGCCAAAATTTGCAATTGAACTTGCTCGGTTTTTCAAAAAAAGGGTGATGGACTGGGATAGCAGAGTTAGGCATGCGCATCTTGTCTTTCGCAGGAAGTGGACCAGCCTCAGCAATCCATTGTTTCTTTTAAATGGCGACGACCTCAGAATTTAGACGGAGTTTTTTGTCGACCCTTCATGCATAGATTGCAATACTTGTCGAGAGATGGCTCCACAAATTTTCACATGAGTTGATGAATAGTCTGCAGTTCTTAAACAACCAACATGTAAAGAGGAACTACTAAATGCTTTACAAGCCTTGAATTCATGTCCAACAAGCTCAATCTGTACAGAGAAACCTCCTATTGATATTTTAAAGGTGCAGAAAATATTTCACTTCCAATAAATAAGTGGAGAGTTCCAGGTGTTTATCACTATGGTTATCACTCTCAAAAGTCATATGGGGCAGCTTCATATTTGATTGTTCATTTTGAAGGAACTACAAAAATTGAGACAAAAGGAATTAAAAACTGGGGCGTAGCTTTTAAGAAAGGAAACCGAATCAAGAATTTTCCTGAATGGGATAATTCTTGGTTGTTCGAGAATGGCTTGGAGCTTTCATTTGCACTCCTGGAAGTTCTTGCAAAACTTGTCGTTGGGTTAGATTTGGTCAACAACACAAGCATTGATGTGGAAGTCATGGGGGAATTTATAACAAGAAAGATGGAGCAGTATGAAATTCTAGAGTAGATTAGCAAATATTCTTTTGGTTATGCTCTTCTCGCGAGGCATAAAAATGAGAAAAAGAAGTATGTGCTAAAAAAAAGCCGTCTTGCACGCCAGAGTAATAGGAATCGTAGATCTGCCCACTAGGAGATGAAGCTTATTTCTCAAGTACGGAATCCATTTATTGTGGAGTGTAAAGATTCCTGGGTGGAAAATGGTTGCTTTGTGTGATTGTTGTTGGATATTGTGAAGGAGAGAGGAGACATGGCAGAAGCAATTAAAAGGGCTCATGGTTTTCATTTTTCTAAAGAAAAACTTTCTAGATGGTTAGTTCAACGAAAAATTCTTATTGCAATCTTGAGTTGATGATTGTATTGCAATCTCATTGATAAATGGGGGTAAAAGAGGAAACAACATTGTTTTAAAAAGTATATAATTGTAATCTCAAAATTTTTGTATTCTAGGCTTGTATTGCAGTCCTCAAAATGTTTTTAGCATTGCTCTAGTTCAACTCCTAATGGCGATTGATTACTTGCATGCCAACCATATTCTTCATCACAATGTCAAGTGCTCAAATATATTTTTGACAAAAGATCGAGACGCATGTCTTAGTGATTTTGGTCTTGCTAACATGTTGACTTCAGATGATCTTGCTTCCTCTACTATTGGAACTCTAAGTTTCATGTATCCTGAGCTTCTTGCTGATATACCTTATGGTTCCAAATCAGACATATGGTCTGTTGGATGTTGTATTTTTTATGTTAATTTTATAGCAAATGGTGCTACAAGCATTTTGCTCCCCATAAATCAAGCGATGAAGTTGCTAGCCAAGACTATTGATTTAGTTCCTCTCATTTTCTACCTACTGATGGGTTATTATCTTTTACTTTAATTGAGTTGTTTAAGTTGTTTAGTATTACAAACCTTGAGGACAATGTTCTTTAAACGGGGGAGTTTGTTATGAATCCCATTAAATGGGTTAAGTTAATAATAAAAGTAGTCTAGTCTAGTGCCCATGGGTTTAGTAGAGTTAGTTAGAAAGTGGCCCTGGCCTTAGTGGGCTCTACGAATTTAGTTGGTTATCTTTAGTGTATGCAGAGGAAAGTGAGAGTCTGGTGGGGGATCAGAAATTATTTAAAAAAAAAAAATCATCTTGTATTTGGAACTTATTTGGGAGGAAGGAGACCCTCGAAGATCTCCTATGTGACTCATGCATTTATCCAATTTCTTCATTTCCATTTACTGCATTCATTCACCTCTTCATCCCTTAGAAACTCCATCCATTTTACTTTCCATGTTACTCATTGATTAATTGGGTACATAA
Organism: Platycarya longipes; assembly: GCA_036559045.1. Taxonomy (NCBI): domain Eukaryota; kingdom Viridiplantae; phylum Streptophyta; class Magnoliopsida; order Fagales; family Juglandaceae; genus Platycarya; species Platycarya longipes. The sequence continues at coordinate 25,366,020 of CM071790.1, read as the reverse complement.
CCAATTGCAATGCATGTTGGCAATGAATATTTGTTAATTTAATGTTCCATGCATGGTACGTACGTTCATGTTTTGTTATTAATTTCAGCTTCTTTATTGTTGTTGATCATGAGTTGAATTCACACCATGATATATATATATATATATATATATTTATATATATAATGTAGCTACTTAACGGAAAAGTGTTGGTTTAACGAACTTTCATTAAATCTTTTTATTTCTCCTTTAGCTTTCCATTTGCTTGTCTTGGTGTACATGACCTGAAAGGTCACTCATTCATGCGCCAAAAATTCTCTTTATTTCTCACTTTGTAACTAACGTGTGCATGCACCAAAAGGTCACTCATTAGTCATTCATGCATAGTTGGCGCACATTCTCTGAAATGACAATATCTTAAAAAAATTGGCCCATCTCTCTGTCCCCTCATCTCTCTCTCTCTTTCTCTGAGTGATCTCCATAATCGAACCTTTCTCTGAAATGCATGTAAAATGAGAAGGAGAAGATGTAAAAGCCCAAGCCAACAAACCAAAAATCCCACACTATTCAACACCTCAGGTTTGGTTCATTTTCTATTCAAGGGTATTCTATTCCATTCATTCGTATTTGCCTCTTCAATCTTTGTTGATTGTTCGTCTCTAATCTGTTACTCTGTTTCAAAGGTTTCTAGATGGCTCAGGCCTCTCTCTTTCACTTTTTACCAAACCAACACATTTACCTGTGAAAAAAATAAGTATTTTTTATTTTTTATTTTTTGGTTTTCGCTCTAGCATTAAATCACAGTTCTAGGGGTTGAAATTCTTTTATTTTTCTGATTTCTTGGGCTGTGAATTTAGTGAAGCTAGCTAATCCATCATGGATTTTTTATTTTTTGTTTTAAATTTTGGAGTTTTAGATGGTTGAGGTGGTCAATACATGTTGTTTTGGTCAATACATGTTGTTTCCTTGTCTATGATCCTTATGATTTTCTTAAGTTATAAGGCCTATCGATCAATTTTATAGCATCAACACCAAGAATTAAAGAAAAAAAATGTCAGACAATGCTTTTTAAAAAAAAAATAATTTCAGACGATGTTTTGGTTGCAAGTCTTTCCTTTTTAATTTTTTATAATTATGCTTATATAAGTTTAAAAGATAGTCAATCTCTGATCATCAGAAGTTAATATGTTGTGCATCATTCTTTAAGTAAACCCTTTTTTCATTATTTTAGATGTTTTCAAGTTGAATATAAGTTCATGAGTGATGTATAAAAAGAGTTGAGGCCATATTGAAAGCTCATTCACATGCATTTAGTAGAAGCTTGAAGTGTATCATGATATCTTAACAAGGATCCCACAAATTACATCTCTCGATTTTTCAAGATTGTTAAGCCCTTTATAAAAAGCATATCAATTTTTTAAAATAATTACTTCATTAAATTAGGCAAACGTGCTTTGCACGTTACTCCTTCCTAATATATATATATATATATATATAACACTAAATAATGTGCGCGCTCTCTCTCTCTCTCTCTATATATATACATACATATATATGAGGAAAAATTTCTTCTATTTTGTCTTTTAAAATATTTTAATCAAGTGGGAGATTGTTGGATTTTAGACTTAGAAATGATAAAATATTTTCTATAAAAAAATGATTAAAATATTTACTGTTAAGTAAAAAATAATGTAAACCATTGTTATTGTTCAGTATATTGGTTCAATTATTAAGTTTTAAATAAAAATGTGATATGGTGATCACTTGAACCAATGCACACTTTTTGTGGATAAGAGCCTTACTCGCTAGGCTACCAAACAAGAGATTGTGCCCTTTAGTGAATTAGAAATATTTTCTATGCATTCTCTACAATTTGAGAAGTTGGGACATATGATCACAAGTACTCTTTCATTTTAGTTATGGCTTTTCAAAAATACCATTTATTTGTATCAGTGTTGGATTTTGCTCTTTTGACATTAGTTTTACAGTAGTGGAGAATAAAGGAAGATCAACACCTAAAACCTATAAAAGGAAGATTAGCCTTCTTGGCTAAGTGTGCCAGTTACAAGCTTAACTAGTAATTTTTTGACTTTGGTATAATTTTTCTCTTTTTTTTTAATAAGAGGGAAATATGTGAGAGTTAAAAATTTGTTAGTGGGGAAGCTATGTGGGTGTATTTAGGGTGAATAAAAAAATTGTATGATTATAACAATTTTCACATAATGAATTTTCTTCTCTAAGTCCGATAGTTTTCACATGTTTTGCAAGTTTTTCACATGAATCTTGGTGTTATTATTTTTCTATTTTTCTTGACATTCTTACAAATGGTATATCTTATGGGGTGAATTTGGAAGATCCAAATTTTCAACAATTGGTATCAGAGACTAGGTTCTTTTGGTGGGGTGGAGTTATGGTATGGTGGTATAGATACATACAGTTTAAAGAGGTTTTGTCTAGGAGATTGAGTTTTAAGGAGGACCAGTGTGACACTTCCAATCTTTCTTGGAAACTTTGAAATTCTATCTAGGAAAGAAGAATCTTTTCTGGAAACTTATTTAGTGAGTACTATTTATTTCTACATTAAAATTGATCAATATAATGTCAGGAGTAACGCTTTAAATCCTATCAGATTTGAGGTACAGAAATTTGATGGGAGAATCAGTTTTGACTTGTGGCAAGTGGAAGTCAAGGATGTTTTGATTCAATCATAATTACATAAGGTATTGAACGGCAACCCAACCCCTGAAGTTAGCAATGATGCTAGCGCGATTGATGGAACGGCTAGTACAAAGAGCTGAAGCAAATTCGGTAAATGGCTCCAAGTTAGTAAATTAGATACTAGTAATTAAACTAACTTTGTGTCTATCTTCATAGCAGATGATGTCTTATGAGAAGGGATATGTGCATCCTCATGGCATGTCGTTAATCTCCAAAGTTGTCATGTTAGAAGATGTATTAATGTTAGCTGTTATACAAGTTTGCACACAGGTATTGGTTTTCCATTGATGTATGGTGTGTGGTGGAAACTCATTTTGATGGCTGATGAACTTTTAGGAAAGTCAAAGGTGAAAGTTACACCATAATTTTCAGCAATATTGTTTTCAACATGGGTCGAAGTGGATATACTTTTATGGTAGAGCGTGATAACAAAAGTTATGAAAATCTTCATTAAGGTGGAGCATGACTGTGGAACCAACCAAAGCCACAAGGTGAAGAATTTTAGGTTTTGCTCGTTTGGCATTAGCCATTTATTTGTGGATACTAAAGGAAGGGCAAGGCCTAAGGCCTATAAAAAGAGGATTAGCCTTCTTGACTAAGTGCATCAGTCAGAAACTTAGGTAGTTACCTCTTGACTTTAATAAAAATATTATTATTATTATTACTATTATTATTATTAAAATTTTATAAAAGAAAAATATGTAAGAGTTAAAGTTTTGCTAGTGGGGAGTAAGAACTTTCTTAGGTAGTTACATATGTTTTGGGAGTTTTCCACATAAATTCTAGTGTTGTTATTACTTCTCTATTTTTCTTGATGTTCCTACAAAAGGTAGATTATAGGAGGTGAATTTGGGAGGTCCAAATTTCCAATAATAAGTTGTGACTTTTTATAAGTACTATTTCATTTATATAAGTTATGATTATTCACAAGTAGTCATTCATTTATCTAAGTTGTGACATTTTAAAAATATACTTTCATTCTCTACAAATATGGAACCTCAACCATAAATTTACTTATTCTAAATTCTCTACAAAAATTCGAGAAACATTTGCTCTTATTTTTTGTCTTTCTTTATTTTGGTTTTGGCTATTATATATCGGGTTTGAGGATCTCATTTTGTGTATACAAATAAAGAGATTAATGAGAACTAACATTATTGTATTTTGGGAGTAAACTACCAAGAAGTCTAATGCAACATGCCTCAATCCGAGTTCTCTCTTTATAATTTTTTATTATTATTTTATATATTCTCTAATTTACAAGGCATTTTCTCATATATAATTACGTATCTAGAGTTTTCCAACATAATATCTTACCAATCTAGGTATCTCCTTCCCTTGGATGTGTTAGAAATAAAACCTAGTGCTAGCTAAAGGTAACTCATAATTTTGTGCTTAATTTTATACTCAATCAAGGCGACTTTTTTTATTCTTTTCAAATTTTCTTTGATTTTTATTCATGGAATTCTTTAAATTAAAATGATAGTCAATAAAAAAACTATTTTTAAAAAGTGTTGTCAAGCCTCTAGAAAGAACTCTGTTTTTGTTTTTATTTTAAAATAATAATTAACATAAAGGCAAGGGACCTTTGATTTCAAAGGATGTTAGGAGGATTTTATGGATGGGGTGGAAATGGAACCCCTTATGTTTTGGTATGGGATAAGAAGTAAAATATGTACAAACCTTAGTCGACAACGATTAGTTCTATAAGGAGCCAATTGAATCGAACCGAGTTAGAGATGTTCTCGATGGGTTCATATCGATTGATCTAGTTGTAGAGATGAAACCAAGAAGGGTTGGGTGGCCATAACCCAACTTTAAAATATTTTATTTTATATTAGTTCATATAGATAATTATAATTGTGCATGTATTTGGTCCTTTTGTAGAAATGAAACTAAGAGGTGACGGGTAGCCACGACCCCTACTTTGAAGTATTTTATTTCATATTATGTCTTATAATTGTATATTTGGCTATTAATTAGCTTAGTTTCTATTAAATGAGGCTTGATCCCTAAGAATTAACATATATCCATTTTGCTTTAGTCTACAACCCCAAGTTTTTTTTTTCTTTGTGAAAAGGGTAGGAGGGGACAACCACAAGTGACCTCTTGTCCCTTACCTACCGAATGTCGACTCTTATTTGAGTGCAACTATTGTAATATCTTATTCGTTAGAAATTAGGAAGGAGGAATTTACAAACGGTAAGAGATAAATGATCTGTTTGGTCTGATTTAAACCATAGTACTTGTGGTGCCCTCAAATCCCGCTTTAGATTAAATAAAGCTTGAAGCGTCAGAATATATAACACAAGATCACATATCCGTTCATGACAGTTAAGAATATAGTGTACCTAATACGCATCTACATGTACCATAATGATATATCCCAGAACATAATCACAATTTCATAGCATTCACATTGCAAAAGTTATCTAACAAGTCTGTATCAAAATAAGTACTGGAGAGATACTGCTCTATAAGTACATATATGAAATAAAACTACTTAGTTAAGTCATTAAATAGCTCCTACAGTTCGGCTATCTCCAAATTAACATCCGAAAAATATAGGATCAACTCCGTCAGTTCCTCGTGAGTGCTCTATGGTCTAATTGACCTTTACTACTGGTCAGATTCGTGACCCCCTAATACATCGTTTAACATTTTCGGAGAAATAGTAGTTGAAATTACAGGGTGAGATTAATAGCAAGTAAAACTCCTAAACTACCAATAGTATAAATAGCATCTTGATATAGATTTGAACATGCATGACATGACTTGAAAATAACATGGTTATACATGAACATAACATGACTTGAATATGGGATGACTTGACATGAACATGGCATGACTACTTGAACATAAGACCAACTTGTACATGTTTGTTTATGTGAACTTTAGATGCTCCATGACTTCCTAAAGGCCGTGTGTTCCTGTCAGTACCACATCACATTTCAAACATATATAGCAGATGTGCTGTATACCATGATAACTGAACTTGTAAACATTTCATTTTGCACCATTGGCACTAGGTGCTTAATTTTACTCCGAAAACTAGTTATTTATATCTTATTCAAAGCCTATTGGATGTACTTCATAATCCAGGAGATTCCATATCCAATTTAATCACTCCAACGTGAATAAATGAGTTCCATTTGAATACTTTCACATTTTAACACTTGGAATCGTGATAAAATAAAAGACTTATGTATGACTTTGAATCATTTCATGATATACTCAATGCTTATGATATGGTATTCATGGCATGTAATAGAATAACACATAACATTATGATGATATGGCATTCAAGTATGTGACAGATAATCATGTACAATAATAAATGATATGTCATGACATATTATAAACAATTATAATAATTATAAAAAAAAAACATGAATACAAAGTTCTTACTACGACACATATGTAAAATATCGTTAAACATATCTACAGAAATGTAGTGAATAACATGAGAGTTAAGCTGAAATAAGATATATTCTAGGGTTAGAACACCTCAATCTTCCTAATTACAAATTTGCTAACTTAGGGTAGAATTTGAAAATTCACCCAACTTATAGAAATTATAAATTGCCTCTAAACTTAAGGATTGTTCAAACGAATTCTAAAACTTATAAAAATTTACATTTCTCATCTAAATTTTATCCTAAATCAAAATATGAACTTAAAAGTTTTTAAAACTAATCCCAACCATGAAGACTTTCTCTTGGTCGATTCATGTATAGACTAAAATCTAGAATTTTGTTGCTACTTGACCATTTTAACACTCTAATTAACATGCTTAAACTGAAAATGACAATTCTCAAAATCATATTCTTAGTTCTAAAATCATATTAAAATTAGAGGTGTCAAATCATGTTAATGAGTTGTGTTCGTTTCGTATCAAGGTATGTATATTATATATTATATGAGTCAATCCTAATCTGACCTATTAATATAATAGGTCATTTCAACCCGTTTTAACCTATATATGTAAATGGGTTGGATAAGCTCAAATTTAACTCGTTTGATCTAATTAAATTTAGCATAATTTTATATAAATGTTAAAATCACAATATCTATAAAATTATTAAACTACAAGTCTAAAATTAAAACCTAAACAATAAAATATCAAAATTAGAATAATAACAATTTTAATTTTAGGTATAAGAGTATAATTGTTGTTTTAACTTTCTTAACATGTTATAACAGGTCAAAATAAGTTGACTCGTTATCAACCCATTAAGCAATCGTGTTTTAATGGATCAACCTATTTTTATCCGAATCCATTAAGACAAACCATGATACGCTATTATCGTGCTATGATTAGTTAATGAGTCATGTAACATATTGCTACACCTAATTAAAACACTAAATGACACATCCATAAAAATATGGACTCACTACATCCAAGAAAATGCCAAAACATCAAGATTAGGTCAACTAAAAAAACCTCTGGATGTTCTTGGTCCACAATTTTCATATCAACTCCAAGAATTCCAAAAGTTCATAATAGCTCTTTAGCCCCTTCTAACATGTTCATCAATCAAAAATAAGTAATATCATGCTTGAATAGTCAACTAAAAATCACAAAACACTACATAAAACACTTGGTTTGCCTGAAAACTTTGAAACCAGACATGCATGCTTTTAGGCTTAAAAAATAAAGTGACTGGATCCTTGATTTTCATGAAAATTAGGTCTTCAAGAACACAATGATATACCTCATATCCAAGTTCTAGCTTGTTCTAAGAATCAAAACTAGCATGTCATAGGAAACATTTCATCAAAATAAATTATCAAACCCTAGAGCCTCTAGATTAAGTTTAGAACTAACTCTTACATGTTCATCATCATTCTAACAAAGATAAAATCATAGATTTTCATAAACTCATTCTAAATCCATATATCAAAGCATCAAGAACAATAGTTATAAAAATGAAAGCCATAGAATCATGATCTTAGAGCTAAAATCACAAACTAAACTGAACAAAAGTCTATTTTGAACCAATGGGTTTCTAGCACTATAAATATCATGAAAAAAATATTTTTTTTTAAATCCTAACTTGCATTTGAACCAAACCATAGCTTTCATAAAATCATGTTAACACTTCAGAAAATAAAAATCTACCCAACATTCCATCAAAATCTCACAAAACTTCCAAATTTCACCGCAAATACCAAAAACTATCAACACCTAATCTTTCCAACATCAACACCCATTAACACCCATTTTCATCAACATCCAAGTATTAGACTCAATTCTAGATAAAATGAAAGAGATTAGAGCTAAAGAAGTATTAGCAAAGGAGTTGAAATGAAGCAAGTGAAACTACCCAAATAATTTCCTCTCTACCTCTGTCGACTTTCTTTAGATGAAGGATGAAAAATGTAAAAGTGTGGGAGGAAAATGGAAGAGGGTGTGAGGTAATAGGAAAGGTCTATCTTGGTGGGTGAGTAAGTGGCATGTGAGCTGAGGTTGGCTTGTGAAAATAGAGGAAAAGCTTAAGTGTACATTTGATTTCTTGTTGTTGCAATTGCCACGTTGGTGAGGTTGATGTATTGTTTGTTTGACTTTCCTTCAAGGTATTATTTGGGACTGGACATGAGATGAAAGTTGGAGCAAGTTGTTGAAGAAATTTAAGAAGAAAGGTGGTTTTGGTTGGACCAAAAAGGGGCTAACCGAATAAGGTTTCATTTGGCTTATAGTTAGGGTTTCGATTTGGGTTTGGTTCAAATATATTTTTTCTTGGTCAAATGCAATTACCAAGATGTAAAAAAGTTGGGGAGAATGTAAAAAATGTGTACTTAAATAGTTGATTGCATGCAAAAGTTACTTAACAAGTGATAAAACACATAGTCACAACCGACCATGTTTAGTGTTTGAAAACCATTTCTTTTGGTTGGCCAAAGAGTGTTTGATCGGATGAAATAGTAATAGGTGTAATAGAGCATGTTGACAATCTTGATTCATACTCCATTTCTTACACACTTTATCCTCTGATCTTAACAAGTGTCCTAAGATTTCCAAATGGATGGCTAGGATTGTATCATGTGTCCAAATAAAAAATTCTCTAATAATTTTAAGTGTTTTTAGACATCATACATGGATACTTGATAGTCATTTGAATTAGATGCCACGTGTTGCTCTCCCGAATGGTTACCATTCATCCAAAAAACTTGAGACTTTTTATTTTAGAAAAATATTTTAGCCACCAACACAAAGGGATTAAATAAAAGTAAACCACAAATTGATGTGGCTTGATATGGTACGTCAGATTGTAAATTTAGTTTTATCATAAAGTAGATGTAACTAAAATTCTATAAAACCACACCAATTTATAGATTTATTTTGTATAATCTATTTATGTCTGTAGCAGTTCTCTTTATTTTATCCTAAGGTCCTAAAAATTCATACGAGTCTATGGTATAATAATTTGTTTCATAAAATTCTACTCCTAAGTGTCTTAATTAAATAGAAATTAGGAGATTCTATTACTATAATGGCCGATGGAGATCTAAATATGCTAAAATTTAATTGACCACTCAAATTGTGAAATTCCTTAGGGATTTCATGACGCTTCTAAGGTCTAAAGAGATTCTTCTTCTATCAAATTTCTTTTGGGTTGTTACAATACTTTAGACCTCAATCCAGGCCACAAGCAAATTTAGTGAGCCTTAAGCCGCTAATACTAATAATTTAGGAAAACTTTATATTTAAATTCAAACTTAGGACCTAAAACTTGCCAAACCATGTGAGAGTAACCCAGAACATATATAAATAAATGAAATGCATAAGAAAAATTAAGGAAGTTTAGCTCTCACTAAAAAATCTCAATTCATGTAGTTCTATAATCAGGCGCATTCGACTTGAAAAGAAATTATGGTTTCATTCCTACTCTTGTGTTGGTCTCCTCTCTAAAAATTTATCTTGGCCATCCTCTATAAATTACTTTAATCTTATAGACATTGTGTGTTTATTTTGTTTGATATATTTGTATGAGTATGTTTTTTTAATAATATATTGCTCTTGATATATCATATACTATTTTTAATACATAAGTTGTGTTAAATATATTTGATTTTATTTTAAATCTTACTATCAGATTGTTTTATGGTACTACAGGAAAATTTTTATAGAAATAAAATAAAGATTATTTTGTTATAATTAAACTTTGTTTGGCCCCCTAATATAAATTCCTGGTTTTGTTATTGTGTAGGGCCCTTATATTATTTATAGTGGACTTCCAACAACTTCATGAGGATTTTACAGTGATTCTAAACTTGTAAACCCAAACTAGATTTTAAAAGGTAAGAAGAAGAAACTAATTAACACAAGCACAAGCACAAGCACATATATATCATGTCATCTTATAAAATAATTGAAACATCCCATTAATTTTCTAATTAAACCACAAAGAGTTATTTCCTAAAGCAATTTCAAAGTGGGCCAACTAGAGTTTGACGATTAGGGAGAGAGAGAGAGAGAGAGAGAGAGAGAGAGAGAGAGAGAGAGATGGATTCTGCCTTTGATTGGTAGTAGATTTTTGGCAAAGAAGATGGCGAGAAGAGAGGAAAAAACAGGTTTCTTTAGAATTAAAAAGCAAAATGGGTTTTAAGATTTAGGGTAGGTTCTCCTTATAATAAGACTACAATATTTATCTTGTAACATCCCGACCCCAATTTTAGATTTAAAATTTATTATTATTATTATTATTATTATTATTATTATAAAGTGTGTTTTAAGATAAGTTTTAAGATAGTAATTTAAATTATTTTAATTTCCTCTCCTAGCTGTGTTCCTTTCCTTAGATTTGATCAAATTGTTTTTAAAACAAAACCCAACTCTTATCTCATCATCCAAACTATATTTCCAAACTCAAGTTTAAAATAACTCAAATACATAAATTCAAAAACTCCATCACCGTACCAGTTTTGAAACCAAATTCAAGCTTTATCCAATCTCCTCATCACTCACGTTTTTCTCTTAATCTTCATCTTTAAATACATGCATGCACACGTCAAACACCCTCACGGCACATCTCCTTCCAGCCTCATCTCGTCCATCTCAAAACCAGCCGGCCTCATATTGCCATCCACGAGCAACTACTTCAATGCAGCAACCTCACGGACTCCCCGCAACGCAGCGCTGCTAAGCCCCTCTCACCTCCCCGCGACACAACACTGCCCTGCACCTCCATGAACCACCACCTTGCATCTGGCAGCCCCATGCACGACCAACGCAGGCCACCCTTCACGGCCAACCTGTGCACCTCCTTGCCGTAAACAACCCCTATACTATCCCCTATTTTCAGCCTTTAAAACAGAGCGAATCCATTCCCCCATCAGTCTGAAACACCACCCTCACAACAACCATAAACACTACTCGGCAACCAGCAGCAACACCACTTATCTCATCGGACCACCTCGCCTCAGCCATAGAACTTGCTGACCAGCCTCCCCCACCATCCCGAGCACCTCTCGGTGAGACCCTCCCCTGTTTCGCCCAACAAACCGAGACAAACAAGCCCAGTTTTAGACCATGCGACGACGTCGGAGCACAACTTGGACCGCCCAGAAATCGCCGATCACTCCTTCCGATGAAGCCTGGAGCCGCGGACGTTCTTTTTCCCCACTCGGTGAGCCTCCACCGTTAATGTCGAGCCCTCTAATACTTCCCTCTGTTTTTGGTTCCTCCTGCATGCTTATAAACTACCTTTATATTTAATCATATTATTCTTTATGTTTCATTCTTTGTTTTAAGGGGTCCATCAAAGAAATCTGGTAATTACAAATCATGCCATTGACTCTTATTTACAAATCGAACCCCAGCCTTCTTTCTAAGTTTTTGGGCTTTTACATCTATTCTTAAAGGGGCTTAGTTTTATTTTTAAAGGGGCGTGTGTTGTAAAATGTGTATGAGCCCAAAACAATTTATTTCTTTCAAAATAATAAAGTTATAAGGTACTTTTATAGTATTTTTTAATATCTTATTAAATTTTTAATTATTTATGATTTTTTGTAAGTAGAGGGTTACGATATGATTATTTTAGAAAACTAGTAACGTTTAGTATTTTGTATAGGATACAAGCTACAACGTGAAAATAGGAAGCCACATTAAAAGGTAAGTAGCATGATCATACTTTTCATGCATGTACGGTAAACATGTTTTATAAAAATATTATGTATGTATGGCCATTATTTGAAAGCCCCTTATTATGTACCCAAGTCATGAAATTATGAAAATTCATGCACAATTTATGAGATGGTTTATGCATTAAAAACATTTATGAAATATCATGGTTTTATAAGAGGGTTATGCATTAAGATATTTAGGAAACATCATGTTTTATGCATCAAAGTTATTTAGATCATGAAAAATCATGATTTTATGTGATAGTATGCATAAAATTATTTAGATCATGAATTCATGTAAGGAAGCATGCATCACGACATGTTATGGAAAGTATGCGATTTCTTTTGAAATCTATGTTATGATAAGTATGCAAGTATGATAAGATATGTAAGCGGCCTATGTATGACATGAAGTCGGTACCTATGTGTGACGCCCCTAATTTACGTCTGGGATTTAACGTAAATTAAGGTGTCTGGATAAGTAACACTTGGCTACTCACCCTCGTACTTAACAATAATAAAATGCATATATCATGTAATTCGCAGCGGATATGGTTTTAGACATAAAACTTTCTAAAGATCACATGGAAAATATACTCACAACATTCACGTCATTCATTAATAGCTTAACATTGTACCTTTACATATACAAGGCCCAAATAGTAGCAAGTTAGCTAAAAAAATATATTACATTCTTCCAAAAGACTCTCCTTCACCTTACTCATTTTCTTTCTTGACCTCAGAGAATTCTCTCCCATAGCGAAACCTATCCATACTAACACTAAAATCTCGCTGGAGCTGTTGTCCCTGTGGAGTCACATAAACTCCACACATGGACAACGAGCCATCTAGTTCTAATGTTAAACAGCATCCTATGCGTTGCCTCTCCTCAGCAAAAGTGGATGCGTCAATACTCCAAACTCCTATAGGTTGATTACTGATAGAAGGTCCGAAGGAAACAAAAGAAATGTTCATATAAGGACTATAGTCGAAAAGTCCCACAGGACTCTCCGAAGTCTCTTGCTTCATCGGGGCTTTCCTCTTGCTGGTCATTGAATCCTGTATATAGTTGATATGCACAAAAAAATATAGAACCACAAAAGAGTGAGATTTCCTTTGAAATCTCAGTAAGTACATAAGCAGCTTAAAAGAAACAGGGAAAAAGCAACCATGATATTATCACCACTGAATGACTAGGGAAAATTTACCCTAAGATGTACATCATAAGACCACTATCTAACTGGTACATTTCTTGGCTCAACCGAATATGTAATATTATATGGAATTACACTGTTTCTTTAAAAGTTCTTATTCTTTCTTATCACTGATGGGCGTTACGTCTCGTCATCCCCATCACATATACTCATCAATCATCCGGGCGTTACGTCTCGCCGTCCCCATTGTCATGAGTCTCGTATCAACCTTCCGGGAGTTACGTCTCGCCGTTCCCGTCTTGACACAAAACATATACATATATCATTGCGGGTGTTATGTATCACTATCCCCGCTATTCAGATCAATCTCACGGGCGTTACGTATCGCCGTCCCCGTGAAGACCACACATTCTTATAGCACGACAGACATTACGTATCGCCGACCCTGTGAGCACGTCAGTCATCCGGGCGTTACGTCTCGCCGTCCCCGTCACGACGTGACTAACTTATTCTTATACATCGTTTTCTTTTTAGTAGTTCATTTCTTAGTTATACGAGTTTTTCACTTATAACCATTTCCATGTGGAACACTTATTTTATTCTAGGAAAACCCTGAGTCTAAGCAAAACAGGGCATCTCGCTCGAGCGGGTGTCGAGCGATCATCAAGTGAAGTCACAGGTTGGAACTCGCTTGAGCGGGTGTCGAGCAAATATCGAGCGAAGTTACGGGTTCGAACTCGCTCGAGCGGAGTATCAAGCGATACTCTAGCAAGGGGTCATATTTTGCCTTCGCTGGACCTACAGGTCGAGCGATGGTCGAGCGAGATCACGGCTCTAGGAGTTTTTCTACTCAAAACATGCCAATCTTTTTACTATACTTTATTTGGCTTCTTAAAAACTTAAATCTAAGTTCTTAAAATTTTATTAAACATTTTTACAAGACAATTTAAATCCAACCTTACTCATATGCCACTTTGTCACTTAATCATGTTCTTAAAAGTTCAATACTAGTAAACATAGTTCAATCACTTCAATAAACCATTTTCATGCTTAAGTTAAGCTAGAATATGGACTTGCAAATTCTTCAAAGTTCAAGAGAATGGACCCAACCAACTTCTTGCAAGCTTTTCCCCAAACTCAATCACTTAGCTCACAAAGGAAATCTTTAAGGGTTTTGGGAGGGTTTTTCTGGAGTTATCTTCCAAAGGGAATGTGTTCTCTCCTTCTAAAGGAGCTTAGAAAGCTCTCAAGGGCCTATTTATAGGATGGTGGTCGACCAACATGAGGGGGAGAAGAGGGAAAAACCCTAAGGTGCACTTAGTTGTCTGTTTGCATGGGTGATGAGGTGTCCACCTAAGCATGTCTTATGATGAGGCTTAAGCCTCCCAAATCCTAGGCTTTGCAACTGGATTAGTCATCCAAGGGCTCACATTTGAGATATTTTTGTTGCCAATTTTGATCCATGGCTGAGGAGTGAGCTAAAGAGATAAAAGGTGAGGTGGCATTTCACCTAACTATGCATGCACCTCCCATCTCCAGCCCTCTTCTTGTGTCACACGCCCCTCTCCAGATTTTTCCACTCATTTGTTTACTTCCTAACTCCCTTAAGTCTCCATTTAACAAGTTCTAGAAGGCCACTTCTTAGTTTAGTTAGGGTAGAGCCAAATCTGACCTACTTAGTCACCTATCAACTAGATTTTGGCTTCCCTTGTGTTTCCATCACATTAACTAATCAAATAGCTTCCAAATCAACTTTCCATCCATTTCCAACTATCCCTACACATGTCCTAATCCCAGAAAATCTCAAAACCAATTGCCTAATTAGTTACGTACCTCAAATTAGTTCACTTCATCCAACTCGAGTTCCATTTAAGCCCATTCCAGAGCTACCCAATTGCTTCCCAAATAAGTTATTGATCCCTTCCGAATCTCGAACAAGTTAAAACATATAAGTTTTAGATCTATCTCTCAAGGTTATATACCAATTAGAATCACCTCCTTTGGACCTCATATGAATAACTTATGCCCATTTCACTAAAACTCGCAGATTAATCCGAGAATGCATAATTCCCAATACCAAGTGTTATCTCATATTCCTCAATTAAATCTCCCACTCTATTTTCCTAGAAAATAAATACATCAAATAAATTTCCTTAAAGTAATTTTCATAAAATAATTTACCTTAGAAAATTTGGGCTTACATCCTCCCCCCCTTAAAAAGGATTTCGTCCCCGAAATCGCTAAGATATAAATAATTAAAGGTTTAAGGAATCTATACCTCAGTTGCTAGCAGCAGTAGATTCTTCTGAAGAGGTAGGTACTCTTTCCTCATTAAGCAGCAAATCTTGAGAGTAGTAAAATATCATGTCTACATCTGGATCATAATACATATTCACACTCATTTCTTGCAATGCATGTAATCTCTCTGCCTCTGTCTCTTCTATTATGGGTCCCTCTTGACATTGACGTTTCCAATCTTTAGATCTATCAGATGACTCTACTATGACGGATTTTCCTTTATCCTCTCTTCTCAAAAATCTTTTCTCTGCTTTTAACCATTTTCGAGCGGGTTGTCTTTCCTCACCTGGTAACGCTCTTTTACTTATAGGGTTACCCTTTTCGTCTATGTCCATAATATGGCTTCTGTGTCTCTCACTTTTATTTAACCAGCTCAATCTCTAAGCTTTTCATTGCTTTAGTTTTTCCCTACGGAATCTCTCTCTAATTCTTTCAGATCTTTTCTTTAACTGATCTACAGGGGTGACTGACATATGTGCATTTCTTTTTAGAGCCATAATCCTGTGTAAGGTCAAATATTAATGAATATTAACATAAAAGAAAATACAAATATCATACAAATGTCATATAGCTGATTCAATTTATGACGCATATTATTACAACTACGTTTTAAACAAGTGGGGATAATTAACTCTCATTACATCCTCACGTTCCCAGGTGCCTTCCTGAAAAACAGGATTGTTCGAGAGTACTTTTACTAACACTATGGTATGATTCTGAAGGGTCTGTTCTTTCTGATCTTCAATTCGTATAGGCCACTCTTCATAAGTTAAATTGGGACGCAAATTATTAAGACGCGGATCCATTACTGCCACTGGTTGATCATTCAAACACTTTTTCAGAGAAGATACATGGAAAACGTTATGAACTCCTTGCAAATCATCAGGTAGGGCTAGGCGGTAAGCCACTGGACCTACTTTTTCCAGAATTTCATAAGGTCCAATATAACGAGGACTCAACTTCCCTTTCTTACCAAATCGCATAACTCCCTTCAGAGGCGAAATCTTCAAGTACACCCAGTCTCCCACCATAAAATCTAAAGCCCTTTTACGATTATCTGCATAACTCTTTTGTCTACTTTGCGCCATCTTTATCTGATTTCTAATCCTTGTAATCTGCTCTTTGACTTCTTGTAAATACTCGAGTCCCAAAACGCTACTTTCACCCACTTCATCCCAATAAATAGGAGATCTACATTTCCTCCCATAAAGTGCTTCATATGGCGCCATCTGTATAGTAGCTTGATTGTTATTATAGGCAAATTCAATTAACGGTAGCATACTTTCCCAATCTTTGTCAAAATCCAATACACAGGCTCGCAACATATCCTCTAAAGTCTGAATAGTTCTTTCTGTTTGTCCGTCCATCCGTTTGAGGATGGTATGCGCTGCTAAAATTTAAATTGGTACCCATCATCTTCTGTAAATTTTGCCAAAATCGAGATGTAAATCTAGGATCTCTGTCCGATACTATAGTCTTGGGTACTCTATGCAAACGAGCTATTTCCTTCACATAAATTTTTGCCAACCTTTCCATAGAATCCGTGTTGGAGATAGGTAAAAAGTGAGCACTCTTTGTCAACCGATCCACTATTACCCAAATCGAATTTTTCCCCGCAGATGTTCTTGGAAATCCTACCACAAAATCCATAGATAGATCCTCCTATTTCCATTCGGGAATTGGTAGATGTTGTAACTTACCGGCTGGTCTTTGGTGTTCAGCTTTTACTAACTGACACACTGGACACTTGGCTACAAAGGTCGCGATATCCTTCTTCATTCCTTCCCACCAAAACTTTTCTTTTAAATCTTGATACATCTTAGTACTTCTAGGATGAGCAGTATATGGTGTACCATGAGCTTCTTTCATCAACCTTTCTTTCAATTCTAGGGTATCCAGAATGATTTTCCTTCTCCCGAAGTATAGCATCCCATCGCCTGAAATCATAAAGTGTAAACACCCTTTTCCTTCCAGTATTTGCTGTTTCATCTTCTCTAGCTTAGCATCTTTTTGTTGTTCTTCCTTAATTTCCTTGTCCGTTAAAGGAACAATTTCTTGAATCTCCATTAGCTTAAGGTCCTGTGATAATCTGTCTACCAAAATTTCTCACATTACTGCCAGCACTGATAATTCTTCCATTTGAACTTTCCTACTCAAGGCATCGGTTACCACATTAGCCTTTCCAGGGTGATATTTGATTGCGCATTGGAAATCACTTATAGTCTCTATCCACCTTCTTTGTCTCATATTCAAGGTTTTCTGACTAAAAAGATACTTGAGACTCTTATGGTCCGTAAATATTTCACATCTTTCTCCATATAAGTAATGCCTCCAAATCTTTAGAGCAAACACTACAGCTGCTAACTCCAAGTCATGTGTGGGATAGTTCTGTTCATGGTCCTTAAGCTGTCGGGATGCATATGCGACTACTCTTCCTTTTTTGCATTAATACACACCCCAATCCCATTTTTGAGGCATCACTATATATCACGTAAGGTTTATAAGGTTCTAGCAAGGCTAAAATTGGTGCTGTAATCAATCTCTTCTTCAGCTCTTGAAAACTCCTTTCACATTGTTCACTCCAAACGTACTTAGCATTCTTCCTGGTCAATGCTGTCAGAGGTGCAGACAGTTTGGAAATCCTTCCACAAATCTTCTATATTATCCAGCTAATCCCAAGAAGCTTCGTATTTTATGTGCATTGGTTGGTTGCTGCCATTCTATCACTGCTTCTACCTTTGCTGGGTTCACGGAAACTCCTTCACTTGAGATAACATGACCCAAAAATTTAACTTCTTGTAGCCAAAATTCACACTTACTAAGTTTGGCGTACAGTTGATGTTTCTGCAAAATCTCCATTACTACTTTTAAATGTTCTTTATGATCCTCGTCAGTCTGAGAGTAGATCAAAATATCATCAATAAAAACCACCACAAACTTGTCTAAATATGGTCTAAATATCCGGTTCATCAAGTCCATGAATACCGCTGGTGCATTCGTCACTCCGAATGGCATAACCAAAAATTCAAAGTGCCCATATCGAGTTCGAAAAGCCGTCTTATGTACGTCTTGCTCCCTAATCTTCAACTGATGATAGCCAGACCGAAGGTTTATTTTTGAAAATACAGTTGCTCCTCTTAATTGATCCAACAGGTCATCTATCCGTGGCAACGGATATTTATTCTTAATCGTGATCTTATTCAATTCTCGGTAGTCTATGCACACCTGCATTGTCCCATCTTTCTTTTTCACAAACAGTACTGGTGCTCCCCATGGGGATGAACTGGGCCTGATAAATCCTTTCCTTAAAAGTTCCTCAATTTGAGCTTTCAATTCTTCTAATTCCACTAGTGCCATTCTATACAGAGCCTTATGAACCGGAGTTGTGGCTAGTTCTAATTCAATAACAAATTCCGTTTCTCGATCAGGAGGCAGTCCCGGCAGATCCTCAGAAAAGACTTGAGGAAAGTCTTCCACAACGGGAATTCCTTGAATACTCTTAATAACTTCTGAGGAATTTAACATAATTACCCAATAGCTCTTTGTCTCTTTATTAATACTTTTCTTTATTCGCTTAGCAGTTACTATGGAGAAAACTGCCTTTAATATTTCCCCCTTGTAACAAAATTTCTCCTCCATGGGTAAGCCAAAAACTATTTCCTTTTTGCGACAGTCAAGTTTATCATAATATTTGGCCAACCAATCCATACCTAAAATTAAATCAAATTCCATCAAATGGAATAGTATCAGGTCAGCAACTAGCTGTGAACCTCCAATTTCCAAGGGGCAACTTCTTACCATCCGATGGCATCCTGCTACCTTTCCATTGGGCATGACTACCATAACCTTTTGGGCCAAGAATTCCGTTTCTAAGTCACACCTTTGGACACAATCATATGAAATAGAAGATCTTGTCGCTCCCGAATCAAACAAGGCATAGACCATGCATTGCTTCAGCTTAACCTTACCTAAAGAAATTTTATTCTACTATTATTATTATTACCACTCCCAAAGAATCCATTCATTGACTAAAAGAGGGGACTTAGAAATTTACCAGTAATAACATTAGCATCTATAGTCTCGTCTACCTCCATGTCTACTTCTCCAGGCGTGATAGCATAAACTTTAGCTTTCGTGGGAGCTTTTGCTTTTCCTCAGGGTAGAGCTACTCCTTGAGGGGTATTCTGAGGGCAATCCTTGATCAAATGTCCTGGCCGGCCGCATCTAAAACAAACTCTAGTATCCACTCGACATTCTCCTTGGTGTGGATGCCCACATTTTGCACATTGCGAAAATAAAATCGGCACATTTGGATTAATTGCTATTCCTTTTCCTCTATCCATGGATCTAAAATTTGGTTTTCTCCTAGCATCTTTTCCCCCAGAAAATTGAAATCTTCTTTTTCCATATGCTTGAGTTTGCGCCATAACACTCCTCTGTTCAGCTTCTGCTATGGCTGCTATATTCACCAGTTCTTGAAAGTTCTCAATTTGCAAACATGCCACCTGCATACGAATTTGTGGCAGCAGTCCTTCCTGAAACTTCTGGGCTCTCATCTTTTCAGTAGCTACCAAATGTGAGGCAAATCTTGCCAATTCCATAAATCACGCTACGTACTGTTCCACCGTCATGTTGCCTTGTATTAACGTAGTAAATTCTAAAGCTTTCTGCCACTTCACAGATTCCGGAAAGAATCGGTCGTCGAATTCTTTCTTGAACCTTTCCCATGTGGGTACTACATTTTCTTCCAATTCTAATTTTAGCAGCTTTCGCTTTGTGTCCCAACACAGTCCTGCTTCTCCCTGTAGCAAATGTCCCGCATACTGCACTTTCTGAACTTCGGTGCAACTACTGACTTCAAAGGTACGTTCCAGGTCTACAATCCATTTATCTGCCTTTAATGCTCCTTCCGTTCCAGTAAAGGGAGGGTATCGGTACGCCAGAAATTTCTCATACGGACACCCTTGAGCTTCTCTTCTATTTTCATTCTGCTGATGATGACGGCTCTGTTCTATTTTATTTCTCACCACTTCCGTCATTTGCCGAATAGGTTCAGCTATTGCCTGACCTCCTTCTAATAGGGGGTTTTGCGCCACTTGTCCCTCTTCCAAGGGTGGATTCCGTGCCATCTGCCCTTCTCCCAGCGATGGGTTTAATGCCGTCTGTCCTTCTCCCAACGGTGGGCTCGGTGCCATCTGCTCTTCTGTACATGAGGGGTAACCAGAGAAGGATTTTGGGCTACCACGTCTACTTGTTTCCAAGGAGGACGACCTCTTGGCATATTGTTTTCCTGAAACATACCCAACTTTACCATAAGCTATACTTGCTTTAGAAACTTCCAAATTCCTAAAGTCCAAAACATTCATCCATATTACTCTAAATTCCAATCTGATAAAGATTTAAGCCTATTCTTGTGCCATGTAATCCATTTCTCCTAGGACACCGTGGATTTTACACAGAGACATAATGGCTCTGATACCACTCTGTGACACTGTGGATTTTACACAGAGACGTAATGGCTCTGTGACACAGAGACGTCTGGGATTTAACGTAAATTAAGGTGTCTGGATGAGTAACACTTGGCTACTCACCCTCGTACTTAACAATAATAAAATGCATATATCATGTAATTCGCAACGGATATGGTTTTAGATATAAAACTTACTAAAGATCACATGGAAAATATACTCACAACATTCACATCATTCATTAATAGCTTAACATTGTACCTTTACATATACAAGGCCCAAATAGTAGCAAGTTAGCTAAAAAAATATATTACATTCTTCCAAAAGACTCTCCTTCACCTCACTCATTTTCTTTCTTGACCTCGGGGAATTCTCTCCCATAGCAAAACCTATCCATACTAACACTAAAGTTTCGCTGGAGCTGTTGTCCCTGTAGAGTCACGTAAACTCCACACATGGACAACGAGCCATCTAGTTCAAATGTTAAACAGCATCCTGAGCGTCGCCTCTCCTCAGCAAAAGTGGATGCGTCAAGGCTCCAAACTCTTGTAGGTTGATTACTGATAGGAGGTCTGAAGGAAACAAAAGAAATGTTCATATAAGGACTATAGTCGGAGAGTCCCCCAGGACTCCCCGAAGTCTCCCGCTTCATCGGGGCTTTCCCCTTGCTGGTCATTGAATCCTATATATAGTTGATATGCACAAAAAAATATAGAACCACAAAAGAGTGAGATTTCCTTTGAAATCTCAGCAAGTACATAAGCAGTTTAAAAGAAAAAGGGAAAAAGCAACCATGATATTATCACCACTGAATGACTAGGGAAAATTTACCCTAAGATATATATCATAAGACCACTGTCTAACTGATACATTTCTTGGCTCAACCGAATATGTAATATTATATGGAATTATACTGTTTCCTTAAAAGTTCTTATTCTTTCTTATCACTGATGGGCGTTACGTCTCGCAGTCCCCATCACATATACTCATCAATCATCCGGGCGTTATGTCTCGTCGTCCCCGTTGTGATGAGTCTCGTGTCAACCTTCCGGGCATTATGTCTCGCCGTTCCCGTCTTGACACAAAACATATACATATATTACTGCGGGCGTTACGTATCGCCATCCCTGCTATTCAAATCAGTCTCACGGGCGTTACGTATTGTCGTCCCTGTGAAGACCACACACTCTTATAACACGACAGGCGTTACGTATCGCTCTCCCTGTCGGCACATCAGTCATCCGGGCGTTATGCCTCGTCGTCTCCGTCACGACGTGACTAACTTATTCTTATACATCGTTTTCCTTTTAGTATTTCCTTTCTTATTCATATGAGTTTTTCACTTATAACCCTTTCCATTTGGAACACCTATTTTATTCTAGGAAAACCCTGAGTCTAAGCAAAACAGGGCATCTCGCTCAAGCGGGTGTCGAGCGATCATCAAGCGAAGTCACGGGTTGGAACTCGCTCGAGCGGGTGTCGAGCAAATATCGAGCGAAGTTACGGGTTTGAACTCGCTCGAGCGGAGTATCAAGTGATACTCTAGCGAGGGGTCATATTTTGCCTTCGCTGGACCCACAGGTCGAGCGATGGTCGAGCGAGATCACGGCTCTAGGAGTTTTTCTACTCAAAACATGTCAATCTTCTTACTATACTTTATTTGGCTTCTTAAAAACTTAAATCTAAGTTCTTAAAATTTTATTAAACATTTTTACAAGACAATTTAAGTCCAACCTTACTCATATGTCACTTTGTCACTTAATCATGTTCTTAAAAGTTCAATACTAGTAAACATAATTCAATCACTTCAATAAACCATTTCCATGCTTAAGTTAAGCTAGAATATGGACTTACAAATTCTTCAAAATTCAAGAGAATGGATCCAACCAACTTCTTGCAAGTTTTTCCCCAAACTCAATTACTTAGCTCACAAAGGAAATCTTTAAGGGTTTTTGGAGGGTTTTTCTGGAGTTATCTTCCAAAGGGAATGTGTTCTCTCCTTCTAAAGGAGCTTAGAAAGCTCTCAAGGGCCTATTTATAGGATGTTGGTCGACCAACATGAGGGGGAGAAGAGGGAAAAACCCTAAGGTTTACTTAGTTGTCTGCTTGCATGGGTGATGAGGTGTCCACCTAAGCATATCTTATGATGAGGTGTCCACCTAAGCATATCTTATGATGAGGCTTAAGCCTCCCAAATCCTAGGCTTTGCAGCTGGATTAGTCATCCAAGGGCTCACATTTGAGATATTTTTGTTGCCAATTTTGATCCATGGCTGAGGAGTGAGCTAAAGGGATAAGAGGTGAGGTGGCATTTCACCTAACCATGCATGCACCTCCCATCTCCAGCCCTCTCCTTGTGTCACACGCCCCTCTCCAAATTTTTCCACTCATTTGGTTACTTCCTAACTCCCTTAAGTCTCCATTTAACAAGTTCTAGAAGGCCACTTCTTAGTTTAGTTAGGGTAGAGCCAAATCTGACCCACTTAGTCACCTATCAACTAGATTTTGACTCCCCTTGTGTTTTCATCACACTAACTAACCAAATAACTTCCAAATCAACTTTCCATCCATTTCCAACTATCCCTACACATGTCTTAATCCCAGAGAAGCTCAAAACCAATTGCCTAATTAGTTACGTGCTTCAAATTAGTTCACTTCATCCAACTCGAGTTCCATTTAAGCCCATTCCAGAGCTGCCCACTTGCTTCCCAAATAAGTTATTGATCCCTTCCGAATCTCGTAAAACTTAAAACATATAATTTTTAGATATATCCTCAAGGTTATAATCCAATTGGAATCACCTCATTTGGACCTGATATGAATAACTTATGCCCATTTCACTAAAACTCGACAGATTAATCCGAGAATGCATAATTCTCAATACCAAGTGTTATCTCATATTCCTCAATTAAATCTCCCACTCTATTTTCCTAGAAAATAAATACATCAAATAAATTTCCTTAAAGTAATTTCAATAAAATAATTTACTTTAGAAAATCTGGGCTATTACACTATGTATGGGCATATTATATTGCCAGGTTATATATGCTGGTAGTGCACCCAGTATGTCTTCCTTATGTATGGATTCCACAACCCGCAGTCACGGGTGGAATCAGAATCTTTTTAGATTCGCTAACCCTAACTCACGGGGAGTCAATAGTGAATAACGACCTATGATACGAAACGATAATGTATGATAAGATAAGATCAAGTTCATGTTTATGTTTTACGAAAAGCTCATGATTTATGAAAAACTTATGTTTTCAGTATTTAAGAAAAAGTACATGTTCTGCATTTATGAAAAATTTATGTTCACGCTATTATGTACGTATCTTTAAGTATGCATGATTTGAGAGAAGATGAGTATTATTTTTACTGTATAATGTGTTATTTATTGAGTATTCGACTCATTTTATTTTTATTTTTATATTTCTATGTTTTATTTCAAAAACCACCACAGGTGATGAGGATACACAGTTGGTAGGATTTGACTCAGAGAGGCGATGCAAAGACCTAGACAGTGTATTAAATTTAATTTATGGTCTTTAGTGAATAATTTTTTTATTTTTTATTTTTTTATAAACACATGAGATTTCAACATTTTATTTTAAGCAAATGCTTGCGCCGACTCTCTTTAAGTTTTATAAAGACTATTTTTTTTTATTTAAAAACCTTCATATCTGGTACGTTTTTATAAAGAAAAGTTTTAGTAGCACACTGGCTCCCTAAAATATTTTCAAAATGCTATATTTGGGAGTGGGGTGTTACATTCTAATTGGGTTTTCATATCATATAGATAATATCCCAACTTTTTATTTTTGTAAAAAAAGAAAAATCCTAATTTTGAGGCAAACATTGAAGTTGCAAAATTAACTACGTGACAGCCTCACTAGCTAATAGTATGAAGCATCTCATTCTTCACAAACCTTTGTTCACAAAGGAATATAATATATACATTTGGTCGAAGGATCATTGAAAAACTGATATCAACCTAAAAACAAAAAATCTCGTTCGAACTTTTGTGATTTAGCGACACATAGTATATTTAATTAATATATATGGTACAAAAATGTAATAACCCTTCCTTTTTAAATATTTTTCTATGTTATATATTCATTTAGAAATTTATTTCTTATTTTAAGGAATTTTTGGAAACTTATGACATTTAGATTTAAAGTCTAAATTAAAGACACTTGAGGTATTAGATAAAATATAGTGAATTTTGATCAAAATTTTGGAAATTGAGTAAGGTGTAAATTAGAATATTTTAGTTTGAATTTGAAGGATAATTATATCAAGAAGACTAAGAAGAAAATTGAGAAAATTAGAAGTGGAATGGAAAAACACATATGTAGCTCGGAATTGAGTTCTCAGGTTAATCCAACATATTTTGGTAAAATGGTTCTATCTCTCTCATCTGATATTTTAATTAGGTGCTTCAAATCCTATAGAACTATAATAGGATGATATAAAACTTTCATGTTTTGAGTTTTTGGAGAATCGAAGTGGATTAATGGATTATTTAGGCTGGAAGTAGACTAACTTGAACTGAACGTAAACTGAAGCCCGAAAATAAAATGCACCACTGACTTACCTTAGGAACTTAAATTTGATTGGTTCTTTCCATTTATATCTTCTAGAATTGTGTAGGGAGGTAGGTTTCATGTGGTGGAAGAGTTTTTAGAAGGATAATTAGCCTATAACCATGAAAGAATTGAGAGTAAATCTGATTAGTGAGGAACTAGCTAAACCAGCCAAACCATCCATTTGTTCCTAACCAATGGCTAACCAAGTCTTGAAAATATCTTCCTAGCCACCCTAAGTGTACCAATGAGGGCTGAAACATATGGCAAAAGGGGGGAAAACACCCTAGAAGCCGTGGGGCACAAGAAATGGCCAAGTGGCTGGTTGACCCTCACCCAAGATTTCTTAGATTTTTGTTTCTATTTTATCTCCATATGTTGTAATTATATGAGCCATTGGTCAAAATAGAGTTTATAGGTGGAGTAAGCAAGACATTTGGATGAAGATTAGGTTAAAATAAAACCTAAATTAGAGATATGATTAGGCCTAAGTGAGGAGAACACCCCACATGGTTGGCCAAGGAAGAAATCGAAGGCCTTGGGTATTTCTCACCCTTAAGCCTTTATGTATGGCACCACTCACCTATATATATGTGTGAGCATAGTCCCAAGCCTCCCTTTAGTCCATTCCCATGGTCATAAAATAAGAAGAAAGAGAAAAATTTACCAAAACACAGTTACACCACTAGAACACCAAAAAGAAGGCAAATTAGAAGCCTTGGAGAAAAAATTGCATAAAGCTCAATCCTATCATCCAACAAAGCATTGAGAAAATTGTAAGTATACTACTTAACCTAATCTTGGCATAAAAAAAGTGATTTGATGATTGGATTATGTTTGATGCTTGTTTGAGTTTAAACATTGTTTATGTGTTAAATTGAAACTTATTGAATTTTAGAATAGTTTTTGTTATGAAGAAATGCTAGAAAAATTATAGGACCTCAGAAATATATTCTATAATAATATATTAAGAGGATTATGAGAAAATATGAGGTCTTGGTTTTAGAAATAATTGAGAAAAACTCCCAAGGATAATTCGGCTTTAATAGAAATTTTGGTGAAATTTTAGTTCTAAATTTTATTCATTGGTTTTTAAGTATTTTCATAATATTGGTTATAATGAGTTTAGAAATACTAAGTTACTTAGAAGATCTTCAGGAATTATTTTGCTAAGAATTATAGAAGAAATATTAAGAAAAAAAACTTAATATGCATAAGTTGATTAAGAAAAATTTTGATACGCTAAATATGTGAATTTTTGAATTGAATTGAAGGAAATAAATAAATAAATAAATAAGATTTAGATCCCATGAGTTTCAGCCAGCTTGAATTTTGATAATATTTTAAAACTTTATTTAATTGTTTAAGCATTTTCGTTAAGTTTTAATGTTACGAATTTGTGTGATGTAAGTGCACGTACATGTGATATATGTTCTTGTGATATGTTTTTATATATCACATGAATTATGAAGACATGAAACATGCATGTCATAATTCTAAATTTATGCATATATTGCACTTCGTCATATATAGGTGTCGTTATAAGTTATGATGTCCATTTTAAGAAAAGTTTATGTTACAAGTCGTCATGTAAGTGTTGTCATAGGTCATGACGAGTATTTAAGAAATAAGATAAGAAAACTTTATAAGTGAAAATATTAAGAAGTTGGTCACGTCATGACGGGGACGGTGATACGTAACGTTTGAATGATTGACGAAAATAAGAATTCGGCAGGGACAGTGATACGTAATGTTTGTCGAGGTTCAAAAATGAATATGGCCCAATCATGAATAATAATAGTGGATATGGTCCAACCACAGGTAACAATAGTGGATAAGGTCTAACCACGAGTGATAATAGTGGAGAACCCGACGAGTACGGCGATACGTAACACCTGTCGATGTTAAGAAATAAGTAAGAATCATAAGTATAAGAAAGAAAACACAGAGAAAATAAACTTTTAAGGATGAAAGTGATAAGTACATATGAGGTGTAAGTTTATGAACATAAGTCGTGTATGAGTCGCATGAAGCATCTTATGAGTTGCATGTTTTACTGTCTGTCTTGTATGTTGATATATTGTTATGTCTATGTTTTTTAAGTCAAGTATGTATTTACTGAGATTTCCGAGGAAATATTATTTTTGTGTATTTCTTTTCTTTTGGAAATTTAAATTTTGCTTTAGGATTTGATAATAGATATGAACAAGACCCCAACCACTCGAGAGACCCAGAGGAACCCTGAGGGGCCCTCAGGGTACTCTCCCTAGAAGTTTTGACCAGTTAATAGTAGTAGAGATCAATGTTTGTACGAGAGGAAATTTCAAGAAATGAAGAAGGAACCGATGTGACCTTAGGAATATATTTGAGAAGTCTTTTAAATATTGTAGTTAAGAAAAACTAGCTGGGTTATGATGAGTAATAGTATAATGAATGGAATGATGTGGATATTGTGGTTATATGTTATCATGTGATCATTAGACTTCTGTTATTAAATAATTTTTTTTCTAGACCCTCTCTGCTGCGATTTGCATTGCATGTGCTAGTAAGTCTAGGTGCATGCATTAATTTTTGATACGTACGGGGGTGAGTAGACTAGTATTACTTACCCTGACACTTCAGTTTATATTAAATCCTGAACGTAAATTTGGGTCGTCACAGAATATATATTTATATATATATATAATATAAAAGCACTGTATGGGAA
Organism: Platycarya longipes; assembly: GCA_036559045.1. Lineage (NCBI taxonomy): Eukaryota > Viridiplantae > Streptophyta > Magnoliopsida > Fagales > Juglandaceae > Platycarya > Platycarya longipes. Next base: position 25,337,988 of record CM071790.1, on the reverse strand, counting down.
ATGATTTGGGGAAATAGTCATATCACTTGCTTTTTCCTAGAAAACCAAAAGGGAATTAGGCCCCTCTTCAGTTTTCTTATACCTACCTGAAAATCCTAAAATACTTTTGTCTTTTTAGCTACAATTTCTTTGTCATGATGGAAGAGGACGAACCCAAAGTAACACATTATAAGTCAATTGTTAATATGATATGAAAGAATTTCTCAATCAATTAACAAAGAGTGGTGACCATATGGGATTCCCATCTACACCACCTTTTATTTTATTTTCTCTTTTTTCTTTTACGAATTTTGGAGCTTAATTGACAAAGGCCATGACCCCTCCATGTGGTTCCACAAACTTTAGGCATAAATTATTCAAATTTTCTTTCAAATGCATGTCCTTTTCATTTCTTTCTTCTTGGCTTTTTGTAGTCCTCGCATGCATGCTGCATGGTGCAGACCCATATGAAAAAAAATGTTTATATTTCGAATGGGCTTATAACTTAGCGAAAAAAAGTGTTGTGCAATATCTATAGTGTTGGGGCGTGCCACGACATATCCACATGTAACTAATGATTTTATTACTTTGTACAACCATGTTCAATGAATCTTGTCTAATTAACAGTAACCCTAGTCCTGACTTTCCTAGATGTCCAGTCAGCTGATATCCGCACAGCAAGAGAAAAGGCAAACTAACAAGCAAAAGAGAGGTAAAGGGAACTATTTTCAATATTAACCTGTAGTGACCAAGAAAGATTGAATTAGGTTTTTAAGGAGAATTTAGCATTCTATTAAATAAATTAATGAATTGTAGAATACAAAAATGTATTGGGATGGAAGTTCTCTACATCATTTCTAAAATTTAACACATACAATGCAGCACAAGACAAGAGAAACAAAAAGGATGATCGGAGCCAAAAGATTGGCTCCTACCCTTTTCACAAAAGAGAATACCACTTCGAGACAGTTTTAATGTAGTCTGGTGAACAAATTATAAGTCTGCAGCTAAAAGTCGTAGAGAAAGGGTGTGTGCTACACCGTTCTAGTTTAGACTGACTGGAAGGAACTTCCACGTCTACTTTCACTTAATCCTCAATTGGAAAAAGCTATGAAAATAGGATAGCAGTAAAAAAAAAATTCAAGTTGCTAGCAAAGGGCCAACATTGGCTGTGATGGCGCATGCAGATTACGCACCACTGTTAGAGAGGAATGGAGGGTAAGACCTAGAGGATTTGAAGCCTTTGATGCTGAGGGACCGCGCATGTCGTCAAGAGCATCTTGAGGATGCGGCAACGCGTGGTTGATGCACGCGACATGAGCCTCGCGTGCGACGAATGCACCTAGCAAAGCAGAGTCCTTCTGCGAGTTTGAAGATTGGCGACTGGAGATGCAAACAAGGTAGCGTGTGTTGGTCAGAGAGCGTCGGAAAGCAGAAGATCAGCTTGTTTCGACATTGTGGAGAAAAACTACAATGAAAAATAATAAAAATAAATGGGAAAGGGAAAACTAGGCTACTAGCGGAGGTGGGTGGAGCCAAACCTTCACACCCCCCCCCCCCCCTGCCCGATGGAAGGGAAGAAATCCTGATAATGGCTGAAGAAGACTTTCTATCTAGGTAGAGAGAAATGCAGAAAGAGAAATAGAGAGAAGTTTGTATAAAGATTAAATTAGTTAACAATAAGAGGTGCGCTTTTCCTATTGAAAGTTTGTTTATTATAAATTAGTACATGGCTTCATATAATATATATATATACACACACATACAATAAGAGGTGTGCTTTTCCCATTGAAAGTTTGTTTATTATAAATTAGTACATGGTAAAAGAATGAGGATAGCTAGGATCGATACGAAGAAAAGATGGAAAAAAAAACTATTTACAAGGTTTTTTATTAGCGCACCAAACACACTACTTATGTATAAGCCTGCTACAATATTAATTAACACAAAGAAATTAGTGCTTTAATTTTTTTATAACTATAAATTATAATGGATCTTAGTGTAACTTATATATTTAATAGACTCATCTACAAATAGAATAATATATATAAAAAGAAATAGCAAGAGAATAGGAGATGATCCATGTTTTAGTTACTTGCACTACAACATAAGTGGTTTTTTGGGATAAAAATTTTCATCCCAAAAAATTCTGATTTCATCCCAAAATGTTTCTTTAGATAAAAAAATCGTATCAAGATTGTTTCAATAACAATGTCCCAAAAAGCATTTTGTGATGAAAATATCAATTCATTACAAAAAATATCTTTTGAGACGAACTTGAGCAAAGTTGTTCAATTGCGTTCGAACGGAATATATTTTTGGGATGATTGAATTTTGTCCCAAAACCATGTTCAAAAGGGACAAAATTAACGCTTGAAGGCCAAATATGCTCGAATGCATCCTTTGAGATGGCCAAAAATACCAGTCCGTTTGATCAAATTGGCATGAGAAAATGTTCGAATAATCAATTTGATGGTTGAACAGTAAAATATGTTTGAACATATTGAGTAAAACGTTCAGTTGGAGTCTTGGACCATGATAGGATTGAACGGTTTTTAATTGGAAGACGTTCAAACATTTAATTCAGTTCTGTGATTCCATTTGAACGGTTTTACGTACTATTCGAATATAAAGTTCCAATTACATTTGAATATTCTGTATCAATATTTGAATGGTTTTACTTATCTTCTTTGAATGGTTTTTCGTCATTCGAACTATAATTATTTTATTTTACCCAATAATGAAAAACCAAAAAGGCATACATAATATTGAAACATTACAGTTTGTTCAATACCCATAAAAGTAGTTTAATAAATGTGAACTAAATCAATATAGTTTTTTCGTATAAAAATAGATTCCAGGATTTGTACATATAATGTAAATCAGTTGCTTAGAGGTCTAAACTATTGAACAAGCATCAACATTTGGGATTGCACCTCTCTCCTAAACTCTTCTCGTTATTGTTCTTATTGTTTCCTGCGCACCTTCATGCCTACTTATTTCTCCAATTGAGCTTTTAACTCAGATTGCCTTGCAGTTGATTTTTCAGATAGTGAAATACATTTTTTCTAACACTAGCGAGGTGTTAGAGGCAAACCTAGATGACGAAAGAGAGCTAGAAGAGTTTATACAGCGATTCCAAGTCCTCAAATATCCTGAACATTGACCTAAAGCTTGTGTAAAAATTTTAACATCACTTGTTGAAAAATTTTGATATGAAGCAAATTCATAACATCGGTAGGACAATCATTTTATCATACACACAAAAGAAGGAATTAATAGCGCCACAAATATTTAAATAGTTTAATCAAAATAGATTATAATATTTACATAATTTTCAAAGACATCAAGATGAGTCTATTATCCATTATGATCAGTATATAATGTAGCATACAATTTTGTTTGGTCATAAATATTTGAATGTTTGCTACAAAATACATTTTTTTTTAGGAGAAACAACTGATCTCATTAATGAATTAAGAGGTTACAAACAAAACTCTATGGCTCTCAAAGGCATAGAGCTAACGTATTACATAATTTCCTTAGCAACAATTTTCTTAATACGAGGTGGGCATTGTTCGACCTCATATATATCATTTTGGCATTCTTGGCTAGCTTTAGCCAGCAGATGGGCTGCCATATTTGCCTTTCAATGAACATGTGAAGTGAACCACCTTCTACAGGATTTTAGCACGTGTTTTGCATCTTCAATGAGACACCTTCCTAGACTTTAGTTCTGACTTGTGCTTTGTAGGACATCAACAACATGCTTCGCATTGCCTTCAAGTCACAGTGATTGGAGCCCAAGCTCTTCGCAGAAGACTACTACTTTTAGGAGCCTGTACGCTTCATCATCAAAAGACTCTCCTTGGAGCAACCTGTTGGCTTGGAGAGCCCTTATAAGGTAGTCATGTTGGTCCCTAATCACCACACCTACACCTATCTCGCCTTCTTCTGAGTTAACAGCCGCATCCCAGTTGGCCTTGAAGACTATCATCGATGGTTTAGACTACTTGTGAACTGTTGTGTGAATGTTGGTATGGTTCCTTGGAGTATGTTACCCAGATGACTAATACAAAAGAGGGGGTGAATCAGGTTATATTAAGAAATTAAAACTTATAAACCAAATATACAATATAAAATATAAACAGAATATGAAGCAGCAGGAAATATAAAGAGTAAGGGTAAGAAGAAGAAAACTCAGTATTTTAACGAGGTTCAGCCCCACTGCCTACGTCCTCGTCTCATGCTACCCCTTAAGGATCCCAAATTCACTATTCAATCTCCTTTAGATGGAGATAGAAACCTATTACACCTTTGAGCAACACCGCTCCAAAGAATCCGTGTAGAATACCCTCTACACTTCCAATCACTTCACACTTGGTAATTCAACTATTCCCTGTGTAGAACACCTTCTACACACACAAGGGTTATACGCACCCTCTTACAAATACAAAAACTGATAATGGGTAGGTTATCAGAATACACTCCTCAATGAGTGAGATAAAAACAATACAGCGCAACCCATATCTCTCTCAAAATAAATAAGGATTAAGGCACAAAACTTAGAGAAGAGAGAATAAGCGTTTTGAAAGAAAGACGCAAAAGCTCTTGTTGTTTTGATTTTTACAAAACACAGGTAAGCTATTTATAAGCAAATGAGTCCCACTCAATTATCTTTTAAATCCAAAATTCAAATTTTAATGAAGTCATTGTATATGTCATACGTATTGATGAAGTCATTGCATCTGTCATGCATTTGATGAAGTCATTGCATATATCATACGTTTTGATGAAGTCATTGCATATGTCATGTATTTACAATAAATAATTTTCGAAATTAAAACTTTTAGTGACATCATGCATATGTCATGTATATAAAAAAATAATTTTTGAAATTAAATATTATAATGATGTCATGCATATGTAAAAATGCAATTTGATATTTTATGAAAAAATATTAATTTTGAGCCTTAATCCAATTTCAAATTTTATCAAGAGATGTACAAAATTACTCCATTAGCATCATTTGTAGACTTGATCTTTTTCTTGCTCATGCTTAATTTCTTGATGTGTTTAGCTCCCTTCATGCGTAGACAACTTGAGCTTGAGTTTCGAATATTATTTGTTATCATTAAATCTATACGTAGATACGAGACTTGAAACCTTGAGTTCAACAGGGTAGGTGTAGCAAATTCCTAGTAGCATTTGAGTTTTGAAGTGGCATATTGATTGATGATGTTTGGATGAAGGAATCCCTTTCCATGGACAAAAATGTTCCTCCTTTGTCATATACCTTTCAATGTAAGGGTAGCCATCTCCAATTATAAGGAATCTAATAGGTCCCTCAGAGCTTACCATATGTTGAAGAACATGTCATCGTGGATAATCATCTTTTGTACTTTCTTACATCCTTGATTCCACACGTCCTGAGCAACAAGACAACTCCAAAGCACATGTCATGAGATTTTTAAAGCTTGCTGGCATATTGAGCACTAGCTGTTCTCAGTGTTCTCAGAGCATACTATCCAAATGAACATCTTGGTGGCAAGGTCGGGATTAAGCCTCCAGATAGATTTCCACAAAACTTTGTCTTGAGCTCTGAGTGAAGATTGTCCCTCTATTTCTTATTCCAAAGACCTATAGAGATGATAGCCACTTTTAACAGAGTATTGACCATTTTTGGAATGGATCCATTTTCTTCTGCCTTCTCTACCCCTTAAGCTCAATGGTATTGCTTTGAAACAATGAGCTTCCTATTGTGTGAATAATTCATGGAGGAGAGTATCACTCCATTGCTTCAGATGGGGATCTATAAGGTCATTAACACTCTCACACCAACAATCATCACCTTTAGGGGATTGGATCTTGTGAGAGGGAAGGGAGGGGACCCAATGATCATTTCAAATATTAACATTAGTACCTTTACTAACTGTCCATAACATTAATACCATTAATAACTCTCCATAACATTAATACCATTAATACCATTACATTTGTTGAAATGTAGTCATTAGAATATTCCCAAATAACAAAATATATACAATAAGAAAATAAATAGCATCATCAATTTCTTAAATAGGCAATGGAAAGATCTTGAACCTTCATGATGATGAATCTTCAACTTTGATCTACTTGTTTTATTTATAAACTTTTTTTCCTGCATAGAAGTTGTAAATATTAAGAAGCGAAAATAATACATAAGTGTTGCCCAGAGGACTAATACAAGAGAGAGGGTGAATTAGGTTATATTAAAAAATTAATACTTATAAACCAAATATACAATATAAAATATAAACAGAATATGAAGCAGTAGGAAATATAAAGAGTAAGGGTAAGAAGAAGCAAACTCAGTATTTTAATGAGGTTCAGCCCCACTGCCTATGTTCTCGCCTCAAGCTACCCCTTGAGGATCCCAAATTCACTATTCAATCTCTTTCAGGTGGAGATAGAAACCTATTACACCTTTGAGTAATACCGCTACAAAGAATCCGTGTAGAACACCCTCTATACTTGCAATCACCTCACACTTGGTGATTCAACTATTCCCTGCGCAGAACACCTTCTACACATACAAGGGTTATACGCACTCTCTTACAAATATAAGAGCTAATAGTGGATAGATCATCAGAGTACATTCCTCAATGAGTGAAATAATAACAATACAGCACAACCTATATCTCTCTCAAAATGAATAAGAAATAAGGCACAAAACTTAGAGAAAAGAGAACGAGGGCTTTGAGAAAATGATGCAAAACTTAGCAATTAATGTGTAAGCTCTTGTTGTAATTTTTGCAAAACTCAAGTGAGCTATTTATAGGCAAATGAGTCTTTATATTCAAATTTGAAAATGTTTACATGTCAGATAAGAGTACTATTCACTTTTCAAAAGATTCAAATAAAAACATCTCCTTATTATATTTGTCAAAGACAACCCCATTCATTTTTCAAAGAAATCAAATCTAATTTTTTACTTTTCATATATGACAAAATGAGTTTAATTTATTTTTCAAACCAAATCATCTTCTTTTTGCATATGTCAAAAAAATACACAACCACCTTTCAAGATTTTCAAACAAATCATCTATCTTATTATATTTGTCAAAAAAACACACAATCACCCTTCAAGATTTTCAAACAAAATAATTTATCTTTTGTATTTGTCAAAAAAACACACAATCACCCTTCAAGATTTTCAAACAACACATGCATATGTTAAAGATGACAATCAATCATCTTACAAATTCAAATCTTTATGCATATGTGGAAAAATAATAATAATTTTTGAAATTAATATTTTAATAAAGTTATGCAAATGTAAAAAATGCAATTTGATGCTTTATGAGAAAATATTAATTTTGAGCCTTAATCTAATTTCAAATTTTAAGAAATGTACAAAATTATTCTATGAGTTTCATTTGTAGACTTGTTATTCTTTTTGCTCATACTTGATTTCTTGATGTGCTTAGCTCTCTTCATGTATAGACAACTTGAGTTTGAGTCTTGAATTTATTTATTATCATCAAAATCTATACGTAGATACGAGACTTGAAACTTTGGATTCTACATTAAGACACATAAAAAAATTCATTTAGTTTACCTTATATGGTGTATTCTCAAATATGTTACAAAGTTCTTTTCAATCAGAAGGTCAGACATCCAAAAAAGAATGTTGGTGTGCATCTTTCTTGTTTTCGAACTTATAATAATGCTCATAGAACCTCGCCTTATATTTACAAAATGCATTATATATAAGCTCATTTGACAGTCATACACTCCTCTCTCCGACTAAAATTTAGTTCGAAGTCATCATTGAAAAAATATATATACAAAAATATTATCATCCATAATATTCTAAATTCTGCCTAGCATTTTGACCTTGTATGTGATTATTTGTGGAAGAAATGAAAGGAATCAATAGGTTGCTTTCGTTTTAATGGCCATCGAGTTGACTCTACAATTGCTAAGCTCGATTCATAAATGTTCAAACGATGGTAAATTCGTTCCAATGTTATGGACTCATATCTCAAACTCTCAACTATTGGGAAACCATTCAACTATCAGTTAATATGTTGTTCGAACACAAACATTTAACTTTCGAATGGTGGTTAATTTGTCCAAACATTATCGACTCAAGTCTCGGACCCATTCAAACATCTGATAATGTTGCGTTTGGACACAAATGTTTAACTTTCGAACATTTTAGTCCTCACAATAGTATTTGAACAGTTATGTAACCATTTGAATTATTGTTGTAACGTTTGACCGTCTAGTGATTTGATTGAACATTATAACACAAGACAGTTTCAAATTATATTAATCAATATATAATTTTGTGGATATTTATGTATTATATTTTATAACTAATTTTCTTAATTTTATTTTTCAAATTTTAGGTTGACAATATCTTTTATGGGAAGGAAGCGTGGCGAAGACTTTTAGAATCTTTTCTGGGAGGATCATTCATTGAGATTCCTCTTCGTCGAGCATTGTTGGATATAAATCCTCAACTAGAAGAATAAAGCATGGAACCTCGTTTTCTAAATTGACATCACCTTTGAGTTTTATAGAGAGCTCAGTGGTTCCAGCCGAGATAATGATGAGGCATAGATGATCTCCATACGGGGGAGCTTCATTTACATTTTCAGTAGACAAGCTTGTTGATTTCATCAGTATCCCATGGTTTCATACTGCATATTCGAACGTGGTGACTAGGGATCTACAGCTGATGGGGAGATGCCTAAAGATGAGGGGTCTGCTAAAGATGGACTCGATAGTCTCGCTGATTATGAGGTGATGCAATTGGTTATTGATCCAAATGCTCCTCCCTTTAATGGGATGAAAAGCATCAAATAAGATGATTTATCTAATTTTTTCGAGATTATGAGCTCAATCATCGCCACTAAGATTGATCCTCGACAATATTAGATAGAAGTTGGCATGGATTAGACAAAATTTATGATGCACATCGTTCGTATAGTGCCTATTGACCTAGTGGGTTATATATTAACTAGAATTCGATCAGAGGCTTCCATGGATATATTGCCCTTTGGGATCTAGATCACGTTGTTTGTGCTACATGCCAGGGTCTTCCCAGATATTGTTGAGCATTTTCGAGAGCTGATTAGACCAATCAACTCGTTCATCCTATCACGAAGCATGGGACACTCAAGACTTCATTTTCCTGCTCTTATTCTAGAGCCGATCGATACTCAGGAAGATGCACATCCGACAAATCGTGCAGTATCGACTGATAAGACATTCAAGCAAGTCGAGGAATCACGTACTGCTACTCGTGATGCGATGCAAATATGGTGCGTGCATAGCTTCGTGCACAGACATGATCATAAATGATTGATGTAGTGCATATGGAGATCCGTAAAGCCATCTCTGACTTGCGTACAAAGATTAATACTAATATCTCTAGCTAACATAGAAAGATTGATGCCATATTTGGGACTCAGGTCAGCTAGGGACATGCCTAACTACAGTCGAGGATGTCGTTAGAGAGTTATGCCAGTAGAGACATCCACATCTCTATATTTTTTGATCCTATATTTTCTTGAATAGGCAATGTTTTATTTTTTATAAAATTAATTCAATTATGAACGATCTTTTTTTTTCCTAAATTAATTGTTGATTTCTATTATATATATTCTTTAATTGAAATTTTTAGAAAATTAATGTCGCCACTCCAACGGAATATATACCATTCAAATGTTTGTCCATTCCCGCTAGATATATTTGTGCAATAAATGATCGTTCGAGCTCTATCTTTTACGTTCAAATATTGATAAACCTATTTGTTCGAGTGGTACAATAATATGTTCGAATGGTAACTCAATTTCCCTCTAAACTCAGTGACTTAATCTGCCAAGTTCCCATTCAATCATACATATATGTATGTATGTATGTATGTATATATATATATGTGTGTGTGTGTGTGTGTTCAAATAATGATTAACGTAGACATTCAAATGTTGTTGTACGTTGTTTGAGTGCTAAGTCAATGTCCTACTAAATTTTGTCACTAAACGTGCCAAATTGTCATTTGACTATATATAATATCCGTTCAAATGTTTGCATTATTTTATTCAAACAAATTTTATTTTTTATTTTTTATGTTCTAACAGTTATTTTATTAAGACTGAAATGTATCATTCCTTCTTATACCACTTGAACCTGTTCGAACGATAAACACCTTCCATTATTTTTTTAGAATGAAATCTAAATTTTTGGAACATATAAACGGTAAATACCGTTTGAACCGGTTCGAATGATAAACATCTTATTTTTTAGGAACATATAAAAATAGTCCCCAAAATAAATTTTTGTTGTAGTGTTGGGATAAAGAATTCTGCTAGCTCAAGACTGAGTTATAATAAAATATTACGTTTTAGAGATCAAAGTGCAATCCAACTTTCATTGTCATGACAATAGAAGTACTTTTGCTTAAACAATTAATTATGCTAGTCGACACCTGAGTAAGCACTATGTACTTCTATTGCTGCTAAGCACCAGGCTAAGCACTATCAATGATTTGATGCCCCTTGGAGCCGACACCTTTCAATTTCATGACTAGATTTCGTAGCGTTAGGGCTAAGTGGACTTAAAAATTAAGACACTTCATTGTTTTTAGTGTCGACATCTTTTGTTAATTATTATGAACTTTGGGACCTAATTCAGAATAAAGCCATTTGGCCACTATATATGTTCTTAATTGCCTTTTATTATAATGTGCTTGCTACTCCTAGCTATAATTTCCTAAAAAATGTAGTAATTATTAATTAATTTGTATATTATTACTATAAAAAAAAAGATATTTATGACATTTTAATTATAATTAAAAAAAATATATATTTATAATAAAAATAGTTTGTTTCAGTCTCAAATAATTTTTTTATTTACAATTAAAATATTACAAATATTTAATTTTTTTTTATAGTAAATGATTGATTATAATGTAGTAGTGCGGTGGAGACGAAAGAGACTTTTGATCAAACTTTCGTATGGAGGATGTTTGTTGTTCAAATATTGAATTGATTAGCATGTTTCTTGGCTTCAAATCATAATTTTATATAATCATAGAAGTTGATGTTAGATTATGATCAAAATGGTGATTGAGATCGATCCTTTCTCATTTTCGTTTTTCTCTTATAATTCTACAATACTAGTTATTAAAATCTTAAACTTTACTTTTAAATTATAGGGTTAAAAGCTGGACAAAATTAATTTCTAAATTGTAAATATTTTTAAAGATGGGACGTGTCAGTGCTTAAAATTTGCACAATAGACTAAGAAAGAAAGAAGGAATGATTCATGACCCACATTGATGATTCGGATTCCAATATGATGCTTTTCAATTTCATTCATGAAAGAATAATAAACTAGCAAATAAAAGTAAATAAAAAGACATATAAACTAACATGATTTGGCATAAAAGCTTGCATTTAAGGGTTTTTAAGAGAAAGATTTACTACAACAGACGATTTTATAATCTCTCATAACAGCACATATTGCTCAATGTAATGAAAGAATTTAGTCTAGGCATAAAGAAGTTGTAGTCTCGAGCGAATTCTCCCTTCATATGTAGAGATTTTCTCATTTATTAGAGATCAATTTTCTTGAAATGATAGAGTCTAACTTATCTTACGAAGTCTTTTCCATTTAAGAGTCAGAGCCAACTTTTTTAGATTTATCCATTCATTCTCTTATCTTTAGTCTTTATCTCCTCTTATTATTACAGATTTTTAAAGAATTTGAATTAGTTAATTTATGTGAGGTAACCCTTATAAGTTAGCCCAGACCTTTCAAAAAGGCTAAATTGGTCACTTCAGGACACTTCAATATGGGCGACATGGTTAGAATCAACAAAGAAGTAGCTCAAATCACCATAAAGGTGCTCAATCGAGCCACCCCTTGCCACTAAAGTGGTGGTTGAGGTGATTGGACACGCCTCTATATATGATATTGGTGGTCTAGTCACCTCTACCAATATGATGGGTTAATAAGAAGTACAGGACACATCCCCACTTGAAATTAAGCATTTAACTAGGGGTGTTCATTCGGGCCGGGTTGTACTCGGCCCGGTTTAAAATTTTATTTATTTCAAATATTTTTGAATTTTTTTTGTAAAAATATTTAAGGAAATTTTGAATCCGGGTTTCGGATTTGGGAATCCGGAACCCGGATGAACACCCCTACATTTAACCATCTCATGGTCTCAACGAATATATATATATTTTTGGTGAGCCGATGAAGAGACATCATAATATGAGACAGAAAAATCATAACATGAGACAAAGAAAACGATCATTTTCGACCAAAACAATGTGACATGATATTTGCTCGTGAAAATATTAACATATGAACAAGAGGCCTCCTACATATTCAAAGCAACTAAACAAATTCAAGCACGCAACAAATTCTAATGAAATAACGTTTTGCACTCATCTCATAGAGGCATGTTTCAAGAATTTGATAAAGGCTCTTCCTTGGAACGTCATAAAGATTAATTACTTCTTTAATGTCTTTTAGGTATTTTCAAAATATAATAATTATAATACTGTAATTTTATCATAATTTATATTATATAATAAAATAAAAATATTTCGTATAGTAAGTAATTCCAACTAGTCAAGTGAGTCTTTGGCACAAGAAACTCGCTGTTCTGACAATGCTGGGGATGGAGAATCGTGTCCTCGTCTTGTACCACAAGTGTAAATGCATTTTCTTTTTTCTTTTTTTTTTATATTTTTTTTTTAAATTAAAAAAAATTAATTTATTATTAGTTATTTTCTTAATTGTTAAGTAAAAAAAAAATACAAATAAGTGAACAACATTTTCCAACATACACGTAAATATTTATTGGGTGCAAAGTTTTGAATTCTGTTCTAGTGATCATTTTAATTGAAGTATTGAAATGAAATATTTTGATATCGGTCTGTTTTGGTGTGCTGTTTCGAAATTAATTATATATTATAATAAATATTTATATATATATAAACTAACAACTAATAGAATAAATACATACATATGTAAATGTGTATCATATATATATGTACATATTAGAAGAATTGAATATTTATAAAATGATTATAAGTTGAAAAAATACAAATTTAAGTTGAGATACAAAAATAAATAAATAGATAAAATATTAAAAAATAATGATATTAGAAAAAAAGTCGTATTTAAAATTACAAAGTATATAAATATATTTTATATTCTAGAATTAATTAAATATTATCTAAATTTAAATTTAAAATATATATATCATTAAAACACAAAAATAATTATAAAAATAATCTAAATCAAAATACGGACAGGAACGGCAGAAATTTGACCGAAATGATCGGAACGAGCCGGAACGGGATTGGAATTTGGACTGGAACAGAACAAAGAGGTATAGTGCACTGGTTGAAGCACTGGAACAGAATATTCTGACCATTTCGACCGGAACGGAATAAAATTCAAAACTATGATTAAGAGTCTGGAGATGATAAAGACCGTTTCATCGCATGAGGTTATGTGCAATGATTGTGACCATAAAATGTGAGATAAGTAAATGCAGGCGGCCAGGAGTGACAACCATTTTTTTAATCCTGGTATATTTTAGAAGATAAGATATATTTTAAATTTATTATTATTATTTTAAAATTTTATATAAAATATAATAAAAAATTTAATATTTTAAATTTTTATATAAATTTAATATTAAAAATATATCTTACAATAATAATTAAAAATAGAGAGAACGTGGAAAAGATAAACACTGATAGTAAGCATTCAGTTCACCGCTGTCCTAGAATGGAAAAGAAAAGGAAAAAAAATTTAAAAAAAAAAAACTGATGAACAGTAAATCTTCTAACAGATCGGATCCCACTAAAATCACTGATGCTCTTGGAAAACTTTAAATGGAGGGTTTAAATCACCCACATGGTTCCATGTGTTTTGCACATTAATTGCTTGCTTGCCTGCCTCATCGAAATGAATGCTACCCATGTGCATGTGCTGCTTTTTTCCCCATTTCCAGCCGACCCAAATACCCATTTTGACATATTTTCTAATATCTTGATATTAAAGTCTAATTTATAGAGATTGACACGATTTTTTTTTTTTTAATTAAAAAGGATATTGTTGTAAACATGTTTCTATCATTTTCATATGCATCACTTGAGCACCCGTGTGCTGCAGTTTGGTCATGCAATCCAAAACCAGAGACAGCATATCGGTAGATTCTGAGATGCAGGGGAAAACAGGGAATTAATCCAACTGTGGGGAGGGATAGGGATGGGCCTTTTGAGAGTGACTCTCCCTAAGGAGCCTGTCCGGAGATTACGCCATTTTGTAGGGTAGGAGAATGATAAAAGGTCGCAAGGAGTTGGAAGGGAGGGGCATTCAGATATCTCCAGCTCTCTATCACATGCTGCCCAAACTTAGAGGGGAGGGGGGGAAGGCTGGCAAATGGACCATAACGTGGGGGACAAAGAATCCATGTGACATTGTATCCCAACCCCCAGTCCCAGCTTGTCTATTAAACAACTTTGGCGCTTTCGGCAACCTTTTTTAGGCAGTGGAGGCAACCCTATTCATGACACATTCACATGTTGTGCTCTGCCCCCTTCCTTCATTCCTTAATAATATGCTCACTTTTTCCCCACCCTAAACAGCTACCGTACGTGGTAAAAAAAAAAAAAAACAGTGTTAGGACCAAGACCGGCTCAAAGAAGTAATCAATTAGGTCATTGTCTAAGCCCTATTATATATAGGCCTCTTATTTTACTTAAAAGATGGAAATTTTGATTAAAAAAAATATTATTTAAAAATATTTCATTTAAAATATACAAAATTTTTAAATAATAATAAAATTAGTATAAAAGTAGCAAAATAATATGTGTTTTGTTGTTGATGGCCTTATTTATTTTCAAAATTAAATATTGAAAGAAATGTATTATATTTGCATCTTAAAATTTTCAAATAAAATTTTATTATTTAATATTTATATTTTTTTTTTAAATTAAAATATAATATACTTAATAATTATTTAAAGTCACAAAATATATTGAACCGTTCCTGATTAGGACAGTTTATTGGTGACATCTTAGTGCCTAATTTAAGAACAACTTCATGCGAATTTATGGGATTCTCATAATTTCCTTAAAATTAGCTTGACAAAAATGCGGGACATGTGTCCCGGGATTCGTATCCAAATAGAAAATAAAAGACCGGCCGGGCATGTCTGTCTTAAGAGAGGCATTAATGAATTGAATGAACGCCTTTGAAATAGAGTAAAAACTATAAAGGCGCACAACGGCAACGCCTTATAAATATTTGTTGTCATATCTGTATTTACTCAATTATTTAATTCTTAAAATATATAGTTTTAAGCCACACCATTCATTGTCTCGTTATATTCCTATAAAATCCCATCATCTGCTCTTTAATTGATCAGCTTAAATATCAAAATATACATTTAATTAATTATTAATCTTTTTTTAAAATTAATATCCTTTGAACTTTTAAAAATGCTCGTCTTTTAGTTTTATCAACTCATGGGTTTTAATTGTATTAAAAAAAAAACGCATGTGTTTTAACGTTTTTTCTTCTTGATTCTTGTATGATATAGAATGAATTTAAAACATTTTAAAATAAAATTTTAAAAATATATGACTTCGAATTAAATATTTCAAACTTGCAACCAATTATCACTAATGTTTAAAAAAAAAAAAAGCTTTACTTCTGTTAAGATATGTCATTTTATTTCTCTATTGAATCAGAAGATAATGTCCAAACAAAAACTTAAGATTCGGTTTGAATTAAGAGATGAGATGAGATAAATTACGATAAATTTTGAATATTGAATAAAATATTATTTTTAATATTGTTATTATTTTAAGATTTAAAAAAATTGAATTGTTTATTATATTTTATATAAAAATTTAAGAAAATAATAATAATTTTAAAATAAATTAAAATGAACTCATCTCAACTCTTAATCTAAATCCAGCTTTAATAAGATGAAAAAGAAAAACTACATAATCAAGATATATATATATATATAATTAACTTAAATTAATAATTAATAATTTATTTTGGGAGTATCGTACGGATTTGCAGAAAAAATAAATGTGATCCTTACTAACTACAAGGCCCATAAATACAATTAAAATGTTGAATATATCTCAGCTTAATTACATAAAATGTAGTAAAATATATAGTCACAGGAAATCTTGGTCCGAAACCGAACCTTTTTCGATGCGAGATTTAGACGGCATTTTAAGAATAACTGAAAAACAATGTTGCCAATTGGTTACCCTTTTTTTAGAATTTCGAACTAATAGGTTATAAAGGGGATAAGGAAAAAATAAAAAACAGAAGTGAAATATAGGAGAGGGCAGAGACTGAGATTCCAAGGATTCCAAGGTGAGTGAGAGAGAGAGAGATTTGCAAGAGAAAGGGACATGTATTTAACAGGGGAAAAAAAAGGGAGAAATAAAGAAGGATTAAAAATTAAGATTAAAACAAAAGGAAAAGGAAATGAAATGGGGCGTGGCAATAGCCAAAGGTGTCATCATCAGCTGGGCGGGGCTGAACTGGAGCCGGCGCCGGAGTTGGAGAGCCGCTCAGTGAGGGCGGTCATGACTCGGACCTGCATCTCTAGCGCGGCTATATAATCTTTAGCTTCTTCTAGAATAACCGGCAACGGTTGTTTGCGGCAACCGGGGACCAACCGGCCAAGGACCCGCACTTTCCTTTGCACGGCCGGTAGACTCTTCCCCTTCAGCCTTAACACACTCACCTTCGGCTTCTTCGACGACAATCGGCCAGTACCTGAAACCGTCGCCACCACTCTCTGCTTCTTGTGCTTCTTCTGAAACTTGAGCTTGAGCCGGTTAGTCAAAATTGCCCTGCTCCATCTCGTCTTCCCCTTGGCGGCCACGGCCAGGACTGTATCGGCCGCCTCGCGCACGGCTCTTCCACGGCGGGGCGCGTCAGCCGAAGAAGGAGGAGGTGGAGGACTGCTGAGCCGGACTTGGCTCAGAGCCTGGAGGAGCTTCGAAGAGTATATTTGTTGTTGTGAGTCGGACTTCCATTTGATGTGATCCTGATCATTTTGATCCTTAGCTTGGATTTTCTTCTTCTTCTTCTTTCTTGACCGATCAGAGTTTGTGACCGGGTTCGAGAGCAGAGTCGACGCCATCGCTTTACAGTATGGTATGGATCCACAGGTATTCCGTATCTGTCCGCTCCGATTGTCACAAGAGGATTCAAAACCTGTCTTCTGCAGAGAAGACGAACACCTGGAAAAGATTCAGAGATTTATTAGAAAGAGAGAGGGAGAGAAGCTGAAGCTAAACCCGATTTTGAGGTAATCAAATCTGATTCATTTAATTCTGGAATCAGATAAAGTACGGTTAGAATCGTTCAGGATCGTATATCGAAATACAATTCTGGTATCAAATTCTAATAAATATTTTTGAGAAGAAAGAATAAGGAAACAAAACAAGGAATCGGTCACAGAAATCGTGCAAAGGTGTAGGAGAGTTTTTACCTATGGAATGATACGAGAGCTGCCTTCTTGCGTATTAAGCTCTTGGTAAGTAATTTAGAGGTGATGGGGAAGGGAAAATGGTGGAACGAGGAGGGAGAGAGAGTGAGAACGTAACGGGGTTGGGGGAGAGTGGGGGTGTGAGGTGTCGCTTGTTGATTCTCTGGATGGATGAAGGAAGAGAAAAACCGTGCGAAAGAGGCTTATAAAAGCAATGCAATCAGAGGATAGCACGCGTTGGTTTCCTTTGAGACTGCAGTTTTTCCTTTTTAATATTTTTGTAAAGAGTCCTCCTACATTTACACTATGGATGTCTAAGTCGTGTTAACGAATTATTTTCCAATCGTATTAAAATATATATATATATATATATTATATTATTTGAGTTAATATTAATTTAATTTAATTAAATTTATTATATCAAAATCTCAAATCCTAATACGATCTATTAACATAATAGATTGTATTATGTCACTTCATTTTAACTCGTTAGCAAATATTACAAAATAGGTTAACACGACACTTGTTTCAACTTATTTATGCAAAATTTATCTCAATTCTTTCTATCCTCATTATTACAAATTTTTTAAATTCTTATATATATTATAATAAGTAATTCATTTTTTTCAAATCCTAAAATAATCATAATATTAAAAAGTATTATCTTAATAATATTTTATTCGACTTTTTCAACTCATCTCATCTCATCTAAACTCATTATCTAAACTATATCTATATCTTATCATAAATGAAGAGTATGAAGAACAGTAACTCAACAATCATGTTACAAATATCCAATCTTCTCTCTCCATAACAGCTTAAGGGTGTAAATAAGGGTGTGAATAGGCAAAAAGGCAGCTCATTTAATATCATCATAACATTCAAACGAGGTTGTCACGAGTCCATGCTGAAATAATGTCATATGGTGGGAGTTAAATGAAGTCATTGTGTGCTGGTGGTTCAATGTCGTGTAGCTGAAGTCTTATCTTACAAAGTCTTGTAGGGGAATTGTTTTGGTATTTTCTTGTATATTGTCGATTTGAGATATTTGTCTTAAGTACTACATTTTATATTAGTGGTCAAAGACTCAAGGGGAATTACTTTAATTGTTTTGTTTTGTTTAGTAATTATTGTAAGGGTCAATTATGGGATTTGTTACAGAATATAGAAAAAGACAGGAAAATGTGGGGAAGGTATTGAGAGATCTATAACTTTGAGCATTCCCTAGAGTTGTGGATTTCCTCGAACAAAGCTTTCAATAACAGAGTTCATCTTTTATTTCGATTGCTTATTATTTATATTTTCATACAACCCAAAAAGTTCATTACAAGTGACATCCACAATAGTCGATCCTAATGGTCCTAGGAACCCAATTTAAGCAACAAGAAACAATCCAACCCAATTTAAGCAACTTGATGAGACAATTAATGTTATTATTGAACATTAATAACATTTGACTAATGTGGTAATTGGTACATATTTTGGTGGAGAATCAAACCCAGCAACCATAACATCTTGATTAGGAAGGCAATGACAATTAAAGGGGGTTTTTCCAGGAGAATCAAGTTTGACTTTCCTCATTTTGATGCTAACTCAGCTGGGTGAGTGTAAGGCTTCCAGTAATTTTCCTTCCACTAAACCTAGCTAGGCCATAACCTCTTGACGACTTCATATCACATGCAGGGTGAGGCACTCATTTGGTACCCGAATGCCTTGGATAACGGCCAATTTGCAAGTTTAGAGAACTTCACACGAGTCTTACAAATTAGGTTTGGACCAATGGCCTATGACGACCTAATAGATGTCTTATCCCACTTACAGTAGACCACTAAAGTAGCACTATACAAGGGTCAATTTTGAAGCATTATGAAACAGGTTGAGGGGTTACTAGAACATTACAAGTTCAACTACTTTCTTAGTGGCTCGAAGGATGAAATAAGGTTGCCAAACTGTATATTGAAGCCAATCAGTTTGAATGTTGCCTTGGGCTTGACCAAAATTCAAGAAGAATACATAATTAGTACAAAGAAGATTTTTAAAATTAGAAGGGAAAAGGGAAGCTCTTCTAATAGACCCATTTGCAGCCAATGATATTGAAACCAGGTCATGAAGGAATAAGAGTTCATGCGTTGTTGCGTAGCAAAGCATTAAATTCTTGTTACATAGAAAGACGCCAATGAGGCTCTTGCTTGGCCTAAGAGTAGCAGGTTGGAATTGGGGATGCAGTGGTAGCAAGTAGTCATCTACAGGTCAAAATTGAAACTTCATAGTGGTGGTGAATCAGAGAGGCAGGATGCCCTAGTAGGGAGAGATCTAAGGGGGAGGGCGGTTCTCTAGGAACATTAATACTACTCTAACAAGATACTAATAAGACCTTAACTCCTGAAACTACCCTTCTATCCTTCCTCCAACATTGAAAGCAGAACTACCTAACTGAAGGAGATATATAGGAAGAGAAGAGGAAGGCGGTAATACAAAGGCTGAATCAAGCTCTCTTGAAGCAGCATCTGAATGAACCTATAGTCACTTGGTACATACAAAGTCATGAACTAGAATTTATAAGTAAGAAATATGGGTAGAGGGAAATCCACATTTTTGTTTGTCAAATCCATGGTTTTGCAACACGGGAGTCTTAAGCATATTAAAACGACAAAACAAATCCAATCCTTTTTGCTTTAGATGCAAGTCTTATAACAACTACTAGAGCAGAACCGCTTAAGGGAAAGGCTAATTTGCTGTTCACTTTCTTGAGAGGAGGCTTTGCTTACCTATATATGTTCCCACCTAACTAACGAAATGTATTGTGTCTCCTATGTTCTGAGATACAAGTCCATAAGGTATTCATTCTTCCTACACTGCAAAGAGAAGCAAGGAATGAGATTACAATTTAGTTTAGTTTTATGAGTGATCCATTGAAAATCGCTGCTTTATTCATTTTGTATTCGCAATGAATTGAGTGCTTCGTTTGAGGAAGTGTTGTAAAATGTAAAACAGTTTACATGTGGCTGACGTACGCTTTGCTTTCTTCTTGTCCAACCGATTAAAATTCCAACTCGAATTGATTAAGAAATGGAGAAAGGGGGCATGCATTCTTTAAGAATTTATCAACATCTTTTTCTGATGTCTATTTAGAGAATTTGGGCAAGCAGTTTTAGTCCTTTCACTTTCCTTTTCTATTTCTCTAGATAGCAGCCGTACTTATAGAAAGGTCAAATTGATCGCGTTATGTAGGAAGAAGAAGGTTCTAAATGAACTTAATAGTCTTTATCAGTCCGTCCCTTACTCCATTCCTTACTCATTTCCATTTTCCTTTCATTGAGTCCTCTTAAATTGCATTGACTTATCCTAAATATTTTATTTCAATTGTAATTTGGTTATTCACCATATATGAGGATTTCCTCTAAGCATCCATGGCTGAATGGTAAAAGCGGCCAACTCATAATTGGCAAATTCGTAGATTCGATTTCTACTAGATGCGCCGATGGGACCCTCAAATAAGTCGATTGGAATTGGCTTTATATCAATGGAATCTTATCATCCATACATAAAAAATTAATGTGATATATTCATATCATAACATAAAGCAAAGGTTGTAATATAGTAATTCTAAATCCAACTTCTAGGATCTCCAGTTCACTTTTCATAGGTTTCCTAAGAAAAAATTCTCATTCTAGCAAACTAACAACTGATGTTTATATTGAAAGGAAATGGGCTATCCAAACTTGACGATAATAGGCATAGGATGGATCTGCTTCAACTAGAATCGTTGCCTAACCAACTGGTCATTCTATATTGACCTCATTTGCTGGGGAGTTTCTGATTTTTGGGCTGACCATTTTCAGTTACTTTCCTTGGTTGAGGAGGTCTAGAGGATGGTGTATCCAATCCCCCTATGTTTCAGCTTCTAAGCTTCAGAGTTTGAAAAAAATTCTGGGAAGATTGAATAAAAAGCCTTTCGGATATTTCTGAATGGGTGAGAGTCGTTATAGAAAATCTAACTAGAATTCAAAATCTCCTTCATACTCACCCCTCTGATTTTGGTCTTTGGAAATAGGAGGTGGAGGCGCTCAGAGATTACTCAGATCTTAGAAGGGCAGAAGAGTTTTAGGCAAAAAGCCAAAAACTACATGTAGGGGATCAGAACTCTAAATTCTTTTTCAATTCTATTAAAAGTCTCCACAGTAAAAGTTGGATTGTCTCCATTTGCACCAAGGATGGCATGAAACTTTAGGATCCTTATTTCAAATCATTGGGGTGATCATCAGAAGGTAATAGAAAATGGTAGAAACCCTCTATTCTTGCAAAGAAATTTTTTTCAGCTTAAATGGACGATAAAAGGAAGAAGGGTTTATGTTACCACTACAATGAAAAGTGGAACCTAGCCCAAGTATGCAAAAGTCCTATAGTCTACTTGTTACAATGCAGTAATGATCTTAGGAAGAAAAAGAGTTTGAAGGAAAAAATGGTGAACAACAGCAAGAAGATGGCACTGTGGATACCTTGAAGGAAGGTGATCTAGAGATTTTCTTAAATGCAATTGCAGGAAATCCTAGACCCAACATGATGAAGTTGATGGAAAGGCTAGTGAGGAGGTGGCCATCCTTGTGGACTTGGGAAGTACCTACAACTTCATTGACTTTGGCTTGGCTCAAAGATTCAGGTTGGATATTGACCTTTATGTTAAATGCTCAGTCAAGGTGGCCAATGGAGCAATGATTTTAGAGGGAAGTTTTCTGTCATCATGTGAATGTCAAGATACAAGGTACTCAACTTTATCTTTCCTATATTTAATTAAACTTGGTGGGTGTGATATGGTTTTGAAAATGAATTGGTTGGAGAATTTGGGGCCTATAATTTGTGATTTCTCAAAACTATGAATGGAAATCCAACACAACCAAAAGGCTGTGAGACTAAAGGGGCTAAACCTCAAGAAATTGTTCTATGAGGGAGTAAGTTAGATAAAATTAGCCTTTATACAGAAAGAAAGAGTTTTATTGCAGCAAAAAGTGTCAAAAGTAATTGAGGAAGCTAAGGGAGTTCATCATCAAAAAGTGATTGAATTGTTGAATAAGTTTGAAAGAATGTTTCAAAAACTCGTGGTTTTGCCACTCTTTAAAAGCCATCATCGTAAAATTGTTTTGAATGAGGGACTTATCTATTTCCACTAGGCCATATAGATATCCCTATTACCAAAAATTGAAAATAGAGAAAATAGTGGAGGAATTGTTGAGAAATGGTGTAATCAAGCCTACTTCTAGCTCTTTCTGTTCACCAGTTTTATTGGTGAGAAATAATGATAGCAATTGGATATTGCGCGTAGATTATCGAGATTTAAAATAGGTGACAATTAAAGATAAAATTCTCATTTCAGTTATTAATGAGTTCTTAGATGAGCATTATGGTGTGGTGGTCTTTTCTAAACTGGATTTAAGAGCTAGGTATAACTAGATTAGGGTGGCACCAAAATATGTGGAGAAAACAACTTTTATAACTCATGAAGGGTGTTGTGAGTTCTTGATGATGCCTTTTAACCTCAGTAATAACCCTTCCACTTTCAGGGATTGATGAAAGTTGTGTTCAAGGAATTTTTTAGGAAGCTTGTTTTGGTTATTTTTACGATATACTAATTTACAACAGGAGATAAAATGAACACTTGGAACACCTCAAACAAGTTTTTAAGACATTGTAGCACCATAGATTGTATGCCAAGCTTTCTTAGTGCAAAGTTGGAGTCTTTGAAGTGGAGTATTTGAGACATATAATCCCCCCATAAGTGGTAAGCTGACCCAGCCAACTGAACTCAATGCTAAAATGGCCAGTATCTAAGAACTAGAAATAATAGAAAGTTTATAAGAAAATATAGGACAATAGCAACCCCCCCTCACTAATCCCATAGGGAAAAATGCTTTTGCTAGATCCAGGAAGCAAAATGTGCTTTTAATGAGTTAAATAGAGCTGTTACTCAAACCCCATATGCTTTGACTCTCTGATTTTTTTTATCCTTTTACTATAGAATATGATTCTGGTGAGAGGGGGATTGGAGTAGTGTTAATATAAACTGGGCAACTAATAACCTTACTAAGTCAGGCATTTTTTTGGGGGGTCGGGGGGCACTCTCACTATCCACCTATGAGAGAGAGCAGTTGGCTTTGGTGAAGTTAATCCAAAAAGTAACCCCCTTATCTACTAGGATAGTATTTTATTATCAAAACTAATCAAACATGCCCTCAAGTTCCTCCTAGAGAAGAATGTAGGAATTGAGGCTCATCAAAAGTGGTTGTCTAAATTTTTAGGTTTTAATTTTGTGATAGAATACAAAAAAGGAAGGGAAAATAGGATGGCAAATACCTTATCAAGAAGATCTGAAGCTGGGGAGCTAGAGGCAGGTTGTCTGGCCATGATTACCTTCCTAACTCTGTTTTGATTAATGAATTAAAACACAACTATTCCCAATCTTAGGAGACAAAGGAATTACTATCAAGTTTAAATACCAAACAGGAAGTACCTAAGGGAGTGATAATGGAACATGATTTACTCCAAAAGAATGGCAGAATGTTATTGGCACCTAATTCACCATTCAACAACAAGATTTTGCACTTTATTCAAAGCAGGTCAGATGGTAGGGAATTTTAGGTACCAGAAGACTTACTAGAGGGCTTAAAAGAGATTTATTTATAAGGGTATGAAAAAGGATGTGAAGAAGATAATGAGGGAGTGTGACACCTACTAGGCCTACAAGTATGAGCACCTTCCACTTGCTAGTTTATTGCAACCCTTGCCCATTCCCCACCAGGCTTGGCTATATATATATATATATATATATGAATTTCATATAAGGTTTCCTAAATCTAAAGGGGTATCTGTTATATTTTTGGTGGTTGACAAATTCATAAAACATGGGCATTTCATGCCCTGGCCCATCCCTATACTGCTCATGAGGTGGCCCAAGTTTATGTCTGTAGTGTTTAAGTTGTATGGATTATCGAGGTCCATCATCTCTTATAGGGACCTAGTGTTTTTAAGCTAATTTTGAAAGAATCTGTTTAGCATTCAGGGGTCCTCTCTTAACTATAGTTCAACTTATCAATCTCAAACAGATGATCAAATTGAGATTCTTAACAAAACATTAGAGGGATATTTGAGGTGCTATTCTCAAAACTAGCCTAAGACATGATGCCAGTGGTTGCCCTTGGCAAAATGGTGGTACAACAGTATCTACCACGTATCCACCAAATTAACCCTTTTTGCCCTATACAGTTACCCTCCCCCAAGGCTTCTAAACTATGTAGCGAGGACCTCTCCTAGTGTGGCTGTAGAATAACAATTGAAGAGTAGGGACAAAATTATGTAGATCTTAAAGGAAAATTTAAAATCAACCCAAAATAGAATGAAGGTATATGTTGATTGGAAAAGAACTGAAAGGGAGTTTGAGATAGGTTACTGGATTTACCTGCATCTTCAACCCTACAAGCATAAATTAGTGGCACTATACCGCAACATGAAGCTTGCATCCCATTACTAAGGCCCCTTCTAGGTGGTGGAAAGGCTCAGATCCATAGCATATCAACTAAAGCTCCCAACTTTGTCAAAAAATTCACCCTCTTGTATGTTTCTAACCGGAAAAAGAAATTGGGACATTATATTCAACTACTGTCAATGTTACCTCCAACAGATACAATGGAGTAAATCTTACCTAAACTAGAGACAGCCCTTGAATGTAGACTAAAGAAGGAGGATAACAAGCCGATTACGAAGGTTTTGGTCAAGTGGAGTGTAGCGTCGGTGGAGGAGAGCAATTGGGAGAGGATCTAGAGGCTTCATGAACTTTACCCACATTTTGTTAAGAAGTTTCTTTAAATAGAGGGAATTGTCACGAGTTTATGCTGAAACAGTATCGCATGGTGGGAGTTAAACGCAGTCATTGCGAGCTGGTGGTATGGCGTCATGCAGCTGAAGTCGTATCTTACAAAAGTTTTGAAGGGTGTCGTTTTGGTATTTTATTGTGTTGTGTTGTTTTCAGGTACGGGTCTTAGCAATTTTGTATATTAGTTGTAAAGGACTCAAGTGGAATTACTTTATTTGTTTTGTTTTGTTTAATAATTACCATAAGGGTTAGTAATGGGGTTTGTTACAACATGTAGAGAAGGACATGAAAAATGGAGGGGAAGGTATTGAGAGTTAAAACACAACTATTCCCAATCTAAAGAGATAAAGTAGCTACTGGAAAAATTAAATACCAAGTAGGAAGTACCTAATGGAGTGACAATGCAACATCATTTACTCCTACAGAAGGGTAGAATGCTATTGGCACCTGATTCACCATTCAAAAACAAGGTTTTGTACTTTATTCATGTTAGCCAAATGCAATAGGGCTAAAGAGGGCTTCATTTGGAGGGGTATGAAAAATGATGTGAAGAAGATGGTGAGGGAGTGTGGCATTGCCAAGACAAGAAGTATGAGAACTTTCCCCATACTGATTTATTGTTGCCCCGCCCATTCCATCCTAGGCTTGGCTAGATATATATAAATGGATTTCCGTAGAAGGATTGCCTAAATCTAAGGGGTATCTCTGTTATATTTGCAATGGTCGACAGACTCACCAAATATGGGCATTTCATGGCCCTCATCCATCTCTTACTACTCATAAGGTGGCACAGATTTTTATGTCGATAGTGTTTCAGTTGCATGGACTTTTGAGGTCCATCATCTCTAATAGGGACCAATGTTTTTAAGCTCATTTTGGAAGAATCTATTAAGCATTCAGGGGTCCTCTCTTAACTATAGTTCAAGTTATCACTTTCAAATGGACAAGCAAATTGAGTCTCTTAACAAAACTTTATAGAGATATTTGAGGTGCTATGCTGGGAACGAACCTAAGACATGGAGCTAGTGGTTGCCTTTAGCAGAATGGTGGTACCAACATTAAGTGCCAAACATCCACCAAATTAACCCCATTTGAAGCCTTATATACCCTCTCCTAAGGCTTCCAAACTATGTAGTAGGGACCTCTTGAAGTGTGGCCATAGATCAACAATTGAAGAGTAGGGAGCAAAAATATGCAGATCTTGAAGGAAAATTTAAAAAAAGCCCAAAATAAAATGAAGGTATATGCTGATCGGAAAAGAACTAAAAGGAAGGTATATGTAGGGGACTGGATTTACCTGCGTCTCCAACCCTATAAGCAAAAAGAAGTGGTGCTACACTGCAACATGAAGCGTGCACCCCCCATTACTACAACCCCTTCTAGGTGGTGGAGGAAAAGCTTGGATTTGTAGTATATCGACTAAAGCTCCTAACTTTATTGAAAACCCTTCCATGTTTCTAATCTGGAAAAGAATTTGGGACAGAACATTCAGCCAGTGTCAACGTTACCTCCAATAGGTGCAATGGGATAACACTTGCCTAAACGAGAAGCAATCCTTGAACGCAGATTAAAGAAGAAGGGTAACAGGCTAGTTACAGAGGGCTTGGTTAGGTGAAGTGGAGCGTTGACAAAGGAAAGCAGCTGGAGAGTCTTATGAGGCTTTGTGAACTTTACACACACTTTGTGGACAAGGTTCTTTAAGCAGAGAGGATTGTCATGAGTCTATATTGAAACGATGTTGCATTGCAGGAGATAAACAAAGTCATTGCGTGCTGGTGGTATGGCATCATGCAGTTGAAATCATATCTTATCAAAGTCTTGTCGAGTGTCATTTTGGTGTTTTCTTGTATTTTGTGCTTGGGGATATTTGTTCCAAGCACTGTATTTAATGTTAGTGGTAAAGGATTCGAGTATAATTACTTTACTTCTTTTGTTTTTGTTTTGTTTAGTAATTATCGTAAGGATAAGTCATGGGGTTTGTAACACGTAGAAAATGATAGGGAATTTTTTTGGGTTGGGGGTATTGAGAGACCTATAATTATGCGAACAAGCTTACATTCTACACAATGCACAGACGATAATTTATTTTAAATTTTATAAATTGAAATAATTCATTATACATAATTACTATAACAAATATTAAAAAAATAAATAGTGTATGCCCATCATTTACAATATATTCAAATAAATATGAATTACATGGGTTCATTCCACTTAACGTCTACGATTTTCATATCTCTGTAAATTTAAATACAAAATTGTATATCTATATAAAGTGCATATGTAATATTATATTTGATGGCAGATTTATTTTTGTTGGTATCCCTTTGATATGTAGTATATAAGCATTTAATATATTGGCATTGGAATTAAACAAAAGCTGAACTGGTAGGCAGGCTATAGGCTCGTAAAATGATACAGATAAATAGTGCTCATATGGAGAGGAAGAGTCATTTTGGGGAAAATAAATTATAAGAGAGTGAGTTATTATATATGTGTAAATCAGTGCAACTCAGACGTTTTGACGTGTGTACGTTATCCCAGCTGTAATGTATAGTCTTAAAACCGCTTCCCTGGTATAAGCGGTACTGAATGTGTCAAATCCTTTGCATGTAATTAATTGCGAAGATGATTTTTTTTTAAACAAGCATATTACATTATACTAAAAACATCATATATGAGGAGAAAAAGAGATATTTCTACAATTATTATAAAATATTATTATAAAATAATAAATAATAGTGCAAAAAAAATGAAAATAAAAAAATTTGTTTGAGACCAATTTTTTGGTTTTTACCTATACTCTGAAGGACGCCATTTTATAGCAAGATTGATAAAAAATATTCTTTAAAAAATGAATAATGAAACCACCGCGAAAGGCGGTAGATCTTTAGCTTGAAGCGGCACGGGTAACAGGTGTACTGTTACCATTTATCTGGAATAAACTGAAAGAGAGATCCACAATCTCTTGAACAAAATCACGGATTATTAAAAGTAAAAAATAAGATAAAAACAACCAGTCACAAGTCGTCGGCAAAAGTCTATCGGTGGCGCATGATGTGAGTTGCATGAGAATTGTGGAAATGATGTTAAGCGGATTGTAATGCTTGACCATTATATATAGAAATAGAAAAATGTTTAGAGGTGTGGATTTCCTTAAACAAATCCAATAGCATTAAATAATAATATCCATCTTCTATTTCCATTGCATACATCCTAAGAAGTTCATTACAGAGGCTTAAATATTTTGTTGGTTATATTTCGTGAGAAACAAAACAAGAAAGAAAAGGATGTTTGGATGGAGTTGTTTTCTTTTCTTTTGATTTTAATAACCCTTGTTACATTAACATAGAATTTTCCGTGGTTTTTTTTTAAAAGGGAATTTTCCGTGGTATTAAACTTAGGTGGTAAGGAGCAAAGTGACAAAGTGATAGGCCATAGGTATTTTTGTTAAAAAAAAAATGGTTGCTCGATGAACTTTGTAATGTTATATGACTAAAGTAAAAATAACAGGAGGATTTAAAAATTGTAATATATAAAACTAGGCAGCTCAATATCATTCATCTCAAATTTCACGTGTTACAAGTGATCCTTAAAACTTACTTTTATAAGAAGGGAAATCTAAATGACCTACATTTGCAGCGTTCAATAATTTAAAAAGTTTTCAGGGAATGAAAGCTAACAGAAACAAGTTGAGGTGGAATCAATAACAGTAGCGTAAATCCAACAAAAATGGGTTTGAATCGTCCAATCGACCAAGTTTAACACCAATTTGTAAATCTCAATAAAAACAAAAACAAAAAAGAGGAAATTGGGAACAATTTTGCAGAATCAGTAGCAAAAAAGGTTCATAAAGACAAAATGAAAACAAAGAAATGGGTATTGCGGACGTGTCATGGTGTAATTGGGTGGATCTGCGGTGTTGGCTGCCACTAATTGACTGGAAAGAGGGTCCCCCACAAATATTTGTTTTCATTCCGTGCAATGATCATGGGGGGTTGATGATCCATAAAAGCAAAAGATTAAAAAAAAAAACGAAATGCATGTGCAATGTGGGCTGTTTCTCTGGCACTTTCTCTATCCCAAGCCATTTCCTAATTGTTGGGGTTTTGGAATTTTCCTCCTTTCGTGAGGTGTGGACAGTTCAGCTCCACATTTTCTGCCATATTGGGTCCCCCTGCTCTCCCCACTGCAACAGATGCTTTTTATCCACTGCAAGCCCCTAATTATATCATAATTATCAACACACATTAACCAATTAAGCAGAGAATGGTTTTCCCCACTCGACACCAATGATAACCATCATTTGATCACAAATCCTCAGCCTCAATGCTGCAAGATCCCTTTGGCCATTGGACAAAGTTCCGATAACAAAAAAGAAAGCTTCACGCATGTCAAAGTGAACAAAAAGAGGGTTGCCAACCAGACTTTGATATTAAAAAAAAAAAAAAAAAACTGTTACAAACATAGAAAGATTACACAAAATAAATTTATAAACTAATTTTATAAAATTTATTAAATTTACTTATAATAAAAATAAGTTCACAAACTACCATACTATATCAAATCATATCAATTTATGAATTTACTTTTATATAATTTATTTGTAACTAAAGCATTTTTTTTAAAAGAAGAGGGTGCAAACAGTATAGATTATGGTCTTCTTGTTTTTTTTCTTTGTTGGGTGTGGTTACCTAAAAATTGTGATTAATCATGAACCTAATCCTCCATTCTCATAAAAATCATGCTGCCACCTCCATGTGCATATCAACAGGGACATTCTACTGAGAAAAACCTTAAAATATTCTGTGAAGAAATTGAGACAGACACAACTGGGTTAGTGGACATTATGATGCTCAAGGCAAATTGCCTCCCTTACACGAGACACAATAAACATTTTGTATCAAAAAAGGGGGAGAGAGCATTAAAGGGCACCAGAAAGTGTGATCACATAATTGCATATGGACGGTGAAGGGTGATTGAAGGTGGTTTGGGATAGCCTGAGTGGTTCAATAAATCTGAAACTGAATCAATCATTTCACTGTGGTGGTGTATGCTATTAGATATCACCCTATATCATTCCTGGATATCACCATTGGGATGTCAAAAGAAGCACCCAAGTTTTGATATTTTAACCCAAAAAGTTAAGGGCTGGTGATTAGGTCCCACGAAAGAAAAAGGTTTTGTTGACCAATCTGACCAGTTCGACCAAATTAAAATTAGGAACACAACTCTGGAGGCTACTTTTTGGTAAGTACTAAGTGGAACTCTTCGTGTTACAGTTAGCAGTTTATAGTTGCATCTAGCTAGTTTCAATGTGAACAAAACTGACTTTCTTTATGGGTCGAGGCTCAAATGAAGGGACCATATGTGGAGAATTCACTCCATACTGAGCTGCTATTTGCAGCCTAATCATAATGAACAGCAGACCTAAGCATCCAGGTTTCCTTACAGAACCTTTCATTAGTCTAATATTATTTCCATATCTAGCATTCAAAATTCGAAGTCACAGAATGTAAATGAACATCCTCGAGTAACAGTCGAAGAAAGGAGAAGTGCGTGCTTCCTATGTGCTTTCTAGGTGGCAATGAGCTGGCAAGACAGTTTACTAGCAAAATATCGTCGAAGGGATAAAGAGATAAGATGAGATGATTTTAAATAAAAATTAAAAGTTAAATAAAATATTATTAAAATATAATTTTTTAATTTTATTATTACTTTGAAATTTGAAAAAATTGAATGGTTTATTATATTTTATATGAAAATTTGAAAATTATAATGATGAGATGGGATGAGATGAGATTGTTTCTGTATCCAAACAGGGCGGGGCCAAGGTAGAACAATTACATCCTCACAGACTTTCTTTTCAAATCTATCATAAAGGGTTGAAGGTGATGCAAGTTTCATAACGTTGCAATTAGGCTTGTTCATTCGGGCCGGATTGTATCTGGCCCAGTTTAAAATTTTATTTATTTATTAAAACTTTTGAAATTTTTTTAAAAATGTTTAAAGAAATTTTGAATTCGGGTTCCGGATTCTCAAATTCGAAATCCGGATGAACACTCCTAATTGTAATGACCACAAGATTTCATTCTGATATCAAATGTGTACGGTTTTCTCTCTCTTTTTCTTTTTGAGGGTTTGAATTCCAATTCAAAATGGTATCATAGTAATAATTTATTTATTACTAAGCACTCCCTAAACATAGGGACATAGGGTGAAACATCCAGCTAAAGTCCAGGTGCCTCTAAGGGATTTGTTTTGTGCATACAGATATAAATGAATGTAGTTTTATTTGATATTACATGTTTCTGTTAACTCTGGCTCGAGGATTACTCTGAAAATCCAGTCAGAATGTTTAAATGCGATGTGTCAAAACAAGAAAGAAAAATAATCGCAAACCGCAATGTCCTTAGGGAAGACTCATACGATTGATGAATAAATTTCAAAAGCCACGCTTTAAATTTTTACTAATATCCATTTCAGAGGATGAGTATTTTACTTCTGCTGCTCAAAAATCATCAAATTTATTCAGTTTTTCAACCAGTAAATGTGTCCTTAACAACATGCTCTCTTTTTCTCTCTCACAAATACAGGACATTTGTTAGGTTCCACAATCTCATTGAAAAGCTACAAATTTTGTGGATTACACCAAATCTATACCTTTAAGTACAGCTAGAACCCAATGTTCACTCACTTATTCATAAACTAAAATATTTTAATGGGTTGCATGCCCCAAATCATTCACTTTTTAACTACGGCTACCCCACCACCCACCTCTCTCTGATTTCTACTATTGAATGTCATGCCTTTTCTTATTGACCCATTGAGGATTAACTGTCAATTTTGATTCCTATCTGTCATTAAATGAACCACTTTCAGAGGAGAGCCTATAGATTTTCCTCGCGTCCTTATCCATTCATATTTATTCTCATCCTTATCTTGTAAGTTTTAACTACTTCCATGAAAGACCCTGTGACAACATGCTTGGTGTGATCTAAACATTATTAAAAGTTATGTAATTAGCTAAAGGATAAACCAAATGATAGCCCCTGAGAATCTGAGATCTTTTAAGGACTGGATTATGTATATAAAGGACCACCACGAAGTTTTCCTAGTGCATTTCTCCCTTCCCTACAATAAGCCTATAATAAAAGACCCTTTCCCTAGAGTGTTCTTTATCTTCAAAATCGTTTCTTGACAGCTTAGGTTTGACTGTTTTTACTTCTACCTGTACCTTCCATCACATGCTACCAATTACCACAATAATACCTTTACAGTACCAGTTCCATCTATCATTTCTACATGATGGGATTGCTTGATCATCGACTACCATATTGAAGAAATCAGTTTTATAATATTTGTTTAAGGTGCCGTCTCTCTCTCTCTCTCTCTCTCCTCTCTCTCTCTCTCTCTCTCTCCAGTCACTATATTTAAAGTACCTGCACTTAAATTGGGGTTGATCAGATGGCCATTTTGATAGAAACTATCACCCACTCTAAAATGCTGAATAACATTTATAGATGATCAGACAATCTAGTTCGTAAGGAATTTAACCTG
Source organism: Platycarya longipes (assembly GCA_036559045.1). Lineage (NCBI taxonomy): Eukaryota > Viridiplantae > Streptophyta > Magnoliopsida > Fagales > Juglandaceae > Platycarya > Platycarya longipes. The sequence goes on along the minus strand of CM071790.1, from coordinate 25,305,037 downwards.
GGCGTTCAAGAAATATATGGTGAATTAACATTTATATTTTAAATCATTACAGAATCTAAACTGTATATTTATAAAGACTCTTTTTGTTTACAAGTCTCTGTGGACAGTTTCGGTCGCAGGTTTGCTGACGGGAATCAAAGCTTTTTTTGGACGATAAGAAACAGCAGTCACCCAGATTATTGACCAGATTGGGATCATCAAATCCCTAACGGACAAACATGACGTGGTTCACATGTCTCTGCCAGCAAGCCTCCCGAGATATAACAATAAATGGACTTATACAGCCTCACTTGACTTTAAAAGGAGATGCCAAAAGGTCATTTTAGCAAAGCAGATGTTTGTCATTAGGAGTTAAATCAACAAGAGAAGTGTCAGGACCGGAAAGTTCCTAATGAAATCACTTCAACTTCGGCCAGCTTTGGATTCTCGATTTCGGCCCACTCCGGTCCGCAAACTACACACCCGAAACCTAATTGTGGCCCAAAAGGTAGCTCGATAAATGGATGCCAGGAATGTTACGTAATGTCTAGGTGAAACATCTCCAAATAGCTGTTTTAGCCAAATGGAAAAGGACATCCTCAGAGGGAAGTGGAGAAACTTTCGTGGAGTTACAAGAGTTGAGGCAGATAGGTGTTTTAGTAACAATATGCTAGACAGCTCATCTTTTATGAAGGTTGACCTCAAGGATTAAGAGGGTGCTAGAATATATGCCAATACAAAGATTGCCCCGGACAGCACAGATAGCAGAGCAATTACAAGAGTTGTGAAAAACAGGCTTCTAGTTGAGGCAGCTAACTTATGGTGGTTTCTTTTCCATACTTCTTTCCAACAGAGAAACTAACTGTATGAAAGATCTTAATAATAAAAGGCGATTAAAGAAGTATTTATAGTCTTAAAGAGATCACAAAGAACAAGTTATTCTAGAATACACCGGATCAGATTTTTGCAAATCAAGATGGTAGCTAATCTGATACCTCGAACATCAATGGGCCGGATACATCAAAGATAAAGGGCTTTCTGTATGTCTCTGTGTTATTATCCATTCTTCGTAAATTAATTGCTTCTTCTCAAACAAAATTTGGGAGCAGCCTACGGTGTTTTGTAAATAAAAAAGGGCCTAAAGTTTCATCACATCCACAAATATCTCTAGGTGAGCATGTGATATAATTTCCCCTCCATTGTGTGTAACTACTAAATATTTATCAACACCACACGCAAAATAGCTACTTCAAGAAAACCTAGAGATGTCCATTTCCAGTGTATGTCACCATCGGGGGCCATGGCAATAGAGCTTGAATTTGTAAATCCCAAAAAAATAGTTCAATGAGTTTAGAATCAATATGAAAAAAAGTAATTTGAACAGTTCATATGACTAATTAATCTAGAAATTTCTTGATGTGTATGCATAAATCATTTGAAACGATGTAAATTCTCTTGATCACATAAAGGCAAATCATAATATTCAATTTTGTGAGATAGCGCTCAACCAAATCACTTCAAATTACACCCGTGGTCAATGCAGGAGGACTGTACAAATCCTTGCACTCTTATGTAGAAAATATTACGGGAGTAAAATGAAAATGCAAAGCATCTCATATTGGAGCAAAATTAGACCTAGAATGCTGAATGACAAAAGCTCTTACCACTTGTAGTTGTTGGCTCAGGTTGGAAGAGGTCCTCTGAAAGAGTTTTGTATTGCTGAACTGAAGAAGAAAGCTACTGCCACTGCAAGGATCCACAAGAAGAAACAGAGGAGAATTATTTGAATTTTCGTCAAAATGAGTTCGTCAAAGTGGTCTTTCTCTTCTGGATGAGGGTAGAATTCGCCAATAACAATCTCAATTAGGGCATCTATAATCCTCTTAGATCGAGGATCCGTATCTGCAGACTTCAGGACCTGAGATCGACTTTTTTTGAGTAAATTGATTGTAGTCTCTACCTCTACGTGACTGATCTTCGAACCACCTGGTTCGAAGACTCCATACTGGGGTCCTGGTTCGTCCATTTCAGCTGTGACCGTGGAGGATGGAGTAAGGTCAGAAGCAAACAGTGATTCTGATGAAGCAGAAAGAGCCGGATTCGCCGCCATCAAGAAGCTCTAAAGAAACGAGACAGGATTCAGAAACAGATTGCTTAATCAATCAAGTACATTTTGTGAGAATTTCCATTTCATTTCTGTTTCCTACGTTTTTTAAGGAGCGAAACGGTGCAATTTAGTATGGACTGAAAGAAAGCGTAAATACTGCATCACCATATTGATCGTTCGCAATGATTAAAATCAATACCATTTTCAAAGAAGAAAAATGATTTTGTATCTTAAACAACATTAGCACCTTTCATTTCGCAGATAACCAATGACTTTTCTTTTAAAAGAAACAAATCACATAACGCCATTTTGTGCTTTATTTTCTTCAGAAAATTGAGATAATTTAGAAAAATTAAAAGCATCAAAACTCTCATTACAAACGGCGATAAATATAGACCCAGGCGGAAATAAGATCCGGATTTACTTTTGATTTTTCTCTAAATTGATCAGAGTCGTCGATCTCAGAAACTGAAAATAAATCCACCGGTTTCTTTGGTGATTCTGTAACATCTTCGGAAAGGGACGTAAATGCAGAGTTCAAGCTCTTCCCCGCGATCTTTAGAAGAAGAAGAAGAAGAATGAGAAATCGAAATCAGATGCGGCGGAGAGGAACGCAGAAATTAGGAAGTAAGAGTTTCGATTTGTGCCTTTCGTATCTTCTTCGACGAGAAGTCCTTGGTTCTTCGATCCAAGAGCTCTGAGGAACGGGCCTGTGCCTTCCGGGGAGTTGGGTGCTCCTTCATTTCGCCGTATTTCGCGCGAAAACATTTGAATTTCAATTATTTTACGAATCGGGAATATGAAAATAAGTATAAAAATAAAACGCTAGTCTAGACTCGTAAAAAAATTGCCCACCAACGTATTTTAATGTAATAGATTAAGACCCATTTTGTTTTTAAAGATAAAATAAGATAAGATGAGAGAAGAGTTTAAAATTAAATAAAATATTATTATAATATAAAATTTTTAATATTAATTTTATTTTAAAATTTAAAAAACTTGAGTAGTTTATTTTATTTTGTATAAAAATTTAAAAAAATAATAATATAAAATAAAATAAAATGAGATGAGATTATCTGTGAAAACAAACCAAGCCTAAAAGTTTTTTATGGTTCATGCTAGAGCCACAATGGAGAATTTCGATAGATATCCCGTTAGTATATTTGGATTTTTTTTTTTTATGTATTTTTAATAATTTTAAAAAAAAAATTAAAATATATGATTAAAAAATACTTACATAATTATTACATAAAAAATATCTAATTGGAAATAAAAATGTGTGACCTTGGAGAATGGCTTTAGCATCTTCCTTTTTTTATGCATTAGTAACTATTCATTAACATGACCACATATCTGATGCTGCACTTTTGTTTTTCTTCTGGCCTAAATGAAACATGCATTTTGGGTTTCAAAAACTTGAGGTATTTCTTCATGAGAATTGCTACAAATACAATGTAAGTCTTTATAAATTGATGTAACTTTATAAAATTTGTAAAATCTACTTTATAATAAAATAATTTTATAATTTGACATACTATATAAAATTACACCAGTTTATGATTTTACTTGAATCAAAGTATTTTCCTTTCTTCATAGTTTCTTCTTTGATGCTAAGTCGGTCTGTTTTGTTTCTCTGCCTATCTCCTATGCTTTTGTGAATTTCTATTTTTGTGGGTGAATCCATTCATTTTTTGTTTCGTTTCTATGTGCTTTTTTGATTAAATCATAAGCCAAAGTTTGGATTGGAGAAAGTGTATGTTTGGAGGATCTATATTCCATCGTAATGAATTCTACAAAGTCAGAAGCCAAAACTATGGGAAAACAAATCCTCCATTTGCAGCAAGTACCTTCTTTTCAATTTCTATTCCTAAGACTTTAGACTTTTTTTAAAGGAAAAAAAGAAAGAAAAAGAAAAGTAGAATCCCATAAGGGCTAATTTTGACTTATTTCCTGATCCAAAAAGAGAGAAATCAATTTGCTATAAAAACATTTGTGAAGCTAGCTACAAGTCCACCAAACTATTCTCACACGATTCTTTTTTTGAAAAAAATAACTCATTTCCTTTCTATTGAATAAAGGATGAAATAAAAGAGGGAATATCCTCTAATGTTGCAATCATACCAAACATGGAAAGTGAGTCTTTTGCTAACAAGTGGGCTAACTAATTGTCATTTCTTGAAACATGAGAAAACTCCCACTTTGCAAATGGGATCAATTGTTTTGCCTCATTGATAAACATGCTAGAGCTTGAGTAGCCATATGCCTCCTTCTTAAGAGACTGGATTATCGATAAAGACCCCCTTTAATGATAATATGTGAGAGCCCGATGTCCCTTCCTAATTGAGCACATTTGAGTACCCCAAATGCCTCAGTGAACAAAGGGTCTGAGAAGAGGCATTGTGGAGTCCTCAGGGTCACTATGAGATGGCCTATGCTATCCCTGATAATCACAACAACTCCAATATTGCCTTTTATCTTGTCTATAGCGCTGTCCCCATTCATCTTGTACTATCCTAGAGGGGGAGCTTTCCACTCTTCAGGTGAGCTAACATAGTTAAGTTGGGCCTAAGCCTTAGGACCTTCCACACTGATAATGTCAATGACTGATTTAGCTTCCTCGATGAGGGAGTGTGGGGTGGAGAGGGTGCCTTTAAAGATAAAGTTATTCCTTTGTAACCAAAGGAGTTTGGTCACTACTACAAATTCTTGGATGAAAAAGGAGTCTAGGGACCTGAACAAAGCTTCTAGTAGCTGCACCATGGGCATGTGGGGGATCGCACTCTTCTATAGGCCTTTGGAGCACAAATTCCATACATTACAAGCTACTTCATAGGTCCAAATTACATGAGTTATATCCTCCTCATGACAGCATATTGGGCATAGAGGGTTGTTTACAATCTTCCGTTTGAAGAGGTTAGCTTGAGTAGGGTGGGACTCAAGATAGGATTTCCATAGGAATGTTTTCACTATTGGCGCTTGGATTTGCCAAAGTTGCTGCCACACTGGTCTAAAGGGATTGTTGCTCGCTGCTTGACTGGTGCTGACTGAATTGATAGAGGATTCCAAATGGTACGCACTGCAGACTGTGAACTCTTCATCTTTAGATCCTTGCCAAACCATTCTATCCATACTGTTCATGTTTGCTAATTAGGGTCTTCGGTATAGTATCAGCTTCAAAGGGCTCAAAGATCTCCGATATGAGGCCAACTTTCCATGTTTTTTATGTGAATTTGATTAGGGTCGACATAGTGGCTTTGATGTTTAAGAGTTTCACTAGGCTATGAACTTTGCTGGGATGGGGGTATGCCAACCACTTATCTTGCCAAATTTCAGTGGTCATTCCATTGCCTATCCTCCAGTAGGAACCTGCTGCCACTAGGGGCCTAGTTGGCAAAAAACTCCTTCACACATAGGATGGTTTTGACCCCAGCTTAGCCTCGAGGAGGGTCCCCATTGAGTAATATTTAGCCTTCGTCGTCTGAGCTGCTAGTGAATTAGGTTGTTGCATAAGTCTACAACAATGTTCGGCCAACATTGCTTTGTTGAGTATTTTGAGATCTCTAAAGCCCATACCCTCTTAGCCTTTGAATGACCCATATTCTTCCAAGAAACCCAATGAGTTTTATGCTCTTTATCTTGTTGTCCCTACCAAAAGTTATGAATAACACAATTTATTTCTTTGAGCAAGGAAAGGGGCAATTTAAAAACTAACATGGTGTAAGAGGGAAGGGATTGGATCACAGCTTTTATGAAGATTTCCTTCCCTGCTTGAGAGAGTGTTTTCTGGTTGCTAATTTTTTGTTGAATGCTGTCCAGAATTTTCTTAAAGGAGTTGTATCTGTTAGCCCCAACTACTAATGGCAGTCCCAAATATTTTTTCATAGGTCATGGCTGCTTTCATACCTGCTATGGCTAAGATGTATTGCTTGGTAATTTTGTGAGTATTATTACTAAAGATAATTGAGGTTTTTTCAAGGTTTAGCCTTTAACCTAAGGCTAATTCATAGAGTTGTAGTAGCTTGAAGAGCCTTCCCTATTCCATGGCATTGGCCTTACAAAAGAGTAAGCTATCATTTGCAAAGAAAATGTGGGAGATTCTAAACTAACCCTTTGCTACTGGATTTCCATGAATTGATCCATTGGATTCAACTTTGGTGATAAGGTTACTTAGAGCCTCATCACAGATGATAAAAAGGTAAGGTGACAAAGGGTCACTTTGCCTTATGCCTCTAGTTGGATAGAATTATTCTTGAGGGTAGCTATTACTCATATCTAGCTTTAGGGCCATGTACCCCTCCCTACCAATCATCTTGCGTTTCAAAGTGTGTAGAGCCTCAAAAGCCATTATGAAATAACCAGTAATAATCTTGTGAGGGACAAAGGCAAATTGAGACTTTGAAATGATGTTGGGCAATAGCTTTTTCAGCCTGTTTGCCATTGTTTTGGATATAATTTTATACATGACATTGTAAAGGGAAATAGGTCTGAATTCAATGACTTTGGAGGGTTTATTTTTTTCTTAGAGATCAAGGTAATGTAGGTAGCATTTATCTCTTCTAAGCTACAATTAGAATTCAGTATAGAAAGGATAGCAATGCATACCTGATTGCCAATCAGTGGCTAGTCTTCGTGGAAAAACATTACATGGAACCCATCTAGGCCTAGGGAATTGAGGCCTTCCATTTGGAAAAGGGCTTCCACAAATTCTTGTCTAGTGTAGGGCTGAGTGAGCATCTCATTGTGGGCTTCTGATACTCGAGCTTCCAGGAACTCAATGCATTCTGCTATGTTTTCAGGGTTCAAGGAGGTGAAAAGTTCTTTATAGTACTCTTGAAAGAGAGAGCAAATTCCTTATTGGGAATGCACATGATTTCCATGGTGATCCTCCAGCTTTTTAATTATGTTATTCTTCCTCCTTTAAGAGGCACAAAGGTGGAAAAACTTGATATTCCTATCTCCTTCCAGTAACCACCTTTGTTTGACTCTTTATTGCCATATCTGATTCCCTTATGCTAACATGTTGTTAATAGACTTTTTGGTGGCTTTGATAGTGTCATTGAGGTGACCATGATTCCCCTTTTGTAGTTCTGCTAACAGGGTTAACTTGCTATCCATTTCTTTTTTCCCGTTTCTATGGGTTCTTTTGTGCCACTGCATGAGTTTGTGTTGATAGAGATTGAGTCCCTCCACTGTATAGTTTAGATTGTTCACTGCCATTCTAGGTGTTTTCCATGCTTCCTAAATTAACTTTTGGCATTTATCTTGCATTTACCAGCTTGCTTCAAATCGAAAAGGTTTATTATGTTTTCATGGGTGTGGTGGAGTCTTTGCAATTGATAGGTGAAGAGGGAAGTGGTCAGAACTTAGAGTAGGTAACACTCTCGAGTTTGGGAATTGCTCTGTCTAGGAAGCATTACTCAAGGCTCAATCTAGCCTTTATTTGGTGAAGGATCTCCCATACCTCCCATTTGTCCATGTATATTTATTACCAATGTAACCCATGTCCCAAAGACCACAAGATTCCACAGTGTCTCAGAAGGCTTTAACTTGATTGTAGGATCTTGTTGCACCACCCCATTTTCTCCCAAGCTTAGTACTTCATTGAAATCTCCAACACTTAGCCACCCTTTATGTGATTCTGGTTTGCCTTTGCGAGGTAGTGGGATTGCCATAGAATCCATTGAGTATCCAATCCTTCCCTACTTTAAAATCTTTAACTAGAAGAGAGATGTGATGGTGGGAGTAAGAATTTACTTCTGCCTCAAGTTCCTCTTTTCAATTGAAAGCTAGTCCACCACTTAAAAACTTGGAATCTATTACAAAACAATGCTCAAAATTTAACTTCCTCTTAATGCCTTTGACCTTGATTCTATTACATTTGGTTTCCATAAAGAAAACAAATTTCAAGACCTTCTTTTTCACCTTGAGGTGAAGATCATGGACTCAAGTGGGGTTTCCAAACCCCCTACAGTTCCAACTTAAGTCATTCATTGGGTTTGGTGGGGCTCTTCAATAGTCACCACCATGCTTGGGTTACTTGTTACATGCTCTGCAAGTTTTGTCTTCTTGCTAGGCCTAACCTTGTCTTTGGGCTGTAATGGGCTCGTAGCCCTTTTGGTTTAGGGTGGTGGGCTAGTACCATCCCCCAGGCCTACAGATAAAGTTTCAAAACAAGCAATCCTGGCTTTCCTCTTCCAAGTTGTTGTCTTTTTGGCCTGCTCTAGTACCAGTACCTAATCCGAGATAAATTGGTCCAATGATTGTATTTGGTCCACTAGATTATTCAAAGACTTAGGCTCCTTTAATGTTACTGCATGGGAGGAGGGTTTGATGATTGCGCGAAAATGCACTCTAAATATCCTAATATTTGATTAATTGCAAATAATGAAAATAGAAATAATTGAATTTCACTTATTTTATTGAATTAGATTACTATTTGCATTGAGATATTTTTTAAACATTATTTGTTTTCTTTTATTTTTATTCTTAATTTTCTTTATCTTATTTATTTTATTTTTATTATGATTTATTTATTTATTCTTATTTCCTTCTTAATAGTTGAAGGAGGCAAAAAACACTTCAAGATCAATGCCCTTTCACTTCAACACGTACATGGTAATACATGGGCCTCCAAAGTTGTGATCCATTCTTTTGATGCTCACCTGGACATGGCCCACCACCACAGCGATACATCTTCAACTACAAGACACAACTTCAAATGGCAAGCAACACATTCACGTCATACATGGGCTCACTTTCTTCAATTTATTCACATGTAGATAGCAATTTCTTTTCATCTCATAGGCCCCACTCACTTAACTCACTTGGAAGTCTAACATTAGGCTGCACGTTAATCTCACATTATAAGCTATAATACACTTGAGGCCCACTAGGTTTGAATCCCAATCAAGGAGCTCGCATCACTTAGGAGGCCAGAGTATGAGTTTTAATCCAAGTGGGGCATGACTCATATACATATATATTTATGAGATCAACTTCAGGAAAGGGCACGCCGCGTACACGGACGAACGTTCAAGCCATATGCCGCCAACCGTTTCATTGGTTTTTCTTCTGAGAATTTTATTACTCATCATGTTTACGGGTAATTAAATTTTCAAGTAAGGTTAGGGATGAACTTGCACACTAGATGATATTTTTAATTTATTTTTAATTCATGTATTTGATTTTAATTTATTAAAACTCTTTTGTTTAATCATTTTCAAACTATTGTTAGTGTTTTCTTCTCCGAATAATCTTAGAATTTATTTAATTTATAGATTCAGTCATGCTTTTTCTATTGAATGAATTTGTTCTTTGATTTTGTTTGGATTTATTGATTATTTATATTAATTTAATTCTCTGCTGTAATATCGTTCCCTGAGTATATTGTCGTAGTTGGATTTTCTTAATGTGGATGTCAATGTGCATGATTTAAAAACGATGAATGATTTTTCAAAGAGTTACATTTGATTTAATTTTTGGTTTATAATTCTATATCTTCCGATTGAGAATTACGGAATTGAATTCTCAATTGAGTTATCAATAAATTAAGAATAATTGAAATATCGAATATGTGCAAGGGATTCCAACGATCTACTATTCATCAACTTTGATTACTTTTTCTATTAATTATTTAGTTTAATTTTAATTTGCATTTAAAATCACTTTTTATTCTTTAATTGATCATTTAATATTTTTTTTAGTTTCTTTGATATTCTACTATTATTTAATTCTCTCCCTGTGGAATTGACACCCCAAAGCTGGACTACAATTTTCTCGTTATTTTTTGGGCATTATCAAATTTTGGCACGATTGCCGGGAAGACAGTAGAATAATTGTTTGTAAATGCGGTAACTTTGTTCCCTCTTTTTACTTGCTACATTATTTTCTTTTTATTTTTCTCTTTCATAGTTTTTTTTTAGTGCTGCATTTTTTTCTTTTACTTTTACTTTTTATTGTTATCTTGCATGCATAATAGGTATATGGACGCATTAGGTCGATTTGCTTGTAGGCATGTGTTAGAGTCAGATTCAGAGTCCAATTTCTCTATTCATTTATTTGATAGTCTTTATGCTTCTGAAAATATGAGTAAACACAAGGATCAACCCATTAGAACTCTTCAGGAATACCTCTACCCTACACGCACAGCCACACCATCATGCATCATGTTTTCACTTAATACTCGTCAACTTGATGTTAAAACATGGGTGATACAGCTACTCCCCACTTTTCATAGGTTGGAAAATAAAAATTCATATGTACATATTAGAGAGTTTGAGGAGATACTTGCGACTTTTCATAGTCAAAATACAACTGATGACATTGTGAGACTTAAGTTCTTTCCTTTCTGTTTGAAGGATAGAGTTAAGAGTTGGCTATACTCGCTGAGACCAAGATCTATTGGATCGTGGAATGAGATGACTTATGTTTTCTTTAATAAATACTTTTCCCCACATAAGACCAATGCTTTAGAAAGACAGATCTCCACCTTTGCACAAAGGACAGTAAGACCTTGTATATGTCTTGGGAGAGATTTAAAGAGTTATTAAGTATGTGCCCTCACCATGGGTATGAGAGTTGACGTTTAGTGAGTTACTTCTATGAGAGACTCACACTTAGAGAGTGCCAATTTATGGAGATGATGTGTAATGGTGAATTTTTGTAGAAAAATCTTGATGAGGCCATAGAGTACCTCAATGAGTTTGCTGAAAAGGCTCACACTTGGATTGGACCTAGTGCTACTGAGAGCACAAATAGGTCACGACCTACAGGGAACTAACATGGTGGTAGAATTTACCATCTCAGAGAGGAAAATAACTTGAAGACTAAGGTTGAGGTACTTACTAGGGAGTTAGAGTTGCTAAAAGCCAAGGACTTAAAACCAACACACTTGGCTAATCATGCAGAGTCTTTTAGACCATGTTTTGTATGTGGCGGGACTAATCACCTTGCCCAAGAGTGTCCCACATTTGCTGAGATGAGAGGGTTGTATGAGGAACAATGTAATGCCTTAGGTATGTACAATAAGCCTATTACACATTTCTCTGAGACATACAATCCGGGGTGGCGTAATCACCCCAATTTTAGCTGGAAGTCTGAAAACCAGCCACCTGCACAACTTGCACAATCCACTAGATCATACCCTGCACCATATCATGCACCTTCATCTACTAGAAGTTCTTTAGAAGACACTTTGCATGCTTTTATTAAGGCACAGGGCAAGACTAACCAAAAGTATGAATCTTTGATTACGCAGGTTGTGGAAGAAAACAAGGAGATAAAGAGTCAAGTGACCAAACTGATGAGCTCCTTGAGTGTGACTGAGCGAGGTAAGTTTCATTCTCAAGCTCAGTCCACACCCCATGATCAACACATGGCATAAGAGAATTTAAAGGATTTGAACGCCATTGTGACTCGTAGTGGTAAGTTATCACATATCCCAACAACGGACAAATCAGATGATGTGGAGAAGGACCAAGATAGTAGTGTTGCTGAACTACCCAAGGAACCAGAGGTGACAAAGAGCCATGTTAAGGTACCATTCCCCCAAGCAAGCTAACTATGGATCTTAACAATAAAATCCTCGAGAATCTCAGGCAGGTAAAAGTCAATCTTCCTCTTTTGCATGTAATTAAACAAGTTCTTACTTATGCAAAAGTTCTCAAAGATTTGTGTATAGTTAAGAGGAAGCACTACCTGAAGAAGACAGAATTTCTGACAGAGCAAGTTAGTGCTCTAATTGAGCAGCGGATCCCTCCCAAGTACAAGAATCCTAGGTGCCCAACTATCGCATGCAGCATTAGAAATCAAGAACTTAGGCAAGTTTTGCTAGATTTAGGAGTTGGTGTGAATTTAATGCTTTATTCTATTTATTTGTAGCTGAGGTTGGAGGAAATCAAACCAACTTCTGTGGTAGTGTAATTGGTTGACCGTTCAGTCAAAGTACCCCGAGGTATGGTAGAGGATGTTTTAATTCAAATTGATAAATTTTATTATCCTGTTGATTTCTTAATTCTGGACACTAACTCTGTTGTTGACACCACATCTAAAATCCCTTTGATTTTAAGTAGGCCTTTCCTTGCCACTATTAATACTTTTATTAATTGCAGGAATGGGCTCATGAAGCTGTCTTTTGGAAACATGACTCTCGAGGTGAACGTCTTCCATATTGCAAAACAACCAGAAGAGGACGATGAGTGCCACCAGTCATATATGATTGATTCACTCATAGACAGGGAAGTTTTCACAACTTGTGATTTTGATCCTCTTGAGTATTTCATTGTTAATTCTGAGTTTAATTCTATTAGTGATTCATTTGATGTGGTTGATATTTATGTAATTTTTGATACAACTCAGGATCATGGCACACAGGCTTGGCAACCGAAATTTGAGGAGTTGCAAGAAAAGTGAAGAAGCACCAAGAGTTGATTTGAAACTTTGCCACCTACATGTGGACCTCGAGCATCGAGCTTATTGGGCTAATAAGCATTTCAATTTTGACCCAGGAGAGACAGCTCCAAAAGTGGAAGACATTCCACCTTGACCACACCATGCAGCCATTATTTATTTATTTATTTATTTATTTTGTTTTCGTTTATTTTTTCTATTTTTTTTATTATTTTTGGTCATTTTATTTTTGTTTGCTGTTATTTTCTTTATTTTTATTTACAGGTTAGTGTCAGTTTGTCATTTCATTTTGCCATCTCTGGTGCTTAGCAAGTCACCCACGTCCTACATCAGGTGTATTATACCATTTTCAGTTACTCCCCATTCAGTTTTGATTTTTAAACATTGAAGACAATATTTCATTTAAGTTGGGGGTGTGAATGCAAATTCAGCATTTAAAATGTATGTTAGAACTCTGTGGCATATTTTCATGTGTCAATAAAAAAAAAATTGCATCACACAGACACCATTTCATATGCGTACTTATGCTCATTCATGGTCATTTTGGTGAATTCAACAAACTCATCTTAATCATTTTGCTAAAACATTCATAGAACTTTTAATGAACTTATCCAAACTTTGTGGTAAGATGGTGGTTTGACACATGTAGCTAGAGAACTCTTTTGCATAAGTATTCATGTGAGTTTTGGAGAAAATTAAGAGCTTACAAATGCAAAACTTGTGGTAAGCATTCATTGATCTGTTGAGTTGGACACTTCTTTTGAGAATATTATTATATGATTTGTGGTAAGATGATGAATATACTTGGGATATGACGAAGGTCAATTTAAAATTAACGTTTGAGCCTTTCAAGCTAACACTTTTCACCATAGACCTTTAATAGCCAATTTTAAGCCAACAAACACATATAACTTCTTTTTTTTCATATGCCTACATCATCCATACCTCTCCACATTGGAGTATAGCTTATACACTAATTTCCTACCCTTATTACTTCCAAGTGTGCACTAGGTGTGGAATTTACATCTTTTTTTTTGTAAAAAAAAAATAATAATAAAGAAAAAAAAAAGAAAAAAAGGAAGAGTACAAGTGCAAAATGTTAAATTGAGTGAGTAAAATAATATAAAAAAAAGATTGAAAACAAAAGGAAAAAAATAGAGAAGTTGAAGAAGAAGGAAAAATATTATTCAATGATCTGAAAAGTTGAAGAGTACATCAAGTGAAAAGTGTGGTTTGCTATGATCTTTAATAAATCCCCTTGGTGTGTACTTGGAAGTTTTAAAATATTTTTTATCATTTTCTTCATATAGCTCCTAACCCGAGCCACGCTACAACATTTTTGTGTTGATCGTTCCAATCCTAAGTAAGCCTGTGGAAGGAGTGGTGGAATTCTCATTTGTTAGTGTTCCTATCATAAGATCAATATTTGCTTGTTGCTTAATACATAATTGCCCAATTTTTCATAAGAGTATGTGTATACTCCTTGTCAACTCCATAGAGAGAATTCCTACACGAAAACTGTTATACCCGTGAGTTATGGAGTTGAATATTTTGCTTGAGATATTATTGATGTTGCATATGTCACGGTTTGTGGTTAGATGGATATAGTTTGGATCACACACACACTCTGTGGATTGCTATATGTGGATTAATTGTGATTAGGTTATTGAATTTCTAAAATTGTTTGGATATGTGACTCTGCAAAGTGTGACTTGGTGATCTCTGTGTGTGATTTTCTTTGGTCTCTTTTATCATTGTTGCATGAAAATTCCTAGGGACTAGCAATGAGTAAGTTGGAGGGTATGATGAGTGAGTGAAAGTGCATTCTAAATATCCTAATATTTGATTAAATTGTAAAAAATGAAAATAGAAATAATTGAATTTCACATATTTTATTGAATTAAATTTCTATTTGCATTGAGATATTTTTTAAGCCTTATTTTTTTTTTTTTCTTCCTTCTTAATAGTTGAAGGAGGGAAAAAGCACTTTAAGATCAATGCCCTTTCACTTCAACACGTACACAATAATACATGGGCCTTCAAAGTTATGACCCATTCTTTTGATGCTCACCTGGACATGACCCACCACCACAACGATATATCTTCAAATACAAGACACAACTTTAAATGGCAAGCAACACTTTCACGTCATACATGGGTTCACTTTTTTCAATTTATTCACATGTAGATAGCAATTGCTTTTCATCTCATAGGCCCCACTCACTTAACTCACTTGGAAGTCTAACATTGGGCTGCACGTTAATCTCACGTTACAAGCTGCAATACACCTGAGGCCCACTAGGTTTGAATCCCAATCAAGGAGCTCGCATCACTTAGGAGGCCAAAGTACGAGTTTTAATCCAAGTGGGGCACTGCTCATATACATATATATTTATGAAATCAACTTCAGGAAGGGGTGCGCCGCGTACACGGACGAAAGTTCAAGCCATATGCCACCGACCGTTTCATTGGTTTTTCTTCTGAGAATTTTATTACTCATCATGTTTATGAGTAACTAAATTTTCAAGTAGGGTTAGAGATGAACTTGCACACTAGATGGTATTTTAATTTATTTTTAGTTCATATATTTTATTTTAATTTATTAAAACTCTTTTGTTTAATCATTCTCAAACTATTGTTAGTGTTTTCTTTTCCAAATAATCTTAGAATTTATTTCATTTATAGATTCAGTCATACTTTTTCTATTGAATAAATTTGTTCTTTAATTATGTTTGAATTTATTGATTATTTATATTAATTTAATTCTCTGCTGTAATATCGCTTCTTGAGTATATTGTCGTTGTTGGATTTTCTCGATGTAATTGTTAATGTGCGTGATTTAAAAGCGATGAATGATTTTTCGAAGAGTTACATTTGATTTAATTTTTAGTTTATAATTCTATATCTTCTGATTGAGAATTACGGAATTGAATTCTTAATTGAATTATCAATGAATTAAAAATAATAAAATACCGGATATGTGTAAGGGATTCCGACGCTCTACTGTTCATAAACTTTGATTATTTTTTCTGTTAATTATTTAGTTTAATTTTAATTTGCATTTAAAATAACTTTTTATTCTTTCATTAATCATTTAATATTTTTTTTTGTTTCCTTGATATTTTACTATTCCTTTAATTGTCTCCTTGTGGAATCAATACTCTAGAGCTGAACTACAATTTCCGCATTATTCTTTGGGCGTTATCAGGATTATATATGGACTAGGAGGGTTTTAATAGGGATTCTCGACATATCGGAGGCTTCTCTGACACAAGCCTGTTTTTTGGGGTAGGTTGGGCCATAGACTTTCTAATCTTGTTTTTCCTTACTAACCTTTCCAGTCTCAGGTCTTGACTCTGTCACCTCACAGAATCGGTGTCCCCTGTTGATGTCTACAACATGCATCTTGAGGTTAGAACTTACTCAGTAGGGACCTGGCATTCCTCCTTAAATTCGGTTGAACATGTTTTGGAATCATCCCTGACCTTCCCTCCCTCCTTCCATGGCTGACTCTTAGGTTTGGTTGACTGAGGTGAAGCTTCACCAAACCTTTTGGATTGTAAATTAGACTCCCTAACTGCTGGTGCTCGTAGCAATGTACCATACTTGGGTTTACGCACCCTATCTGAAGCAGTAGAACAAGCATTCCTTGAATACTTAATGATGCCACATTTAAAGCAGAAGGATGGCAGCCTCTTATACTTAAAATGGACCCATGATTGCTTTCCATCTGTTGTAATTAATGTACCCCTCAATAGAGCTTTGGTAATATCTACCTCCACTCTAATGCGAAGGAATCTGCCCCATCCAGTACCACGTTCATCCACATTGACTTTGATAACTTTTCCAATACTTTCTCCTACTTGGACACCCATATCCGTGTTCATACAATCGAATAATATGTCATATACTTGGACCCAAAATTCCTCTTTGTTAAAGGCTACCTCATTGATTGACCTTAAGCCTTCAAACAGTTGAATGCACAACAACCTCTTGTCAAAGGAGCACAGTCTCCCACCAAGCACTTTCCTCATATCTCTTTTCAAGTCGAGCTCTATGAGGTACTTGTTCATTCCAACCTCTGAGAACTGAATCCAACTATCGCATTTCCACACATTGGACATGGTGCTTGTGAAAGCATTTGTGTTCACTGTTTTATCAGCAACTATCATAACCAGAAGGCAACGATGAGGGCTCCCAACGGACTTGGTTGAAGGAGGAGATTACAAAGTTGCCCCCTTATTTTCTGTCGATGATGCTTAGGCAAGACCATTGCCTTGTGAGCTCCTCCTTTATCCTTACAATCTCTGACTAGTAGAGCACTAGCCTAGGAGACATACTCTAGTTCAAAGAGAAAACCTTGTTGTACGAAGAGGACTCAAATTATCACCCTATTCTATTGCACTTCATGAACTTTAAGGGAAGAAATTATGATCAGCTAAAGAAAGATAATTATGAAACATTTTTTCTATTCATAATGGCCACAACAAAATCAAAGTTGGCTAAAAAATAACTAAGAAGTAGAAAAATAGATTGCAATAGACTCAATAAATCTACATAAATTTAGCTCAACACTTTTTTACAAGCTAAATTTATTGAGTCCAAAAGGCTAGCCAAAAATTATTTTTTGAGTAAAATTTATCTCCCGTTGGTTAGTACTATCCTGTGTGATTTGCTTCATCCCGCTTTCGGTTATTCTCCCTAATTTCAAGACGGTGTTGAGGAGGATGTAGTAGAGCACATAAAGGAGTTCAACAAGCGACACGACTCCATTTGGCACTGCATCGTTGCTCTTAACTTTGGTAATCTTCCTTCCCCTTTGTTGAGTTCGTGTTTCGCGGCTTGGGCTGCTCGACAATGTCCAAACAAATCAATCTTGCACTGTTGAGGTTGTGTTCCGCAGCCTGGGCTACTCGAAAATGTCTAAACAAACCGATCCTGCACAAAGGTAGAATGGGTGGGGATGGTGGTTGTCCTGCAGCCACTTCGAAACCAAAGTCAGTGAGTTTATTGAGAGAATATGGATGATGAATATGAGATTGGAGATAGATAGCTTAACGTATAAATCATGGGATCGCTAGCTATTTTAGGGGCTAGTGTGCGTTTGACATATTCCCGAGGGATATGGTTGTTGTCCTATTAGTCTAGGCCATCATTCCCTTTGTCGTGTTGAAGCAGGCCTTCCAGTCACCTTCTGACCCGAGGGCGTGTTGTCCTCTTCTCCGTACTGTGTCAGTCTCCACTTTGCCTCAGAAGCGTGCTTGGACTCCTGACCTGCATTTAATACAGTGAAAGGCTCTTACCATGCATTTAACACCTCTAGGGGATGGGTGTGTATCCGCCTGATTCTCATTTTATATGGCGTGGCTGTCTCTTTCTGATTCTACCTTGCCTAATGAGTGACTAATGAGAATGCAAAATGTCATATTTTTATCCTTTAATATTTAATATTTTATACTTATTTGGTGCCTAAATGTATTCATTATTATTATATTTTTATATAGGATGCAAATAAAGGCGTTAAATGCAAAACGAAACTAATTGGGCGATTTTGGACAATTTCGACATTACTTCATAATATGAGCATAACTCTCTCTTTCAAGCTTCAATTGAGATGATTCAAAATGCTATGAAACTCCAAGAAAAAAAATCTCTACAACTTTCATATTTTGAGTTTTGAGAGATACTGGCTGCATTAAGGCCGAAATCGGGCTTGAAGTTGCGCATTTGCATTGATGACATTCCGAAACGTGCATTAGTCTGCAATCCGAATATCCAGATCTTACGTGGGTTATTTTCAAAAAATTTTAAGATTTGATTAGAAGATAATAAAGCAGATTTAAAGACATCAAGCATGAATGGTTATTGTTCTCTAAAAAAAGGGCAGCAAGTGGCGCAAGGATTTGAAAAGCATATGTATATTGGGTTTTAAGAGACCTTGGCAGGGCCAGCCACACCTATTTATTATGGCCCCCATTCAGCACTTTACTTTGGGTCAAACTCATGTAACCTCAAGGTTTTAGATGAAAATGTTTATTGGGAGTTACACTTGGGAACAAACAAGCCGCATGAGAGATTTAATTCAAGCACCACACGACACCTCACTTCATGCACTTAGGCTTCAACATTCGAAGGGCTTTACAAAACTGAAGCCGCACAATCCATTGGACCCACAGGTTTCACTACAATTCACATGAGCCGCACGATTGCTTTAGTTCCTCAAAGGCATGACAACATATATATGTATTAGCTGGGATGCTAGCGTTGTAACACATGAGGAGAGAGTAGCAAATCAAATGGAACCTTTTTCCAGCCCCGCTCTTCTCAACTTCTTCTTCTTCTTTGAATTTTCGTTATGGTCTTGCATGACTGAATTTTAATAATTAGTCAAAGGAAATGAAAATCTCTGAATCAATAAAACTATGAGATCTAATTTGTTTTTAGTATTCAATTTGTACTTTGAGGATCGAATGTTCTTTTCTGCCTATTTTCATGATTATCTCGTTTAATTACTAGGAGACCTACTAGTTTATTAATCGTTACAATCTACTGCTAGGTTAGATATCAAATCCGTAATTGTTTGATCCCTCTAATCTGTGAAGCAATTAAGATTTAATGATTTGCTGCGTCAGAAATTATTAGATCTTAAAAAGAATGCTCGACTAAATTAAATGCAACCACTTGTACTCTTATTGTTTAGTTTTATCGATCTCTCTAATTCTTAAGGCTACTACTAGATTAAACCCTCAGCGCTTGTCTTGAGTTGTTTATTAGTTAGAGTTAATTAGATCGCTTATTTTCTAATTAGCTACGACTAAGGAGAGATAGGAAAATAATTTCAACGGTGAATATTCAAATTATTAATTAATATATATTTGTATCGATGATCAATTGTAAAATTTCGATGGTGGATGTTTACTTAGATCAAGGTTTGTTCTTTTGATCAATTTCGGTACTTTAATTTAAATTGTTTCTTAGTTTTTTTCTTAAAATTGTTTTCGTTATACTCAAACCCTCATTCTTATTTAAGTAGTATAAAATTAAGCTAAATACTTTCTATGGGAAAGTTCCTTACTCGCATTATTAAATGTAATTTTTTTTTAAATTATAGGCGTTATTTTTGGTTGCCTACAACAGTACATCAATGACCTACCTCGCAGGTGTCCTTCTGTCGAAGATGACTCAAGGGTCGCCCTCCTTCCTGAATCTCGAGTGACTCGCCATGAAACTGGAAGGTCGGGCCGATCCTAGGGAAGGGCCCGCTAAGGCCTCATGGTGGGCTTTGGGTGATGGGCCCGACTGCCTAGCCTGCCTAGAATGAGCCTCCCCTCACACCCTTCATTATGCCCAGCCTACCCAGAACGGATTTGATTTCGGATTGAGCTCATTCTTAAGCCTTAAATCCCACTTATTGGCTGGACCTTGCAATTAATGTTATTAGTGTCTTAAGAGTGGCGGGAAGCAATTAATCTTGAAGCCACGATTTTCACTTTTCTGTCCAATGATACGAATATCTTATATATCGATTTTGATTGAAAGATACTAGATGTGGAGAGGCTTTACTTGATGATTGTTGGCTGAATTAATCCTAAAGGAAGGGACAAATAACGTAATTGCATTACTTGAAACTAACTAATGCTTGGGGTTGTGAGACAGTTCTCGAGTACACGTTACGTATACAAACTTGCAGTTCAAGCCCATAAGGGTTGGGATACGCTACCCATGCAACAGTCAGCCCATCATGCTGTGGTTTTGTTGTTATATGTATACCTGTGTCCAGGAATATTATTCTGAAAAAATTTACAAAATCTTCTACTATTCACATAACTTTTATACATAATATTTTTTTTATCTTTTATTTTATCAAATATTTGATATAAAAATAATTAATAAAAAATTAAAATAGTTTAAAAAAAACAAATTCAAAATAAGAATATTAAAAAAAATTAATATTCTTTTAATACTACTCTGATACAGATTTTAGAGTTTTGTATATACAAGTTTTGTGTATTTTTATATATGGCTTTTATTTTTATTATTGACTGTTTCATTTTATTTTATTATTATTATTGTTGTTTTATTTATTTATTATTTGGGTTATGTTATTTATTTTGCTATTGGTTGTTTGTAAGCTCCGTAATTTTAGCATTTTTAGTTATTTTATTTAATTATTAATATTACTCATTTCATTTAAACCGTTATCATTATTATTCTTGGGTTAATTGTTTTAGTTTTATTATAGTTTAATTTTTTGTGTTTTTGTTTATTTATTAAAGCATTTTATTTTATTGAGTCTTTTCGGATTTGGGACCTTTATTTTTAGCTTATTAAACTATTGGGTCTTATTGTTTTACTCTATTTCATATTGTGGCATTTTATTTTAATTTATTGAATCTATTCCTCTATTCTATATTTGAGTTTAGGTTTTTGCATATTATATTTATTTGTATTATTATTTGGTTAATTTACTTTATTTTATTATGTTAATTATTCTTAGTTTATTTTATTAAGTAGTATTGTGAATTTTTATTTATTTATTTATTTATATTGTGTTCTTTCTTTTAATGTGTTAGTTTTTGTTATTTGTTTTATTTGCTATTTTTAATTTTGGGCTCGGTGTTTATTAGACTGGACTTGGTTATGGGTGTATTTTCTCTCATCTCTGTGTGTATTGGGCTTCAGAGGAAGGCCCAGCCCGTGACCTTGAAGACCCAGCCCAGTCCCTTCCCCTTTTTACATGGGCCGTCGTTTTGGGCACGAAAGGAGTGAACCCCAAGTTCATCTCTTCTTCTTCCTCATTTCTCCTCTGTGCCGATTACTTCCCCCTCTGAAATATCTTCAGCCATTTTCACCATGCAAGCCCAGCTTGAGAGCCACTCCCTGTCGTTCCACCTGCGATCGAGTGCCGCCATCTCGCCGCTGCCTTTTTCTCCTTCTTCTTCTTTCCTTGTTTTTCTGCTGATGTCTCTTTTCCTTGTTGAACCCATGCGCGAATCCCCTCCACTGGGTTATCGTTGCCGTCGTGGGAGGTTGCCGTTGAGGTCGTGTGCCATCTCACCGTCGCTTGTCATCGATCAACTCCAAAGCAAATGCTGCCGTGCATCACTGCTGTTGCCATCGCCGACCTTTATTCCGTTGCCTCTCTTTGCGGATTAACTCCACGTTGAGCCTTTTCTTGGCTCTGATCTCCTTCACACTTTAAGGTAGTGGCTCAAGAGCCTCGAAGTCTCTGCACTTCGATCCGCCGTGGATCTTGACGTGCTTCTCGAATTGGTTGTCGTTGATAGCGTTCTCGCCGCACCACCTTACCATCTGTTCCTTTTTCCTGGTCAGTGGCCCTTGCATCTCTCGGTAGTTCTCTGATCCTCTTGAGATGAATCTGTCTAATATTTGAGATTCTAAATTTTGTGTATTTTATATATTATTTTATTATTATTATTGATTGTTTTAATTTATTTTAATAATATTATTAGTTGTGTTTTATTTGTTTAAAATTATTATTTAAATAATTAGTTAGTTAATATTAATTTTACGTTATTTTTATGTTGAAATATTGAGTTACGTTGTTTTTTTTATTAATTTTAATATAAGATAATTATTTTAATGATTGGAATTAAATTTTTTTATTTTATTATAAGAGTTTATTTGATGTGTTTTATTTATTATATTTAAGTGTGGTTTGGAATGGACTTTTATATATATATATATATATATATATATATATGTATATGTATATTTATGTTATGATTTTAAGTGATTTTGTAATTGAGAATTGAACTTTATTTCTTTTATTTTTTATTTTTTATTTTTCCTCCTATTTTTCTTATCTTTTTCTTCTTTCTTTTTGTTTTCTTTTGTTCCTGGTTCCCTTCAGTCCCGTGTGACACCAGTCCTAGCGGTGCCATCGCCAGCCGCCAGCCCTCACCGCTCACATCGTCGGCCTTCCCACCCTTAGACGAGCTCTCCTGCATCGGTGGTACACTTTCGGCAGCCCCCTATCCCGCGCATGAACCCTAAGACCCAAAATGGGTCTCCCATGTTTTCCCTTCATTTTTTATGCCGCTAGCTTCCTCTCACTACCAAGGACCTACCCCAACTACCTTGGCCCCTCCCTCCTCCTCCCTTGGCCGGAAAACATGACCCACGAAGTGGGTTTTAAAATCCACGGGTTTCTCCACCTAGTACCGCCTTTGACCACCACCTAACCTCATTGCCAGCACAAAAAGGTCCTCCTTGCTATGGCGATCACCCTTTAGCTTAGCTCACTAAACCTTAGCTCCACCTTCTATGTACAAGCCTAAATTCGAAAATCAGTTTCCACCCATTTTGAGCTAGATCCGCCACTTTTCAGTGGTTGCACCTTTTCACCACCACCTTCACGAGATTCCCCACTTTTCAATGAGTATTTTCTTAGATTTTGGTGTCAAGCCGAGTATCCTAGCCTAATGTAAAAAGTGACCCGCTATGAGCGCTGTGGATCAGCACTTGTTCGAAGATCTATGTTTTTACTCACTGTAAGTATTTTCCAAATAACCTTTGAGATTTAAATATATTCTTACATTAACAAATCTTGTGTTTTGGTTTATGTAATTGGTTGATGTTGGGATTTGTTGGTGGTTGGTTATCTTTTTGTGTATTGTCGTATGCATTGCATAATGCACACATGTTCATGTTTGTAAAGGAAAACTGAGTTTTCGCATAATTGCATGTATGTTCATGTGTTGGAAATGAAAACTGAGTTTTCATGTGTAAATAGTTTTCAGGTGCGTGTGTATCACGAGCCCAAGTCGGGATGAGACATTATTCTAATGGAGCTCCTCTAGTCACTCGAGAGCAGAATATACTGAGAGATATCCTCTGGGTTGTCGCCGGACGACAACGGGATCGGACGAGATGGTAACGCTCTAGTACCGACTCCATGGCCCCTCTGCGGGTGGGGGCTAGGGGATGCCTAGCTATGGTACGTGCTGGGCACGGTTAGTTAAGTATCGCCCGTTCCGAAGTTACATGTGTGGTCATTACCTACGATGTGATGATGAGAGCCAGGGTGTGCAGATGGTCCCTAGGGGAAATCATGGTGCATATGATTAATAAAATGGATGTTGAGGCCATTTTTTGGGAAAATTGCGGGTTTGGATTATTGGTTTTATGTGGACCATTTTTTAGGAAAATGGTTGTGGTTTTAATGGATTTACGTGTATCATTTTCTGAAAAAATGATGGATATTTTTATTAGAGATTTATCTTAGGCCAAAATGAGATTTTGGCGTGTGTGGAAATTATGCATTTTGAGAATGATAATGATTTTTGAGTTTCATGCATATGATGTTGTGTTCATGTGTTGTGTTATTGCATGAATATATTTTATGTCTTGTGGTTTGTTTGGGTTGTACTTACCTGCGATGCCATTTTTGGCGTCGTAGATTTTGGATGTAGATGACGAGGAGGCTGAGCTTGAGGAGGCGGCTCTGCTGTCGGAGTGATATGCTATAATTTATTATCTTGGGAAATGTTATTTTCGTTTTTGATAATTATGTATTTTAATGTTTTAACTTTAGGATGACTGTATTAAATTTCCTGTTGGAAAATTTGTGTTAAGTTGTTTTGTAAAATATTTTAAAGAAAATTCTGGTACTTAGATATTAATTTCAGTTATTCGCTGCTTTTGTTCTATGCATGTTATATGTGCACACACTCTTAACACTTGTCGTTGGGATGTGTGACCCTTGTTGTCAGCATCCTGACGCCTTGATTCCCGTATTTCTGTAAGTGGGAGTTGGGGGCATTACATAACGCGTGCCTAGCATCACCGTTACCACTGTCACATTCCCCACTACTGTTCCTCCATGTTTGGTGTCAACTCAATGAGCTTTTATGCCCACCTTAGTTAATTTAAGTGCCGATTGCATTCTTAGTATTTTACTAATGGTTTCGTGTTTGTCTGAGTTGTTGCGCACGAACTCGTTTAATCGCAGGACACTGTAAACCGGTGCGCGCTCAATTATCAAGATATTTGCTTATGTTCATTATAAGTAATCTTCCAATACAACTTTAGGATTTAAAATAATATTTATGCACTGATAAATTTCTATTGCCTATTTGGTTGGACTGAGCCTCGAGCCTAACGGAGTGTTGGAATCTGTTAAAATTTGATTGGTTGGTCCTAAGGCCGATAATAGAGGATGAGATTACACGTATAATTGGTTGTGATTGAAAAACCATATTTGTGAAACTTGGTTGTCGTTCATAGCGTCCTGTGATTGAATAACCATATTTGTGAAACTTGGTTGTCGTTCATAGTGTCCTCGCCGCATCACCTTACCATCGGTTCCTTTTTCCTGGTCAGTGGCCCTTGCATCTCTTTGTAGTTCTCTGATCCGCTTGAGATGAATCTGCCTAACGTGTGCCTAGCATCACCGCTACCACTGTCACCTTCCCCACTGATGTTCCTCCATGTTTGGCATCAACTCGATGAGCATTTATGCCCACCTTAGTTAATTTAAAAGCTGATTGCATTCTTTGTATTTTACTAACGGTTTCGTATTCGTCCGAGTCGCTGCATGAGCACTTGTTTAATCGCAAGACACTGTAGACCTGTGCATGTTTGATTATCAAGATGTTTGCTCATGCGTGTTGTAAGTAATCTTCCAACGTAACTTTATGATTTAAAATAATATTTATGCATTGATAAATTTCTCTTGCTTGTTTGGTTGGACTGGGCTCGAGTTTAACGCAGTGTTGGAATTTGTTGAAGTTCGGTTGGTTGGGCCTAAGGCCGATAATGGAAGATAGGATTACGTGTGTAGTTTTTTATGATTGAGAAACCATGTTTGTGAAATTGTTTAAAAAACCTTATTTGTGAAACTTGTTTATGAAATCGCGTTCGTAAAACTATGTGGAATTGGTTTATGAACGTTGTGTACTATGCATTTACCTTTTGTGTGATCTGTTAAATCATCCAATATCTGCTTGTCATGATGTCATGTTTTGTGCTTGGGAATTTGGGTGGTGTGTTGGTTGGCATGTGAATGCGTGTGTCACGACTCCAATTCGAGATTGGGGTGTTGTGTGTCCTCTAGGTTGTCACTAGGCGACAATGGGATCGGACGAGACGGTGACACTCTTGTGTTGGCTCTAGGGCCCCTCGCTGGCGGGGGTTAAAGGATGTCTAGTCATGGTACGCTCCGAGCGTAGAGTTGAGCATCGCTTGTTACAGAGTCACATGCACGGTCGTTACCTATGGTGTGGCGAAGAGAGCCAAGGTATGCAGATGGTCCTCAGGGGAGACCATGGTGCATGTATAATAAATTGATTGTATGGATTATGTGTGGATCGTGACTCTAAGTTGATATGGGGCATTATCTAGGTAGAGCTTCTTTGGTCACTTTAGAGCGTAATAAACTAACCTGATGTCCTCTGGCTTATCGTTGGGTGACAACGGGGATCAGACGAAACTGTAAAGCCCTCGTGCTAACTTTGTGGCCCCTTGTTGGCAGGGGTTAGATGATGCCTGATCATGATACGACTGGCATAGAGCTGTGTATCGTTTGTTACAAAGTCGAACGCACGGTCCTCACCGGTGGTGTGACGAAGGGAGTTAGGATGTACGGATGGTCCCTAGAAAAGATCATGGTGTACACTTATGTTTGGTTTGTGTTGTGAGTAAAAAATGAGGTTTTTGGTGTGTGTGAGTAAATGTGTCCCTTTCAGGGAAAGGGAATGGATTTCTTGCATGTATTATTGTGGGTTTGTAAAATGTGTTGGTTGCTTATATGTGATTTTAAAGTATTGAATGTTGACTGGTTGCTTACTTGCTGAGATGCATAATCTTATGTGGTGTTTCCTTCTGCAGTTCCATTTGATTGAACCGTAGAATTGTTACAGAAGTCGAGTTTGAGTTAGAGGGATTGGCTTCGCTTGGAGGAGTGATTGGCTGGAGATTGTTCTCCTTCCATTTTTCATGTTATGGATCTTTTATCTTTTTGTTTGTATTTTAGTGGCTGATAACACTTTTGGAGAATATTAAATTGGATTGTAAGGTTTTAACTTTTCTAGTACATTAGTCTTGACAAATCCTTTTATTTTTCCGCCATAAATTTTTTGTGACGCCAATTTATGTCTGAAATTTAAGTTAAATCAGAGTGTCGGGATAAGTAACACTTGGCTACTCACCCCCGTACTTATCGAAATTTAATGCAAATCGCAGCGAAAAAATTCTGACTAAAATATTTACTAATGATCACATGGTGAAATAAAATCACAATATCCATATCATCCATTCTTAGAAATAACATTTTATTTTTATATGCATAACCCAGTTAGTTTTCTGAGTCAATATACATATACAAACTTATCAGAACTTTGATTTAGGATCGCCTAGGTTCCTTTTTCACTTCGGGAAACTCTTTCTTTATGCCGATGTCGGTCCCTACTACTAACTGTGTTAAAACATCTAGAGAGAGTACTCTGAGGACCTAGTCCATGACTGTTATCTAACCCTATAACGAAAACCAAATTTTAAAAGAAAGAAGACATACAAGAATGAGATTTCCAGGCAAATCTTAATAAGTACACACGTAACTTAATAAAAATATAGATATTGTGAAATAATCACATACAAGCCAGATAGTCAGAGTATGCATTTATGGCAAACTTAATGTGACTCATGCATGACTTAGATTTATGTTGTTTCTATCATACCTAAACTCCTATTTATTTTCATTCGTAACATTGTAAGTCTTACTTGTTTCGTATCATCGACATGTGTCCCTATCGAATATTTTTTATTTCGTATACTCAACACGCTTAGGTCCCTGCTGGTTTTCATATTCTCGATAGGCTTAGGTCCCTGCCAGTTTTCAAATGCTCGATAGGCTTAGGTCCCTGCCGGCTTTTAAATACTCGACAGGCTTAGGTCCCTGCCGGTTTTCAAATACTCAACAGGCTTAGGTCCCTGCCGGCTTTTAAATACTTGACAGGCTTAGATCCCTGCCGGTTTTCAAATACTCGACAGGCTTAGGTCCCTGCCGGCACGTCAGTCATATGGGCGTATCGCTGGTCCCCATCATGACGTGACTGACGTATTTTCTTAAAACAGATTTCATGACTTATGACGATACTTAAATGACGATATGTAACATGGATTTTTTTTTAAATAGATGTCATGACTTATGACGACATTTATATTTGACGAAATACAATATACATGCAAACTTAGACTTGTGACATGCATATTTCATATTTTCGTAAAGCATATGACATAGACAAGAATGTCACAAAAGCCTACATCCACAGACATCAACTAAATTTGTAACGACAAAGTTTAACAAATAATACGTATACAATTAAATAAAGTATTAAAATTTTATTTAATCAAGGGCTGGCCAAATTTTCATGGGAAATTTATCCTTAATTATTTATTTATTTAACTTATTTAACTCAAGCCAAAATTTTACATATTCACATAGCTTAAACATTTTTATTTGTTTCTTGAACATTTCTCTTACATATATAATTTTATTATTTTATTTTATTTTATCTTTTTATCATCATAATTCTTAAAAAATCTCTGAATATATTAAGATTCCTCAACTTATTATACTTTTTAAAAATCTTATTCAAATAATTCTCTAGAGGTTTTCAAATGAAGGAAAATATCCATTTTCAAGAGTTTATCTACTCTGTTTTATTACTTATTTCTAGTTTCGACTTTCGTAAAGTTCTTATATCTTAAAAATTAAAACACAAAAGTTGTAGATCTATGTCTTAGATTTTCATAGCCTTTTGAATCACTCACTTTCGACATCACACTAGCAGTTTATGACTATTTTACCACAAGATGTTGAATCTGTCAACATAACCCCTTTTGAATCCGAAAATTGCTAGGGCTGATCTATCATTTTTTTTCTAAACTATGACCTATATTTTCACATAATCCTCTTAATATATAATCATAAAATATATTTCTAAGGTCCTACAATTTTTCTTAACATTTTTACATAATAAAAACTACCCCAAAATGCAATAAATTTCAATTTAACACATAAACAATACTTAAACTCAAATAAATATCAAACATAACCCAATCATCAAACTACTTATTTTATATCAAGATTAAGTTAATATATGCACTTAAAAATTTGTCCTAAGCTTGATGGAGTGTTTGGAGTAGGCTTTGTGAAAATCTCCTTCAAAACTCTCAACTACTCTCTTTTGGGTTTAAGGTGAAACAAATATGGTTTGGATGAGATTTTTCTTGCTTCTTTCCCTTAAGTTGCCGTGTATCTCCACTAAAAAGGATCTTGACGTACTTCTTACACTTATATATGTGTGAAATGAGTGGCATATGCAGATATTAGGAGTAAGAGTGCATGAAGCACTCGGGTGTTTGTCTTAGTTGAATAAGTGAGGTGTCTCTCCTCCCTTTAGGCATCATCATGACTTTAATCTAGGCTTAGCTGCTCCTAATCCCTCATCCAATGGTCATGTTTGTTCCAGCTGCCATCTTATCTTGATCAAGGGCTCAAATGATTCCAGCAGATGAGATGGAAACAAAAGATCATGATGGTAAGTGTAACAAATATGATGAGGATGGATCTAGAGCGGTTGATTTCACCTAGCAAATTCCACACAATTTATTCTTCATAATTATTTAATGTCAATAATCTCCCGTTGATGATTAAATATTCCTTAATTATTCAATATCTTCTCTCGAATAATATCAAAAATATCTCCAAGTAACAACTCCATATCTCTATGTGAATTTCATTAATTGGAGACTCATTACGTACTTTGAATTTTATGAAAAATCACACTAGTCGCGGTAAAACATCTCTACTTTCGCTCAACTAATGGTATTTAATTATAGAACTAAAACCACAAATCACCTCTCGGTCTCATTATAATTCAATTGATTAAACAATAATTCGTAAAAAAAAAATTGTAAGCATTAAGAACAATAATTAAACACTCAATCATGGAAATATTAAAAATAAAATAACTCAGAATATAAATTGTGTGTTCAATGCTAGATTACATCAACGCCCTAGAAAATAAAATTTAGTTCATAATAAAATAAAAAAGAAAACAAATAAAACAAATAAAATAAAAAATAAAACTTATGTTTTTCATCAGAGTCGATTGATGAACATGTAACTCTCGCTTCTGTCTTTCAAATCTTTCTCCTCATAAAAATTCCAAAGAAACTCTCCAATTTTGCTCTAGTGCCACTCTGGTCTCTGGAATGCGGCGCCCGCTTCTCTCCAATAATGCAGTGAAATATATCTATATATATGTGTTTGTGCCCCTTCACTTCCGTGCCCTGCTATGACTTTAATTCCCCATCTTATTGAATTATCTTGGCCCAATTAAACTTGCGTTTATAGCTTCAACTTCCAACTACTAACATCATACATGCGGGCCTCCTAAAGTGAACGTAAGTCAACCCATATCAAATAAATACGTGTGAATTAAAATGCTAATGGGCCATGAAAAATCTGAAGTCAAGTCTCAATTGCATGTTTGGTCTTCCTTATGTCAACGCCAATTGATGGCTTAAAGAATTGGTGGGGCCCAAGTGACTTGTAATCCAAACCGAATGATCCTCATGCTCTTTTATTATTCTCATCTCTTTTTCTTCTCATCCCTTTAACACAAAGAAAATAAATTAAATTAAATTAAATTAAAAATGAAAATAAAATAAACTAACAATTTTTAACATATAAAAAGGTAATAAAATCATATGAAAATTTATACTTATCAAATTCCCCCAAACTTAAATTTTGCTAGTCCTCGAGCAAAGAAAAAGAAAAACAATTAAAACAATTTCTTGCCTCAAAGATTGCATAAAACTTATAATTCAAAGGAATCATTCCAAATTAATCAAGTCCAAAAGTTAATTCAAAATTTGACTCTCTTGCATTATCCTTCTCCACATTCATTCATACCCTTTTTTTTTTTTTTTCATCATTAGCTACCCAGATGGTTTTATGCAAATAAGTAAATAAAAATGGATTTCTACAAACTCTATATGCTTGCTTTTCAAATCACTCTCTAATAATATAGAACAAAATATTACAAAGGATCAATAGGTCTTTATTAGGCTTGTG
Source organism: Platycarya longipes (assembly GCA_036559045.1). Lineage (NCBI taxonomy): Eukaryota > Viridiplantae > Streptophyta > Magnoliopsida > Fagales > Juglandaceae > Platycarya > Platycarya longipes. Next base: position 25,274,438 of record CM071790.1, on the reverse strand, counting down.
ATGTATGGCTAGACTGAGGGCTAAAAAAAACAATAGGATTTATGCAAATAGGGCACTCTCACTTATACACTCTTCTCAATCATTTGAATATTTTAATTCACACCTCTTTTCCCCGCTCTTTTAAAGTTCCAATTTTTTTTTTTTTTTTTGGCTCCAAGTCGTCACTTATCTTTTGACGTGAATGCAAACATTTGTGATGGGTGCACCCAGTTACTTAACAAGTCACAAACTTGAAGTGATCCATTTTTTTTTTCCGACTTTAAGGTGTCACTCGTTTTTTGACGTGAATGCAGGCATTTGTGATGGATGCACCCAGTTACTCAACAAGTTAGACACTTAAAGTGTTTTTGCATACTCATATTTCAAGTCACAATTTGACGTAAGAGTAAACATTGGTAATGAATACTCCTAGTTACTAAGCAACTTAAAATATTGGAGTAAATGGAACTTTGTACACATTTTTTTTTTCACTTATATATCACTTTTTTTTTTTTACCTTGTTTAGGAATAAATCAAATGGGTGACAGGTAATAAAGAGGTAGGCTTGAAAGGCTCAATCGATTCAAAGAATGCCTAAATCACTTCCCAAGTAATATTCTGTATAAGATTTCATCAGGAGAGTAATCAAATAATTTTTTTGGAGTAAGTAGAGACCATTGAAATTCACAAAATTCACATAAAACTTCTCTAAGTATGCATAATGATTAATAATCATATCAAATTACACAAGATCAAATAAAGAGTTAACAGCTGGATTTAAGCAATGAGAATAATTTCTAAAAATTATAAGGAATTTCAACCATATTCTTATCATAGGCACTTTTTTTTTTTTTTTTCTTCAAAACCAAACATAATGAAATATTTTTTTTTTTTTTTTTATGAATAAGTTCCTTTCCCCCAAACTTAAATATCACATTGTCCTCAATGGGAAAAAGGAAGGAATACTAATGAAAAGAATGAGAGAGGATAAGAGATACTCCCCTGATTTCCAGCTTAATATTTTTCCTTGAGGTGCAGCTGTGTATGCATTAGAGATTTCTTCGATCTCTTTATTCCTAAAAAAAAATGAAAGCAAAACAATAAGATAAAGAAAAATAAATTAATAATAAAACAGAAATATAAAAACTTGGGTTGCCTCCCAAAAGCGCTTTATTTAACGTCTGTAGCTAGACATTATCATCTCATCTTTTGTTATTGATGAGATCGATGGAGCATTTCTCTGAGTTAAAATCTCCATCCATATAGGGTTTTAATCTTTGTCCATTTACTTTAAATGTCCCTTTTGTCTCATAATGGACTTCAACCGCCCCATAGGGAAAAATTTGGGTTACCACAAATGGTCCCGACCACCGAGAGCGCAACTTTCCTGGAAAGAGTCGAAGTCTTGAGTTAAATAATAGAACTTTTTGCCCGACTTCAAATTGTCTACTCAGAATATGCTTATCATGCCATCTCTTAGTTTTATCTTTGTAAATTCGAGCATTCTCATAAGCATCATTGCGGAACTCATCCATCTCATTTATTTGTAATATTCTCTTTTCGCCAGCTGCTTGTAGATCAAAGTTCAGTGTCCTTGTCGCCCAATAGGCTCTGTGTTCTAGCTCCACCGGTAGATGGCATGCTTTTCCATAAACTAGCCTGTAAGGTGACATTCCGATTGGTGTTTTGAATGCTGTTCTATAGGCCCATAATGCATCATCTAACTTTCTCGCCCAGTCTGTACGAGAGATATTCACGGTCTTCTCCAATATACGCTTCAGCTCCCGATTAGATACCTCAACTTGGCCACTCGTTTGAGGATGGTATGGTGTTGCCACGTGATGGGTAACTCCATACTTAGTCAATAATGCTTCAAATTGGCGATTGCAAAAGTGCTTCCCACCATCACTAATTATAGCCCTTGGAGTGCCGAATCGGGAGAAAATGTTTTTCCGTAGAAAATTCACTACAACCCTCGCATCATTAGTCGGCAAAGCAATTGCTTCCACCCATTTGGAGACATAATCTACAGCCACCAAAATAAATTTGTTAGAATATGAGGATGGAAAAGGACCCATGAAATCTATACCCCAAACATCAAATAATTCAATCACCAAAATATTGTTTAAAGGCATCTCATGTTTCCTTGAAATATTTCCAACCCTTTGACAATGATCACACAAAGTAACAAATTTAAATGCATCTCTAAAAATAGATGGCCAATAAAACCCGGATTGCAGAATTTTTGCTGCTGTTTTTGAACCACCAAAGTGGCCGCCAACTTCCAATGAATGACAATGTCTGAGTATGTTCTCCATCTCCTCCTCGGGCACACATCTTCTGATTATTTGGTCCGCGCAGTGCCGGTATAAAAAAGGTTCTTCCCAAAAATAATATTTCAAGTCGGAGAAGAACTTCTTCTTTTGTTGATATGTCATCCCAGGAGGTAGGATTTGCGACACCAAGTAGTTGACTATGTCGGCATACCATGGAACAACTTGTATAGCCATCAAATGCTCATCTGGGAATGTTTCATTAATTTGCAATTTTCGCTCATCATCCATACCTTGAACCTCCATTCGGGATAGGTGATCTGCCACCAAATTTTCAGTACCTTTCTTATCCTTAATCTCCAAATCAAATTCTTGTAGAAGCAAAATCCAATGAAGCAATCTTGGTTTAGCATCATTTTTTGCAAGCAAGTACTTAAGAGCAGAATGATCGGTGTAGACAACCACTTTTGAACCTATCAAGTAAGAACGAAATTTGTCAAAAGCAAAAACAACTGCTAATAATTCTTTTTCAGTAGTAGCATAATTCAGTTGAGCCTCTGTTAAAGTCCTACTTGCATAATAAATAACATGAAAATTTTTTTCTTTTCTCTGCCCTAAAACAGCTCCTATAGCATAGTCACTGGCATCACACATTAATTCAAATGGTAAATTCCAATCTGGTGATACAATTATAGGTGCTGAAATTAATTTCTTTTTCAGCATTTCAAAAGCATGCAAGCATTCATCAGAAAATTCAAATCGAGTGTCTTTAACCAACAGATTGCAAAGAGGTTTAGTAATTTGGGAAAAATCCTTAATAAACCGTCGATAGAATTCGGCGTGTCCCAAGAAACTTCTCACGCCCTTCACATTGGTTGGTGGTGGGAGTTTTTCGATCACTTCTATTTTTGCTCGGTCAACTTCAATTCCCTTAAAGGAAATTCGGTGGCCTAGCACTATTCCCTCCTCGACCATGAAGTGGCATTTTTCCCAGTTCAAGACTAGATTTGTCTCCTTGCATCTCTGCAAAACTGAAGATAAGTTAGACAAACAATTATCAAAAGAATATCCAAAGACAGAGAAGTCATCCATGAAGACTTCTAAAAATTTTTCCACCATGTCCGAGAAGATGGACATCATGCATCTTTGAAATGTGGCTGGTGCATTGCAAAGGCCAAAAGGCATTCGCTTATATGCAAATGTTCCATACGGACAAGTAAAAGTGGTCTTCTCTTGATCCTCGGGCGCAATGGCTATTTGATTATAGCCAGAATATCCATCCAGAAAACAGTAGTAAGCATGTCCTGCAAGTCTTTCTAGCATTTGATCAATAAAAGGTAATGGAAAATTGTCTTTCCGAGTTGCATCATTAAGTTTTCTATAATCTATGCATACTCGCCATCCTGTGACCGTCCTTGTTGGTATAAGTTCATTGCTATCATTCTTGATCACAGTTATTCCACCCTTCTTTGGAACGACTTGTACTGGACTTACCCATGCGCTATCTGAGATTGGATAAATAATCCCGGCATCTAATAGCTTCAACACTTCTTTATGCACTACTTCTTGCATGGACGGATTCAATCTTCTTTGGGGCTGGACAATAGGCTTATATTTATCCTCCATCAAAATCTTGTGCATGCAAATTGAAGGATTAATTCCTTTGATGTCAGCGATGGTCCAACCTAAAGCCATTTTGTGTTCCCGCAAGATTCTCAATAACTTTTCCTCCTCTACATCACTTAAAGAACTGTTAATAATAACAGGAAAAGTAGAGTCTTGGCCTAAGAACGCGTACCTTAAATTTGATGGAAGCGGTTTTAGCTCAAGTTTAGGTGGTTCTTCACTTAGAGATGTTGATCGGGACGAATTTAATTCTTCGACTTTTGGTTGCATTGAAGGAGGAACAAATGGTGTAGCCTCCAAATATCTCTCACACTCTCTAACGTCTTCATCATCAAATTCAACAGATGTAGAGCAAGTAAGACATACCTCAAGTGGTAGCTTTAGAAAATTAGCTGCATAAGTCTCGCTAGCCATGATCACGTCTCGATCACTTATTTAAAAACAAGAATGTGCCTCGGATGGAAATTTCATCGGCTTAAATACATCAAAGGTGACCTCTTCCTCTCCGACCCTCAAAACGAGTTTTCCTTGTTGAACATCAATTAAGGTTCTCCCCGTTGCAAGAAAAGGTCGGCCTAGTATCAAAGGGATCTCCTCGTCCTCATCCATATCGAGAACAATGAAGTCAGCGGGAAAGATGAACTTATCAACTTTCACTAATACATCTTCAATGACTCCTCTCGGGTACTTAATAAATCTGTCTGCTAATTGTAGAGAGATGGTGGTCGACTTTACTTCTCCAAGACCCAATTTCCTAAAAACAGAGAAAGGCATTAAATTAATACTTGCTCCTAAGTCACATAAAGCTCTATCAAAATAAGAATTTCCTATAGTGCAAGGGATAGTGAAACTCCCCGGATCTTTCAACTTAGGTGGCAGCTTCTTTTGTAAAATTGCACTACTCTCCTCTGTCAGCATTACTGTTTCATGCTCCTCTAATTTCCGCTTCTTTGATATAATATCCTTCAAAAATTTAGCATAATTAGGCATTTGCTCTAAAGCTTCAATGAGAGGAATATTAATATGCAATTGCTTAAATATGCTCAAAAATTTAGAGAACTATTTATCAACATTATTTTTTCTTAATCTTTGAGGAAAAGGGATTGGTGGATCATAAATTGGAGGGGAATAAGTTTCAAAAGTAACTTCCCTGGATTTTTCAAATTTTGAAGCTCTTTGATTCTCCTTAGTTGTCTCAGCTTGCTCCACTTGTTTCATCTCTGACTCAGCTTCCTTCATCTTGGACTCCTCATTATTCACAGCTTCATTTTGTTTGGCATTTTCTACTTTAGGCTCCTTATATGTTCGCCCACTTCTCAATATTATTGCCTTGACATGTTCTTTTGGATTGGTCACAGTATTACTCGGTAACGTCCCTGCGGTCCTTTCTGTAAGCATGTTTGAGAGCTGACCAATCTGCACCTCAAGATTGCGGATTGAAGCCGAGTTGTTTTGGATTGCTATATCTGTCTTCTGCATGTACTGCATGAACATGTCCTCAAGTGCCGGCTTCTTCTCTTGTTGTGGAGGTTGTTGAGGTGGTCTAGTCAGCTCTTGATTATTGCTCCATGAAAAGTTTGGGTGATTCCTCCATCCAGGATTGTATGTGTTCGAGTATGGATTATTTTGACGTTGAAAATTTGACATGTAATTTGCTTGTCCATAACTTGGTTGGGCAAAAGGATTCCCCACTTGGCAATCTACACTTGAATGATTTCCTGCACAATGATCACAAACAACATTAGTTTGAATAGTATTAACATGCATCTTACCTAGTTGTTGAGACAAAGTTGCCATTTGTGCTGCCAATGTGGTAATAGAATCAAGTTCTAAAACTCCAGCTGTCTTTCTTGGCATTGCTTTCTCCGTAGGCCATTGATAATTGTTGGATGCTAATTCTTCCAAAAGTTCATAGGCTGCTTCGTGAGTTTTACTCATTAACGCTCCACCAGCTGCTGCATCAACCATAGACCTATTTGTAGCTCCCAGACCATTGTAGAATGTTTGCACTTGAAGCCATGCTGGAAGGTCATGATGAGGACATTTTCGCAATAAATCTTTATACCTCTCCCATGCTTCGTATAATGATTCACCCTCAAATTGGATGAACGTGGTGATATCGTTCCTCAATTTTGCTGTCTTCGTGGGAGGAAAATATTTTGCCAAGAATTTATGTGCTAACTCTTCCCAAGTAGTGATGACGCCAGGCGGTAATGAATTCAACCAAGCTTTTGCTTTATCCCTAAGTGAGAAGGGAAAAAGTCTTAGTCGAATCGCATCATCTGTCACTCCATTGTGTTTACAAGTATCACAAATTTCTAAAAAATTTGCAATATGGACATTAGGATCCTCTTGTGACAGCCCCCCGAACTGGACAGTTTGCTGTATCATTTGAATGATGGCCGGCTTGATCTCAAAATTATTTGCTTGTATGGCCGGCCTCCTTATGCTCGATGTAGCTCCATTGACTGAGGGCATAGCATAGTCTCGTAACGCCTTGTGCTCCTGATCGGCCATATTAGATAGGGATGTGTTGGCCTCTTCCTTCCTCTTTTTCTTGATCTGACGTAAGGTTCTTTCAATCTCAGGATCAAAGTGTGTATGCTCTAATTGTTTAAATCGGGGCATACACTTCTAATTCCTGAAAAGAAAGAAAACAACTCAGATGCACCTAAAAGAAAGTTTTTTTTTTTTTTTTAACTAAAATAAAATCCAAAGTAGTAAAAATCTAATTAGTATCAATATCAATAACAAAAATTAATCCCCGGCAACGGCGCCAAAAACTTGTTCGTGTAAAATAATCTGCAAGCGCACAGAATTGTAACAAGTAGTAAAGTGTTTTGTAGAAAACGAATGTCGAACCCACAGGGATTAACTCTGTTATTGAATACCGAAATTCACTAAATTAATTACTATTGAAAAATCGAAAATAAATGGAAGTTTTCTACTATCTAAATTAAATTAAACTACTTAACAAAAATAAATCTACGAATCAAAATTAACAAAGGCTAAAATCTAAAAGTGTAACAAATATGATGAGGATGGATCTAGAGCGGTTGATTTCACCTAGCAAATTCCACACAATTTATTCTTCATAATTATTTAATGTCAATAATCTCCCGTTGATGATTAAATATTCCTTAATTATTCAATATCTTCTCTCGAATAATATCAAAAATATCTCCAAGTAACAACTCCATATCTCTATGTGAATTTCATTAATTGGAGACTCATTACGTACTTTGAATTTTATGAAAAATCACACTAGTCGCGGTAAAACATCTCTACTTTCGCTCAACTAATGGTATTTAATTATAGAACTAAAACCACAAATCACCTCTCGGTCTCATTATAATTCAATTGATTAAACAATAATTCGTAAAAAAAAAATTGTAAGCATTAAGAACAATAATTAAACACTCAATCATGGAAATATTAAAAATAAAATAACTCAGAATATAAATTGTGTGTTCAATGCTAGATTACATCAACGCCCTAGAAAATAAAATTTAGTTCATAATAAAATAAAAAAGAAAACAAATAAAACAAATAAAATAAAAAATAAAACTTATGTTTTTCATCAGGGTCGATTGATGAACATGTAACTCTCGATTCTGTCTTTCAAATCTTTCTCCTCATAAAAATTCCAAAAAAACTCTCCAATTTTGCTCTAGTGCCACTCTGGTCTCTGGAATGCGGCGCCCGCTTCTCTCCAATAATGCAGTGAAATATATCTATATATATGTGTTTGTGCCCCTTCACTTCCGTGCCCTGCTATGACTTTAATTCCCCATCTTATTGAATTATCTTGGCCCAATTAAACTTGTGTTTATAGCTTCAACTTCCAACTACTAACATCATACATGCGGGCCTCCTAAAGTGAACGTAAGTCAACCCATATCAAATAAATACGTGTGAATTAAAATGCTAATGGGCCATGAAAAATCTGAAGTCAAGTCTCAATTGCATGTTTGGTCTTCCTTATGTCAACGCCAATTGATGGCTTAAAGAATTGGTGGGGCCCAAGTGACTTGTAATCCAAACCGAATGATCCTCATGCTCTTTTATTATTCTCATCTCTTTTTCTTCTCATCCCTTTAACACAAAGAAAATAAATTAAATTAAATTAAATTGAAAATGAAAATAAAATAAACTAACAATTTTTAACATATAAAAAGGTAATAAAATCATATGAAAATTTATACTTATCAGTATCTTCTAATGAAGTGTATCTGGCCACTTGGCCTCTCTTAGGGATCAGCCACGTTCCATTCCAAATAAGTCATATATACAATTTTTTTATTTGAAAACTCAAAATATAAAAGTTTTATATAATTCTCTTGGTAATCTATAGGATTTTGAATTACCTTATAACGAGATCATATGAGGGAGATATACTTAATTTTACCGAAACACGTCAAAACTCACTCGAGAAAATCCAATCTGAGTTCTCCATTTGTTTCCTTTATTTCTTACCCACCAAGGTTTCTAGATCAATTCTTATCAACTTGCTACATGTTCTCACACATGTCAAGACCTCAGAAAAATTGATAGCCAATCACAATTTTCGTCACATTGCCAAGATTAATGCACTTTGCTTAAGTTAGTTACATGTTGACTGCTATTCCCGTCCATCCTATTCACACTATATTTAGTCCTTTATCCGATTCTAGTTCTATAAGAATTAGAATCACCTCATTCTGACAGCATATGAAGTAGTTATACTTATTACACCAAAACTCGACGGATCAGCTTAAGAACTCATTTTGGCACACCAAGTGTTTGATATTTTGTTTTATCACTTCCTCTTGAATTTATTTCTTAAATTTCAAAAATTTACTTCTTTCTAGGTCCAAATTAAATTTTTTTAGTTGATACCTTATCACAAATCTCAAAGGTTCATCCAAAATTTAACTTATAATGCATCTAAGTCTCAAATTCTATTTTCATGGGAAAATATAATTCCAATAAATCCCTTTAAAATATTTTCAAGTAAATATTTATCTTTAAAAATTGGAATATTATATCTTCCTCCCCTTAAATAAGATTTCGTCCTCGAAATCACTAAAACGTAGTCTTTAACTTCTTCTAGAAAATTGAACATTATTGCCAAACTTACCTCTAGACATAATCATATGAAATATAAAATTTATTATCCCAGAGTCAAACATGATATCAGCCATACATTACTTCAACTTAACTTGTCCAAAAACTATTCTACCATTACTTACATATCCACAAAAGTTCACATATTGACCATAAGTGGAAAATTTACATTTTATTAGTACCAACTCCGACATCTTTTGGCTTATTTGCCTCCGCGTCCATTTCTCTTAGTATGATTGTATAGACTTTAGCCTTCATGGGCACTTTTGTTTTTCCTTTCAGTATTGTAACTCCTCCAAAGCTACTCCATGGACAATTCCGAATCATATGGCCCCATTTCCCACACTTAAAACAAGCTTCTATAGCTAATCGACATTCACTCGTATGTTTCCTTTCGCATCTTTTACAAGGTTGTATAATAGATGTTCCTTGACCAACCATTTTTTTTCTTTCCGTTATTGGAAAGGGAAAAGCTCATTTCAGGGGAATAAGGAGATTTCTTTTTCCCCAATATCTGTCTCGAAGATCGTCGTCCTTTTACCATCTTATTCTCCTCAAACATACCAAACTTCATCATAAGTTACATTTCACCTTAATAAATATAAACTTTTGACACCCAAATCACTCACCAAAGCCACATTTCTTTACAAAGATTCAAGCATATTCTATTACCATGTGATCTTTCCTAGGACAATGTGGATTTACCCAGAGTCGTATTACTCTGATACCATTCTGTGACACCCCCAATTTACGTCTGGAATTTAACGTAAACCGGAGTGTCAAGATAAGTAACACTTGGCTACTCACCCCCGTATTTATTAAAATTTAATGCAAATCGCAGCAGAAAAGTTCTGACTAAAATATTTACTAATGATCACATAGTGAAATAAAACCACAATATTCACATCATCCATTCGTAAAAATAACATTTTATCTCTATAGGCATAACCCAGTTAGTTTTCTAAGCCAATATACATATACAAACTTATCAGAACTTTGACTTAGGATCGCCTAAGCTCCTTTTTCACTTTGAGAAACTCTTTCTCCATGTCAATCTCGGTCCCTACTACTAACTGTGTTAAAACATCTAGGGAGAGAGTACTCTGGGGACCCTTCAGGGTTTCTCTGGGTCTCTCTAGCAACTGGGACCTAACCCATGACTGTTATCCAATCCTGCAACGAAAATCAAGTTCCAAAAGAAATGAGACATACAAAAATGAAATTTCCAAGGAAATCTCAGTAGGTACGCACGTAACTTAATAAAAAAATAGACATTGTGAAATAATCACATAAAAGCCAGACAGTCAGAGTATGCATTTATGGCATGTTTTATGTGACTCATACATGAATTAGACTTATGTTCTTCATAGAACCAATTAATCATACCTAAACTCTTATTTCTTTTCTTTCGTAACATTGTGAGTCTTACTTGTTTCGTATCATCGACAGGTGTCCCCATCGAATATTACTTATTTCGCATACTCGACAGGTTTAGGTCCCTACCGATTTTTATATTCTCGACAGGCTTAGGTCCTTGCCGGTTTTCAAATACTCGACAGACTTAGGTCCCTGCCGGTTTTCATATTCTTGACAGGCTTAGGTCCCTACCAGTTTTTAAATTCTCGACAAGCTTAGGTCCCTGTTGGTTTTCAAATACTCGACAGGCTTAGGTCCCTGCCGGCACGTCAGTTATATGAGCGTAGTGTTGGTTCTCGTCATGACGTGACTGACTTATTAATCTTTCCACTTGTTAAGTTTTCTTAACGTATTTTCTTAAAACAGATTTCATGACTCATGACGATACTTATATGACGACATCTAACATGGACTTTTCTTATAATAGACGTCATGACTTTTGACAACACTTATATGTGACGAAATGCAATATACATGCAAACTTTGACTTGTGACATGCATGTTTCATGTTTTCGTAAAACATATGACATAGAAAAACATGTCACAAAAGCCTACATGCACATACGTCACCTAAATTTGTAATGTCAAAGTTTAACAAATAATACGTATACAATTAATTAAAATATTAAAAATTTATTTAATCAAGGGCTGGCCGAATTTTCATGGGAAATTTATCCTTAATTATTTAATTATTTAACTTATTTAACTCATGCCAAAATTTTACATATTCACATAGCTTAAACATTTTTATTTGTTTCTTGGACATTTCTCTTACATATATAATTTTATTATTTTATTTTATTTTATCTTTTTATCATCATAATTCTTAAAAATCCTCCAAATATATTAAGATTCCTAAACTTATCATACTTGTTAAAAATCTTATTCAAATAATTCACTAGAGGTTTTAAAATGGAGGAAAACATCTCTTTTTAAGAGTTTACCTACTCTGTTTTGTTACTTATTTACAGTTTCATCTTTCATAGAGTTCTTATCTCTTAAGAATTTAAACACAAAAGTTGTAGATCTATGTCTTATCTTTCCAAAGCCTTTTTAATCACTCAATTGTGACATCACACTAGCAAGTTATGAATATTTTACCACAGGATGTTGAATCTGTCAACATAACCCCTTTTGAATCCGAAAATTGCTAGGGTTGATCTATAATTCTTTTCCAAAATATGACCTCATATTTTCACATAATCCTTTTAATATATAATCATAAAATATATTTCTAAGATCCTACAATTTTTCTTAGCATTTTTACATAACAAAAACCACTCCAAAATTCAATAGCTTTCAATTTAACACATAAACAATACTTAAACTCAAATAAATATCAAACATAATCCAATCATCAAACAACTTATTCTATGCCAAGATTAAGTTAATATATGCACTTACAAATTTCTCCTAAGTTTGATGGAGTGTTTGGAGTAGGCTTCATGAAAATCTCTTTCAAAACTCTCAACCACTCTCTTTTGGGTTTAAGGGAAACAAATATGGTTTGGATGAGGTTTTTCTTGCTTCTTTCCCTTAAGTTGCTGTGTATCTCCACTAAAAAGGACCTTGAGGTACTTCTTACACTTATATTTGTGTGAAATTAGTGGCATATGTAGATATTAGGAGTAAGAGTGCATGAAGCACTCGGGTGTTTGTCTTAGTTGAATAGGTGAGGTGTCTCTCCTCCATTTAGGCATCATCATGACTTTAATCTAGGCTTAGCTGCTCCTAATCCCTCATCCAATGGTCATGTTTGTTTCAGCTGCCATCTTATCTTGATCAAGGGCTTAAATGATTCCAGCACATGAGGTAGAAACAAAATATCATGATGGTATCTTCTAATGAAGTGTATCTGGCCACTGGGCCTCTGTTAGGGATCAGCCATGTTCCATTCTAAATAAGTCATATATACAACTCGTTTCTTTGAAAACTCAAAATATAAAAGTTTTATATAATTCTCTTGGTAATCTATAGGATTTTGAATCACCTTATGCCGAGATTATATGAGGGAGATATACTTAATTTTATTGAAACACGTCAAAACTCACCCAAAAACATCCAATCCGAGTTCTCCATTTATTTCCTTTTTTTTTTTTACCCACCAAGGATTCTAGATCAATTCTTATCAACTTGCTACATGTTTTCACACATGTCAAGACCTCAGAAAAATTGATAGCCAATCACAATTTTTGTCACGTTGCCAAGATCAATGCACTTTGCTTAAGTTAGTTACATGTTGACTGCTATTCCTGTCCGTCCACTTCCTACCAAATTTAGTCCTTTATCCGATCCTTATCTTCAAAAATCCAAAATTTGAAAGTTCTATATCTATCTCTTAATGTTCTATAAGAATTGGAATCATTTAGTTCTGACCTTGTATGAAAAAGTTATTCTTATTACACCAAAACTCGACAAATCAGTCCGAGAATGCATCTAGAAGGTTCATCCAAAATTTATCTTAGAATGCATCTAAATCTCAAATTCTATTTTCATGGAAAAATATATTTCCAATTATTCCCTTTAAAATATTTACAAATAAATGTTTTATCTTAAAAAATTGGGATATTACATTTTTTATGTTGTACACATTGTTTGTTTGCACACACTTGCACATAGCGCTGGGGTGTGTGACCCATGTGGTCATCATTCAAGTGTCTCAATGTGCACTTGTTTACACGTGGGAGTTGGGGATGCCACACTATTGATGAAGATTGTGGTCTTTATTATAAAATGTCAGGAGTTTGAGCCTTTGATTCAGAAGCCTTATACTGTTGTATATTTCCACTCTGCTGCATCCTTACAGCCGTAAGTATTACATGACAAAGTCATGACATATATTGTTGTTCTCTGAATTCCATTGTACCAATGAAGGTGGAATTTGGTTTGTCTCTTGTATAATCCTAAGAAACCAGACCAACTTTATTATCTGGCACTTTGTAGCTTCCCACTGTCTTGCTTGCGATCATTGATGTTTTCATCCAATGGATTTTGTGCATTTAATATTGAGTTTGTTGATATGTAAATTGACTTTCTTATGTGGTTTATGCTTCATGAGGCTAGTATAAGTTGTGGAAGAAGCACTTGCTCTGGATATTTATTATTTGTAAAAATAGTAGAAGAAGTGGGATACAATCCGATATTTATTAATTGTAGCTTTTATGCTTTATATATGAAATTCCTTCTTCTAATAGTAATCCATTTGTGTTTAAAGCATAACCTTTAGTTTGATACTATCGTACCATGCTATTTTGTTCATGCTCAACATTGAAGTAGTTTTCATTCTACAAAAGTTTGTCATTCTATTTTGAAATGGCTTATTAAGGTTGCAAACTGTTTGAAACCCTTTTTGAAATGGCTTTTGAAATTGTTTTTATCAAAATGAAGCCTATCTAAAATCTTCATATCGCTTATTAGGAATGGATACATACACTCACTGTGATGCCTACTTCACAAATCTTCTAATGACAATGACTTTTTGGTGGGTGCGACAAATGAGGTTAATGCACAACAACTCTCTCCAGCCCAAGTTGAGGTTATTGAGGTTGAATAGAGTGGCCGAAAATTGCAACGAGATAATACTTTTAGTAACGAGGAAGATTTGATTATCGTGGAGGGGTGGCTTGAAATTTCTTTAGATACAATGCACGGAAAAAATCAAAAGCATACCATGTTATAGGAAAAAATTCATCAATATTATGTGGAAAATATAAAATTCGAGTTTAATTGAGCTTACATGTCTCTAATGAATCAGGGGTCGACGATTCAACAATTGATAAATTGGTTTTGTGGTTACTTGGCTTATCTTCAATTTGTGGTTTGGACACATACATATACTCACCGTGATGCCTCTTCACAAATCTTTAACTCTAATTTGTGGTTTGTTGGCTTATCTTCCATTTAAAAATGAAATTTGTTTGTTTGTTTGGAGTAAATGAAAGATAGCTGGGCATATTAAATGAAAGAAGTGGTTTGGATTTTGTAATATGCCTTCACTTTTTCTAATGACTTTTGGATTGTTTAATATACTTTCATTTTAACCACCATCAACCATTTCTTATAATGAAACCATAAATTTTAGTAATACAACCATCAACCATTTCTCATCATGAGAACACACAACCATAAACTTTAAATCTAAATAATGTTACTACAACCAAAAAGCATCATGCGGCACTATAATTGTTGCCATAAGTGCTCCACAAGGAGTGCTTGAAGTTGATAGTGGATTTTCTTATCCCTAAGATCATGATGGCATTGAATGAACTCGCTAAACTTAGGTGTAGGGTCTAATGACATTGGATCATATGCGTTTTTTGCCAATGACTCATATTTGAACTCTTCTTCTCTGTTGTTAAACTGTTTATCTTCAATGATCATATTATGTAAAGTTACAAACGCTATCATAATATCATTGAGTGTTTCATTGTTAAAAAAGCATGCAAGTCCACAAATTATAGCAAATCGTGCTTGAAGCATACCAAAAGCACGCTCCACATCCTTGTTTGAGGAATCTTGGACTGCAGCAAAATATTTCTCTTGTTTTCTTGGAGAGCTAAGATGGTTTTAACAAATGTTGTCGATTGCGGATAAATGTCATCATCAAGATAGTACCTCATTGCATAGTTGTGACTATTAATAGTGTAGAAGTAAGTCAATGTAAGCCCTTGAGCAAGCTCATAAAATATAAATGATCTATCGAGCACATTTATATCATTATGAGATCTTGGTAATCCAAAAAAAGCATGAAAAGTCCATAGATCATAAGAAGCCACTGCTCATAAAATAATTATCGATTCATAGATATGATCAGAGTACATACTATGCCAAGTAGTTGGGTAGTTCTTCCACTTCTAGTACATACAATCGATACTCCCCAACATACTTGGAAATCCACTTTTTTCACCAACTGTGAGCAATCTAACAATGTCATTATTGTTGGGTTTCTTGAGGTGCTCTTCAGAAAAATTGAAACAACTCCTTGATAAAATTTCTTAGGCATTCCACTATAGTAGTCTCTCCAATCTTTAACTATTCATCCATGAATAGTTGAAGGGAAGAAAAACCAAGCCTTCCATACTATCTCTTCTTTGGACAAAATAAGGTTCGTGAGTTTCTACCACAATTTGGATATGAAGAAATAGTGAATGACTCATTCAAAATCTCATTCAAAAGTATATGTGAGGATAGATTGGAGGATTAGCAAAATAGTCACGGTAAAGATTTTGGTGGGCTTGCAATTGATCGTGCTTGATGAATATACGTGGTTGTTTAGAAGAACTACGTGAGCTTGATTCTTCTTCTTCCAAAACAAGTTTTGTGAAAAGTGAATGATCCATTGAGAGAAGATGAAAAGAAAATGTTTCTCACGTAGACACTTAAGTTGAAGTGAATGGAATTGTTGAGAAAATATTGTGTTTTATAGTAGAAAGATATGACCATTGAAAAATATGATCATTGACCAAATATAACTGTTGGAGAAATATAACTGTTAAAAATATATCAGTTAGAGATATATAGCCATTGACAAAAATACTGCAGAAAAAATCTATCCGTTCTGAATATATGACCGTTAGAAAAATATGACTATTGAAAAATATATCAGTTGATAGAATATGACCATTGTAAAACAAAGATTGTTAGAAAATTATATTCGTCAAGAATAATATAAACGTTAGAAAACCAATGTGTATTTTTTTAATAAAGAATAAAGATTCAAATTACAATTGTAATTAAAATAAATGAAAATGTGGAAATTAATATTTTAATAAATTAGCGATAGATTTGTTGATTTCGTTATTTGGTGTAGTAAAAAGTGGCTAGCTAAGATTTGTAAAAGTGCACTTTCTAGCCAAAATTTGGTCAAACAATAGCTAGCCAACTGTGAATGCTCTAAGTCCCCACAAGCTGATGTGACTTCATAAAATCTGTTAGGTCTTCTTTATAATAAAGTAAGTTACAATCTGACGTAACATATCAGCCACAAAAATTTGTGATTTACTATGTATAATTTTTTTGTGGTTAAAGTATTTTCCTTTTTTTATAGTTTCTTCTTCATTGTTGCTAAGTCGGTCTGTTGTGTTTCTCTGCCTATCTCCTGTGCTTCTTTGAATTTTTGTTTTTATGTGTGAATCCATTCCTTTTTTGTTTCGTTACTCACTTTGTGCTTTTTTTGATTAAATTAAAAGCCAAAGTTTGGATTAAAGGAAGTGTACGTCTGAAGGATCTATATTCCATCATAATGAATTCTACCAAGTTAGAAGCCAAAATAATAGGAAAACAAATCCTTCATTTGTAGCACGTACCTTCTTTCCCAACTTCCATCCCTAAGATTTTAACTTTTTTAATGGAAAAAAAGAAAAAGAAAAGTAGAACCCTAAAGGGCTTTTGACTTATTTCCTGATCGGGAGAGAGATATTCAATCTGCTATAAAAATATTTATGAAGCTAGCTACTAGTCGACCAAACTCTGATCACTCAATTCTATTGCACTTCACGGGCTTTAAGGGAAGATATTACGGTCAGCTAAAGAAAGATAATTATGAAACATTTTTTATATTCACACTAGGGCCAACACTCCCAAATCTATGTTGCATAAAGATAACATCGTTTAGAACTTGTAGTTCAAGTCAGATTAGACAAACCAACTGCAATGTGACCAGCATTCAAACTTGTCAAAGCAATAGGTCACATAAATCAATCCTATTGGCGAACCACTTCCTTCCTTGCCAAAGTCACCCGATGAGCTTTCTTCATTAACTCTTGGATTAAAAACCTATTCTGAACTTCACCCACATTTGTATGATCGCGCACCACAATCCATACTTCACTTGCTTTGATAGCACTTAGTGTCGATCATATATCCAGTGTATCCAAGCCCACCCCACTTAAGCTAGTTTCTCAAAGGCTCCAAGAATTTGGTATAATATCACCTTGCGGCAAGTTAATGAATATGTACACAAGTTGCTTCCATTGCCTAAATAATCTTTTTATATTTATTCTCACAACCAAATCTTAAGAATAGCATGGGAGGCTAGCGTTGTGGGGAGGAAGGCACAATGAGATGAAGCAGCTACACACATTCGATTGATTTTTGGATTTTGGAGCATGTTAGACAAGATATATCCAAGCCAAAAGATGCTAAAGATCCGAAAGAAGTCTTGGAAGATATGCAGAAAATCAAGGAATAACAGTTTACATTTTATCTAGTTGTTTTGATCACATTATTTGGTTGTTGTGATCTCTGGTTTTGTATTTTAAACATCTTATCTTATCTGCAATTTCAAATATGTAAATATCCTTATAAATACATGTATGTACATTAAGTTGGGATCACTTGAACCAGCCTTTCACAATTCTTCTAGCTTGGTATCAGAGCATCTCTGGCTTAACCCTTCTGATCCTATATGGCCTCTTCAAGTGAATCCTCCACTACCTTTGTTATCCGCAACATCACCCAATTGTTATCTGTCAAACTCGATGGAACCACCTATCTCAACTGGACTTCTCAAGTTCACTCTTGTATTGTGTAGCCATGATCTCTTGAGCATTGTTAATGCCTCAAATCCCTGTCCTCCTCAATTTATTATTGATGATATTGGGAGGACAATATCTCTTATGCATCCTGCCTATCTCTTATCGTAGAAAAATGATCAATTTAGCCTCCCATGGTTGAATGCCACATTATCTGGGATGGTTTTGTCAACAGTTTATGGACTAACCACCTCTAGCCAAGTCTGGACCATTGGCAATCAGTTTGCACCCCATTCTCACTCCTACATCTCAAATCTTAAAAGACAGTTTCAGACTTTGAACCAAGGGTCTCAAAGTTGCTCTAATTATTTATTAATAGCTATATGCTGGTCTAACCAGCTTGCAACTATTGGTAAACCTGTAGATGAAGAGGATCCGATCTCTTATGTAGAAGGGGGTCTCAATCCTGCTTATCATCATTTCATCACCTCTTTAAATTTTGCAACCCATGACACCACTATCAACTTCGATGATTATCAAGTTGAGTTGTTTAGTTATGTGTAGCTTATTCCCATACAAACCAAGTAGGTTGCAGCAGACAATAGCATTGCCTTCTTCACTCAAAAGCTAAATTAGCAGCACGACAAAAACATATTTTCCCCACACCAACAATTCTCTCCCCAACAAGCCAATTTTCCCACCAATCCTTCCATAGCATCTCCTCAATAAGGTTCTACACCCTTGACCCCTCATTAGATCTTCTCAACACCTCAACAACCTTGCTTAGTTTGTGGAAACTAAAATTAGCATTTGATTGTTATTACTGAATGAATTTTTTTTTTAACCAAAGGCGCCATCCTCCATCTAAAAAACAATGAGTAACACAATCCAATGCTACTCAAGAGGTGAAATAACCATGATATTTGAACAATGGTGCTACCAACCTCATTATAGCTAATCTTGACAAATTGACCCTTGATGAGTGCACAAAAATGCACTCTAAATACTCTATTTAAATGTTAAAAGAAATGAGAAAATAATGAATATAACTCATGTTATTAAAATTAATGGTCATTTATCTTGAGATAGATATAAGCATGATTTAATATATTGATGAGAATATAAAATGCCATATTTTCCTCTCTTAATGTTTAATACTTTATTCTTATTTGATGCCTAAATATACTCATTATTCTTATATTTTGATTTAGGACACAAATAGAGGCATTAGGAGCAAATGAAGATAATTGCGGAATTTTAGACAGTTCTGACGTATTTTCGTAATATGGGCATAACTCTCTCATCCAATCTCCGATTGAGCTGATTCAAGATGATATAGAACCACAAGAGAAATATCTATAACTTTTATGTTTTATGTTTTAAGAGATATCCACTAAATCCAAGACAAAATCGACCATCAAGTGGACGCACCTGCACTTGACGTTCCTGGATATTTTTCAGCCACTTGCATCAAATCCAAATGTCATCATAATATTTTCCAGCAAGCACTCCTACACCAACTTGGAAATGCAATGATCAATTCATATGCAAGATGAAGTGCACTCAAGTTTCTTCAAGACAAATTATTTGACTACAAGATATTAAGTCATACAAGACAACTAATGGGTAGAGAAGCAAAATTGAAACACTCAACCTACAAGCAAAATCCAGCTCATGCATAGTGGGAAAACAAATGATCAAAATGACAACTCACAAGTCACTTGGATTCAAGAATGGCACATGGCAAAACAAGTTGAAATTGTAATGATTTTGTCATGACAACTTGCATGAAGGATGCTTATAAATAGAAGGGATGGGTGTGTGTTCTAAGACCATGCTTAGTGTGGGAGGATGCTTTGGAAGAGCCATTGTTTTGAGAGCTTGAGAAAAGAAAAGAAAAATCAAAGAAGAGAGAAGAAAATAATGGTTGGCTCTTCCATATTATCCCTTGAAGAATTTTTGTTACATATTTTCAATATGTGTAACTAAATTCTCTAAAAGGGTTAGGGATGAACTTGTGTGTGTGATGGTATTTGTAATTTATTTTTGATTCATGTATTTGGTCTTTAAATATTAAAACTCTTTTGTTCTATTATTCTCAATTTATTTGTGATGTTTTTTTCGTCTTCAAATAATTATAGAATCTATTTCATTTATAGATTCAGTCATGCTTTTTCTATTGAGTGGATTAGTTTTATAATTATGTTTGGAGCAATTGATTATCTATATTGATTTAATTCTCTGCTGCAATATCGCCTCTTGGGTATATTGTCGTCGTTGGATTTTCTCAATGTCGATAACAATTTATGAGAGTTAAGCGCGAAGAATGATTTTTCAAAGAGTTATATTTGATTTAAATTTTGGTTATTAATGTTATATATTCCGATTAAGAATTTGGATATAGAATTCTTAATTGAGTTATCAATGAATTAAGAATAAATTTGAATACCACAAATACACAAGGAATTCCCTACGCTCTACTTTTCGTCTCATTTTTATACTATTCAAATTACTCATTTAGTTTTAATTTACGTCACACTCTAAAATTTACTTTTCGCACTCATCTAAATCTTTTTGTTAATTTCGTTATTGTTCTTCAATTTCTCAATCCATCTCCCTGTGGAATCGACACCCCAAAACTATACTGCAAACGACCGCGTTATTCTTTGGGCGTAATCAAATTTTGGCGCCGTTGCCGGGGAGACGGTAGAAGAATTTGTAGTTTTTTTTAGTAGTTTGTAAAAAAAAAAAAAAAAAAAAAAAAAAAAAAAAGCGGTAACTTCGTTCATTTTCTTTTTAGCTTTCTGCATCTTTATTTTATTTTACTTTTCTTTTCGTAATTTTTTTTTTTTTTTTTTTTTTTAGTATTACGCTTTTCTTTACTTTGCATGCGCAGGTACAGAGACGCTTTTGGACGGTTTGCTAGTAGATCCGTGCTAGAATCAGATTCAGAATCTAATTTTTCTAATCGCTTGTTTGATAATTCTTCCAATTCTGACGCGATGAGTGAACACGTGGACCAACCTGTTAGAACCCTCCAAGATTATCTTCATCCCGCACGAACAGCCACACCATCCTGTATTATGTTCTCACCTAATGTTCGTCATGTAGATTTCAAAACAGGAATGATACAATTACTTCCGACTTTCCATGGTCTAGAAAATGAAAACCCCTATGTTCATATTAGGGAATTTGAGGAAGTAGTTGCAACATTCCACAATCAAAATACCACTGACGACACGGTAAGGCTAAAGTTCTTTCCTTTTTCTTTGAAAGATAAAGCTAAGAGTTGGTTGTACTCACTAAGACCACGGTCTATTGGAACATGGAGTGAGATGACTCAAGTGTTTTTCAATAAATACTTTCCCCAACATAAGACCAATGCTTTAAAAAGACAAATCTCTACCTTTGCACAAAAGGATAGTGAGACTTTGTACCAGTCTTGGGAAAGATTTAAAGAATTACTGAGTATGTGTCCCCACCATGGATATGAGAATTGGCGCTTAGTGAGTTATTTCTATGAAGGGCTTACGCCCAGGGAACGTCAATTCGTGGAAATGATGTGCAATGGAGAATTTTTACAGAAAAATCCCGATGAGGCCATAGAGTACCTCAATGAGCTTGCTGAAAAAGCTCATACTTGGACTGGACCTAGTGCTACTGATAGCACAAACAGGTCACGACCTACAGGAAACTTGAGTGGTGGTATTTACCATCTAAGGGAGGAGGACAACCTTAAGGCTAAGGTTGAAATGCTCACCAGAGAATTAGAGTTATTGAAAACCAAAAACTCAAAACCAACATACATGGCTAATCATGCAAACTCTTTTGGGCCATGTGTTGTCTGTGGTGGGGTAGATCATCATGCCCAAGACTGTCCTACACATGCTAACATGAGAGGATGGCGTAATCATCCCAACTTCAGCTGGAAGTCTGAAAACCAACAGCTTGCACAGCCTGCACAGCCTTCTAGATCATATTCTGCACCATACCATGCACCTCAATCTTCTAGAAATTCTTTAGAAGACACTTTGCATGCATTTATTGAAGTACAGAGTAAGACTAACCAAAAATTTGAGTCTTTAATTATGCAGGTTGTTGAAGAACAAAAGGAGATAAAGAGCCAGGTATCTAAAATAACGAGTTTCTTGAGTGTAAATGAGCAAGGTAAGTTCCCTTCTCAAGCTCAGTCTATACCTCCTGGTCAACATATGGCACAAGAAACTGTGAAGAATCACGAGTGCCAGCAGATATATATGATTGACTCACTCATAGACAGGGAAGTTTTCACAACTCATGATTCTGATCCCCTTGAGAATTTTATTGTTGATTTTGAGTATAATCCTATCAGTGATTCATCTGATGTAGCTAATATTTGTGCAATTTTTTACAATACTCAAGATTATAGCACACGGGCTTGGCAACCGAAGTTTGAGGAGTTTCTTGAGAAAAATGAAAAACAAATTCCTTCAAGTGGGCAAGTACCAAAAGTTAATCTAAAGTCTTGCCACCTACCTGTGAAGTTTGAGCACCGAGTTTATTGGGCAAATAAGCGTTTCATTTTTGACCCAGGAGGAACAGTTCTATGAGTGGAAGATAGTCCGGTTGTAAACTTGGTCTACCAACTTTGACCACAGCATGCAACAATTATTATTATTATTATTATTATAATTATTATCATCATCATCATTATTATTATTATTATCATCTTATTTGTTTTATTTTATTTTTATTTACTACTGTTTTCTTTATTTTTGTTTGCAGGATAGTATCATTTTGTCATTTCAGATCACTACTTTTAACGCTTAGCGAGCTATCTACATCACACATCAAGTGTATCCTACCCTTTTTAGTTACTCCCCATCCAATTTTGATTCTTAAACATTGAGGACAATATTTCATTTAAGTTGGGGGGTGGGAATACAAATCTGTTATTTAAACTCTGTGGCATATTTCAATCAATATATAAAAAATTGCCAAATTTTTTTACACAGGCATCTTTTCACACATGATACTCATGCTCATTCATAACCATCTTGGTGAATTCAACAAACCCAGTTTAAATCATTTTGCTAAAACATCCACAAAGCCATTTATGCACTTCTCCAAACTTTGTGGTAATATGGTGATTTGACACATGTAACTAAAGAATTATTTTGCTCAAGTATTCATGTGAATTTTGTGAGAATTGAGAGCTTACAAATACAGAAATTGTGATAAGTATCCATTGATCTGTTGAATTTGACACTTCTTTTGAGAATATCATTACATGGTTTGTGGTAAGATGGTGGATATACTTGGGATATGACGAAAGTCAACTTAGGATTAACGTTTGAGCCTTTCAAGCTGACCATTTTCATCATATACCCCTAGTAGCCAATTTTGAGCCAATATACACATATGGCCTTTTCTTTTCATATCTACATCATCCATACCTCTCCACATTGGAGTATAGCTTATACACTATATTTTCCTACCATTTTACTTCCAAGTGTGTACTAGGTATGAAATTATCATTTAAAAAAAAAAAAAAAAAAAAAAGAAAAAAAAGGAAAACGATGACAAAAATGGCATGGTGCTAGATGTGTCCATCAAATTATTCATGAAAGAGTTCATCAAATTGCGAAGACACCAGTGGCAAAAGAAGATGGAAAAGTGTACTTAGTCAAAAATCTAAAAAATTGAAAAGTACATCAAAAGGAAAGTATAGTCTACTGAAAAATTTAACAGATTCCCTTTTGTGTATACTTGGAAGTTTTTGAAATCTCTTCACCTTTTCTTCTTATGAACCCCAACCCTAAACCACATTACAACCCTTTGTGTTGATTTTTCCGATCCTAAGTATGCTTGTGGAAAGAATGGTGGAAATCTTATTTGTTAGTATTCCTATCATAAGATCAATGTTTACTTGTTACTTATATATAATTGGCTAAATTTCCATGAGAGTAAATGTACACCTTTGTCAACTCCATAGAGAGAACCCATACATGAAACACTTCTATACCCGTGAGTTATGGAGTTGAACCTTTTTGCTTAAGATATTCTAATGTTGCACGTGTCGAAACCTCTGATCTGATAAAAATAGTTTGGAACACATACACACTCTGTGGATTGCTATATTTGAATTACTTGTGAAAGGGTTATTGAATTTCTAAGATTGTTTTGATATGTAAATTTGAAAAATGTGTCTTGATGGCCCCTATGTGTGATTTTCTTTGGTCTTTCTCATCATTTTGCATGAAAATTGCTAGGGACTAGCAATGAGTAAGTTGGGGGGTGTGATGAGTGCACAAAAATGCACTCTAAATACTCTATTTAAATGTTAAAAGAAATGAGAAAATAATGAATATAACTCATGTTATTAAAATTAATGGTCATTTATCTTGAGATAGATATAAGCATGATTTAATATATTGATGAGAATATAAAATGCCATATTTTCCTCTCTTAATGTTTAATACTTTATTCTTATTTGATGCCTAAATATACTCATTATTCTTATATTTTGATTTAGGACACAAATAGAGGCATTAGGAGCAAATGAAGATAATTGCGGAATTTTAGACAGTTCTGACGTATTTTCGTAATATGGGCATAACTCTCTCATCCAATCTCCGATTGAGCTGATTCAAGATGATATAGAACCACAAGAGAAATATCTATAACTTTTATGTTTTATGTTTTAAGAGATATCCACTAAATCCAAGACAAAATCGACCATCAAGTGGACGCACCTGCACTTGACGTTCCTGGATATTTTTCAGCCACTTGCATCAAATCCAAATGTCATCATAATATTTTCCAGCAAGCACTCCTACACCAACTTGGAAATGCAATGATCAATTCATATGCAAGATGAAGTGCACTCAAGTTTCTTCAAGACAAATTATTTGACTACAAGATATTAAGTCATACAAGACAACTAATGGGTAGAGAAGCAAAATTGAAACACTCAACCTACAAGCAAAATCCAGCTCATGCATAGTGGGAAAACAAATGATCAAAATGACAACTCACAAGTCACTTGGATTCAAGAATGGCACATGGCAAAACAAGTTGAAATTGTAATGATTTTGTCATGACAACTTGCATGAAGGATGCTTATAAATAGAAGGGATGGGTGTGTGTTCTAAGACCATGCTTAGTGTGGGAGGATGCTTTGGAAGAGCCATTGTTTTGAGAGCTTGAGAAAAGAAAAGAAAAATCAAAGAAGAGAGAAGAAAATAATGGTTGGCTCTTCCATATTATCCCTTGAAGAATTTTTGTTACATATTTTCAATATGTGTAACTAAATTCTCTAAAAGGGTTAGGGATGAACTTGTGTGTGTGATGGTATTTGTAATTTATTTTTGATTCATGTATTTGGTCTTTAAATATTAAAACTCTTTTGTTCTATTATTCTCAATTTATTTGTGATGTTTTTTTCGTCTTCAAATAATTATAGAATCTATTTCATTTATAGATTCAGTCATGCTTTTTCTATTGAGTGGATTAGTTTTATAATTATGTTTGGAGCAATTGATTATCTATATTGATTTAATTCTCTGCTGCAATATCGCCTCTTGGGTATATTGTCGTCGTTGGATTTTCTCAATGTCGATAACAATTTATGAGAGTTAAGCGCGAAGAATGATTTTTCAAAGAGTTATATTTGATTTAAATTTTGGTTATTAATGTTATATATTCCGATTAAGAATTTGGATATAGAATTCTTAATTGAGTTATCAATGAATTAAGAATAAATTTGAATACCACAAATACACAAGGAATTCCCTACGCTCTACTTTTCGTCTCATTTTTATACTATTCAAATTACTCATTTAGTTTTAATTTACGTCACACTCTAAAATTTACTTTTCGCACTCATCTAAATCTTTTTGTTAATTTCGTTATTGTTCTTCAATTTCTCAATCCATCTCCCTGTGGAATCGACACCCCAAAACTATACTGCAAACGACCGCGTTATTCTTTGGGCGTAATCAACCCTGCAACAGCAACCCTATGAAGGTGAAGACAAGGTGATAGTGGGTAATGGAGGAGGTTTGCATTGGTTCTTCATTGTTTTCCTCTCCCACATCTAAACTTCTTCTAAAAAATATTTTAAGATGTCCCAATGCTTCCTCCAACTTGTTGTCAATTTAGAATTTTTATGCAGATAACAACTGTTACTTTATTCTTACTACTTCTTCTTTTATTGTTAAGGACTTGCAAATCCAGGAGACACTCCTCTAAGAACCAAGTGAAGCAGGCTTCTATCCCATCTATCTGTAGCATTTTCAGTAGAAGAAAGTATCACCAATGCCTGTTCCTCCTCCTTCTTTCACTGCACTACTAGGAGTTAAAGCACCAATCCAAGTTTGGCACTCAAGATTGGGCCATCCCTCTGAGTCTATTCTTCATCAACTAGTCTATAATTTTTTCTTGTCTATTTCTAGTTCTTCTAGGCTTAATAAACTTTGTGAATCTTGTCAAAGGGCTAAGAGTCACAAGCTTCCCTTCAGAGAGTCCAATAATAGATTTATCTCTCCTTTAATTTAATTCATTCGGATTTATGGATCTCACCAGTTCCTTATGTAAGTGGCCGCAAATTCTATGTAATTTTCATTGATGATTTCTCTCGCTTTCCATGGCTTTTTCCAGTACATCACAATTTTGATATTACTATGTGCTTTATTTAATTCAAGTGCTTGGTTGAGAATCTTTTCTCCTATAAAATCAAAAAATTACAAACTGGCAATGGAGGCGAATATACCTCAACCACATTCAAAAAATTTCTTGCAACATATGGTAATCTCCATCGATTAACCTGCCCATATACCTCTAAAAAAATGGGATTTCTAGAAGAAAGCATTGCCATATTACTGAGACTAGTTTATCTCTTCTTGCTCATTCCAATTTTTTGTCTAAGTATTGGGTTGATGCTTTCTAAATAGCCCTTTATCTCATCAATCATCTACCTACACCTATTCTTGGCAATGTTTCTCCATATCTTGAGTTGTTTAATAAACAACCAGATTATTCAATTCTTAAAACCTTTGGCTGCACTTGTTACCCCTTGCTTCATCCATAGCAATCTCATAAGTTATACTATCGCATTAAAAAATGTATTTTCTTAGGATGCAATGCTAACCAAAAGGGTAACCGTTGCTTGGATCCTTAAACCAATTGTGTCTACATCTCAAGGCATGTGGTGTTTGATGATTTGAATTTTGTTGCCCTAGATTCATCCACGCTTGCTTAGCCTATAGAGTTGCTCTTCCTAGTGTTGCTCTTCCTAGTGTTGCTCCTTCAACTGTCTTAGGTTTGTCTCTCCCAACTTTTGGTTCTATAGTTGACCTTTCTCTTTCTTTAAATACTTCTCATCATGATCCACACCTTTCCCCTGCAGTAGCCATAACAAAACCTGACTCACCATGTAATCCATAGCCTCCCGAGTATCCATCCAATACCTCATTTAACCCTTTAACTCCATCCACCTCTTCTACCACTCTCCCAATAGAACTGGTCCCTCTTTACCTTCCCGTATGGTAACAAAGTCCCAAACAAACTCATTAAAACCAAAATAGTTCCTTGACTATCAAGTTTTTACTCCACTACTACCCCACTCCCCGTGAGCCAGAAACTTCCCCCCAACACCCTATCCCCGTGAGCGAGCTAGCGAACCCATGGATTTCCTTTTGCCCTAACCAGTGCTCTTTGTCATACCAGTAAGAAAAACCTACTCCCGTACAGCTTGTTCTCCAGTTCTGATCACTCCTCAAAGGAATTAGTTGGTCCTCTACTTCATTTGCCTTCGTAGCTGAGGCCTATGTACATTCCACTTCTCCTCTCCATTTACATATTTTTGGCTACGCGAATGGTTCTTTGAAGCATTAGGGTTTTTGCAAGGAATTTGAGCAAACTAGAGGTCCACATAGTCGATCGAGACTCTTGGGTTCCTCCACTTCATTTGGATTTTTGCAAGGAATTTGTGTTGCCTCTCCTTCAATCAGTACAGTAAACACCAGTCCCTTTGTTTTCCTAGGTTTTCTGTGATTTATTCTACAAAAATTGTAGTTTGTGTTGTTTCCTAATCCTCTATTTTTGCATTGTCTCAGTACGACCCTTTTTGCTGGAATCAGAGGGTTCTTGGTAGAGCCTCAACCCCATCCTTTCCTTTACCCAATTGCTTAGTTTGTCCATGTAAAGTACCTAATTTTACACCCAATTTTGTAAAACCATTTAGGTCAAGTAGAAATTAAGTATGGGGTTGAAGATTTTACTCAATTTGTTTGGCTAAAGTAGTTAACAAACTGTGAACCACGAAACAGAGTATTACTCTTATCTTTCAGTTTTTTGTTGATTATTTTATGCCATGTTGTAACCAAAATCAGGTTTTAATAGAATATTTTTTGTTCATGTGCTAATCTCAGTTTCTGTTGTTAATTCCTACAATTACTTTAATTTTCATATTTTTTTTTTCAGCATACTAGCTAGTACATGTATAATGAATATAAATATTAAGATTGAAATCATACTATTGAACCTAAATTAAAAACCTTATAACACATAAACAAGCACTTCCAAAAGTTGTGTCCCCATAGAGATGTTGATAAACAAGCAATTATCCTTTCCCATCCCTTTAAAAAGTTGAGATTAGCCAATTTATGAAAAAACACTCAAACAGTACGCTATATCATAACATATATAAAAAAATTACAGGATGAAATTTACCATTAGACAACCTTGCTCTAGGATATTAAATATTGGTAAGAATAAATATTGAGCTTTTAACATTATAAGCCAATCAACATGGAGGACTTGGATCTTGAGCTCAGGTTTGGTGATCCAGGATCACCTAAACTAAAGCAGTAGGGTACAATTATATATATATTTATATATATTTTATATATATATATATGTGTGTGTGTGTGCTTGATCATGTTACATTTTGTGTGTGTGTGTGTGCTTTGATATTATTTGCAACTTCTGATGAGTTTCTCTTTCCTTTCCTACATCCTTTTCTTGATCTTTGGCTAACAGGCAAAGGTAGCTCTATGTCTATTAGAATCTTGATTGAAATGAAAGGCTCATCTTTCAATGAGCTGACTAAATTACACATCTCCAATATTAATGTATCAGCTGATATATTTCCTTTCTATCTGTATTTCAATATTTCTGGAGCTAGCTAGTTGGCTGGAATGAAAATCATCTTCAATCTCGGTTTGCACTATCTTCCACTTTCTTCTTATGATATAGATCAATGGCAAGATAGATCAAAGTACTAGTGGTTGGTAGGAGACAAATGATCACGAGGGAAACGATGAATGTAGCTACATCTCATTTCCAATAATACAAAATGTAAATTGATCTGGACATGTGCAATGATATATATTAATTCTACAATCTAGTTGCTAGCCTTTGTTCTGATGGATCTGATCCAATCTTATAGTTTCAATTAATATTGGAAAGCTAACATAATATTTTCCTAATTCCCTAGTATCTACGATTTTCTAACAATAGGGTTATTATGTCTCTTAGATACGATATTAGAATAGTGGTAGCATTATAATCAATGTTGACCTTTTAACAAATGAAGATAGGGCCAGCCAAATCTATAATCTGTAATTACATAGATAAGATTTGAGCCTTTTGAATCTTTTTCTCTTTTGCTTTTTATTTCTCTAATACGTGATTGGATATGTGTGTCTATATAAGATATATTAATTATTTCATTGATTAGTTTTCTTAAGTGATTAGATTTATGTGTGTCTATATAATATCATATCATGGTTTCATTGATTAGTTTCCTTAAGATCTGGGCCTATTCTTTCCACTTGGATCCTAGTACACAAAGCTACACTTTTTTTGCTTTATATTTTTCTACTAATCTTCCCTTGACTCCTAACCAATAAAATCTTTTGATTTTAACTATTGTACTAGAGGTGAGGATAATGAGAAGGGACATGGTTGTGTGTGCGTGTGAGTGTCTATATATAATTTACACACATAATTATATTGTGTAGTAATATATTGCTTTGGACAGTGTTAGTTGTTGAATAAATGCATAACTGATGCATAAAACTTCAACTACTATATATAGAGTATTTCTAGTGTACATTACTTAGTTATAAAATGTGATTGTGTACGTTTGCCTTGATGTTAATATAATATTTGCAATACCTTAATTTCTGCATTCTTTTTGGCATGCAACATTAATATTCATATTGAAAATCATGAATTAGTATAGTTATGATGATATTCATGATCTCATGCATACAACTATCCAAATATGAGCTGATTATATATATATATATATAGTTATGATATTTGCAATGCATAATTTCCTCTAATTGCTTGATGGTCTTCATGTTGGTAGATACTTTAAATTAAAAGATATCCAGGCAACAAGCTAGCTCGATAGCTAGGTTGTTTTGTCCACCTAAACTATTGCTTGTATTTTGGAAATTTATGAGAGATTCTTTAATTATTTTAACTGATGATATTGCTAGCATGAGTACTCCAATATTTTATATTGTGAGAACTAGCTACATATATTGCAGAATTCTGATGTTGCAATTGACATTGACAAGTTCATAGTCCCTTTCCACCTTGGAAATTCTTGAATGACTTGGGATGAAATTTTTCCTTTGTTATTTGCAGCACAACTCTATAGAAGGTAACTCTATTGCCACCCAAGTAGCAAAATAGTCTGCGTGCTAAAGGTTTGTTGGTTCCTGCCTTTTACAATTTGTGCATATCGCTTTTATGCTGAACTTTGTAGCAAGGCATTATCATTATCATTTATATCATATTCTGGTCACCAATATGATCTTTTTCCTATAGAATATTCATACATTGAATTTATCTTAGTATTGCACTCTTATAATGAGTTTGATAACAAGATTATCATTCCAGATGGTTAGAATGATAACTCCTTACCATTTCCAAAACTAGCTACTATTTGAAGCTTTTTATTTAATGTGCAAAGATATTGTTTGTGTTCTCCTGTAGGGTGGTAGAAACTGGAATCAATTCAAGCGTGACTAGTACTACTAATTACAATGTGTTAGAGATAATTAGTCTAATTAGGTGTTTGAGTAAGAGTCTTCATGATTACATTGGATTATTATTCTTCTCTAATTAGGTGTTCTCGTTGGTGTCATTTCATATAATTACATTTGTTTATCAGATTTATAAATTGTCTATAATGTAAATTGCCAATATTAATAGTTTATTGTACAATTTAAAGAAAAAAGTACAAATTAAATGTTTTAGTGAAAGTTTTGAGAAGTTTTGACACCAGAAGTATTAACATTTATATATAGACTTGCGATAACATAAGATACCATTTATATATTCCTAAAAAATTTTGGAAACAACTAATCAATAGAGCCTCCTATCAACAATACTAGATATTATTTCCAATCTCACATTCTAGTACCTTGTCTTAATCATTCCATTTAGTGTAGCAAGCTAGAAATTTCAAATGTTTAGGCAATATCCCACATGCTAATGTCTTATTTAGTTAGATTTGCAATGAAGTAAGAAGTTTTCCTATAAGTATACATCAATGTGTTTTCTTACCTTCGAGTTAGTACATTGACTTTCCTGGTTATTGCTCTGGCTTTATCTAAAATATCCCACATCTACTCTTTGTTTTTTTTTTGAACTTAAGTTAAAGGAAAATAAATAAATAAATTTCATCCTTATGCTTGTTCTCAGTGGCTAGGCTTTTACTATTCTGTTGAGTGTAGAACTTTTATTGACTACTACTGTCAACTACAGAGTATAATGTAGTTTAAGGCCGCATCTTTCGTCGCAAAATGCAAATTAATTGATGATACTTTATATAATAGTTGGGCTTATACTAATGCCTTTGGTTTGTGAGAATGATTTTATTCCCAAACAATGATGAATGGAATGATTCTTTAACTTACACTAATGTCTTCCTACCCTAATTGAGGGGAAATTTCTATGTAAAAGCATATAATTATGTACACATAACATGCATTTGTGCCTTGAGCTGCTAGGATTATGACCTTTTATGTACTTTCAATATCAATATGATCACTAGATTGCTAAAAAAAAAAGCAACCAAATGAATATGCTCGATTTTCCCAAGATGAAGAAAAATCATATATCAATATGATCATGAGCCCTTTATTTTGTTCTTTTGCATGCATGATATGAAACATTTTTTTTTTTTTGTGTTTCTTTCAAAGTCAGTTGATCAACTTGGTTTTCAATGAACTCTATTAGCCAGAGAAGTACTTCTCTTAGAGTATAGATGACGTACCATGTGAATGATGCATGGTAGATTAGAACTATAACAGGCCTTTTGACTTTCAAAGTTGATTGCATTAACCTTATTGAAAGACTACCTTATTGAAAGTCTTTCAATAAGGTAATGCATTTTTTTGGGATGGTCTACTTTGAGACCGACTTTGGTGAAGTTCTTTGTCAAATTAAGAAAACCTATAAAAGGAGATTTCTATGTAATAATCCTTTTAATATGAGAATTAGGAACAACCAAAATCTAATCTGTAGATAACTCTATCTTCAAATGAAGCTACATTATGAACCACCCATTCAATGAAGAAGAATAAATTTTTCATATATGAATATATTTCTTCATACCAAAGTGTCCAAGTACTAGCAGGAAACAATTTTGGCAAATCCAATTCAAAACATGTATCTCAATCCACATTTGCCAGATTCTAACAACTGAAACCAATCTTAACATTAAAGTAACAATTAGGGAGGTTTGGGAAAAATTCATGAAAGTAGAATTTTTGAAAACCCTTATGTGATTTTCATTCTCCACACTTACTTTATAGAAACAAATAACATGGTGAGACCGTCATTTAATCACATTCAACAAAATATATTCAACCTTCATTTTCATTAAATGTAACTTGATCAACGTTTTGCAAAATGACGTATAACTTTGGTTATCTAATAATACTTCCCAATTGTGTCTTTTTTCTAGATGGATAAAAGTTAGATGAATGAGCCCGATAGCCTTTTATCACTTGCATACGCTGAAAGGGGTTAACAATTTCCTCACACAAGCATAGAACCATGTAGGTGGAAGGGATCACATTCAGTGTCCATGTCATACATGCCTTACCAATCTATGGCTGCCTATATTTGCAGTGGAAACTCATTTGTATATCAAAGGAATAAATCTAAATTATACCCAATGGGTATTTCATGGAGAGGAGGAGACATTTGATGCTAGTGACGACGATATTCGGAACGAGATCATATTAAAAGCTAATTACATCGATGACGTGCAGCAAATGTTGGATACCATTTAGGCAGGCACTTTTGTTGATGTGCCCCAAGACAGCACTCCAACGCCAAATAGGCCACCAATTCTTGAAGCTTCACCAGCATCATTTTTTGACCGAATAATGATAGATGTACTACACTTTTTACAACCTTTACCACAACTATATTTTAAATGAGGGGCATTTTTATAAAATAACTTACAAAAGTAACATGAATTTACATAAATGCCCTTATTTTAACACATAGTTGTATACAAAGTTGTAAAAATGGTTCTATGTCTATCATTACTCCTTTTAATCAGCTATTAAAGGATGCTCGACGTCCTCTTTTTGACAAGTGTACACAATTTTCAAAACTATATTTCATTGTCGAGTTGTTACACATCGAATCAATCGATGGATGGTCAATTAAGTCATTTGACATGGTCCTCAACCTGTTGAGGTCTACCTTCCCAGATGCACTCTTGCCACAATCATATGAGGAGTCAAGGTTTTCGAAGTGCAGTTTGGTTTTCAAGTACCACAAAATCCATGCGTGCATCAGCGACTAGGTAGGATCGATACACTACCTACCTATATTGATGCATGAGTTGTCATGGTTCAGGATGGTCAATGCATAGATGCAACAAACTTTATTAACGATGACATTATTGCTTCTGGTTCTGGAAGTGCGTATGGTGATGGAGAATATTCAAATGAAGGGGACCTATCCACAGAGGAAGAATCTATGTCAGATTACTAGGTTTGGATGACAAGGATTCCTCAACACTTCTCAACATTATTCACTACTATTCATTAGTTTATTATTACTTTTTACCTACTTTTATTACTATTCATTACTTTTTCATTACTATTCAATATTTTATTATTACTTTTCACTTACTTTTTATTACTTTTAACAAGTATTCTTAACACTTCTCAACATCCAAATGTAACCTAATTACAACCAAAAGAACATCGCCGAGTTTAAGGTTAACATAGTAGATGAACTCTTTGAAATTGGGTTGTGGACATAGACAGTTAATTATTTTATCGTATGAAGTACTTGCTTGGATTTATTTATTAAAACCATGAAATGAATTATTGATTGATAAATGGACTTGACTAATATACTCAAGATAGCATTTATGTTTTCAGATATATAAATGGATAAGTATAACTGACAGTTTATTTATTTTCTGGGGATCTAAACTTGTATGACTTTTGATATGTATGATATTATTCTTTCTCAGGTGAGGGGAAAATGGACAGTGTTGCACTTGGCTTCGCTTCCTTGAATCTGGTTAAGGTAAAATTTGCTTTCTTCTAGCTTAATTACTCTAGAATTATGCGAATAATAAACAAATACACAAGAAGTATTCATCTTAACAAAATTAATACCTGCTTAAACGAAGTCTAACATGTGATACTTATTTTCTTCATGTGATGGGAAACCAAGACATAGCATACTTGTAAGTGGTACGTTGTGTCAGCATGTCATCGCAGTCCCATCTTCAATCTAGAGGCATGAGAAGCAATATCAACTATCGAGGTAGATAATTTGACAATTTAATCATTCTTCTATTTATGTTATGCTCATAACATAGGTTGCTATATAAGTGCATTAAACGATGTTAATTTTAAGGATTTCATTTGCGAAAACATCACCCTTATAAAATGTAAACATTAGTCTACTAATAAGTAATTGAAAACGCTTGACATCTTATCTTTTTTATGTTCCTGTCTTTGACTTTGAGCTTATCATGTGGAATGGAATGACATTTATCTCAAATCATTAATTCATACACATGCAGGTAACCAATTGGGAGAAAGTTCAAGAGGCGGAGGAAGACTCCGAGGTACTTGTGCCAGGGGCCTTGTACCGTACTCATGTTGAGCTCACTAACCGCATCGAGCACATCTCTCTTCATATCACATCTCTGAGGAGGAATATCATTTATGCTCGGATGACTCCACATAGCCCCCAAGTTATCCCTGGGAGCCTCCATGTGCCAACCTAGTCCCCTCATCGGGTCCTACTCGAGAACCCTCACCAGTTAGAGTACAATCACCTCCTAGAGAACCTGTAAGTAATGAAGATCTCGGTATACTAGAGACTGGTGCGTGTTTTTCCTAGATATAAAGAATGGGTTGGCCTAGTTATACGTGTTAATTAAGTGTAAAGATTAACTATAGTTACAAACACTAATGTAGTTATCATTGTAATACAGTTGCAGATGCCCCCACAGAGCTTGTAGTAAACCAACAACAGAGGAAACATACTTGTGGGCCCATAAAATGCACCGAGTTTAAGAAACTAAGGAAGTACGAGAAAGTGCATTTGAAGATAAATGATGGCGAGACTGCCCTGTGCTATAAGAATACTTCTATGTTCATGACTCGGGTGTCATGGATTATTAAACAATAGTATGACATGAGTTACAAACGATGATCTGATGTCCCACAAGCTCAGAAGGAGGAGCTCATTAACTGTGTTAAGGTAAGTCATTTGTTAGTTAATATCGATTGTTTGAAAGTGGTCGTAGTATAATCACGGCCTAAATGATGTGATGACACTTAATTGTATAGTGACTTTGTGCTCGAATGGGAACGCGAAAACCATCGATTGACAGTGACCAAGCAACTACATAAGTGCTTCAACGCATTCCACCACGACTTGCACAAGATATATTTATCATATTGAACTCACGAAGAAGTGCTAGCTAATGGGACTAGCTTGGTCGACCCACTCATATGGTTTAAGTTTTGTGGGAGGTGGGACAATGAGGCCTTTAAGGTATGTATTGTCTACAATATTAAACCATATCTACCAATTTAATTTGTCAAGGATATTGTTGTGGCAAATTTGTTTGTTTATCATAGCTAACATTGGGTTTGTGTGATAGAAAATGTCAGCTCAAAATCGGAAGAACCGAAAGAAGCTCACAATTAATCACACATCAGGACGTAAATCATTTGCTCAAATCCTGAAGTATAAGGTATAAGGTTTCGCACATTGGATTAACTCTTTCATAGTATGTTATTATTTTATGCATATGCTTTTTAGTGTTGTTTTAAATAACATGTTCAAGTGAGGTGAATTTATTTTGTTTTTGTGTTCGTATTACATTATTGTTGTGCTTGGTTACACTAGCATTGGGCTTAAAATGCACATGTCCACCACAATAAAGTTATCTGTTATGAAAATATATTCTTATACACATTGCATATTCATGTAGAGTGTTGAAAACTGTGGGAATATGGTTGACTTTTACAAGGAGATGCACTAGTTGAAGAAGAAGAATAAGTTTGTGACAGAGTCTATAAAAGAGACTTATGTGAGTAGTTCAATTACAGTTCCTGGGATCTATGCTTTTGTTTGAATGTCATAAATGCATAAATAGCATAAGCTATATACATTTTTAAGAATCGGTGTTTTTTCAATGTGCAGAAGAAGATGCAAGAAAGGATGGATGTTCTAGAATTGGAACACCATATTGATGAGGCAGCAACGACTGTCTTTAAGAAGGTTCTTGGCTATAGACTTGATTATGCACGGGGACTCGCAGAGATGGTCATCCCTGAGTCAAGCAGACAACATGACCAACTAAAAATGCAACATTATCTGGCTGAGATTGAGAGACAAAAGCTCAATGCTGAACAACATAGGGAAGATGCTGAATAGTACAAGGCTCAGCTCAAAGAAATGACGGAAGAGATGCTGAATCGTAGGGAGAAACAGATGTAGACTTTGATGAAGGGTTCGCCTGGATTCACTGAGTCATATCAACAGACTCGGGGTTGGACTAATTCCTCCGATAACTAAGGGGGTTGTATGTTTTGACAAATTTGGGTGCTTTTTGGTTAGTCAATTTGAAAATTGGGCAATATATATTATATATATATATATATATATATAAAGGGGCCTATGTAACACCCCGTTTTTAAATATAGTATTTTTAAAATATTTTAGAGAGTCAGTTTGCTACTAAAACTTTTCTTTACAAAATGCACCAGATACGAATGTTTTTATAATAAATAAAAAAATCTTTATAAAATTTAAAGAGAATTAGCGAAAACATTTATTTAAAATATTGAAACTCAATTTTTTACAAAAATACTTTATTCCCTAAAATCATAAAATTATAACTCATTGTCCAGACCTATGCATCGCCTTCCTGAGTCAAATCCTGCCTACTATGCATTATCACCTAGGGTGATTTTTAAAAAAACATAGGAACATAGAAATAAAAATAAAATGAGTCTAATACTCAATAATCAACACATCATATAGTAAAAGTAATGGTTATCGATTTTTATGCATAATCATAGATACATACATAATAACATGAACATGATCTTTTTTTATAAATGCTGAAAGCGTGAGCTTTTCATAATCTTATCATATCTTATCATATCATAGGACGTTACCCACTATGACTCCCGTGAGTTAGGGTTAGCAAATCTAAAAAGATTTTGATTCCGTCCATGGTCACGGGTGATGCAATCCATACATAAGGAAGACATATTGGGTGCATTATCAGCATGTATGACCTGGCAATGCATTATACCCATACATAGGTACTGACTTTATATTATACATATCTTATCATTCATATCATACTTGTCATATTATATATTTAAAAAGAAATCATGTAATTTTCATAAAATGTTGTGATGCATGTTTCCTCACATGAATTCATGATCTTTCATAAATAATTTTATGCACTTTCACATAAAATTATGACTTTTTCATAAATAATTTTAATGCATAAATTCATAAGGCTTCATAAATATCTTAATGCATAAACTTTTCATAATTGTTCATGACTTTGGTACATAAAAATGGGCTTCCAAATAATGGCCATACATACATAATATTTTTATAAAAACATGTTTGCCGAAAATGCGTGTAAAGATATGATCATGCTACTTACCTCTTCGCATTGCGTCCTAGTTTCACGTCGTAGTTCATACCTATACGAGACACTAATCGTTAGTAACTTCATAGTAAATTGTGTCGTGACGTTCTAAATACTTAAAATCATGCTATAGAATAATTTAATAGACTAAAAATATAGTTTAAAAATACTTTAAAATCGTTTAAAAATAGGAAGGCCCAAAAATAGTTTTTGAAATATTAAATGATCCAACAATTTTATTTAAGAAGATTGGGCCCAATAAAAACCATAGGTTGAAATGGGCTTTAATCAAAGAAACTGGAAACGAAGGCTTGGCACAAAAGTGTTTGAAAGGCATATTAGTAATTAAAGAATCTAATTGAGGGCCATTTGGAAGATAGAAGCTTAACAAATTAAGGAAATAAAAAGGAACTTACGTAAGGCATATGTTAGGCAAAAATAGGAACTGAACCTTGTGGGACAAAACATAAGGGCAAGGAGCCGTGCGATGCTTTTAATGCAATGCTTACCGCGCGATGGAGGAGACGCTACGAAGACTTTGGCGACTAGTGGAGGCCGGCGACACCATTGGGTATTCTTGGGAAAATAGAGAATCAGAGAGGGTAAGAGTTTAGGGAGATTTTGCTACCGAAAATGGAGAGGGAGAGGAACCATTATTCTGACAGGGAGGGCTTGCCGGGAGGACTGGTTGCTTTGGGACTTGGCTGGCCGGCATTTAAAGGTGACCTGGGGGTGGTCCGACGTCTTGGGGTGGTTGTGGGTTGATGGGCAACACAGAGGATGAAAACTATTCTATTTTTCATGGTTGAAACAGGGGACTTATGGAGGTTTTTCAGTGGCCAGCGGTGATGGGGCTTCATGTGCATGGTAGGGTGGAAGGAAAGTTGCGTTGAGGAGGAGGCTGTGAATGGTGTTTTTTGTGAAGTGGATGTGATGGAGGGCTATTGCTAACGGGTTTGTTGAGGCTACATGGTGGTTCACGACAACGAGGGGCTTGCTGTGTGGGTGGTTTTTTTTCTCTTCTGGTTTGGTGCTGATTTTTCTGAAGGAGCCTGGGGTTGGGTTTTTTAGACAAAGGAGAAGAAAGAAAACGTGGACCATGAGGAGATTTGATGGACTTGGAGTTGGGAGAGGTAACTAAATAATCTAGAGTTTGAAGTTGAAGTATGATTCAGAGTTGGTTTTCAAATAGAAGTGTTTATTCAAATTGAAAATTTAAGAGATAATAACGTACATGGAAGAGTTGATAAGGGAAAAAACCAATTAAAAATAAACCTTACCTTAAAATCATATCTCATAATAATAATAATAATAATAATAATAATAATAATAGTAAGAAAATAAGACTTTAAGATAAATCCTATTTTTTTTGGGTCAGGATGTTATAGTCTATGTCTACACCTGAGAGATAACAAGGCGGGCTTTTGATTTTTGACAAGCTTTTGAACAAGGAGTACAATTAAATCACAAGGTAAGTTTTTTATATCAAGCTCAATTTTCTCACCCAGCTATTTAAATACTTGTTGACACCTTAGGAACATACAATGTGTTTGTTCATGCACATGGTCTAGTAGAACATGGCATGACATTATATTTAGTTATCTATTTTCCTCATTCTATTTAGTTATTTGCTACCTTCATTCTTGACGTGCTGCTCTCTCCAACCAAATCTGCCTATAAGGATCTGGTTTTGAGTGTTATTTTCCCACTCAGAGGAAACTGGTTGGAGGGACCAAATTTCTTGTTGATGGAATTGGGTTTTGGCTTCAAACGTACAATTACATCTCTAGTTGAATTCTGGTATTCATGTTTGCACAAGAAAAGCAAGTTGGAGATTTTGGCTTGTCTAAGCTAATATCAGATCCTTTGAATGGCAATGTTTTGACTCAAGTCAAAGGCACGGTGGTAAGTCATGTTATTATATCTCTACTTGATCTCTCAAGAGTAGACCATCCAGATTTGCAAGTTCTCCTCTAATAATGTTTTGGAAGAACTTTTATATATTTTGCTTGTTTGAAACATTTTGTGAGGCTGCACCCTCAATTTGACACAGCGTCATTTTTAAGATGGTTTTGGCAGGGTTTGGAACCATACTTTGCTGGTTAACATTATTGAAGAGGAGATTATGAGTTATGGCATTGACTCAGTGAGATCATTGTCCCATCATTAGTTCACTTTATCCTTTCTTCTTCTTATTTATCTAGGGATTTGTTCCTTTCTTCATTTCTTTTGTGATCCAATTGATGTCAGGTTTTATGACAAATAAGTGTTTATACTCTCTAAGATCCTATTTTCATGTGGCAGCGTTTCTCAGATTATTACATTTGATTACTATGGTGTTTCTAGTCATTGTAATCATTGTGATGTGCATTATGCTGTATGGCAAGTTGAATTCTGACTTTTGGTTTTATGTCAAACTTTTTTCATAACTATAAGAAAATCTCCAATTAATGTAGCCTTCATGAGATCTGATATTTATTACTTTAAACATGTTATGATAATTTATTGGGAAGCACTAGCACCTAAAATACATTATATCCATGTCTCTTTCCTTAACATTTTAATGACACTTATTTCAAACATAGTTTGGCAAATTGTATTGTGGTTTGCATTATGTCAATTGAGTAGGTGCACTAAAGTTTTGCTAAGCTTGATCGGTTTTGCTCTATTATTTTCGATCATATTTATTTATTTATCTTGAAATCATTTCAAGTTAAGACAAGCATTGGTATTCACTTGGTTCTTCTAAATTTGCACTTTCTCATGCTTTGTTATTGCATATACTGTATAATAATGACATTCTATCAATCTCCCATAATTAGCCTTGAAGATGAAAGCATCAGGCTTTCAGATTCCTAACGTATTTTTCTTAAACGTTTGGTCATCAAGTGAGGGGTTTTTCCCTTAAAAATGACGGTACTATTTTCTCTTAAAGTTTCTATGGAGCTTCGGAGAATTCTTGTTGATTTATGAATTTTTTATTTGCTTACTTGGGTACGGATTCTATTATTTCTTTTACATACCTTGTTACGTTGTTTGTTCTATTTTGTTGTGTTAGTTTTAATGAAAATGCTTTATATTAGACTGGAAATGACTTTTACTTCTAACCATTTTTTAAATAAAAAGTGTTTTCTTTATAGGCTTTAGTGGAAAAGGTGTTGAATTTGGAAGAGTTGTTTGATTATGGTTTTACTACTTTGATGAAAATTCATGTAAATGGCAGCTATGAGGATATGGCTTTTCTTAAGTCTTGAATCTCATGCTTAGTACCCAAAGCAATTTTATCAGGTAGAAAAATTGATAGTAGGAAAAATTGGGGGCATTGCAAACTTTGTTTGAGTAAACATAAAAAGAGAAAGACACTTGTGAAAGTTCTGTTAGACAAATTACATTATGTTGCTCATATTTTAGTTTTCTTCTCTGTCACTCTTATGTCAAGCATCTCAAGCATAGATGTAGTAGCTTATCTAAAAGAGGAGCTTATATGCCCATTCAAACTTGATCTGAGAAATTTTCGCTACAAATTCAAGATTTTGCCACCTTATTTTAGTGATAGTAGGCTCCTCAAGCCTATCATAAGAGGGACGTGTGACTTAATTAATTTGTAGCCCAGTTTGTACTTGAAATGAGTATAATGCACCACCTCAATGTATAAATACATATGATTTGGGATGAATTGATGTTTGAAGAGATTAATGAATGTCATTTGTTTTTTACAATGTGAGATTATATGGCATTTTTTAGATGTGGAAATGAATGTGATTTCAAGAAACCAAAAGAAAAAAAAATTGAATTAAATTGATTACGACATTTTTTGTTCTATAGTAGCCAAAGATCAACACCACAATTGACCTTTGAAACATAAAACTATTTCACGGAGCCAACAACTGTCACTAGGTAAAATCTATCACTACCGAAAATAAACCATCGCAATTAACTTTTGGTAACATTAAAGTTAGTGGCGGCGCTTCAACAAACGTTGGCAAAAACTTATTCCAGCAAGTACAGGCCATTGCAATTGAGTTTTGGGGAGTGAGAAGTCAGTCCCAGCATGGTCAACATATGTTGAGTAAATCTTTTTATGGCGACTAGTATCCATTGCCATAGACTTTTGGAAACACCATATCTTTATGGCAACACTCCTCGAAAATGTTGCAAAAGATTCATGCCGGCAACCTTCAGTCATTACAATTTAATTTCTCCAACCAAAAATTAAATGGCGATATTGTCTTCAGTCGATGCAAAACGTATTAGCAACAAAAAATTATCGCCATTATTGATGTTGTAGCCGCTGCAAATAGGATTTGGCAAAGATTTTTAACCAGAAAGGTGGAGCCTTTTTGTGATGTCAGTTGGTACTATTGGTGACGAAAAAAATGCCAAAAAAGATTTAGTTTTCATGGTGATATTTTATTTCCACTGCAGAATATCAAGAGTGAAAGATTGGTAGTGGCAATTTAGTAGCGAGATCTTTCTCACTGGTAAAGAGGTTTATTTTTACACTTTTAGTGATGAAAATTTGCGTTGGGAAAAGTCTTAGCTCTTGTAATGACAACTGGTCCATTCGACAATTAGACATCTCTAATGCCTGCCTTCACAGATTTCTTGAAGAAGAGGTCTTTATGTAGCAACCTAAGGGCTTTAAAAACCATCACCATCCAGATTATATATGTAAGCTTCAAAAATCCTACCATGACTTAAAACAAAGCCCTAGAGCTTGGTTCATGCTCCTCTCACAAGCTTTATTGCAGCATTGTTGCAACCTAAGGACTTAAAACACTATTTTTCAAAGTGATTGCACAATGTTTATGTATTTCACGACTATATGTAGTATTGCTGATCAAATTAAACATGAAGTATAGCCCAACTCATAAATATATATACAACGTGGGATAGGATAGATAAAAAATGATAATTTAGAAGTGAATGATGCATCCTCTAGATCAAATTCTAATAAAAGGTTAAAAACTCTAAACTTTATGATCTTTTATTGTTATAATTAACTAATTGTAATATTGAACTGACACTGATTAAGTCCGTATTCCTTAGTTACGCTAAGGAAATAACCATCATAAAAAGATGACCTTAAAGATAATAATATTCTTTTATTATATTTAAAACCATTAACTCAGAAGTATATAAGTGAACATAAAAATTAAAATAATAGTATTTTATTACATGATTATATACATGTTATTTAGAAGTAATCATGGGGTGCCACTATGATAAAAATTGGTTTTTTGTGACCTTTTAATTGCGGCAAAAAGACTATTTGTAACTAATTTTAGTTGTAAATAGTTATTTTACTGGAATTAACTGACTAGAAATAAGCAATTTTTTTATAGTGTGTGAGAAGATAGTAGTTGATAGTACCACATGAGTACAAAGAAAACAAAGACAAATCAATGTTTGCTTCCATCAAAATAATGGGTTCAAGAATGCTCATTATTTGAAATAGAAAGTTAATAAACAAATTAGCTGTTGTTGCTCAATGGAGTGATGTAAGACCACCAAATGCTACCACATAGGCCAGTGACATGTCATGGGAAACGCGTGCTTGGTCTCATTTGGATATATATTGAGATGAGTTGAGATTGTTTAAATTTTTTATGAATAGTAGTGAGTTGAAAAGATAGAGTGAGTTTTAATAGACCTACTTAAATGTTAATATGAATTTAAATATATTTATAAAATGTTGAAAAGAGTTATGAATTTCACATGTAAAGAGGTGTTGAGATAAAAAATATTATGAAGTATACGTATAAAAATGTTTTAAATTGAGATGAATTTAGAAAATTTAAAATTTGATGTTTGAATGTTAGCCTCATATTAAAATTACACTAAACTGAGATCATGATCTCAATTGAGTCAAAATTCTAAACGGGACCTATAATAGATCGAAGACAGGTCAAGTTAGGAATAGAAAAGTGGCACATGATGATGGCTGTAGGTGGATGGATTGGTTGGAGATATATAGCTAGGTCGAATGTTTTTACTTTTGGACAAAAATAGAGGACAGCTTAGGAAACTATGATGGGAGATGAGAACAGAACACGACTAGAAAACATGCTCGATCGGAACAACAAAAATTCAATCAAACAATTAATTAGCAGCTAGTTTACAGTACGCGATTGATTCTAGGGATCAGGAGGCCCGGAGGAAGGGACCGGATCTAAAGCTTATCCCTTGAAATTATTGATCTTCAAAATTAAGTGGAGGGTTCTGCCAATATTGCTAATTTATGTTGAATTATGCTTCATGACAATCGACAGTATATATATTTAATTCAGTCCAATTAATCACTTCTTTGGTGGACTGCATGATCATATATAGCTAGGTTAATTACCATCACTACAAAAGGCCTACTTAATTTTGACAAGTCATCTTCTATTAAAATGACTATTAAATTCCAGTCAAAATAAATTTGTTTTCGTCATAAATCAAATAATATATCACAAATATATTTTTTTTTTATACTAGTGTATTTCTTTCTCAGTGCTTTTTGACTTTATTGTTTCACCCTGTAAAGATTAAGATACCAATAATTAGTTAATAATTAGGAGATCGATGATCTTGATCTATATATTGTCACCTTTGGCATTAATTTCTTCATTAACATCTCCCACTCCAAAAGGATCTCGTATCCCGATTGATTGTCATGATGATCATGAAAACCCCAGTATTTCATGTTCT
Source organism: Platycarya longipes (assembly GCA_036559045.1). Lineage (NCBI taxonomy): Eukaryota > Viridiplantae > Streptophyta > Magnoliopsida > Fagales > Juglandaceae > Platycarya > Platycarya longipes. The sequence continues at coordinate 25,229,697 of CM071790.1, read as the reverse complement.
GGTGTTTGTTACAATTATCCTCTTCATCTTTGCATCTGATCTGCAAGCTGCCGATGCAGAAAGGGTGCTCCCAGTAGTAGTGAAGGCCGAGGATAGGCAGAAGCCCAACCGGCGTCTCCTGACCGTAGCGAGTACTACTGCTCTTCTTGATCAAACGGGCAGAACTACAAAAGATGAAACTTCTAACAACGTCAGTAGCGCAGTAAAAACTGAACCTGGGACAGCCGACAACGAAGAAGAAAAAGAAGAACCAAACCCAGCTTATAAGAAAAATGGAAGAGTTCCTGCATCATCCACTGAAAGTAGTCGCCGTAATAGCAACTGTAACGGCCATGAAGATCGAGATGTGTTGAGGAGTTGAGAAAGGAGATGCACAGTCACTGTTTGTGAAAATTCCATAGAGAGACAGCGATGGTATTTCCTGATAAATTGTTCCTCCTTTCATGGATTTATTTCATTTACATTGTATGATCTATTTATAGACATGTCTGGACAAAATTCCAGATTACACCAAGCAATTAGCTTAGGACAGCTGTATAGAAAACGGTTACAGAAATATTCTAGAATCTCCTCAGAATCATTCATGCAATGTGCTTTGGTTAAGAGATTTTGTTTTTGCTGATGGTACAAACACTATAGCGTTAATACCCTCCCGCAAGTCAAGCGGCACATTGGAGATGTTGAGGCTTGACGGTAACAGTTGAAACCTAGTTGCAGAAAGTGGCTTTGTGAGTATGTCCGCAATTTGATCCTTGCTGGAAATGAAGGATACTTGCAACGTCTTGGCAGCTACTCTTTCGCACACAAAATGATAGTAGAGTTCAACATGCTTTGTTCTGGAGTGAAGGACAGGATTGGCAGAGAGATAAGTCGCCCCTAAGTTATCACACCATATGAGGGGAGGGGCTTTGAGAAATATGCCCAATTCCTGAAGTAATGACTGAAGCTAGAGGTGTTCACAGGTGGTGTTAGCCATTGACTTATATTCAGCCTCAGTAGATGATCGAGCTATTGTTGGCTGATTTTTAGATCCCCAAGAAACTAGATGTGTGCCAAAATAAACACAAAATCCACCAGTAGATCGGCTATCATCAGGGCAACTAGCCCAATCAACATCGCAGTAGGCTGAGAGAATAGGTTTGGAGGAATGAGAAAAATGAAGACCATGAGACTTGGTGTGATTCAAATAACGGAGTATGCATTTTACAGCTTGCCAGTGGGGCTGCCGTGGACAGTGCATGTATTGGCACACACGGTTAATGGCAAAGGAGATGTCAGGGCGTGTAAATGCAAGATATTGTAAGCTGCCTACTACATTCCTATACAGAGAGGGATTCTCAAATGTATTACCATCTAGAGCATTGATTTTCACGGAGGACAACATAGGAGTGGAGACTGGTTTTGACTTATGCATATTTGTTTTAACTAAACGATCATGGATGTATTTGGACTGGGAAAGATATAAACCAGACGCGACCTGATTGACCTCTATGCCAAGAAAGTAATGCAGCTCACCCAAGTGTTTAACAGGAAAATAAGAGCTCAGAGATCGAATAAAATCAGAGATCAAAATATTATTGGACCCAGTCACAATGAAATCATCAACATATATTAGTATATACAAGCAACCATAGGAATTTTTGAATGTGAAGAGGAAGGGATCAGATTGAGAAGGTTGAAAACCTAAAGCAATCAATCTGTCACCCAATTTAGCAAACCAGGCTCGAGGAGCCTGTTTTAAACCATATAGAGATTTTTGAAGCTTACAGATATGGTGCAGTTGATCTGGATTAACGAATCCCAGTGGTTGTTGCATGAACACAGCTTCTTCGAGATCACCATGGAGGAACGCGTTTTGTACGTCCAATTGATGAATAACCCAGTTGGAGGGGACAGCAATGGAAAGAAGAAGATGGATGGTGACAAATTTAACTACAGGGCTGAAGGTCTCAGAGTAATCAAGGTCGGGTTGTTGATGGAAACCCTTGGCCACAAGGCGTGCCTTGCGACGCTCAAGGGACCCATCAGCTTGGCGTTTTGTCCTTAGTATCCATTTTGAACCGAGAACATTATAAGAAGGTGAGGGTGGGACGAGTTCCCATGTGTGATTTTGGAGAAGAGCTTGAAATTCTAGATTCATGGCAGAGCGCCACTCAGGGTATTTGGAGGCCTCGGTGAAAGAATTTGGTTCCTCTGGAATATCAGAAACAGAAAGGGTTGAACTGTGGTGAGGGATATGCTTGGTTTTGGTGGAGGCCATGGGATGGTACCGTCGGACCGCAGGCGGGGACAATGAATATTTGATTTGAATCGAGTGATCATGTGGTGGAGAGATTCAGTGGAAGGAACACGGAGATGGGAATCAGATTGATTTTGAGTGAGACTGGGAGGAGAAAAGTGCAGGGGACTGGTGCGTGAGGAAGCCTTAGGGCTTGAGGAAGACAGGAGGGAATGAGAGGTCGAGAGCATTTGGGAAGTGGATTGTGTAGAAGTGGGTTGGGGTTGATCCGTGGGTAATGGAGACTGGGTCAAGGAAATGGAAGATTGTGGAGGATTCGACGCAGGCCCATCAAGAATTGAGATAGGATAGGAAGGAGGTGGGTTGTTGGATGGAGTTGGGTTACAGATATTGGCAAATGGGAATTGGTCTTCAATAAAGGAAACATCTTTGGAGATGTACCTCCGGCCCGAGTCAATGTGAAGGCAGATATATCCATGATGATCGGGGCTGTATCCGAGAAAGACACAAGGTTTGGAGCGTGGGTCAAGCTTATGGTGATTTGAAGGCCAGAGGTTGGGCCAGCAAAGTGAACCGAATACCCGAAGGAATGAATAATCAGCGGGCCGGCCCATTAAGAGTTCAAAGGGTGTCTTATTGTCAAGAACCGGGGTGGGCATACGGTTTATAAGAAATGTTGCGGTAAGGAAGGCCTCGGCCCAGAATTTAAGGGGCATGGATGCATGATTTAAAAGAGAAAGACCAGTTTCGACAATATGTCGATGACGGCGTTCAACGGTACCATTTTGTTGGTGAGAATTTGGGCAAGAAATGCGATGTATGATGCCCAGTTTATGGAAAATTGGTTTTAATGGGCGAAATTCACCTCTCCAATCACTTTGAATTGAAATTATATTTGAAGAGAAGACATTTTTGACATATTGAATAAAAGCGAGAATGATAGAAGTCACATTGGATTTTTATTGTAAGGTAAACAGCCATATATATTTGGTGTGGTCATCAACTATTGACAAGTAGTATTGACAGCCACTAGAAGATAATTGAGGGGCAGGGCCCCATACATCAAGAAATAAAAGGTTAAAGGGCTTGAGAGAGCGGCTTGTTGATGATGGATGAGGGAGAGCATGGGCCTTGGCCTGGGTACACACGGAGTAGTGAGAGAGCCTAGTATTAAAGTACGGTAGATGAAATAGTGAAAAAGTGACGGCAGTGGTTCGAGGTGAGGTGTGTCCTAGACGGAAATGCCAGAGGTGATCTATTTTACGAGCGGTGAGAAAAGCTTGAGGTGAGGGAAAGGAGTCAGTGGCAGTGGTTGCAATGGAGGAAGGCAAAACGTACAACCCATGTTCAACCGGTCCCCGAAGTAGCTCCGCCTGGGTACGAGAATCCTTCACAGCAAAGAAATCAGGGTGAAATTCAAAGTAAGTATGATTATCAAGACAAAACTGTCGGACAGACAATAAATTTCGACAAAGTGAAGGAACATGAAGAAGTTGGGTTAAGAGATAGTTGCCAATGGGTGAATTAAGGTGAGCAGAGCCGACATTTTGAATGGGTAAGGAGGAGCCATCACCGATACTGATCTGGTCTGAGCCTTAGTAAGGCGACGATCCAAGGTTGAGATTGGTGTATTCTGGCGTAAAGTGATGTGTTGCTGTCGTATCAGGGAACCAAGCATTTGTTGAGGAAGCTAGAGGCATTGTTGTGAAATTGGCAGTCAAGGAAGAGGGTGCCGGAGCCTGGTAAGAGTGGTCAAAGCGATAGTAGCAATTGTTCGCTAGATGACCCACCTTATTGCAGACTTGACACGAAGGACGACCATCTGGGCGAGTATTGGAATTGTGGTTGGGTTGGTAAGAGCCTCGAGAGCCATTGTTGCCTCTGCGATGTGGACCACGACCACGGCGGCCCCCTCGTTGAGAAGAGCGACCGCGCTATGAGGTAAAATTGTTGGGGTTGGATGGGCGAAAGCCAATAAGATTGGCAGATAGTTGAGAGCCAGAGAGAAGGGATTGGGTTTGATGAGAAATGCGAGATTCATGATTGAGAAGGTAGCTGTAGAGTTTAGGAATAGAGATAGGATCCGGGCGAGTAGTGAGAGATGTAACAAGAGGGTCATAGTCGGTGCCTAACCCGCAAGAAGGTAGATAGAGAATTCAAGATTAGAGAGGGGTTTACCAGCGGCACCAAGAGAGGATGCAAGGTTTTTGGCTTTGTTAAAATAATCAGAGATGGAGTCCGAGCCTTTCTTCATAGTGGCGAGTTGATATTGGGTATGCATGAGATGAGCAGTGGACCATGCAAAAAAGAGATTTTGAAGGGTGACCTATACTTCGTGGGAAGTAGAGCAATTGGCAACTTGGGGAAGTAGGGATTCAGAAATGGAAGTAGTGACGACTGATAAGATGAGTTGGTCTTGTGTTTGCCACTGAGTGAACAAGGGATTTGGTTTGTCATCAATAATGACTGGAGGAGCAGTGATGCTTCCATCGGCATAGCCAAAAACTTGGTGTCCTTTTAAGAAGGGCACGATTTGGGTTTTCCATAGTACGTAATTGTCTAGGGTAAGTTTAAGGCTGACAGAGTGTGAAACAGCGGTGGTGATAGAGGAAGGAATTTTGGGAAGGGAAGAATGAGAAGGTTACACCATGGAAAGAGCAGACGTGGGTCTTTAGGCTCTAGATACCATGTTGAGGAGTTGAGAAAGGAGATGCACAGTCACTGTTTGTGAAAATTCCATAGAGAGACAGAGACGGTATTTCCTGATAAATTGTTCCTCTTTTCATTGATTCATTTCATTTACATTGTATGATCTATTTATAGACATGTCTGGACAAAATTCCAGATTACACCAAGCAATTAGATTAGGACAGCTGTATAGAAAACGGTTACAGAAATATTCTAGAATCTCCTCAGAATCATTCATGCAATGTGCGTTAGTTAAGAGATTTTGTTTTTGCTGATGGTGCAGACACTATAGCGCTAATAAGATGAAAGACATGCAAAAGCTAGTAAGACAATATACATCGTTAGACCCAATTAATGAACCGAGGGCAGCTTATTAAGAGGATTCATGTGATTAGATGGTGTGTGTGTACTATATGTAGGTCATCATGCAATTAAATAAAAAAGGTCGACCATGCCTATATAATTAAAAGTTGCTGGCATGGCTTTGCGTTTGCTTTTTTAATTATAGAGATAAACATCCCGACTCAGATATTTAAAATTTAAATATGAATAAATTTAATTTTATGAATTATAATATTATTATCTAATTTCTTACTATTATTTTTAGTGTTATGGATTTTATCAGATGTTATGATTAAATTCATAATTTGAATACAAATTTGTATAGATATTATTTTAATTTATTATTAATATTTTTAGTTTGTTAATAATAATCTATGTGAATTAGTTTAAATATTCTGAAAACTTTCTATCACATTTCACGTCTTTATCCTCTCCAACATTCATTATTATTAGAGAATTCCTGGGGGGCAGACGGGCTGCCCCCCTCCACCAAAGCAGCCCCACCGCCACCGGCGACGGCTCCGTTTGCTCCATGGCCGAATCCCCTTTTAAATTCATTTTCATTTTATTTTTTTATTGTATTTTTTATTATATTTTTATTGTATTTTTTATTATATTTTTATTGTATTTTTTATTATGTTTTGTTCATTTTATTTTTTTAATATATTTTTAATTTTTAATTTTTTATTTAATTATATTTTTTATTTTATTTTCATATATTTTTTATCATCAAGCAGCCCAACGTTAGTTGGACTGTTTTGGACGCTGGGGACAGCCGGACCGGTCCCCAGCGTCACCCTTATTATTTTTATCTTTTATAAACGTACGGTAAGCGTCGAAATCGTCCTCTTTCATATATATATCTGATGGTTATATTTATATTCTCCTTTTATCTTCTAAGAAAAAAGTAGTTAGTGATTTTCATTAATAATGGAATATCGTTATTCTTTAAAACTCATCTTCTTTTCTAAAAATCCTCTTAAAATCGCTCCACGTTCTTTTTCTTCATGAATCGTGAAAATGTACAATTTTTTTCTCTTTTTTTTTTTTTAGCAAGCGATCTATTGGATAGATAGGCATCTGTTTCTTATTTAAGATTTAATTCGTTGTTCCGTTGCCTTCACCTGACCGCACTCCTCCGAGCAGTTCACTTCATGCACGTCACTCTCTCTCCCTCATTTGTGTTCCAGCTTTCTTTATATACACCCTGATATCTCCCATGTACTGGTGAAACCCCAAGCTGTCACCCAGACCCCCACAGTCACCACTTCACATAAACCAACCATAGCCACAACCCACGGTAAGCATTCGAGCCAAACCAAGTGGTAGAGAAAGTTCAGTCCAATGCTGAGACCCTTATGCACGACGGAAACTTCTCCTCCTTCAGAGAACCAGCATCGGTCAGCCACTAAAGCACTGTATAAGTCCCCTGTTCTTCCTCCACAAAACAGAGTAGCCACGACCACGTTTTCCTTGGGCCGCACGACCACCCACGACCCTCAGGCATTGTTGTCGGCAACGAAAGATGCCGAAAAACAAGACTTCATGGTCGGACTGCAATTCCTACGTTGCATGATGTCGCCATGCACCACGCCCGAAGGCCACCCAAAGCAACCAACATAAGTCCCCTGTTTAACCATCTGGAAATAGAGCATGATTGTCCTGCCATGCCGATCACCATATAACACGTCAGAGCACCACCTCGCAACACAGACAACGCCTACCAGACACCCTTGAACGTTGAGAGATCACCATTCCCTAAGGGCTGGGAGCGTTGTAACTGTCACGGACTGCAAGAGGTGAATGCAGCTCTGTTTTTCATCAACAAAACAGAGACCGTTCGGCCACTTCCCTGTCGCATGTTCACGTGAGCCACGAAAAACGCCAAAAGAAGTTCCCCCAGAGTCGCCGACCCCTGTCCAGCCAACATCGACCCAGTCCAACTCCGTCACGCATTTCTTTCATTCACGGTGCACTATGTTTTGCTGAGTAAGCCTCTGTTGTTGGGAATCTGGGCTTCCAAATTCCCCCTACCAGGATCTACTTTTAACAGAATAACAAGAAAAATAGAGAAATAAACACAACACAAGAATTTACGTGGAAAACTCCCAAACCAGGAGAAAAACCACCAGACCCAGAGAAGAAAATACACTATGTGAAAAATTGTTACAATCACACAATTTTTCTCCTCACCCTAACGACACCCACAAAACTTCTCCCACTAGTAAAACTTTAACTTTCACCTCTCTTCCTTTTACATACAAAAAGGACAACAGAGTAATTTTACTAAAGTCAAAAGTTACTAGATAAGTTTCTGACTGGTGTGTTAAAACCAAGGAGCCCAAGCCTCCTTTTATAGGCCATGAGTCTTGCCCCCTCTCCCACTCCTTTCCCATGTGGGATTCAAGGAGCAACAAACCAACAATCTCCACCTTGCGACTTTGACTGATCCCACAGTCACGCTCCACCGCAATGAAGATTCATAGCTTTCGCTATCATGCTCCACCATAAAAGCATACTCACTCAGAATAAACCAATTCCAAGCATTTCACTTCGGCCCATGTCGAAAATAACCTTGCTGAAAAATTATGGTGCAACTCCCACGTTTGGCTTTCCTGGAAGTTCATCAGCCATCGACATGAATTTCCACCACACACCTTGCATCAATGCCAAACCAATGCCCGTGTGCAAATTTGTGGAACAACTAACATTAACACATCCTCTATCATGGCAACTTTGGGATTAGCGACATGCCATGAGGATGTACTTGTCTCCTTTTAACAGAAGTCATCTTCTGTAGAGAGAGACACGATGTTAGTTTCATTGTCAGTATCTCCATTTACTGACTTGGAACCTCTTGCCGAACCGGCTCCACCTCTTGGACAATTTCTTTTGACGTGCCCAAGTTGTCCACACACCCAGCAGACTACTTTCTTCTTCATGGAGTTCTTCCTCTTCCAATCACTAGCTGTCACCACTGCTAAGTTCTCAAGTGAACCATTACTTCCACCACTTAGCCTTCTTTCTTCAGAAAAAAGTTTACTGGTAACCTCTGAAAAAATTATTTTCTCCTTCCCATGTATCAAAATAGGCTTCATATGCTCATAGGAAGATGGAAGAGACCAGATCAGCCTCAAGGCTTGATCCTCATCATCAATTTTAACTCCAATAGATTCCAGTTCAGAGACAATGCCATTGAGAACACTTAAATGATCTGAAATAGTCGTACCTTCACTCATCCGCAGTGTATGAAACTGCTCCTTCAGGTACACTCGATTTGAGACACCCTTCGTCTGATACAACTCTTCGAGCTTTTCCCAGAGTCCCTTTGCCGTGAATATTCCATGCACATTTGCAAGAACATTCTTAGCCAGGCACAGACGAATTGCACTTGCTGCTCTCAAATCCAAATCCTCCCAATCTTCATCGCTCATTCCAGATCTGCTCTTTGTTTCACCAGTAGTGCTTGGACCGCTACTGACTTCAGGGACTGGTCTACCTTTCAACGCCTTGTGTAATCCTGATTGAATCAAGATATCCTTGACTTGCACTTGCCACAAGCCAAAATTGATTCTCCCATCAAATTTCTCCACATCAAATCTGATAGGATTTGAAACTCTACCTCCTGACATAACTTCGATGAATTTTACCGTAGAAATGAATAGTACCCACTAAGTAAGTTCCCAGGAAAGACTGATCTTTCCTAGACAGAACTTCAAGGTTCCCAGGAAAGATTGGAGGGTCACAACGGACACACTTAAAATTTCCAATCTCCTAGACAGAACCTCCTTAGACTGTACGTATTCACACTACAACACCAAAGCTCCACCCTGCAAAAAGAACCTAGTGGCTCTGATACCACTTGTTGGGAATCTGGGCTTCCAAATTCCCCCTACCAGGATCTACTTTTAACAGAATAACAAGAAAAATAGAGAAATAAACACAACACAAGAATTTACGTGGAAAACTCCCAAACCAGGAGAAAAACCACCAGACCCAGAGAAGAAAATACACTATGTGAAAAATTGTTACAATCACACAATTTTTCTCCTCACCCCAACGACACCCACAAAACTTCTCCCACTAGTAAAACTTTAACTTTCACCTCTCTTCCTTTTACATACAAAAAGGACAACAGAGTAATTTTACTAAAGTCAAAAGTTACTAGATAAGTTTCTGACTGGTGTGTTAAAACCAAGGAGCCCAAGCCTCCTTTTATAGGCCATGAGTCTTGCCCCCTCTCCCACTCCTTTCCCATGTGGGATTCAAGGAGCAACAAACCAACATCTGTCGCCGAACTCATTATTTTAGTTTATTGAGCATTCTGCTATGAAGTGAAAATGGAAAAGAAGTTTTATATGGCAGTAGCTCTTTTCCTTCACATTTGCATTGGAGCCTTTTAAGTTGACCTTGTTCTTTCTGGGTTTTGATTAATATCAAAGCTTATATTTTTACAGATTATGTTTCTAACTATGATTTTACTAGCTTTACTTTTAAGTCGTAGCAAGGTATTTAAGACTTGAGTTTTTCTTAATCTTATATTTGACTAGACTTAGTTCCCGATTGGCCTATTTATACTTAGAGCACTAGAAATGGACTTGTTATAATTTTCCTTCAAATTATACACTTTTGCACACTTTCCAAAAATTTTTTGTCAAATTTGATCAATAGTGGAGAGAAAAAGATAGAGAGAGGGAAATATTTTTCCACTTGTGAATAGTAATCTTCCAAAACTCTCCAAATTTCCACTTGTCAAAGTCAATGCCTATCTATTTCCACTTCAAATCTGTCACTTTAATCTCTATTTCGTATTTGATTAAGTTTACATATCTTAAAACTTTAAACACAAAAGTTGTAGATATTCCTCTTAGCTTTCCATAGCCTCTTGAATCATTCAAATCAGATATCAAATGAGCAAGTTATGACCATTATATCAAAAGACGTCAAATCTCTCCCTGTATTTTGCTCGAGCCAGACATCAAGCGAGGGCGAGCGAGATCTTGGGTTAGGCGTTTTTTCACCTTAAAACAAGCCATTTTTATACCCAACCCTACTCCTAACCTTCCAACATAAAAGCTCTATACATATATCCATAGGTTCCTTAAAATGATTTTAAAGAAACATGATCATGCCACATATGAAAATTAAACAGATACTTAAAAATCTGAGTTATCACACTTCATCTCTAGTAACAAGAACTTTTATTTTCTTTATTTGTTGTTCCTGCATTTCTCTGCCAAAAAAAAAAAAAAAAACTCATTTCTTTTGGTTTTGCCCTCAGAATCTTCTTAGGGTTTCTAAAATTTCTCCTACTTAGGATTACAAACTGGATAGATAGGAGAGGAAAAAGATGAGTAAGGTTTTTGAAATCGAAGAGAGTTCATAAAAACATAGGTGGAATGGGAGAATGGAGGTGGAGAGAAAGAGAGGGAGAGGAGATGAAGATGAAAAACTACACAAAAGAGGGAGAGGGATATCATAGAAAAACTACACAAATTTCCCTAGAATCCCATCTCCGTTTCTCGCATTCTTTGTCTGTCTCAAACCTGATATGCCAGGACATAGAACAAGGGTGGACATCCAAATAGAAACTTATTCGTTCCTCTATATTCAAGGACTCATTTGGTAATGTTGTTTGTGAAGCGCAACGACATCTTTACTCCTCCAGGAAAGACCTTTGTTTTCACCCACTTGCCAAGCTTCAAGGCAAAGAAAGCTAACAATAATCCTAACAAGTTGCAGCAAAGAATATGGGTAACATAAGCTTTCACAAATAGAGAAAGGATGGAAAGAGAGGGAGAGAGAGATTACCTTAGTGGAGCTCCAAGAGGGGTTATTTTACCGTGGTGGCTTATATCCTAGCGTCGGTCAAATTAGAATGAGGTTCGATGTTTTGCTAAATCCTCCAGATTCTCGTGACAATGGCGGTGTGAAAATACCATACGCAAATTTGTACGCCAAGTACATGTTGTCTGTGGAGGGATTTCGGATAGTTGGGGTATGGAATGAGGGAGAGGGGAGATAGAGGGGAATATGGGAGGGGCATATCCTGGAGTGCAGAGTAGCAATTTGAGGAGGCAAGCCTTACATTGCCTCCTGCCACTGGTTTTCGATAAGTCTTATTCATAGGTGCTACCTAGGGTTGTAAAAAGACCGGATTGGACCGGACCGGACCGGACCGGTTGTCCCGGACCGAGACCGGACCGGACCGAATGGAATTCGGTCCGTCCGGTCCAAATTTTACATGGACTGATTAATTCCGGTCCGGTCCCGGTCCAGGTCTAAAGGATTTCTCCACCTGGACCGGACCGGATCGGATCGGACCGAACCCCACATATATATATATATATATTTATATATGTATATATAAAAATAGTATATAAATTATTAAAATTTATATATGCATATCCTGGAGTGTCAGGGTAAGTAATACTTGGCTACTCATCCCCGTACTTATCAAAATTTAATGCAAATCGCAGCGAAAAAAATTTGAGTAAAATTAATTTCTAGTGACATGGAAGCATAAAAACCACAATTATTCATATCAAAATATCATCTCCTTACATGCATAACCCAGTTAGTTTTCTTATATACAAATTACAAGACTTATCAAATATTTTAATAAGGCCACCTCGGCTCCTTCTTCCTTTACTGAAATTTCTTCCCGTATCCACACCGATCCTTATTACTATTAATTGGTTAAAATTTCTAGGGAGAGTACTCCGAGAGCCCTTCAGGGTTTCTCCGAGTCTCTCGAGTAGCTAGGGTCTTGTCAATGTCCATAATTAATCATTCAGTGATAATCAATTTCCAAAAGAAAAGAAATATATGAGAATGAGATTTCCAGGGAAATCTCAATAAGTATACACGTAACTTAATAAAAACATAGACATCATAAAATAATCATATACAAGCTAGACAACCAGAGTATACAATTATGGCATGCTTTATGTGACTCATGCATGACTTGGACTTATAAACTTGTATCATGCATATATTTTTCATTCTTATCTTAAAATCATTGTTCTTATAAGTCTTTACTTATATCCATTATTATTACCCGTGGTTAGGCCATGCCACTATTGTTACCTATGGTTGGGTTATGCCACTATTATTACTCGTGGTCGGGCCATGCCACTATTTTTACCCGTGGTCAGGCCATGCCATATCTTTTATTATTTCTCAAATGCTTGACATGACTTGTGACGACACTTACACGATGACATGTAATATGGACTTTTCTTAAAACAAACATCATGACTTATGATGACGCGTATGAGACAAAATGTAACATACGCATAAACTTAGACTTATAATATGCATATTGTATTTCCATATGAACCTTATAAACTGTGAGAACATTACACATCACATACACATGCATTTACGTCATATCAATTCATAAAATCAATGCATACTATGATAAACTTGGTTCTGATTTCAATCCTAATTTATTCTTTTATTAAGTCCTTATCTCTTAAAATTTAAAACATAAAAGTTGTAGATATTTCTCTTAGCTTTCCATAGCTTTTAAAATCATTCAAATCCAATATCAAATAAGCAAGTTATGACCATTTTATCAAAAGACATCAAATCTCTCCCTGTATCTCACTCGAGCCAGAAATCAAGCGAGAGTTGAGCGAAATCTCGACCTGAATATCACTCGAGCAAGACGTCAAGTGAGACTCAAGTGAAATCATAGGTTCGATGGTTTTTCAACCTAAAACATCCAATCTTTTCATATAAACCTCATTGTTACTTGTTGGAACATAAATATATGTTTCTTATAGTTTATTAAGAGTTTAGAATATAAGAAAAACACCTTTTTGAAGTCCTCACATACTCTATTCTGTCATTCAATCCCAATTTATCCCTCTATAGAGTTTTTATCTTTTAAATCTTAAAACATAAAAGTTGTAGAGCTCTATTTTAGCTTTCCATAGCTTATTGAATTATTCAAATCTGACATTACACTAATAAGTTATGACCAATTTATCATATGATGTTAAATTTGTCAACATAGCCCATTTTAAATCCGAAAGTTACTAGGGTTGATCTATCATTTTTTTTCCAAATCAAGACCTCATATTTTTGTATAATATTCTTCATATAATATCATAGAATATATTCCTAAGGTATCATAATTTTCTTAGCTTTTTATTATAGCAAAAACTATCAAACATGATCTAATCACCAAACCACTTATTCTATATCAATATTAAGTTAATATATGCACTTAATATTTCTCCAAGGCTTGTTAGAAGTGATCAAACCAATCCTTGCAAGATTTCTCCTCAAGATCACTCACTTAGCTTACTTAAGGTATGTGTGGAGATTTAGGGGATTGAAAAGGGTTTTTTCTTTGGTGTTCTTCAAAAGGAACGTGTGTTATACTTCCAAAGAGAATTAAAAGACTCTCCAATGCCTATTTATAGTGAGATGGTCGACCAAGATGAAGAAAAGGAGAGGTGAAGGGGAAAGGGTGCAACCGGCTACCTATTGGGAGCATGAGGTGTCCATCCTCCAAATCTCATGATTAGGCTTAGTCGCCCCCCCAAGATCTTAGGCTTTGCAGCTAAAATTATCATCCAATAGTTAACATTTTGAGATATTTTTGCAGCCAATTTGATCAATGGTTGAGAAGGGAGCTGATTAGATAAGGGATGAGGTGACATCTCACCTAACTATGCATGAACCTCCCTTTCCAGCCCTATCTTCTGTGTGCAACGGCCCCAACCTTCTTCTAACCCATTTGTTTACTTTCTAACCCCTTAAGAGTCTACTTAACATGTTCTAGAAGGCAACTTCTTGGTTTAGTTAGGATGAAGTCCAATTTGGATCCATTTTCTCTAACTCGAGTTCCGTTTGAACTCCATCCAGAACAGTCTACCTTTTCCCAAATAAGTCATCGATACCGTCAAAATATTCGAAAATCCAAAACATAAAATTTTAGATCTGTCTCTTAAAATTCTATAAGAATTAGAATCACCTTATTTGGACTTCATATGGGTAACTTATGATTATTACACTAAAACGCGACAGACTAATTTGAGAATGCATATTCCGGGCACCAAGTGTTTGATATTTGGTTCTATCACTTCCTCTTGCATTTATACCCTAATTTTTTAGAATTCCACTCCTTCTAAGTTTAAATTGAATTTCTATAGTTGATACCTTGTTTCAAATCTCAGAAGTCCTTCCTTAATATTTCCTAAAATGCATGATTGCACCTTGTCTTAACTCAAAATTCTCATTTAAGTCTCCAACTCTATTTATTATTAAAAAAATGTTTCCTATAATTTCCTTTAAAATAAAACTCAAGTAAAAACTTCATCTTAGAAATTTCGGGCTATTACAGAATGTCACTCCAAGAAAGACTCCAACTCCTTTTATCTCGATCTCATAATCTCGTTCTTATGTGGTCCTACTTCTAAATCCCTGGTGAGATTATTAGACCTTGTTTGTTTTAGGGCATGAGACTAAAAACACAAAATACATCTCAAACTCATCATTATATTTTTTTAAATCCCCATACAAAATATAATTAAAAATTCAACTTTTTTAAATCCCCATACAAAACTAATATTAAAAAAATATCTTACAACAATATATATATTTTTTTTCACTTTTATATTATTTTACCTCATCTCATCTTTGAAAACAAATAGGGTCTAATCCTTGAAGTTGAAAAGCTCGTGGAGGATGATGAACCAACTGAATGCTTGAGTGAATGTCCCAATCATTTGACCATGCTAGACTTGGTCCCGAGCACTTCCTTGAAAATGTCTATATAACCAGGCAAGAATTCTCCAGAAGCTGAATGTATCTCCAACATTCTATCCTGCAAGTAGAAAAAAACACACATTAAGCAAAAAAATTAATTGAAATATAAACAAAAATAAATTATTCAGATATATGTAAATTTATTTAATAAAATTAATATCACTTACATAATTTTCTGCAGCGGCAGGATCCATCCATTCACTACGTTCATTAGTGTGAGCAGCAACATAAACATACATGAATGAGAGAAAATTTTTCAGGATCATCACATTTCTAACAAAGACACATTAGCAATTGAAAATTTTAATGTTAGTAACTAAATAACATTAAATATCAGAAAAATAGTAGAATTTCTATAAGTTATTAATTATCATCTTTTCAGTAAGGTGGTGGAACGACCTTGAACCGACACGATGGTGGATGGTGAGAGCGGATCTATTATGTGTATTCGTTGAGCTTAAGCTCTACAAAATTAATAAATATTGTTATTGCTAATTTAGAACGAATACAAATGTAAATAACTAACTCAGTTAGAATACCTAATAATTAGGACTTGCGAAAAGATCACAACACTTTACCCAATCATCTGACTTCATCTTCTGGAAAGGGAGCTTCACAACCTCTTCCAATGTCTAAAACTTCTTGAAGTACTCATGACATCGGCCTTTGTGACATCAGAATAATGTAGCTATTAGTCTATTCACAGTTCTCACGTCTTCGGTATGAGTAAAATCGAGGTCGAACTCATCCTAAGGAATGAATTAAGTAAGTAATACAATATACTTATTGAGGGGGAATAAATATAGATGTAAAGTTATCTCACCAGCGCACGGCTCCAAATGTGGTCCTTAAGTTCATTAGGAACATCTCGCCATCATTGCACATAAAAGGGAGCATACGCTAGAACTATTGTGCCGCTATAAGAAGAAAGTGCTGACGTACTATCATCAACTCCTCCAGAGGAATTTTCAGGTATTGTGATCTTTATTTTTTTCTTGACGTCTACTCTTTTCTAAAGAGAGAGCACGAGTAATGTGATGACCACGTCGAGAAGAGAATGCATCAACTAACATATATAATAGCATGATATTAGTTATATACATTATTGAATATTAAAATATAATTAATTAGTTACCAACAACATTTCATTACTATTAGGTGTCGACTATTGGTAAGCCTCTACATTCAGAATGTCATCTTCATCTCCATTGGACTTATGATCCGCACTCGATCCTACCTCATATATGTTCATAGGAACAAATTTTTACACGACTCGTCAAGTTATCTCTCCACTATTTTCATCAACGCTTTTTAGTGTAACTTGACAAGCCAGTACGAATGACTCATCTTCATACCATTTTCATGTAGAATTGACACTTGTGAAGTGATTATCCTTATGTATTGAAACTCAACCACCACCTAGATCACACCAATCACATCTAAAAATATATGTTATAGATCTACCCAAATATTTCAATCCAATTATATCACGCATGACACCATACTAGTCAATATCATCTGTCTCATGACTCCCCTCAACCAACACACCACATTTCTATATCTTTCTATTTCGTTCATGGTCCAAAGTATGGAATATATAACTTTGAACAGTGCATGTTGTGTATTGCATTGCTCGGTGTGAGGGACCACAGGTCAATGTATGCATTTCAGGAGAAATTGACCTAAGATCACAAAGACGTTGTTCCAAGATCTAAAAATATAAAATGAAATATATAATTACTAAAATACCAAGAATATTTAAAAATTTCAAAATAAGACATGCTCAAATTTGTAGTTCATGCACATTGTTCAAACCAGTTGGGAAATGTTTTTTCGTGTCTTGCCTCCATATTATCTACGTATTCTACACTAAGCCAATCCAAGTGCTCATTGTATATTAATGCCAAAAAATATTATAACACGGCTAGTGTGTTAAGATCTAGTAATTTTAGGAGAAATTAGATGAGTACCTACCTGAGATAGTCGTCAATCTCTCAACAATTATTCAACAATCAAATGTTTTCCAACTCTCCATCAATGAGATCGTAACCGGTTTGTGCACTCAAGGGTTGTACATTCTATGAGAACACTGATAGCACACGAGGAAGCGGAGCAACAATATCAACATTTCGCTCTTCACGATTAAATCGTGTCTCAACACTGCAAAGGTATAGTGAGTAAAACGTTAACCATTCATCGTGTATATAGGCCTCTACTATTGAACCTTCAGGTCTAGCCTTATTCCCATATGTGCGCTTTAGTTGACCCGAATATCTTTCGACTAGATACATCCAATAGAATTGTACCGGTCCACCTAACAATACCTATTGGGGTAAATATATTGCTAGGTGGACCATCATATCAAAGAATGAGGGTGGAAATATCTGCTTAAATTTACATAAGATAGTGGAAATATCGTCTTCCATCTTCTGTAGCATATCACGATTTACATCCCGAGTGCATAAGCCCTTGAAAAACATACAGAGCTTGATAATGGCGACACATACATTAGATGTCAATTTTCCACGGATGCCAACTGGCAATAACTTCTACATAAATATGTGACAGTCATGACTTTTCAATCCACTGATTTTCGAGTCAGTTGGGTTCACACACTTACCAATATTTGAAACATAACCATATGGCAGTTTCATGCCTTTCAACCATTTGCAAAAACTCATTCTCTCATCTTTCGTCACCGTAAAACATGCATGCGGTAAGGCTATCCAATTTCTATCCATCCGCAGATGTAGATTATGTTTCATGCTCATTCTCTCAAGATCTTTCCTCAATCTTTGTCTTTGATTTATAAGTTATAGGTCGATTGTGACCCAGTATAGGTGTGACGCTCCCAATTTACGCCTGCAATTTAACGTAAATTAAGGTGTCTGGATAAGTAACACTTGGCTACTCACCCTCGTACTTAACAAGAATAAAATGCATATATCATTTAATTCCCAGCAGATCAGGTTTTAGATATAAAACTTTCTAAAGATCACATGGAAAATATACTCACAAGATTCACATCATTCATTAATAACTTAACATTGTACCTTTTTACATATACAAGGCCCAAATAGTAGCAAGTTAGCTAAAAAATATATTACATTCTTCCAAAAGACTCTCCTTCACCTCACTCATTTTCTTTCTTAACCTCGGGAAATTCTCTCCCATAGTGAAACCTATCCATACTAATACTAAAGTCTCGCTGGAGCAGTTGTCCCTGTTGAGTCACGTAAACTCCACACATGGACAACGAGCCATCTAGTTCTAATGTTAAACAGCATCCTGTGCGTCGCCTTTCCTCAACAAAAGTGGATGCGTCAAGGCTCCAAACTCTTGTAGGTTGATTACTGATAGGAGGTCCGAAGGAAACAAAAGAAATGTCCATATAAGGACTATAGTCGGAGAGTCCCTCAAGACTCCCCGAAGTCTCTTGCTTCATCGGGGCTGTCCCCTTGCTGCTTATTGAATCCTGTATATAGTTGATATGCACAAAAAAAATATGGAACCACAAAAGAGTGAGATTTCCTTTGAAATCTCAGTAAATACATAAGCAGCTTAAAAGAAACAGGGAAAAAGCAATCATGATATTATCATCACTGAATGACTAGGGAAATTTACCCTAAGATATACATCATAAGACCACTGTCTAATTGGTACTTTTATTGGCTTAACCAAATATGTAATCTTATATGGAATTACACTGTTTCCTTAAAAGTTCTTATTCTTTCTTATCACTGATGGGCGTTACGTCTCGCCGTCCCCATTGTGATGAGTCTCGTGTCAACCTTCCAGGCGTTACGTCTCACTGTCCCCGTCTTGACACAAAACAAATACATATATCACTGCGGGCGTTACGTATCGTCGTCCCCGCTATTCAGATCAGTATCACGGACATTACGTATCGCCGTCCCCGCTATTCAGATCAATCTCACAGGCGTTACATATTACTGTCCCCGTGAAGACCACACACTCTTATAACACGACAGGCGTTACGTCTCGCCGTCCCCGTCACGACGTGACTAACTTATTCTTATACATCATTTTCTTTTTAGTAGTTCCTTTCTTATTCATATGAGTTTTTCATTTATAACCCTTTCTATTTGGAACACCGATTTTATTCCAAGAAAATCCTGAGTCTAAGCAAAACAGGGCATCTGACTCGAGCGGGTGTCGAGCGATCATTAAGCGAAGTCACGGGTTGGAACTCGCTTGAGCGGTTGTCGAGTGAATATCGAGCGAAGTCACGGGTTCGAAATCATTCGAGCGGAGTATCAAGCGATACTCTAGCGATGGGTCATATTTTGCTTTCGCTCAACCCACAGGTCGAGCAATGGTCGAGCGAGATCACAGCTCTAGGAGTTTTTCTACTCAAAACATGCCAATCTTTTTACTATACTTTATTTGGCTTCTTAAAAACTTAAATCTTAGTTCTTAAAATTTTATTGAACATTTTTACAAAACAATTTAAATCCAACCTTACTCATATGTCACTTTGTCATTTAATCATGTTCTTAAAAGTTCAATACTAGTAAACATAGTTCAATCACTTCAATAAACCATTTCCATGCTTAAGTTAAGCTAGAATATGGACTTACAAATTCTTCAAAGTTCAAGAGAATCGATCCAACCAACTTCTTGCAAGCTTTTCCCCAAACTCAATCACTTAGCTCACAAAGGAAATCTTTAAGGGTTTTGGGAGGGTTTTTTTGGAATATCTTCTAAAGGGAAATGTGTTCTCTCCTTCTAAAGGAGCTTAGAAAGCTCTCAAGGGTCTATTTATAGGATGGTGGTCGATCAACATGAGGGGGAGAAGAGGGAAAAACCCTAAAGTGCACTAGTTGTCTGTTTGCATGGGTGATGAGGTGTCCATCTAAGCATATCTTATGATGAGGCTTAACCCTCCCAAATCCTAGGCTTTGCAGCTGGATTAGTCATCCAAGGGCTCACATTTGAGATATTTTTGTTGCCAATTTTGATCCATGGCTGAGGAGTGAGCTAAAGGGATAAGAGGTGAGGTGGCATTTCACCTAACCATTCATGCACCTCCCATCTCCAGCCCTCTCCTTGTGTCACACGCCCCTCTCTAGATTTTCCCACTCATTTGGTCACTTCCTAACTCCCTTAAGTCTCCATTTAACAAGTTCTAGAAGGCCACTTCTTAGTTTAGTTAGGGTAGAGCCAAATTTGACCCACTTAGTCACCTATCAACTAGATTTTGGCTCCCCTTGTGTTTCCATCACACTAACTAATCAATTAGCTTCCAAATCAACTTTCCATCCATTTCCAACTATCCCTACACATTTCCTAATCCCAGAAAGTCTCAAAACAAATTGCCTAATTAGTTACATACCTCAAATTAGTTCAATTCATCCAACTTGGGTTCCATTTAAGCCCATTCGAGCTGTCCACTTGCTTCCCAAATAAGTTATTGATCCCTTCCGAATCTCCGAAAACTTAAAACATATAAGTTTTAGATCTATCTCTCAAGGTTATATACCAATTGAAATCATCTCATTTTGACTTCATGTGAATAACTTATGTCCATTTCATTAAAACTTGACAGATTAATCCGAGAATGCATAATTCCCAATACCAACTGTTATCTCACATTCCTCAATTAAATCTCCCACTCTAATTTCCTAGAAAATAAATATATCAAATAAATTTCCTTACAGTAATTTCCATAAAATAATTTACCTTAGAAAATTTGGGCTATTACATCCTCCCCCCCTTAAAAAGGATTTTGTCCCCGAAATCGCTAAGATATAAATAATTAAGGGTTTAAGGAATCTATACTTCGGTTGCTAGCAGCAGTAGATTCTTCTGAAGAGGTAGGTACTCTTTCCTCATTAAGCAGAGAATCTTGAGAGTTGTAAAATATCATGTCTACATCTGGATCATAATACATATTCACACTCATTTCTTGCAAGGCACATAATCTCTCTACCTCTGTCTCTTCTATTATGGGTCCCTCTTCACATTGACGTTTCCGATCTTCAGATCTATCAGATGATTCTACTTTGACAGATTTTCCTTTATCCTCTTTTCTCAAAAATCTTTTCTCTGCTTTTAACCATTTTCGAGCGGGTTGTCTTTCCTCACATGGTAACGCTTTTCTACTTACAGGGTTATCCTTTTCGTCTATGTCCATAATATGGGTTCTGTGATTTTCACTTTTATTTAACCAGCTCAATCTCTCAACTTTCCATTTCTTCAGTTTTTCCCTACGAAATCTCTCTCTAATTCTTTCAGATCTTTTCCTTAACTGATCTACAGGGGTGACTGACATACATACATTTCTTTTTGCTACTAATACTTAATCCATCATTTATGCTCATATTCTAACCTCATATTAACTTAGAGATTTACACATGAATATTCATACCAAAGACAAGCATTATCACCAATCAATTTAATCCAATCATGGCAATACAACAATTAATCCAACAAGCATGATCACCTAGCTATATACAAGAAATATTAAAGGAAAGATGAAAGTATACTTACAATACTCCTATTAGATTTTTTTTGCTTATAATCTGAAAATATACACATAGAACCTCTTATTAAACTAGCTATAAGCATGGAGATTCAAAGAGAAACTTTATTTCTTTTTAGCTAAAACCATGGGGTCATGTGTGTGTGTGTTCTTCCTAAGCTTGCACAAGTTTAAGCACTAACCTTTTCCAAAGCAATATCCACTTCAAGACCCTTGATCTTAGCTCCACTAACTTAGAACTATTCAAGTTATGTGGTAGAAGAAGAAGAAGCAATGGTGAGGGCAAATGGATAGCTTAGGCCGAGAGGTGGAGAGAGTGGGGTGGAGATGTGTTTGCTTTGTGTCCAAATGAAACAAGCCAAGGAAAGTAGGCATAGGGTCACACGGCCAAACCCTCCCACTAGGGTCTTTGGTACTCATTTTTACTATTCTTAGGTATGGCTAATGATGGATTGAAAGATTGACATCACTAGGTCATTCCAAGATCAAGTCTTGGCCATACCTTGGAGGATTTGATTCTCCCCCCCCTCACTTGCTATGGCTGGCGCCCCCTTGGGTGTTTGGTCTCCATTTTCTTGCATTTCACTCAATCACCTTTCCTCCATCATCTCATGTGTCCATCCAAATTATCTCAAGGCCATGCTTTTTGGGAATTGAGCAATGCATGGTTCGGCCAAGGCCTTCATTGCTCCAACCGAAACCCTCCATTTCCTTCATCTCCTTCCTTTGTCATTTCCATCACTTACACACACCATACCTCTCTTCACATCACCATACCTCCTTACACTTTGTACTTTATTCACTTACACATTTCTCTCATGTCTCATCAACTTTTTGGTGGCAAAAATCCATGAAAACCCTCCAAGGAGCTCACGGAAATGCCCCACCGAATTCCCCTTCCTCCATTCCTCCATCTTTCTCTTCATGCCACTTGACACATTCACATACAATATGACTTCTATTGGAAAGTCAAGGGATGGTGCATTGTACTTCCAAGATCCCATGATAGGAAAATCTCTTCATGAGATTCCACACTCCATCCTACATGGCTACCTACTAGTCAACCTTCATCCACTAGCAATTTCCTACTAGCCTTGGATGACTTTCTAGGGTTTCTCTTCAAGTGACATGTGTCTCTAATATGGGCTTGGTGGGTCATGAGTTCATACTATAGGCTTGTGGGCTTACTACTACTCTCTTGGCCCATTCACTCAATCCATGCCTCCAAGGCTTCACTTTCAAGCCCATCTTTTTAGGGCTTGTTCTTATAAATTATCACTAATCTCTCATATTAGTGTTTAATTAAACATTTAAATTAGGACGAGAATTTTAGGGTTGTTATAGAAGCCATTCAAGAATAGGGGTGGATGGGAGCATTGATCGACTTTGTGGGTGCATGCGCAGGTGATTGAGCCAAATCGCAGAGTGAAATGCCAGTTTGGGGAAGAAAGGAGAATTTGGAAGTTGGGGCGAAATATATGCACCACTTTGGCGCGCTCATTAAATTCATGTATTACAGTGATTTTATTCACTGTAACAAACGAAAGCATTATAACAGTGATTTAATTCACTTTGAAAGACACTAAAATTGCTACGAAATGCAAAGACATACAATTGCAGTGAAAGAAACTTGCCATAAAGTGTGAGAACAACATTCCAACGATTTATTTTGCCACTTAAGTAATTAAAATCGCTGCAAAAAGTCAAATCGTAAAATTAATGTGAAAATCCTACAACGAATTTTTAATCACTAGAAATATGTGGTTTTGACGGCGATTCCATTTTTGGCAAACCAAATTCATTGAGAAAAGACGTTTTTTTGCAAGTGAAGGTATGATTAGCATCATTGACAATAAGAAATTCTTCTCGTGTGATAGCAAAAAAGGCCTGTGGGGTCAGTGAAAGCTTTAGTTCCTTTGATGATGTGGAAGGGCTTTCTTGACAAGAGTGCCGTTATGGAGGTCTATGGAAGTCATTCCAAGTACTATGATGGGGAGGAGGGCGTTGATTTGGTAAACTAGAAAGCTGAAAGGCATCCTTACAGGATGAATCTGTATAGGCCCTTCCCTCATTTTCATTCAAAGTGGGCATAAGCATATGAGTACTCTTAGGTATACACACTCGATGCCTACGAAATGAACAAAGCATACGACTCGTCTAAGGCAGACGAGGCACGCGTTTGAATATTACGCTTCTTTTTATCCCTTAGTATTTAGGCCTTTTAGTTGTAACTAATAGAGAAGTCATTTCTAAAGTCTTTCTATAATCCCACCTGAGATAGATTTATTTATTGAATAGTTCTCTTCTTATTGCCTTGTGGTGTGTGACTCTTTTCAAATTTCTATCGAGTGAAAGAACCCGGTTGTGAAGCAACTAAGTCCGTAGAGTAGCCCCTCGATCATTCGCTTGTTGTTGTTTTAAGATCGTTGCTTGCTTTAAAGGTGCTCTCGAGTCAACAGGAGAATTGATCAATCGCCACAGGTCTCAAGCCATTTCTAAAAGTATGACTGCCAACCTTTTCTTGGCCATCTTGCTACTCAGGAACCCCGGTCACAGAGGCAGTGGCCTTAGAATCATCATAACGAGGCAGTGACTCAATCTTAAGGGAAGTCTTTCAAATCCAAGCTCCCACAATGCGACGAGCAACTCCCCCACTCAGAAGACGTGGTGCAAACAAAGGAGCGTTGGACCTATCTGAGAACGAATTTTTTCTCTTTGAATTCAAAGATCATAACAATATATGCTCTGTGATGGAGAGATCTCATGCCCTACCACCCCTTGGATAGATAGAGAGGGAGGGCGGAGCTTTTGGTTTTTTCATGTTGTCAAAGAGTTGAAAAATGAAAATAGATGAGATGGCGAATGCCTGATCGAATTGATCAAGTCATGTAGGACCATTCATTTACTGAGTTCTTTTTATAAATTGGAAGATTTTCTCACTATATGAGCGTGAAAGTTCAATGATCCAAATGAGCTAAAAGCTCATTTCTTCTATTCATTCACTATATTCGAATGAAATTCAAAGTCTACTCTTACATATTCCATTCGTGCATCTGCTGCTTCCTTATCTTTTTCTATTATGCGGAATGAATAAAAAAACTAAAAGAAGAGAAAAGAAAGGAACTGACATAGAATAGTACAAGAAGGGACACCACATAGACCGTCCCTTGAACACTCCACTACAAGTCCTCCTTGTTGTTAGGCCTACGATTCTGCACCAGTCAGGTCAGATATTCAGATTCAAGTAAAGAGCAAGGTGTTGGGCCCCTACATGGGGACTAGGAACCCGACTCCTGCCAATGCTCACCGAGGGCGTGAAATTTCCCTAGGACAATCCAACAAAACCATTGACATTCTCTTTCCTGCATTTTACACAATCTAATAGACACGAAACAGATGAAAATTCATTTCTATTAGAAGTTGGACCAATAATACATATTTAGGACAGAGCCTCAAGCCCTACTACCAAAGGACAATATCTGCTGAGCCTTGATACAATTAAACGAGAATTCATACAGCATTCCTACAAAAGAAAAGTGACTATGAAATTCAAGAATTTGAGTTAAGGACGAGCGAAGGAAGACATATATACCCCTTCACGGAATGCAAGCCATAGCCTCTCCAGGCAATTACTTACCTTACCGAAGCTACAAACGAACAAGAGGAGGCCAAATACGAAGGTGCAATGGCTACAACGGAGAAGGAGTGATTCCTCCCCTGTTCCCCTCCAAAGGCTTTCTCAGCCGACAAGGGACGATGACTCGACCAAAGCCGTTCCCAAAGTTATTAGGGAGAAGTTCCCTTAACTGAATGAAAGTCACAGCTCAATCAAATTTCCTAATCCAATCCACATGAACCTTAACAATTTAACCACTAATGATTGAAAAATTACTTAACCAAGACTCCTTAGCAAACAAGAATTTCCTTATTTGATGCAAGATTGATACACGTATCAGTTACGCGAACCAGTTCCATCATCCACATCTCATATGCCGCGGGGCTCCTATTCGTCATGTGCCCTTTTACGGGATCCTATTCCCTGTAAGTATACTTGAACCCATACCTTTAATTCCCACCGTGAGCCTCAGCCCGAAGGACCAACGGTTGCTGTTTGGTCTGGATAAGCAGGCAGGGTCAGGCTCCTCGAGCAGATACCATTACAATAGAAAAGCTCATCTTCCCATTACCGGCGGAGAACTCAAGGGCTCCAAACTCCTTAGATCTTGTTTTGTAAGCTTGAAGCTTTGAAACTTGTCGAGATTAACCTCCACTAACCTAAGCTTACTAGATCAAGTACATCACTACCGAAACCCATACAGTACACGCTGCTTTCTTGGCTTCGCCTCTTTCTGACAACACCGACCCTCCCCGTACACTTTGAGGGAGAGAGCCTTAGTAAAGCAAGGGTACTATTGGCCAGAAATAAAAGACGATGCAATAGTTACGCGACCCTCCTTGTCTTGGCCGTGTCCTTCATCCTGTTGTTAATGCTCATCATTGTTCCAAATATATTATTGCAGATGTTCTTCTCTATATGCATAGCATCCAAACTATGTCGTAACATACAAGATGACCAGTATGGCAAATAAAAAAAAAATACTGCACTTTGTTTAATTCAATTCTCTTGTGATTTGCTTTCTCTTGTGATTTGCTTTCTCTTGTTCATTCCTTGACCTTTGCCAAAGTTGTTCGCAGGTAAATGTTGCAGCTGTTCCAATATGTTGTCCCCAGACAACTCCTTCGGTGCAAATCTTTCCTCCACTCTCCCATCAAACTTATATCCTTCTCTTCTCCATGCATGATTTGCTGCAAAATATCGGCGATGACCTACGAAACACATCTTTTGAGAAAATTTTAACCACTCACTGGAAGTTTTTTGATTACATGTCGGGCATGCCAACTTCCCTTTAGTGCTCCAATCGGACAGATTTCCATATACAAGAAAGTCATTTATCGTCCACATTACCGCAGCACATGCATCTGAAAAGACGTCTCAGTTGATGCATTATAAGTTCTAGTGCTCGTTTCCCATAGCTCTTTGAGCTCCTCAATCATCGACTGCATGTGTGCTAACCCAGATTTTTTAAGTGTTTTTTAATTTTCATATTTGGCATGATTATATTTTTTTAAGATTATTTTAGGGAACCTATTGAACTTTTTGGATATATGTATATAGTTCCTATAAACCTTTTTATTGGTATTGGAGGAAAAATCATGAGAGACATTAAGCATGTTGAGAAGATGTGGTATTTGAATATTCAAGGAGTTATTGTATAGAAATTGGAGAAAATTTATAAAGGAAGTCAAGTGGTATAAGTAAGGAATATATCCATGATATTTTCGGATTAGGCAATTTTAGACAGTTTCAATGTCTTTTGGTAATATGGACATAACTTACTCATTTTAATTCGGATTGAGATTATTTAAGATTCTATGAAAAGCTAAGAGAAATATATACAACTTGTATGTTTTAAGTTTTAAGAGATATGAAATTCATAAAGGACGAAAGTGGGAGTGAAGTTGGCAGAACAGAAATGAATATGGTAGGCATTGATTTTGAGCTGACTAATGACTTTGCTTAAGAATTAATCTTTGGAATATCTTTTAAATTATCCTAAGATCTTAACAAGTGTGTAGAAATATGGAAAATGAGAAGATTTTATCTAGGAAGTTCATGTGAAATAAGAAAGATTATCTATCAAACACTTGGTGTGCCCGGATCGGTGTTCTCGGGTTGATCTATCGACGTTCAGTAAAATAATCATAACTTTGTCATATGAGCTCCAAATGAAATAATTCTAGTTCCTATAGAACCTTAAAAGGTATATCTAGAACTTTAATGCTTTGGGTTTTTAAAGATAAGGAATTTATCAGGGACAAAATCTAGTATGAAGTGGACGGACAAGAATAGGAGTCAACTGGTAACCGACTTAAACAAAGTGCACTGACTTTGCCATGTGATGAAAATCAAATTGGTTTCTTAGGTCTCTCAACCTATTTACATGTGTATGGACATGTGAAAAGTGGAGATAAGTCATCTAGAAGCCTTGGTTGGCAAGAAAACAAAAGGAAACAAATGGTGAACTTGGATTGGGTGTTCTTGGGTGGTTTTGACATGTTTCGGTGAATTAAGCATATCTCTCTCATTTTATTTTGGAATAAGGTGATTCAAAATCCTATAGCATATTAATATGATGATCTAAAACCTTTATGTGTTGAGATTTTGAATAATCGAATTGGAGCAAGGACGTATTTGGGATGGAAGTGGCTAGATACATCCTCTTGGAAGAAACCATGATGTTATTTTGTTTTTTTTACCCCATATGTTGGAATCATTTGAGCCTTTGATCCAGACAAGATTGCATCTGGATTAAACATGACTACTAGATGAAGATTATACCAGCTAAGTCTAGATTAAGGGTGATGATAACACCTAGGTAATGAGGGACACCTCACACATTCTGATTTGGAGGAAAACCGATGGCCTCAAGTATTTCACCCTTAAGACACGCCTCCTATGCCTATATATATGCATGTTAAGTCTCTCTTCTCTTCCCTTTAGAAAGAACTTTTGGCTAAAGTGAAAAAGAAACAAGAAAAAACTCACTCAAACACACTCACTTCACCAAAACATCAAAAGAGAGCATATTAGGGGCCTTGGAGGAAAAGTTGCACAAAACCTACTTCAATCATCCAACCAAGTTTAGGAGAAATTTTTAAGTGTACAACTTAACTTAATCTTGGCATAGAATAACTGATTTGATGATTAGATCATGTTTGAGACTTGTTTGATCTTAAACTATGCTTATATGTTAAAATGAAAGCTACTATGTTTTGAATTAGTTTTTGTTATGGAAAGATGCTAAGAAAATTTAAAAGAACTTAGAATTATATTCTAATAAGTAAAAATAGGGTTTGTGTAGAAAGATGGTTTGTTATATGTTGAAAAAAAGGCCTAAACCGAGACTTCACTCGACCTTTGCTCGACGTTTGGCTTGAGCAAGATGTAGGCAGAAATCTAGCTCGACCATTGGCTGACGTTTGGCTTGAGTGAGATTTGGGCAAAAACTTGGCTCGACCCTTACTCAATGTTTGGCTTGAGCAAGATGTAGGCAGAAATCTAGCTTGACCCTCACTTGACTTTTAGCTCGAGCAAGATTCAGGCAGAAACTTGGCTCTACCCTTGCTTAACGTCTGGCTCGAGCGAGATTCTCCTGTTACCCAAATCCGATATTTTCTTATGTCCAATGCGTGGTATTTAATATAAGGATTATATGTTGAATGCAAATGTATGATTTATATGTTATGAATCTCATGAGATATGCATTTAAAAGTCTAAGGTTATGAGCATGTTGCATACGTGTCGTAATAAGTCATGACGTCTATTTTATAAAAAGTCCATATTACATGTCATCATGTAAATATTGTCATAAGTCATAACGAGCATTTAAGAACTAAGAATAAGAAAACTTAAAAGTTACATTACGATAGGGATGGCGATACGTAATGGCTGGATGACTGATACGTTGACAGGGACGGCGATACGTAATGTCTGTCGTACGATAAGAATGTTTGTGTCATCATGGGGACGGCGATTCGTAATGCCCGTGAGACTAACTTAACTAGCTGGGATGGTGATACGTAACGCCCGCTATATTAAGAATATGTATGTCATAACAGACGACGACACATAACACTCGTATGACTGATACCAATATGATAAAGCCCGTCACGACGGAGACGGCGATACATAACACCCAGACGACTAACGAGAATATGGATATAGCCTAACCACGGATAATAATAGTAGATATTATATAGTCCAACCATAGATAATAATAGTGGATATGCTATGGCCCAAACACGGGTAATAATAGTGGGGAAATCCGACAGGGACGTTGATACGTAACTCCTGTCGAGGTTTAGGAATAAGAATACAATTTAAGAACAGATACGAATAAAATAAGAATTCTGAGACAAGAATCCTTGCATGTTACGAAAGGTCGTGTCTCCTTAATTATATAAGTTTCATGTAAAGACATGAATTTGTGTAGAAAGGGTACTGGAGTTATGCATAAGACATACATAAGGCATTCATGAATCATATGTTAAGTTAATTCATCATGATATATGTTATTTTATGTTATTGATATGCTCTGCTAATGCACTTGTTAAGTTATTTGTATACTTATTGAGATTTTTTGAAATTTTACTCTTTTAATTTTATTTATCGTTTCTTACGGAATGATAGACATTGATATAGGAGTATACATCATGAGACTCAGACATCATGGGAGATTCTGAGGTACCATGAGGACCCTACAAAATACTCATTGGTTATTGAAGTGATAAAGTGATTGACGACAAAATTATCGAGGAAGCAGAAAAGAAGCTCCTAAGGGTGACAAAAAGTAGTTTGAATATTTGTCCTAAAATAACAGATATTAATAAGGAAAAGTTCAGTACAGTGTAATTGATGTATACCATGTGATATTTACAAAGAATTAGAAGTCTTTGCTAAGATTGGAATTTGATCTCTTTCTGTTGCACTATGTGTTGTGCACTACTAGTAAGTTAGGTATATACACATATTTTTTGACATGAAATAAAAGATTTGTAACTTAAGATTACAAGTCACAACGCTTTAATTTACGTTAAATCCCTAGCGTAAATTGGGGCATTACAACATGAATACATCAATATCATTCCTCAATGATCTCGGGCCAGGGATTAGTAGAGTTAATAAAATGTTTGGCGTCTTCATGCACCTCCATGGGGGAAGATTGTACTCATGTTGTCAAAGGGATTGACTCCATCAGTTGTGAGTCCCAGGCGCACATTCCGAGCCTTCGCTCCCAAATTCGGGGTGCTGTTCATCAAAAAACTACCAGGTCAGTCAGTCAACTGGATGTCTCATATATACACTATCTTTAACTCTTTTCTCTTCGTGCCACCTCATATCTCTAGTTGTTTTCTTAGACGTATATAGTCTTTGCAGTCGAGGTCTCAATAGAAAATAGCGCAACACCTTGACCGGCACGTTCTTCTTAGTTTTCCACCTCGACTCTCTACATATAGGACACGCTTGTTTTTCCTCGTTCTTCTTCCAAAACAAAATACAATCATTCTTGCATACATGTATGAACTTGTACTCAAATCCTAATCCCTTTCTCAATTGTTTAGCTTCATAGAAGTTTTTCGGCAATGCAAACCCTTCAGGAAGCACCTTATAAAATAAGTCCAATATCATGTTTATTGCTTTTGTTGACATTCCATACAATGATTTCATGTGAAGCAACTGCACAATAAATGACATTTTGCTGTGCTTTGTGCAGTCAGGATAAGCTCGCATTTTGCATCTTCCCACATTACGACAAAATTATTTGGATCACTCCTTTGACTGCTTGGATCATCGTTCTCAGGTTCATCCATAAACATCCCAGCACCAATGTCATCCAACATCTCCTTCATCTCATCCCATTCATCAGCATCATCCCGTTCGTTATCATCACCAATATCTCGCATATAATCTAAATGATCAAAGGATACATCCGGTATTGATTGATACAACTCACCATAGAGTATCCATCGTGTATAACCCAAATCCATCCAATTGACAAAGATATGATCCACGACTTCATCTAATCCTATAGCACACAAATTTCTATAACCTCGACATGGACACTTGACGTAACCACGACTATCATCAAAGGCCCGAGCAAATTCAGTGAAGGTCCTGACTTAACATGCATGGGGAACGTTGTCCTTCCAAAGTCCGCTCAGGCGCATCCAACTTTTATCCATTTCTAGAAAACCTATCTATTAGTTTAAGGCATTAGAATCCACATGCAAATCATGGTACTAAGTAATTCATTTCATCTTTGATAAGGTAATTGGTCATATCCCAGAAATTATATTATTTATATTGCACAGTGTTTGTTACTTCTACTTCTCATGTCAATAGAAATTTCAGCAGCACCTCCCCATCGTTCTCCAAGTACACATGTTCGTAAAAAAAGATTGTGACCCTACAAACATATACACAAAAAATAAATGAGGAAGACACTGAAACTTCATACGCAACGTGAAAATTAGTAGAAGTAACAAAAATGTGCAATATAGATAATATAATCCCAACTGTCCACATTGGATAATTCAGGAATCAGTGGACACCTGAGTGTACACTGATTCCCAAACAGGTCCAAGGTTATTCATATATGCAATGTCATACAACATACTATTTATTATTCATTTGCTAATTTCTAACTATTATATTAACTATAGAATAAGGGTTTAGGGTTTGTGGTTTGCGGTTTGGGGTTTGGAGTTTGGGGTTTAGGATTTATGATTTGGAGTTTGGTTTGGGATTTGGGATTTAGAGTTTAGGGTTTAGGGTTTGGGCTTTGGGGTTTGGGATTTGGGGTTTAGGATTTGGGATTTTGGGTTTAGGATTTAGGATTTTGGGGTTTGAGATTTGGGTTTTTACGCACAATCACCCAATATTTTTGCAAAATCCCATTACTAAAGTAATATAAAAAATCCAATATGCTAAAATACCAACATAGAAAAAGGCAAAAAAATACTTAACACATCCAACATATTATCAATTCTAAAATACTTAATATAAAAATACATGTTTCTAAACTTAAACAAACTAAAATATTAGCACAAATATAACATACCCAACAAATTATCAAATGTGAAAATATACATGCTAGCAATTGGAAAAGAGGCACACATTTTCACTATATATATGCTTGAAAAATTACACACAAAAATTTTACCCACATTAAAAAAATCATTTTTTAAATGCAAATAATCATCCAATATTTTTGTAAAGTCCTATTACTAAAATAATACAAAAAACCCAATATGCTTAAATCTCAACATAGAAAAAGCACAAAAAAATACTTAATACATCCAAGAATAAATGCTTCTAAAATTAAACAAACTAAAATATTGGCACAAATATAATATACCCAACAAATATACATGCTTGCAATTGAAAAATATGCACAAATTTTCACTATATATATGCTTGAAAAAATTCATTAAAAAAAAAATATCAACATTAAAAAAACCATAAAGCCCATTCAAATTATCATTTAATAATATACAATAACCAAATAGGAAATATACCTAGCGAAAGCAATTAACTTTCTTCACAAGTGCTCAAAGAGCCCCTTTAAATTTCAACTTTCACATCACCAAGCTCTACAAAAATACAGAATGAGCTATTAAATTCACACAAAAATCAATAGAAATAAATTCTCCCTAAAACAATTACTTGTGAAGTTTACCTTTGCAATAAAAAATCCCTATAAAAAAACTCCCTTGAGCTCTCACTCTTTCTCTCTCACTCACTCTCACTCTGACTCACTCTCTCTCTCTTTCTTGCACGGGAGAAGACATAAATGTATTTTTGATTTCATCCTATGTCTATATTTGAATCTGCCTGAAATTTTTAAAAACGTTCGAACGTTAAAACCTAACGTTCAAACGTACTTAAATGCCCTCGAAACGTTCGAACGTTGTAATGTGACATTTGCACGTCACAAATTGACGTTCGAACATTATTTAAAATGCTAGAAAAATTCCTAAATTGTAAACAAAATTTCAAACGTCATAAGTTATGTTCGAATATTCTAGAAAGTGCAGGAAATTTCCCACACTTTTTTTAAATATTTGAACGTAAATATATGACATTCGAACGTTATTTTGTTTTTTACTTTTTAATGGTTAGATCTATATATTGATATATTTATTAAACCAAAAAATATTTAAAATATTTACTAAAATTATAGTAAATAGCAAAAATATAACTACATTACTATATTTAACTATAGTATTATAATATTATATATTACTCTTATTTTATATGCTATAGTCAACACTATATAATTATGGTGTTAAGTATTATTTAGTGTTGCATGTTAGGTTACTTAGTGTTATAACACTATAGTGAACACTATATAATACTTAATATTTTAGTGTTATATAGTGTTAACTAATCATATTTTAAACATCACTTTATATATTTTATCTACTATAGTAACATTATATAATACTTAGTGCTCAAATATTATAGCATGTTGACTATTGTTATAGTATATAATATATTATATAATAATTAACACTAGTAGTAATATAGTGTTGGCACAATATATTTTAGTAATGTTTTAGACTATATAATATAATATAATATATTTAACTATGTTATAATATATTATAATGTAATTTAAATTTTAATGTAAAAAAAAAAAAAAAAAGTGTTCGAATTTGTCTATAGAACATTCCAACCTTATTCTTAAACGTTCTAACATTTAAACATGACGTTCGAAGGTAGAGTATACTTAGTAGAGAAAATGCCTAATTAAACATTCGAATGTAAAACAGATGATTAGATCATTGTAAAACAAGATGACATGCATACGTTCGAACGTTTATTAAAAACGTTGTAAAATTCAAAAATACATATACAAAATGTTTGAAAGTTCATTGCAGAACGTTCGAACGCTACATGTATATAAATAGTGACCCAAAGGCAGTTCGGCATTTTCTCCGAATACTCTCATTTCTTTCAATTTCTCTTTGCCACACACATTGCTGTAACCATCTCCAAAGCCACCACAACCATCCCCAAAAGGTAGGGAACTCTAATCCCACTATTTTCATGCATTTTGATCATTGAATTATTTGAATTTTTTTAGTTTTATGAAAATGTGGTAGTTGGAACTTCAATTTTATTTTTTGGCCACCATGGGTTTCCATTCAATGGTGGAGCCACGTTGAAGCAGAGGGGGCCATGGCCCCCCTACCCTGGGCTCCACCCCTACCCTTAAAAAAAATTAAAAAAGAAAAATAATAAATTTTTTTTAAAGAAAAAAATAAAATATTTATATTTTTTTTTATGATTTTATAAGTCAATATTAATTTTATTTGTGTTGGCTCCCTCTCTAAAAATTATCTTGCTCTCCCTCTATAAAATTAATCTAATTTAAAAATAAAATATATCCAATATAAAATAAAATGATATAATAATATAATAACATGTTTTTATTATAGAGAAAGATAAAAATTAAAATTAAAAAGAAATTAGATAATTTCTAATATATTTTTATTATGATGTCATGCTCTTATCATATTATATACTTTTTTAATATAAAAGTTGTATTAAACGTAATTTATTTTTATTGTAAATCTTTCTATCAAATTATTCTATACCGTATAAAAAATTGTATATAATAGAATAAAAAAATATTTTATTTATTTTATTTTAACTTTGCTTGGCCTCCCCTAATGCAAATTTCTAACTCCACCACTGTTTCCATTGGCCAAAAGGCTACCGTAGAAAGATTCCTTGAAGTGTACACTTCATTTCACATTCGGTTCAGTCATTCCAATTTTTATGTCCGAACGTTTCATTGGAACGTTCAAACGTAAATATTTGAAATTAGGAAGATGAAGGGTCACATTCGAAGTACACATGGTACGTTCAAATGTGACTTTTCCAACATTAGTAGTCAGAGAGTCACGTTCGAACGTAAATTTCTTACGTTGGAATGTTACCTAGGCAACGTTGGAATACTATCAGTCACATTCACATGTAAACAATATATGTTCAAACGTGACCTTTAAAACGTTGGAACGTAAATGTTTGTAACGTTGGAAACTAAGTGACGTTAGAACGTTACGTTTGTAACATTCGAACGTACTTACAGAACTCTTTTAAAAAATTGCATTCTCTGCTTTTCAAATATTGTTCCTTAATTTAATTATTATTTTGTCTAATTTTTTTCCCATTTGTGCAGATATATATGGCCCAGCAACCAAGGACCATGAGGAAAAGGGGTTGGGAAGGAACCTCACTGGAGGCCACCAGTATCGAGGCCCGCACGGTTACACCAGAGCGAGAGGTCATGATTAACAAGTTTGACTCGTTATTTTGGCAGGGGAGAAGCCTTAGGTCTGTATTCGTGGACAGGGGCTGGGCCCCAATATGTTCATTGAGGGATACCATTTACCCGAGCATGGTCCACGAGTTCTATGCAACCATGTCAACTATACCCTTCGACGCACTCTCATGCGATAGAGGTCCGCGAAGTGCAGCTAACAGTCTCGGCAAATGTCATTACCAACCTGCTGCAGATCCCACGTCCATAGCCACAGCCAATGGAGGATGTAGCTGCTACACTGGCTCTATCGCCAGATGCTGATGCTAAAATGGCAGCATCCTAGATTGGCCCAGTTCACTCTACAGGCAGTCACCATGTCGACCTTGACTCAGGCGACAATGCTGGATCCAAGCTGGATGGTCCTCAACGGGATGAGGAGTTCTACATCCTCACTAGTAAAGACTAGAAGGGCCACAGGATTTTAGATATGTTCTGGCAGAGTACGATTGAGGGTTTCTTCCACATGTTGCATCTCATCGTTGCACACAACATGGATCCCCTCGAACACACGGTGACATTTAGCCGTTCACACGCCCGTTTTCTGATCAGGTTGGCACGTGGAGAGCCGATCGACCTTCCATGGGTGATCTCCGAGAGGATCTGCTATGAGGCGTGTAATGTCTTGGCAGACAACCTCCCTTGCTGAGTCATCATCACTCGGCTACTCCTGGCTGTAGGAGTGTCACCTCGGGTCTTAGAGACCATGCGGTAACAGATAGGCCATATCGACATCCACACATATCATCGGAATCGAGGGCAGAGGAGGCGTGTGCCTCCTCCATTAGCAGATCTGGTTCCACCTCCCCAGCATCAAACCAACACGAGAGATCCTGCTGACATCGTCAAGACCAGCCGATAGCCTCAGAGGGGACATGTTGCGGGTGGTGAGGTGCCACCCATAAGCGTATATTGACCGACAGCTCACTACATAGACTGCTACGATCATTGTGCTTGTGGATGAGCGTATGGAGTAGATGTCCACTAATATAGACACCTTGTGTGTCAAGATCGAGATTTTGGCTGATGAGATCACATCATTGAGAGACAGCCTATAGTCCAGTGATTTTATTTTATTTTTGATATTTTTGTGTTTTGTTTTTAATTTATGTATTGGACCAACTGCTCATGTAATGTATATATATATATTTTTCCTTTCTCAATTTTCTTTAATATTTAGCTTATCTAAATTTAATTTCAAATCATTACACTTCATATCTTTCACAAATTAAATTATTTTATAATTCAATGGAGTATAAGATTTGTATAATATTAAGAGGGTCCCGCTAGAATAGAATCTTATCTTAATTTCTTTATATATTTTTTATTCATATTTTAATCATTTAAAAATATTTTAAAAAAATATTATCAATACACCAATAATTAGGGGTGGGCAAAATTTTCGACTTCCGATTTCTGTCCGAACTCTGCTCCGATTCCGACTCCGATCGGTGTCGAAATTCGGAGTTCGAAATTCGGAGTCGAAAATTTCTGACTCCGAAGTCGGAGTCGGATTTTAGAATCGGAGTCAGGTTTTATACCGAATTCCGACTCCGAACTCCGAAGTTTTTTAAAAAAAAAATAAAGATGCAAAACGACGTCATTTTGCATCTTTATTTTTTGTTTATTTAATTTAGCTAAACGATGCTGTTCCAATTAAGTAGGAACGGCGTCGTTTAGTCTAGGGTTTCTTATACCCAGCGCCCACCCCGCGACCTCTTTCTTCTTCTTCTTTCTTCTTCTTCCTTCTTCTTCCTCCCATCCGCGGCTGAGACTCCGAAGTCCATCCCCCAGTGCAGCGCTGCTCGTCTTCTCCAACGGCGATTCCGAACCTCCGGTGGGCGCCGCTTCTCTCACACCGCCGTTACTCCACAACGTCGCCCGACGCCCGCTGGCCGCTAGCCCTCCGAATCGGTGAATTCGAATTGGGGTAGTTAAAACTAATTAAATGTATTATTTTAATGTGATTATTTGAGTTGGTTGGCTTGTGAGTTGTGTATGTTATTATATTGTGAAAAATTCGAATTTATATTGTGTGTTTTGACAGTGTGTGTAAACTGTTTGATGAAATGTCATTGAGAAAAAAAAATTCGAAATTGGCCTAATTAAATGTCATTGTGTATTCTATTTAAATATAAAACTTAACAAGAAGGCTTACTTAAACTTGGACCATTTTTATTAAAAATAATAATATATATATTGTAGGTAAAAAAAAATAGACTACCTATTCTGTTATGTACTTACAAAATAAAGTGTAGGTTGTGTTTGAACTTTGAATATTGACGCGACGTCGCTATCTCAAATGATTTGAACTTATATGTAAAATTGTAAATACTAATGTTTGTACTTTGTAGGTTATATTTATTATTGAGATCATTTGTTTGAATATAAATATATTGAAATATTTGTTGGAATGTATGTAATAGATTGAGATAAATTTAATTTTTTTATTAAATATTTATTATATAAAATGAAATAAAATAATTTCGAGTTTATATTGTGTGTTTTGACAATGTGTGTAAATTGTTCGATGAAATGTCATTGAGAAAAAAAATAACTAATTTGGCCTAATTAAATGTCGTTGTGTATTCTATTTAAATGTAAAACTCGGCAAGAAGGCTTACTCAAACTTGGACCATTTTTATTAAAAAAAATTATATATATATTGTAGGTAAAAAAAAAATAGACTACCTCTTCTGTTAAGTGTTATGTACTTACAAAATAAAGTGTAGGTTGTGTTTGAATTTTGAATATTGACGCGCCGTCGCAATCTCAAATGATTTGAACTTATATGTAAAATTGTAAATACTAATGTTTGTACTTTGTAGGTTATATTTATTATCGAGATCATTTGTTTGAATATAAATATATTGAAATATTTGTTGGAATGTATGAAATAGATTGAGATGAATTTAATTTTTTTATTAAATATTTATTATATAAAATGAAATAAAATAATTTTGAGTTTATATCGTATGTTTTGACAATGTATGTAAACTGTTCGATGAAATGTCATTGAGAAAAAAAAAATCGAATTTGGCCTAATTAAATGTCGTTGTGTATTCTATTTAAATGTAAAACTCAGCAAGAAGGCTTACTCAAAATTGGACCATTTTTAAAAAAAAATATATATATATATATTGTAGGTAAATACTAATGTTTGTACTTTGTAGGTTATATTTATTATTGAGATCATTTGTTTGAATATAAATATATTGAAATATTTGTTGGAATGTATGAAATAGGTTGAGATGAATTTAATTTTTTTATTAAATATTTATTATATAAAATGA
This sequence comes from Platycarya longipes, assembly GCA_036559045.1. Classification (NCBI taxonomy): domain Eukaryota; kingdom Viridiplantae; phylum Streptophyta; class Magnoliopsida; order Fagales; family Juglandaceae; genus Platycarya; species Platycarya longipes. The sequence continues at coordinate 25,190,895 of CM071790.1, read as the reverse complement.
AATAAAATAATTTGATTTTATGTAATCAAACCCGCTCTAATTAATAATTTTTTCCAAGAATAGATCAAATCATCAATTAGAATAGCCGGAAAGGGAGAGATCAACTCATCCTACAAGTATGAGTACGGATCACATCATGAAGTATTAATAATGGAAGCTCGTGGTGTTAAGGAACCAAAGCATAATTAGGTGATAATATTAATACCGTCCAACACCTTTAGTTACAAAGTTATTGAAACACAACGGGAATCGGGATGCCACACTTTAGTTACAAAGTTAGGCAAATGAGAAGTGAAACTATCTACTACTTATATTATTCCAAAAAGTTGCACATATGACATACACACATACATATATATTATATATATATATATAGAGAGAGAGAGAGAGAGAGAGATTAATTAGGAATTAGCAAAGCCAAAACAACCTATAATGATTAGCATAAAACTAATATGGATCATTACAGGTAAACGTCCTAATCATGAGCCCTCTGGCCTCTCCTATAATTGAAATAATTATATTGATCTATGCCCTACATGCTTGGCAGCTTGCTATGTTCCAATTTTCAAACATTTTTTTCCAAGTAATTTTCAAACACTTTTCAGAGTATAAAAGCTTATAAATTTATAATTATATCATTGAAGGCTCTAATGTGCCTTGTTTTGTTTCTAGAGTATTTATTTTCTCTCTTTTCCATTCCAATTGTTTGCCATTAAAAACCATCACCATTCACCAAACAAGATGCATATATTCAATTCCACAAGTTTTTTTTTTTTTCAGAGAAAATTAGATAACTGGGTCAGGACTTCAAACTTTGATTGTAATGGTTGGATGATTTCTTGATAATTAAATAAATGTGTGTGTAAACACTTAGATAGAAATATTTTACTTATAAAAAAATACTCTAGAAACAAGTCATGATTTCTGTATTCAGTACAAGTCATGAACTTTCACCTAATAACAGTTTCCTAATATTGTATTTTGCTACACTATAACATTATAATTTTTAGGAATTTACTAACATTTTTTATATTATTATACTTGAATTCTAGGTCTACAATTACAAACAGATGGATCCCTCACGCAGTGCTAGTGGAACTCCGACTCCACATGAGGCTCCGAATCCGGATGGTAGGACTCCTTCGGCGCTCCACGCTGCAGCTTCGAGCCGTAGTCGGCTACCCTCCACTCGAGCACAAACCTCGTGTGCTAGCAGTAGATTTCCACTTCCAATCGACATAGAATTGGAAGTGGAAGATCCCGACCAGTTTATGGAGGAGGAGGAGATGGGCCTTGGGGACGATCCGATTCAGGATCCGGATGTACCAGTACACCCTGCAGCTGCGAGGCCACCCCGTCCGCGGTCAAATAAAAAAAGATCGTGGACATGGGAACATTTTGAGAAGGTTGAGGGTGGGGATCCCCAGAACCCACGGGCTGAGTGCAATCATTGTGGTGCTCGAGTTGGGTGTCATTCAAAAAGGCAAGACACTTCTTGCCTTTCAACACATCTAAACGGTTGCAAGCGCTACCAAATAGCGAAGGGGATGGCATCAAGAGGTTAGTGTCTTGCTTTATATGCTACTTAGTTTTGTGATTATGATCCCATTTAATTTTCATTTAAGACTAATATTGGTAATAAATTATCAAATGCAGACGCAGGTGGGTCTCAGACTAATCTTAGCTATGAGACTTCTACAGCCACTGATGGGACAGGGACACAGATAAGGAATCTAGTTGTCCCTCAATACAGTGAGAAGATATTTCGTGAGGTGCTTGCGATGATGATTATAAAAGATGAGATGCCCTTTACCATGGTTGACAAGGATGGGTTCCGGTAGTTTGTGAAGCTACTTGATCCAAGATTTCCAATCCCATCCCGTTATACAGTGATGCGAGATTGTATGAAGATGCACCACTGGCCAGAGAGTGTCATTTACGACCAACACATGGACGTCGGTACAGAATACCTCGTACATGTGTATCACAGCACATTACATTGATAGTGAGTGAAATTTTAAAAAAATGATTATTGGATTTAAAGAAATAGTTGACCATAAGGGTGCATCGATAAGAGCGGAGATGGATGATTGTTTGGTTGATTGGGGCATCCAAAAAATATTATGCGTTACAGTTGACAATGCCGGTACAAATGAGACCGCCATCGAATGGTTTATCCGAAATACGATGGCGAGAGAAGATGTGATTAAAAATCACCAGTCTATCCACATTCGATGCACTGCTCATATAATCAACCTTATTGTTGGTGAGTCTTTCTGGTTTTAATTTTGTATTTTGTATTTTAATATTTTTATGATTAAAGTCTTTGAAAATAGTACCATTTTTTTAATTATTATGATAATTAGATATTTTTCAATGATGAAACAGTTAAGGGGTTGGAAAATGTAGACGACTCTATCAAGAAAGTCCGCAACATTGTGCGGTACGCGAGGGCTTCTCCCCAGAGGCTACAAAAGTTCAAGGCAATAGTAGAATAGGTTGGGATTGAGTCTTCAAAGATGTTGTGCCTGGATGTTCCCACTCGATGGAACTCCACATATCTGATGTTGGATGTGGCACTAAAGTACCAGAAGGCATTTGAGCGGCTGGAGATTGAGGATGGAGGTTTGAGGTATGCCTTACTAGAGCCTGATGGAAGGGGGCTCGGTCCGCCAGACAACATCGATTGGCAACATGTATCCAAGTTTGTCACATTTTTACAAATCTGTTATGACATCACGATGCGGGTTTCTGGATCTGCATATGCGACAGCAAACATGTGGTTTAGCGAGCTCTCCATGCTACACCACCACTTGAAAGAAGGTTGTGCTGACCCGAGTGGATTGTTATCTGGTATGGCATCACAGATGCAGTCCAAATATGATAAATATTGGGGGCAAGTTGAGAAGATAAATAGATTATTGTTCATAGCGTCGATCCTCGACCCCCGATCGAAGTCGGCAGTGGTAGAATGGTGGGCAACAGAGGTTCTCGGGACAGTGAAGGCTAAGTCGTTTATCACAGCACTCAAGGCAGATTTGAATGAGTTGTACACTTATTACAGTGCTAGTAGTCCTGCTTTATCCTCACGAGCCATGGGTACCTCACGTTCGAGTTCGAGCTCAGGACCAGCCACAGATGCTCGTTCGAGTCAGGCTAGTGTAGCCAGTCGATCCCGAGGCTTCAACGTCATGACGTTGTTTCATGCATGGTCAACGAGAAATCCATTGCAGTGTACAAATGAGGTTGAGCGATATTTACTGGCAGAGGTTGAGAAGCCTAGTGAGGAGTTTTAGATCTTGATTTGGTGGAGAGCTAATTCACCCAAGTACCCGATTCTCACTCGCAGTGCTCGAGATGTACTAGCCGTTCCTATCACTACGGTTGCATCTGAGTCGGCATTTAGCACTGGAAGTCGGGTGTTGGATGCCTACCGGAGTTCATTGTCACCGTCAACCGTGGAGGCCCTCGTTTGCACACAAAACTGGCTCAGTGATGTACCTACTAGACTAGAGAGTATTGGCATCGATGCCGTGAGCTACAGACTTGAGTCAGGTAAACTTAAATTAATTTATTTAATTCTTTTTAAATGATTAAAGTAACAAAGTTTATATAATTATTAAATTATTTCAATAATGTTTTTTATAATTTCATTTTCATAAATCTATTTAAATTTAAATTTATACTGTTTATGATTTTACATATTTAGTTATCAACCCTACCATACTTGTCGATGACTGATGGAGCAACTATCGATTACGTATATTTTTTCTCTAATTTATAGTTACTTGTTTCATGTTTGGTTAATTTTAATTTTTTTTTTTATATATAATAATACATTTTATTTTTATCTTAATCTCAGGTACGATTCCGTATAAGTTCCAACAATAAACTACTTTGCTGCAACAATTATTATTATTATTATTTTGTAACATTGATACGGATCCCAACCGTCCCATTGAACCAGAGTCATCAGACTATCAGTGATAATTTAATTTATATTTTGTATTATTTTTTGTATTAATAGTCTAGAGTCCTGGACTATTTTTTGTATTACTATTTTTTGTATTATGCTATAACACTATTGGCTGGCATTAACATTGTAATTACTACTTAGTACTTTGTATTTTTTGTTTAACTGTTTAAGACTAATTAGTACTTAGTAGTGAAAACTGAAACTTGAATAGATCAATAGTTGTGGGCCTTGTGGCAACTTAATTGAATCTAGTATCTAAATACTCAATTCTCATATCAGTAAATTCATCTCAAGTCAAAACTTATTTACATATGAGATTTTAATTCAACATTTCTTTATATATGAAATTCATAAATTTTTAAATTTTTATAACTATATCTAAATTTATTATAATATTAAAATATATTAAAATTCATTTGAGATAAATCTCATAAAACTTATTTTATTATCTTAATTTATTTTTATTTATTTAGCAAAATTTATTCTATCTCAAATCAGCTTCAACCATTAAACGCAGTTACGCAAGTTAAAATATAAAAAGTTACTTCCTAATATCCTATCCATGCGCGCCGCGCAGTAAACTCAAAGAGATTATGCGGGAAACTCAAATATTTAGCTCCATTATCAAAGATCGTGCATGTCAGACAGCTGTATGACTGATGGATTGATTACTTGCCAGTTGTCAAGTCTACCATACATGTTAATTGTTAAGTAAGCACGGTTAACTTATTTCTTCACAAAAAATACATCTATATTGAACAAATGAGCTCATATGGAATTAGTATGGCCCAATTGGGATCATTTAGTTTCGGAATGAGTGTAATTTGGCCCATACCGAACTCGCCGAAGGAATCAAAATTCGGAGTTCCAATCGGAACTCCGATCGGGGTTCAGAATTCCGAACTTCCGATCAAAACTCCGATCCGAATTCGGAATCCCGAACTCCGATCGGTGTCGGCCTCCGATAGTGTTTCGGAGTCGGAGTCGGAATACTTTTTTGACTCCGATGATTGTCGGAGTCGGAGTCGGAAACTCCGAACTCCGACAATTTCGGAGTCGGAGCACACCCCTACCAATAATCAAATCCTACACTATTAAGTAAAGAAAAAAAATTTTAAAATGTATTAAAATAGTAAAGGTGTCAAAATAAGGTGTAAAAGCTTTTTATTTTTTTTTAAATTTACTCAAAACGTTCGAACATTCGAACAAAATAAGGTGTAAAAGTTTGAATGTTGGCGCTAGAAAATTCACGTTCGAACGTTCACTCAACATTCGAACAAAAAATCGTCTATGTTCGAACGTAACAAAATCCACCAGTTGTCTTTAGTGATAGTTCCAAGAAACCATCACAGAAAATGAGTTTTAGTGACGGTTTGGAGACCGTCACAAATTCCAAACCGTCACTAAAGTCCAAATGTATTGTAGTGGTACCTACTCTTATATATGCGGGGATATATGATTAGGTTTTGGACGAGGGAACCCTTCCACCTTGGTGTAAATATGAGATGGAAAACAATAATCCAAGATATAAGTATCTAGATAGGCCGATAGTACATATATATTATATATAAGAAAAATCAAGATCATGAACTAAGTGCAAAATCTATAATGCATGCCATGATACTTAAATAGCAATGCCAACTGGGAATGTGGATATAGTCAGCTTCATAAAGGAAGAACAAAATGAAGTGGACGATGACGATCGATATAATTTATTCTATAGTGTTGTTAAAATATTTTCTTGATGTGAATCATAAGACTACTTGAAAAGTTGGAGTAAAATATATATTAGGGAACCTGATTAATAAGAGATCAATCGATGGATATTATATATATATATATATATATATATATTAGGTTTTGAGATCAATATGAAAAGCATGCGATCAAAGGTTGAACATGCAAGTTGGATTAATTAATACTTAATCCCCTATCATGCAAGTAGGATTAATTAATACTTAGTCCCCTATGTGTGTGTGCATGTGTGTCATGTGATCTAAATGATAAGATTAAACTATTTATAAATATCTTCACCACTCTCTAGTTTTCACGATATAGATCACCTTGAAAGTTTACTTGATTTTTTTTTTTTTTAAAAGAAATGCACTAAATGTTAGCTGTTGTATGTCTTGCAAAATAATTAATTAATTCTAGCTAGTTTTGTCATTTCTCCCTTGGAAGCTTATTCACGAAAATCTGGGGTTGTCATATACTGACATACACATGAATCAGTAAACGCTTAAACTGCTTCCATTGAAGATTCTATAACATTTAAGCAATATTTTTCTTTATGATCCCGGAAAGAGGAAAGAAAGATCAAGTGATGAGCTATTGATCTCGATCAAGCTGGAAAATATGGAGGAGAATGTAGAGATGAATAGCGCAACGAATAATATAATTTGTGTGTTTGTGCCCGTGCCTTTTGCAGCTTTTTTGAGGAGGATTAACTCCATGGACACTACAACAAATTATACCAATTTTTTCCATAATAGATTTTGGTGGAAAAATTCATGAAATTGGTGAGAGAGTTTTTTCCGACCAATTTCGATCAGTGGGATTCATGGAGTACCACTACAAGAAATGGTGGTGTTTGCGGCTCATTCTTTTTCCGGTGCTTGCAGCTCAGTCGATTTCTCTTCACTGTTTATCGTCTCACTCTATTGTTCCCGTTTTCTTCTATGGATTCTTTGAATGTTGTAATGTATTTTGTGATCAGATTTAGTTTAAAGGTGTTTCTGTAATTTAGTGTAAGCAGAAATCATTACATTTAAGAATTAAGATGAAACAGATTTAATTCTTCATATGTTTGTTGTCATGAAACGAAGTGAATAAGAAGGTTCCTTCGCTCAAAACAAGGCTTGCGCCCAAGGCCTAAGATTGCAGACCCTGGCACCCTGCTACCTTAAATAAGGCCTTCATCGATAAATTTAAGGCTATCAAATTTTTAAGAAATGGCACCAAGTATTTCTCCAAAGCACCTAAGGTTACTGATGAAATATTTCTTGTTTAAATATATAGGCCCAAGCCATGAGCTAAATAAACTCCAAATCGGGTTGATTTTTTAGTATTTGGACCCCACGATGAAAAAGAAGAAAAAGAAAAAGAAAAAGAAAATCTATTATTTAATAATGAGATTCATATTTTTAATAAAATGTCTATGCAAAACTTATCTATTTAGAATTTGTAGTAACATTATTCTTTCCGAAATTTATACATATTCCATGCTTGCTATATCTTCCGGTACGTTTCATCCTGATCCCATCCCATTTGGGTTTTTTTTTTCAGTTTTTTTTTACATAATTTTTAAATAAGTCTTTCTAAATAATATTGTATTTTTTATATTTTTATAAAATATTTTATGATGTTAAAAAAATCATGTAAACAAAATTTTTTACATGATTTTTTTAACATCTTAAAATATTTTTTTAAAAATATAAAAAAAACACAATACTATTTAGAAATATTTATTTAAAAATTATGTAAAAAAATGAAAAAAAAAAAAGCAAATCGGGATGAAATATACCGGAATAAGTAGCAGCGCCCTTTGGTTACTGATGAAATACTTCCCATGTCGTTTTGTGAATATATATATATATATATACACACACACTAAGACCAGGTTGTCTCAATTGGGCGTGTAAATAGCTGAAATGAAAAGATGATGATGATGTTTGGTAGTTGCATGTTCCTTGGAAATGATTTAAGTTTTGTTATTCTCTATAAATGTTTTAATATATTCTACATATGATTTTGTTATATACAGAGAGACAGGAAATGATTTTTTATGTTATACGAAATTGTTATAGTGCATATGATTTATGTTATACGAAATTGTTATATATTGCATATGATTTTGTTAAATACAATGACGGAGGAAATGGTTTAATATATTCTACATATGATGTTCGTTATATGATATGAATTTTGCTTTGCTCAGTTGTGTCTTACAGAAACAGAGGAAATGATTTTGTTATATGCAGAGACATTGGTGGTGTGTGTTTGTAAGGTTTTTCACACTGATGTATTTCTCTACCAATACATCAGTATGCAGTATGCATTTGCTTGAGTTTAAAGGGTTTTCACTAGTTGTATGCTGAGTGGATATCATGAATAGCATCCCATCTCGTTGCTATGAAATAATGCTTGGCATGCTCTGCATAGCGCCCCCCATTATCCACATTGTTACCAACTGAAAACTTTCACTACCAACTCAAGTATTAAATAAAATTGTGTGAGAGAGAGGGAGAGGGTGAAAAAGAAGGAAAGAAAAATGACTGACAAGGTAAAAATCGGAACTATTTATTTCATACACTTCCTTAAAATTTCTCCATGTCAAACTAGTAGGTACTTGACAAAATTAATTTAACCAATTCACTCCACTAAAGAGGTATTACCAAAACCAGCAAACAATGAGCCACACGAAGAAAGTTCCATTTGTACTTGTAAAAAAAAAAAAGTTCAATTTGTATCTGAAAGTTTAAAAGCTTTACTAGTCATTATCTAGCCCCAAAACAAATGAAGCCTTAAAATTCTGCTTTTGTGATTCTGCAACTTGTTGCCTGCAATCAGTAGTAAATAATCCATTTGCAGTGACATCAAACAGTGACCAATATATACTTAACCCTCCTAGGCCAGCAAGTCTTTATGCATGCATGTGTTTTAATCCACTGCAGCATGCCAATTGACATTCATTTAATTCACCTCTAGTTTCTTCCACTTTGTAGACTCTCTTGGTATATAATAGGTGATTCTAAACGCAAGAACACTTTTTTGTCATTTTGGATTTTCGTTTCCTTTCAAAGAAGGCTGGCAATGTCAATATTTTAATCTCATAAAGTGGACTTGTATAACATACCTCTTTCTCTTTCCCAACAATCAAGTTTTTGGAGCTTTAAATTTATGTATCATTTGCGATTACTCAATTTAAAATCTGAATAAGATCCCAAGTCATTCATTGCTGCCCATGTGAGTTTTTACATCATATACTTGCTATTTTAGCACATTCAAGCCATTACCTACTCATAGGTCAATTTTTTCTTCTTCTTATCATAGGTATAGCATTTTTTCCCCGATTAGCCAATTTTCAACCTCCAACTACTTCTCTCAAATGGATAGGAGTTGGATGAAAATCACTAATAGTTTTCAATCTCGTGAATATGCCACAGGCATTAAGGAGTTCCTTACTTTGGCTCAATCTCATGCTACAAGTGATGAGATTCGTTGCCCATGTACCTTATGTTCAAATAATTATTTTTATCCTATAAGTCGCGTTGAGAGACATTTGTTCATTAAAGGTATTGAGCCAACTTACACGAAATGGATATTTCACGGCGAGGAGGAAGAGTTACCTTGTAGCGATGATGATGGTCTTCATGATCCTGAGCATGAGAATCACTACATTGATGACATTGATGTTATGTTACAAGACATTCGAGCTGGAAATTTTCCTGATAATCCTTCATCCGAGTCATTCCATGCTGGGGGTTTGACCCCAGTCGAACCTGAATCAACCATGAATTTTGACCAGTGTTGGTTGATTCACAACGACAGCTTTATGAAGGTTGTACCAAGTATTCTAAACTTTCATTTTCGGTTAAGTTGCTACACATTAAAACACTTGGTGGTTAGAGTATTAAGTCATTCGACATGCTTCTTCAATTACTTAAGTCAGTTTTTCCGGATGCTCTTTTTGCCGAACTCATACCAAGTGGCATGGAACTTGGAGTGTGGCCTAGGCTTTACTTACACAAAGATCCATGCTTGTCCAAATGACTGCATACTTTATTGGAAGTAGCATGCAGACAAACAAGAGTGCCCTAAATGTAAGTTGTCAAGATGGATATTCAGTAGGAATAAGCAACGAAAAATTCTTCAAAAGGTTTTGCGATATTTTTCGTTAAAACCAAGATTGCAGAGATTGTTTATGTCACGAAAAACAACAGCTAATATGAGGTGGCATTGGGATCAACATGTCATTGACGAAAGTATCCTAAGGCATCCTACTGACTCTAAGGTCTGGAAGGCATTTGATCAAGAACATACTTGGTTTGCAGAAGAACCTCGAAATGTACGGTTTGGTTTGGCTAGTGACAGTTTCAACCCCTTCAATAACTTGGCGAAACGTTACAGCGTATGGCCAGTGATTTTGGTGCCGTAAAACTTGCCTCCAGGGCTATGCATGAAAGATCCATTTCTCATCACCTCATTGTTGATTCCTGAACAAGATCACAAGGAAATGAGATAGATGTTTATTTGCAGGCTCTAATAGACAAACTGTTGGATTTATGGAAAAATGGTGTCTATACATACAATGTGACGCCCCCAAATTCTCCTTAAAATAAATACGAGAATCGAGGTGTCGGGATGCTGACAACACGGGTCACGCAACCCCAACGTCAAGTGCTAAATGTGTGAACCCGTAATATGCATAAATAAAAGCAGCAGATATTTAAAGTCAATATCTAAGTACCAGAATTTTTAGAATTATCTTACAAACCATTTTAATATAAATTCTCCAGCAAGAGATTTAATACAGTCATCGAAAAATCAAAACCTAAAATACTTACATAAAAAGGGAACACTTCCCAAGATAATAAATTATAATACAATTACTTTAACAGTGAAGCCGTCTCCTCAGGCTCAACCTCCTTGATCTCTGCATCCAAAATCTACGACGCCAGAAATGGCATCGTAGATAAGTACAACCCAAACAAACCACAAGATATAAAATATATGCATGCAACAACAATAACATCACCCATGAACATGATACCGTATGCATGAAACTTAAAATCATCTTCCTCAAAATAAATAAAATAACACACGCCAAAATCTCATTTTGGTCCATGATAAAATTCCAATAAAAGTATCCATCATTTCGCAGAAAAAGATATCAGTAAATCCAATCATAGCGGGCATTACGTATCGCCGTTCCCGATATGATATACACACAACACCAATCATAATGGGCGTTACGTATCGCCGTCACCATTATGACTGTACACACTTATTTCTTAGCAGGCGTTACGTATCGCCGTACCCGTTATGTCATCCACACACTATCAATCATAATGGGCGTTACGTATCGCCGTCCCCATTATGACTTACACACATTTCATAGCGGGCGTTACGTATCGTCATCCCCGATATGAAATACATACCCAATGATCATAACGGGCGTTACGTATCATCATCCCCATTATGTCATCCACATACTATCAATCATAATAGGTGTTACGTATCGCCGTCCCCATTATGAAATACACACACAATGATCATAACGGGCGTTACGTATCGCCGTCCCCGTTATGTCATTCACACCCACTAATCATAACTGGCATTACGTATCGCCATCCCCATTATGACTTAGGCAAAAATCATTAAAATCTATAAACCCAATAACCACATCTCATATTAAAATTCAAATACCAAATATCCACATAATCAAGCGTGTAATTACACAATGTAAACCACAACAAACAAAATAATCAACAATTAATAAATTCCAACACCAACCAATAAATCCTAACGTCAAGTGAGTACAATATTTGTCGATGTAAACATATATTTAAATCTTAAACTTTATTTGGAAAATACTTACAGCGGGTAAAAACCAGATCATTGAGCAAATGCCGATCCACAGCGTTCACAGCGAGTCACTTTGTACGTTGGGTTAGAATGCTCAGTTTGACACCAAATTTAGGGAAATACTCAATGAAGGGTGGGGAATATCATAAACGTGGTGGTGTGGCGATGTAACTACCGGAAGGTGGCAGATCAGGCTCAAAATGGGTGGGAAACCCATTTTCGAGTTTTGGGTTGTAGAGGGAAGGTGGGGCCACAGATGGAGAAGCTGAGCTAAGGGGTGGTCGGGTGAGGCAGTGGAGTGTTTTGGTGGCGGCGGTGAGGCTAACGGTGGCCGAACGGCGACGCGGTGAGAAACAACCCATTTCAGGTGGAGGAGCAAGTGGCGGAATTGGGTGGTTCTAGGCGGTGGGTTATGCTCGCCAGAGTGAGGGGAGGTTGCTGGTAGGTCACCGGTGCCAAGGGGTGGTCGGCGGTGGCTGAAAAATGCAAGAGAAACCACAAAACCCATTTCGGGTTTGTGGCCGTGCAGGGGCCGTGGGGTGACCGGAGGTGTCACCTCCGGTACCAGTGAACTCGCCGGCGGGAGGGGAGGGTCGTGCGCCGGGCAGTGTTGCCGGAGGGTGGCCAACGACGGCACTGGGTAGAGAAGGCAGAAACGGCGAGAGATGAGAGGGAGAGGGGGTGTCGCGGTTCTGGGGGCTGAAAACAGAGAAAATAAAGAAAAGAAAAGAAAAGAAAAAGAAAAAGAAATAAAAGAAAAAGAAATAAAAATCTACTCCAAATAAAGTACAATAAATTAAACCAAAGCACAATTTAATTATAAAACGATAATTAATATAACGAAAGCATATTAATTAAAATCACATAATAAAATAAAGAAATTTAATTCCAATAATTAAAATAATTACCTCACATTAAAATTAATAAGAAAAGCAACGTAAAACTAATATTAACAAATTAATAGCTCAAACAATTATTTTAAACAAATAAAACACAACCGATAATATTAGTATAATAAATTAAAATAATCAACAATAAGAATAAAACAATACATGAAAATAGCTGTAAATCTAGGATCTCACATTCTCCCCCCCTTAAAATAAATTTCGTTCTCGAAATTTGATCGGCTGTGACCAATAGAAATTCCAATAACTCATCTACCACATAACTCAATACTCGCTCCATGCATTTAGACATTCACTATTTTCCTCAAACACAAATGAATGTTATTCCATCATAAACGTATAGTCTCCAAATAACATTTCTTCTCCAAGACTTCTAAGGTAGTAAAGTAGTCTGAAATCTCCATATGTACAAAAACTTTAGTACAATCTCCCAAAATCCTAATGTTCACTAACTCCATACAACAAATCGTGTAACTCTCAAATAAATCTCAAGGTTATCTTCCCAACTTAACCATCAATAAACATAATTTACCTAACCAAAAGATAAATCTCCACTCACAAGTATCATCCCAAATTTCAAGTCACCACTAATTTCTCAAAATCAACATAAGACTTAAACCTCCAACTACATTGCAAGACATCACGCTTCTGCGCGCAATCTAAAAACTCACCAAATGCATAAAATTAAGTTCTCATAAATTATCACCGTTAAGTAAAAACTGGCTCAACACCTATTACAAGAAATCATATACCACACTTCCAAATTGTAAAATCTTAATATCTTATAATTCTAATTAAACCACCATGGTTGATACCTAAGTTCCAATGTACATCACTTAAAAATCATGTCAACTCTACTCAAATTAGTTAGCATGGTAACCATGATACACATAATTCTCTCACTCATTTGGACCTTCAATACCCAAGAGAAAGAATAGTCTCCAATATACAAATTCCCAGGTGACTTCAAGTCACACTAATTCCCTAAGATACCTCGACAAGGCAACCATTAAATACTCCAAATATGATACTTAAATTATCCACTCCAAACAACTCGCCCAGAAGCCTAAAATTTAGATCCCTTGAATTTAATACCATTAGATCAAATCAACAACCGTCAATTAACAAAGTAAATTCTCCCAAGTCAAACACAAAACTAAAATAATTACTCTCCAAAATTTACGCATACATAACTATTACACAACAATCTCTAAGCATCCACAAACAAAATAAAACTTCACCAAGGAAACAATTGATTGCCTACTATCATAAGCATTACTAAAACAGATTCCATAACAACATATTAATGACCAAAAATTCCATACTCACAAGGAGAGTCTATCAAGAATACGATTCCAACAATCTCTCAGAAATAAAATTAGAACTTTAGAAACTCTAACACTCAGTGAGACCCTAATAATACACATAAATAATATATAAAACACCAATGAAGAAATACAATCATGTAAATGCCAACGATTTATCAAAACAAAACTATCTCATAAAGATATAATAATATACCCAAACACTAAATAAAACTTAAGTAATTCACATAAATATTATATATAGACAAAACTAGTGAAAAGATCTAATAAACAAATAAGTAAAAGCTAGCCTGTTCAAGAAAACAAGTCCACCTCTCTAGGTAAACAGAAAATCACCAAAATCTTTTATTAAATAAAACAAGGAGATTGAATTAAAAGAAGAACGGAAAAATAAGATGACGATTAAAGTTTTGAAATTCTCCTTAAAATCCAACTCTGAAAAGATTTATTGTAAAAATCTCTAAGATTTAAAACCTTTAAAAGAATTGAACCAAGATAAAATAAATAAATAAATAATTTAATGAATAAATACTAACAAGTCGCCAAAACAAACTCACTCGTCAAAATAAATAAAAAAACTCTTAAAATAATTCAAGCAGCAAGGTGAAAAGATAATAAATTTAAAAACTTACTTCAAGGCATATTTCTAAAAGGAATACAGAATAGCGATTTCCTTTAAATCTTTGTCACAAAGAATCTCAAAGTTCCAAAATATTTAAGAGACAAAACATCGTATTTAAAATAAAAAGATAATAAACAAAATCCAAAACCATCTTGTAGGAAACTCATGAAATGAAATTAAAATAAAACCAAATCCATATGATAAATGCACAAAAGCTTAATAAAACAAAATAACCCACAACAAAATAATAAACTTTATAACTAGGGATTCCTTAATATAATTATTTAAATAAAGGATTCGATAAAATAAATGATATAAAATAATAATCTAATCCGAAAGACCCAAATTTCAAATTAAACAAAACAAAGGCATATATAGAAATAAATAAATGCTCAACAACTTAACTAAATAGAACCACCTAACTAAAATCTTAACTACTACTCAATTATAATATGAATAAATATTAAAATTAAATAAAGCAAAGCAAAGCAACCAATCAAAACTAAGATAACTCTGAAATTAATAAATAAAAAGTACATTAAAATAAAAAGCACAACACAACGAAATAAATATTGAAAACCTTACAATATAAGTTAGTAGGAAAAACCTAGAGAACGAATAGAATAATAAAATAGAGTAAAATAACCAAACAAAAAGACAAACAAATTTTAAAATAACCAACTTTTCTGGCACTGTCCCTAGGTAATCTGTGGATTTACCCGAAATCGAACTGCTCTGATACCACCTGTGACGCCCCCAAATTCCTCTTAAAATAAACACGGGAATCGAGGCACCGGGATGCTGACAATACGGGTCATGCACCCCCAACATCATGTGCTAAGTGTGTGAACACGTGACATGCATAAATAAAAGCAGCGGATATTTGAAATCAATATCTAAGTACCAGAATTTTTAGAATTATTTTACAAACCAGTTTAATATAAATTATCTACAGGAGATTTAATACAGTCATCCGAAAATCAAAACCTAAAATACTTACATAAAAAGAGAACATTTCCCAAAATAATAAATTATAACACAATTAATTTAACAGTGGAGCCGTCTCCTCAGGCTCAACCTCTTCATTCTCTGCATCCAAAATCTATGACGCCAGAAATGGCATCGCAGGTAAGTACAACCCAAACAAACCACAATATATAAAATATACTCATGCTACAATAATAACATCACTCATGAATATGATACCGTATGCATGAAACTTAAAATCATCTTCTTCAAAATAAATAAAATAACACACGCCAAAATTCTATTTTGGTCCATGATAAAATTTCAATAAAGTCATCCATCATTTCCCAGAAAAAGATATTAGTAAATCCAATCATAGCGGGCATTACGTATCGCCGTCCTCGATATGATATACTCACAACACCAATCATAATGGACCTTACGTATCGCTGTCCTCATTATGACTCATACACACTTATTTCATAGCAAGCGTTATGTATCGCCGTCCCCGATATGAAATATACGCCAATGACCATAACGGCCGTTATGTATCGCCGTCCCTGATATGAAATACACGTCCAATGACCATAACGGGCGTTACGTATCGCCGTCCCCGTTATGTCATCCACACACTATCAATCATAATGGGCGTTACGTATCACCGTCCCCTATATGAAATACACACCCAATGATCATAACGGGCGTTACGTATTGCCATCCCCGTTATGTCATCCACACACTATCAATCATAATGGGCGTTACGTATCACCGTCCCCATTATAAAATACATACACAATGATCATAATGGGCGTTACGTATCGCCGTCCCCGTTATGTCATTCACACCCACTGATTATAATGGGCGTTACGTATCGTCGTCCCCGTTATGACTCAGTCAAAAACCATTAAAATCCATAAACCCAATAATCACATCTCATATTAAAATCGAAACACCATATATTCACATGATCAAGCGTGTAATTACACAATGTAAACCACAACACACAAAATAATTAACAATTAATAAATTCTAACATCAACCAATAAATCCCAATGTCAAGTAAATACAATATTTTTTGATGCAAAAATATATTTAAATATTAAAGTTTATTTGGAAAATACTTACAGCAGGTAAAAACCAGATCATTGAGTAAACGCCGATCCACAACGTTCACAGCGAGTCACTTTGTACGTTAGGCTAGAATGCTCAGTTTGACACCAAAATTTAAAAAAATACTCAATGAAGGGTGGGGAATCTCATGAAAGTGGTGGTGTGGCGGTGCAACCACCGAAAGGTGGCAGACCTGGCTCAAAATGGGTGGAAACCCATTTTTGAGTTTGGGGTTGTACAAGGAAGGTGGGGTCACGGATGGGGAAGCTGAGCTAGGGGGTGGTCGGCTGAGGCAAGGGAGTGTTTTGGTGGCAGCGGTGAGGCTAACGGTGGCTAGATGGCGGCGCGGTGAAAAACAACTCATTTAAGGACCCATTTCGAGTGAAGGAGCAAGTGGTGGAACCGGGTGGTTCTAGGCGGTGGGTTATGCTCACTGGAGTGAGGAGAGGTTGCTGGTAGGTCGCCGGTGCCAAGGGGTGGTCGACGATGGCCCGAAAATGCAAGAGAAGCCACAAAACCCATTTCGGGTTTGTGGCCATGGGGTGGTACCAGTGAACTCGCAGGCGGGTGGGGAGGGTCGTGGGCTGGGCTGTGTCGCCGAAGGGTGGCCGATGGCTGTGCTGGGTGGAGAAGGGAGAAACGGCGAGAGATGAGAGGGAGAGGGGGTGTCGCGAGTCTAGGGGCTGAAAACAGGGAAAATAAAGAAAAGAAAAGGAAAGAAAAGAAAAGAAAAGAAAAGAAGAAGAAAAATAAATAAAATAAAAATAAATAAAAACCTACTAGAAATAAAGTACAATAAATTAAACCAAAGCACAATTTAATTATAAAACGATAATTAATATAACGAAAGCACATTAATTAAAATCACATAATAAAATAAAGAAATTTAATTCCAATAATTAAAATAATTACCTCACATTAAAATTAATAAGAAAAGCAACGTAAAACTAATATCAACAAATTAATAGCTCAAACAATTATTTTAAACAAATAAAACACAACCGATAATATTAGTATAACAAATTAAAATAATCAACAATAAGAAGAAAACAATATATGAAAATACCTGTAAATCTGGGATCTCACATACAATGCCAAGGCCACAAAGACTTTCTGATTGCATGTAAATTTATCATGGACAATCAACGACTTCCCTGCATATGGTAACCTCTCTGGGTTGAGCACTAAGGGGAAGATGGCATATCCATTGTGCGAACAAGAAACAGATTCAATGTGGTTCAAATACAGTCGAAAGCATTATTACATGGGTCATCGGCGATTCTTGCCACGGGACTACGTTTGGCGAAAGAAAAAGAGTATTTTCGATGGTAGTGCAGAGCATCGTAGCCCACTAGAAAACTTGTCAAGAGACAATATACTCAATCAACTACTGAATATTCCATATGCTGATTTTGGCAAATCTACAAAGAAGAGAATGTGAAGAGAAGCTGAGTTAAATAGGACCAAGAGAAGCATTTTTTTTCGATTACCATATTGGTCAAGTCTAAAGATTAGGCATAACCTTGATGTAATGCACATTGACAAGAACATATGTGACAACATCTTAGAAACTTTAATGAATATCATCAGGAAAACTAAAGATCATGTCAATGCACATCGTGATTCATTGAAAAAAAGCGTTTTATCCCCCGAGTTTCTTTGATTCATCGAAAATAGATACTTTTTTGACGAGATTAGGGGTGAGAAAAATAGATTCACTGTGGAAAATATGATAGCATTTGATTGTAAATCATAAGAAAAGTATTTTCAACAAAAAAATTTCATGGGAAATGATTTCCGGTAAAAAGTTTCATTGGAAACGTTGATTTGCGGAAAATTATTATTATCATGGGAAATCATTATTACCCAACAAAAAAAGTTAAAAGATTTCAAAAAAAAAAAAATCTTAAAAGAAAGAAAACGAGATGGAGCCAAGAATATTAATCAAAAGAAATGGTCTAATATAGGTTTATATATATATATATATATATATTTATACACGAACCCAAGGATCCAAATTCACACTTATCACAAGTTCAAAAATATATGTAAAATTGTGCTAAAATCTTCACAAAAACCTTCATTGGATGAGCTATGATGAACAATCACGGTCATTTTTATGCAGCAATATTGAATTGGATGCTTCATGATTCATTAATGGCAAGGATCTCCTCTAGGGTTGTTCACCTGACCCAACCTGAAAAGTCAGGTTCTAACCCGACTCAGTATGTCTCTCCTTCTGCTTGCCTGTTAACCGATTGGCCAATTACCCAAATCCAACTAACAAACCAAGTATTTGTTTTGGTGGATTCTAGGAATCATAGGGCTCATCTAAAAACATAGGATTTAATCTAATAAATGAAGAAACCAAAACAAGGATCGCAACCTAAAATGATTTGGTTGGATGGACCTAAAAATCTTTGGATTTCTCCTATAGAGGCCATGTAGTCCCAGACGGAGGCCATCTTGCTTGGATTTCTCTTCACTTCAACTTTTCACTTCGAGTCTCTTTCCACCAAACCCTAAAGATCGAAGCTTCAACTCTGTACTTTAGCCTCGATAGATCCTCAAGCTCAAAGCCACCTAACAGAACCGTTCCACTCTCATCCCCCCACTTGCTTGGGCATGCCACTCTAGATCCCTGTGATTGGCGCTAGCTTCCAACAGATATGGATTGCGTCTTCATCCCTCATGCTCAACCGTCGCGAAGTCTGTCAATCGTCGTGTCCCTAATCCTAGGGATCTCCTCTGCAACACTAGCGACAGTAGCGTGGTTTTGTGTTTTTTTCCTAAGAAAATCATATGGGGGTGGGCTAAAATCTGAAAGCTTAAATCGATAACGGATAATACCTGTTTCCAATTTAAATGATATCGGGTCGGCTTATCGAGTCAAGTCAGGATGTCGGCCTTTTTGTTCAGCCCTATGCTCCTCATTGGAATTTTTTTAAATTCTAATTTTTTATAGGTATTTTTTTTGTAAGAAATTGGACATTTCATTAATAAAAGAAGATTACAGACATTTATCAAGTCATAAGGCTTGGGAAATAAAGTCTGGAATACAAATATCCCACCACTTAACAATATTCTCTAAACTGATCATCTGTATGTTTAATCATATTCAATTTTATCTATATGTATATAGGTGTAGTACTAGACAATATGTGTCTAGGGATGTAATTAATTGGTTCGATCCGGTCTACAAGGTCATGGATCAAGAATTTCAGTCCATTATTATTGTCGGACCGAATCGTTAGTTGTCGATCGGGTCGATCCATTTGTTTTGATGTGATCCATTAACATTTTTTCCCCTTTTTTGAAAGAAAAATTAATACAAAAAATTAATTAAATTAGTAAAAATTAAATTAAGTGATCTCTTTAACATTTTATAGATGATTAATAAATATTAAATAATTTTCTTATATAAATGGTCAATGGTGATCCCTTAATGAAAATTACATAATTAATTATACAGCTACTATATAAAATAATATTATATATATATATAATATAAAAATGTATATATATATATATATATATATGTTCGGCCAGTCTTGGCTTGACCTAATCTAAGAAAACCACACCTCGAGACGGACCAATAATATTATCGGTCTGATCTAGTCTGGTCAATTTTTTGGTATGGAACACTAGTTTTACAGCCATTTGTATCGAATGCTCAATAAATACTATATGTTGCATAAGCTATATATATCTTTTGATCATTATACACCATTATAAATTTACTATTCAATACAAAGGGGATGTGATGAGATAGATCAAATAGGATTAAAAAGAATATGATCAATGGTTAATATATTAGCTTGGGTTTAGCAGCATTGGCTATATACATGCCTAAATAGTAGTATTGTTAGGATTCAATTTGAACATGTTTTTGTAGAAGATGAAACTTAGTACCACATCAAAGACATTGCGCATGCATAGGTGGGACAAAATGTGACGCCCCCAAATTCTCCTTAAAATAACACGGGAATCGAGGCGTCGGGGTGCTGACAGCACGGGTCACGCACCCCCAACGTCAACTACTAAGTGTGTGAACACGTGACATGCATAAATAAAAACAGCAGATAATTGAAGTCAATATCTAAGTACTAGAGTTTTTTAGAAATATTTTACAAACTAATTTAATACACATTCTCTAACAGGAGATTTAATATAGTCATTCGAAATACAAATTATACAAATACATATTTATAAAAAAGGGAAAACAATTTCCCAAGATAATAATTTATAATAAGAATACTTCAACAGCGGAGTCACTTCCTTAGGTTCAACCTCCACAAAACTCTGCATTCAAAAACTATGACGCCAAGATGGCATCGCAGGTAAGTACAACTCAACCAACCACAAGATATAAAATATACTCATGCAACAACAAATAACATCACTCATGAACATGATACCATAAGCATGAAGCTTAAAATCATCTTCCGCAAAATAAATAAAATAACCACACACGCTAAAATCTCATTTTAATCACAATAAAACTCTAATAAAAACTATCCATCATTTCCTAGAAAATAATATCCATAAATCCAATCATACCGGGTGTTACGTATCGTCGTCCTTGATATGATATACACGCATCACCAATCATAATGGGCGTTACGTATCGCCGTTCCCATTATGATTCCTATACTCATTTCATACCGGGCGTTACGTATCACCGTCCTCGATATGAAATACACACCCAATGACCATAACGGGCGTTACGTATCGCCGTCTCCGTTATGTCATACACACACCACCAATCATAATGGGCGTTACGTATCACCGTCCCCAATATGATTCCTACACACTCATTTCATACCGGGCGTTACATATCGCCATTCCCGATATGAAATACACACACAATGATCATAACGGGCGTTCCATATCGCCGTCCCCGCTATGTCACTCACACCCACTGATCATAACGGGCGTTACGTCTCGTCGTCCCCGATATGACTCAGTAAAAAGCCATTAAAATCCATAAACCCAATAATATTGCTTCTCACTTATAAAACCCTTCAAACAAATCATTTTAATATATCATAACTCAAGTTTCACGTAAAAACCTCAAATATCATATATACACATGAACAACCGTGCAATTTCACAACGCATATTACCATGTACAAAATATCCAATATTCAATAAACTCAATCAACCAACAAATACCAACATCAACAAATACCAACATCAACCAACACATAGATATTAATGCAAAAATATATTTAAATCTTAAAAGTTCGTTTGGAAAGTACTTACAGCGGTTACAAATTGGATCATTGAGTAAACGCCAGCCCACAGCGTTCACAGCGAGTCACTTTGTACGTTAGGCTAGAGTGCTTGGTTTAACACCAAAATTTAGAGAGATACTCATTGGAAGGTACGGAATCTCATGGAGGTAGTGATGTGATGGCACAACCACTGGAAGGTGGCGGATCAAGCTCAAAATGGGTGGAAACCCATTTTCAAGTTTGGGTCGTACAAGGATGGTGGGGCCATGTATGGGGAAACTGACCTAGAGGGATGACCGGCTAGGGTAGGGGAGTAGTTTGGTGGCGGAGGTGAGATGCACGACAGCCGGATGGCGGCGCGGCGAAGAACAAGCCATTTGAAGACCCATTTAGGGTGGAGGAGCGAATGGCGGAGCTGAGTGGTTCTAGGTGGTGGGTTATGTTCTCCGGAGTGAGGGGAGGTTGCTGGTAGGTCGTCGGCGTCATAGGTGGCCAGCGGTGGCCGAAAAATGCAAGAGAAACCAAAATAATCTATTTCGGGTTTAAGCCTCACGTGCCAGCTAGGGGCCGCCGTGAGGTGCACCACCGGTGCAGGGGGGTCGCCGGAGGGTGGAGGGTTTAGGTGGAGGGGCGGTGTCCCTGGCCTATGGCGCACAGCGGCGCTGGGTGGAGGGAAGAGAAAGGGAGGGGGTCGCACGGGGTCGGGGGGGGGGGGGGAACAGGGGAAATAAGGAGAAAGAAAAAAAAAGAAAAAGAGAAAAGAAAAGAGAAAAAGAAAAAGTGAAGGAAATAAATGAGATCCAGTCCCCACAACTCAGTTCACAGAGTTGATCCAATCAAAAGAATTCCAAAACAGAGAGCTGAATAAATTAATTTAAACGCAGAGACTACTTAAGATAAAATAATAAATAAAAACATATCAAATAAACTCACATAAATGAATAAAGAAAACTAAGTTCCAATCATTAAAATAATTATCTCACATTTAAATTAATATGGAAAATAACGTAACTCAATATTTCAACATAAAAACAATGTAAGACTAATATTAACTAATTAATATCTCAAACAATTATTTTAAACAAATAAAACACAACTGATAATATTATTACAATAAATTAAAATAATCAACAACAAGAATAAAATAATATGTAAAAATACTTGTAAATCTGGGATCTCACACAAAACCTTAGTTGAAGGAGTACCATGAATGATCACACTCTACCACACACTCATAGGTCACAAGGACTTAATCACCATCTTGTTTTAGAACATAATCTTCTTTGTTTCTACCCTACTAAAGTAGTACTTCTTTAAATGAGTTTTGGTACATACAGACAAGCTTGCGAAGTCATTATAAACTTTACTGACTTGGGAACATTTTTTTATATTAAAAAAGCAGCATTAGGCTCAATTCTTATTCCTCTGATGATCTCCTTTTAAAACTTAGATCCTAATTTTTTCTTTCATCTTTCTTGTGCAATTTCGCTTGGTGCGATCAAAATTCCATGGACACATTCTGATCATCCTTCTTTGGCTCCCAATCATCTTCACGAAGCCGTTGGGGCTATGATTCTCTCAAGCGTTTTGGCTAGATCACTTTCATCATTAAAACTCATCTCAAACATGTACTTATTTTCATAGAATGATTTGTTCTCCATGTTTGGCTTTGTTTGACTACAGTGAAAACTGATGGGGGAAAGGAAAAGAGAAGGCAAACAACTTATATTTCATAATTTCTAAACTTTTGTTCTATATTTATGTGGCATTTTCTCGAACAAAATTTTTCTTCGTTAGGTTTCTATTAGTGGTTGTGAAAATTGATGGATCACAGGAGTGGTAGGAGAAGAAACTAATATGATATTTTAGAGTTGCTTTGGCTTTCTATTACATGTGGGCAAGGAAATTTTGTATTGGAAAAATTTCTTTCTTTTGTGATCGAAATTTCTATTTTAAGAAGACATTGAAGGGGGGGGGAAATGATTCAGTTTTGAAAAGACAGTGAAGTCATGCAAAATGAACTGTTTCACTGAACTGACATGTTAGTTCATGCATGGTGTCTGCAAAACCTTCATTTTGAGTTTCTCCTTAAAATATGCAAAAGTGAATATGTAGGTTGTCAAAATCGGATCCTATATCTCAAATTGATAATCTCGATCAAATTGACAATAAAGACCCATTAACAATAAAGAAAATTCAATACACCACATTACTATCTCACTCTCATGCTATTATGTAAGATGTGACACATTTATCAACACTGGATGATTCTTTATTATATGATTCTTTATCATCCAATAATGATAAATATGCCACATCTTACATAGTGAGAGAAAAATAAGATGAGAGTATGAAGTATAGCATTACTCTTTTCTAGTAGATGAATTAAGTCCCTATTATATATATAATATGGGTTGGAAGGATATGATTTTTTATTATTAACCAAGAAAGGGAAAAATTATTCCAAAACAAATTTGTATATTTGGGTTCAGCTCTTGTAATTCTTTTGATCATCTATTGATCATGCAACTAATCCAAGCAAGAGGTTTTATTGCTAGGAAGAGAGCACCAACCTTACAAAACCTTTAACATAAAAATAATATGTTGGCATATCCTTATGATAAAACTTAGTACAACTGGGTTGTAATTGTGTTAGGCAGAATCTAGCATTGGATCGAGAAGGTGATCATGTCAAATTTAAATGTTTACTATGCCAAAATGCTCATTAAGCCAACATGATAGAATCTATATTGAATTATGCTTCTATATATCATTTGTATTTGACCCAACATTAACCCTACCTATTTAAACATATGGATGTTCAAATTCCATTATGGGAATTAAGCATTATTTCAAAGATTTTTACTTGTTGTCCCTGAAAGGAAAACCTTGAGGTACCGACCTTAAAACTCAAATAATCTGGAGTCCATTAGTGTGGACGTGTTCATTGGTTGGAAGGATTTCTAAAGATGTGGTTGCTACAAAGATCTAGTTGGTGATTGTGGTAAAACTATAAAAAGGCCGAATGGGTTTCTGAACCTGCTGCCATTGCAAGTCATGTAAAGAATAGAAATGGAAAACAGAGGTGGAAGACAAAGATGGACAAATAGAATTTTTATTCTATAACTTGCCAAAAATATTATAAATATGCCTTATATACATTTGAATAAAGTGGCAGGAAAATAATAATAAGGTTGAAAATGTATTTTAACTCTAATACACCTTCCTCAAGCTAGGGCATGAATATCAATGAGGCCTAACTTGGGCACCATAAGAGAAAACAATAAACTACCTAGAGCTTTTGTGAAGCAATCATCTAATTGATTTCTGGAAGACACATGCAATGTATGAAGAAAATCATCTTGGATCTTATCACGAACGAAATGGCAATCAATTTTCTTGGTCTTAGTACGTTCATGAAATACGAAATTTGAAGCAATATGCAACGTAGCTTTACCATCACAATTTATGGAAACAATTGCTGGTAGTACTTGGAGATCAAAAGAGCCAAACTAATTCACAACCAGTAGAAGCCATTGCTCGGTACTCGACTTTAGTAGATGATCTTGAGACTATAGCTTGCTTCTTGGATTTCCATGACCCAAGAGAATTGTCAAGAAAAATACAAAATCCAGTGTGGGATCGTCTGCTATCTTGGCATCCAACCCAATCAAAGTCAGTAAAAGCACTCAATTTGAGTGAAGAATTAGAAGAGAATAGGCTGCCAGGAGCTGACTTCAAATATTGTAAAATACAATATGGAGCATTTAAATGAGGCTTCCGAGATGAGTCCATAAATTGACTAAGGACATGCACAACAAAAGTAATATCGGGTCTAGTGATTGTAAGATATAACAAATGACCTACCAATCTTTTACAAACTTTGGCATCTTCAAGAAGAACACCATCAAACTGAGACAATTTCAGGTTTTGTTCCAAGGGTGTCTTAACTGGTTTACATCCCAAATAACTAGTGTTGGATAGAATTTTCAAGGTGTATTTCCTTTGAGAAATGGATATGCCTTTGGAGCTGCAAGCAACTTCAAGTCCCAAAAAAAATTTTCAAAGGACCAAGATCTTTCAATTTGAATTTATCATCAAGAAACTTCTTGAGAGTATTGACTAAAGTAATGACATTGCTACTAATTAATATGTCATCAACATAACTCAATAAGGCAATAAAAAAATAGCCTTGTGACTGAGTGACGAGTGAGTAATCAACTCGTGATTGAACAAAACCATGTTGAATAATGGTGGAAGAAAGTTTAGCAAAAATATTGTCAAGATGATTGCTTCAATCCATATAAGAATTTATTAAGCCGACATACTTTGTTGTCTCATTTTTCACCAAAACCAGGAGGTAGGGACATATAGACTTCTTCGTTCAATTCACCATGTAAAAAAGCAATATTGATATCCAATTGAATGAAATGCCAACCTTTAATAGCTATAATGCCCAATAAACTCTCAACTATAACCATTTTTGCAACTGGTGAAAAAGTGCCAAAAAATTAATCCCTTCTTATTGGGTAAAACCCTTAGCTACCAGTCTAGCCTTATACCTTTCAAGGCTGTTATTAGAAAATTGGATCAAAAATATCAATCCCTTCTTATTGGGTCAAAAAAATCAATCCCTTCTTGTATACTCATCTGCATCCAATTGGATGTTTTCCAGGTGGTAGAGTTGTCAATGTCCAAGTCTGCTTCTGTTGAAGGGCACTAATTTCCTCTACCATAGCAGTTCTCCAATGGGGATATTTGACAGCTTGATGATAGAATTTTGGCTAAAAAAAATAAAGAAATGGCTAAAGTATATGCTCGGTGAGGTATGGATAACTAAGAATAAGAAATAACAGAGAAAACTGAGCATTGCTTACCTGATTTAGGACCAATAAAATTGCAAGTAACCAGGTAGTTTGTGTGTTCTCAATGATCTTGTACATAAAGATGATGTATATGGTATTGATGGAGCTGGAATAGGATTGAGAGAAGAAGTAATAGGAGAAAAGAGGGATTGTTTATGGCTAAAGCTATCAGGAATTGGACTAGGCAGAACAATAAATGATGATGGATTCAGAAAAGAGAAGTTATCAATATTACGTGAGACAAATTTTAAAGGAAATATCTGGTCATGGAATGTAACATCTCTTGAAACAAATATAGAATGATCATCAATTTCATATAGTTTATATCCCTTAGAAGTAAGAGGATATCCAAGGAAAATACATCTATGGCCTCGAGGAGCAATTTCAATCTGTTATGTGCAAGAGTGGAGGCATAACACAGTGGACCAAATACTCTTAAATAAGTATATGATGGTGATTTGTTAAGGAGCAACTTGATGAGTGCACAAAAATGCACTCTAAATACTCTATTTAAATACTAAAAGAAATGAGAAAACAATGGATATAACTCATGTTAATAAAATTAATGGTCATTTATCTTGAGATATATATAAGCATGATTTAATATATTGATGAGAATATAAAATGCCATATTTTCCTCTCTTAATGTTTAAAACTTTATTCTTATTTGATGCCTAAATATACTCATTATTCTTATATTTTGATTTAGGACACAAATGGAGACATTAGGAGCAAATGAAGATAATTGCGGAATTTTAGACAGTTCTGACATCTTTTCGTAAAATGGGCATAACTCTCTCATCCAATCTCCGATTGAGCTGATTAAAGATGATCTAGAACCGCAAGCGAAATATCTATAACTTTTATGTTTTGTGTTTGAAGAGATATCCACTCAATCTAAGACAAAATCGACAATCAAGTGGACGCACCTGCACTTGACGTTCCTGGATATTTTTCAGCCACTTGCATCAAATCCAAATGTTATCATAATATTTTCTAGCAAGCACTCCTACACCAACTTGGAAATTCAATGATCAATTCAGATACAAGATGAAGTGCACTCAAGTTTCTTCAAGACAAATTATTTGACCACAAGATATTAAGTCATACAAGACAACTAATAGATAGAGAAGCAAAATTGAAACACTCAACCTACAAGCAAAATCCAGCTCATGCATGGTGGGAAAACAAATGATCAAAATGACAACTCACAAATCACTTGGATTCAAGAATGGCACATGGCAAAACAAGTTGAAATTGTGATGATTTTGTCATGACAACTTGCATGAAGGATGCTTATAAATAGAAGGGAGGGGTGTGTGTTCTAAGACCATGCTTAGTGTGCTTGGATGCCTTGGAAGATACATTGTTTTTGAGAGCTTGAGAAAAGAAAAGAAAAAACCAAAGAAGAGAGAAGAAAATAATGGTTGGCTCTTCCATATTATCCCTTGAAGAATTTTTGTTGCATATTTTCAATATGTGTAACTAATTTTCTAGTAGAGCTAGGGATGAATTTGTATATATGATGGTATTTGTAATTGTTTTTGATTCATATATGTGTTCTTCAAATATTAAACTCTTTTGTTTAGTCATTCGAAATTTATTATAAATGTTTTCGTCACCAAATAATCTTAGAATTTATTTCATTTATAGATTCAGTCATGCTTTTTCTATTAAATGCAATAATCCTTTGATTATGTTTGGTTCAATTGGTTATCTATTTTAATTTAATTCTCTGCTGCAATATTGCTCTACGAGTATATTGTCGACGTTGAATTTCTTTAATATCGATAACAATTCCTGTTCTTATATTGTGACGAATGATTTTTCGAAAGATTACATTTGATTTAAATCTGGTTATTAATGTTTTATTTTCCGATTGAAAATTTGGACATAGAATTTTCAATTGAGTTATTAATGAATCGAAAATAATTAAAATACCAATTATATACAAAGGATTCCCGATGCTTTACTTTTCGCACTCATCTAAATCTTTTTGTTAATTTCGTTACTGTTCTTCAATTTCTCAATCCATCTCCCTGTGGAATCGACACCCCAAAGCTATACTGCAAACGACCGCATTATTCTTTGGGCGTAATCAAATTTTGGCGCCGTTGCCGGGGAGACGGTAAAAGAATTTGTAGTTTTTTTTAGTAGTTTGTTAAAAAAAAAAAAAAAAAAAAGAGAGCGGTAGCTTCGTTCATTTTCTTTTTAGCTTTCTGCATCTTTATTTTATTTTAGTTTTATTTTCGTAATTATTATTATTTTTTTTTTCAGTATTACGCTTTTCTTTACTTTGCATGCGTAGGTACAGAGACGCTTTTGGACGGTTTGCTAGTAGACCCGTGCTAGAATCAGATTCAGAATCTAATTTTTCTAATCGCTTGTTTGATAATTCTTCCAATTCTAACGCGATGAGTGAACACGTGGACCAACCTGTTAGAACCCTCCAAGATTATCTTCATCCCGCACGAACAGCCACACCATCCTGTATTATGTTCTCACCTAATGTTCGTCATGTAGATTTTAAAACGGGAATGATACAATTACTTCCGACTTTCCATGGTCTAGAAAATGAAAACCCCTATGTTCATATTAGGGAATTTGAGGAAGTAGTTGCAACATTTCACGGTCAAAATACCACTGACGAAACGGTAAGGCTAAAGTTCTTTCCTTTTTCTTTGAAAGATAAAGCTAAGAGTTGGTTGTACTCACTAAGACCACGGTCTATTGGAACATGGAGTGAGATGACTCAAGTGTTTTTCAATAAATACTTTCCCCAACATAAGACTAATGCTTTAAAAAGACAAATCTCTACCTTTGCACAAAAGGATAGTGAGACTTTGTACCAGTCTTGGGAAAGATTTAAAGAATTACTGAGTATGTGTCCCCACCATGGATATGAGAATTGGCGCTTAGTGAGTTATTTCTATGAAGGCCTTACGCCCAGGGAACGTCAATTCGTTGAAATGATGTGCAATGGAGAATTTTTACAAAAAAATCCCGATGAGGCCATAGAGTACCTCAATGAGCTTGCTGAAAAAGCTCATACTTGGACTGGACCTAGTGCTACTGATAACACAAACAGGTCACGACCTACAGGAAACTTGAGTGGTGGTATTTACCATCTAAGGGAGGAGGATAACCTTAAGGCTAAGGTTGAAATGCTCACCAGAGAATTAGAGTTATTGAAAACTAAAAACTCAAAACCAACACACACGGCTAATCATGCAGAATCTTTTGGGCCATGTGTTGTCTGTGGTGGGATAGATCATCATTCCCAAGAGTGTCCTACACATACTAACATGAATGGTATGTATGAGGAACAAAGTAATGCTCTAGGTATGTACAAAAAGCCCTTCACACCTTACTCTGAAACCTACAACCCAGGATGGCGTAATCATCCCAACTTCAGCTGGAAGTCTGAAAACCAACAGCCTGCACAACTCTCTAGATCATATCCTGCACCATACCATGCACCTCAATCTTCTAGAAATTCTTTAGAAGATACTTTGCATACTTTTATTGAAATACAGGGTAAGACTAATCAAAAATTTGAATCTTTGATTATGCAGGTTGTCGAAGAAAATAAGGAAATCAAGAGCCAGGTGTCTAAAATAATGAGTTCATTGACTATGAATGAGAAAGGTAAGTTTCCTTCCCAAACTCAATCTGTACCTCATGGTCAACATATGGCACAAGGAGATCTGAAGGACGTAAACGCCATTGTGACACGAAGTGGTAAGTCTCTACGTGATCCAATAATAGACAAAAAAAAGGATGTAGAGAAAGATCAAGATAGCAGCAGTCCTGAGCTTCCCAAAGAACTTGAGGTAACAAAACCTGAGGAACCTGCGGTAACAAAAAATCCTGGTAAGGTACCTTTTCCTCAAGCATTAAAGTCAAGCAAACAAACTCTAGATCATAACAATGATATTTTGGAAAATCTTAGACAGGTAAAAATTAATCTTCCTCTTTTGCATGTAATTAAACAAGTTCCTACTTACGCAAAAATTCTCAAAGATTTGTGTACAGTTAAGAGGAAGCATTATGTGAAGAAGACTGCATTCTTGACAGAGCAAGTTAGTGCTCTAATTGAACAGCGGATTCACCCTAAGTACAAGGATCCTGGATGTCTGATGAGTGCACAAAAATGCACTCTAAATACTCTATTTAAATGTTAAAAGAAATGAGAAAATAATGAATATAACTCATGTTATTAAAATTAATGGTCATTTATCTTGAGATAGATATAAGCATGATTTAATATATTGATGAGAATATAAAATGCCATATTTTCCTCTCTTAATGTTTAATACTTTATTCTTATTTGATGCCTAAATATACTCATTATTCTTATATTTTGATTTAGGACACAAATAGAGGCATTAGGAGCAAATGAAGATAATTGCGGAATTTTAGACAATTCTGACGTATTTTCGTAATATGGGCATAACTCTCTCATCCAATCTCCGATTGAGCTGATTCAAGATGATATAGAACCGCAAGAGAAATATATATATAACTTTTATGTTTTATGTTTTAAGAGATATCCACTCAATCCAAGACAAAATCGACCATCAAGTGGACGCACCTGCACTTGACGTTCCTGGATATTTTTCAGCCACTTGCATCAAATCCAAATGTCATCATAATATTTTCCAGCAAGCACTCCTACACCAACTTGGAAATGCAATGATCAATTCATATGCAAGATGAAGTGCACTCAAGTTTCTTCAAGACAAATTATTTGACTACAAGATATTAAGTCATACAAGACAACTAATGGGTAGAGAAGCAAAATTGAAACACTCAACCTACAAGCAAAATCCAGCTCATGCATAGTGGGAAAACAAATGATCAAAATGACAACTCACAAGTCACTTGGATTCAAGAATGGCACATGGCAAAACAAGTTGAAATTGTGATGATTTTGTCATGACAACTTGCATGAAGGATGCTTATAAATAGAAGGGAGGGGTGTGTGTTCTAAGAAAATGCTTAGTGTGGGAGGATGCTTTGGAAGAGCCATTGTTTTGAGAGCTTAAGAAAAGAAAAGAAAAACCAAAGAAGAGAGAAGAAAATAATGGTTGGCTCTTCCATATTATCCCTTGAAGAATTTTTGTTACATATTTTCAATATGTGTAACTAAATTCTCTAAGAGGGTTAGGGATGAACTTGTGTGTGTGATGGTGTTTGTAATTTATTTTTTATTCATGTATTTGGTCTTTAAATATTAAAACTCTTTTGTTCTATTATTCTCAATTTATTTGTGATGTTTTTCGTCTTCAAATAATTATAGAATCTATTTCGTTTATAGATTCAGTCATGCTTTTTCTATTGAGTGGATTAGTTCTATAATTATGTTTGGAGCAATTGATTATCTATATTGATTTAATTCTCTGCTGCAATATCGCCTCTTGGGTATATTGTCGTCGTTGGATTTTCTCAATGTCGATAACAATTTATGAGAGTTAAGCGCGAAGAATGATTTTTCAAAGAGTTATATTTGATTTAAATTTTGGTTATTAATGTTATATATTCCGATTAAGAATTTGGATATAGAATTCTTAATTGAGTTATCAATGAATTAAGAATAAATTTGAATACCACAAATACACAAGGAATTCCCTACGCTCTACTTTTCGTCTCATTTTTATACTATTCAAATTACTCATTTAGTTTTAATTTACGTCACACTCTAAAATTTACTTTTCGCACTTATCTATATCTTTTTGTTAATTTCGTTATTGTTCTTCAATTTCTCAATCCATCTCCCTGTGGAATCGACACCCCAAAGCTATACTGCAAACGACCGCGTTATTCTTTGGGCGTAACCAAATTTTGGCGCCGTTGCCGGGGAGACGGTAGAAGAATTTGTAGTTTTTTTTAGTAGTTTGTAAAAAAAAAAAAAAAAAAGCGGTAACTTCGTTCATTTTCTTTTTAGCTTTCTGCATCTTTATTTTATTTTACTTTTCTTTTCGTAATTATTATTATTTTTTTTTTAGTATTACGCTTTTCTTTACTTTGCATGCGCAGGTACAGAGACGCTTTTGGACGGTTTGCTAGTAGACCCGTGCTAGAATCAGATTCAGAATCTAATTTTTCTAATCGCTTGTTTGATAATTCTTCCAATTCTGACGCGATGAGTGAACACGTGGACCAACCTGTTAGAACCCTCCAAGATTATCTTCATCCCGCACGAACAGCCACACCATCCTGTATTATGTTCTCACCTAATGTTCGTCATGTAGATTTCAAAACAGGAATGATACAATTACTTCCGACTTTCCATGGTCTAGAAAATGAAAACCCCTATGTTCATATTAGGGAATTTGAGGAAGTAGTTGCAACATTCCACAATCAAAATACCACTGACGACACGGTAAGGCTAAAGTTCTTTCCTTTTTCTTTGAAAGATAAATCTAAGAGTTGGTTGTACTCACTAAGACCACGGTCTATTGGAACATGGAGTGAGATGACTCAAGTGTTTTTCAATAAATACTTTCCCCAACATAAGACCAATGCTTTAAAAAGACAAATCTCTACCTTTGCACAAAAGGATAGTGAGACTTTGTACCAGTCTTGGGAAAGATTTAAAGAATTACTGAGTATGTGTCCCCACCATGGATATGAGAATTGGCGCTTAGTGAGTTATTTTTATGAAGGGCTTACGCCCAGGGAACGTCAATTCGTGGAAATGATGTGCAATGGAGAATTTTTACAGAAAAATCCCGATGAGGCCATAGAGTACCTCAATGAGCTTGCTGAAAAAGCTCATACTTGGACTGGACCTAGTGCTACTGATAGCACAAACAGGTCACGACCTACAGGAAACTTGAGTGGTGGTATTTACCATCTAAGGGAGGAGGATAACCTTAAGGCTAAGGTTGAAATGCTCACCAGAGAATTAGAGTTATTGAAAACCAAAAACTCAAAACCAACATACATGGCTAATCATGCAAACTCTTTTGGGCCATGTGTTGTCTGTGGTGGGGTAGATCATCATGCCCAAGACTGTCCTACACATGCTAACATGAGAGGATGGCGTAATCATCCCAACTTCAGCTGGAAGTCTGAAAACCAACAGCTTGCACAGCCTGCACAGCCTTCTAGATCATATTCTGCACCATACCATGCACCTCAATCTTCTAAAAATTCTTTAGAAGACACTTTGCATGCATTTATTGAAGTACAGGATAAGACTAACCAAAAATTTGAGTCTTTAATTATGCAGGTTGTTGAAGAACAAAAGGAGATAAAGAGCCAAGTGTCTAAAATAACGAGCTTCTTGAGTGTAAATGAGCAAGGTAAGTTCCCTTCTCAAGCTCAGTCTATACCTCATGATCAACATATGGCACAAGAAACTGTGAAGAATGACGAGTGTCATCAGACATACATGATTGACTCACTCATAGACAGGGAAGTTTTCACAACTCATGATTCTAATCCCCTTGAGAATTTTATTGTTGATTTTGAGTTTAATCCTATTAGTGATTCGTCTGATGTAGCTAATATTTGTGAAATTTTTGATAATACTCAAGATTATAGCACACGGGGTTGGCAACTGAAGTTTAAGGAGTTGCTTGAGAAAAATGAAAAACAGATTCCTTCAAGTGGGCAAGTACCAAAAGTTAATCTAAAGCCTTGCCACCTACCTGTGAAGCTTGAGGACCGAGTTTATTGGGCAAATAAGTGTTTCATTTTTGACCCAGGAGGAATAGTTCAAGAAGTAGAAGATAGTCCGGTTGTAGACTTGGTCTATCAACTTTGACCACACCATGCAACAATAATTATTATTATTATTATTATCTTGTTTGTTTTGTTTTATTTTTGTTTACTACTATTTTCTTTATTTTTGTTTGCAGGATAGTTTCATTTTGTCATTTCAGATCACCACTTTTGACGCTTAGCGAGCTATCCACATCACACATCAGGTGTATCCTACCCTTTTTAGTTACTCCCCATTCAATTTTAATTCTTAAACATTGAGGACAATGTTTCATTTAAGTTGGGGGGTGGGAATACAAATCTGTTATTTAAACTCTGTGGCAAATTTCAATCAATATATAAAAAATTGCCAAATTTTTTTCATACAGGCATCTTTTCACACATGATACTCATGCTCATTCATAACCATCTTGGTGAATTCAACAAACCCATCTTAAATCATTTTGCTAAAGTATCCACAGAACCATTTATGCACTTCTCCAAACTTTGTGGTAATATGGTGATTTGACACATGTAACTAAAGAATTATTTTGCTCAAGTATTCATGTGAATTTTGTGAGAATTGAGAGCTTACAAATACATAAATTGTAATAAGTATCCATTGATCTGTTGAATTTGACACTTCTTTTGAGAATATCATTACATGGTTTGTGGTAAGATGGTGGATATACTTGGGATATGACGAAAGTCAACTTAGGATTAACGTTTGAGCCTTTCAAGCTGACCATTTTCATCATATACCCCTAGCAGCCAATTTTGAGCCAATATACACATATGGCCTTTTCTTTTCATATCTACATCATCCATACCTCTCCACATTGGAGTATAGCTTATACACTATATTTTCCTACCATTTTACTTCCAAGTGTGTACTAGGTGTGAAATTATCATTAAAAAAAAAAAAAAAAAGAAAAAGAAAACCATGACAAAAATGGCATGGTGCTAGATGTGTCCATCAAATTATTCATGAAAGAGTTCATCAAATTGCGAAGACACCAGTGGCAAAAGAAGATGGAAAAGTATACTTAGTCAAAAATCTAAAAAATTGAAAAGTACATCAAAAGGAAAGTATAGTCTACTGAAAAATTTAACAGATTCCCTTTTGTGTATACTTGGAAGTTTTTGAAACCTCTTCACTTTTTCTTCTTATGAATCCCAAACCTAAGCCACATTACAACCCTTTGTGTTGATTTTTCCGATCCGAAGTATGCTTGTGGAAAGAATGGTGGAAATCTCATTTGTTAGTATTCCTATCATAAGATCAATGTTTACTTGTTACTTATATATAATTGGCTAAATTTCCATGAGAGTAAATGTACACCTTTGTCAACTCCATAGAGAGAACCCTTACATGAAACACTTCTATACCCGTGAGTTATGGAGTTGAACCTTTTTGCTTAAGATATTCTAATGTTGCATGTGTCGAAACCTCTGATTTGATAAAAATAGTTTGGAACACATACACACTCTGTGGATTGCTATATTTGAATTACTTGTGAAAGGGTTATTGAATTTCTAAGATTGTTTTGATATGTAAATTTGAAAAATGTGTCTTGATGACCTATGTGTGATTTTCTTTGGTCTTTCTCATCATTTTGCATGAAAATTGCTAGGGACTAGCAATGAGTAAGTTGGGGGGTGTGATGAGTGCACAAAAATGCACTCTAAATACTCTATTTAAATGTTAAAAGAAATGAGAAAATAATGAATATAACTCATGTTATTAAAATTAATGGTCATTTATCTTGAGATAGATATAAGCATGATTTAATATATTGATGAGAATATAAAATGCCATATTTTCCTCTCTTAATGTTTAATACTTTATTCTTATTTGATGCCTAAATATACTCATTATTCTTATATTTTGATTTAGGACACAAATAGAGGCATTAGGAGCAAATGAAGATAATTGCGGAATTTTAGACAATTCTGACGTATTTTCGTAATATGGGCATAACTCTCTCATCCAATCTCCGATTGAGCTGATTCAAGATGATATAGAACCGCAAGAGAAATATATATAACTTTTATGTTTTATGTTTTAAGAGATATCCACTCAATCCAAGACAAAATCGACCATCAAGTGGACGCACCTGCACTTGACGTTCCTGGATATTTTTCAGCCACTTGCATCAAATCCAAATGTCATCATAATATTTTCCAGCAAGCACTCCTACACCAACTTGGAAATGCAATGATCAATTCATATGCAAGATGAAGTGCACTCAAGTTTCTTCAAGACAAATTATTTGACTACAAGATATTAAGTCATACAAGACAACTAATGGGTAGAGAAGCAAAATTGAAACACTCAACCTACAAGCAAAATCCAGCTCATGCATAGTGGGAAAACAAATGATCAAAATGACAACTCACAAGTCACTTGGATTCAAGAATGGCACATGGCAAAACAAGTTGAAATTGTGATGATTTTGTCATGACAACTTGCATGAAGGATGCTTATAAATAGAAGGGAGGGGTGTGTGTTCTAAGAAAATGCTTAGTGTGGGAGGATGCTTTGGAAGAGCCATTGTTTTGAGAGCTTAAGAAAAGAAAAGAAAAACCAAAGAAGAGAGAAGAAAATAATGGTTGGCTCTTCCATATTATCCCTTGAAGAATTTTTGTTACATATTTTCAATATGTGTAACTAAATTCTCTAAGAGGGTTAGGGATGAACTTGTGTGTGTGATGGTGTTTGTAATTTATTTTTTATTCATGTATTTGGTCTTTAAATATTAAAACTCTTTTGTTCTATTATTCTCAATTTATTTGTGATGTTTTTCGTCTTCAAATAATTATAGAATCTATTTCGTTTATAGATTCAGTCATGCTTTTTCTATTGAGTGGATTAGTTCTATAATTATGTTTGGAGCAATTGATTATCTATATTGATTTAATTCTCTGCTGCAATATCGCCTCTTGGGTATATTGTCGTCGTTGGATTTTCTCAATGTCGATAACAATTTATGAGAGTTAAGCGCGAAGAATGATTTTTCAAAGAGTTATATTTGATTTAAATTTTGGTTATTAATGTTATATATTCCGATTAAGAATTTGGATATAGAATTCTTAATTGAGTTATCAATGAATTAAGAATAAATTTGAATACCACAAATACACAAGGAATTCCCTACGCTCTACTTTTCGTCTCATTTTTATACTATTCAAATTACTCATTTAGTTTTAATTTACGTCACACTCTAAAATTTACTTTTCGCACTTATCTATATCTTTTTGTTAATTTCGTTATTGTTCTTCAATTTCTCAATCCATCTCCCTGTGGAATCGACACCCCAAAGCTATACTGCAAACGACCGCGTTATTCTTTGGGCGTAATCAATGTCCAACCATCACATGCAACATTGGCAATCATGAGCTTGGACAGGCCTTGCTAGATTTAGGGGCTAGTGTAAATTTGATGCCATATTCTATTTATTTGCAATTAGGCTTGGGAGAAATCAAACCAACTTCTGTGGTATTGCAATTGGCTGATCGTTCAGTTAGAGCACCACGGGGTATGGTAGAGGATGTTTTAATTCAAGTTGACAAATTTTACTATCCTGTTGATTTCTTAATTCTAGACACTAGTTCTGCTGTAGAAACCACCTCTAAAATTCCATTAATTTTAGGTAGACCTTTTCTTGCTACTTCTAATGCTCTTATCAATTGCAGAAATGGATTGATGAAACTCTCTTTTGGCAATATGACTCTTGAGGTAAATATTTTTCATATTGCAAAACAGCCAGAAGAGGATGTCGAGTGTCATCAGACATACATGATTGACTCACTTATAGAAAGGGATGTTCTTACAACTCAAGACTCAGATCCCCTTGAATACTTTATTGTTAATTCTGAATTTAATCCTATAAGTGATTCATCTGATGTATTTGACATTTGTGCTATTTTTGACAGAACTCATGATTATAGCACACAGGCATGGCAACCAAAGTTTGAGAAGTTGCCTGAAAAAAGAGAAAGACAGATTCCTTCAAGTAGGGAAGCCCCTAAAGTTGAATTAAAATCCCTACCTAAGGGTTTAAAGCATGTTTTCCTTGGTCCAGGTGATACTTTTCCTGTTATTATTTCATCTGAATTATCTGAGTCCCAAGGTGAGAAATTAATTCAGATTTTATGCAAATATAAATCAACCCTAGGATGGAGTATTGCTGATATAAAAGGCATTAGTCCCCTAATCTGTACTCATAAAATAAATTTAGAGGAAGGAACTAATCCTCGAAGAGACCCCCAACGTAGACTTAATCCCACAATGAAAGAAGTTGTGAAAAATGAAGTATTGAAACTATTAGATGCAGGAATGATATATCCTATTGCTGATAGTAAATGGGTAAGTCCTACGCAGGTTGTTCCTAAAAAGTCAGGAGTAACTGTGATAAAAAATGACCTTGGAGAGTTAGTCCCTACAAAACTGGTGACTGGTTGGCGGATGTGCATTGATTACAGAAAATTAAATGCCGCCACACGAAAAGACCATTTTCCGCTTCCTTTTATTGATCAAATTCTTGAGCGGGTGGCTGGTCATCCTTTTTATTGCTTTCTGGATGGTTATTCTGGTTATTATCAAATTGAAATTGCATTAGAAGATCAGGATAAAACTACTTTTACTTGTCCTTTCGGTACTTATGCTTTCCGCAGAATGCCATTTGGACTGTGTAATGCTCCAGCTACTTTTCAACGTTGCATGATGAGTATTTTTAGTGATATGGTTGAAAAGTGCATGGAAGTTTTTATGGATGACTTGACTGTTTTTGGATCTTCTTTTGATGCATGTTTAATGAGTTTAGAAAGAGTACTGACTCGTTGTGAAGAAAAAGAATTGGTTTTAAATTGGGAAAAATGTCACTTTATGGTACCTTCAGGTATTGTTTTAGGGCATATTATTTCTTCCAAAGGAATGGAGGTTGATCAATCAAAAGTTGAATTAATCTCTAAATTGCCTACACCTAGAACAATCAAGGATATAAGATCGTTTCTTGGTCATGCGGGTTTTTATAGGAGATTCATACAGAATTTTTCTGCCATATCTAGACCACTATGTAACCTCCTAGCTAAGGATGCCCCATTTGAATGGACACAAGCCTGTCAAGAGGCTTTCAAAACATTAATTGGCAAGCTTACTTCAGCACCCATAATGCAACCACCTGATTGGAATTTACCTTTTGAAATTATGTGTGATGCTAGTGATTTTGCTGTAGGTGCTGTTCTTGGACAACGAAAAGAAGGGAAACCTTTTGTCATTTACTATGCTAGTCGAACTCTAAATAATGCACAAATGAATTACTCCACCACTGAAAAAGAGTTGTTAGCTGTAGTATTTGCTTTGGATAAATTCCGCGCTTATTTGATTGGTTCTCCTATCATTATCTTTACAGATCATGCAGCCCTTAAGTACCTTTTTACAAAGAAGGATGCTAAGGCACGATTAATACGATGGATTTTGCTTTTGCAGGAATTTGACATCACCATCAAAGACAAGAAAGGAGTGGAGAACGTAGTGGCAGACCATCTTTCTAGACTCACATTCGAGGACACTTCTGACCACATACCAATCAAAGATGATTTTCCCGATGAGCATTTACTTTCTATTACTTCTCTACCATGGTTTGCTCATATTGTGAATTATTTAGCTGCAGGTGAAATACCAAAGGATTTTAGCACCCAAGACAAAAGGAAATTCATGATTGAGGTACGAAAATTCTACTGGGATGACCCTTACCTTTTCAAATATTGCCCTGATCAAATTTTAAGGCGTTGCATCCCTGATGAAGAGATTGCAAGCGTTTTGGAATTTTGTCATTCCCAAGCTTGTGGTGGCCACTTTTCAATGAAGAAAACCGCTGCAAAAATCCTGCAGTGTGGATTTTATTGGCCCACCTTATTTAAAGATACAAATATCTATTGTCGCTCATGCGAAAGATGTCAAAAGTTAGGAGCTATGACCCGTCGTAATATGATGCCCTTAAACCCAATTTTGGTAATTGAAATTTTTGACTGTTGGGGCATTGATTTTATGGGACCATTTCCTCCTTCTTTTGGATATTTATATATTATTGTGGCAGTAGATTATGTGTCAAAATGGGTAGAGGCAGCACCTTGCAGGACCAATGATAACAGGACGGTAATTAAGTTTCTCAAAGAAAATGTATTATCTCGATTTGGTACCCCACGTGCTATCATTAGTGACCGAGGTACGCATTTTTGTAACCGTTCTTTTGAAGCTTTAATGAAAAGATATGGGGTGATACATAAGCTTTCTACTGCATATCACCCTCAGACAAGTGGACAGGTTGAACTTGCGAATAGGGAAATTAAACAAATTTTAGAAAAAACGGTCAACCCGGATCGGAAAGATTGGTCTTTGAGACTAATCGATGCGCTTTGGGCTTACCGTACAGCTTTCAAAACTCCCTTAGGCATGTCACCTTATAGACTTGTTTTTGGAAAACCTTGTCATTTGCCCGTGGAGCTCGAGCATCGAGCATATTGGGCCATTAAACATTTCAATTTTGACTTGGAAAAAGCAGGAAAATTTAGAAAATTCCAATTGACGGAATTAGAAGAATTGAGAAATGATGCTTATGAAAACTCCAAGATCTATAAGGCTAAAATGAAAGTATTTCATGATAAAAATATTTTGAGAAGAACATTTAAGCCTAATGATCGAGTATTTTTATATGATTCAAGACTCCATAAGCATCCAGGAAAACTTCGATCTAGATGGACCGGCCCTTTTATAGTAAAAAACGTTTTCACAAATGGGGCGGTAGAAATAGAAAATCTAAAAGATGGATGTATCTTCAAAGTAAATGGTCAACGCCTCAAAATCTTAATTGATAGACAAATTCCAGAAGTGGAAGACATTCCACTTATGGACCCAGTATATCAATCTTGACCATCTCCAGGTATGTTTTTCTTTTATTTTATTTTCGTTCATTTTATTTTTGTTTATTGTTTACTTTATTTTGTTACAGGTTAATTTTATTTTGACAAATACCATCTTTGATGCCAAGCAAGCCACCCACATCCCACATCAGGTGTATTCTACCCTATTTAGTTATTCAATTCTGATTCTTAAACATTGAGGACAATGTTTCATTTAAGTTGGGGGGTGGGAATACAAATCTGTTATTTAAATTCTGTGGCATATTTCAATCAATATATAAAAAATTGCCAAATTTTTTCACACAGGCATCTTTTCACACATGATACTCATGCTCATTCATAACCATCTTGGTGAATTCAACAAACCCATTTTAAATCATTTTGCTAAAACATCCACAGAGCCATTTATGCACTTCTCCAAACTTTGTGGTAATATGGTGATTTGACACATGTAACTAAAGAATTATTTTGCTCAAGTATTCATGTGAATTTTGTGAGAATTGAGAGCTTACAAATACAGAAATTGTGATAAGTATCCATTGATCTGTTGAATTTGACACTTCTTTTGAGAATATCATTACATGGTTTGTGGTAAGATGGTGGATATACTTGGGATATGACGAAAGTCAACTTAGGATTAACGTTTGAGCCTTTCAAGCTGAGCCTTTTCATCATAGATCCCTAGCAGCCAATTTTGAGCCAATATACACATATGGCCTTTTCTTTTCATATCTACATCATCCATACCTCTCCACATTGGAGTATAGCTTATACACTATATTTTCCTACCATTTTACTTCCAAGTGTGTACTAGGTGTGAAATTATCATAAAAAAAAAAAAAAAAAAAAAAAAAAAAAACCATGACAAAAATGGCATGGTGCTAGATGTGTCCATCAAATTATTCATGAAAGAGTTCATCAAATTGCGAAGACACCAGTGGCAAAAGAAGATGGAAAAGTGTACTTAGTCAAAAATCTAAAAAATTGAAAAGTACATCAAAAGGAAAGTATAGTCTACTGAAAAATTTAACAGATTCCCTTTTGTGTATACTTGGAAGTTTTTGAAATCTCTTCACCTTTTCTTCTTATAAACCCCAACCCTAAACCACATTACAACCCTTTGTGTTGATTTTTCCGATCCTAAGTATGCTTGTGGAAAGAATGGTGGAAATCTCATTTGTTAGTATTCCTATCATAAGATCAATGTTTACTTGTTACTTATATATAATTGGCTAAATTTCCATGAGAGTAAATGTACACCTTTGTCAACTCCATAGAGAGAACCCATACATGAAACACTTCTATACCCATGAGTTATGGAGTTGAACCTTTTTGCTTAAGATATTCTAATGTTGCATGTGTCGAAACCTCTGATTTGATAAAAATAGTTTGGAACACATACACACTCTGTGGATTGCTATATTTGAATTACTTGTGAAAGGGTTATTGAATTTCTAAGATTGTTTTGATATGTAAATTTGAAAAATGTGTCTTGATGGCCCCTATGTGTGATTTTCTTTGGTCTTTCTCATCATTTTGCATGAAAATTGCTAGGGACTAGCAATGAGTAAGTTGGGGGGTGTGATGAGTGCACAAAAATGCACTCTAAATACTCTATTTAAATACTAAAAGAAATGAGAAAACAATGGATATAACTCATGTTAATAAAATTAATGGTCATTTATCTTGAGATATATATAAGCATGATTTAATATATTGATGAGAATATAAAATGCCATATTTTCCTCTCTTAATGTTTAAAACTTTATTCTTATTTGATGCCTAAATATACTCATTATTCTTATATTTTGATTTAGGACACAAATGGAGACATTAGGAGCAAATGAAGATAATTGCGGAATTTTAGACAGTTCTGACATCTTTTCGTAAAATGGGCATAACTCTCTCATCCAATCTCCGATTGAGCTGATTCAAGATGAT
The DNA here is from genome assembly GCA_036559045.1 of Platycarya longipes. NCBI lineage: Eukaryota > Viridiplantae > Streptophyta > Magnoliopsida > Fagales > Juglandaceae > Platycarya > Platycarya longipes. The sequence continues at coordinate 25,147,727 of CM071790.1, read as the reverse complement.
CTAGAACCGCAAGAGAAATATCTATAACTTTTATGTTTTGTGTTTGAAGAGATATCCACTCAATCTAAGACAAAATCGACAATCAAGTGGACGCACCTGCACTTGACGTTCCTGGATATTTTTCAGCCACTTGCATCAAATCCAAATGTTATCATAATATTTTCTAGCAAGCACTCCTACACCAACTTGGAAATTCAATGATCAATTCAGATACAAGATGAAGTGCACTCAAGTTTCTTCAAGACAAATTATTTGACCACAAGATATTAAGTCATACAAGACAACTAATAGATAGAGAAGCAAAATTGAAACACTCAACCTACAAGCAAAATCCAGCTCATGCATGGTGGGAAAACAAATGATCAAAATGACAACTCACAAATCACTTGGATTCAAGAATGGCACATGGCAAAACAAGTTGAAATTGTGATGATTTTGTCATGACAACTTGCATGAAGGATGCTTATAAATAGAAGGGAGGGGTGTGTGTTCTAAGACCATGCTTAGTGTGCTTGGATGCCTTGGAAGATACATTGTTTTTGAGAGCTTGAGAAAAGAAAAGAAAAAACCAAAGAAGAGAGAAGAAAATAATGGTTGGCTCTTCCATATTATCCCTTGAAGAATTTTTGTTGCATATTTTCAATATGTGTAACTAATTTTCTAGTAGAGCTAGGGATGAATTTGTATATATGATGGTATTTGTAATTGTTTTTGATTCATATATGTGTTCTTCAAATATTAAACTCTTTTGTTTAGTCATTCGAAATTTATTATAAATGTTTTCGTCACCAAATAATCTTAGAATTTATTTCATTTATAGATTCAGTCATGCTTTTTCTATTAAATGCAATAATCCTTTGATTATGTTTGGTTCAATTGGTTATCTATTTTAATTTAATTCTCTGCTGCAATATTGCTCTACGAGTATATTGTCGACGTTGAATTTCTTTAATATCGATAACAATTCCTGTTCTTATATTGTGACGAATGATTTTTCGAAAGATTACATTTGATTTAAATCTGGTTATTAATGTTTTATTTTCCGATTGAAAATTTGGACATAGAATTTTCAATTGAGTTATTAATGAATCGAAAATAATTAAAATACCAATTATATACAAAGGATTCCCGATGCTTTACTTTTCGCACTCATCTAAATCTTTTTGTTAATTTCGTTACTGTTCTTCAATTTCTCAATCCATCTCCCTGTGGAATCGACACCCCAAAGCTATACTGCAAACGACCGCATTATTCTTTGGGCGTAATCACAACTCATAAGGAGTTTTATTAGAAATGATTGGAGAATGAGTCTTATTGATAAGATACATGGCAGTGAGGATGCAATCACTCCAAAAAATCAATGGAATATTAGATTGAAAAATGAGAGCTCGAGCTACATTTAGAATGTACTATGCTTCCTTTCAACCACTAAGCTCTGTTGCAGAGTAGCTACACAGGATAATTGATAAATAATGCCTTTGCTAGAGAAAAAATGATCCATAGAAAACTCATTTCCATGATCATACCAAATTATTTTGATAGTGGAAGAAAACTGATTTTCAACCATAGCAACAAAATATTGTAAATGATTTTGAGCATTAGGTTTAGATTTGAGCAAATAAATCTAAGTGCTACGAGAATAGTCATCTACTATGGTTAAAAAATAATGAAAACCTTCTATGGATGGAGGAGAAAAAGGCTCCCAAATGTCAACATGAGCAGGATCAAATGGATTTAAAGAACTGTGTTCACTGTCAGGAAATGGTAACCTCTTGTTTTTAGCAAGAGGACAAACACTACAATGCTTGGAATGATTATTATAAACAATGAAAGAAAACAGAAACAAAAGTTCCATTCGAGATAAGTATGGATGTCTCATCCTTTGATGCCAAACAGCAACAAAGATATTATTACAATTACTAGAAACAGAATTGGAAGTATGATGTTCAGTATTAACAGAAGTAATATAAGATATATTTTGAGAAACAAAACCATGAACTAGTGGAGGTTGCAGAAGGTATAATCGTTCTCTAACTTGTTCCTTCCCAATCATCTTCCAATGTATGAGGTCCTGAATAAAGCATGCATTATGAAGAAAAATAAGGTAGCAAGAGGAACTAGTTAGCTTGCTAACAAAAATGAGATTAGAAGTAAAGGAAGGGACGCATAGATCTATGTACAATAAGGTTCGAAGATAATAAAATGGAACTTATAGGTCGATATGAAGTGAATAAAGATATTAAGTGGATCATATGATCAATCGCACTAGTATCAATTATCTATTAATGATTAGAAAATTGCTTTGAAGTTTTATTGATGTGGAGAAAACAAAATGATTAAGAGAAAAATCACCTGCAAGATGATCAAAAGGAGACGAGATAATTACATTTGTTGCTTGAGGAGTTGGAGCAGAATATTTAGAGTTGAGAAGTGCTAGTAGTTATTAACACTGTGAATGAGAAAGAGGTAGAGATGAATTGAAGTCATTTGAGGCTGCTTGATGAGCAAAAGGAGCCAAGGATCTTGTTTTAAATTTATATCCTGGTGGATATTCATGAAGTTTAAAGCATTTGTCAACAGTGTGACCTTGCAATCCACAATGAAAACAAAGAGGTTTGTCCTTTCGAATAGAGGTCTTATTACTGGTAGAGGATTTACTAGCACTGCTTCAAGACATCAGCATAAGAAATGGAAGGAATCATGACAGATTTGATGTCTCTTTGACTCACTTCTTAAAGAACGAAAGAGAAAACTTTGTTAATTGGAGGGAAATGATCAATTAATAGAATCTGACCTTGAATATGAGATCATTGATCATTTAGTCCCATGAGAAAATGGATAACATAATCTTGTTATTGGAGATCAGATAGGGAGTAGAGAGTCCCACAAGAATATGATGGTAATGGTGTGTAATCGACTAACTCATCCCATAGTCCCTTCATTTGTGTAAAGTAGGCACCAACAGTGAGATTATCTTGTGTAAGAGAAGCAATTGCTTTATGTAGCTTGAAGATACGAGGTCCGTTGGCCTGGGAAAAGCGATCTTTTGAGATCGGACCACATCGTCATTGCAAAATCTTCATAGATCACACTAGGGACAATCTCTTTGGATAAAAAGGTTGAATAGCCAAGATAGGACCATATTATTACATCGGATCCAAGAGGAAAACTGAGGAGAAGAATCCGAAGGCTTCAATATGGAGCCATCAACAAATCATATTTTGTTCTTCATACTTAATGCCATCAACATGGATCGACTCCAAGTATGATAGTTCTTACCATTGAGAAATTGTGCAAAGAGTAATGTACCTGGACTATCATCATAATGAAGGAAGAAAGGACTTGAAGGATCTTCATGAGGAGTAGAATTTCAAAAAAGAGATGAAGTAGACATGATTGTGCGTTGTAGAAAAAGCTTCTGATACCATGTAAAGAACAAAAATGGAATATAGAGATGGATGACGGATGGAGAAATAGAATTTGTATTCTGTATCTTGCCAAAAATATTACTAACATGCCTTTATATACATTTGAATAAAATGGCGGGAAAATAATAATAAGGTTAAAAATGTATTTTAACTCTAGTAAGTCCGGTTAAAAAGTTTTGTCAGTGTATAATCTGATTGTAATTAATTGGTTTTATAATAAATTTGAAGGTGGTGGCTAATATTACCACCCGGCCGAATGGTTTTTCAATAATTTGAAGAGTGCTTCAAAAGTATTTTTGTTTGGCCAAAAGTTTTCTGTTGCATGCGCCTTAGTTTTCACAAACTTATTATCCAACTACATTAGCTACAATATCGTTGGAATAGTACTCAAGTACTTCTTCATAATAATCATTGGTGCTATATTTTTCACCCCACAGATTGATATGCATGCATGGGATAATAACCTACGTTATTATAACGAGTAACTTCAACGATAGTCATTTGGATATCGATCTCACTTGAATTATCCTTGGCCGGTCAAATGCTGTTCCTGATGATCACCAATATAATTATTTGGTGGTGAAAATGATTATCCAATGAATTACACAATAAAATTAGCATGATCCATGATTAATTATTAAACCGTAGAATATTTAAGAAGGAAATGCTTGACCATCCATCTGAATCATAATTACTTCTTTTGGTGGCAACAGCGTCTTCCCATGGTGATAGCCACCATTACTTTTTCAGTGCTTCCATAAATTTGAATAAATCTACTTGTCCTGATTGTTTTGTCTTGAGATTATGTTTTGACATTTTTTTTATTATTATTTAGTGATTAAGCAAGAATTTTTTAATAATTTAAAAAATTTTAAAAAGTATTTAAAAATATAAAAATAAATGAAAAAATAATTTTAAAAAATCTTTTTTTTTTTTTTTGTCTATATCGGGACAACTCGTGCTACATCCACAGCTGATCCTTCGATTTTATTATATATATTCCCACCGTTGCCACCCATTTCCTTCACTGCTGCTTATACTTATGATCTCCCTGCCACAAAAGGATAGCTGCAGGTATGTAATATTATTATTGTAGCCCTAGCTCCCAGCTAATTTCCATGCTAATTGTTTGAGTATCAATTATAGTCATGATCATTTAATTAGCTAGTTTCCTTGAACGATAGTCGATCTTATATAGAATGCTGCATGTATACTTAATTCTCAGGATTTGGCCTTACGTACAGAGATCGATCATCATCATCATCATCATGAGAACCCTAGTACTTGTTGTACCCTTTGTTGCAATCCTCTTGATCTTTGCAACTCTGGAAGCTGATGCAGAAAGGCTCCCAGTAGATGAGAAGCATAGGCCAAAAGCGGCCAATCGTCGGCTCCTAATTACGAATCAGGTTCAGATCACAGGCGATAACAGCACCGACGATAGCAGCCCGGAAGCTAACCCAATGTACAGAAGAACTGCAGGACCATCCCTGCAGATTGACAGTCACCGTGTTCACCCTTGTGCGGGCAAAGGACAAGAACGTCATACTACACAGGGTACAATATGCGAACAAGATGATCATCAATAAGGGAGCTAATTATAATATATGGTGTGGCTTTCAATAAATAAAGTGGAACCAAGATCATCCGTCCATGTTACTTTCCAAAGCTTTCATATATACGTTCTAGCAGCATGCTTTTAGTTGCAGTACTGCGGCCAAATAAATCAATATATGTATATATAGTCTTTGTATTCGACGGGTTTCTAGCATGAGTTTGTAATCTAGCAGCATGCTTTTAGTTGCAGTACTACGACCAAATAAATCAATATATATATATAGTCTTTGTATTCGACGGGTTTCTAGCATGAGTTTGTAATCTATATGTGTGTGTATATATATAACATGCCGTATGTGAATTATAGAGCGGTTAAATAAAGGGACCACGCATGCATTAGTTACGTGCGTGCGTGTTTGCTTATGTATATATAACTGATATATTTTGGATTATTTGGCCGATATATATTTCCATATAGATTCAGCGAACTGGTGGATGTATAAGATGGGTAATATTAATTATAATTTCAATTAATTGGTCATAATTAAGGAGGAATATATATCAAGGTGATGAGGTTTTGGGAAGAAGGGACAAGAGTACTCAGAGAGAGAGAGAGAGAGAGAGAGTATTATTCATGCATGGTTATAATAACTACATGGGAGATTAGGCTTTGACGTCCTCATTGGTTCGAATAAATAAATATGACTTTCGAATGGATTCTAATGTATATGCTCCTACCACAACTATCACTACAAGAAAAAAGATTTTATTGGACTACTTTTATTTCCAGCGACCTAATTATTGCTGGAAATAAACTGTGTTAAAGTTTCAAGTCAATCTTTTTGTCAATTTAAGAAAATTGCCGGAATAGTTTACTTTTTGCAGTTAAGTCGCCACTTTTTTTTCACTCCAGCGCCTTATTTTTCCACTCTTCCTCCCCGAATCTCCCATCGATTTTCCCTCTCTCTCTCTCTCTCTCTCTCTCTCTCTTTTTCCCCCTTACTCTCTGGAAGAATCATCCCCAATCTGACCATTACCCTCTCGTCAAGCTCGTCCTCTTCCTTTATCCTCTTCATCCCTACGGCTTGTGAAATCCCCAATTTACATGTATTTTTATACGTAATTTTATTCTCGGTATTAATTATTTTAATTTATTTTAATTATATTATTAGTTATGTTTTATTTATTAAGATATTTATTTGATCTATTGATTAGTTAATATCGAGTTATGTTGCTTTTCTTATTTATTTTAGTATGAGATAATTATTTTAATGATTGGAATTTAATTCCTTTATTGTATTATGTGAGTTTATTTGATCTGTTTTCGTTATATTAATTATTGTTTTATTTTTAATATTGCGCTTGGGTTTAATTTATTTCTATTGATGAGTTTTAAATATTTTATTTTATTAATATTGAATGGTAGTATTTTCAATTGGCTTTTATTTAATTTAATGTGCTTTTTCTAGTAGTCCTATTTTTTCTTCTTCTTCTTTTTTTCTTTTCCTTTTCTTTTCTTTTCTTTTTCTTCTTTCTTCTTTCTTTTTCTTCTTTCTTCCTGGTTTTCCTGTGCGCGAGTCCCCTGCCTCCTCTCTCTCGCCGGTTCTCTCATCTCCACTCAGGGCCGCCGTCGACCACCCACCGGCGACACCGCCCAGCCCAACCTCACCCCCACACGCCGGCGAGTCCACCGGCACCCGTGGTGTCACCTCCGGCCATCCCACCACCCCTCCACGGCCATAAACCCGAAATGGGTATTTTGCCTTTCCTTACATTTTTCGGCCACCGCCGGCCACTCCTTGGCCTCCGACCACCATCACTAGCCACCCATCTCCGCCAGTTACCCCTCCACCCGAAATGGATCCTTAAACAGATCCATCTTCGCCGCGCCGCCGTCCGGCCACCGTAGGCCTCACCATTGCCACCAAAAGACTCCCCTCGCCCAGCCGATCATCCCCCTAGCTCAGTTTCCCCAACCGTTGCCTTACTTTCCCGGTACAACCTTAAACCCGAAAATGGGTTTTCACCCATTTTGATCCCGATCCGCCACCTTCCGGTGGTTGTGCAGCCACACCACCACCTCCATGAGATTCCCCACCCTTCAATGAGTATCTCCCTAAATTTTGGTGTCAAACCGAGTATTTTAGCCTAACGTATTGGTGACTGCTACGAACGCTGCGGATTGGCGTTTGTTCAAAGATTTACATTTTTACCCGCTGTAAGTATTTTCCAAACGAGTTTTAAGATTTAAATATATTTTTGGCATCAACAGTTATTGTGTTTGATTATTGTTGGAATTTATTAATTGTTGGATATTTGGTGCATGGTTGTCTGCATTGTGTATTTACGAGCAAGCTCATGAAAATATTTGGAAATTGGATTTTTACATGATTTTGGATATTCATATGTTGGAAATGGAAACTGGGTTTTAAATTGAGTTTAATGGATTTTAATGGTTTTTGGCTGAGTCATAACGGGGACGGCGATACGTAACGCCCGTTGTGATCAGCGTGTGTGTGTGGATGACATAATGGGGACGGCAATACGTAACGCCCATTATGGTCATTGTGTGTGTGTCAGTCATAATGGGGACGGCGATACGTAACGCCCATTGTGATTGATAGTGTGTGGATGACATAACGGGGACGACAATACGTAATGCCCGTTATGGTCATTAGGTGTGTATTTCATATCGGGGACGGCGATACGTAACGCCCGGTATGATTGGTTTTGCGGATATTATTTTCTAAGAAATGATGGATGGTTTTTATTGGAGTTTTATTATGATTAAAATGGGATTTTGTCGTGTGTTTATCTTATTTGTTTTGAAAAAGATGTTCTTTTGAGATTCATGCATTTGGAGTCATGTTCATGGGTTTTGTTGTTGCATGAGTATATTTCTGTCTTTTGGTTTGGTTGGGTTGTACTTACATGCGATGCCATCTTGGCGTCGTAGTTTTTTGATGCAGATTATGAAGAGGCTGAGCCTGAGGAGACGGCTCCGCCGTTGATGTGTTATTATTATTAATTGTTATCTCAGGAAATTTATTTCCCTCCTTTTTATAAATATGTATTTATTTAATTTATTTTTTGGATGACTGTATTAAATCTCCTGTTGGAGAATTTATATTAAAATGGTTTGTAAAATATTTCAAAAAAATTCTGGTACTTAGATAATGATTTATTATCCGCTGCGACTTATATTTTATGTATGTCACGTGTGCACACACGTTTGGCACTTGTCATTGGGATGTGTGACCCATGTTGTCATCATCCTGACGCCTCAATTCCTGTGTTATTTTAAGGAGAATTTGGGGGCGTCACACGGCTCCTTTTCCCTCCAGGTGGCAACCTCCATCTCTCTCTTATCAGATTTTTCTTGATCAGCTCCCTAAGTATTCTAGGAAAACTCTTGGGGTGAAGTAGCTAGTTTAGGGTTCGAAGCGTTTGCATTTGGTTTAACTCTGAGCAGATATTGGGCCAAGTAGTGGTGGGCTGAGCAGAAGCCGATTCGTCGAGTTGCGAGGGAAAAGACCACTGTGGCGAGATGAGGCGGTGGTTAAGAGTGAGCGAATTGCCGTGATTGTAAAAGACCGGGTAACCAAATGTCAAGGGATAATAAGCTCTTCCCCTCTCGTTGTCTTCGTGGTAACACCTTCTCACTCTCTCTTTCGCTTTAAATTCTTTTTTATCGGAATTGAAAAACCAATATCTGAACATTGTTGCTCGATGCCTTTTTGCAATATTCAATTTCACGTATCAATGGTCGTATAAATTCTTTAAAGGTGTGTATCATCTACAGGGGTGGAGACTGGAGTGTTGATGTGTCGGTAACTATTATGTCTCGAATCCAATATACCTAGGGCACAGAGAGAAATGCAAAGGCCACAGTCCAGTTTGGAAACTTTGTGAGTTTAGCTTTGTTATACTTCTAAAGTCTTTGGCCTCTGCCTCTTTTAATTCTTTTCATCCTGAGTAACAAAGAGCCTGATAATTAGTTAAAGAGGATAATGAACGTTTGATGTTAGCCACATATTTTGATTTCAGCATTTTGTTTTCAAATGTATTCTTATATAATTTTAAGAAAATGATTTCAATGGATTTCAAAGTTGCCATTATGTCTTATTTGCATAAAAATGCTTGATTCTTATTGTAGTCTAAGAAACGGGGTCTTTCATTGGAAGAAAAGTGTGAGAAGATGCTTCAAATCTTCTATGAATCTCAAGACTTCTTCCTTGTGACTCTGTGAGTACACTGGATTGCTTTTATAGTTGAGAATGCAGTATTGTTTCTTTCTTTCATGTTTTCGTAGCCTTATGGGAAAAAAAAACATATATATATATATATATATACCAAAATAGATGACCATCAAAGGATGGGAAGTTTGTGTTTATTAAGTTAACTTATGAGCTTATTTGTTGTATCATTCCATGTGCTTAGTTTAAAGCTTCGATTCCATAAGGGTATTGTTTCTTACATTTATATGCTTTCTTGTTGATTTTAGCTTAAGGAGCTTGAGAAGCCTTTTACATTATCAGGATGAGATGTGTCACAATGCAGATAATGATCCAGCTACTTTTGAAGCAATGAGTTAAGAAACTCAGCTGCTTTTGAAGATGATGTGTATCTCTCTTTCCTGCCCCTGGCTTATGTCCTACTAATGGGCAAGGAAAAAAAGTGAATATATATATATATGCGAGAGGTCCCGAGTTCGATTCTCGGAATGCCCCCTTTAATATTACTTTCCTCTACTTATCAATATATATATATAAAAGAAAATACAAATGTAGAGATCAATGTCGATGGTCGTGAGGACAGGATGCTTTGAAAATGTACGTTTTATTTTCTCCATTTATGTTTTGAATGAAGAACACATGGTCCATGGACTATCGCTATGTTAATGAGAACATTGTGAATTTATTTATTATTATTTTTTTTTTATCAAAGTTATATTTTTTTCATTCATTTATTATATTTGGTGGGTCTCATATATGTCCACGTGATGGTTTGCTCTTTATTTCAATCTTCTTTTCAAAGCAAAGAAATTGCAGTCTAGAGTTGTTGTTAGATGTATTCTTTGTATACTTCCTGTGTAATTGGGCTACAACATCTTTTTATTAATAAAACTTTAATTTTACCTAGCCAAAAAAAGGAAATTGCAGTCATCAGTGAACTGTATATTTGGTATAGGATGATTTGCATTCTGTCCTTCTCTAATGACATGAAAACATTCATTACAGGATATTGATTGCATGCCTTTAAGTCCATTGGATAATATGCCAGAAGCTCTTAGGAGACAAAATTTTGCTACTGGAAAGTTCTCTCTTATATCAAAGGAGCCACAAATAAATGGACATCTGAGTTTTGAAGGATCTATGATAATTGCTTCAAGTGGTCGTATGGAGAGGGTTTCAAGCCCCGTGAATTCTATGCTAAAGCAGGGAAAGGTCAGATTGTTTACCAAACAAGTATTTATTCACTTTTATTTTGATTTTTGCACATCAGTTTTTAGATTATTTTTGTCGCTTGGATTTTAGAATATTGTGTGATGGTTCAACTGCCAAGTTTGGAAGTTTGGTGACTAAAGTATATGCCTCTTGACTTCAGAGACTGACAGATATATGAAAACCGTAGACTGAAACTTAAATCTGAAGTAGGCAGCAGGCAACAAGTTTTTTTTTCCCCTGCGTCTGCAGTGATACATTGCACATGGCACACTCGTACTACCTTTTACCCCTGCATAGTACAAGGTTGCTTGAAATCCTGACCTAATACTGTAAAGCCAGTGAGGATGTTCTCAAGATACCCCTAAATAGACTGATTGGTTAGCAGGGTCTTGTACCACACTATTTCTGCAACCTAGTTTTTATTTACATCGATCAAATTAACGTAGTTTTTCTTCTTTTATTCTCTATCATACTTGTAACGAGGTTAGTCAAGACAACTAAATTGACGAACTGTTCTAGGTTGGTCCCTTTTCTTGCAGAGCTTAAAAAGTATCGTAATTGGTTGCACTACAACTTTTGGTTCCAATGTCCTTTTCTTTTTGCTAAATAACAGCATTACAGTAAACTAAATATTATCTTTACTGAAGTTAATATCTAGGTTTGAAGGCTTTTATCTTTGATTGGGCTATGTCTATTCTTCCTGTGATCCCTCATCAGAGCATTATTTTAAGCTCAGTCTATGCCTTTTCTTCTAAAATAACAGCATTATGTTACTTTATACTTCTAAAATCCATTTATTGTTTAGAGCTTTTCAGCTTATCATTAATGTTGTGACTGAATCACTAACTTTATGTGTGAAAATGGAGACTTTCATTGGGTTCATAGAGGTACATCTTTCTTAATGTTCATGAAAACCATGATTTATGTGAAACTTTATGAGACCAAGGCTAATTGAGTGACTTTCGGCAGTATATGTACAGGATTGGGCTTGATAATTCCCATAATTTGTTTTAGATTCCTCTTGGTATTAGAAAGTAGTATTGTTGGGAATAAAACCTCTTAGTATTGTTGGTATTAGAAAGTAATTATTAGAAAGTAGTATATGTACAGTATTGTTTTAGATTCCTCTTGGTTTATGCCTATTCTTGGGAATAAAACCTCTTATTATTTATCAAAAATATAATATGTACTTTGGTTGTATCTTTACACTTTTTAATGAAATATGATTTCTTATATTGTTCATGTGGTAATGACAGGCACTAGAAAGGAAGTATGAGGATGGAATAGGATTGGCACGTCCTGAAAGCATTGAAACTTACAAAAGGAAGAAGGTTACTGTTGGTTGGAAAATCATGAACATGTCGGATTCCTTAGACACATTAGGTTTCTGTAGTTACAATGAAAAACTGAGAATTTGGATTTTTTTTGTTTCCCTTTTTTCCTCTTTTGTAATAATTAGCAAAACAAAATTGAACAAAATCTTTTCATGTGAAATGTATACATGAAGCTCTCTTTACACTTCTATGGAACCGTATTGTTGGTGATGGTGGTGTTATTGTTGTTCTACTTTTTCTTGTCGTGATTGAAATTTGGTTTTTCAAACTCTTCTTCTTTATTTTCTTATTTGTCTTTCTGTTGATCCTTCAGTTTAGTTTTTTTTATTATATGAGGTAAGCTTATTAACATCTTATAGTCAAATTGGTTTCAAGAAAAATTCTTCTGCTTCATCCTTTAAGCATTTGTTGCTAATTATGCTCATTACTATTATGGCCAATACTAAAATAATAAAATCAAATAAAAAAAAACAACTGAAAAAAAAAAACAAATCTTTAAAAAAAAAAAAAAAGAGCTGAGAGTTTGTCATTTTGTGGCGAATTATTATACTATTTCCGGCTACTATTAGTCGCCGCAAATAAGAAAATATTTCTGTCCGCAGCTACAATAGCCGGAAATACCGTTTTCTGGCTCTAAATGGCGCTTTCTGGGCAGCAATTCTTAGCTATAAATAACTATTTGCGGCGACTTGTTGAGTGGCGGCGACGTTTGTTTGCCGAAAATACCCTTATTTTTTGTAGTGTATATATTATTTGAACAGTTAAGTCAACGTTCAAATGTGAGTTAAAATACAATTTGAACTTATAGTACTAGAGAGTTTGAAGAGTATAGCAACATCTCCGCCAGATTTATTTATAACTTTCCACCGAAACATCAGTTCAAATGATTAAATATCATGTTCAAAGTATGGTTTCGAACTTTCTTCGGCATAAATATTGGATATATACTTTCCCGCCACAATTATTATTGGAACATATATGTAACCATTAAGGTGGCTATTAAAATATTGTTCAAACAATTTTTTAACGTTTGAAAGGTTTTCTTTTTTTTTAGACGATATATTTCATTACAAGAGATGATCTAGTTCAAACAAATACTTCTCTATTCGAATGCATAAAAAATTGCCTCAATGTTTTGAGATAAAATTTAAATTTCATTCCAAATAAATACTTTTACAGATGAAGTTTCATCGTCCTTCAAAATTCCCGTCTCAAAAAAAAAAATCTCTTGGAGTCGAAGTATAAACTGTATTTGCATTAAAATAAATATCAAAGATATAAGAGGTAAGGCTGCTGAGGGAAAATTAAGGATCCTCAATAAAAATAAAATCTTAATCTAGTCATGATCAAGATATATATATATATATATATATAGAGAGAGAGAGAGAGAGAGAGAGAGAGCTGCAAGAAAATATTGATACTAGATCACCTTGATATATATTCATACTATAGTATAAGTATATTATACTATAGGACACAGATATATAGCATACTATACTATATATTAACTATAGTATACTATTGTATATAATATAATTATAATATATATGTTGTAGTATAATATATTATTAGTGTATTATATAATATAATATACTATATATATAACTTATTATTCTATATATAGTTTATATTCTTTTTATGAAGAAATATTTTAATGCATATGCGTTCGAACATGATTTTGTCATATGTTTGAATGTTTTTGAAAAACAAAATGCTAGAAATTTCCATCCTAATTTTGGTCTCTCATGATAACACTTAACGTTCAAACGATACTTTTGAACGTTCGAACATTGCAAACGAAAAATAGTCAACACTTTTGTCAGGATCTCAAAATTTGATATATGTTCAAACGTTACCTTTGAACGTTCAGATGTTGCAAACGAAAAATAGGCACCTCTTATTACATTCGAACGTTGTTTAAAAGTAGAGAGAGGGTTCGCCTGTGAGAGAGGGTTAGAGTGAGAAAGGTAGAGAGAGAGAGTGTGTGTTTGTATGTTAAAAAGAGGTAAGATTATATTAATTTTTTGTTGTGTATTTTTTTCCTTTTCGTATTTTCAAAGTATTTGTAAATCTTAATTGAGAAATGAGGGGAGCACGGTGCATGGTACTGTTCATGTGAGGGGGATACGTTGAATGTTGCGTATCCCCCAGCATCACTCATCTTAATTTATATACTAATCCTTACTTTTATCTTGAAGAAATTGACAAAGTGTCAAGTTGCAAGGAAATCTTTGTGGATTTAGTGCTTCACTTTTGAAAATAGCTAGGTATATTTCTTGCACTAGTTCATGAGTTATGGTGTTTTTATGGGTAAAATATTGTGATAGTTGTGATGATTTGTGATTTTTTAGAATATATTGTGAATATACAAAAAAAATTTAGCGTCTAAAGTAAATAATGACGCAAATATAAGACTATCTGCATCTTGTTATGGTGACGCAAGTGAATTCTTATGTCGCAAATAAGATGAGATGCAATAACGAAATACTTATTTGTGACCATGTAATGATGTCATAAAAACAAAAGATGCAAATAAATTCTCATTCGCGTCACACATAGATAGTCGCAAATAGAATTTTGAGTCACAATGTATGATCTTTTGCAACTATATATGTTGTCGCAAATACGAGAGATAGTGACGTAAAAAGCTAAAACTATTTGTGTCGGGAGCTTTGGTGTCACATATGCTAGACGCAAATAGAATTTAGAGTTGTTTTTGCAGTTGCCGCAAATATGAGAAAGAGTGGCACAAAAAGTTAAAACTATTTGCGTCAAGAGTTTTGTCATCAACAAGATGGATGGTAAATAAGTTTGGCGTCAGGTGCTTTGAACGGTCATGTTTTTGGACGCAAATAAATATTGGTGTCACACACAAATGAATATTACCGAGATAGCATTTTTGAATTTCTAATCATTGATAAATATGCTTGAAATGTTTACTATTTTAGAGTCAACTTTAATAATCCATAAAATAGATTAAATAAATATTAACATATCCCTTGAGTTTCTACAAAAAATTCAATTAACCTTAAATGAATTTAAAAAAAAAAATCATTTTAGATAATTATAAAAAAATTTACGTGCAAACCATAAAATTTAATTACAATCATTATATCTTACTAGCCAAGTGAGAAAAAGCAAAAATATTTACACCTCATATAAACGAAAAACATATAATTGCTTCATTTAGAGTTCTATCTCATCTATTATTCATAGAAAGCTATTGAGAAGTTCTTTTCTCCAAAGTACTCATGATAAGTAACCTAAAGTAATTTCTTACAATGTTCTTAAGCACAAGCATAGTACTACAGAATAAGAGACAACTGAAATAGCAAGTTACAAAAACTTTTTATATTGTTCTTAATGAAAGCATAGTCAAGACTTGTCAAGAATCTTGGATCCAATTTCTTCTCGATCACCCATCAGCTTTGTGATTGCTAGAACAATATTTCTCTGCATACATGATTTTTCTTACAATTAAATAAATTGGATAATATGTAAAAGGAATGAAAGACTAGTAATCCAACAAGTATTAAGTTGTTTAACTGCATCCTACATATACATGCATGTCACATCCTCATATTTTAAATTAACAACTAATTCAAATCCATTATATACATGCATGCCCTATCCACTAGTGAGATTATATTGCGAGTAATCCGACTTCAAGACAATAAGAAATGCTTAAACTAGTGGCACCTCGTGGAAAAGTGCTCCTTTACCAAATCCTTGTACCATGCCCAATTTGCATAACTATACTTGAATGCACACATGCATTGACATAGACACTCACACACACGAATCTTACTTTCAAATAGGTGCTGCTCATTCTATATGAAAAGTAGATGCATTTGCCCAAGGAAAAATCTATTCATCACTCTTGGTTTGTTTTGTTTTGTCTTAATATGAGATTGGTGAAGAAATTGCAGGTGCTTGTTGTGCTGTTATGTATCACCTCTAAGTCAACTACAACTCCAACCACACCTTTCTTCTACCAATTCCACCACAACACCAATAAGTTGTACAACTAGGGAATGAAAAAGGCTAGTACTAAACCTACATGTATTAAGATGTTTAATTAATATCCTATATATATGAATGTTGTAACATCCCGATTTTTCGCCTCGATTAAGACGTAAATCGAAGTATTCGGATAAGTAATACAGGGCTACCTACCCTTCATAAACGTAAGAAATAGCATGCATGCATCTAAACTTTCTATTAAATGCAATGCAAAACACGGCGGAAAGAGGTAAATCTCCAATATATGCAAAGAGATTTAACGCTTGCATAAATAGATCACATGGCATAATAAAACTATAACATTCATAACTTCATATTTACAAAAACATATCGTATCTAAGACTTACATACCCCAGTTAATTTTCTTAAAACATAATAACATATCCCACTGTCATCTAGTAATATCACTTTTCCACTTGATCACGTACATGAGATTATCTCAACCAGAGAGGAGTATTCTATAGGACCCTCAAGGTATCTCAGAATCTCCTGTACTGTCTGAGTCTCATTACAATTTGTTTAATCCTACAACAACATTTATCATTCCATAAGAAATGATAGATAAAAACTTAAAAGAGCGAGATTTATAAGAAACCTCAGTAAGTACACAGTTAACGAAATAAGCATAGGTAACATCAGCAATCATCATACATAGCAATGATCATAGACATATAACTTATGAGAATGCTTTATGGGACTTATGTATGTCAATGACCACTATTTCCATACAAACTTAGACCTTACTTGGACCCACCATCATATAGTTAAAATTTATATTTTTCATTTTATTTCTTAATCTTGTAGGTTTTACTTATTTTTTATCCTCGATAGGCATTACGTATCGACGTCTCCATCGGAAATTTACTTATTACATATCCTCGACAAGCGTTACGTATCGCCTTCCCTGTCGGATCTTACTTATCTCTTATCTTCGATGGGCGTTACATATCGCCATCCCCATCGCATATAATCCATCAGTCATCCGGGCATTACGTCTCGCCATTCTCGTTGTGATGAGTCTCATGTCAATCTTCTGGGCATTACGTATCACCGTCTCCACCATGACACAGAACATACTTAATATAGCGGGCGTTACGTATCGCCATCCCCGCTAATTATGTCAATCATTTAGACGTTACGTATCGCTGTCCCCGTCGTGACACGACTCTTACTTATCATCGACTGGTGTTACATAACGCCGTCTCCATTGGCACGTAAGTCATACGGGCGTTACGTATCGTCATCTCCGTCATGACGTGATTAACTTATTCATAGCTCTTATTTTTAGTTGTTTCTTTCTTATTCTTATTCTCTTAAATACATGCCATGCCCTTTTTTTTTTTAAACCTACCACAGGATGGAACATGCATGTACTCTTTAACCTTATGCTATGTACCCAATGCAACACTTATCATATAAATCATACACTTATATTACACATATAATTCTTCTTTATTGAATCATCAACTTTTATTCAAGCAAAAGTCCCAAATTTAAACAAACAGGGCATCTCGCTCGAGCAAGGTATCGAGCGAGCATCAAGCGAAGTCGTGGGTTGTCTCTCGCTCGAGTAAGGTATCGAGTGAAAGTCGAGCGAAATCTCAGGTTGTAACTCGCTCGAGCAGGGTCAAGCGAAGGGTTCAGATTGCTATTCGCTCGATCCATAGGTCGAGCGAGATCACGGTTTATAGGGTTTTTCAATCGAGAACATGCAATTTTTTCACATAAACCTTATTTTTACTTATTAACACATAAATCTATGTTCTTATATTTTTCTTAGCATTTTACCATAACAAAATCTCATCGAAGACACAATAAATTTAATTACATCAAATAAGCAAGGTTTAAACTCCAACCAACAACAAACATGATTTAATTATCAATTTACTTATTCTATGCCAAGATTAAGTTAAATTGTATACTTACCAGCTCTCCAAGGCTTGCTAGAAATGATTAGACCAGCCTTTGCAATATTTCCCTCAAGGTCACTCACTAGCTCACTTAGGTGATGTTTAAAGGTTCAATGATTTATAGAATTCTTCTTTATTTTCTCTTCAATGGGCGTATGTTCTACTTTCCCCAAAAGGGTTATAAGACTCTCCAACACACATATATATATATAGGAGGGTGGTCAACCCTTTAGAAGAAAAGGAGAAGAAGAGGCAGCTAAAGGCTACCAAGTACCCAAAGACTTTGAAGGATGAGGTGTCATGCCTCAAGATCAAATGATTAAATCTAATCTTCCAAGATCTTAGGGTTTGCAGCAGATATTATCATCCAATAGCTAATATTAAGTCATTTTAGTTAGCCAAAATTGATCAATGATTGAAGAGATATCAGATGACATAAGCATGAGCTGGTATTTCACATAACCATGCATGTATCAAGCCATTCCAGTCCTTTCTTGTATCTGACGTCTCCCAACCCCTTCTCTTATCCATTTGGTCACTTGTTACACTTTCTAATACACCACTTGACATGTTCTAGAAGGCCATTTCGAGATTTGGTTGGGATAGACTCTAGTTTGCAACTCACTTAGCTAGATTTGGACATATTCAGGCAGATTTCTACCTCTCATGTTACTTCATGTCTTTGGGCCAACTAGAGCTTCTAGATTCATTTCTATCAACTTACCACATGTTCCCACATGTGTCAAGATTTCAGAAAGTTTGATAGCCAATCATAATTTTCATCACATGGCTGAATATAATACAATTCCTCAAAGTCGGCTACCAATTGGACTCAACCAAGGGCCGTCCACTTCACACCAGATTTCATACTTGATCCGTTTCTTATCTTCAAAAATCCAAAACATAAAAGTTCTAGATATACTTCTTAAGGTTCTACAGGAACTAGTATAACTTCATTTGAACCTTATATGATCAAGTTATGATTTTTCTACTAAACGTCAACAGATAAGCCCGAGAGTACCAATCCCGGCACACCAAGTGTTTGATAAATGACCCCTCTTGTTTCACATGAAATTTCCTAAATAAAATCTTCTCATTTAACATATTTCTACACACTTGTCAAGATCTTAGGATAAATAAGAAAATAATCTAAAGACTTAATCTTATCCAAAGTCCTTAGTCAACTTCAAAGTCAATGCCTATCTATCTCTAATTCAGATCTACCACTTCAATCTCTATTTCGTATTTGATTAAATCCATATCTCTTAAAACGCAAGACATAAAAGTTATATATATTCCTCTTATATTCCATAGCCTCTTAAATCACTTAAATCCGATATCAAATGAGCAAGTTATGGTGTTCTATCAAAAGACGTCAAATCTCTCCCTATATCTCGCTCGAGCCAGACATCAAGCGAGGGTCGAGCGAGATTTCGGGTTAGGCACTTTTTCACCCTAAAACAAGTCACCTTTGTACCCAGTCCTACTCCTAACCTTTCAAAATACATTTATAAGTCTTTTCTCTTATTTGTTATACTTATTCCTTATTTGATCAACTTTCAAGATCATACATCAATTTTCAATCCTCCAAATTAGTCCATAAGCATACCTATTTCTTTTCCAAAGGTCCCTTAAAATGATTTTAAAGAAACTTAATCATGCCACATATGAAAATGGATACTTAAA
The DNA here is from genome assembly GCA_036559045.1 of Platycarya longipes. Taxonomy (NCBI): domain Eukaryota; kingdom Viridiplantae; phylum Streptophyta; class Magnoliopsida; order Fagales; family Juglandaceae; genus Platycarya; species Platycarya longipes. The sequence continues at coordinate 25,128,342 of CM071790.1, read as the reverse complement.
AATCTAGGTTATCACAAATGTCACATTCTCACATTGTTAACTTTTCAACCAATTTAAAATATCTCTAGGAATAGGAAAAAAAAGGAAAAAAAATCCAACTTTATATTTCTAATGAACATCGAACAATACATATATATTATGTTTTATAATTAATCTGACCAAATATTATATTGCTAATGAACTCGTTAGATTGGCATAGGTACCTATTTATCTTGTGTGGCCCTACAACTTTCAAAATGCACATATGGAAACCCAAGCAGTATCCAAATTCTATCAACTTAGTTGTGCTCCATCACTAGCTGGTATCATGATATATCTATCTGACCACCAAAATATTGTCATCTCTTTGTCTCCCAAACTTCAAAAAATTGATCCATAACCAAAGTTAGACAGCAAATTGAGTCTCCCTTGGAGACTCTCCTTGTGCTTGCTACTGTGACATTGAATTTATCATGAATTTATTAAACTCATCTTGTTTTTTCATAAATTCTTGAACATGTGCTTCTAGTGCTTCAAGTTTGTTCTTATAATACTAAGCATCTCGTGACAATACACATGCATTTTCATCACTTCCCATTGTTCTTGATGTTTTTAGCACAGGTGTCCCACCTAAATCCCTTGCATATCCATCTGATTTGCCCAACACCTCCTTGAAGATAGCTGCCGCTGCCTCTTTAGTTTGAGCTTCAGGTTCCATTACATCCAGCTTCTCCACCATTTGTTTCTTTTTCAGTAATCAAAAATATAGTTTTCATCACAGCATTCATGCATCATTATTATACAAAACCATGGACACGTCTAGGCTGACTCAATTAATTAAAAGGAAAAAAAAAACCCACTAAGGAGGCCATTTGTTTCATGTTAGTTACATAGAGATATTCATCCACGTTAGTCACGAACTTTCCCGTCTTCCATGACCATCGACTCTCTTTAAAAAAATCAACCATATTGGTGACACTTTCCTGCTACAACAACCAATAACAAAAATAATCATAGGATCAACTAATAAATTCAAGAGTATGTACTAACCTATGTAATTATTAGAATATAATTTTATTAATTAATTGGTGCACAAAATTAATACATTCCCTTCGAGTGATCGACTGAATGACTTCCTTCCTACTGTATGGTTTGTAGGTAGTTGTTCCCTATTCAATTTGTTTTTCAATGACAATGCCTGGTTCAAAATATCATTAATTACACATGGTTAAACCAAAATGGTAAAGTTTATTCCAATGACAACTACATTATATAGTAAATTGCATTAATTGTATTTAGTAAGGAATTCAAAACTAAAACTTCTAAATAAGACAAATCGACTTTACCTTGAACTCTTTACTCCCCCATTTAATGCATAACTTTCTCCAAACCGCTTCATCCACCAAGTCGGTTCCTTTTGCTAATGTCATTTTATGACTTCCATAACTTTTGTATATTCTATGCAACTGGTAGTGGAAAGAGTTAAATCTCTTCCGTAGTTGGTCAGTAATTGTCTTTTGATGGTTTTTCTTATCCCATTGTAGGAAATCAGCCTAAACACAACAAAAAGAATCATCATTTAGCCAAAATTTCTACATGAATAACTCATTAAAACCTTAGACTGCATGATCAATTTGTTCCTTACACGAATTCGACTACACAACTCCACTTTCTCCACTTTAGGCACATCATTCCATCATTCATAACTCATGTCAGCATACTGCTTCACAATCCATGACACTCTTCCAGTAAATATGCTTGCATTCTCGCATGATACCTTAGTGGCTCCCTTTGCCCGTCCACGACCCTTTATGTTACTTGCAGATGCTAAAATTCTCATTGTGAAAAATACAATATCAATATTATATATGACAGTCACAAACAAAAAAAAAAAAGAAGCTAATCATATGGCATGTTGGATATGAAGGAACAAAATAATCTTGAATGTTTTGTAATATTTGCTATCATGCAAAATTAAAGAACATGCCAAGCTACCTGTACAATCCATCTGATTTGGAAACTCAGTTTCAAAGACCGCATCTGGGGGTTGGATGTCATCCGATGATGAAGGGTTGTCATCTCTTAGTCTGGGTCCATGCGTCGTTGGTGGTGATTGTTCATCTTCTATAACCCTCCTATGCATAAAGCCCCTAAGGCCTCCCCCTCGTCCACGAACTCCTCTTATACTTCGCACCATTGTGATCTATCAATCAAGTTTATCAAGTGTATAAAAAAATAAGCTCAAGAACTAATTCTACTAGCTAGAAATAGAAAAATAGATTCAACAGCCAAATTAAATACATGGTTAGGAAAAAAAATGAAGAATGCAATCAATATTAAGAAAAATATTACACTTCATTTACAGCTTGGATAAGTGTTAGGCATGGGATCTAATGAAAAAAAAAACAATGATGAACTCATGACTTGCACAAAGGCCACTCACCCAAATGCACAAATCCAACATAAAGATTATCATATGTAGGAATATCATTAATAGTCCACAGTAAAGCTACATGCAATTGAAATCATTGGCCAACCATAGCATCATACGTATCTACCCATTTTTCCACAAGTTAATTAGTTCGTCGACTAAAGGGCGTAACTATACATCAATTTCATTTCCAGGTGATTTAGGCCCAAGAATCAATGTAGACAACATGAAGAACGAGTCTTTCATACATAACCATGGAGGCAAGTTATATCGAACTAAAATCACTGGCCATATGTTGTATGGTTTACTCATATTATTAAATGGGTTGAATCTATCACTAGCAAGATCGAGTCTGATATTACGAGCATCTTCAGCAAACCAGCTATGGTCTCTATCAAATGTGGTCCACACCTCGGAGTCTGCAAGATGTCCTCAAAGTGTTTTCATGCCCCACTCTTTGTGATTGATGCCATCTCATGGATACTACGATTTTCTAGGACATAAATAATCTCTGCAACCTTGGGTTAAGTGGGAAATACTTCATAACTTCTTGGGGTACTGGCCATTGCTTAAGTGTGGTAGACAACCACCTATATGCCTTGAACTTAGGGCACTCTTGCTTTTTGGAATGTTCCTTCCAATATAACATGCAATCATTTGGACATGCATGTATTTTTATATATCTAAATTCGAGGCCTCGCTCCAATGACCGTGCCTCCTCGAAAGAGTCTGAAAAGAATGATTTGGGAAAAGCAGTTTTCAATAGTTTAAGCAACATGTCAAAGGATTTTATTCTCCCCCCACCAATTTTTTTGATGTGGAGCAACTTCACAATGAATGATAGTTTAGAAAATGTTGTGCAGCCATCATAAAGTGGAGGACGAGCATCTTCCAATAGTTTTACAAAACTAGTTGGTTCGGGTTCAACAGAGGAAGGATCCATTGTATGTGCAACCATGTCTTCATCAATACCAACAGTGGTAGAAGCATGAATGTCACCTAACATATCGTCTATGTCATCAATGTAAGAGACTTCAACATTGTCATTATCATCTTCATCATCACGGATGATGCTCAGAGGTTCTGGTCTTCATGAAATATCCAATGAGTGTAATTTTGATCTATCACAATAATAAATAGATGGCGTTCGACCTCACTCATAGATATGAACAAATTGTTACGACATCTATGACATGGACACCTGACACGATTATTTCCATGAGCATGAGCTCGAGCCATTGTCAGAAACTATTTAACCCCTTCAGCATATTCCCTTGACCTAAACCTATCGGTGACATTCATCCAACTTTTGTCCATCTGTAAAAAATGAGACATGATTAGAAATTGAAATGTCATCTAATATTAACTCGTAACCTCTAAGTTTGTGAAGAAAACCGGGAAAAAACTAGCAAGATATACATGCAATAATCCTCGTCTTTGAGAAAATCAGAATGCATGTGTACATGAATGATCAAATGCTTTATAATATGCCATAATGACAGGATGAGAAAGATGAAAGAGAACAAATCAAAATATGGACATTTTACAAATCAAAAGCTTTATAGAAGCTTGAGACAAACAATTGCAGACAAAGGCAGATTATATTCTTTTACTTCTAAATCTACATTGGCATTTTTTACAAATCAAAATATGGACTAATTAAATGCTACTAGTTGTAGTCCAAAATCAAAAGCCCATGGACATTTAGAACTAAAAATATATTGGAATCCTAAATACCTATTTGTTTAAAATTTGTTGAATGTTTTTACATCTGCGTTCATTTTGGTCCTAGATAGAAAGAATACAGCATGATGTTTTTTCTTGGAATAATTATATATACTAAAACCAGAATTTAGAAGAAGTGGGTTATGCTCTGTTTTCTCAATTTCCATGGCTATATATGCAAGACAAAGACAAAAAGCCACTGTAAACAATAATTATAGCAGGCACTGTAAACAAAAAGCCATTGTTTTCTCACTGGAGCCTTTTGTCAAACACCTAGTAGGCATTTTTTTTTTCTTTCTACAACAACCCTTTTACACAAATCCATCCATTCCTCTTTACATCGTAGACATTAATCACAAAAATATACATTTCAGTTCTTGAAGATTCGAAACTTCAACAAAAAACGTTCAGGGAAATCTGAGAAAGATCAGAGGGAGTTATTAATCTCACACGATGAGTCTTGAGAGACGGAGATAAAATCTCGTCGTAGGCGGCAACTGGGCTAACCTTGTCACCGTCAGAGAGTTTCGTGTGGTTCAAAGCAGGTCCAGTGTGTTTGCTGGGTGAGTTTGTTCTTCGTGGGTTTTGGTTCTCATGCGTTTAGTAGATCGACCATAGTGAAAGCAAGCCAACGAGGAGAAAAAGGAGTGTTACACTATAAAATTTTCGCGTCAAACAAACAGTGACGCAAAATAATCAAATATGGTTGCAAACAAATAAGTTAAATCGTTCATTTTCATGAATCTCACTTTTTGTGATGGAAATTTGTGGCAACTTTGTCTTGGACGCCAAAGGGTATGTATTAACGTCAAAATCAATATGGATGGAAATGATATGGTCGCAAAAACATTATAATCCTATTGCGTCGAAAATAATAGTCGCAAAAAATAACTATAGTCGCAAAATACTCACACCGGTTCGTTTATCTGAAAACCAATTTTAGCTACCAAAATTTGCAACTAGCGTAAAGTGGATGCAAAAATTAATTTTTTGCATCCATTTATATTGAGATGGAAATTTATTAGTCGCAAAAAGTCAATATTCTTCTACTGGTTCAAACGTTCGATTACGTTATTTTCTATGACAGATTTTAACTATCACAAAAAATGCACATTTGAACATTTATCAAATGGAAAACTTCCAACCATTACTAAAAAAAACTTTTTGTGAGGATTGAACAGTATTTAGTTACCAATTGTTTTCTGTGATGCACTTTAAATAACGGTCATTGTGATAATTTGAAATTGTCACAAAGTATTTTTAATGATGGCTTGGTTATTTTTTGTGACGATTTTGACCGTCACAAAAGGCAAAATGTGTTGTAGTGAAATAATTTGTGTGGTGAAAAATATAGCACCAATGACTAATATCAGGAGCTTGAGTACTCCAAATATATTGTAGATTGTGTAGTTGGATGATAAGTTTGCAAAAAACAGGCGCATGCAACAGAAAACTTTTGCGCATTAATCATGAAAGGATTAATAAATTAAAGTCAGATTTATAAACTGACAACTTTTGCAGACTCTAAACTTGACTTGCAATGGCGGCATGAGTTTCGGAAATTCTTTCGGTCTCTCTATATATAGTACTATAACTTTCACCACGATCATGACCAACTCGATCTCTGTAACAACCACATCTCTAGAAATCCTTCGGACCAAGTCCACACTAGTGTACTCCAGTTCAATATAACCCAAGAACAAACTGATACAAAATCATGAGCAGGGTGATCATTGTCTAATTTTACCGAGCCTAAAACTCAAATAGTTTTGTGATTGCCAAAAAGTTTTCTGTTGCATCCGCCTGATTTTTCGCAAACTTATCATCCAACTAGCTAACCAATCTATAATGTAGTTCGAATACTCAAGTTCTTCATAATAATCATTGGTGCTATATTTTTCATCACACAAATTATTTCAAATGCATGGTATAATAACATATGTAACAAGCTGTAACTTCAACGACAGTCATCATTTGAATATAAAACTCAAATGAATGCTCCTGATCACCAAGAATGATTTAGTGTTGGAAAAGATTATCAATGAATTACACAATAAAATTAGCATGATCCATGATTAATTATTAAACCGTAGAATATTAAGAAGGAAATGCTTGACCATCCATTTGAATCATAATTACTTCTTTGGTGGTAACAGCGTCTTCCCATGGTGATAGCCACCCTTACTTTTTCAGTGCTTCAATTTTATTCTGTCACGCATTTAAAGCTTTAAGATACGATCCCATTAGGAAATCATCATGATCTTATATATATTGCCACCTTTGCCACCCATTTCCTCATTGCTTCTTATACTTATGATTTCCCAACCTGCACAAAAGTATACCTAGCTGCAGGTATGTAGTATTATTGTAGCCCTAGCTCCCAAATTTTCATGCTAATTCTTTTGAGTATTTACAGTCATCAAGATCATTTAATTAGCTAGTTTCCTTAAACGATAATCGGTTTTAAGACACAGAGGTGCTGCATGCATGCTTATTCTCAGGATTTGGCCGTACAGATCAGATTGATCATCATCATGAAAACCCTAGTAGTAGTTGTACCCTTTGTTGTAATCCTCTTGATCTTTGCAACTCTGGAAGCTGATGCAGAAAGGCTCCCAGTTGATGAGAAGCCTAGGCCACAAGCGGCCAATCGTCGGCTCCTAATTGCCAATCAGGTTCAGATCACAGGCGACAACGAAACCACCGGCGATAGCAGCCCGGAAGCAAACCCAATTTACGGAAGACCAGCAGGACCATCCCAGCCTGATGTTCACCGTCGTCATCCTTGTCCAGGCAAAGGACAAGAACGTCATACCCCATTGGGTACGATATGCACACGAGAAGATCATCAATAACGGAGCTAATTATAATATATGGTTTGGCTTTCAATAAATAAAGTGGAACCAAAATCATCTATCCATGTTACTTTCCAAAGCCTTCATCCTCGACCAAATAAATATATATATACATATATATATAGACTTTGTATGCGACGGGCTTCTGGCAGCTTGTAATCTATATATATACATATACACACACATGACATGCCGTATGTGAATTATAGCTGTTAAATAAAGGGACCATGCATGCATTAGTTACGTGCATGCATGGCGCGTGTGTTTGTTTATGTATATACAACTGATATATTTTGGATTATTTGGCCTATATATATATATATATTGATAAGAAGTCATCGCTTCATTCTTCAGATTGGATTACAAACAAATCAAGCAAAATTGCTTGAGATAGGAAGTCTGGAACGCCATCATACCACAACACAATATCATCAACCTGCCAAGCATGTTTTGCAAGAGCATGGGCTACCACATTTCCCTCCCTATAAATATGAATAAAATTAGATTCTTGGAAGCAGCAAACAAGCTTTTTGATCTCATCATATAGCATACCCAAGAGAGAGTTACTCAAGCAATTCGTTTGGAGGGCTTCAATAACTAGCAGGCAGTTACTCTCCACCATTAATTTTGTTATCCCCATGTTGGAGCACTGCTAAAGGCCACAGAAAATTGTTAGGAGCTCAATAGTTTCGTCGTCATCAACTACTTCCCTCTCTAAAATGCTAGCAGCCAGCAAGGTTGTGCCCCTATGGTCCCTTAAAACAGCACCAGCACCAGCTCACCTGAGTTATGAAAAAGTTGCCCTATCAACATTTCGCTTCAAGAAGCTAGCCTGTGGAGGATGCCATCTATGGTGTGACTTTAGTTGCAAGCTAATTTTCAATTTGACTGCCTTTTAGCTTTTGACCAAAGACAAAGCATTCTCAGCAACCTGAAAGGGAGGAAGAAGATCAATCTCCTCATGAATAAACTTGTTACGTCCATACCAAAAGCCCCATAGTAAAGCACAGAACATAGCAAGCTGGTCCTCCTTTTTGTGTTCACATAACCTTGTTACGTCCATACCAAAAGGCCCAGCACCAGCTCTCCTCATTTCTTAGTTTCCCAAATGCCCCTCCATGTGTAAGATGGGCTATTCCCCAAACTAGTCTCAAGAAAACTAGAGTTGGAGAAATATTTTGCCTTTAGTAGTCTATGGACTAGAGAACCCTCATTTTTTATCAAACGTCATCCTTGCTTTGCTAGCATGTCCAGATTAAAAACTCATAAATCTTTGAAACCTGTACCCCCTAAGGACTTCCTTTCACACATCTTGCTCCAACTTTCTTAGTGAATTTTTCTCTCATTTTCCTTCTAACCCCATCAATATTTTGCCATCATCCCTTCCAACTCATGGCACAGGGTAGATGGGAGCAGGAAGCAACTCATGGTGTAGGTGAGGATTGACAAGGTCACTGTTTTAAGTAGCACTTCTTTTCCCTTTTGTGAAAGAATATTTTCTTTCCATATTTGTAATTTTTGACACACTTATTATTTTAGGGAATTAAAAGTACACTTTTAGGAGTGACCTACCATAGGAGGAAGCCCAAGGTACCTTTCATAAACCATCTGTCAGCCACAGATCCCGACAGGAGAGCCCCACCATAAACCATCTCTTTTACCAATCCAGCTTATCTTAGGCCCCGACTATCTCCTTTCTCAATCCAGCTATCTCCTGCAAATCTTTAGCCCGACTATCTCCTTTCTCAATCCAGCTGCATTTAAAAGGGTGATTAATCCTTCCGTACATAAGAAAAAAAGATAGGAGGATAGTAGATCCCCTTATCTTAGGCCCCTAGAGGGAAGAGTGGGTCCCTTTGGATCTCCATTGATCAAAACCAAGAATGAAACAAAGCTTACACAAAACATTATGATCATCTCAATCAGGCTCCTATTAAAACCCATAACCTCCATCACTTGTTTAATAAACCCCCACTCGACTGGGTCGTACGCCTTACTCATATCAAGTTTTACCGACATATAGCCTTTCTTGCCTTTTGTTTTATGCTTTAGATAGTGTGTACTAGTTCATAAGCAGTTAGTACATTGTCTGTGATCAATCTTCCGAGAATAAAGGCACTTTGGCTATTCCCAATGACCAAGGATAAAACTAATTTAAACGATTTGCAAGGACCTTTGCTATCATCTTATAAGCCACATTACAAAGGCTAATAGGCCTATAATCAGCAACTCTAGTAAGGTTCTTTTTGGGGATAAGGGTATTGTATGTTTGGTTTGAGGAAGAGGGAAAAGAATCTGTATTTAGCACGTTCAGCACTACTGAGGTGACTCGGCTCCTCACTATGTGCCAGTATTTTTGGTAGAAACCCAATGACATCCCATCAGGTCCCGGTGCCTTAGAAGGGTCCATCTGTTGCACTGCTTGCTTTACTTCCTCTTCATCATACTCTCTGCATAACTCATCATTCATTTGTAACGAGACCCGGCCACTTAATTCCAGACAGGTCAGCCACAGATCCCGACGGGTTGTTACTTTGAAATAGTTCAGCAAAGTAGTCTGTTATTACCTTATCTCTGCTCACTCTATTTGCCACTCCCCTCTAACATCTTAGATCTTTGTTGGGAGATTCTTCTTTCTTCTCTGGGAGGCCTTCATGTGAAAGTACCTTGAGTTTTGGTGACCTTCTTGCAGCCACAAGCCTTTTGACCGTTGTTGCCACATTTTCTCATATCTTTCCATCCATATCTGAACCTCCTCCCTCGCCAAGTTCAGTGCTTTGCTATCCTCTACCAGGTTATTCTCGTAAATGCTTTGTAGATTAGACCTAGCTTTTTTAAGCTTCTTTTGTACATGTCCAAAGTTGTCCCTGTTCCAGGAATTTAGTCTTTCTCCACAATCTCGAATCATTGATGATACCTCTTCCATATTTGACTGGTTGCTAGCCCTTTCCCATGAATCTTTAATGATTGCCTCACAATTTTTAACCCCCACCCACATGGTCTCAAACTTGAAGGACTTCTTAAACTTTGGTTGCTACTGGTTCCATTCCAAAACAATCCATATAGGTAGATGATCCGAGTATGACTCCAAACCATGAAAAACTTTGGTTGTTGGAAATTTATTCTCACATTCAATGATTGCTAGAAATCTGTCTAGGCGTTCACTAACACACTGGCCCTTTTCCCTCCTACTCCTCCAGGTGTATTTATACCCATTATATCCCAGATCTCTCAGCCCACAAACATCCACTGTTTCCTGAAAGGCTTCTAGGTAACTCTCAGGTTTTTGTCTACCTCCTAGTTTCTCATTGTGGAACATAATCTCATTTAGGCCCCCCATAACCAGCCAAGCTTCTCTACTGTTTCTACACAGCTTGCGGATTAACTCCCAGGTTTTGTATTTCATATGGTTTTCAGGAAAATCGTACACGGTAGTTAGGAACACCTTTCCAATACTCACATCAGAATCATTAATAACAGCATCAAAGTGACAACAAGGATAATTCATAATAGATAAATCTATATCTCTACCCCACAGCTAAGCAATACCCCCTTCCTCCCACTAGAACTAATAGTTAAACAATTTGAAAAACTAAGCTTGAGCTTACAGGATCCAAACTCGCGTGTGCTCATTCTAGTCTTCTGCAAGAACAGCACATCGGGTCTTTCCCTCCTGACTAAGTCACAAAGGGTTCGAATGCCCCGTGGATTCCCAAGGCCACGGGCATTCCAACATAATGTCTTCATTGTTGTCGACGGTGCTACTCTGCAGCCACCACCGCTTCAATTTTGCTTTCTACTTCAAAGCCCATGGTTGCAAGCATTCCTGCTCTCCCCTTCTTCATTGCTCTCTCCTATATGATCACAACTCCCTTCCTTGCTTTCCTCTTCTTTGAGCCTTCAATTTTTGCCCCTTCCACACTGTTTTTACATGAAGAAACAAAGCTGTTCTTTTTTGTTAGGATCGACATCCTCTTCACTTCTTGCCCAGCTGCCCATCCTTATCCACCTTCCTTTTGCCTACCACAATTTGGTCCAAGCCAGTAAGTCCATCCACAGGATGTGCTAATGGAATGGCCTATAATGCCCCTCCTAGGATCCCATGTTCCTCAGTTTGTGCCCCTCACTACAAGAAAATTGGGTATCTGTGACCAATTATTTTCTGCCAACATGACTATTTGCTGTGAAAATTGGCCAGGAATAACCATTTTGATAGAAAATAGTTGATTACAGATACCCAATTTTCTTGTAGTGGGCCTGGAGTTTCACCCAAGGTTGGTGGCATGCTCAATGTTTCATTTTCCTAGACAAGCACTTCTGCTTCCCCACCAACCATCCCTTCCTCTGTTTCCACCAGTGGCCCTACCTTATTCACCTCTATTTCCGCCTATGCCCATTTTCCTTCATTGGGGCATTTTTTTGAACACCTTCTTGGCCCCCTCTTTCCCCAAAGTTTCCTATGCGAATCCAAGCCCCATAGGGAGAGTTCTCCTACATTTGTGCTATCGGATTCGTTGGCTTGAAACCACATTTAGCCTTACTATGCCCCAGTCTCCCGCACTAGTAGCAGAATTTAGGCAATTTTTTGTATGACAATCTAACCCACATTGGTTCCTCCACCTATTGATAGCAATGACCCTCTCAACAGTGGCTCATCAATCTTCAGAGAGACACGAACTCTAATATACTTGCCCCACTATATTTCGCCTTTATCTAGATCAATTTCTTCAAATGCTCCCAACTTTTTCCTAACTTTTTGCCTGAGTCAGCATTCCTCGTCGTAAATGGGAGGTCATGACACCGGACCCAGAAAGAAGTTATTGTCAACTGTATATTCTTGACTTGTTGTCTTCCATAACCTCCTTTAGCAAAACCAGATGCTTATCGAAGGACCAAGGCCCTTCTCTTTGTCACGGCTATTCTCGAACTCGGCAAGGAACATAGATGAGTTTAGGTCCCAGAATCATACCCCCTGAGCTGTGCACCACACCTTCTGTATAATGCCTTTGAATGCTTCCTTATTGTAGTATTTTGTCATTAATAGCTTCACAACCACGCACTTTTCGCCTCAGTTGCTGCTTCTTCTAGTTTCTCTGGTGCCAAGACAATCTCTGCTTTCTCCTGCTCTATTGTAACGCCCCGATTTTTTATTTTTTTTATATGCATGTACTTAAGTTTACTATTTAATGCAATGTAAAATACAGCGGAATGAGGTAAATCTTCCATATATGTAAAGAGATCTAACTCTTGCATAAATGGATCACATGGCATATTAAAACTATATTCTTCATAACTTTTCATTCATCATGACATATCGTATCCAGAACTTACATAACCCAGTTAGTTCTCTTCTAACAAATATCTCTTCCTGCCTTCTGATACTCTTGTTATTCCACTTGATCCCATACGTAAGATCATTCCCTTAGGAAATGAGTATTCTGTAGGATCTTCAGGGCTCTTCAGAATCTCCTATAATATCTGAATCTCACGACAATTTATTACTCCTGCAACACCATTTATCATTCAATAAGGAATGATAGATAAAAATATAAAAGAGTGAGCTTTTTAAGAAATCTCAGTACGCACACAATCAACGAAATATGGTATAGATGACTTAAGAACTTATCATACATGTCAATGCTCAGAGACATATATCTTATAAAAATGTTTTATGAGGGTCATGTATGACTTAGACTTATATTCTTCATGGATTCATTCTATCATATTTAAACTCTTATTTTTTTTCTTTCGTAACATTGTGTGTCTTACTTGTTTCGTATCATTGATAGGCATCTCCATTGAATATTTCTTATTTCGTATCATCGACAGGCTTAGGTCCCTGCCGATTTTCACATCCTCGATAACCTTAGGTCTCTACCGTTTTTCACATCCTCGATAGGCTTAGGTCCTTACCGGTTTTCAAATACTCGACAGGTTTAGATCCCTGCCGGTTTTCAAATACTCGACAGGCTTAGGTCCCTGTCGGTTTTCAAATACTCGACAGGCTTAGGTCCCTACCAGTTTTCGATACTCGACAGGCTTAGCTCCCTGCCAGTTTTCATATCCTTGACCGGCTTAGCTCCCTGTCGGCACGTCAGTCATACGGGCGTATCGCTGGTCCCCGTCATGACGTGTCTAACTTATTCATAGATTTTATTCTTAGTTGTTCCTTTCTTATTCTTATGAATATTTCTCAAATACATGCCAGGTCATTCTTTCTTCAAACCCATCACATACTAGGACATGCATGTACTTTTAAAATTTATGTTGTATGCACATCCAATACATCATATATCATATAGACTATACTTATTTTTCACAGATAGCTTTTCTTATTTGAATCATCCACGCTTATATAAAGAAAAGCACTGAATTTAAACATAAAGTGTATCTCGCTCAAGCCAGATATCGAGTGAGAGTCGAGCGAAGTCTCGGGTTGCACTTCTCTCGAGCCAGACAACGAGCGAGGGTCAAGCTAGAAGCAGTCAGGGTATCTCGCTCGAGCCAGATATCGAGCGACAGTTGAGTGAAGTCTTGGGTTGCACTTCGCTCGAGCGGAATTTCGATCGAGAGTCTAGCGAAGGTTTATTTTGTTCTTCGCTCGATCCCTAGATCGAGTGAGGGTCGAATGAGATTACTGCTCTTAGGAATTTTTCAACTTAAAACATGCCTTTCTTTCACACCAACGTTGTTTTTTTCTTATTAAAACATAAATCTATGTTCTTATAATTTTCTTAACATTTTACCATAACAAAATCCCATCCAAAATACCATGGATTTCAATTACATCATATAAGCAAGGTTTAAGCTTCAACTAATAATAAACATGATTTCATCATCAATTTACTTATTCTATGCCAAGATCAAGTTAAATTGTATACTTACAAGTTTCTTCAAATCATGAATGGATGATAGAACCAAGCTCTTACAAGAATTACTCAAGATCACACAATTAGCTCACTTAGGTGATGTTTGGATGTTCAATGGTTTAGAAAGGCTTCTTCTTTGGTTTTCTCTCCAAGTGGGCGTGTGTTCTACTTTCCAAAGAGGGTTATAAGACTTACCAACACCTATATATAGCAGCGTGGTCGACCCGTTAGAGGAAAAGGAGAAGAAGAGGCAGCTAAAGGGCTGATCGGTTACCTCTTGCTTGGGGGATGAGATGTCATGCCTCTAAAATCAAATGATTAAATCTAAGCATATAAAATCTAGCCTTGGCAGCAAATATCCTCATCCAATGGCTGATATTAAGTTATTTTAGTCAGCCAAAATCGATCAACGGTTGAAGAGATATCAGATGACCTAAGGCATGAGGTGGCACTTACCTAACCATGCATGAACCAAGCCATTCCAGCCTTTCTTGGTCTCCCACGTCTCCTAGCCTCTTTCTTATCCATTTGGTTACTTGATAAGTCTCCCAAGATTCCATTTGACATGTTCTAGAAGGCCACTACTTGGTTTAGTTGGGATAGACTTTAGTTTGTAACTCACTTAGTTAGACTTGGACATATTCAGACAGATTTCTTCCTCTCATGTTACTTCATGTCTTTGGGTCAACTAAAGCTTCTAGATTACTTCTTATCCTCATGCCACATACTCCTACACATGTCAAGACCTCAAAATAATTGATAGCCAATCATAATTTTCGTCACATGTCCCAATTTGATCCATTTCTTCCAACTAAAGTTCCATTTGAGCTCAAACTAGAACTGTCCACTTGTTTCCAAAATAAGTTATCGATCTACTCCAAATATTCAAAAACTGATAACATGAAAGTTTTATATCTGGCGCTTAGGATTCTATACAAATTGGAGTCACCTCATTTAGACCTTATATGATTAAGTTATAATTTTTATACTAAAAGTCAACAGATAAGCCTGAGAATACCAATCCGGGCACACCAACTGTTTGGTAGATATTCCTTCTTGTTTCACACAAAATTTCCTAAATGAAATCTCCTCATTTTCCACATATATATACACTTGTCCAGATATTAGGCTAATTGAGAAAATAATCCAAAGACTTAGTCAACTTCAAAGTCTTTAGTCTACTTCAAAGTCAATGTCTATCTATCTCCAATTCAAATCTGCCACTTCAATCTTGATTTTGTATTTGATTAAATCTATATCTCTTAAAATTTAGAACATTAAAATTTTAGATATTCCTCTTAGATTTCTATAGCCTCTTGAATCACTCAAATACAATATTAAATGAGCAAGTTATGGCCATTCTATTAAAAGACGTCAAATCTCTCCATATATCTCACTCGAGCCAGACATCAAGCCAGAGTAGAGTGAGATCTTGGATTAGGCACTTTTTCCACATAAAACAAGCAACCATTGTATCCAATCCTACTCTTAACCTTCCAACATACAATTATAAGTCTTTTTTTTATCATACTTATTCCTTATTTGATCAACCTTCAGTGATCATGTCATATATGAAAATTAAACGGATATTTAAAAATTCAAGTTTTGACATTTTCCCCCCCTTAAAATAAATTTCGTCCTCGAAATTTGAGAGTTCAACCTTAACACTAGAGTATCACTCAATGTATACTTAGAAAAATCATATAATTAGTAATATGAACATGGCCTCCAATACTACTCTTTCCTTTTGGCACATCCCATTTAAAACTCCTAAAGCATAAGAGTAATTTTAGAACCTTGACTTTTTGCAAGAATCTTATTACATCCTCCAACAAAATTCAACATTTAGTAAACTAAACTGACCTCAATCGATTTTCATGCTTTTTCAACCAAATGTTCATTCACATTCTCTCTTTTATAACTTAAAAACCATCTTCTAAGTTAATCACAAAAAAAAATTTCCTTCCAATAAAACTCAAAATCTCCACTGATTCCTCCAAAACGATGTAATTTAAGCCTCTGATCATTTCTCACATCATGTTTATGCTGCGTATTCTCATAATTTACCACATAGATAACCTTAGCACATACCAAATCACATCAAAATGGAACCGAAAACGACATTTCTCAAGGCTATATACTTGCAGATATCTTGTGTTCTTACTCAAGATCAATATTTTGCACGTGTACAAACAATCCATTCTTACCATTTTCCTCATCTGAACTTATACCTTCAAAATTTATTTCCTCAATCATAAAAAGAATACTAATCAAATCCATAATTTTAATCCTTAAGAAAGTATTTCCTTAAAAATTCTTATATCCATCATTCAACTCCATTCCATCTCATCCTGATTATTACAAACTCATCAATTTCCAACACAGATTAAACTAACACACGAGGTCTGTGCCCCAAAATTCAAGTCTACCACTGTTAAAACTTTTATGTCATTCTCGATTATAACATCTTTCTGCCAGAACTTAAGCTTTAACCTGCTATTATTAAGAAAATTAACTCAATTTCTATCAACAAGAAACTATCAAGTTGATCGGTTAACCTCAAATTCACAATTCTGAAAGAAAAAATCCTTTACCACTTGATATCATCCAACAAAGTTTTCGTCAAATATCACCAAAAGTACTTTAAGAATCCATATATATACTTTACATTTCTGTATACAATCATACAATAAACCTCATTACTTCAGAGTCAAACATGATATCAGTCATACATTACTTCAACTTAACTTGTCCAAAAATTATCCTACCATTACTTACATATCTACATAAAGTTCACATTTTAACCATAACTGGGAAATTACAACTTATTAGTACCTACTCCGACATCTTTTGCCTCATTTACCACCGCGTCCATTTCTCTTAGTATGATCGTATAAATTTTAGCCTTCATGGGCAATTTGGTTTTTCCCTTTAGTATTGTAACTCCAGAGGTATTCCATGGACAGTTTCGAATCATATGACCCCATTTTCCACACTTAAAACAGGCTCATCTTCTACATGGTTGTATAATAGATATTCCTTGACCCACCATCTTATCCTCCTGAAACATACCAATTCATCATAAGTTACATTTCTCCTTAATAACTCCAAACTCCTTGCATTCAATTCATTCACCAAACCACCTTACTTCACAAAGATTCAAGCCTATTCTATCACCATGTGATCTTTTCCTAGGACAATATGAATTTATCCAGAGTCGTATTGCTCTAATACCATTCTGTAACACCCCAATTTTTTTTTTTATATGCATGCACATAAGTTTACTATGAAATGCAATGCAAAACACAGCGGAATGAGGAAAATCTTCCATATATGCGAAGAGATCTAATTTTTGCATAAATAGATCACATGGCATATTAAAACTATATTCTTCATAACTTTTCATTCATCATAACATATCATATCCAGAACTTACATAACTCAGTTAGTTCTCTTCTAACAAATATCTCTTCCTACCTTTTGATACTCTTGCTATTCCACGTGATCCCATACATAAGATCATTCCCTTAGGAGATGAGTATTCTGTAGGACCCTCGGAGATCCTCAGAATCTCCTATAATGTCTGAATCTCATGATAATTTATTAATCCTGCAACACCATCTATCTTCTATAAGGAATGATAGATAAAAATATAAAAGAATGAGATTTCCAAGAAATCTTAGCAAGTACACAATCAACGAAATATGTCATAGATGATATAAGAACTTATCATACATATCAATACTCAGAGACATATATGTTATAAAAATGCTTTATGAGACTCATGCATGACTTAGACTTATGTTCTTCATGGACTCATTCTATCATACTTAAACTCTTATTTATTTTCTTTTGTAACGTTGTGTATTTTACTTGTTTCATATCATTGATAGGCGTCCCCATCGAATATATCTTATTTCGTATCATCGACAGGTTTAGGTCCCTACCGGTTTTCATATCCTCTACAGGCATAGGTCCCTGCCGATTTTCACATTCTTGACAGGCTTAGGTCCCTACCAGTTTTCAAATACTCGACAGGCTTAGGTCCCTACCAGTTTTCAAATACTCGACAGGTTTAGGTCCCTACTAGTTTTCATATCATCGATAGACTTAGGTCCCTGTCGGCACGTCAGTCTTATGGGCGTATCACTGGTCCCCATCATGACGTGTCTAACTTATTCATAGATCTTATTCTTAGTTGTTCCTTTCTTATTCTTATGAATGTTTCTCAAATACATGCCATGTCATTCTTTCTCCAAACCCATCATACTAGGACATGCATGTACTTTTAAACTTTATGCTCTATGCACATCCAATACATCATATATCATATAGACTATACTTATTTTTCACAGATAACTTTTCTTATTTGGATCATCCCCGTTTATATAAAGAAAAGCACTAAATTTAAACATAAAGTGTATCTCGCTTGAGCCAGATATCGAGCGAAAGTCGAGCAAAATCTCGGGTTGCACTTCGCTCGAGCCAGACAACGAGCGACGGTCAAGCTAGAAGCAGTCAAGGTATCTCGCTCGAGTTAGATATCAAGTGAAAGTCGAGCAAAGTCTCGGGCTACAATTCGCTCGAGCGGAATATCGAGAGAGAGTCTAGCGAAGGTTTATTTTGTTCTTTGTTCGATCCCTACATCGAGCAAGGGTCGAGCGAGATCACTGCTCTTAGGATTTTTCAACTTAAAACATGCCTTTCTTTCACTCCAACCTTATTTTTTTTTATTAAAACATAAATCTATGTTCTTATAATTTTCTTAGCATTTTACCATAACAAGATCCCATCCAAAACACCCTAGGTTTCAATTACATCATATAAGCAAGGTTTAAGCTTCAACTAACAACAAACATGATTTCATCATCAATTTACTTAATCTATGCCAAGATTTGGTTAAATTGTATTCTTACAAGTTTCTTCAAATCTTGAATGGATGATAGAACTAAGCTCTTGCAAGAATTCCTCAAGATCACACAATTAGCTCACTTAGGTGATGTTTAGATGTTCAATGGTTTAGAGAGGCTTCATCTTTGGTTTTCTCTCCAACTGGGCGTGTGTTCTACTTTTCAAAGAGGGTTATAAGACTTACCAACATATATATATATATAGAAGGGTGGTCGACCCTTTAGAGGAAAATGAGAAGAAGAGGCAGCTAAAAGGCTAATCGGTTACCTCTTGCTTGGGGGATGAGATGTCATGCCTCTAAAATCAAATGATTAAATCTAAGCATATAAAATCTAGACTTGGCAGCAAATATCCTCATCCAATGGCTGATATTAAGTCATTTTAATCAGCCAAAATTGATCAATGGTTGAAAAGATATCAGATGACCCAAGGCATGAGGTGGCACTCACCTAACCATGCATGAGCCAAGCCATTCCAGCCTTTCTTGGTATCCCACATCTCCCACTCTCTTTCTTATCCATTTGGTTACTTGATAAGCCTCCCAAGATTCCATTTGACATGTTCTAGAAGGCCACTTCTTGGTTTAGTTGGGATAAACTTTAGTTTATAACTCACTTAGTTAGACTTGGACATATTCAGACAAATTTCTTCCTCTCATGTTACTTCACGTCTTTGGGTCAACTAAAGCTTCTAGATTACTTCTTATCCTCATGCCACATACTCGTACACATATCAAAACCTCAGAAGAATTGATAGCTAATCACAATTTTTGTCACATGCCCCAATTTGATCTATTTCTTCTAACTCGAGTTCCATTTGAGCTCAAACCAGAGCTGTCCACTTGTTTCCAGAATAAGTCATCGATCTAGCCCAAATATTCAAAACCTCATAAAATGAAAGTTTTAGATCTGTCTCTTATGATTCTATAAGAATTGGAATCACCTCATTTGGACATCATATGATTAAGTTATTATTTTCTACTAAAAGTCGACAGATAAGCCCGATAATACCAATCCGGGCACACCAAGTGTTTGGTAGATATTCCTTCTTGTTTTACACGAAATTCTCTCGATAAAATCTCCTCATTTTCCACATATATACAGATGTGTCTAGATCTTAGGCTAATTGAGAAAGTAATCCAAAGACTTAATCTTATTCAAAGTCTTTAGTCAACTTTAAAGTCAATGCCTATCTATCTCCAATTCAAATCTGCCACTACAATTTTCATTTTGTATTTTATTAAATCTATATCTCTTAAAACTTTAAACATAAAATCTCTCTCTATATCTCGCTCAAACCAGACATTAAGCGAGAGTTGAGTGAGATCTCGGGTTAGGCACTTTTTCCACATAAAACAAGCCACCATTGTATACAATCCTACTCCTAACCTTCCAACATACAATTATAAGTCTTTTCTTTATTATACTTATTCCTTATTTGATCAACCTTCAATGATCATGCCACATATGAAAATTAAACGGATATTTAAAAATCCAGGTTATGACATCTGTCAACGACATTCATTGGTACAAAGCCTTGAGATTTCCTGCCATTTCAATAGCCCAAAAGGGTAAACTATACTGAGATAGTGGAATTGCCTCTATAGAGGAAATCTTAGGAGAGGAAAAAAAGTTTCATGCTTTTTGGCCTAGATATATTTCCATATAGATCCTGTGAATTGGTGGATGTATAAGATGGGTAATATTAATCATAATTTCAATTGATTGGTCATATTTAAGGAGGAATATATATCAAGGCCGTGATGAGGTTTTGAGAAGAAGAGACAAGAGTACTTAAAATTGTTTGTGTGTGTGTGAAAGAGAGAAAAGAGAGAGAGAAGGAGAAATAGACATTACAAGAAAACTGCCCATCTATGATTAACTATTTCCTGCCAAATGAATAGTTCCTGTCAAAATGAATCTGTTTCTACAACAAATAGTCATCTTCACTACAAATAATTTGTCACAGATACTCATTTTTCTTGTAGTGAGAGAGAGAGAGAGAGAGAGAGAAAGAGCATTCATGCATGGTTAATATAATTACATGGGAAATTAGGCCTTGATGTCCTTATTGTTTGAGTAAATAAATGTAACATTGGAATGGATTCTAATGTATATGTTCCTGCCAAAACTATATACTATTTGAATAGTTATGCATTTCAACATTCGAATGTGGATTAAAATACAGTTTGAACTTATGCTAGAGAGTTCAAAGAGTATAGCAACATCTCAGCCAAATTTATTTATTATTTTCCACCAAAAATTTAATTCAAATGATTAAATATCATGTTCAAACAGTTTCAAATGTTCTTCAACAAAATTGTATAGACTTTCCCACCACGATTATTATTCAAACATATATATATGTAACTATTCAAATAGTAGTTAAAACAATGTTCAAACAATTTTTTGATGTTCGGAAGGTTTTCTTTTTTTGAGACAATATATTTCATCACAGGAGATGATCAACTTCGAACAGATACTTCTTTGTTCAAACGCAAAAAAAAAAAAAAAAAAAAATTGCATCCATGTTTTTGGATGAAATTTAAATTTCATTCCAAATAAGTATTTTTAGAGATGAAATTTAATTCATCCTCAAAAATTTTCTTCTCTAAAAATCAAGTCTCCTGTAGTTGATGCAACTATTATATATATGCATTAAAACAAATATCAAAGATATGAGAGATCATGCTACCAGTTGAAAATTAAGGATCATCAATACAAATCAAATCTTATTCCAAACATGTTCTAGATATATATATAAATAGAGAGAGAGAGATATACAAGAAAATATCGATAGCAGATCATCCTAGCTAGCTAGCTCTGGAAGCGAATAGCTCAACCCAAGCAAGGGTGCTCTTTGAATAATTAATACCGAAATTGGAAGCCATAACTAGCTTGAATGCTTAGCATTAGCGAGAAGAGGTTGGGGGAATCAGATTATCTTTTACATATAGGTATAGGTCAAAGATCATATCCATCATGATCATGACCATTGAAGCACATAAAAACTAGTGATATAAATGCTCAATCTCATCATTTGCAGTCTAATTAATTTGATCACATGATTTGATGGGATGATCAGTTCGAGATTGATGTCGCTGTGATAAGAACGCTAATTGGGATTGACGATGATTATGAACATGATCGATGGAGCACTTGTAGAAGGTGTGGTATAATGTTATAACGATCGAGAAGATTGCCTACTCGAAGATTCTTCACTTCAAGATCATGCACTACAAGAAATAAGGTTTATTTTTACGAAAAAACTTTTCCTCGACGACTATATTGGCACCTGTAGTTCAACGCAAATGTATGTACGCAACAGTTCTTTTGCTTCAAATTTTCAGAAGTGTCACTATTGTGAGACTTTTTGCGACAAATTTATGCCGCTACAAAAAGTCATAAATCCGCCATAAATAGCCTATTAATCTTGGTTAAGTGTTGCGAAAATACTTTTTTCGGCTAGTTGAGTTCATTGCAAATTGTGTTAGTGTTAAAAAAATATATATAACTGGCTACAAAAAATGGCCAGAAATCGCTCCTTACAAAATTTTAAAAAATTCATAAATTAAACAGCCTTCATACTTGTCCCACCCACCTAACATATAGTAAAAAATAAGAAAGATTATATGTTTTGTTTAGTTATAATAACGCAATGAAACCTAATGGAAAAGTCACCAAAGAGAAAAGGCATTAACACAATCCTAATACAAATAAATGAAATGGAGAAACATTTAAGTCAAGCCCTCACCAAGTATTGTGTTCAAGAGCATCCTTGATAGTATCTTCCAACATCTCAATCAATGAAGGGTGAACAAATGTAGTGACTAAAGGCATACCTTCATGATATCTGGACTAAATTGGAGGCACACCCTTGGTTTGATTAGATAAAAACCAAACATATTACTTCATAAAAAACCTATAACCTCCACAAACATACAATTGACCTAAAATCTATTAAATATCTACAAGAAAGGAACAAGCTGGGGAATTCCAAGTTTTCACAAAGCTTTATAGCTCATAAAGGAATTCTATCAAAGTTTTAAATATCATACCGGTAGGCGTATTGATCAAGGTACTGGAACAAAATATTTTGATACTGGTACCATTTCATGTACCATTTTGAAATAGTTTATACATCAATAAATTATATATATAAATACATATATAAATTATATTTTAAAATAATAGTCAATATATGAATAAATTATATATGTAAATAGTCTAATCTGAATTGGGATAAAAAAAATAGCAAGAAATGGATAAAAAAAAGAGAGTTTAAGAGCCGAAATCTGATACGACCGAAACACAAATGGCCAGTATGATCGAAATATCAGCAGATACATACCACTATAGCCAGTATTTGAACTGGTACAAAACAACCCCCTTACATGTGTTGGCCATTGTTCCAGTACAAGAAATTCTGGCCGGTACCGTACGAAATTCAAAACTTTGAATTTTGTAGCAATAAGTGAATAGGAAAGAGGAACGCCTCATTTGGATTGAGAGATTAACTCGACTCATCTTATCTCATCATTACAACTTTCTAAAATTAATTTTGAAGAGAAAATAAGACTAAAGGTCCAAAACGAGTAATCAAGATGAACTTAGCATTTCACAATTTCATGGTATATCACAACATTCAATTACAACAAAGATTTCACAAGCAGAATGGCATATCCATCTTGTCATGAAGGCTTATATGTCCATCGATGTCATCACTTTCTTAGAAAATCTTTCCTATTTCTTCTCTCTAAAAAAAATGGTAGTACTCTTTGAAATCCCTACTCTCCTCAGAATGGAGGGGTGTAAGGAGATCTGGAAGTGAGTAGTGTTCTTCCTCTAGTCAATTTAAAGACTCCCATGTCTAAAGTGGAAAAATACATGGATTAGAAAGAGGAAGGAGTCTCAATAGTGAGCAACTTGGTGAGCAAACTACAGAATTAAAGACATGTGAATAAGAGGAAGAAGATCCAAATTTTCAAACCAACAATACATCACAAAGACTCCACCTTGGAACCAGGTACTTCCTCTCTTCAACAAAATAAGTATCCGAATTGAAATGGAACAATAATGTTGAATATGCACATTGACATACAAATACTGTTAAGATCACGCAAAATTATACATAGTGTAAAAACAAGTTGTTTAAACAATTATAATAGTAACAAAAAAAATTAAAGCCATGACTATTGTAAAGGGAACTGGGTAGGCTTCAAGGAAGCATATCTCTCTCTCTTCCCATCGCTTTATTTCTATGTCCACAATCTCAACAATCATATGCCCACATTATGAATTACTAAGTAAATAAATAGCTATAATGTAGAATAAAATTAGTAATAATAAACAGAGTAAAAAGAACTAGAACATAAATAAGCATTATTTGTTCATGTAAAGACATAAACAAAAGCATTAATGTTCAGGAAGCACAACATAACAAATAATAGAGCATAATCGAACCCAGGATAAAGGAGTCTATAGTTAATGCTAAGCTTACCACTTGGCCACTAGGTAATAACCTAACTAGTAACTAAAAAGTACTGATATATAACATACACTAATCACTACTGGACATGCAGGAGAAAGCCTAAAAGGAATTTATATGATGGTGAAATTAGATTATTAGAATCTAAGAGTTTCAAAAGTCATTTGTATGCTGGTGAAATTATGGTTATAAAAAGACCACTAACCTTCACATCAGAATCCAACCCCACCAAGCAAGTCACCTGGAAAATTTAAATAGGATTAGTTAAAATCAATACAAGCCTAAAAAGAGAATGTAAGCCTCCAAAATATAAATAGGAATAGTTAAAACCAGGAAACTTTTTCCCAAGAAACATTTATTATCATTCTACTCCATCAGCAATTATTTTTCCCCAGAAACTTTTTCTTTCAACACTTTCGTATTTAGAAAGCTGGATCTAAAGTTATACTTTAACGCTGGGTTCTAATAAAGGATTTCTTCATTTGAAAAAGTAACATATTTGGAGCATGGAAAGAAAAAATCACCCAAAAGCCCCCATGCATTTAAGCATAAAAATTGAGGTGCCGTCTGTTTAGTCCTAATCTACTACACCACTTTCTAGATGCACTCTATACAATATGATTTTGACATAAAAATTGAGGTGCAATGCATCTCATGCTTCCTGATTGGATCTCCAAAATTAAAAGCAAATTTGACATAAAAAAAAAAAAAAAAAACACAAATTAGGGTGCATGTCAATACACATTGTGAGTTGTGCATAAAAGGGTTGTCTTCAGTATTCTAGATAGCTAATTTCTAAAGAAACAATGGTGCACTCTGATGAATACACTTCATGTGGAATGTAACGTCATTTCCCCAAATGTTCTCAATAGCCATAGGTAATAAGTATTAAACCCACCCATCTCAAACAAAACAAATAAACGAGACAATGTTCAATAAAATTACTCTGAACAAACCATAAAACACAAAGATTAGAACGGAAGAAATCAAAGTAGTGCATTCAACAGTATCTCATTAATTAAAATGTGAGCTTCAAACTTACCATTTTTCTAATAGAGGTACTCAACACCAAAAAATTCCCTTTACAATAGCCAATACCACCTATAATCTCACCTAATTAACAAATGAAAACTAGAAAAAACTTTAGCATAAAAGCTTTTATCATTCTGGTCCCAATAGAACAAGGAACTAGAAAATCGTTGCAACATTGGTATAACACCTTGTACCTATCAAAATAAGCAAAGATGTATCTTGAAGTTAAAGCAGATCTAGGAGCATAGACATATAACAGAGTCTAACAAACATAGTTAAGGTCTATTTTACCGAAACATGACCTAGGTTGCGATTTCGTATAGAAATAAAACCAAATTTGGAAGCTTACCTATGTTTGTTGTGAGGACTCGTAATTTTACTCCCTATGTAATTTAAGATTTTAAATATTAAATATATTTTAATTGCAATTATAATATTGGGTGTTATAAGTTAGTGGATATTAATATTATTTTATTGTACTTGTGTTTAAATATTTGAATATATTTCATTTTCATTTGAAGATATTATTTCTAAGATTTAATTGTAAGCTAATTAATTCTCTTATTATGTTGTTTTGATGCATTTAATTTAATGCTTGAATTTAATATTATTATTTTATTATGTTGGTAATTAAATTAAATTGTTGCATTTTATTTTTTTATAAATTAAAGTGTTATATTTATTTAATTTTTATTTTAGATGATTTAAAGTAGGACTCAAGATTGTATACGTTGGGCCTTTATATGTATTACATATAGTGTTCGGTTTTAATTAAACTGGTTTAGTTGACTTTAGTTTTGGCCCATATACATAAATTTATATATTTATGTTGTTACGTTGGGTTTATATAAATATAAGTATGCTTTTTCTTATGAAGTGATCGGGTATTAATTTAATTGGGCTAAGTGTCTTACGTATGGGGCTTGTAAACGTGTATATATATATATATATACTAGCAGTGGTGCAACGTGCGAGGCACGTTGCCCTGTATCACTATAAAATAAATTAAAATAATATAAACATCAAGTATAAAAAAAAACTTAAAATAAATAAGAATAACATATTTCATCAGTAATAAGTTTAAACAAATAATAGATTCAAGTAAATTTGGAAAATAAAATATCATGTTTGAAATTCATATTACAGCTCCAGATAAAAAAAAAATTAAGCATTTATTCATTATACCTTGCTTTCAATTAAAATAAATTACATTTCTAAACCGTACCTTGCTTTCAACCGAAATGGATTATGCTTCTAAACTTCCATCTTGTTATCACAAGGAGAAATAAGTCGTAGTGACAAACTTAGAAAAGAAATAAAACCATAAACCTAAACATTTCAAACTTAGAAAAAAAATAGAACCATCTGTTTTTTTCAAACTTAAAAATAATAAATGTCACATTTATGCAACCAGATTCATTTTTGTGAAGTATGGCTCTGTTTGAGATCCAAAATTTTTTGAGGTTTTATTGGTTTTGACTGATATTTTTGCATCTAATTGTTTTTCCTACTTCATAGGGAGATGGACATTGATACCTTAAGCAAATGTGAAAACGAATAGCTGGAATAGCTGAAGATATATCAGAAGATCATTCATGGCCTCTGTTGTGACATGCTTTCTTTGTCCTCCAGAAATACCCCTCAACATTTCATCTCCAACCATAATATCAGCAAACACTTCTAAACCCAAAACCTGTGAGATCAGGATGAAGCAAATTAAAAAACTAAAGGGCATGATGCAAATGCTTCCAACAACTTCTATGTGTGTGTGTATATATATATATATATATCATATAACTAATGGCAAGGCTATATATACGTCCATCCATTAAGAACATAAATTGGATAGAAGATGACATATTGTGCTTGCAACATCTGAATATGCTATCAAAACATACTCAACCTACCATAAGCAATTTTGTGCTTCGAACAACAGAATATATATTTTATATTTGGTTGTTTGTGACTTCTACAAATCTTCAAAACATTCTATTGGAGAATGTGTTATGCTTCCTAGTTAGAAATTCATCCCAAAACATGATTTTTAAATGAAGTTAAAGCTGTTGAGGATGTTTTGTCCCTACAGGGATATCTCATTACTGAGACAAATGAGCTAAAGAAGAAGTTTAGGATTTGCATTGTGGCCCAAATTGATAAGTGGTCAAATTTCATAATCAAGATTAATTACATGCAAATAGTTAGGGGTACTGGCATATATGATCATCGAAATATTGCAGGTGGTTTGCAGTTGGCTAACCAAATATATGACTGGAATTAAGTAGCCTATATATATATATACTATATATGAATTACATACGTACAATCTACATGTTAATTTCCCGACGACCTAATAACTTTAAGAAACTTGGCATCCTTTTCAAGACCTTAAACATATATTAACTTCAATTATACACACACACACACACACATACACACACACACACACACACACACATATATATATATATATAAATATGGTTCTACTGCCCTCTTAAATTAATTATATGAGGAAATTGGCATCTCTCACTAATCTCATTAATTTTGTTTCGGAATGTGTGCAATAAATATATGAGTTAAAAATCACAGAAAACTTAATGATCTTCCAGTACCCAAAAGTCCAATTTACACAATCAAATCATAGAGTTTCATTTTCCCGAAAGATCAAAATGCGAAAAAAACTCCAAGTTTTTCATACTGATTAGACCAAATTAATTCATTTTTAAAAAAGTTTATATATCAGTAACACCAAATTGAATGGAGATCAAACTTCATATAATACCTTGTCTGGAAGCTCTGTTTTGTTATTCAATCAATTATGTTCATTTAAAATTTTTCCTATTTCTTGTAGTAACAACATAATTAAAGATGAACTGAAGACTATGGCATGCCCTTTTTGGTCTAATTGATACTGTGACATCAGTAGGAATTTGTTTGACATCTAAAATAGTGTTCATAAATTAATGTACCTAAAATATAACTTGAAACAGGCAAATAAATTAATGTACCCAACAATAATTCTATCATATTTTTTCTGTAGTTCATCGCTAAATTACAACAAAAAATAAATTAACATTTGATAGTGGTTGATTCAATAGCCAATAATGATGTACAAAACCGTAAACCCTTAATAATGGGGGTCACCTTGACCACTTCCCAGATGCTCTAAGAGCAAACGCATGCATGCAACCTTAAGTTAGTTTGACAGTTATTAAAAATTAAAGAGAAATAATATATTTTCCACTTTTTTTTAGAATGCTTTCTATTTTAATTAGAAAAAAAGAAAAAGAAAAAGAAAATATCTCAAATATAAGTTGAAGCAAGCATGAGTAAATAAAGAGTCTTACAAACATAATAGAGTACCCTGATGCCACATCGCTAAAATCCTCTACGTCAAGAGGTTTTATGTACTTGAAGATCTTTATCAAGTATAGAACAAAGAAAATTTGTTAAATTGCAGGAGCAGTCATTCCAAGAGTGCTAAACCTTACAATCACAGTCTAACATATTCAATATAAAAAACTCTAAACTCTTAAGTTAAATAAAAAGGGAAGCCTAACAATTTTTTAGGTCTAAATTTTTTTTTTCTGATAAGTAATAAAATTTTATTGAAATAAGGGCGGGTGTAGTTGATGATAGAATGAAGATTCCAATATAAACAATTTCAAATCACGAATCAAACCTTTTGATCTTCCTCGTTCAAGAAGTCACACAATGCATAGTGGCTCAGGAACTGTATCGAGAAATAAAACATATAAGTGGTGAAAATGCTTATATATATATATATATATATATATATATATATTGGCATGCCACTATATTCTCTTATAAAAGAAATTATCAATCTTTCTACACCATATAAATGATCTAAATACTAAATCACTAAATGCATATACATAGACTATTCCAAGTAATCCAGTTTTTTGGGGTTAAATATGTGGTCTTGTGAGCATGCTAGGTGGCCTGCAAAAGCACTTCCCTATATATAAATGAAGACAAAAGTTTTAGTTGCTATTACTCAAATGTATCAATCTTTTTATTAGAAAGCAGACAATACATTGTTCTTTTATTTGGAAGTCTCAAGCAATAATTCTTTGTCTTACTACTGTAACAGCTGCATAATACTTGATTTGAAAATCTATATATACTCATAAAAGTACTAAATCATATTATAATGTGTAGACTTCTTTTCTTTTCTTTTATTTTTTCTCTCTTTTTTTTATATGTTATCATTTTTCTTTGTTTCTTTTCCATTCAGGCTCGACTACTCTTTTTCCCCATCCCCCTCCCAAAAAAACAAATATCCAGAATTCAATTTGGTGCTATTTAGATAACAAATATGTCATGTGTCCCATGGAAAACAATCATTACGGCCACAAAATAATAATGTTATTAGTATAGGTGCTACGTGCAAGGTACGTATCCCTCACATAGAACCTAGTTTAAATAAGAATAATATATTTATAAAAATTTTAAAATGTTGAAGTATAATAATTTGTATATAAAATCTGAGAAAAAAAAAGTAAAATTTGGAATAAATTAATTTTGTCTAGTTTTAAGAAAATAACCTAATAATAAAATAATATATATGCCAAAATAAAGTAACATACACATCAATCATAGTAATATACACCATTGAGAAAAATAGCTGGACTTTTCCTCCATTTTCTTTAATTTTCTTTTTAGAAAAAATAAACACCATTGAGGAAAATAAAGGTAAAGATTAATTTCTCCATTTCCCCTACTCATTTTTCTTAACAACCTCCACATCAACAAACCCAGCAAAGAGTTCACATGAAAACTTTAAAGAGATTGCAAACAAGAGTATGGCACCATATAGAAATATAATCCTTTCTCTTTCCTCCTCATGCCACCGTGCATGTAACATGCAGGGGAGAAAGAGGACACCAAACAAGATTGGTCAAGCATATCTAAGACTGTCCCACAAGTTTTTCCAGTAAAATCTCCCCAAGCTTTATGTATAGAGCTTGCTGCTCCTTCAAAGTAAGGTTCATCGATATCTAAAAAACATTTTTATATCAGCTTACATATTCATTCATGCTATTGAAATGGATGGGTAAATTTTTATGCATAAGAACCAAAAAAGGCTACAACCCAGTCCATCAACACAATTTGAACACCAAAAATCAGAAAATCAAAATATGCACATAAAACAAGTAAAAACAAAATCAGTTTCAACGAAGTGATGAAAAAAACAACAACAGTGAGAAACACAAACATGAAGAGAGAACCATTCTTATGGAGAAAGAGGTGCTATCTGAGTTAGAACTCATTTGTTTTAAATTCATACTTCAAACACGTATGTTATATATAACATACTTTTAAATCTTAAAATTGATAAAGTTAATAATAATTATATAATGCATAGGTAAATGATGCAATTTTTTTTTTTCTTTTCAAAATTATACAATTTTTTTTTTTTTGATAAGTAATAAGCATCTTTTTTCAAAATTATACATCTTAATAAATGATTAAGAAAAAATATTTAATAAATGCCAAAAAAGGAAAAAAAATGTACAAACAATTACATATTTGTACAAAATATAGAAATGGACCAAAATATTCACAAAAGTTAAAAATAGAGGGAATAAACATTGTGCAACATTTAAATTCATCTCTTTAAACTTTTTATTTTCTTAAGAATCTTTCCTTCTCTTTGGGATAGCTAGATTACTCGCAATAAATAAGAGTTCTCTTATGAATTAAATATTCCTATATCAACAGAGTTGAAAATATATCATCAACACCAATTTTCAAATATAATGTTCCTAAATTTATTTTCCAAACCTTTAAGTAATTTTAGTAATATGGCCAGCAACTTCTACCAAATTATTAGACTTAAAATAATAAAATTTGATTTAAAATACCAAAGTTTTCAGCATTTTCACACCAGATTGTTCCAATTCATAGTTTGAGATAGTTTGTAAGAATTTTTAGATAAAACAGTCAAAATAGTGGCAAAACAGAGCACAAAGTTTTCTAGCTTCCAAATCAAGCTGGCTAGAACAGGATTCAAAAGGTGAAATGTCTAAAAGAATTTGAAGTTTGACATTTTTACATGCAGTAACTTCAAATATCATTGATAAGGGCTATCTAAACCTGTACATGCATATCAGAAGCAAGCACACCATAAGAAACCTAATCTTATTACATGAATACTGTTTGATACAAGGAAAGACAACCAAAAGACTAAACTTCATCACAAATTGTACAAAGATGCTAGTATTAATATACATGTATACCTGGCTAGACTCACATTCAATAAAATGGCTATACACAGTACTAAGAGCTTATTGTTGTCTCAATGGCATTCTTTCTCACAAATTTCACTTGCATATTTCCAGTTAATAACCTTCCATGGTATTGCACAAGAAAAAACAAAATCAGTTTTCCATAAGAATGAAGATGAATATTTATGTTTTCAAGTTACAACCAAACAACAAAATCATGCAAGAGAGGTACATCCAAAATAGAAACTCAATATGCTTAAAGAAGCAATCCTCATATTAAGAGGTGAGTAGAAGCATTTATCATCATTGCTACACAGCGATAAGAAAGAAAGAAAACAACATTTGAAATCATAAATAATAAAACATTACCACTCTTCATTTTAAATTTTGTCATCCACAATCACATTTGTTGATGTAAGTTGGTTCATATAAGAAATTTTCATAAGATTCTACTCTAATCCAATACGTTGAAGTTATGCAATGTGAAACAACCAAATTTAGACTATCAACATCTTTGAAATAATAGCAAAAGTAGTTAATTCACCTGTAGATAACATGCACGCTCCCAAACATCTATTCCAATTAGTGGGACCAAAGCTGATCCTTTAGTTACAAGTGGACCTTGTAAAGTTATATATGAGCAAACATAATTTCAGTCACTCAAGAAATCCTAAGAACAAAAAATAGAATATCTATTGCACATTGGAATCATTGAAAAGTTGAGAATACACTACGCTTACTAACATTTCTCATTTCATCCCGATTGTCTACCACCTAAAATGTTTCAGTATTCACAATTTAATTACCATTGCCACATAAACACACACACGGTAGCAACAATGTGCTTAAAATATCAACTGGTTGCAAGTATCAAACTACTCAAGCACATAACATACATCTATATTCTTTAACCACGAACGGTAAATCAAACCAAACGAACGAGATAAATGCAACCAGATGAACAAGACTCAAGGAAGAGAAATCAAAATCATTACAATGAACTCAATTAGGAGAATGAACTAATAAGACAAGTCTAATGAGACGATGATATTTTGTATGTGATAAGTGATAAATGAAACGGTGTGTAGAGAGAAATACATTTAGAAAAATGAAACGCTGCAGGAGAAAAATTGAGCATTTGCTAGTCTTGAAAAGAAAGTGATCCATTTAAGTTATATATATGAAACGCCGCGTAGAGAGAAAAATGAACCGCTTGGCGCTTATGACATCCACCAGACCCACCTAAAAACGCTGTGTTTTGCATGGTTTATGGCATTCACCAGACCGACGTCAAAACGCACAGCATCACTGGATTAGGCTTCTCAATTCTCATCCCCGATCCTTCTGTCAATCTCGATCTCCATCTCTGTTCTCTATCTTCGCTGGTTCTCTCTAATTTCACTCGATTTCAAGGTTAAGGCAACAAAATTTATGGATAAGGAAATTTATTGTTGTTGTTGTTGTGGGATT
Organism: Platycarya longipes; assembly: GCA_036559045.1. Lineage (NCBI taxonomy): Eukaryota > Viridiplantae > Streptophyta > Magnoliopsida > Fagales > Juglandaceae > Platycarya > Platycarya longipes. The sequence goes on along the minus strand of CM071790.1, from coordinate 25,095,335 downwards.
TGGTGGAAAAGAAAGGAGTTGAAGATGGTTACAGGTCGTGGGTTTCGTGGTACCCATTTCGGGTTGGAATCGCGTGTGCCTGGGGAGGGCCTGCCAAGGGCATTCGAGGGTGGGAGGTTGTTCGCCGGACCATGGGGGAGGTGCCGGAGGAGGTGGTGAGATTCGGTGGCCATGCTTACGGCGCCGTATCGAGACGCGATGCAGAGGAACCCATATGCTACCCATTTCGGGTTGGACTCACGTGCGGCTTAAGGAGGGGCTACCAAGGGCATTCGATGGTTAGAGGTTGTTCGCCGGACTATGGGGGAGGTGCCGGAGGTGGCGGTGGCCGTGCTTATGGCCCCATATGGAAGGGCGATGTGAAGCAACCCATATGGTACCCATTTCGGGTTGGACTCGTGTGTGGCTGAGGGAAGGGCTGCGATGGGCATTGAACGGTGGGAGGTTTTTCGCCGGACCAAGGGAGAGCTGCCGGAGGTGGCGGTGAGACTCCATGTCCGGAAGCGAACGGTAGCTGTGGATGGGAGTGTGCGTGGCCGAAGGACATATATCAGTAGACTTTGGTTTTCTGTGTAGATGAAGGGCCAAATTCGTATTTGTAGCTCAGGGGCAAATTCGGATTATGAAAGTTAAACAATTGATACTGTTTAATTTAATATAGACGTTTATTAAGTATAAAGATATATATATATATGTGTGTGTGTGTATGTTTGCTTTTAAGAAGCCCAGTCCCTTTACTAGTAAAACCAACCCCTTTATTTAATTCAAACGTTGCCGTTTGGTTAAGGGATTTAAGTGAATCCCAGGCCTTCACTGGACAATACTTCTTTGTTCCTCCTTCTTCAATTTTCTTCTTCTTCCTTCTTCTTCTTCCTCTGTTTTCCTGCTACATCCGTGAACTTTAAATCCAAATTTTGGCAGCCTTCCTCCTCATCGTTTCATACACGCATTGAGTCATCAGTTACCCAGTACCTAGTTGAATATTTCCCCTTTGATTTTGGTTCCAATCGATGTTGTACGTGCCTGGAAACAGCTTGAAACCGTGAGTGTGTAACTTTGTTTTTACCTTCATTTTCACCTGAAAAATTTAGCATTTCTTCTCCTTTTTGACTTGGTTTTTTTGGCTTGATATTGGTAATCTTTTACATGATTTTTCCCACCCAAAAATCCACGTTTTTCAGTCTATAAAATACTTATCTATCATGCGAAAAACCCATGCTGAAAATCTCTCAATGCCGTGCCTTGTTTTGGTTTGAAACCGTGAGCTTCACATTCCTTTTTATCATTTCTTCCTCTTGAGTTAAACTAGAGTTTATCCTCTTTAAAACTCCTTTGAATCCAAAAATTGTAGTGAAGTTTTAGTAGGTAATTTCTCACCGTAAAATCACCGTATTTCAACGTTTACGATACCCTCGGTAAGCTTTTTCTCTAATTTAATTGATTAAATTGTTTTTGTGTTAATATTAATTTATTTTTGTGGTATGATTTTATTTATGATCAAGTGTTTAGTTTAGTTAGTTAATAATTGTATTTTATTTATTTACAGTAAAATGATTAATTTGTTGGGTTGCAATTTTGAGATTCTTTTCTGTGTTGGTTATTTATAAATAAATGTCATTCTACTTACGTGATCTGTTTAATTAATCCATTATTATTAATTATTGTTTTTATTGATGTTATCATATTTTATTGGTGTTTTATTTATGTTTATTTTTAATTATGTTAGTTGTTTTCGATATTGATATTTATTTACTTGTAATGATTTATATACGTTGGTGCTTTGGGCGTGACTATAGCGGCGAGTACGCGGGTGGAAGTGCGGAATCGCTGTTCGGCATTTTCGATAACTTCAGGAATTATTAGCGAACGTATTGTAAATATTTTCCAAATAAACTTTAAAATTTAAATATATTTTTGGCATCAATAGATATTGTGTTTGGTCATTGTTGAAAATTATCAGTTGTTGGCTATTTGATGCATGGTTGTCTGCATTGTGTATTTACACCCATATTCGTGTGTTGGAAATGAAAACTGGGTTTTTATGTGTTTATGGTTTTCAAGTGCGTATGTATCACGACCCCAAGCCGAGATAGGGCATTATCTCGGTGGAACTCCTCTGGTCACTCGGGAGTGGAATATACTGAGTGACGTCCCCTGGGTCGTTGCTGGACGACGACGGGATCGGACAGGATGGTAACGCTCTCGTGCCGACTCCGTGGCTTCTCTGCTGGCGGGAGCTAGGGGATGCCTGGTCATGGTACGTGCTGGGCGCAGTTATCTAGGCATCGCCCATTCCGAAGTCACATGCGTGGTCGTTATTTTTGGTGTGATGATGAAAGCCAAGGTGTGCAGATGGTTCCTATGGGAGATCATGGTGCATACCGTTAATAAAATGGATGTTTAGGCCATTTTCTGGGAAAGTGGCAGGTTTTAATTATTAGTTTTACATTGACCATTTTCTGGAAAAATGGTTGTGGTTTTAATGGATTTATAAACATCATTTTCTGGGAAAATGATGGATGACTTTATCAGAAGTTTATCTTTGGAATTTTGGAGTGTGTGCTTTATTTATTTATTTGAAGAAAATGATTTAAGACTCATGCATATGGTAATTTGTTCATGGTTGTTGTTGTTGCATTAATGTATTTATTATCTTGAGTCTTGTTTGGGATTTTACTTACTTGCAGTACCATTTTGGTATCGTAAACTTTGTTGCAGAGGACGAGGAGGTTGAGCCTGAGGAGGCAACTCCGCCGTTGGAGTAGCTTGATCTAATTGTATATTGAGAGTTGTTTTCCCTGCTTGTTAATTATGTACTTGTATGTTTGGATCTGAGGATGATTATATTAAATCTCATGTGGGAGAATTTACATTAGCTTGGTTTGTAAGATATCTCTAAAAAAAATTCTAGTACTTAGCTAATGACTTAATTTATCCGTTGCGACTTTTATTTATGTATGTCACGTGCGCACACACGTTCGACACTTGTCGTTGAGATGTGTGATCCTTGTTGTTATCATCCCAAAATCTCGATTCCCGTGTTTATTTTAAGGAGAATTTGAGGGCATCACATTTGTTTATCCCTCTCTTTGAGGAAATTTAGGTTAGAATTCCACCCTTTGAAAATGAGAGAGCACGAGAGAGTAAGAGACAAACGGAGAGAAAGAGCACGTGAGATACACTCACCTACCAAGCAAGATAGCAACGACGACAGCACGATAGCGACAAAGGGGTGGCGCAATGTGAGAGAGAGAAAGAGAGAGAGAGAGAGAGAAATTAGGTTTTTGGAAAATACCGGGGGGGGAATCACATTGGTTTTAATTTATGGAAGACTATTTCCAGCACTTCTGTAGCTCCGCAAATAGCTATAAAAGTCATCGTAAAAATTCAATTCGCCCAGTTAGCATTGGAATGTAGCTACCAAATGAAATATGTTGCTATAAGCTACCTGATCTAACGAATTTAATTGTGACACTCCCGAAAGGGCCACTATAACCCCCTTTTTCTTGTAGTGTCATTCTTATTCATGATCACATCCATATATAAGTGGATCTAAAATTTAACTAAAGGTAGAAAAATTATTATTAAAAGGGAACTTTTATATATTTTCATATTATAGTATTGTAATATATACAATACCAAAATATTATGATTAACATAATTTGCAATATATCTATCAAGTAGATATACATACATTCATTTATAATATAATAAGTACTAAAAATAAGATGATAGTATTAAAAAAATAGAAAAAGTTCAAATGAAAACCAACTAATTAGATTATAGAAAAAGATTATTACATTCTATGAATAGTTTAATATATAACTTTAGATTTTTTTTTTATAACAAGCAATTTCGTTCAATGAATATACCATAGTTAACGACTATCAAGCCAAATGGCTAAGATATAAAGTCTAGAAAACCATCACACCACATGTTAATGGACTCAACTTCCCAAGCATGTCTAGCTAGACCACGAGTGGCCTAATTCCCTAATTTATTTACATGAGAAAATTGTACATCTCTAAAGTAAGCCAACAATAACCAAATCTCATAGATTAAAGAATCCCAAGGAGATTGGTCCGAACTTTGTTCAATCAATTCCTTTACCACCAACAAACAATCGATTTCGAGTATTAGATGTGTGATTCCCATATGCAGAACCAGTTGAAGCCCTCGACGCACTGCCATCAATTCAATGACCTTTGGTTGCTCAACTTCCCATTCTTCTTTGGTTGATGACATAAGTACTTGCCATTGAGAATTATGCAATACAACTCCAATACTAACCTTGTGAAGATATGGAAATGTAGCCACATCTATATTCAACTTGAGGAACCCTCTTGGGGAACCTACCAACCATAGAATCTTTTCAAAGACGATATTGGTTGAGTCTTCACCTCTCGATACATTCTATGCATGGCTAAAGCATGTTCAATCACTGTCTTGCCATCCAAAAGGTCATTCTCATGCAACTTTTTGCTTCTACGAAACCATAAACTAGATGCTATAGTAAAGAAAATCTCCAAGTCCTTCAAACCTCCTAACCTTCAAACCTGCACAGCCACATTAAGAATATTCTTGTCTAAGTTCACACTAGCCATAACAAGAAGGTAACACAATCACAATACAAATCAAGATGGACAACATAATAACACGTCACAAGTTTTCAGTTGCTACATCACACATACACCAGCCATTACTAGTATTTAGTCTTCTCTTCATCAAGTTCTCCTCTGTTGGTAAGCAGTTTAAACAAGCATGCCATGCAAATATACGAATTTTTTTTTTGCACTTTTCAGCCCCATATTCTTTCCACAAGTTTTGGTGAACTCAAAAGACTCCCCTCTTGACTGATGCTTATTCAAACTTAGCCATCTATATGTAGATTTCACTATAAAGATGTGGTGTGATGTTGAGACTCAGAAGACTCCCATCTTGACTGACATATAGATTTCACTATATGTCTTCTATCCTCTCTTCAAATCAGTTTATTAGGTTGGTCGCCCAGACAAACAGAAATTCTCAGAATTTGTTCAGCAACATTTGGATTGTTGAGAGTTTGCACCTTGTCTACATCCCAGCATCTAGTATCTCGGTTCAGCAAATGATTCACTGTTACAAATTGCTCATCAACTTGACTATTTTGTGCAAAGCCTTGAAGACAATCAGGTTGGACTCCTGGAATCCAATAATCTTGCCATATCTTCACAATCTACCATCAATCCGCCAACTGCATCCTTTCAAAAGTAAAGATTTTGCTTCCCAAATATCCAAGTGTATGAAGGGTTACTCCCCATTCTTAAGCAAAGAAACTCGTATTAGCGAGATACTATGCTTTGAAGTTCTTATGAAGAAGTGACCCTTCCCCATTTAAAATTCGCCACCCTTGCTTTCCTTAAAGAGACAAATTGAATTCTCTCAAATCCCTAAACCCCATTCCTCCACACGCCTTTGATTCACACATTTTTCTCCAACTCACCCAGTGAATCTTCTTCTCCTCCTTTTTTGTCTCCACCAAAACTAAGCCATCATTGATTCCAATTCTAAGCATAGACTACCTAGAATTTGAAAACAAGACATCGAATAAGTCGAAATGGTCATCGCTACAGCTTTGATTAGCAATTCTTTCCCACTCTGTGATAGCAACTTCTCCTTTCAACTTTGCAACTTCTTCCATACCAAGTGTTTAATATCAAAGAAAGCTCGTGTCTTGCTTCTCCCAACTATGCGAGGTAGCCCTAAATACCTCTCATAGTTATTTTCTGCCTGAATATGCCATAAATCTAGAATCTGTCTCCTTACTTGATCATTGACATTCTTGCTGAAAACCATGGAGGTTTTCTCCATGTTTATTTTTTGCCTTGATGCCAATTCATAAACCTTTAAGAAAGACTACAAATGTAAATTATCTTGCACAGTAGCTTGACAAAACACCACACTATGATCAGCAAATAAAACGTTGTCAATTATTAAAGCCCTTCTACAAACCCGAATACATCCAAGTTTCTTCTCTTCCCCTGCCTTCTTCAACAACATAATAAAACCCTCCGTACAGAAAAGCAATAAGTATGGACATAGAGAGTCTGCTTATCTTAATCCTCTTACTGGAATAATAGGTCCCTTTGGATCTCCGTTGATCAAGACAAAATAGCACATAGTCCTTACACATCCTAAGAAATCTCGTTCTATTCAATCATATGCTTTGATCATGTCTAATTTGATATACATGTATCCTTTCTTCCCCACCATCCGTTGTTTCAAAAAATGGATAATCTCATCGCAATCAACACATGATCAAAAATCAGATGCCCTAGCACAAAAGCAGATTATGACTCAGATATAACCAAATTAAGCACCCTCTTCGGATGATTAGCAATAGGTTTTGAAATCAACTTATAAATCACATTGCACAAAGTCACAAGTCTAAATTCAGTCACTTTTACAAGACAAGGTTCTTAAGGACCAACATAATAAATGTATGGTTCAAAGTTTGTGGGAACTCACCGAAAGTTTAAAGTTGATAGGACTATCGATTCACTATACCTTCAATTGTTGACCAGTTTTTTTGAAAAAATATGGGGCTCATCCCATCCGGACCAAGGGCCTTAAAAGGATGCATCTCTCTGAGCACCAATTCCACTTCAGATTTAGTATAAATACCTGAAAGAGATTTGTTGAATTCAAGGTTTCAAGTTTCTTATCTACGTGTAGATCTTGATGATAACAAATAAATTCAAGTCTCAACCTCAAATTATCTACGCAATGGAGCGAAGCGTACATCAAGCATAAAAAAACAAGTCTACAAATGAAGCTCATAAATTATTTTTGTACATCTCTTCATAAAATTCGAAATTGGATTAAGGCTCAAAAATTAATCTTTTCTCATAAAGCATTAAATTGCATTTTTTTATGCATGACATAAGCATGATATATGCATGACATCATTAAAAGTTTTAATTTGGAAAATTATATTTTGCATGTGCATGACATATGCAATGATCTCATTAAAAACTTTATTTTCAAAAATTATATTTTACATGTACATAACATATGTAATGACTTCATTCAAAAATTTGAATTTTGAAAATTGAATGACATATGCAATGGCTTTATCAAAATTTGAATTTGGAAGATGATTGACTGTGATCCATTTGCCTATAAATAGCTTACTTGAGTTTTGCAAAATCACAACAACAAGAGCTTACACATCTATTGCTAAGTTTTGCATCAATCTTTCAAAACTTTCATTCTATCTTTTCTAAAGTTTTGAGTCTTAATTCTTGTTCTTTTTTAGAGAGATATAGGTTGCGCTGTATTGTTTCTATCTCACTCATTGAGCAGTATACTTTGATAGTCTGCCCACTATCAACTCTTGTATCAGTAAGAGGGTGCGTATAACCCTTGTGTGTGTAGAAGGTGTTCTACATATGGCATAGTTGAATCACCAAGTGTGAGGTGATTGGAAGTGTAGAGAGTGTTCTACACGGATTCTTTAGAGCGGTGCTGCTCAAAGGTGTAATAGGTTTCTATCTCCATCTAAAAGAGATTGAATAGTGAATTTGGGATCCTCAAGGAGTAGCTTGAGACGAGGACGTAGGCAGTGGGGCTGAACCTCGTAAAATACTGAGTTTGCTTCTTTTTACCCTACTCTTTACATTTCTTGTTGCTTTATATTCTGTTTATATTTTGTATTGTGTATTTGATTTATAAGTGTTAATTTTTATAATATAATCCAATTCACCCCCCTTTTGTGTTAGTCATCTAGGCAACAATTGGTATCAGAGCAAGGGCTCTGTTATAAAATTAACTATCTGTTGAGTTAAGATCATATGGTTAACATTGCAGCTACTTTTGCTGAAGGTCAATCCAGTAGTCGACCTCCGCTATTTTGTGAAGATAATTATACTTTCTAGAAAGCTAAAATGAGAATATTTCTTCAGTCTCAAGGTCGAGAAATCTGGAATTGTATTGTAAATGGGCCTTATATTCCAACAAAAACTATTGATGGAGTAAAGGTTAAAAAGGAAGAGGAAGAGTTTGATCGCGAAAACGATAGACTTTATACTGTGAATCTAATGGCTATGAATTTTCTATATAATGCTCTCAATGGTAATGAATTTAACAAAATAATGACTTGCAGGACAGCAAATGAAATTTGGGACAACTTAGAAGTAACCTATGAAGGAACTTCGCAAGTCAAAAAATCAAAAATTTATGTTCTTATGCATGAATATGAAATGTTCAAAATGAATGCTGATGAATCTATCTCTTCTATGTATACTCGTTTTACTAATATTATAAATAGTTTGACATCTCTTGATAAAGTTTATTCCAGCTTGGAGATAGTAAGGAAATTCTCAACTCTTTGCCAAAACGTTGGGAATCAAAAGTAACGGCTATTCTTGAAGCTAGAGATCTTAAAAAACTCGAAGTAAATGAACTCATCGGATCACTTATTACCCATAAGTACACATTGAAAATAGGAGAAGAAGAAAGAAAGCAAAAGAAGAGCTTGGCACTCAAAGCCGTTACTCATAAAAGTGAAAGCGATGAAAATGAAGAAAGCGATGATGAAGAGATTGTAATGATCACAAGAAGATTTAAGAGATTCTTGAAAAATAAAGCTCCTCCAAGGAAACCTTTCAAAAAAAATTCCAACAAAGATACAGGTAAAAATGATTCATTAATTTGTTATAAATGTAAAAAGTCAGGACATATTAAGGTAGATTGTCCCCTACTAAAGAAAGATCGATACAAAGGCAAGAAAGCAATGAAAGCTACAGGGGATGATGATCCAAGTAGCTTAGACAACGACGCAAGTAATGAAGAATCTGCAAATCTTTGTCTTATGGCTAAAGATGATCTTGAGGTAACAAATCTTGAAAATCCCTTTTATGAAGAATTGCAAAATACTTTGGAAGAGGTATATTAGGAATTTGAAAAATTGGGTATTAAGTATACCGCTTTGAAAAAGAAAAATTCTTCTTTGATAAATGAAATTGATGTTTTAAGAAAAGAATATATAATTTCAAAAGATGAAAATAATGAACTAAAAAAAAAAAGTAGCTGATTCAGAAAAGATTGTTGAAAATTTCACAAATAGAAAAAGAAATTTCGAAAAACTTCTTAGTAATCAAATATGTGTTTTTGATAAGGTAGGCTTGAGATACATGCCAAAAGAAAAACTCAAACCCTATAAAAATTTCTTTGATAAACCCATTAAATCAAAACCAGATTTTTAAAATTTTTTCTTAAAAATAGATTTGTCAAAGAAAGATATTACTTCAATCACTCAAGTTCTTCAAGTATGCTACATGTTATTTGTAATTTTTGCAATATAAATGGTCATAACTATTATGTTTGTCCTATTAAAAGAAAACATACAATAACTATTAGGGTCATATGGGTACCAAAGAATCTTATTTCTTCTAATACTAATAAATAAAGGACCTAAAGAACATGGATATCAAGAAAAATTATTTTAATTGTTTTTGTAAGCATGCATAAAGTCTTCCGTAAGTAAAAAAAAAATGGTTTTTAGATAGCGGATGCTCAAGACACATGACAGGAGATAAAACTAAGTTCATTGATCTCAATCCTAAAGAATAAGGACACGTGACATTTGGAGACAATTCAAAAGGGAAGATCGTGGGAATAGGTAGAGTTGGTAATAAGTCTTCTCTCATTATTGAAGATGTTCTATTTGTTAAAAGTCTAAAACATAATCTTTTAAGTATAAGTTAATTATGTGATAAAGGATTTACAGTTACCTTCAAAAAGAAAAAGTGCATTATTTTGAATAATCATGATTGCAATATTTGTTTTATTACTCTTAAAAACAATAATGTTCATACAATTGAATTTAAAGAAATTGCCTCACAAGATACTATTTGTTTATCAACTCAACATGAAAATAGTTGGTTATAGCATAGAAGGTTAGGTCATGCAAACATGGAACTTATTTCCAAACTTTCAAAAACTGATCTTGTGAGAGGTTTGCCAAAAGCAACTTTTTTAAAGACAAAATCTGTTATGCATGCCAGTTTGGTAAACAAACAAAAACTTCTTTCAAAATCAAGAAACATATTTCCACTACTAGACCTTTGCAACTAATACACATGGACCTTTTTGGAACAAACAGAGTTGCGAGTCTGGGAGGAAAATATTATGCATTTGTTATTGTTGATGATTTCTCTAATATACTTGAGTCATCTTTCTCGCTCATAAAGATGAGGTACATATTGCCTTTACCAAGCTATGCAAGAGAATTCAAAATGAAAAGGGCTATACTATTTCAAACATCCAAAGTGACAGGGGGAAAGAGTTTGTCAATAAAGATATTGAGTTTTTTTGTAATGAAAATGGTTTTCTGCATAATTTCTCTGCTCCTCGAACTCCTCAATAAAATGGGGTAGTAGAGAGAAAGAATAGATCTCTTCAAAAAATAGTAAGAATAATGCTTAATGAAAATAGTTTACCTAGTTATTTTTGGGCCGAAGCGGTAAGTACTACATGTTATGTTATAAATAGAGTTATGTTAAGGTCTAAATTAGATAAAACCTCTTATGAGCATTGGAATGAGAAAAAGCCCAACATTGGTTACTTTCATGTATTTGGATGCAAATATTTTATACTCAATGACAGAGATAATTTAGGAAAGTTTGATGCAAAATCTGATGAAGGTATCTTTCTTGGGTATTCAACAAATAGTAAAGCTTATAGAGTATTCAATAAAAAGACTTTGACTGTACAAGAATCTATGCATGTAGTATTTGATTAATCTAACCCTCTACTCTCTAAGAAATTTATTGATGAAGAATCAGAAGGTACAAATAACACAAATAGTCTCAATCTCGACAAAAAGAATACGATGAAAGAAGTCCAACATGGAGACATCAGGAAAGATCATCAAGATTTAGTACAGGATGCAACCAAACAGTGAAAACATGTGAAAGATCATCCAGTGGAACAAATTCTAGGAGAACTTTCACGAGGTGTAAGTACTCGATCATCTATTAAAAATATTTGTAATCACACTACTTTTCTATCTCAAATTGAACCCAAAAATATTGATGAAATACTCATTGATGAATCATGGATTCTAGCTATGCAAGAAGAGCTAAATCAATTTGAAAGAAATAATATATGGACACTTGTTCCTAGACCCAAAAATCATTCTATTATTGGAACAAAATGAGTTTTTAGAAATAAGAAAGATGAGTCTAGAATCATCATTAGAAACAAGCCTCGACTTGTGGCCCAAGATTTCAATCAAGAGGAAGTAATCGATTATGATGAAACGTATGCACCTATCGCAAGATTAGAAGCTATTCGAATGTTATTTGCATATGCATGTTATAAAAATTTCAAATTTTTTCAAATAGATGTTAAAAATGCTTTCTTAAATGGTTTTATAAATGAAGAGGTATATGTTGAGCAACCTCCAGGTTTTGAAAATCATATTTCTCCTAATCATGTTTTTAAGCTTGCAAAAGCATTATATGGACTCAAACAATCTCCTATAGCTTGGTATGAGAGGCTTAGTGGTTTCTTGATTGAAAAAGATTTTTCAAGAGGAAAGATCAATACAACTCTTTTCATCAAATATGAACAGGATGATATTCTTCTAGTTCAAATTTATGTTGATGATATAATATTTAGTGCTACTAATGAAAATATGTGCCAAAATTTTGCTAAGAGCATGCAGGAAGAATTTGAAATGAGCATGATGGGAGAACTTAATTTCTTTCTTGGATTGCAAATCAAGCAAGCAAAAAGTGGAACGTTTATTAATCAATCAAAATATATCAAAAAGTTACTCAAAAAGTTTGAGATGGAAGGTGCGAAGGTATTTGGAACACCAATGAGTCCAACCACCAAACTTGATAAAGATGAAAGCGGTAAGCCAGTTGACTCAAAGGTATATCGAGATATGATTGGTAGTTTATTATATTTGACAGGTAGTAGACCTGATATTATGTTCAGTGTATGTTTATGTGCACATTTTCAATCATCTCCAAAGCAATCTCATTTGATTGCAATCAAGCGTATTTTTAGATATCTTGCCGGTACCATCGACCTAGGGTTATGGTATCATAAGCACACTTCTTTCGATCTTATTAGTTATTCGGATGCGGATTGTGCTGATTGCAAAATTAATCGAAAAAGTACTAGTAAAACATGTCATTTTTTAGGTCATGCACTTGTTTCATGGTTTAGTAAAAAATAAAATTCTGTTGCATTATCTACTGCTGAGGCAGAATATGTTGCTGCAGGCAGTTATTGTGCTCAAGTTCTTTACATGAAGCAACAACTTGAGGATTTTAAACTTATGTACAATCATATTCCTATTAAATGTGATAATACTAGTGCTATAAATCTTTCAAAGAATCCAATACAACATTCTAGGATCAAGCATATTAAAATTAGATATCATTTTCTTAGAGATCATGTGCAGAAGGGCAATATTGTATTAGAATTCACTAGCACACATGATCAATTGGCAGACATTTTCACAAAATCCTTACCAAAAGATAGACTATGCATGATTAGAAGAGAAATAAGAATGATGTATGCCATGAATATCTGCTAGATACTTTTATTCTATTATCTTAAATGACCTACAGAAACTTGAGACGTTTAGCCTCATCATTCAAATGCATTTGCTCCTCATAAATCATCATGTCATCCTTGTCTAAAGGATTAGACAATCAAAATGAAGAGGCAAGCAAGGATTTTAAATCCTTATTCTGTTACTTTAACTCTACTATTTTTTTGTTTGACTCATAAACAAGTCGTTGAAGTACAGAGACCGTTTCGCTAAACTTCTCAATTTCGTGAGTTTTGGACTACAACCGAGCGGAAAAAGCAACAATGGAAGATGAGTATCGAGTCTCGAGACCCACAAGCTCGTAAATGGCATCATGATCTAATTTATTAGCCAAATCAGTGTTTTGTTGCTTCATGGCGCCTACAACAGATGCAGAAATAGTTTAAGGTGAAGAATACCTCATATCTTGATCACGAGAAGCATTGAAGGAAAATTGATGAGCCATTGAAATTTTGTAGAGTGAGAATGAAGATGAACTACAGAGATGAGAAAAAGATTTGATGCGAATTAGATAAAACTAAGGATTGCTTTTATAAAGATGCAAATAAGTACAAGACAAACTGTCATCTCTTCAAATCTTACTTAGTCAAGCTTACAAGATATGTCGGATACATATTGTCAAAAGTTACCGAGCTAAGCCAGCGAGATTAATTACAATTGTTCATATTTTTCTCATGAAACGCTGTCATTATCTACTGAAGTTGACTCTGTGCTTGAACTCTCACTCATTCCGATTCCTCTATTCAAAGTTTCAGAACACGAGCTAATTCTGTCAAATCTTTATTTTCTTGCTTTAACCTTTTATTCTTTCTACCTTTATTTGCAAGCTTTTGATGTAGAACAGATATCTGATTGTTATATCAATCAACCTCATTTGCTTTCGCTAGTAATCTTCGAGACATGGTCGTAACAGAGGCAGCATATTGAGCACTAGGAGTTTTTTATGCTGCAACAACCTCAGAATCAGTCCTACCAGAAAAATGCATCTCTTCTTCTATCATGGTATTGACAGTATCAGGAGATAAAATGACTAGTTGAGACGATTTTTGGTTCAAATCCGAAAGATTACCAGAAGAAATTTTCTCCGTCATTCTGTCATTTTGGATAAACAGATACTTGATCAATGAGTAATGTGAGATTTTTCTTGTGAGTATTCGATAGGTAAAAAGGGTCTTTTAAACAGCAACTCGAAAGCTTTCAAATCTTTATAAAATCTCGTTGGTCAACAACATCAAACGGATTTGAATCTTCTTCCGTACCGAATTGCCAGAGCTAGACCTCCACCTTTTGCAGGTTTTGTCGGACACGCGTGGCTCCGCACCAAATTCTCTACAGTCTCTACTAACGCACTGTTTTATTTGTCTGTTGGTTATTGTAGGAAGATGTCTTATTGAGCTAATTATGATTCCTTTCTAATGATGCCAAAAGGGGGAGAGGCTTTAGACGTAAATATTTAGATTTTTAAATCTGTTATATATGCTGGAATTATGTTTATCTATTGCTTGAAAACTAACGCATATTTTTAGGGGGAGCTTAAGCATTACTGCAAGTCTCAAAATTCTACTAAGTATTTGTCATCATCAAAAAGTGGGAGATTGTTGAATCCAAGATTTCAAGTTTTGTATCTACGTGTAGATTTTGATGATAACAAATAAATTCAAGTCTCAAGCTCAAATTATCTACGCAATGGAGCGAAGCGCACATCAAACATAAAAGAACAAGTCTACAAATGAAGCTCATAGATTATTTTTGTACATCTTTTGATAAAATTTGAAATTGGATTAAGGCTCAAAAATTAATCTTTTCTCATAAAGAATTAAATTACATTTTTTTATGCATGACATAAGTATGATATATGCATGACATCATTAAAAACTTTAATTTGGAAAATTATATTTTGCATGTGCATGACATATGCAATGATCTCATTAAAAGCTTTATTTTCAAAAATTATATTTTACATGTGCATCACATATGCAATGGCTTTATTCAAAAATTTGAATTTTGAAAATTGAATGACATATGCAATGACTTCATCAAAATTTGAATTTGGAATTTGGAAGATGATTGAGTGTGATCCATTTACCTATAAATAGCTCACTTGAGTTTTGCAAAATCACAACAACAAGAGCTTACACATTTATTGCTAACTTTTGCATCATTCTTTCAAAGCTCTCATTCTCTCTTTTCTAAATTTTTGAGCCTTAATTCTTGTTCTTCTTTAGAGAGATATGTTACGCTGTATTGTTTCTATCTCACTCATTGAGGAGTGTATTTTGATAGTCTACCCACTATCAACTCTTGTATCAGTAAGATGGTGCATATAACCCTTGTGTGTGTAGAAGGTGCTCTACACATAGAATAGTTGAATCACCAAGTGTGAGATGATTGAAAGTGTAGAGGGTGTTCTACACGGATTCTTTGGAGCGGTGCTGCTCAAAGGTGTAATAGGTTTCTATCTCCACCTAAAAGAGATTAAATAGTGAATTTGGGATCCTCAAGGGGTAGCCTGAGGCGAGGACGTAGGCAATGGGGCTGAACCTCGTAAAAATACTGAGTTTGCTTCTTTTTACCCTACTCTTTACATTTCTTGCTGCTTTATATTCTGTTTATATTTTATATTGTGTATTTGATTTATAAGTGTTAATTTTTATAATATAACCCAATTCACCCCCCATCTTATGTTAGTCATCTAGGCAACAAGATTCATTCATGTCGGTTGTAAGTCTCTGATTCAAACTATCCAAAAAGCCCATCAGAACCCTTTCAGAAGAAGCTGTAAAGAAGTCTTTAAAATAGTCCAAAATCATCTTAACTTTGTCTTTACCCTGAACCCAATCTCCTTTGTCAGCTTTAATTTCATAATAAGATTATTACGTTTTCGGTGAGACACCTTAGAGTGGAAAAACTGAGAATTCTTGTCCCTTTCATCCAATGAGCTTTTGATCGCTGCTTCCACATCAATTCATCTCATTCTAGCCACATCTGCACTCTTTTCCTCGCCTCGCTTGTAATTCTCCATCCCTCTCTAACCCTTCCTCCTGCAATTTTTGTAATTCTTTCTGGGCTTTATTTAACTCAACTTGAACATGGCCAAATTTGGTCTAATTCCAATGATGTAATTCCTTACCACAATTTGAAATCCTTTTCATAGTAGTTTGCATAGGATTCAATTAAGCATGACTATCCCACACCCTATTAATAATAGCCTGATAGCCCTCCTCCCCCACCCACATAGCCTCAAATCGAAATAATTTCTTACGTCTTCATCTCTTCCCTCCCCCTTCCAAATCCAACCATAAAGGAGTATGGTTAGATAAGTAACAGTTGCTTGTAGAAACAAAGCACACCATGGTTCATTCACCACAAATCTATCCAACCTCTCTCAAAAGCAAGCAGGGCCCTCCCGTAAGGTAAACCATGTAAACACAGAACCCCTATATCCCAAGTCTCCTAAGGCACAATCCTGCAAAAACATTCTGAAATAACCAATCTACCTCCCCCCCCCCCCCCAACCTTTTTTCCCTTGTTGGCTCAATATCTCATTAAAATCCCCTAAAAGTAACCAGGGAGCTAACCGATATTCATGTATATTATGTAGCAAATCCCATGTCAAATGAAACCTGGAAACCTCAGAATTTCCGTAAACACAAGTTAAATAAAACCAATATTTTTCCACTCCCACATCATGAATCAACACATCCACATGATTACTAGAATAGCTTAGAATAGTTAAATCAACCTACTGCAACCACAACAAAGCTAGACCCCACCCCTACCCACACAATTCACTACAAAGCGATTAGAAAATCCAAGAACATACTTACATCGCTCCATTTCCCTCATAGATAATTTCATCTCTTGAAGGAAAAGAATGGCGAGCCCTTGCTTCACCACCAAATTTTGAAGTGTGTGAATGCCACAGGGTTCCCAAGCCCAAGTGCATTCTAGGATAGCATTTTCATAATTTTTGGCAAGGCTAGTCTCCAGCCACTACCAATTTTCTTTGCAATATTTGGTGAGATTCCTCATGCTCCGCAAGCTCCATTACTTCCCCAATTTTCTTTCATAATTTTTGGCAAGGCTGGTCTCCAGCCGCCACACCCTCATCCTCAACATCAACCTCTACTACTTCCCCAATTTTACCACCAATAAGGGAACCTACATCTTCTACACGAGCAAAAAAAGGAAGGTTATGAACTCACACCCAAAAATGGATTTGAGTAAGATGGGCCTGATGAATCAAGATATGGTCATCAACCTCTCCCAACAATAACAATGACCTGTCAAAAGACCATAGTCCCTTCCGTAAAACTTATGGTCTATCACTGTCATAGTAGACAAACTCAACTCCTAAAACCAGACTTGACGAGCCGTACACCAAACCTATATATATATATATATATATATATCATTACTTATCTAAGATATGTATTAACCACCATCAAAATCATAAGTCTATCTTCACACATTTGCAAATTTACCACTTAAAATATCTGAGATTATAAATATTTTGAAATACAACACATCAATATGTATAATTAGATATAAAAAGATTTGAAATGAAGAGTTGTATAACTCTCTCTGTTTTAGAGGAGTCAGGAATTCATTTATATAAACTTAATAAAATATAGACTCAATTATAGCGCAAGCAACCACCAACATTATACATTAATAATACCATAAACTACTAAACACCTAGAAAGGTCAGGAGATTGTCACCACCATTGAAGTGTTTCATTTACAAAATGCTGGTATTTTTTAATAAATAGTATATATTTTTTACATGTATTTTTAAAGAGATAATTATCGTTGGTTTTTTATCATTAACTTTAATATCCTTATAGAGAGCAATATTTCCGTGCCTCAATCCAAACTGGCTTAGTTTTAATTTTAGTTTAATTGTAATTTTATTATATTATTGTCTATTTCACTAATACAAAACAAGCATGGCATACTAGTAAATGTACAGCTTCATTTCTTTGTCTACCCACATGAAGAATCTCTTTATTAAGTCAATAAAGATTGAATCTTTGTAATCAAAGGGTTGTGGCTGGAAAACTGTTCTTGGTGTGAACGAATGGCATAACCAATAATTAGAGAATCTCCTTCTAGAATCCAATCCAAAATGCCCAAATGAAGAATCAGACATTGGTAGATTTTGAAAAAGTAGAGAAGCCATCACATGTAGCTAAAGGTGTTTTTGACCTTACACCGATCTCTTTGTCTCCAAAGAGTGCCACTAATGGGGAAGAGACACAATTTGAAGATCAGAGTTATGAGCCAGCAGATTAGAGTTATGAGCCATTAGTAGTTGATGAGAATGATATAGTTGGTATAGAAGGTGTTGAGCAGGGGGAGCAGTCTACTCCAGAACCTCAGGTTAGAAGGTCTACAAGAGAGAATCATCCATCAATTAGATATCCTGAGTCAGATTATGTTTTGATTACTATTGAGGGGAGCCAGAGAGCTTTCAAGAAGTGAAAACTCATAAGGAACAATAGAAGTGGATGAATGCTATGCAGGAAGAGATGAATTCTTTATACAAGAATGACACTTATGAGATAGTGAAGCTCCCTAAAGGCAAAAAGGCTTTAGAAAACAAATGGGTGTTCAAGTGCAAGAGTGATGGTGGAAATCTAGTGAAGGACAAAACTTGGTTGATGGTAAAAGGCTTCAATCAAAAGAATGGGATACATTTTGATGAAATGTTCTCTCCAGTTGTCAAGATGAGTTTCATTCGAGTTGTGTTGGGTCTTGTAGCAAACTTGAATCTTGAACTTGAGTAGTTAGATGTAAAGACTGCTTTTCTCCATGGTAACTTGGGGAACAGATTTACATGGTTCAACCAAAAGGATTTAAAGTTAAAGGAAATGAGTACGTGGTTTGCAAACTGAACAAGAGTCTATATAGGTTGAAGTAGGCTCCAAGGCAATAGTATAAGAAGTTTGACTCATTCACGATGGGTTATGGATATACCAGAACAAAGGCAGATCATTGTGTGTATGTTAAAAGGTTCCCTAATGGTAAATTCATTATTCTTCTATTATGTTTAAATGATATGTTGATAGTTAAACAAGATTTTCAGTTGATTTAGAGTTTGAAAGTAATATTGTTTAAGTCATTTGACATGAAAGATCTTGACCCGACACGACAAATTCTTGGTATGGAGATTGTTCATGATAGAAAAGTTAAGAAGTTGTGGTTATCACAAGAGAAGTATATTGAGCGGATGCTAGAGAGGTTCAACGTGAAGCATGCTAAACCTGTCAGCACTCCTCTTGGTGGCCATTTTAAACTAAGAAGACTTGCCCTTCTATCATAGAAGAGAAAGACAACATGGCAGTCATTCTTTACTCCTCAACAATAGGGAGCCTAATGTATGCTATGGTTTCCACACTCCCAGATATTGCTTATGCAATGGGAGTTGTCAGCAAGTGTCTAGTTAATCCTGATAAAGAGCATTGGCAAGTGGCGAAATAGGTCTTCAAATATTTGAGGGGTTCCTCAAAGATGTGCTTGACTTTTGGTGACTTAGAACCAATTTTGGAAGGTTATACAGATGCAAATATTGCCAGTGATCCTGATGGTATAAAATCAACTTCAAGATACTTGGTTACTTTTGTAGAGGGAGCTATATCATGGCAGTCAAAATTACAGAAGTGTATTAGCTTATCTACTATTGAAACTGAGTATGTTGCAGTGGCTAAAGCAACGAAAGAAATGCTTTGGATGAAACGATTTCTCCAAGATTTAGGTTTGAAGCAAGATAAGTATGTGGTCCATTGTGATAGTCAAAGTGCACTTAATTTAAGCAAGAATGCCACATATCATTCACACACAAAGCACATTGATGTGAGATACCATTGCCTATGTCAGGTAGTTGTGGAACAATCACTACTTTTGAAAAAGATTCACACTGAGAAGAACCTAACTGATATGATGACAAAGGTTGTTACTAGAGAGAAGCTGAAACTTTGTGCCGAATTAGCCGGCATGGACTCTAACTGAGATGTTAGATTATAATCTCCTCTTATGATGGGCTAGAGGGGGATATTGTTAAGTGGGTCTTGATATGGAAGCCCATGTCCTTTTAAGCCCATTAGGGTTTTATTTTTTACTTGCAAATAAAACAAATGGGAGAGGGTGTGCCTTATGAAAAACTTGAATGTGTGCCATGAGTGAGTGAAAAAGCAAAAACAACAAAAAAGAAAAACTGAAGGAAAAATATTTTTTTTTTGTTTGAGGTCTTGCGCTTACGATGAAGGAAAAAGAATTTTGTTTGTTTGAGGTGTGGACTTCACACATGTATTTATCTACACAGATCAAATTAGGGATTCCTATAAGAGATATTTTTTGGATACTTTCGTGACTTGTAGTGTTCAAAGTAGGAATCTCACAGGCATTATCAAACTGATGGTTTGGAGTGAGAT
Source organism: Platycarya longipes (assembly GCA_036559045.1). NCBI lineage: Eukaryota > Viridiplantae > Streptophyta > Magnoliopsida > Fagales > Juglandaceae > Platycarya > Platycarya longipes. Next base: position 25,075,289 of record CM071790.1, on the reverse strand, counting down.
TAATGTTTTCTTAGAGATTGGTAATTGTTGTATTTCCCAATTTGTTAAGAACTCAAGTTTTGGGCATAAATTTGAGTATTGTAAACTCTATATTATTATAGTCGATTTGATCAGAGTTGCCCCGTGGTTTTTTATCTCTACACTGGAGGGTTTTCTCACGTAAAAATCTTTTATGTCTTGCTTAGATTATTTTTTACTTGTTTAATCATTCTAATTATTGCTTGGATAATATATATAATTTTTTAAAGTAATTATATTGCCCAACAGTAACGAAATGTAAGAATCTAAGTAAAGGATGGAATGGAAGTCTAATTGTGTTGAAACAATGTTAATGCCTTTCTTTTGACAACCAAGGTTTTCCAAATATCAACAAACTAAGACTAACTCCATGATTTTAATGAAGAAGCACATTGTTGTAAGTTATCAAGCAGTGAAGACGAACTATCATTATCTTAGACTGCATCAATGGTTTCCTCACAACCTATGGCCCCTACCAACATGGATTCAAATCAGAATATATGATTTATCCAACTTGTTTGACCACCCAAACCCTCAGTATTCAATAATAAACAATTGTGATCAGACACATAAGGTACAATATTGCAGACTTGACTTAAAGCAAAAATTCTCAACCAGTTGATAGTACGTAGAAATTGATCTAAATGTTCCATGATATTTCCATATCCATCCCTTATATTACTCCAAGTAAACAATGGAGCAACAAAATCAATACCACAAAAATGAAGAAGATCAAGTGCATACCTAAACTCAAAGATCTACCCTAACTAATGATCCTTTCCACCTAGCTTCTCAGAATTTGCAATTATCTCATTGAAGTTTCCAAAACATAACCATGGAAGATTATCTGTGTGTTTAATGAAAAGAGAATCCAGATTTTCTTCCTTGACTTACCACAGCTAAAAAACGAGGAAACCTAAAATTATACTTCAATTGCACCATACTTCTAACAACAAATCTTGTCCATCACAAAGATAAGATCGGAATCTTCCCTTCGAGAAAAATTAGGAAGCACACAAATACCCTGAGGGTTCCTAAGCCCTTGGGTTTCCCAACTCAATATTCGTATGGTTGTTGATGGGGCTTAGACTCAACCTTTGCCAATAACACAATAACCTTTACCATAGTTCCATTAGCAACCACATTTTGATTCTTCGACTGGACATAGACAAGTAAACCCAATACAAATTTTTCTTTAGGGCATTGTTTCATTGGCACCATCGAAGACCCATTACAGAGCGTTCTTCCCAAGCATCGACAAGGCACTTCAACAGAAAGGTTGGGGTGATTATGGGTAGTAGTAGCTTTTAGCAAGACCCTAACTCCATTAGCTTTGAGCTCTGACAATCATGGCCCAATAAGGACTTAAAATAGCTACAACCAGCTATCTTCTCTTATGCAACCAACAACCTTATCTTCTGACAATTTGTAACCGTAATATCCAATGATGGATCACCAAAAACCACTGTTGGCATTGGCAACATACTGCAATTAGAATATAATGTATGAGTTGAAGGCAACCCCTCATCTAAATTGGCCTGTATAGTTCCAACCATCCATGATTGATGCTTGGAGGAAAGCTTTCCTACACGCAACAATGAGCCATACAAAAGTGGAATTGAAAAACTCTTCCTGATTGCTAGTCTACAAAAAATAATCATCGTCCTCCATGACTCAAGAGTCCAACAAAATCAGCAAAGTGAGGGTAGATGTTCATATTTGAATCCTACCCAAAAATGGCTCAAAGAACCCACGACAGCATGCTTCCCTCAAGATAAAGGTTTGGTAATATCGAATGAGATCTGTATACGCACTCAATAAGATCAACTTCCTCTATATAATTCACCATTTCTACAATTTTACGAACTGCACAAGCATTCATATCTCCCAATGGAAGGTCATATATATGACGCCAAAAGGAAGCAAATGACAAGGGGATTGTAAATAATTGAAGACTACTATCACAATCTATCATAACAACCAAGTCATTGTGAAACATCCACGAGCATTTCGCATAATCCATACCTTCTCCAAAACATTAGAAAATTTAACAAAGAAAAGGTTTTCCCCAAATCACAAATTCAAAAGGGAGTAGGTGGTTTTCAAATATTCTTACCATAGATTGGAATGATTCCTTATTAAAAAAATTTATTGTCAATAGTTTGAAGAGAAAACATTTATCTGAACATACTGCTGAATTCAAATCCCTTGTGTCATATAGAAGAATCTTAGTTTGCTCAACCTTTGATAGGTATAAAGATTTCGAATGCTTCAAAATTTCATCATCCATCATGATGGATCAACCAAAATAAATATTCTCACATGGAGAGAAGAGGAATCTCACTTGGAGAGAAGCTCAAAAATGTTGAATTGTTTGAAGTGTTTAATGATTTTCTTTTCAGGACTTTCCTTTGAGGAAAACAATTGTACAGTACTCCAAGCGTTCTATAGCTCTTAAAATATAATATGAAACATATACTCGTATTGACCAACCAAACGAAAATAAAATAGATAACTATACAACCTTCTCTCTAGCTAGAGAGTTTTTCTCTCTCGGAGAGTGTCGTCCCTTCCCTTGGGTGCATTGTGTGAGATCCCGGACTTACGTGTATTTTTACACGTTATTTTATTCTCGGTATTAATTATTTTAATTTATTCAAATAATAATATTAGTCATATTTTATTTGTTTAAGATATTTATTTGAGTTCTTAATTAGTTAATATTGAGTTACGTTGCTTTTCTTATTTATTTTAATGAGTTAATTATTTTAATGATTGGAATTTAATTCCTTTATTTTATTATGTGAGTTTATTTGATCTGCTTTCGTTATATTAATTATTGTTTTATTTTTAATATTGCGCTTGGGTTTAATTTATTTCTATTGTTGGACTTTAAATATTTTATTTTATTAATATTAGATTGTAGTATTTCAAGTCAGCTTTTATTTAATTTATTGTGTTTCTTTTTTCTCTTTTTATTTTCCTTTTCTTTTCTTTTTCTTCTTTTTCTTCCTTTTCTTTTCTTTTCTTCTTTCCTTCCTTTCCTTCCCAGGCCGTGAACCCAGCCCGCATACCCCTTCCGTTTTAGGCAGTCTCGGTTCTAACCCTTACCGCCGACCACCGTCTGCCACCAGCCCTCACCACTGTTCATCCTAGGACCACCAACCGTCGGGTAGCCTCTCCCCACCAGCGGTGTCATCTCATGGCAACCTTATTGTGCGCGTGAGCTACCCAACCCGAAATGGGTTTTCCAAGCTTCCAACCGCCGTAGCTCCGCCGTGAGCCACCCATCGACGTCACCGCCTCCACCCTCAGTCTCCCCTCACTCCGGCCACCTTACCTTTTCGTTGGCTGCGCCCCAAACTACCCCGATCTCCTCCGTGCAAGCTAGACCCGAAATGGGTCTCTTGCATTTTCAGGCCACGCCGACGCCACCCACGGCCACCCACGGCGCCGGCGACCTACCAGCACCCTTCCCCTTCACCACCGAGCATAGCCCACTGCCGGCGAGCCCCCATCTCCTTCTCTTCCTTCCACCTGAAATGGGTGTGAAACCCACAGGTTTCACCTTGTGTCACCGCCGTCCGCCACCTTCCGGTAGTTGTGCCGCCACACCACCACCTCCATTAGATTCTCCACCCTTCAAAGAGTATCTCCCTAAATTTTGGTGTCAAACCGAGCATTTTAGCCTAACGTACATGTGACCGCTACAAACGCTGCAGATTGGCGTTGTTCAAGGATTTACGTTTTTACCACTGTAAGTACTTTCCAAGTGAGCTTTAAGATTTAAATATATTTTTGGCATCAACAGTTATTGTGTTTGATTATTGTTGCTATGTGTTGGTTGATGTTGGTATTTATTGGTTGATTGGATTAATTAAATGTTGGATAATTGCTGCATGGTTGTCTACATTGTGTATTTACACGCATGCTCATGAAAATATTTGGAAATTAGATTTTTGCATGATTTCGGATATTCATGTGTTGGAATTGGAAACTGAGATTTAAATTGAGTTTAATGGATTTTAATGGTTTTGCGCTGAGTCATAACGGGGACGGCGATACGTAACGCCCGGTATGAAATGAGTGTGTGTGAATTGTAATGGAGACAGCGATACGTAACGCCCATTATGATTTCGGGTGTGTGTGTATATCATATCGGGGACGGCGATACGTAACGTACGGTATGATTGGTTTTGAGGATTTTATTTTATGGAAAATGATAGGTGATTTTATTGGGATTTTATTGTGGATTAAAATGGGATTTGGCGTGTGTGGTTATTTCATTGACTTTGAGGAAGATGATTTTAAGCCTCATGCATATGGTAATTATTCATGGTTGTTGTTGTGGCATTAATGTATTTCTTCTTTTTGATTTGGTTGGGTTGTACTTACCTGCGATGCCATCTTGGCGTTGTAGTTTTTTTGGATGCAGATTATGAAGAGACTGAGCTTGAGGAGACGGCTCCGCCGTTGAGGTGATATTAATATTAATTATTATCTCGGGAAATTTATTTTCCCCTTTTTATAAATATGTATTTGTTTTAAATTGTATTTCGGATGACTGTATTAAATCTCCTATTGGAGAGTTTATATTAAATTGGTTTGTAAAATATTTCTTAAAAATTCTGGTACCTAGTTATTGATTTTATTATCCGCTGCGACCTATATTTTATGTATGTGACGTGTGCACACACGTTTGACACTTGTCGTTGGGATGTGTGACCCGTGTTGTCATCATCCTGACGCCTCGATTCCCATGTTATTTTAAGGGGAATTTGGGGGCGTCACAGGTGGTATCAGAGCAGTTCGGCTCTGGGTAAATCCGCAAGTTATCTAGGGACAGTACCAGAAAAATTTTGTGGTTTTAAAAATTTATTTGTTTTATGATTTGGTTATTTTATTTTATTCTACTAATTTATTTGTTGTCTAAATTTTTCGACTAATTTATATGATAAGATTATCGATATTTATTTTGTTATGTTGTGCATTTTATTTTAATGTTTATGTTGTTTATTTATTTTCATAATTAACTTAGTTCTGATTGATTGGTTTGCTTGTTTTATTTTATTTTAATATTTGTTCAATATTGTAATTTGGTAGCAGTTAAGATTTTAGTTAGTTGATTCTATTTGGTTAAGTTGTCGAGTATTTATTTAATTATTTAATTTATATATATGCCTTTGTGTTTGTTTAAATTGGAATTTGGATATTCGGATTAGATTATTATTTTAACTCAATCTATTTATTGAATCTGATATTTTAAATAATTGTGTTATGGAATTCCCTATTTTAAAGTTTATTTCTTTTGTTGTGGGTTATTTTGTTTTCTTAAACTTTTATTCAATTATCACCAGGATTTGATTTTAATTTCAGTTCATAGGTTTCCTACGAGATAGTTTTGGATTTGATTTATTATTTGTTTATTTTAATTATGGCTCTTGTATTTTAAATATTTCTAAAAGTTTGAAATTTATTTAGACAAAGATTTAAAAGCATCATTGCCATGCTTCTTTTAAGTTTATGATTTGAGATAAATTTAAATTGATTATCTTTTCTCATTTCCGTTGTTTTATTTTAGGGACATGCTTTGAAGTAAGTTTTAAAATTTATTATCTTTCCACATTTCCGTATGTTTTATTTTAAAAGTTTATCTATTTACTTTAAGGAGTGGATTTGTTTGGCAACTTGTTGGTATTTATTTATTAATTAAATAATTCGTTTATTTTATTATGGTTAGTTTCTTTTAAAAGTTTTAAATTTTAGAGATTTTTACAATAAGTCTTTTTTTTTTTAGAGTTGGGTTTTGTAGAGAATTTCAAAGTTTTATTTGTGATTTTGTTTGCTATTCTTATTTTAATTTAATCTCCTTCCTTTATTTAATAAAATTTTTTGGTGACTTTGTGTTTATTAAAGGAGGTGGGCTTGTTTTCTTGAATGGTTGGCTTTTACTTATTCGTTTATTAAATCTTTTCCCCCTTTTGTATTTTTATATAATAATTATGTGAATTACTTGAGTTTTGTTTAGTATTTGGTTATACTATTATTTATAATTGCGAGATGGATTTGTTTGATAATTTGTTAGTATTTATGCAATTGCATTTCCTTATCAGTATTGTATATGCTATTTATGTGTATTTATTACCTGGGTCTCACTGAGTGTTTGAGTATCTAAGTTCTAATTTTATTTCTGAGAGATTATTGGAATTGTATTTTAGATGGACTCTTCATGTGAGTGTAAAATTTTTAGCCATTGCCATATTATTATGGAATTTGATTTAAGAATACTTATGATGGTAGATGATCAATTGTTCTTTGGTGAAGTTTTGATGTAGTTTTTATTTGTGGGTGCTTGGAGATCGTTATGTAATGATTATGTGTGTAAATTTTTGGAGAGTACTTATTTTGTTTTGTGTTTGACTTGGGGAAAATTTGTTTGTTAAGTGATAGGATTGAATTGATGTGATGGAAATAAATTTAAGAGATCTAAATTTTAGGCTTCTGGGCGAATTGTTAGGAGTGGATAATTTAAGTATAATATTTTGGAGAATTTAATGATTAACAACATTTGTTAAGGTGTCTTAAAGAATTAGTTGCGACTTGAGGTCACATAAGAATTTAAATATTTGAGGTTATTCCATCTCATAGGTAATGAATGTTTGATTGAGAGAATACGGATTTAGATAATTAATCTATGAAGAGAGTGATGAGTTATAATGATGGAGAAGTGTATTAGAGGTTTGGGAGTTAGAAATTTTAGGCTTTAATATTCGGAGACATAACTTGAATTGTGAGATGATAAAGCATTAGGATTTGAAAGAGTGGTATGGGATTTCTTGCTAATAGATGTTAAGCCAATTTTTACTATGGCGATAATTTATGAGGACTTAAATTTTTATGAATTTAGCGAGTTATCAGAGTGCACGCGGAAGCGTGATGATGTACAATGTAGTTGGAGGTTCAATTCTTGTGTAAATTTTGAGGAATTAGTGATGACTTAAAAATTTGGATAATACATGTAAGTAGAGATTTATTTTTTGGTTGGGTAAATTATGTTTATTGATGGTTAAGTTGGGAAGATAAACTTGGAAGTTACTTTAGGGTAACACAAATTGTTGTATGGAGTTAGTGAATATTAAAATTTTGGGAGATTGTACTGAGGTTCTTGTACATGTGGGGTTCAGATTGATTAGCTACCTTAGGAATCTTAGAGATGAAATATTATTTGGAGACTATACGTTTATGGTGGAATAAAATCCATGTGTGTTTGAAGAAAATAGATGATTGTACTAATACTTGGAGTGAGTATTAAGTGATGTAGTAGGTGAGTTATTGGAGTTTTATTAGCTGTAGTCGAGCGAATTTCGAGGACGAAATTCTTTTTAAGGGAGGGAGAATGTGAGATCCCGGACTTACGTGTAAAAATACACGTTATTTTATTCTGGTATTAATTATTTTAATTTATTTAAATAATATTATTAGTCATATTTTATTTGTTTAAAATATTTATTTGAGTTATTAATTAGTTAATATTGAGTTACGTTGCTTTTCTTATTTATTTTAATGAGTTAATTATGATTGGAATTTAATTCCTTTATTTTATTATGTGAGTTTATTTGATCTACTTTCGTTATATTAATTATTGTTTTATTTTTAATATTGCGCTTGGGTTTAATTTATTTCTATTGTTGGGCTTTAAATATTTTATTTTATTGATATTAGATTGTAGTATTTCAAGTCGCCTTTTATTTAATTTATTGTGTTTCTTTTTCTAGTTAGTCTTTCTCTTTTTTCTCTTTTTCTTTTCCTTTTCTTTTCTTTTTCTTCTTTTTCTTCCTTTTCTTTTCTTTTCTTCTTTCCTTCCTTTCCTTCCCAGCCTATGAACCCAGCCCGCGTACCCCTTCCGTTTTAGGCAGTCTCGGTTCTAACCCTTACCGCCGGCCACCGTCTGCCACCAGCCCTTACCTCCGTTCATCCCAGGACCACCAACCGCCGGCGAGCTTTTTCCCACCGGTGGTGTCATCTCACGGCAGCCTTATTGTGCACGTGAGCTACCCAACCCGAAATGGGTTTTCCAAGCTTCCAACCGCCGTAGCTCTGCCGTGAGCCACCCATCGACGTCACTGCCTCCACCCTCAGTCTCCCCTCACTCCGGCGACCTTACCTTGTTGTTGGCTGCTCCATAAACCACCCCTATCTCCTCCGTGCAAGCTAGGCCCGAAATGGGTCTCTTGCATTTTCAGGCCACGCCGTCGCCACCCACGGCCACCCACGGCGCCGGTGACCTACCAGCACCCTTCCCCTTCACCACTGAGCATAGCCCACTGCCGACAACCCCCATCTCCTTCTCTTCCTTCCACCCGAAATGGGTGTGAACCCACGGGTTTCACCTTGTACCGCCGCCGTCCGCCACCTTCCGGTGGTTGTGTCGCCACACCACCACTTCCATGAGATTCTCCACCCTTCAAAGAGTATCTCCCTAAATTTTGGTGTCAAACCGAGCATTTTAGCCTAACGTACATGTGACCGCTACAAACGCTGCAGATTGGTGTTGTTCAAGGATTTACGTTTTTACCACTGTAAGTACTTTCCAAGCGAGTTTTAAGATTTAAATATATTTTTGGCATCAACAGTTATTGTGTTTGATTATTGTTGCTATGTGTTGGTTGATGTTGGTATTTGTTGGTTGATTGGATTAATTAAATGTTGGATAATTGCTGCATGGTTGTCTACATTGTGTATTTACGCGCATGCTCATGAAAATATTTGGAAATTAGATTTTTGCATGATTTCGGATATTCATGTGTTGGAATTGGAAACTGGGATTTAAATTGAGTTTAATGGATTTTAATGGTTTTGGGATGAGTTATAACGGGGATGGCGATACGTAACGCCCGTTGTGATCAACGTGTGTGTGTGTGGATGACATAATGGAGACGGCGATACGTAACGCCCATTATGCTCATTGGGTGTGCATTTCATATCGGGGACGGCGATACGTAACGCCCGGTATGAAATGAGTGTGTGTGAATCGTAATGGGGACGGCGATACGTAACGCCCATTATGATTTCGGATGTGTGTGTATATCATATCGGGGACGGCGATACGTAATGCCCGGTATGATTGGTTTTGAGGATTTTATTTTATGGAAAATGATGGGTGATTTTATTGGGATTTTATTTTGGATTAAAATGGGATTTTGGCGTGTGTGGTTATTTCATTGACTTTGAGGAAGATGATTTTAAGCCTCATGCATATGGTAATTGTTCATGGTTGTTGTTGTGGCATTAATGTATTTCTGTCTTTTGGTTTAGTTGGGTTGTACTTACCTGCGATGCCATCTTGGCGTCATAGTTTTTTTGGATGCAGATTATGAAGAGGCTGAGCTTGAGGAGACGGCTCCACCGTTGAGGTGATATTAATATTAATTGTTATCTCGGAAAATTTATTTTCCCATTTTTATAAATATGTATTTGTTTTAAATTGTATTTCGAATGACTGTATTAAATCTCCTGTTAGAGTATTTATATTAAATTGGTTTGTAAAATATTTCTTAAAAATTCTGGTACCTAGTTATTGATTTTATTATCCGCTGCGACCTATATTTTATGTATGTCACGTGTGCACATACGTTTGACACTTGTCATTGGGATGTGTGACCCGTGTTGTCATCATCCTGACGTCTCGATTCCCATGTTATTTTAAGGGGAATTTGGGGGCGTCACACATTATGTGTTAGGAATCAATTTCTGTTTGTTATTGGGAGCATGCACTGTTAAGGTTCCATTGTCTAGGAGAGCAATGAAGGATGAACTATCAAAACAATGGGAACGCCTCTCCCTCACTGACAAGGAACGTGAGGAGGCGGTGCTATCAGGCTCTTCCATGGCTTAAAACACTCACTAGAACTACCTTTGCCTCCTAGCTCTGGTTGTGGCAGACAAAGTGGTCAATAAGGAAGCCTTCAAAAGTACTATGACCAAAGTGTGGCGATGCCCAAGTTGGATAGTTTTCTGATGTAGGAGTTAATAAGTTCCTGGTCGAGTTCAATGTTGAGGTCGATATGAAAAAAGTCATCAATGGTAGGCCTTGGTCATTTGGTATATGGCTATTGTGCCTTCAAGTATTTGACCCAGCCATATCTATCTCCGAGGTAGCTTTTAACAAGGAAGAGTTTCGGGTTCAAGCCTATGGGTTACCATTCAGGTGCATGAATAAGAAGCTTGGTAATCAAATAGGGGAGAACCTTGGCAAGGTGATCAAAGTCAAACAGATAAAAGAGGGGTTCTTTTTTAAGAATTCGAATTTAAATTGATATTTCCAAGCCCCTTTCTCAGGGGTATGTTTCTTTCAGTTGAGGACAATAAACTTTGGCTCCAGTTTAAATATGAAAGATTCCCCTCCTTCTATTTCAAGTGTGGTCTTCTTAAGAACCACTAGAGTGGCTGTTCCATGGTCTTAAAAGAGGGTAGCCACCTGCAATACAGGTCCTAGTTGAAAGCACCAACAATAAGAGATAGTGACTTCCAACACAAAGAATATGGTGATGTCCATGACTTACCTGATAAGACTCAAGCTCAACAATAGGGGGGATCAAAGGAGGAGAATGAAGATGCCACAAAAGGAATGCCCAACATCCAGGAAACCTAACAGGCTACTGTAGAAGAGGTTGTCACAAAAAAGGAACCAGTCAAAGAGCAACCTCAAAGCCTCGAAGATGGTATAGGGTCAAATGTTAAGCTTAATGTAGAAAACATGGTAAAAGACCAAGCAGAAGTTTGTAGCTAATTTTGTGAAGGGTGACACGAGCATCCATAGACTCAAGGCAAGCATCGATATGAAAGGGTCCAGAGGAGGTAAAAAGGCTTCTAGAAGTCTAGAACAAGTAATTATCCCTTCTGAAGAGCTCAATACTTGGTTTTCATCATTGACCAACTTTTTCACCAAATTGGCTTTCCTTGTTGGTGATACACATTGGTGAAAATACTTGGTATTCCTGTCCCCTTCATTGAGCCACTTTTGCTTGGATCTTTGCTTTCATTTGACATTATTTGCTTTCATTTGAGATTATCTTCCTCAAGGATGTTGTTGATGGCCTTCTGCACTCGCCTGATGTCTTCATTATGGTGCCCCTTGTTGCTTTCCTGGGAGTAGATAGGAGACTTAACTATCCTTTTAAATTCTGCTTTGATGAGATAGAGGCCTCCTTGCTCCATTGCATTAATTGAAATTGGCATTTACTAAGTCCCTTAGTGACAAATTTCAGTTTGTTTTCAGCTAGTCTAGGCTGCTACCAGGCCTCCTATATCTATTTGTAGCATATATCTTTAATGGACCAACTAGCTTCGAATCTGAAAGGAGTAACCCTCTTGTAGGTGCTTGACTCAAGAGTGTTCAAAGAGACCAACAAGGGGCAGTGGTCTGAATCAGAGTTGGGAGGATTTCCACCTTCGAGTTAGTAAATGCTTATGCACATACATCATTGCACAAGCTTCTATCCAATCTCTCCTTTGAAAAGAACTCCCCAAACCTACCATTGGACCATGTATATCTATTACCCTGGTATCCCATATCATACAAGCCATTGTCCTTAACAGTTGCATTAAAGGCTTCAACTTAGCCTTTAGGCCTCATAGGACCACCCCATTTTTCATTGTAGTGCATTATCTCATTAAAGTCCCCAAAACACATCCATCCCATGGCAGAAACAAGCTTGTGTGCTTTAAGTAAATGCCAACTTTCTTTTCTTTTAACAGTGATTGGGTTGCCATAAAACCCAATTAAGTGTCATTCCAAATTTGCTTTAAAACCATTGACTAGTAAGGAAATATGGTGCTAAGTATAAGAGAAAACCTCAGCCTAACCTCTCTAAAAGAAAGCTATTCCTCCACTAGTGTCTTTACAATCAACTACAAAAATGTTCTCTAATCTCAGTATTTGTTTAAGAGCTTCAATCTTACTTCTTGTACACTTTGTTTCCATAAGGAAGACAAAGGTTAGGAGCTTAGAAAGCACCAATTGGTGTAGGTCATGAGCTGTCATGGGGTTCCTAAGCCCCCGACAGTTCCAACTAATACAACTCATTGGGATTGGTGGAGCTGTGGCATAGCCACCACCTCACCTACATTGCTCAAGTCCACCGGTGAACAACCTTCAACTTTAATTTGTTTTGTAGTCACTTGGTCTCTAGTAGTAGCTTGCATGCTAAAACCTCTCTTTTGATTGGATTGTAGGCCTTCCATACTGTTTCCTAGGCCCAAGCCCAAGCCCTCAAAACTTTTATCATAGGCCCTTTTTTTCCAACTTGCCCTCCTCTTGGGCTCTGATGAGAAATAAATTGATCTAGTGACAAGGCTTGGGCTACTAGATCCTACAAGTGGACAAACTGTTTCCCTGTCCTGAATTAGGAACTTTTAGGATTGACTTTTATTCCATCAGAAGAGGCTTCCATTAATAGGCTTGCTCTCTAAAGGACCATGCATCATGTACTGGATCCTTTTGAAAGGTGTGGCAATTGCTTTGGAGACTCAACATCCAACCTGCTAACAAAGTTTTCCTCTGGAGAGCATGCCTCGAGGCATTACCCACCTAATTCAACCTGCTCAAGAGGAAAGTAGTGGACTCCCCCCTCTGTCATATTTCTAGAAGGTAACTGAATCTGTAGCCCATGCCCTTTGGTCATGTGAGGCTGCCCATGATGTTTGGAGTATATGCTCAAAGAGACTCTGGAAAAGCGCCCTCTCCCACCCATCCATGTTGCATCTTTTACTCTAGCAAGGACTATGGATAGTCACCTCATCCAGGAATTTGTAATTGTGTCCAAGAAGATTTGGTGGAGGAGAAAGAGGTGGATTTTTAACTAGAGTTTGTTCATCCACGGGTGTTGATCAAAGATGCACAAAATCTACTTAATACACTCACAGAAGAGAAGGAAAGTAAGGTGACTCAAGCAAAACATCAATGTCCTTCAGCTGAGACATGGGTTAGACCTCTTGGGAATTGGCTCAAAGTAAACTGAGACAGTGTCAATGACAATGTAAAAGGGCTGGTTGGAGTAGTAGTTAGGGAATGTGGTGGACGTATGTCGACACCCTCGCCCACGCTTGGGATCGGACGCAAACCGAGGCATCGAGGATAAACATCGCAGGGACATTTACCCTTCGTTCATATGTACTTATTCAATTATGAGTTCGCTTAAAAATACAGATTTGAAAATTTTTCTTTCTTTCGCAGCGGTTAAGGTCAAGCCGTACTAAGTTAGGCAAAAATTAGGAGTTTTCGCCTTAAGTCACATGGAATGATATAGATATATAGACACATACTATTTTTTTTTTTTGAACTATACAGCCCATCATTAAATACTTAGTCAGCCATACACGCATTGTTTCAAGTTCTTAAAGAAAGCATTTCCCCAAAACAGCGGGGACCAAAACAGATAAACAAAATATAAACATATACTAGTGATAACCCCCAACGCTTGTCCTCAAGTCTGAGGCTCATCCTTCACCTCCTTCACTCCTGAACCGTACAAAAATTGCCCTAGACCCATTCTCCCAACACGTAGAAGACCGGGTCCCAACTCGGGCGAAGTATAGACGCGATCCAGAAACAAGGATCCGTCTATACCTATAGTCAGGCAACAGCCTGTGCGCTGGCAGTTTCCTATATACTGGTGGCCCTCCGCCTCGACCATAATCGTATGCCTTATATTGGCTATAAACTGAGCATATACTCCTGGGGTCACCACATCAAAAGGCGGGGCAGTCACCAGATCACTAGTGATCTGAGGACTCGTCCCTAATGTCAGGCTCGTCGTCGGATCCATCACCTGCAACCACTTCTATCGCCCCAAACACGGAATAATAGTAAGGAAGTAAAATGGGTGAGATTTCGGGGGAAATCTTAGTAAGTAAACAAACATTTCAACTAAAACATCTCAGGCATATAAGTAGATGAACCATAAACATTCATATGCATATGCTGATGACACTTGACACTTGACTCATGCATATGTTCATGTAATCCTTCTTTTAAAATCTCAAATTTTCATTCGGTTCACATGTTCATATTTGGAAAACATCATTTCCGTCACATTTCGTAAAAAGCACTCTTCTTCTTTTTTTTTATACCTTTTACGTCTTTTATCTTAGGCGCCACTTTTCATATACAGTTCTGTGTAGGCTCGAAAGCCCCTCTTGTCATGACTTTTCATATTTGGACACCTCACGATTCCCCTATGCACCGTGTGTTCCTGCTAGCTACCGTAGCACCCGGCGACCGTATCCAACCTAAGTGCTATGTTTCGCGCCCTTAGTCCACCGAGTGACTACAATCCATATTCTTTTATCAGTGAGGCCGAGGCCCACACCGCCCATATGCACCCACTAGCTTTAGGTGCGACCACGCTCCGGAAACCCTAAGGGAGCCATACATGGTCTGCCGACAGTTCTTTGTCGACCCAGGGGTTTCACTCGACTTTACTCACTCCTGAGTGAACAGGGAGTTTTACTGGGACACTACCCCGTCCCAGCCTTTGGGGTTCTTTTAACTCATTATCCTTTCCTTTTAAAAATATTTTGACTCAAAATAGAGTTTTCGTGACGTATGCATGATTATGCAACTATAATGCCATTTCACGCCCAATACCCGAGATGAACTCGAGCGCACATCCAAACACTTCCGCTCACTAACCAAGGACTTCGATTACTAGTCCCTTCCTACATGCCTTCACCCATGGTGGGCTTACATGTAGGGTAGGGTATTCGGCCCCTCCCATTTAGGGTTTGAGCCGAGCCCTATTCCCTCTCTCTTTTTTTTTTTTTCAAATTAATCTCCTACATTTAACCTCACATAATAATTTATTTAACCTTCTAAATTCCATAGCACCAATCCTATCTAAACTAAATAATAACACTCAAACATTATGCTTTTGATCTATAGATTCAATAACAATGTCCATAGATTTGATATCACAAAATAATATATTTCCTCAACATCATGATATTTCCACCAAACACATATGCATCACCTTCTCAACACACTTTGCCTTTTTACATTTCATGCTTATTCATCCGAGTTAATCAAACCCTTAATGTGACATGAAACAAATCCTAAAAATATACCCTTTTAAGCAAATCACCACATGCTCAAGCTTTATCAACTTAAAATAGAAAACCTTTCCACCATTACAACATACCTTGGTGGTCATGCATACCATATTACATCTTGGATTATTTCTCTATTATGCCCTTCCACTCTTCAATATCTAATATTTTGTTTACTAAACCACCCATTCCAAACTTTTAGCAAGTCTAAATACCACGTTACTAAGTTTATTTATGAAATCTTTACATGCCAAAAATCTCTATCAACATACCATGATATAGCAACACAAATAGCAACCAAGCAACCATGATCATCCATTTATATTCAAGAGATGTAAGAGGAAAATGAAGGTACACTTACAACTTTCTTTTAGTAGTTTTAACAAATCTGAAAATGTAAATAAGAATGTTATATTAGACTTGTTATAGCATTGAGATTAAAAGAAAAGATTTGATAAGTTTCGAATTCTAAGTTAACTGGAGTGTGCTCTCTTTGAGTGATCTTAACTTTAGATTGAATCAAGGAATGTCTTACCTTCCTCCTAAGAAATTCTCCTTCAAAGGTGGCTTGATCCTATCTCCAAAAGGCTTGAGGTTTTTTGGTGTTAGGGGTGAAAAGAAATGAAACAAAGATGAGAGTGGAGAGAGCTTGAGAGTGCCGAGAGATGCAAGTGTAGTGGGGAGTGTGTGTGCAAAATGAAAAGGTGGAGTAAGAGGCCATTCGGCCATGAGGGTTTTCCTTAGCCTTGTCACTCATTTTCCCATGCAATGGTGTGACACTTGAGGGATTGAAAGATATGATTTAGACCTCCATCTCTAGGGCATGATGAGACCCTAATCTAGGCAACACTTGAGTGGGGTTTTCCTTCCCCTTTCTCCTTGGATAGCCGGCGGCCCCCCTTGGGGTCTAAGTCTACTCATCACCTCACCTCACTCTTCACACACTCTCAGATCACCTCACATGTCACTCAATGGATCTCATGATCCAATCCTTGGAGGAAGAGCATGGAGGGGTTCGGATATGCCCTCCCATGTAATCCGAAACCTATCCTCCAAAGCATGCCTTCTTTCCTTTCTCCTATCCTCCAATCAATCATTTCAATACTTGTCTCACTTCACCTTATACTTGTACTTGTGCTCAAGTGGGATCTCCTAGAGCCTTGAGCTTGGATTTGCCACAATCTCAACAAAAACCCCAAATGAAGCTCACGGCTTCTTCCTTGGCCGGATACGTCTTTTGGTTTGTTCTCTTCTTCTTCCTCTTCCCAATGCCTCTACTTCCATCTATCACTTGTCCATCAACATGTCACTCATCCTACTTGGTCTACTCACTTAGATCTTGAGAAGATCTTCTAGGATTTCTCCACAAGGTGCACGGCACCCTTCCAAAAACCGCACCCCCCATTGGTTTTTCTTTTCTTCCCTTTTTCCTTCTTCTCCTTTGACTTGACCTTGATGTGATCAAGTGAAGACTTCTTTGGGAAGTCTCCTTAGTCTTACCTGCCTATTTGCCCCTCTAGGATGGAGAAATCCCATCCTAATTCCCTACTTCTTCTCCTTCCTAGAAAACTACTAGTCAAAGTCTCATCTACTAGCAACTTTCCACCTTTCTAACTACTAGTCTTGGAAGACTTCTTAAAATTCTCCTAACTTGACAAGTGTCCACAAGCATGGGCTTGTTGACTTGTGGGCTCTATCCATGGGCCTTTGGGGGCTTTCCTAGTGTGCACTTGGGCCTCTTAACCATTTCTTAGTCAATCTTCCTAAGCCCAAGCCTTCTCTCACCCTTTTGACTCATCCAATTTATGTTATTATTAATGTTACCATATAATTAAATCTAATATTAAGGATTAAAAATCTTGGGCTATTACATCCTCCCCCACTAATAAAATATTTCGTCCTCGAAATCAAAATGACATGATAAATAAAATTTAAAGGCAATATTATTATACCTCTGGTGCTGGTGGCAGTGGATTCTTCTGACGAAGAGTAGGGTACATTTTCTTCTTCTGTAACTGAATCTTGGGAAAAGTAGAATACCGCATCTACGTCGGGGTCATAATACATATTGGTTCTTATCTCATTTAATCTATGCATGATTTCTTCTTCGGTATCTATTCGCAGTATTCTTTCAACCTTTTGCCTAATACGGTCATCTGAGGTGTCTGAAAGTTGTAGGGGCTCTACGCTAGGTTCGCTCATCTCTCCCCGTATTAATGCAAGCAGTTGTTCACTCTCTACTTTCATCCACCTATTAGGGGGTTGTCTTTCCTCAATCGGTCCAGCTCGGCGAAGGAATGGTGCTCCTCTATAGTCTATGTCCATTATATGAGTGCGGTGTTTCTCATGTTGGTTCAAATACCTTAACCTTTGCTCTCTCATCCTTTCGCGTCTTCTACGTAGTATTCTTTGTCTATTTTCTCTCCGCTCTCTTAATTGAGCTATTGTTGCCACCGTCATGCGGGGGTTGTTTCTATTTCTAGCCATTTCCTGATTAAAAATTTTAAGTTAATAAAGCATTTAAATAGTTTTCATAATCATAAAATTGCAAGGAATCCACACATATTCATTAAAACATATTCATACATACAGTCAACCAACAATTCATTCAAGAACTACAATTATTCAAACAAGTGTGGATAGTTAATTCTCATAACATCTTCCCGCTCCCAAGTTGCTTCCTGAAAAGCAGGGTTATTCCAGAGTACTTTAACTAGTGAAATTCTTTTGTTCCTCAGCACTTGCTCCTTACGATCCTCAATTCGAGTTGGCCATTCCTCATAAGTCAAATTTGGTCATAATTCGACTTTGCTAGGGTCCATTATTACCGTTGGTCTCTCGCCAAGACTCTTTTTTAACGAGGATACATGAAACACGTTATGAATTCCTCGTAAGTCTGCTGGCAAGTCTAGGCGATACGCTACGGGTCCTACTTTCTCCAGTATTTCATAGGGTCCAATATATCGGGGACTTAACTTTCCCTTTTTACCAAATCGAGATACGCCCTTCATCGGCGAGATTTTTAAATAAACCCAGTAGCCTATCATAAATTCTAACGATCTTCGACGCCAGTCGGCATAGCTCTTTTGTCTGCTCTTTGCGGTTTTCATCCGTTCTCGTATCATCTCCACTTGTGTTCGGACTTCCTGTAAATACTCGGGTCCGAGTATCCTATTTTCACCAACTTCGTCCCAGTACAAGGGAGATCTACACTTTCGCCCATATAATGCCTTATAGGGTGCCATTTGAATGGTCGTTTGGAAGCTATTATTGTAGGCGAATTCAATTAGTGGCAATAGTCCTTCCCAATCACCATGTGAATCCATCACACAGGCCCTTAACATATCTTCCAGAGTCTGAATAGTCCTTTCAGTTTGGCCATCTGTCTGTGGGTGGTAAGCACTACTAAACCTTAAGTTGGTGCCCAACATTTTCTGCAAGCTTTGCCAAAAGCGAGAGGTAAATCTGGGGTCCCGATCTGAAATAATTGTTTTGGGTATCCCATTCAGTCGGACTATCTCCTTCATATAGATTCGAGCTAATTTCTCCATTGTATCCGTGTTGGCTATTGGCAAGAAGTGTGCACTCTTAGTCAGTCTGTCTACTATTACCCAGATTGTATTCTTGCCTGCCAACGTTCTTGGGAATCCTACTACAAAATCCATGGATATGTCTTCCCATTTCCACTTTGGAATTGATAGGGGCTGAGTCATTCCGGCTGGGCGCTGGTGTTCTGCTTTCACCATTTGGCATACCGAGCATTTAGTTACAAACATTGCTATGTCTTTTTTAATGCCTTCCCACCATAATTTTTCCTTCAGATCCTGGTACATTTTTGTGCTGCCAGGATGAGCTGTGTACGGTGTGCAATGAGCTTCCTTCATAAGTCTCTCCCTTAATTCCGTATTGTTTGGTATCACTGTCCTTTTTCCGAAATACAATGTCCCATCATCTGAGATCGTGAAATGGGGCGATCCTTGTCCTTCTAGTAGTTTCTGTCTGATCTTTTCTAACTTCTCATCCTTTCGTTGTTCTTCTCTAATTTCGTCTTCAGTCAACGAGACAATTTCTTGCACCATAGTCAGTCTCACTTCTTGGGGCAGGTTTTTGACTAACATCTTTCGCAAGGATGTCAGTATTGACGGTTCTTCTCCTTGACCCTTGCGACTTAGCGCATCAGCCACCACATTGGCCTTTCCCGGATGATACTTAATTTCACATTGGAAGTCGTTTATGGTCTCTATCCACTTCCTCTGTCTTATGTCAAATTTTTCTGGCTGAACAAATACTTGAGGCTCTTGTGGTCAGTATATATCTCACATTTTTCCCCGTACAAATAGTGTCTCCAAATCTTTAAGGCAAATACTACGGCAGCTAACTCCAGATCGTGGGTAGGGTAGTTCCGTTCATGATCCTTAAGCTGTCGAGAAGCATACGCAACTACTCAGCCTTCTTGCATTAAGACACATCCTAAACCCATTTTTGAAGCGTCGCTGTACACTACATATGGTTTGCGGGGTTGTGGCAGTACCAGTACTGGAGCTGACGTTAACCTCCTTTTGAGTTCCTGAAAACTCTGTTCACATTTATCACTCCAGATATACTTGGCATTTTTCTTAGTTAGGGCCGTCAGAGGGCCCGACAACTTAGAGAATCCTTCCACGAATCTCCAATAATATCCTGTCAATCCAAGGAAACTTCGTATTTCTCGGACACTCGTGGGTTTTTGCCATTCTGTTACCGCTTCTATTTTTGCTGGGTCCACTGCAACTCCTTCACTTGAAATCACGTGGCCCAAAAATCTTACTTCTCGGAGCCAAAATTCACATTTACTGAACTTGGCGTATAGTTGATGTTCCTGCAAAATACTTAGCACAATTCTCAAGTGTTCCCTGTGCGTTTCATCGCTCCTGGAATACACCAAGATGTCATCAATAAAGACCACCACAAAGCTGTCAAGGTATGGTCGGAAGATCCGATTCATTAGGTCCATGAAAGCTGCTAGCGCATTTGTCAATCCGAAAGGCATCACTAAAAACTCGAAATGTCCATATCGAGTTCGGAAGGCGGTTTTTGGTACATCTGGCTCCTTAATTTTCAATTGATGATATCCCGATCGTAGATCTATCTTTGAAAAGACTGTTGCTCCTTGTAGTTGGTCTAGTAGATCATCTATTCGGGGTAGAGGATACTTGTTCTTGATGGTGACCTTATTAAGTTCTCGGTAATCGATGCACATCCGCATTGTCCCATCCTTCTTTTTCACAAACAAGACAGGGGCTCCCCATGGCGATGAACTAGGCCGTATAAACCCTTTCTCTAGTAATCCCTCGATTTGTGCCTTCAACTCTTTTAACTCTGTTGGTGCCATCCTGTAAGGCGCCTTGTGAACTGGGGCTGTAGCTAGTTCCAGTTCGATTATAAATTCGGTCTCTCTGTCTGGGGGTAATCCAGGCAAATCGTCTAAAAATACTTGTGGAAAATTTTCTACTATTGGGATGCCTTTTACATCCTTCTCGCATTCCTTTATACTTAGAGATTGTATCAAGAAGACCTCCGCCCCTCCTCTTAAGCTTTTCGTCATCCTTTTTACCGTCACAATTGAGGGAACAAAGTTAACTATTTCCCCCTCATAACACAATTTCTCTTCAGCAGGTATATCGAAAATAATTTCCTTTTTGCGACAATCAATCTTGGCATAATGCTCAGAGAGCCAATCCATACCCAATATCACGTCGAATCCTAGCAGATGGAAAACTATCAGATCGGCATTTAGTTGCAAGCCCGCGTTCTCTAATGGACAGTCCTTCACTACTCGGTGACATCCAACCATCGTTCCGTCAGGAAGTGACACTACTACTTTCTGAGGTAACGATTCCTCGTTTAGTTCACATCGGGTCACACAATCATAAGAAATAAAAGACTTCGTGGCTCCAGAGTCAAACAAAGCATACACCACATTACGCTTCAAAATAATTTCACCTAAATAAAATTTTTCCTATCATTAATCATTGAGGTATCTATTCTAAGTAAAGCAAGGCAGAATTAAAGATTAGTACCAGTGATGATGCCTGCGTTACTGGCTTCCTCGTCTTCCACATCCACTTCGCCAGGTGTAATTGCGTACACATTTGCCTTGGTAGGAGTTTTCACTTTTCCTCCAGGCGTGGCAGTTCCACTTGTTGCCATCTGAGGACACTCCCGCATCAAATGTCCTATTTGTCCACACCGGAAACAAGCCCCCGTTGCCACCCGGCACTCCCCTTTATGCGGCTTCCCGCAGGTTCGGCATGGGGGCGTTGCGTTTGGAGCTCCCTGGTTACTCATCTTTCCCAGGTGGGGGTCACCTCTTCCCCAAGTTCTTGCTTCAGGAGCTTCCTTTTGGTATCCCACCATAGCCCAGCCTCTCCGTGTAGTAAATGGCCCGCATACTGCACTTTTTGGATCTTCGTGCATCCACTGATCTCAAAAGTTCGTTCTAAGTCCATTATCCATCGATCTGCTTTCATGGCTCCCTCTGTCCCCATGAAGCTCGGATATCGATAGACTAAGAACTTTTTGTAAGAACATCCTGCTGTCCCTCCTCCGGTGTTCTGAGAACCACGGCTTTGCTCCATTTGATTTTTTATTAACTCTGTCATCTGGCAGATGGCTTCCGCAATTGCTGTCCACCTTCCATTGGAGTATCCCTTGCTGCAGCTCTTGGAGGGGTGATAAATGGTGCTTCTCCTTCGTTAACAAGGTTGGGACTTTGAACATTCCCTGTGGGCTGTGCTGGGGCCCTTGGGGTCGGAGCACGTCTTTTCCCTCCTGCCATAATATCGATCCTGAAATGTGCAGAATCCTTCTTGTGAGTTACCCTAAGACTTAAGTCCACCTTTAAGACCATTGCCTAGCTAAGTACCATGTGATTCCTTTCCCTAGGACTTGTGGTTTTTACCCAGAGACAAAAGCTTTTGCTCTGATACCACCGCTGTCGACACCCCCGCCCACGCTTGGGATTGGACGCAAACCGAGGCGTCGAGGATAAACATCGCAGGGACATTTACCCTTCGTTCATATGTTCTTATTCAATTATGAGTTCGCTTAAAAATACGGATTTGAAAATTTTTCTTTCTTTCGCAGCGGTTAAGGTCAAGCCGTACTAAGTTAGGCAAAAATTAGGAGTTTTCGCCTTGAGTCACATGGAATGATATAGATATATAGACACATACTATTTTTTTTTTTTTGAACTATACAGCCCATCATTAATTACTTAGTCAGCCATACACACATTGTTTCAAGTTCTAAAAGAAAGCATTTCCAAAACAGCGGGGACCAAAACAGATAAACAAAATATAAACATATACTAGTGATAACCCCCAACGCTTGTCCTCAAGTCCGAGGCTCATCCTTCACCTCCTTCACTCCTGAACCGTACAAAAATTGCCCTAGATCCATTCTCCCAACACGTAGAAGACCGGGTCCCAACTCGGGTGAAGTATAGACGCGATCCAGAAACAAGGATCCGTCTATACCTATAGTCAGGAAACAGCCTGTCCGCTGGCGGTTTCCTATATACTGGTGGCCCTCCGCCTCAACCATAATCATATGCCTTATATCGGCTATAAACTGAGCATATACTCCTGGGGTCACCACATCAAAAGGCGGAGCAGTCACCAGATCACTAGTGATCTAGGGACTCGTCCCTAATGTCAGGCTCGTCGTCAGATCCATCACCTGCAACCACTTCTATCGCCCCAAACACGGAACGATAGTAAGGAAGTAAAAGGGATGAGATTTCAGGGGAAATCTCAGTAAGTAAACAAACATTTCAACTAAAACATCTCAGGCATATAAGTAGATGAACCATAAACATTCATATGGATATGCAAATGACACTTGACTCATGCATATGTTCATGTAATCCTTCTTTTAAAATCTCAAATTGTCATTCGGTTCACATGTTCATATTTGGAAAACATCATTTCCGTCACATTTCGTAAAAAGCACTCTTCTTCTTTTTTTTTATACCTTTTACGTCTTTTATCTTTGGCACCACTTTTCATATACTGTTCTGTGTAGGCTCGAAAGCCCTTCTTGTCATGACTTTTCATATTTGAACACCTTACGGTTCCACTATGCACCGTGTGTTCCTGCTAGTTGTTGTAGTACCCGGCGACCGTATCCAACCTAAGTGCTACATTTCGCGCCCTTTCGCGCACTTCATCGCTCGATGACCCTTAGTCCACTGAGTGACTACAATCCATATTCTTTTATCGGTGAGGCCGAGGCCCACACCGCCCATATGCACCCACTAGCTTTAGGTGCGACCAGGCTCCGGAATCCCTAAGGGAGCCATACATGGTCTGCCGACAGTTCTTCATCGACTCAGGGGTTTCACTCGACTTTACTCACTCCTGAGAGAGTTTTACTGGGACACTACCCTGTCCCAGCCTTCGGGGTTCTTTTAACTCATTATCCTTTCCTTTTAAAAATATTTTGACTCAAAATAGAGTTTTCGTGACGTATGCATGATTATGCAACTATAATGCCATTTCACGCCCAATACCCGAGATGAACTCGAGCGCACATCCAAACACTTCCGCTCACTAACCAAGGACTTCGATTACTAGTCCCTTCCTACATGCCTTCACCCATGGTGGGCTTACATGTAGGGTAGGGTATTCGGCCCCTCACATTTAGGGTTTGGGCCGAGCCCTATTCCCTCTCTCTTTTTTTTTTTTCAAATTAATCTCCTATATTTAACCTCACATAATAATTTATTTAACCTTCTAAATTCTATAGCACCAATCCTATCTAAACTAAATAATAACACTCAAACATTATGCTTTTGATCTATAGATTCAATAACAATGTCCATAGATTTGATATCACAAAATAATATATTTCCTCAACATCATGATATTTCCACCAAACACATATGCATCACCTTCTTAACACACTTTGCCTTTTTACATTTCATGCTTATTCATCCGAGTTGATCAAACCCTTAATGTGACATGAAACAAATCCTAAAAATATACCCTTTTAAGCAAATCACCACATGCTCAAGCTTTATCAACTTAAAATAGAAAACCTTTCCACCATTACAACATACCTTGGTGGTCATGCATACCATATTACATCTTGGATTATTTCTCTATTATGCCCTTCCACTCTTCAATATCTAATATTTTGTTTACTAAACCACCCATTCCAAACTTTTAGCAAGTCTAAATACCACGTTACTAAGTTTATTTATGAAATCTTTACATGCCAAAAATCTC
Organism: Platycarya longipes; assembly: GCA_036559045.1. Classification (NCBI taxonomy): domain Eukaryota; kingdom Viridiplantae; phylum Streptophyta; class Magnoliopsida; order Fagales; family Juglandaceae; genus Platycarya; species Platycarya longipes. Next base: position 25,050,897 of record CM071790.1, on the reverse strand, counting down.
TATCAACATACCATGATATAGCAACACAAATAGCAACCAAGCAACCATGATCATCCATTTATATTCAAGAGATGTAAGAGTAAAATGAAGGTACACTTACAACTTTCTTTTAGTAGTTTTAACAAATCTGAAAATGTAAATAAGAATGTTATATTAGACTTGTTATAGCATTGAGATTAAAAGAAAAGATTTGATAAGTTTCGAATTCTAAGTTAAGTGGAGTGTGCTCTCTTTGAGTGATCTTAACTTTAGATTGAATCAAGGAATGTCTTACCTTCCTCCTAAGAAATTCTCCTTCAAAGGTGGCTTGATCCTATCTCCAAAAGGCTTGAGGTTCTTTGGTGTTAGTGGTGAAAAGAAATGAAACAAAGATGAGAGTGGATAGAGCTTGAGAGTGCCGAGAGATGCAAGTGTAGTGGGGAGTGTGTGTGCAAAATGAAAAGGTGGAGCAAGAGGCCATTCAGCCATGAGGCTTTTCCTTAGCCTTGTCACTCATTTTCCCATGCAATGGTGTGACACTTGAGGGATTGAAAGATGTGATTTAGACCTCCATCTCTAGGGCATGATGAGACCCTAATCTAGGCAACACTTGAGTGGGGTTTTCCTTCCCCTTTCTCCTTGGATGGCCGGCGCCCCCCCTTGGGGTCTAAGTCTACTCATCACCACACCTCCCTCTTCACACACTCTCACATCACCTCACATGTCACTCAATGGATCTCATGATGCAATCCTTGGAGGAAGAGCATGGAGGGGTTCGGATATGCCCTCCCATGTAATCCGAAACCTATCCTCCAAAGCATGCCTTCTTTCCTTTATCCTATCCTCCAATCAATCATTTCAATACTTGTCTCACTTCACCTTATACTTGTACTTGTGCTCAAGTGGGATCTCCTAGAGCCTTGAGCTTGGATTTGCCACAATCTCAACAAAAACCCCAAATGAAGCTCACGGCTTCTTCCTTGGCCGGATACGTCTTTTGGTTTGTTCTCTTCTTCTTCCTCTTCCCAATGCCTCTACTTCCATCTATCACTTGTCCATCAACATGTCACTCATCCTACTTGGTCTACTCACTTAGATCTTGAGAAGATCTTCTAGGATTTCTCCACAAGGTGCACGGCACCCTTCCAAAAACCGCACCCCCCATTGGTTTTTCTTTTCTTCCCTTTTTCCTTCTTCTCCTTTGACTTGACCTTGATGTGATCAAGTGAAGACTTCTTTGGGAAGTCCCCTTAGTCTTACACGCCTATTTGCCCCTCTAGGATGGAGAAATCCCATCCTAATTCACTACTTCTTCTCGTTCGTAGAAAACTACTAGTCAAAGTCTCATCTACTAGCAACTTTCCATCTTTCTAACTACTAGATTTGGAAGACTTCTTGAAATTCTCCTAACTTGACAAGTGTCCACAAGCGTGGGCTTGTTGACTTGTGGGCTCTATCCATGGGCCTTTGGGGGCTTTCCTAGTGTGCACTTGGGCCTCTTAACCATTTCTAAGTCAATCTTCCTAAGCCCAAGCCTTCTCACACCCTTTTGACTCATCCAATTTATATTATTATTAATGTTACCATATAATTAAATCTAATATTAAGGATTAAAAATCTTGGGCTGTTACAACGTAATAGCCACTATGCGCAATAACAAAGTGTTGTTCCCAGACCCCCTTCTTGCAATGTCTTTTGGATCCCTTCATGCAGCTCGATTTGCTAGGGACCTTGGTCTTTCTCATTTCATTCTCGAAGGAGATTTTTTGCAAGTCACTATTGGCATAAAGTCAAATAAAGAAGGGTGTAGTTATTCATGCATGTATATTGCTAAGGCTAAACAATTGTTACAAAGCTTTGTCAGGTGAAGTGTTTCTCATGTTAGGAGAAATGGTAATGTCATGGCTCACCTATTAGCAAAAAGTACTCTATCCATTTCAGAGTTGATTGTAACCTTTGAGGACATTCCCTACTGTATTTCCTCTTTTAATTAATGAAATGGTGTTGAGTTTTCCTTTCAAGAAAAAAAAAAAAAAAAAGACAACTATAATAACGTTGCTAAGAAAATGAGTATGAGAAAATGATGATGTTGGTTAATCATTCTTGTAACATATTTACATAAAACCCTTTTAATTTTGAGCAGTGCTAGGTACCCTAGGATTTATCCTTACTGAAGGCCTCGCGGCTTCCACGTCCGCCGAATATATTTAAAAATAAAAATAAAATAGAGAATGGCATGATGGAGATGAACGGGGCTAAGCGATCTACCAAATAAAGCTCACTTTCTCTGTTTTCCCCTCTCAAAATGTCTAAGGGAAGTGACATCATAAATCTAAAACTAAAGTCAATTTTGCAGCTTGCTAAAGAAATCAATCATGCTAAAGAGAAATTTTGCAGCTTGCTAACGAGTAAAGAGAAATCGATGCTTTTAAGAGTGGAGAGCATATAGGAGTTGTGTATGATATGGAAAAAATAAAGCCAACGCAAAGAGAGAGAACTCATCCAAAAAAAAAACTTGTGAGATCTTGGGTGTATGTTTTGTACACCTTCAGATTTCTAGAGGATATCTTTGTTATTGGGACATGGTGCTGAGTCACTGACTAAAAGGTTCTCCCGAGCTTGAGAAATACTAAATTTCAAAGATGGTCCTCTCGACGCCGAAAATGGGTCTCTTTTGCAGGTCAGAGAGTATGGGGGAGCTTTGCTCTAGAAGTGGAAATAGGGTGAAAGTGGGAATGGATGGAATTGAAGACAAGGGGGGTAAGGGGGGAAAGGGGGAAAAAGGCATGTCTTATTCAGCAGATAGAAATGGCATCATTGCATTACCACGTAGGATCCAAGGCCGTTGCGGGTCCCCCACTCGATTGCCCATAGCATTTTTGTTTAATTTATGGTATTCCTTCAATTTTGAAAATGGGCTAGTGCTTTGACCCAATAGTTAAAAATTTTAAGAAGATTAAATTATCATCACAAGATATTACTTTCTAGACCAAATCAAAAAAATGAGAACATGTACAGGCTCTTAAAATATAATATGACACATATACTCGTATTGACCAACTAAATGAAGATAAATATATACTATAATAACTTTGGTGGAACAATGAGAATGAGAAAACTTTGGTGGAACAATGAGAATGAGAAAATGACAATGTTTGTGACAACCCGGATTTTTAGATATCCGCTTAATTTTCATGTGTGGGATGATTATGTCTCTCCAAGACCATTTTTAGGAATTTTTGGGGTATATGTATAGGATTCTTATATTGAAAGGTTGGGAATAAGGCTGGGTATAAATGTGAATTGTGTTAAGGTGAAAAAGTGCCTAGACCCGAGATCTCGCTCAACTCTCGCTTGATGTATGACTCGAGCGAAATACAGGGACAGACAGACGTCTTTTAGTAGAATGGTCATAACTTGCTCATTTGATGTCGGATTTGAGTGATTCAAGAGGATATGGAAAGCTAAGAGGAATATCTACAACTTTTATGTTTTGCGATTTAAGAGATATGGACTTAATCAAATAAGAAATAGAGATTGAAGTATCAGGTCTGAATTGGAGATAGATGAGCATTGACTTGAAGTTGACTAAGAACATTGGATAAGATTAAGCCATTGGATTATTTTCTCAATTATCCTAAGATCTGGACAAGTGTGTAGAGATGTGGAAAATGAGGAGATTTTATTTAGTGAATTTCTTGTGAAATAAGAGGAATCATCTATCCAACATTTGGTGTACCCGGATTGGTGTTCTCGGGTTTATCTGTCTAGTTTTATTATAAAAATCATAACTTGGTCATATGAACTCCAAATTAAGTGATTCCAGTTCCTATAGAACCCTAAGACATAGATCTATAACTTTTATGATTTGAGGTTTTATAGAATCGAAGTGTATCAATGGACTAATTGGGATGGAATGGGACTGATCTGTTTTAGGTGCAAACTGGAGCTCGAAAATAAATCACTTCACCACATCACCTTAGATGTTCGAATTTGATTGGTTCTCCTCATGGTTATCTGCTAGATACATGTATGAGAGCATGTGTTAGGTGGAGAAAGAGCTTCTAGAAGAATAATTAGCTTAGAACCAAACAAGAGTGAAGGACTAATCTGATTAGCCAAAACAGTCAACTATCCCCTTTGTTTCCAACCAATTGGTAACCAAACCTTGGGAATTAGGTGATGAGATATTTTCCAGCCACTCTAAGGGTGCTAAGGGAGTCTTGGACGTGTGGATATGGGTGAGGAAAATGTTCTAGAAGCCTTGAGGATGCAAGGAAGGCCAATAGCCAGCTAAGCTCATCTTGGGTATTTTAGACTTTTTGGAGCTTACTTTTATATCTATATTTGGTAATTATTTGGGGCCATTGATCTAAGATAATTTTAGATGAGGAAGAAGCATAGCCATAGGATGAAAATCCTTGGAGATCATGGGAGATATGGATGATCATTGGATTAGGCAAAGCTGGACAACACACCATACCCTTACACGATTTGGGTTAACCCATTGCCTTGGTTTGTTTTCCTTCTCTTCTTCTCCAAGCCACCTGTTTCTATATATATATAACCATCTTCAGATCATAGGAGACCTTTTGGGAGGAGGAAGTCACGTCCACTTGGAGAGAAAGCCAAAGAAAAAGCCTCCTTAACCCTTGAACCTCCAAACATCTCCTAAGTGAGCTAAGTGAGTGCTTTGAGGAGAAATGTTGCAAGGACTAGTTGGATCATTCAACCAAGCTTTGGAGAAACTTGTAAGTATACAATTTAACTTAATCTTAGCATAGAATAGGTAGATTGTTGATGGAATTAAGTTTGTTGTTAGTTGGAGCTTGAATTAGGCTTATATGATGTGTTTGGAATCTATGGTGTTTTGGATATGATTTGGTGATTGTAAAATGTTAGGAAAATTATAAGGACATAGATTTATGTTGTAATAAGTAAAAAAAATAAGGTTTATGTGAGAAGATTGCTTGGTTTAGGTTGAAAAACCCCATGAGCCATGATCTCGCTTGACTGTCGCTTGATACCCCACTCGAGCGAGTTCCAACCCGTGACTTCGCTCGACACTCGCTCGACACCCGCTCGAGCGAGATACCCTGTTTTGCTTAGATTTAGGGTTTTCTTAGAATAGCAGTGGTGTTTCAAATGGGAAGAGTTATAGGTGAAAATAACTCATATGAATAAGAGAGAAACAAAAAGAAAGAAAACAATTTATATAATAATATGTTTCGTGTCATGACAGGGACGGCGAGACGTAACGCCCGGATGATTGATGAGTATGATTGATGAGTTAGTCACATCATAACGGGGACGGCAATACGTAACGCCCGTATGACTGACGTGCCAGCAGGGACGGCGATACGTAACGCCTGTCGTGATATAATAATATGTTCCGTGTCATGACGGGGACGGCGAGACGTAACGCCCGGACGATTGACACGAGACTCATCATAACGGGGACGGCGATACGTAACGCCCGGATGATTGATAAGTATGATTGATGAGTTAGTCACGTCATGACGGGGACGGCGATGCGTAACGCCCGTATGACTGACGTGCCGGCAGGGACGGCGATACGTAACGCCTGTCGTGATATAATAATATGTTCCGTGTCATGACGGGGACGGCGAGACGTAACGCCCGGACGATTGACACGAGACTCATCATAATGGGGACGGCGATACGTAACGCCCGGATGATTGATGAGTATGATTGATGAGTTAGTCACGTCATGACGGGGACGGCGATACGTAACGCCCGTATGACTGACGTGCCGGCAGGGACGGCGATACGTAACGCCTGTCGTGATATAATAATATGTTCCGTGTCATGACGAGGACGGCGAGACGTAACGCCCGGATGATTGACACGAGACTCATCATAACGGGGACGGCGATACGTAACGCCCGGATGATTGATGAGTATGATTGATGAGTTAGTCACGTCATGACGGGACGGCGATACGTAACGCCCGTATGACTGACGTGCCGGCAGGGACGGCGATACGTAACGCCTGTCGTGATATAATAATATGTTCCGTGTCATGACGGGGACGGCGAGACGTAACGCCCGGACGATTGACACGAGACTCATCATAACGGGGACGGCGATACGTAACGCCCGGATGATTGATGAGTATGATTGATGAGTTAGTCACGTCATGACGGGGACGGCGATACGTAACGCCCGTATGACTGACGTGCCGACAGGGACGGCGATACGTAACGCCTGTCGAGGTAATGCAATAAGTAGATCCCGATGGGGACGGCGAGACGTAACGCCCATCGAGGATAAGAAATAAAAGAAACTTATGAGGTTAATAAGTAAAGTGAAAAGTATAAGTGTATGTGATGATGGGTCTAGCTAAGATCTAAGGTAGTATGTGATGATGGGTCTAGCTAAGATTTAAGTTTGTATGGTAAGATGGGTATTTGACTTGTGAAGTTCCATAAAGTATTCTTATAGGTGATATGTTGGTGAGTATGACTATGTATGATGATAGTTGAGGTTATCTATGCTTTATTTCGTTAACTGTATACTTACTGAGATTTCTTGTAAATCTCACTCTTTTATGTTTTATCTATTTTATCTATCATTCCTTATGGAATGATAGATGTTGTTGCAGGGATAGATAAATTGCATTGAGACCCGATCAGCACTGGAGATTCTGAGGTACCCTGAGGGTCCTATGGAATGCTCCTCTCCGGTTGAGATGACCCCATGTACGTGATCAAGTGAAGAAGTAAGAGTATTGGATGAGGGTAGGATATGAGTTTTTGTTTAGAGAAAACTAACTGGGTTATGTAAGAGTTAATACAGAATATTGTTGTAAAAATGATGTTATGAGAAGTGTAATTATAGTATGCCATGTGATCTACTGATGCAAGAGTTAGATCTCTTTGCACACATTGGGAATTTACTTCTTCCAGCTGCGATCGGCATTGCATTGAATTAGTAAGCTTAGATGCATGCATACTACTTTTTATGTTTACGTAGGATAAGTAGCCTTGTGTTGCTTGTCCGGATGCGTCGATTTGCGTTGTAATCAATGCGAAAAATCGGGGCGTGACAATGTTGGTTAACCATTCTTGAAACTTATTTGACCAAAACCCTCTTAATCTATGGTATTCATTTAAATTATGAAAATGGGTTAGTGCTTTGAACCAAGTTTAAGCAAAAGCATCAAATTGATATTTTTTCTGAAGCGTATTTTTTAATTTTTTAATTTTTTAAATACAAAGAAATATTTTAATATGTGTCAACCAAATAACTTAATTTTATTATTTAAATAATTATATGAACACTTTTTAATTCTAATGCAACTCCAAATAAGTCCTAAATGGGCCAGTCAAGGACTCAAGTTGGGCTCTTGAAAAAGCCGAACTAGAGTCTAGGACTAATAAGGTCAAATGCTACTTAGCCTAGCTCCAAGAAAATGTCTACCCAACATTTCATTTTGCCATCAATATGCCTGATAATCAACAAATCTCACATTCATATCAATACAACAACATGATTTCTCACTAGTTTCTCTCAACTTCGATCCCAGTTGACTCTACAAAACCAAATAGACGCAGAAAAACATATGAACAAATGCAGTAAATAATTCTTGTCAAATTTAGGCCAACCACAAATTCAATTTCCAATTGCAATACGAGAATTAATGTTACTCAGAATTTAGTTTGTTGAACGGCAATTTGTCCTGATCTGGCCGTTAGTGCCAATAAGTAGACTGAGGTTTTCCATTTTCAGCATGGCATTGGCAAAGTCTTTTCGAAAACTGGTCGGGTCGGAGATATAAGCATTAACTTGAGCATCCGTAGAACCCCCACTAAAGAGCTGTTGGTCGGAGTGCAACAGACCCCTTTGGTCCTTTAAATTTTTGAAGTAAACGTTTTCTAAAGATGTCGGACTCGTGGTGTCGAGTGGGGAAAGATTGTCGTCTCCTCCTGTGCTTAGATAGTTGGATTTCAATGATGTTGCAAATTATGAATCTATGTTGGTTTCATTGTAAATCCTGGTATGGAAGGTTGCGCACCTTGCTTTATCGATTGTGTGAGATCCTGATCATGGAGATGGAGGAAATTCATGTAAGGAAACTAATTAAATTGAATGCTCATTTTCATGAATCCTTCTTAATATCTTCTAACGACCAGGGACCAAATATTATATTGGAGATTAAAAATTACAAGTTTAGAAAAAGAGGATCACTATAAGAAAAAATGGATATTTGCGATCAATTATTTGTGATCAAAAAGATTATTTACGGCAAAAATGTACTCATTTTAATTAGAAAAAATTGTTTTACTAAAATAATTAATCGCAAATAAACAATTTTCTTATAATAAATTACCAATATTTAGAAGTTAAACCCATGCACCTACCTGATAGAGCAACCATTTCTTTGGCAGTGAAACCTTTGTTTGAGAAGGAAGATATAAGGGCACTAAGATTGAACGTTGGAGCAGGGACGTCACCAATATTTGCAGTACCCGGGGTGGCCGAGTCTCTTCTGTCCAATTGAAGTTTCCAACTCCAACTAGATTTACTCAGCTATTGCGACCAAAAAGAGCAACATGTTATAATTTGCCAATATTAATGCATGGTATAAAAGTAAGAACATATAAATTAGTGTGTTGTTTTTTTCTCCACTTACAGCAACGACTGAGTCTCTTGCAGCAACAGCTAAGATGTCAGCACAAGACACAACACCAGGGCACAGTTTCTCCACTTCAGATTTGATAGCTGTCTATTACTTCAAATCCCCTTATTGAGTTAGCATTTGGAACAGCAATTTTCTCTCCTCCGGATCCGTCCAACAGAACAGATGCATCACACCCCTGTTACAGAATTATATATTAATCATGTTTAATTTTCCATGTCCTCGAGTTTATGCTTTTACAATATGGATTTCTATACTTTCTACAAACAGTTTTATCATTTTACATTATATATAGAAGACGAGAGATTAATTTTTATGTCTTATATATAGCATGCATGTGAAAATGATAAAAATTAGTGAGGATCGAGGCTGGCCAAAAGTGACCGACCGACTTGAGCAGTACGGAACATTGTTCAACCCAACTTCTTGACTACCTTTCAGATATTATGTTAAAAGTAGCATATAATATGATCATTTTATAGGCATCATGATTAGCGACATTTAATCTACCTTAAACTGATCAAGGGGAACACGACCCAGAAAAAATTCTGATGATATGGCCGTAAATTAACCAATGCATGACAAAAATAAATATGACCAATAATGCATACAATATATATATTTATGTGACTTCAAAATCGTTAATTCAAAGAAGTCATGTCCTAATTAAGTCTAGCAGTACTGTTGATCTGGATGGAAATAGTCATTTTAATAAAAATAATTAGTCAGAAATAAGCATTTTTCTTATAGTATATAATTGTTTAAAGCAAAACGGATGATCATAAGCTGCTAAAACAAAGGCAAGGTGATGCACAGTTATTTAATCTAAGAAGGTGGATGTGTAAATGTGTGGAAATGCAGTTTTACTGTAAAAAGGGTTAAAGAATCATATTTCTTATCTTCATACATATGAGAAATGTTAAGGAGAAGTCACACTCAAGGGCACTTACTCACATGAATAATCACATGACAGTAACATGTTACTGTTCATGTGAGTGAATGTCCTTGAATGTAACTTCTTCCAATTATTTTTGTCATACATATACATAAATCAAGATGCAACAGTACGACATGCAGAGACACTAATTGCTGATTTGATACTGAAGATCAAGGGAAAAAAAAAAAGAGAAGAGTTAAGATGAGAACTTGCATTAACAAAGCAGTCATGAAAATAAAGACGGAGCAAGGATGCTCCCATGCATTTCTCACTTTGCACCGCAGAGTCCACGCCCGATTTAATGGTGGAAAAGGCTTTAGGGCACGATGTTGCATAGAAATTATCAGAGGATAGTTGTGCCGAAACCATTCACATAACAACTACTGAAAATAAAGGGCAGAATTTAGTGGCAGTGGGAATAATATTGGAGGTGGCCGTAGAATGAAAGAAAGCCATCTTGAGTTCTAGTGATTTCTTCCGAAAAAAGAAGATCAAGATGAGAGTAGAAGCAGCAGCTAGAAATAGGCTTTTTGTTGGTGTGAGACCAAGGCACAAGAGGTATCATATATATATATATATATAGATAGATAGATAGATAGATATGTGGGTGCTCTAACATGACCATGCAGTGAGTCAACGTTTCAAACAAACAGAATAATATATATATATATATATATATAATGAAGATGTGTACATGTAAAAAATAATGTATTATATACCATTTAAGATAGATGGAGGTGATCTCACCAGCGGTGCATTTTCCGCGTTTGTTTAACTTAGTTAATATGTGGAGGTGTTTATTAATTAATCCGCGTACGTATTGAAAGGTTAAAAAATTGCATGCTGTATTAAATTTGCCAGTCTCTTGGCTAATCACTTTTAAGTTTTATAAGACTTGCTTGGAAGTTGCCCGCCGCATTGCTCAGACTAGACAGTTAATTTTTCCATTTTTTGATATTCATTGATGATTATATTCTCAGTTCACTTAATTTTATCTTTTGAAATTAAAATCTAAATTTTACAATATTTTTATTCAATTTCAAAAATTTGTTGAAAAACAACATTCCACTCGTATCAGAATTTTTTAAAATGATGGTGATGCAAAATTTACCAGCAATCACTTCAAAGCACACGTTCGCACCTCAGGCATTCACCATCGACTCTCCTGCCCATATACACCCGCTCAAAATGGTCGCGCTGAAAGAAAACATGATCGCCATGTGACTGAGACAGGTCTGGCCCTTCTTTTCCACTCCCATTTTTCTCCTCGATTCTGGGTTGATGCCTTCAATACTGCAGCTTACATCATCAACTATTTGCCCATACTGCTTCTTGGAGATAATTCCACTTTTGAGCTTCTCTATGGTTCCTCACCAAACATTGAAAATTTTCATCCATGTGGTTGTCGTGTTTATCTTTATTTGCGTGATCATATGCCTAACCCTTGTATTTTTCTAGGTTACAGTCATTTCCATAAAGGGTTTTACTATCTTTATCCCATTACATCTAGGCTATATATCATCCGACATGCCCAGTTTGATGAAAACCATTTTCCCTCTCACAATAACTCTCAAGCTTATCTCATATCATCTCTCTATTTTTTCAATTTTCTTGAACCCAGTCTCCTTCATACCGAACCACCTCCCCCTTCTCCTATGCACCATTTTCCACATATTACTCCATCCAGATCTAGCCCATGTGCAATCTATACTGACCTAGTGGATGTCTTTTCAGATTATTGATTCTCTTGCAGGTCCCTCTTCATCGCACCCAGATCCTTGACCGCCTCCTATTGAGACTAACATTTATCCTCATGTTACCAATCTCAGCCCTACTATGGCATTTCTGTTGGGTTCTCACCCCATGCTCACATGCGTGAAGGCTGTTATTTTCAAGACCCATCCAGTGAATCTTAGTGTTTTGAGATCCTCATTTACTTCTTTATGGTTGTTCTTGCATTTGATGAGCCCAAAGGATTTAAATCTACTGCTAAGAATCCTGCTTGGCTTGCTGCCATGGATGAAGAAGTTCAAGCCCTGCAAAACAATCACACTTGGATTTTGATCCCTCAGCCTAATAACACCAACATTGTGGGTTCCAAATAGGTATTTTAGACTAAATATCTACCTAATGGATCCATTGAGCGCCTCAAAGATCGTATTGTTGCCAATGACTACACCCAGGTACCTAATCTTGACTACACAGACATTTTTAGTCCTGTTATCAAGACTACCACTATCTGTGTTATGCTTTCTATTGTTGTTGTCAACAGTTGGCCTCTTTGCGAACTTGATGTCAAGAATGCATTCCTCAATAGTACCCTCACTAAAAATATTTATAAGGAATATCCTCTTAGGTATGTTAATCCTCGCTACCCTAATCATGTCTGTCAGTTGAAAAAAGTCACTATGGCCTCAAGTAAACTCCTCGTGCCTGATCTCAGTGCTTCAATTCCTTTCTTATTACACTTGGTTTTTCTTGCAGTCATGCTGACACAGCCTCTCTCTTTATTTTTGTCAGCAATCCGACATTATCTATATGCTTCTTTATGTTAATGATATTATCATCATTGACAACAACTATTCTCTTCTTGACAACTTTACTCGCAAGCTCAATTCTAAGTTTGCTACCAAAGATTTGGATTCCTCAATTACTTATTCCTTGGTCTGGAAGCTACCTCCTCTACTGATGGTCTTTTTATTAATCAGCTGAAATATGCACGGGATATCCTTACTTGAGCTCAGTTGCTTGATGGCAAGCCGATAGATAATATCGGTAGCCTTGATTGTGTTAAGGAGGCACTGCCTTGATTCAATGTTTTGATATATTTGACCCTAATTCTAGCAAATCCTCTTGTACAGATTAACTCTACTTTCCATTTATTTTGTAACTAGTCTTTATGACATTGATTTGTAAATATTCTCATACGATCGGTAATTGTGAATATAGAAGATTAATACTCACCAAGTTTTGATTGTGGTGGTTTTGCTCAAACTTTCTCAGCAATTTTCTTTTAGTGTTTATTTTTACAATTGGACTCCTTTTCACCGTGTTAATGACGTTGTGCACATGAATGGAATTTGTTATATGAATACTAGAATCCTATTAATTTAGTCAATAACGAGCTAGGTAGGACGTAAAAGAAGAAGAACAAGGATATATATCAAAGTAGGTAACTGATCTCTGTCAGTGTATATATTTGTATGGGGTTAATATTGTAATTGTCCTTATTAGGATTTTATCTCTACACAATATGTAAGGCCCGCAGCCACAGCCCACAGCCCAGGCCCATTCTAGGGTATCAAGAAACCGGCCCTGCTCACCAAAACAGCGTCGTTTCACCTCAGGTATTAGATTTCCGCCCTTCTCCTTTCTTCTTCTTTCTTTTCCTTCTGCTTCCGTCGGTTACCACTCTGTTCTTCTCATCCGCACTTCCCGTACGCAGCTCCACGTCCCAGCAGTTGTTGCAACAAGATGAAAGTGCTCCCGCCCACTCCTCGGATATTTAATTGGTGTGCTACGGATCTATCATCACCCAGACTCTCTCCCTCCTCCTTCGGCAAACCATTTCTCTGGCTGGGTCTCCTCATCGCCGCGGGCCCTGTTTTTCATTCACCCAAATTCGCGCCGGTAATTCATCTAAATTCCTTCTCTCTTCTCTTGCGTTTTTGCTATCCATGTAAGGTTTGGTTATGGGTTTTAATCATAGTTAATTTGTGGGTTTCCGGGGGGGGGGGATGAAGCAGAGCACAGGGAAGACCGAATCCGACGCATTAGCTGTCGTTCTTGCGGGTTGCTCTCCCTTCTCAGGTAGGTTTCTCAGATAGATTTGAATGGGTGATTAACGTATGTGTTTTAGGTTAGAGTTTTTCTTTTAAATTTTTGGGTATGTCCGAGGGGTAGTATTGGTGTGCTGTTCAGAATTTCGTTGATGAAATCTTGCCGTTGTTGGTACAAATTCTTGCTTTTTTTTTTTGGGTACTGCTATAGCCGTGGGTTGGAGTATTTTTTTTTAGTTGTGATGTTGAATTTTGGGAACTCGTTATTATTGTGGCTGGCTAGACCGTTTGGTTGTGTTGAGGTCAATAATTTTGTTGCTAAATGATTTTTTTTTTGGGTGACTGGTCTCGTTGGGTTGTAAGCTGGAAAATTATGAATATATGTTCATGTGAGCGTGGGATAACAACCCGGAGGTTGGAGCTGGTCAGCATGTTATATGGGTGTTGTTTGACTTGATATTTGTAGTAAATTGTAACGCTTTAAGCTAGTGTAGTTGAAGAAAGGAGTTTTGCAAAATTTTTCAGATTAGAAACATTAGATTATTATTTTTGTATATACATAGATTGGGTTTGCTGGCCGTTAACGTTGAGTGTTTTTTTTTTTTTTTTTTAAATAGGCGACGAGAATCTTAGAGATCGGACTCGAAATTTTGATAATTCGCTACAGGAGTCAGGTAAGCGGGGCTCCTATCCTAGATTTACATAAAAAGAAAATTTGTTTGAGGTTGGTTTTTATAAAATGTGCATGTTCTGTTTTTTTAAGAAAAAGGTGAAAAACAACCTCAGTATACGTTTTATGCATTCGCTCATGAAAATTTATATGATAGAGAAAATTTTCTTTTGACATGAAATGTGTAGACATGAGCAATATTTGACATGTTTGTGAACTATGCATAAGAGCGAACATTAATTTTGATGCTATCTTGTGCATGTAAAATAATATGTTTTGTTGTGTTTTTGGCTTGTATGGAAATGGATAAGAAAGTGAAAAACAAGTGGCTTAATATGATATGTTTACGGAAAAACCTTTGGCATACTTATCTGTTTGTCTTTATTTCTGAATATGTTTCGGACATGATTATATGGATTCACGTGATATGGTTGGTACCTCCATGATACAATATGATAGGAGTGCAATCACTTTGGAAACAAAGTGATCCTTTTTATGTGTTTCTTTCCTATGTGCACACTCGGGGCTCCGAGAACGAATGAGGGAATGTCTCACAATATGATACTGCCCGGTTTGGCCACCAGGGATAGCACAACCCTACCACGGGGGTTAAACATGGTATATGTTTGAAAATGGATGAGATGTTACAGTTATTTTTGCCAAGGTGTTTTGAGTATAAAAAAGTTAGTTTTGTGTATACTTTATGAAAAATAAAGGTTCGCTCAGCTTTTGGTTGGTTTATAAGTTTTGGAATTGTTTACTTTGAATAAAAGTTTTTCCGTTACATACTTAAGGATTTTATTAAAAATGCTCATGATTTACATACTAGTATAGGTGTTTTGCTTACTGAGTTGTGGATGAACTCACCCCCTTATCTATATACATTTCAGATGAAGTGGAGGTCTCGCCTGAGGACCAAGGTTAATATGTTGGGACCAGGATAGGCGGTCATCTTTGGGGTTGAAGTGAAGACGATATTATTTATTTTGTTGTTACGTTATTTAGCATGTTTAGATTAAAGTGTTAGTAGGATTTTTGATGGGAAGTTTGTGGACCCTATATGATGGCATTATTTTATTTAACGTATGAACTTTATGGATATTTAGGATTTAATTGTTCTTAAAATTTGGAACTTGAGGAATTATTTGTGGATTTGATCAGATATATTTTTAGATAGAATTTGTAGATGAAAACAGGTCCAAGTCAAACAGGTTAATATTCAGGACCCCCCCTTACGGGTACGGGGTGTCACAGTTGGTATCAGAGCAAAGGTTTAAGATTCTGCAGACTTATGCAATAAAGTTTAGGAATTTGAGGTTCTAGAATTCGCCAACTTTAGGAATTATTTGAGGTGTAGAATTTTATAGACTAGTGAGCTGATTTCGTTTGGTTGGAGATTGAAGGAATAGGTTTATGAATTTCTTATAATTATACTTGTGGTGGATACCTTACTTTTTGGGGAAATTGTATACCATTGTTGGGCTACTATGACTACCTGTCGATATGTATATAGTTTCTTGTATGTGTGCTTGTAATAAACAATTTGTTTAATAGTTCAAGTCTTCTCAGGATGCCGCCTCACCGTGAACGAAGTGTATCGGATTTGAACGCAGCCAGGAATGAAAGGGAAGCAAATCCAAGAGCTTCTGAAGTACTCCGGGCAGCAGCGCATCAATTGATAGACGATCTTGCACAAAATTCATCCGGCCGTCACCGCACCACAAGTGAAAGGGGTTGCACCGTGGAAGATTTCAACAAGCTGTGCCCCACATCTTTTGACGGGAGAGGCGACCCGATATTAGCTGAAGATTGGGTGCAGGACATTGAAGAGATATTTCGAGTCTTGCCTTGCACGGATGAACAAAAAGTGGCGTTTGCTACATTCAAGTTGACTGGGGAGGCGAAAAGGTGGTGGATCTTCGGAAAGGACCATCAGGGAAGCTGAAAAGAATGAAATAAAAAGTTGGTCGCTGTTCAAGGAAGTTTTTCTGGAGCGTTTCTTTTCCATCTCAATGAAAGAGGATAAGGCTATGGAGTTTGCCACATTAGTCCAGAGGACGATGTCAGTACACCAATATGCAGCCAAGTTTACTGAGCTGGCACGCTTTGCGGCATATCTGATTCCTGATGAAGAGAAGAAGTGTCGCAAATTTGAGCAAGGACTGAACGAGAAGCTGTACGAATGAGTGATGGGTTTCCAGTTGAAAAGTTCACAGAGTCGGTGAATAAGGCCACTTTGTTTGAGGGATGCCTTCAGAGGAGCGCCACCTTACTTGATCAAAGGAAGAGGTCTACCCCATCTGGATATCATACAAGCAACAACCAGGGACAGTGGAAGAAGAGAAATGAAGGGGGTAATTCAAGCAAGAGGCCAATTCAGAGTGATCAGCAGCCTTATCATTGTAGAACTTGTGACCGTGTTCACACGGGAAAGTGCCGGAAAGAGTTAGGCTTATGTTACCGGTGCGGCAAGTCGGGCCACTACCTCAGGGATTGTCCGCTTACTTTGGGCAGCAATAGACCTGCCCCACTACCACCCCCACCCAGGACTGGAGGGGCCCACGAGGTAATACCCAATGCCCTACTGCACCTGCTCGGGTTTTCGCATTGACACCAGGAGAGGCTAAAGGCAGGGAGGATGTGATCACAGGTATTATTCCTTACTTTTCTTTTAGGAATAACTTAGTAATTATTGTGGATGTTAAATCAAAGGGTACTTTGTATGTGATCACAGGCATTCTTTCTTTGTTTTCTAATCATGCCACTACACTGTTTGACTCTGGGGCAACACATTCCTTTATTTCTAAGAATTTTGCCAAATTCTGCTCATGGGAAGGTGAAAGGTTGGATTTTGACTTAGTGGTCTCAACTCCGACGGGGACTACAGTGTCTTGTCACAAAATTCTCCGCGACTGTCCTATATCTATTGAAGAGAGATTGATGCCTGCTGAACTTATTATTTTTGATATGATTGGATTTGATGTAATCTTGGGTATGGACTGGTTGGCTTCATACCATGTCAGTATTGACTGTTTTAAAAAGGAGATAGTTTTCAAGCTTCCTGAAGGGGATGAAATTCGATTTGTGGGAACGAAAGTGTGATTATTCCCATCAATCATATCAGCAGTTCAGGTTGCGAAATTATTGCGAGATGGCTGTCAAGGATTTTTAGCTTGTGTGATAGATGCACCAAAAGAAGAGTTGAGCCTAGAAGAGGTTCCTGTGGTGAGAGAGTATCCGGAAGTGTTTCCTGAAGATTTGTCTGGATTACCACCTGACCGAGAAGTAGAATTCGCTATCGATCTTGTTCCAGGCACAGCACCTTTGTCCAAGGCTCCTTATAGAATGGCGCCATCGGAGCTCACCGAACTTAAAGAACAGTTACAAGATCTATTAGACAAGGGTTTTATCCGACCCAGTGTGTCCCCATGGGGTGCTCCAGTGTTATTTGTGAAGAAGAAAGATGGAACAATGAGAATGTGCATTGACTATAGAGAACTCAACCGAGTAACCATCAAGAACAAATATCCCTTACCCCGCATAGAAGACTTGTTTGATCAACTACAGGGTGCGCAAGTTTTCTCGAAGATTGACCTTCGATCAGGGTATCATCAATTGAAGATCAAGGCTGAAGATGTATCCAAGACTGCTTTCAGGACCAGATATGGCCACTATGAGTTTCTGGTCATGCCTTTTGGTTTGACTAACGCCTCAGCGGTATTCATGGATTTAATGAACAGAGTATTTCATGGATTCTTGGATAAATTTGTGGTTGTCTTTATTGACGACATCCTAATCTATTCTAAGAGCAAGAAGGAGCATGAGGAACACTTGAGGCTAGTACTCGGAACACTTAAAGAAGAAAAGTTGTTTGCTAAACTGAAGAAGTGTGAGTTTTGGCTGAATGCAGTTACATTTCTGGGGCATGTTGTCTCAAAGGAGGGCATTTCAGTGGACCCCGGGAAAGTGGAAGCAGTAGTGAACTGGTCAGCACCGAAAAATGTACATGAGGTTAGGAGCTTCTTGGGATTGGCGGGATACTATCGCCGATTCATTAAGGGTTTTTCCAAGATAGCAGTTCCCCTCACCGCACTCACAAGGAAGAACAAGAAGTTTGAGTGGACGGAAAAATGTGAAGAAAGCTTTCAGAATTTGAAACAGAGACTAGTGACCGCCCCAGTTTTAACAGTTCCCACTACGAGAGGTGGGTTTGTGGTATATAGTGATGCTTCAAGACTGGGTTTAGGGTGTGTATTAATGCAACATGGGAAAGTTATAGCCTATGCTTCACGGCAACTAAAGACACATGAACAAAATTACCCCACACATGATTTGGAGTTAGCAGCAGTTGTGTTTGCACTTAAAATTTGGAGGCATTATTTATATGGGGAAAAGTGTGAAATCTACACAGATCACAAAAGTTTAAAGTATTTCTTCACCCAAAAAGAATTAAATATGAGGCAGAGAAGATGGCTCGAGCTAATAAAGGATTATGATTGTAATATCAATTATCACCCAGGCAAAGCGAACGTTGTAGCTGACGCCTTGAGTAGGAAATCAATGAGTTCAGCAATAGCATCCCTTATTACTCAACACCAGTTACTAATGGACTTAGAAAGGGCTGGTATTGAAATCATCACCAATGATACAAGTGCTTTCGTGGCTAGTTTAATAGTGCAACCAGATTTGTTAGAGAGAATCAAAGCAGCTCAGAAAGTAGATTCAGCATTGATAAAGCTAGTGGAGGAAATTAAGAAAGGGGACAAAGTTGATTTTAGCATTTCTGAAGATGGAGTTCTGAGGTTTAGAGACAGATTGTGTGTACCTGCAGATGATACACTAAAGAAGATAATCCTTGAGGAGGCACACCGCTCTTTATACACAGTTCATCCAGGGAGTACCAAGATGTATCGGGATTTGAGAGAGTCTTTTTGGTGGAACGGTATGAAGAGAGAAATTGCTAAGTTCGTAGAACAGTGCCTGACTTGTCAACAGGTGAAGGCAGAACATCAGAGACCAGCAGGGTTGTTACAGCCATTACAGATTCCAGAATGGAAATGGGAGCATATATCCATGGATTTTGTGACAGGTTTACCATGGCTTTAAACGGACAAGATGCAATATGGGTAATCGTCGATCGCTTAACGAAGACTGTGCGTTTTGTGCCCATTAAAGTTTCTCATAAGTTGGAGAAACTAGCGGAGCTATACATACAAGAGATCGTGAGGTTACACGGGATACCAGTATCCATTGTGTCAGATAGAGATCCTCTTTTCACTTCTAGATTTTGGAGAAGTTTGCAAGAGGCAATGGGTACTAAGTTGAATTTTAGTACGGCTTATCACCCTCAGACAGATGGACAATCCGAAAGGACTATTCAGATTTTAGAAGACATGTTGAGGGCATGTGTAATGGACTTTAAAGGAACTTGGATACGACATTTACCATTGGTGGAATTTGCTTATAATAACAGTTTCCAGACTAGTATTGGGATGGCACCGTATGAAGCATTGTATGGCAGAAGATGTAGGTCTCCATTATATTGGGATGAAGTTGGTGAAAGAAAAATTTTGGGGCCAGAGATCATTCAGAGGACCACAGAAAAGATTGACATTATTCGAGCCAGAATTAAAGCAGCTCAGGGTCGACAAAAGAGCTGCCGATAACCGCCGCCGTCCACTAGAGTTTGAGGTGGGAAATGAAGTATTCTTGAAGATAGCACCAATGAAAGGGGTTATGAGATTTGGAAGTAAGGGCAAGTTGAGCCCTAGATATATTGGGCCTTTTGAGATTCTTGAGCGGGTTGGACCATTGGCATATAAGTTAGCACTTCCTCCGAATCTGACGGGAGTGCATAACGTATTTCATGTATCCATGCTGAGAAAGTATATTCCCGATCCAACTCACATCATTCATTATGAGCCGCTACAGATTCAGGAAGATATGACATATATTGAAGAACCAGTGCGGATCTTAGAAAAGAAAGCACACAGGTTGCGGAATCGTAGCATCCCCATGGTTAAGGTTTTGTGGAGTAATCATAGAAGCAGTGAAGCTTCCTGGGAACTCGAGGAGGAAATGCGAGAGAAATACCCACATATCTTCAACGAGGATTATGAACTCTTGTAGCAAATTCCGAGGACGGAATTTATTTTTAGGAGGGGAGGATGTAAGGCCCACAGCCGCAGCCCACAGCCCAGGCCCATTCTAGGGTATCAAGAAACCGGCCCAGCTCACCAAAACGGCGTCGTTTCACCTCAGGTATTAGATTTCCGCCCTTCTCCTTTCTTCTTCTTTCTTTTCCTTCTGCTTCCGTCGGTTACCACTCTGTTCTTCTCATCCGCACTTCCCGCACGCAGCTCCACGTCTCAGCAGTTGTTGCAACAAGATGAAAGTGCTCCCGCCCACTCCTCGGATATTTAATTGGTGTGCTACGGATCTATCATCACCCAGACTCTCTCCCTCCTCCTTCGGCAAACCATTTCTCTGGCTGGGTCTCCTCATCGCTGCGGGCCCTATTTTTCATTCACCCAAATTCGCGCCGGTAATTCATCTAAATTCCTTCTCTCTTCTCTTGCGTTTTTGCTATCCATGTAAGGTTTGGTTATGGGTTTTAATCATAGTTAATTTGTGGGTTTCCGGGGGGGGGATGAAGCAGAGCACAGGGAAGACCGAATCCGACGCATTAGCTGTCGTTCTTGCGGGTTGCTCTCCCTTCTCAGGTAGGTTTCTCAGATAGATTTGAATGGGTGATTAACGTATGTATTTTAGGTTAGAGTTTTTCTTTTAAATTTTTGGGTCTGTCCGAGGGGTAGTATTGGTGTGCTGTTCAGAATTTCGTTGATGAAATCTTGCCGTTGTTGGTACAAATTCTTGCTGTTTTTTTTTGGGTACTGCTATAGCCGTGGGTTGGAGTATTTTTTTTAGTTGTGATGTTGAATTTTGGGAACTCGTTATTATTGTGGCTGGCTAGACCGTTTGGTTGTGTTGAGGTCAATAATTTTGTTGCTAAATGATTTTTTTTTTTTGGGTGACTGGTCTCGTTGGGTTGTAAGCTGGAAAATTATGAATATATGTTCATGTGAGCGTGGGATAACAACCCGGAGGTTGGAGCTGGTCAGCATGTTATATGGGTGTTGTTTGACTTGATATTTGTAGTAAATTGTAACGCTTTAAGCTAGTGTAGTTGAAGAAAGGAGTTTTGCAAAATTTTTCATATTAGGAACATTAGATTATTATTTTTGTATATACATAGATTGGGTTTGCTGGCCGTTAACGTTGAGTGTTTTTTTTTTTTTTTTTAAATAGGCGACGAGAATCTTAGAGATCGGACTCAAAATTTTGATAATTCGCTACAGGAGTCAGGTAAGCGGGGCTCCTATCCTAGATTTACATAAAAAGAAAATTTGTTTGAGGTTGGTTTTTATAAAATGTGCATGTTCTGTTTTTTTAAGAAAAAGGTGAAAAACAACCTCAGTATACGTTTTATGCATTCGCTCATGAAAATTTATATGATGGAGAAAATTTTCTTTTGACATGAAATGTGTAGACATGAGCAATATTTGACATGTTTGTGAACTATGCATAAGAGCGAACATTAATTTTGATGCTATCTTGTGCATGTAAAATAATATGTTTTGTTGTGTTTTTGGCTTGTATGGAAATGGATAAGAAAGTGAAAAACAAGTGGCTTATTATGATATGTTTACGGAAAAACCTTTGGCATACTTATCTGTTTGTCTTTATTTCTGAATATGTTTCGGACATGATTATATGGATTCATGTGATATGGTTGGTACCTCCATGATACAATATGATAGGAGTGCAATCATTTTGGAAACAAAGTGATCCTTTTTATGTGTTTCTTTCCAATGTGCACACTCGGGGCTCCGAGAACGAATGAGGAAAAGTCTCACAATATGATACTGCCCGGTTTGGCCACCGGGGATAGCACAACCCTACCACGGGGGTTAAACATGGTATATGTTTGAAAATGGATGAGATGTTACAGTTATTTTTGCCAAAGTGTTTTGAGTATAAAAAAGTTAGTTTTGTGTATACTTTATGAAAAATAAAGGTTCGCTCAGCTTTTAGTTGGTTTATAAGTTTTGGAATTGTTTACTTTGAATAAAAGTTTTTCCGTTACATGCTTAAGGATTTTATTAAAAATGCTCATGATTTACATACTAGTATAGGTGTTTTGCTTACTGAGTTGTGGATGAACTCACCCCCTTATCTATATACATTTCAGATGAAGTGGAGGTCTCGCCTGAGGACCAAGGTTAATATGTTGGGACCAGGATAGGCGGTCATCTTTGGGGTTGAAGTGAAGACGATATTATTTATTTTGTTGTTACGTTATTTAGCATGTTTAGATTAAAGTGTTAGTAGGATTTTTGATGGGAAGTTTGTGGACCCTATATGATGGCATTATTTTATTTAATGTATGAACTTTATGGATATTTAGGATTTAATTGTTCTTAAAATTTGGAACTTGAGGAATTATTTGTGGATTTGATCAGATATATTTTTAGATAGAATTTGTAGATGAAAACAGGTCCAAGTCAAACAGGTTGATATTCAGGACCCCCCCTTATGGGTACGGGGTGTCACACAATATATTGGCCTCCTTTATATAATTTGAGACACATAGAAATATACAATATATGATTTTACCAAAAGTCTCTCTATATTTCAATATGATATCAAAGTTATCAATCTGAAGTTTTGTCCATGCAAGCCACTCTTGTGATGTTTTTATCTTCAACACCAGTGTTTGGCTTCCTTTGCATTTGACCATAAGCCCTTTTTTTTTCAAATTTACGTTCGGCTTTCACTAATATTTTCATCAAATAAGATCTTAGAAGGAGTATAGAGAATTTTATCAGCATTGCTAAGAAAATTTCCTTTCGATCCACTATTGCACCCGCCGTCGAAAGCTACTACACATCGCTCCACGCGCCAGAGACCACTCAGCTCCACATAACCTGACCCATATAGCTCCCCGACCCGATCAATCCTTTTCAAGTGCCCAAACCCATGCCTAACACTAATCCGACCAAACTGGTTGACCCATCTGACCCAAAACACCTCGCCTGCTCAGTACAATCAACGCGTTGACTGTTGACCAACCTAGTCAATCTTTTGACTTTGACTTTTTCAAAAAAAATAAGAAGATATAGAGTCAAGGTTCAGTTGTTGTTGCCATCCCTAGGACTACTTATGAATCTTCTACAATTATAGGTCGTGCTCCTTCTCAGTCTTTCAAGATTGTCTACTACAAATATTGCAAACGTCATGATCAATTTGTTACAGAATGTCGTAAATTACATAACAAAAATAGTTTTGGCCTCCTTGTTCCAAGCTATTGCAGTGGCTCCAATTGATCCTTCTGCTCCTGAGTTTACTGCTAAACCTTTTTTAGTATCCACTTCTCTCACTGCTACTGACATTGAGGCATTAATTCATCAGGTTTTATCTCAATCTTCTCGTGCTTTATCTGTCACCTCAGGTATATCTCCTTGATTTTTTGATTTTGCATATTGTAATCACATGACCTCTGATTCCAGTATTCTTCTCAAAAGTCTACTTTGTCACTCAATCCTATCATATATATTGTTGATGGTTCTAATTTATCTATTGACAACACTTATTGTATTTCCCAATTATCCTGAAATTTCTTTCAATTGGTCAACTTTATGAGTTAAGTCTTAAGCTTACATTTTCTAATGCTAGTGTTAATGTGCAAGATCCACAAACGGGTCAACTCATTGGGATAGGCCATAAGATTGGATGTTTGTTCTAGCTCACTTCTTTGTAGCTTCCATCACATTTGTCTCACTTCATTGTTGCTACTGTCACCTCGTCCCAGTTATGGAATTCTTGGTTGGGTCATGCCTCTCTTCCTCGGTTCTTCTTTGGCCTCTCAAGGTCACCTAGGTTCTATTGGGTTTGAATCTTTTGATTGTGTCTCCTGTCAACTTGGGAACACAAACCATTTGCTAGCTCTCCAAGTTCTCCCCCTCATCCTCTACCGACTCCCCGTTATTCACTGATCTCTCTATTATCCTATTTGTTGGCTGTTCTATAGAGATTTCAAGCTCATCAGATAGTCCTTCTACTATTGCACCTAATCCAATAGATTCATTTGATGGACCACCTGCAACACCATCCGTTCCTCAATCTTCTCCATTCCCTGAACCTCGTCGTTCCAGTCGGGTAAGTGTTCCTCCTACTTATCTTCATGATTATCGCTGTTTTTCTGTCCTTGCCATGCTACACGAACCTCACAATTATCATAAGGCTCATACTAACCCTCTATGGCAGTAAACTATGTCTAATGAATTGGATACTCTTGTCAAAACACATACTTGGGATCTGGTAGACTTGCCTCCTGGAAAGACTGTAGTAGGATGTAAGTGAATATATAAAATCAAGACTCGGGCAGATGGATCAGTTGAAGGCTACAAGACTCGACTTGTTACAAAGGGATTCACCCAAAAGTAAACCTAAAAGTCGGGTTTACTTCAGTCAGATATTTACTTGCAGTTGCTGCTGTTTGGCGTTGGGATTTTTTTCAAATGATTGTTAAAAGCGCCTTTCTTAATGGTGATCTTATTGAGGAGGTTTTCATGCAACCTCCATCTGGCTATGAGCATCCTCCACATAAAGTTTTTCGTCTTCATCATGCACTTTATGGGCTCAAACAGACTCCTCAAGCTTGGTTTGAGAAATTTTAGTCAGTGGTTTCTCAACAAGGCTTTCTTTCTAGCCCATCTGATTCTATACTCTTTGTTTGCACTACTGGAACAGATACTATCCTTATTCTTCTCTATATCGATGATATAATTATTACTGGTGATGATATTGCTGGTATTCGAGATCTTCAGACTTTTCTTAGTCAGAATTTTGAGATGAAAAATTTGGGGCATCTTAACTACTTTATCGGCCTAAAGTTACTTCAGACCAAGATGGTTATTATCTCACTTAAGCCAAATATACCTCTGATTTATTTTCCAAAGCTAGGTTAATAGATAGCCACTAGTCCACTTGAGTATAATATTAAGCTTCTGACCACTAACAGTTCCCCACTTGTAAATGCAATACTGTATCAACAGTTAGTTGGCAATTTTATTTGTCTTACTGTCACCAGGCCTAACATTTATTATGCTGTTAACCTGATCAGTCAGTTTATGAGTGAACCTCGATCTACCTATTTTGCTGAGTTCTGCATATTCTGCGCTACATCAAGGGCACTATGTTTCATGATATGCACTTCTCATCACACTCCTCTCTAAAATTACAGGCTTATTCTGATGCAGATCAGGCTAGTCCTACTGATCATCGCTCTACCACTGGTTATTGTTTCTTACTTGGTACTTTTTTAATTTCATGGCATAGTAAGAAATAGTCTATTGTTGCCCGTTCTAGCACTGAGGCTGAGTATTATACCCTCGCTAATATGACATTTGAACTTTTGTGAGTACGCTAGCTTTTGAAAAATATGGGGGGTTCCTCAATCCATAAGTTTCTTCTTCATTGTGATAATCATAGTGCCAATCAGATTGCGCATAATGATGTGTTCTATGAGTGTATTAAACATATTGAAATTGATTGTCATTTCATCCGCCACTATCTTCAGCATGGTATCCTCAAATTACATTCGATTTTTTCTGAAGATAATCTTGTTAATATCTTTACAAAATCACATCCACCCACTACAAGAAAAATAAGTTTTTGTAGTCATTTAATTGCGATCAAATAATTATTTGCAGTCAATTTTAGTTATAAATAGTCATTTAGTCACAATTAAATAGTCATGAATAAGCAATTTTCTTGTAGTGACCTAGTCAACTTGATGATTTTATTTCCAAACTCTAGTTGACTTTACCACCAAGAATAATTTGAGAGAATGTTAATGTTTATATTTATATAGGATTAATATTAGAATTGTTCTTATTAAAATTTTATCTCTACACTATATTTTGACCTCATTTATGTAATTTAAGACACATAAAAAATATATAATATATAATTTTCTCAAAATTCTCAATATATTTTAACGTCTACGCTAACGTTTGCAGCTTCTCTGTTTGTGAGATACCCACTTGAACGAATCGACGAATTCAGAAGACATGGTAAAAAGAAAAATGATTGAGATAAACCACACTCAGCACATCCTATCTCACGTGTTACTGTTCATGTGAACAGTAACACGTGAGATAGGATGTGCTGAGTGTGGTTTATCCCTAGCATCCCTCTGGTAAAAATGACTGGCAATGTGGCATTGCGTGTTCTGGCGTAGGACTACGTACTAATCTTTCACTGTCGATGGATAGAGATCGATCGAGCTTTCCTTCCTCATTAGTGCAGCATTATTTATTATTGTTTACGTGCTTATACTATCGTTCCAAGAAATAGCGTCTTTTGACTTTCCATTAGGACCCAGTTTAAATTTAAAAATATGATGATTTGGGATAAATTTAATTTATTTTTTAATATTATTATTATTTTAAAATTTTAAAAACATATATTAAAATTTTAAAAATATATATTGAGATTTAAAAAATATGTCTAGAAATTTATATTTTATATAAAAAATTATAAAAATATAATGATAAAATAAAAATTAATTGAGATGAATTTTAAATACAAACTAAACCTAATTCACGTATATATTAGTTATAGGAAAGATATTATATATTTGTCTGTCATTTAGTTAATTAAACCGGACGTTTCCTTGACTTGGTAGTTTTCTCATTTTGAACTACGTAGGTGGCGCGGTCATAAATTCAAGTCACACATATATTCACACTGGTTTAATAGTGGCAATTAATATCATTACATTGTGCAAATGATAACCAATCAGACGTCAGATCATCAAGTCACACCCAATTAAGTTTGGTTTCGGCCACCGACTTTTTGTATTCTTTCCATTGGGAGCCGATTATAAGTTAATACAATCATTTTATAATTTTTATTTAATTTTTTAATAAAATAATTTTTATGAAAATCAAATTTATTGAAACCTATTATGAATAAGTTTTAAAAAAATGTTAATACTTTAATAAAAATCACAAAATAATTATATATCTATATATTCCCGATGTTGTTATAAAATTTAAATTAGTAATTTATTGAGGATTAAATATCTGCTACGCGTTGCATCCACATGACCGGAACAAATGTGAAAGGTGCAGGCAGAAAATGGAGTATTCAGACTGGCACTGTATATGATCATGCAAGGGTGACCTACACGCCATTGCTTAAAATAGTGATGTGAAACTGATAATTGCTAGCAAGCATGCATGCAATCATATATAATATGCATCGAATGCCCTCGGCCATAAAGAATACTTCGACAGACTGTTTGTGCAGATTTGGAAATTATAATAGGTACCAATTTGATGACAGTCATCATTTAAAAAAGAAAAAATCTATTCAACCTCCTACTATTCACATAATTTTCACACACCATACATTATTTTATTTTATTTTTAATCAAATATTTAATATATGAATAATGAATAAAAAAATTTAATTAATTTAAAAAGAACAAATTCAAAAAATATATATTAAAAAAATTTTAAAAATTAAAGAAAAAATAAAAAATGATAGTGTGTGAAGATTGAGAGATTGTGTAGAAGTGCTCTTTAAAAAATACATATATAAATAACTATTTGTAAACAAAAATATTATGTATAGTTATTTTAAAAGATATCTCATATTGTTTAAAGAGGAGATTGTCTTGTATTTTATATGAAATATCTTTTCTCACTTTTAATAAGGTATTTTAGAGAATTAATGTATATAAAGTTTTACATAGTATCAAAACCTACCGCAAGATAAATGGAGTCCAGTACACTATTTATCCGATGATAAGGACCCAAAAAAAAATATTGGTCTGCATGTAAGAGAACGTACTATTGAGGAATAAATTCTACATTATTTGTGGGCAAAATCTTGGATATACTTATAAGTAATGTACAAATATTTCTTATTGAACTAATTTTATGAGATGAATTAGATACATAAATTTTTATAATTTTTATATATTTTTTTGTACACTTTATTAGAATCAATAGACTGCATAAAAAAAATACGCAAAACTCGTTGACAAATAATTAGATTGAGGCCATTCGTCCAATATTATGATTAATTGCTCAGATTCATGGACTCTTTTTTCGTAAATTGGGAATTGCTTACGCAGCAATATTAACGACCCAGCCATATTGGAAAATCAAGGATGATGCATGCATACAATACAATATTTGGAGCACAGGCTTCTAAAAATAAAAGGCCTTGATCAGATCACGCATGGAAACTGATCATTTTAAGCTTTAATTAAGCAAAATGATCATCAGATTCATAATTTTAAACTAATTTACATAATTAGTTGTCATGCATGCAAATATATATTAACCTACATTCGGTGATTATATATAAGTTGTCAAATCAAAAGATGCATGGGGCGTATCGATTATACAAATACAAAAATATGAAGGTGTAAGGCGGTGAAATTACAATATTATATAATGTCAATAATCACCAAAGTTCGACATTCAAATTATAAAATCATTATAATAGTAATAAAAGGCTGTCCTAATTGTTTCCATGCATGTCCTAATTTCCTACCTCACCAATTGATGATCAGTAATTAATTCGGGGTTTCTAGAAAGGTTACGTTTCAGGTAATAATTAGCAAAGATGGGTCAAAGATATCATCCAATTTTATCTGTTTTCTTAAAAGGGTTGATCGGAGCGTGATCCATTCCTCTTTCAAAATTATTCTGTAGTTCTACTACATCTAATTTTTACCCGTACGCGGTGTCTCTCTCCCTCTTTTGACGTTGCTCCTGGCTCTCTTTTTTTGGGGACTTCTGACGTGTGAATCAATTTTTAATAAAGCATGACGTTGATAAACAAGATTCCATCCGTGTTGTCTTGCTGATTGACCTCGCCCCTAGTCAGTCCATTTAAGCGGAAACACACAAGCCATGTCGTGTGCTTCAGCGCACAGATTTTTATGTAAAGAGAAATTATATTTGTGGAGAATATGTTTTAACATTATTGTTAAAATAATAAGATCTAATTTTAAGAAATCTAATTTTAATTTTTTTTATATAAATTAAATCTTATCATATTAGTGATTTAGAGAATAAAAATTAATTTCACTACAAATAATGAGAAGTTGACATGTCCACTTGGTACATCTTGGTTCTTAGATATGATCAACAATATATATTCATAAGGCACACAATGCGCACATTAATTTTTATAATTGATAAATTTTGATTACTCTTCAATTAAAATTCAATTGGAGGAGTAATCAATTAAATTTTGATTGCTCTTCAATTGATTCTTCTTTAGCAAATATAGAAGTTATTTGCTATATTGGAGTAGCTTCATTTTTTTTATTACATCTATAACCATTACAAGAAATTGTGGACTTTTGCGACAATTTTTTTTTCTATTGAAGAAAAACCGTCGCAAAAAGCCTTTAATTACAATGAGTTCAACATTGCCATAGGCTCTTTACATCAAGTTTGAAATTTGGTTTTTTGCGACAAGATTTTTTACTTTTTGTGACAAAATTTTCACCGCAACTAGACGCGTGGCCTTTTGCTTTAATATTATAAAATCTTATGCAATGTTAGTGGACCGACACAAGGAACACTAGCTCAACCAAAATTGTTTGTTTGTATGAAAACTATTGAAAACAAGGGATAAAAACCAGCCATCTTGTGAGCTTTAACTCTTCATTTAATTTGATTCCAACAAATTACTAAGAAGCTAACAAATGGAATCAATCGTGAAAATTCCAGATTTTGATACTTCCTTGTTCCCTTCCACTTCTAAATAAATTACTATGATTTGTACATCCTTGTTGGCATGGTTGTGTATTTCAAATCATTATATAAATATAATCACTGGCTAAAATATGGGACAGAAAATGTATGCATGGATAAATAAGGGGATGAATGGGGTACTACTTAGTAGTCAAAGGTTGGAACTCAATAACTTAAGAAAAATGATGTTGTAGGTGGAATTGAATTTGTAATTCCTCTAGTTGGTTTGTTCACATGTTTAGTGCTGCAAATGCATCCTTTCAGCTTTTTCTGTCAAATACCAACCTATATGAAGACTACGGTGTATGTAGGCTTGCTTTCAAAACTTGCCCTGTTGATTTTCTTCTTTTTTCATGGATAAGGAAGTATTGAAACTTTTCTTCTTTAAAGTATATGAGGGTACTCGACAAGGTTTTACCCTTAATTTTCTTAATTAATTACTATATATGATCATGGTCAGCCCTAAGTAATATTTGAGCATTAAGTCATGTAGAAAGTGCTCATGTAATTTGCCTTTTTTGATATTGATATGTTGGCATCTTTTTGCAAGAATGTTATATTGCTTTCTTTTGAGATTGCTGTAAGGGGTATGACATGGCGCAGTGTAATCACCTTGCTGGGCTGTAATATATATATATATATATATATATATGTACTTGTTGGACAAAACTCAAAGGTAACATCTCTTAGCTAGCCTAGGATTTCCTTGCAAATCTGCTTATATCTAATGTATTACCAATGGATGGATTTTATAATGCTATATATTTGTGATATTGTAAGGTTGGTTGTGTAAATACTTGAACTTATCCCCTCCTCCTCACCATCCATTTCCAACCTTATAACGTCTATGCTCCTCAAGCCCAACCCTTTTACTATCGAGATTACTTTCCATTCCTCAAATGTTATTTTTGAAGCCATAAAATTGGGCTACTTTTTCTGGCTTCAATTGAAGTATTGTAGATCATGAAAGACTTGAGCATGAGAGCCCGCTCAAGTTGTTAGGTCAGCCCCCTAATGGTAGAACAATAGATTTAGATGGATGGCCAGTAATGCAAATAAAGGTAATTCTAGCTTACTGATATAATGGATGTTTATGTTGTTGGTACGTTTTACGTTTAGTTGATGCTTCATTCATAGCATAAGCATAACTTGGATTTTGAGACAGCCTCTTTTTATGATATTATTTACTCGATTAATAGCCTAAGTAAGCAACTGAGATTGAATTGAGTAAGTATGTTGCAATTGCAAGCAATCAATGTTCTATAATTAACTCTGTGTGAACATTAATTAATTAGGAGGTTATCTTTTCATATGCATATATATTTTACTGAATCTAATTCGCATCATTAACGTTATCTAATATAAATTAAAGCATGACACATCATAAATATATTCAAGCTATATATATATATATAATAACTTCATACTAAATATGAATCAAACCGAGATGTAAAATTTCGTACTAATTGTTTTTTTCTTTCCTTAACTCCAAATGATGTGAGAAGCAATATATATCTTCAAATTCAGTGCATAACATGTGAAGCAGGGCAATCATGAGATATTCATGAGATGAGATTTCATTTCCTCTTATCTTTGAGATATTACTCTCAAAGACTGACCATTTCGGGATATTATTATCATGAAACTACTTATCATGATCTCATATCGGGAGATTATCATCATGACACTGTTACTAGACCAAACCAAAAACAAAGTGCTATGATTTTATTTCTTTTGTTTATTTTGGCACTAATTGAAAATTGAATGACATTTCATTATCCATGTCCAATTTATTAAACTTGTTATGGTATTTATATTTTTGAAATTCAAGAAAATATTAAATGTAGTTGGCTGAGTAGTGGCCAGTTTTATTAGTTCTTTATGCTATCTTGTGATTTAGTATCTGAGAATAATTTAAGGCGATTTTCCCATGGTTTGTCTAGACATTTGCAAGTTAGTTACAGATTTGTTAAGGTTCTATTGGAAATCATTTTTTTTTTCTTGACGAATGAGATGTATGGTACCATGCTTAGGTGATAAATGCTATGGATGGTTATGTAATTGCATTTTTCAGTTATTATAATATATTACCTTAAACTGCTTATTTACTTATAAAAAAATACCTTAAAGTGCTTATTTGACATATGATGCTATTATTTTAACATGTACAAATTATGCTTGGAATGGTTCAGTTCCCTCAAGTGGTATTGTTTGATTCTTTATAAGGCTTTGGACTTGTAGGTTGTATCTCTTGCTTTTAATGTATTTGCTAGATTTTGGTTACAGATTATTAAATGTAAACGTTAGGGTTAGATAGTGTTGCTGCTCTATTCTTTGAGAGTGAAGGGTTCTATTTGATGGACTTGTAGGTTGTATCTCTTGCTTTTTCTTATATTTGCTAAATTTTGATAGCATGTTACTTGAAATAGCCTCTTTTATCATACTATAGATATTTTCAATGACAACTAGCATGCTGTATCAAATAATAGGGATTGAAGACAATGCTTTTGAAAATATTTGAATAGTTTGACAGATTTTCACTACACTCTTTTATCTTAGAAGCAAATTAGAATTAAACTAAATTTTGGGAAAAGAAATGCTAGGATAGGACAAAACTAGTGGCAACATAGAAGGGTACAAAAGTCGTAGTTAGGCCATTTGGGTATTACTTTGAATGAGTAACTTGAGTGTATTAAACCCTTCATCTCTCCTTTTTTTTTTTAATATATCACAAGTCAACTTTATTGATTATGGCCTTGCAAAGAAGTATAGAGATCTTTAGACTGAGAAGCACATATCATACAGGTAAATATTGTCGCTCTTACATCAAAAGCATGATTAATTATATGTAATTGCTAGATTTGTGACTGTGATGTATAGAACTTTTATTGGGTTGGGGTCTATCACTATATTTGTGACTATGATTTGTAGAACTTTAAAATAAGCCATTAACATAAGTCTAGCCTTCTAATGGAGATACAGTAAGTTTTGGTGATGAGTTTGGTGCCAATTAATTAGTAATTGGAAGATCAAGGCAGAAAAGTTGATCATCTAGTTACAAATAAATGTTTAATTTACAAAAATAGAACTCGCCTAATAAAAAAGTTTCATTGCCTTAATTTCTTGTCAACAAAAAATACCATCCCTTGGAACCCATCATCTTAATTTAATGGTCTGTTTACAATTTAGAACAATTTTTAAGTGATATCCTTCTAGATTCCATGATTATATATTCTCTTTTGCATGAGCACAGGTAACCTCCTATCCTAATAAGAAGGTAATCTTTAATGGAAGAGGTAATTATTTTGCATTATGAGCCCATAAACCCTTTTTAGGTATATCTTTAATGTTTTATCGTGTCACATGTATTTCAATTATTGTATCATTAGAATGATCTATAGGGGAATATATTATATGTTGATACAGTTACTTGATATGGCTGCTCGCTTGCTTTATAGAATTTTAATTACATAATTTTTTTTTTTTTTTAAGATTGCCACTTGTCCAGATAATATGGCGCATTTGACTTATTTCCTTGATTTATCATATCCATCAAATAACATCTTATTTCTTTCATTTGGTTTACTGTATATATTTTAACTCCAACCAGTAGAAAAAAGGGAAAAAAAAAGAAGTTTAACTTTGTTTTATTGAGATGAAATTTAAGTGGCTCATTTTGCATCGTCAGGCTACTTTTGATGCTTTTTAAATGCTTGTTTTTGAAATTCTCATACACTGATTGAGATAACTTTGTATCAATGCATTGAGGTATGTAATTTATAGTTTACTATTATGCTGTTTCAAATTATCTGTGAAACACTAGTAGTATTTATTTTTTAAACTATTATTTGCAGTGACTTGAACTTGCCACAAAAGTCACCGCAAATAGTGGAAAGCATCGGAACACTACCTAAGCATCGAAATGGCTTAAAATCATTTCCGATGAAAATATGCCTATTTGTAGCCACAAAGAGGTGCCGATTAAGGCCAATGGCATCCCGGGCGAATGAATTTGGCATGCCCTTTGAGTCTAGGAGAGCTGCTGAGGCTTCAACTTACTTCATATATTTCAACCTAAAAAGTTAAGCTCATCTCTATCCAAAAAAGTTTTTTTTTATCAAAAATATGAAGCATATCATATTAAAGCCAGGCAAAAGCTTTAATTCTATTTACATCTTTGTTGATCCATAAAAACAATACTATCAATACAAACAGGAAAGCAATGCCACTAAAGTTGCATGTCTTGTAGAGTCCATGCATGTCTTGCTAGTGAATGAGCAGCCAAATTAGAGAGTCGATTGTCATGCTCTAACTGATAGTTTGGGAAGCTTTGCATTAGCCTTCTAATCTCAGTGATGAAATTTCTAGCCAGAGACAACAATTCTTCCACTTTTTTCACCTCCTTTACTAGTAGCATACAATCATTATGGATAAGCAAAGATGGATGCCCAAATTCAGAATAAACTGAAAACCTCTTAACAAACCCAAAGCCTCCACATTTTCTAGTTCCAGGTGTATGAACTCAGTTTTACTCAAATACATAATCACCTTCCCCTGAGAATCTCGGAGGATTGCAACCACCCCATCTCTATTATCATCAAAAAATAAGGCACCATCTATGTTCAATTTATAGGTACTTATTAGTGGAGCACACCATTGAAAGAGCTTGTTCCTATTCTAAGCCGCCCCTGGAGACCTGGGATTCCTCTTCTGAGCAAGAGCAAAAGAAAGGATCTGACTTGGAGCTAGGTATTTATTTTCATGAACCATTTTATTCCTTCTATGCCACATCCCCCAGTCATAAGAACAAAATCAGTGAGCCCATCTAAATCACCCATTGTGCATAAATTCATGGCAGTCTAAAAGAAGCCACAAAACTGATCTTGATGTTGGAGTGCAGGGAATCTCTTCGACCAAACTGTGTGCAAAGAATTAAAGCATGATCCATATCTTCCATGGGATGATTATATAAGCCACACGAAAGGTCTAATGGAATTTTTTTACTGAGTAGGTTCTTTTTTGCAGGAAGCACCTCTTTGCATGCTCTCCTACTAAATATCTTCACTTTTTGAGGGATTTGCAATATCTAGACGGTATTCCAAAACTTTTTGAGCACAACCCCATTTGATGGCTCTCCTGTATTGCCAACCTCAAAGGACTTGAAGAACTGGTAGGCACTTTTAACACAAAAATTTTCATTCTTCTCGTGTTCCCAAGTCCAATGATCCAAACCATTGTCTGCACTAGGATACAACTTTAGAATACTTTCATAAATCTTTGGATTGCAAAGAGATCTTACCAAGCCGGTGTTCCACCATCTTGTTTCAAGATCAATAAGAGAAGCCACATTTGCCTCGTATCTGTTAAGATCCACATTTGCATCATATCTGGTCAGTTCTTACTTCAAAGCTTTACAGCCAGGCACCCATGAGTTATTAAGGATATGGATAGAGGCACCATTACCTAGACTCCACCTGCCACCTTTTAAAAAGAGCTAAGAAGCTTCAAATATACCCCTCCATGCAAATGAGGGGTTACCCCTTAACTTGGCTTCAAATAAATTTCCTCTAGGGAAATATCTTGCACTATAAATCTTGAACAGCAAACTATCTTTGTTCTGGAGCATTCTCCAACTCTGTTTAGCCAGCATAGCCATGTTAAACATCTTAAGGTCCTTAAACCCAAAACCCCCTACAGCTTTAGGTCTACACTTTTTTTTTTCCAACGGGCCTAGTGCACCCTTCTCTCCTCTTGTTTTTGACTCCACCAATAGTTAACCATCGTCCTTTCAATCTGCTCACAAAGTTGAGAGGAAAGCTTGAAGCAACTCATTGCATAGGAGGGAATAGCCATGGCCATACTTTGAGCAAAACCTCTTTTCCACCTCATGAAAACATATTCCCTTTCCAACCTTGTAACTTGATCCAAACCTTATATTTAATCTCAGCAAATGAATTTGCCTTGGACTTACCTTCCAAATGAGGAAGACCAAGGTATTTCTCATATTGTTGAACTTGACATGCAACCCACAAATCCATAATAGTTTGTTGTTTATTTCTGCACACATTTTTACTAAAGTACATAGCTGTCTTATCTTGGTTTATGAGCTATCACGATATCTTTTCATATACTTTCAATAAAGCAAGTACATTATGATTGGTCTCCTCAGTTGTCTCACAAAAAATAAGAAAATTATCAGCAAAAAGTAAGTGGTTTAACTTGGGAGCACCCCTACACACTTGAATACTAGAAATGACGACCCTTGATCCGGCAGCATTCTTCAATAAACTTATCAAAACTTTAGTACAAAGTAAGAATAGATAGAGGGAGATGAAGTATCCTTGTCTTAATCCCCTAGATGGAACAATAAAACTTATTGTTGATCTGTTTATAAGAACAAAAAAAGAAGAGGTTCTCACACAACTCATGATGAGTCGAATGATCCTTTCATGGAAACCCAACTTTGTTATCACAACCTCGATAAAATGCAACTATGCCCTATCATACGCCTTACTCATGTCCAATTTGAGGCATGTACCATTTTTTTACCTTGCTTTTTCCTTTTCAAGAAATGTAAAACTTAAATAGCAACAAGCACATTATTTGTTATCAATTTACCAGGGAGAAAAGCTGATTGAGTATTCGAGACAACAATAGGTAGAATAGCTTTAATCCTATTAGCAAGAACTTTATAAATTAACTTATACATGACATTACATAAGCTAATGAATCTAAAATCATTGACTTTTGTCGGGTTTTTCTTCCTTGGGACTAAAGTAATAAATGTGTGGCTTAAAGATTAAGGAAATTCACCCGAGTTCAAGACCTTCAAAACTATTGCAGTGACAAAAGATCCCACTTCAGACCAAAGATTTTGGAAAATAGAGGGGGCATGCCATCTGGTCTAGGTGTCTTGGAATGGTGCATCTCTTTGAGGGCTTGAAGAACCTCCATAGCTATAAATTCTCTGGCCAGCTCAGCATTCATAGGGCCACTTACTTTTCTTTCCACATGGTTTAAAACAACGTCACTCGGGTGAAAACTTGCAGTGGAAAATAGAGATTGAAAATCCTTTACAACAAGATTATTACATTGGAGACCCTCCAGCAAGCATCTATTTTCACCCTTAAATTTCAAAATGACATTCTTTTTATTTCTCTGCGAATCTTTTGCATGGAAAAACTTTGTATTTTGATCTCCCTCAGCCAACCACAATGCTTGAGACCTCTAATAACAAGAGAAAAGAAAGATTTTATGCACTCTAATTATAAAAGTAAGCTTTATGCAAATCTATGTTTAAGTGCATGTTTGAAATTGCGGTGGGAAATATTGCTTTTAGTTTAAGGCTTATAGTTTAAAGTTTAATGTAATAAGCTTCACTACTAAAAAGTCATTTATTGTTTGTGATTCATATGTCTAAAGTACTTTTAGAGTTAGTTACAGTAGTTTTTTAAAAATATATAGTTATCTGCAAGAACTTTTTGATAAAAGCTCCAATTTGGTGTTTATTAAAAAAATTAATTTTTAGTTTTTTTAATCGACTAAAGGGTTTTTAATAAAGTTACTCAAATAAATCATTTTTCTTTAAAAGTGCTCTTAACTGCTTAAAAGCATTTTTAAAGTCTTGAAACGCAATCACAAACATGTTCTAAGCCTAAATTGAAATGATGAAGCACCAAGTGTATTTCCACAAATTTAATATGTGAATAATCTGGAAAACGATATAAAAAGGTATGAAGCGTAGTAAAATAAAATGAAAATAGAAAAAACAATTAGATCCTCAAAGGAAATTTGTATCTAAAAGGCAAAATATTAACTAAACTAAGCTACGGGTGTCACCCTTCATGGATTGTATTCTATTTAAATTTCAATTTATTTTTCCTTCAAATTCTAACTCAGTTAAGAGATTAGCACTCAGAAAATCTCAACAAATAAATCTCAATCTCCAGTTAAAACCAAAAATACCTATTTAGTTACAAAGCAATCTCAAAATATAATCTAACAATTGATTCATATTGTGCCTTCTCGTCAACACTAAATCAAGGATTCAAATAATGAATCATTGTTGTTTCTAATGTATATTACTTTGTAACTTCACAGGATAAAGAAATAAAACCATAGGAAAATCAATTTAAACAAACCACAATCCAATCTAAGTTATACCCAAGCTTAGTTACAGCACTATAAAAAGTAGCCATTAAAATATCTAAAATGACAAACTCTAGAAAATGCAAAAATATCGTCTGAGAACAAAGCAAAAAATGAAAGAAAATAAAAAAAAAACTCGCTAACCCTTAAATCCGAAATATCCCTCTCCTTTTATACTCCAATTTTCCCCAAATTTTCTCTTTCCTCCCCACGGATTGCCGCATCTCCATCATGCAAAACGGTGCTCTCGTGGTCCCGAAGTTTCCAGAATATTTGCCTTGGGTTGTATTTTGGTTTTCAGAGTTTTCCTTCTCATGATGTGGTCCCAATTAATTAAATCACGACTTTGAGCTTCACATGAGAGTCATGGGCTTCCTTTTCACTTGGGCTTCCTGACGTGGGCTTCATGAGTAATAGCTTGTGTCACTTGTGATTTGGAGTGCTGCTTCAATTCTTCTCAAATCACGCTACAATCAAGTCACATGGGTTAATGATGCTACGGTTTTAGATTCTCCTTCACAGTAGGTCACGTATTGCCTTTCTCTTCACATGGGCTTTAATTGACTCGGGCTTTTTAGTAAAGTCATGGACTGCCCCTCTTCATTATGCACATGGGCTGTAACACTCCGGTCTCGTAAGGGTCGGAGAGCTACTTTTTATCACATACACTTATATTCAACAATATAATTAAATATTACAAATTTTCAAATATCATTTAAAATTTGGTTCCAAAATCACTTTCTTCAATATCATTAATTCTAGAAATACTATGTCATAAGAATACAATAATATTTTCTTATTAAAACTTGTTAATACTAATATAAACTCTCTATGATTAATCAACCATTCTTAAGTTATCCCACACAATATTTCATAATCCGATCATTGGCTAAAATATTCAAACTCATCTGAAAAAAATATTTAGAGATAAGGGGTGAGTTTAACCACAACTCAGTAAGCAGAGGACATATACTAGTGTGCAAACATGAGCATTTACCAAATTCAGAATGCTGAACAAAAATATTTCTTATTTTCATAAATGCAAAAACAGATCATGTTATAAATAAATCAGAGCGATGGTTTAGTATAAACAGAATCAGAAAATCTTTTGGTATAGCATAACTGAAACATCTTATTAGAACATAAATACCATATTTAACTCTCGTGGTAGGGTTGTGCAAACCGCGGCAGCCAACCGAACAGAAACAGAATGTGAATCTTCCTCTTATCATTTTCAGAACCTCGAGTGTGCACACAGGAAATATCACGCAGAAAATCAATTTGTAACCAAAGTGGGTGCACTGGAAATAAAATAATTGGTACCAACCCAGAACAGAACAGAACGGAACAGAACCAAAATGTCATGCCAGAGATTTCAAAATCATATCATACCATATCAGAGTACAGAACTTTTCCAAAACAGAACATAATCAGATCAAAAGTATCATTTATGTAGAAATTTTTATATTCTCTCTTTTTTAGTTTAGAAAATAGAATGCAGCAAAATCAACTCATGTCTATACCAGTTATGTCAAAAAAACTTTATTCTTATACAGAATTTTATGCATATGTGAAACAAATAACTAAGGTAATTTCAAAGTTTCTTTTCGTAACTAAAACATGCATATTTTTCAAATTAGACCTGAGTTCATAATTTTAATACAAAGTCTAGCATAGAAACTCCGCTTACGTGGACTTCTTAGTTTTTTCAGAAATTTTCTCTGCACAAAACCGCACAACCTCAAACATCACTTATAAATAGTCACGCACTTTCGTAAATTTCTAATTGATCACAAACTTCGTAATTAAAATCTGAGATACAAAATCTGATATTTTTCTTTAACATCTAAACATCCTCGAAATCCTAAATAACAATTCTCTTCAAAGTACTAGAATTCACTAAATTCCTCTCAAATCTTAAAATATAATAAATTCTCCAATACCTTGATTTTCACTTAAAAATATTTAACCCAAATATCCAACTCAAAATCAAGTCTCTTCCAAAAATCAAACAAAATCCATTTAATAAAAAGCATGACCACTTATCGGATCCAAATTCATTTATAACTCACGCCCAAAATAATTTAAAAAGGTTAATCCGAAATCATTTAAACCCAAGCCTAAAATAAAATAAAACCTGTAACCAACCCAAAATATTTAAGCTCAAAATAACTTATCAAAACACATCTAAAATATAAAATAATATAGTAAGAAACAAGCTCACTTAAAACTCTGCCTATTTTAAAACCAGGAGGGCAAAAAGGCAAGATTATAAAACAAAGCTTTAACACTATAAGTAAAAACAAAGCATTATGTAAAGAAGATGCAAAGCTTGATTTAGTTTACAAAGAAAGTAAGCCCACTAATGAGAGAGAACCAGACCAAGCAGTGGAGACTCAACAAGAGAAAAAAAAAACGTGCAGAGTAGAGAGGTGGGCGGTGGTCGAAGGCGTTCAGCGCGGCCCCTCGATACGTGAGAAACAAGTAATGAGTGAGAGAGAGAAATAGGAAGACGCGGTGAGAGAGGGAGAATAAGGAGAGAGAGAGAGAGAGACAGAGACAGAGACAGAGACAGAGAGACAGAGAAAGCTTGTCGTGAGGTGGAAAACGGTGGACCTGGGGGTTTTCTTGTCAACGCTGATAGCCTTAACCGGACCGTGGATGGTGGCACCTAACAGTGGCAAGCATGGCTCACAATTTGCAGCAGGACTTGCTTTGTTTTCTAGTGTGAAAAATAGAAGTTTACGCAGGTGGCTTGTTTTAGTTTTTTGATGGTGGTCACAGGGAGGTTTTGGGTGGTGCGCACGATTGGGGTAGTACGTGCATAGGCAAAACGTTGGTGTTTTCAAAAGGTGAGGTGGTGACAGAAATCCCTCGGCATCACTGCTTGATGTAGCAGCTGCTGATTGCCGTGAAGGGAGATGGGTTTCATATGGAGGCTGGGCAATGGCTATGTGTAGGTGCACCAAGGCAATGGTGCAACGGTGGTGGAGGGACAGTTTTGCAGTGCT
This sequence comes from Platycarya longipes, assembly GCA_036559045.1. Classification (NCBI taxonomy): domain Eukaryota; kingdom Viridiplantae; phylum Streptophyta; class Magnoliopsida; order Fagales; family Juglandaceae; genus Platycarya; species Platycarya longipes. Next base: position 25,009,863 of record CM071790.1, on the reverse strand, counting down.
TGGCCTAGAGGTAGGACTGGCGGATCAAGTTTCCGCCTAAGAGATTTCATGGAGGCTGCGGTTGTGGTATTTTCTTAATAGGGTAGTTACTCTTCTATATATAAAGATAAATATGGGAAACCCTAAAGATTAAAAAAAAAAACTGGATACGTGCGGGAAAACAAAGTATAAAGGTGGTTGAAAACCTAGTGAAACAAAGGAGGAAATTACGTAAATGCTGAGCAGAAGATTTTTTTGTGAGAAACTAGAGCAGAAAAACTGCAAGAATCGAGGGGAGTTAAATCATGCATATATGGTAAACGTGATAAGGATAGCTAGCAAGTTTTGCAACAAAAACTTTCCACAAATACGTGTTGCAATAATCATATATATATATATATATATATATATATAAATCCATAAAAACATGAGTTTTAGAATTTTAAAGAGAAAAGGATTTTAGAGTATGGTAACTAGTAACTCTAGCCATTTGAAATAGATAACAAATGTAATAGCCCAAAATTTTTAAGATGAAGTTTTTACTTGAGTTTTATTTTAAATTAATTTATAGGAAATATTTTTTTAATAAGAAAAAGAGTTAGAGATTTAAATGAGAATTTTGAGCAAAGGATAGGTGAAATTATGCATTCTAGAAACTATTATGGAAGGACCTTTGAGATTTGGAACAAGGTATCAATTAGAGAAATTCAAGTTGAACTTAAATAAAGTGGAATTCTCAAAATTTAGGGTATAAATTCAAGAAGAAATGATAGAACCAAAGATCAAACACTTGGTGCCCGGAATATGCATTCGCGGATTAGTCTGTCGCGATTTAGTGTAATGAGCATAAGTTACCCATATTAAATCCAAATAAGGTGATTCTAATTCGTATAGAATTCTAAGAGACAGATCTAAAACTTTCATGTTTTGGGTTTTTGAATATTTGGACGGAATCTATGACTTATTTGGAAAACAAGTAGATTGTTCTGGACTGAGCTCAAATGGAACTCGAGTTAGAGAAAATAGATACAAATTGGACTCTATCCTAACTAAACCAAGAAGTGACCTTCTAGAAGATGTTAAGTAGAGCCTTAAGGGGGTTAGCAAGTAACCAAATGGGTTAGAAGAAGGTTGGGGCCGTTGCACATAGAAGATAGGGCTGGAAAGGGAGGTTCATGCATGGTTAGGTGAGATGCCACCTCATCCTTTATCTAATCAGCTCCCTTCTCAACCATTGATCAAATTGGCTGCAAAAATATCTCAAATGTTAGCCATTGGATGATAATTTTAGCTGCAAAGCCTAAGATCTTTGGGGGGAGGGGGGGGCGCTAAGCCTAATCATGAGATTTGGAGGATGGACACCTCATGCTCCCAATAGGTAGCTAGTTGCACTATTTCCCCTTCACCTCTCTTTTTCTTCATGTTGGTCGAACACCACCCCTATAAATAGGTATTGGAGAGTCTTCTAACTCTTTTTAGAAGCATAACATACGTTCCATGTGAAGAAAACCAAAGAAAAACCCTCCTCAATCCAATAAATCTCCACACATACCCTAAGTAAGCTAAGTGAGTGATCTTGAGGAGAAATCTTGCAAGGATTGGTTTGATTACTTCTAACAAGCCTTGGAGAAATAGTAAGTGCATAAATTAACTTAATCTTAGTATAGAAGAATTGGTTTGGTGATTGGATCATGTTTGATATTTATTTTAGCTTAATCTTTGTTTATGTATTAAATTGAAGTCTATTAAGTTTTGAAGTGGTTTTTGTTATGGAAAAATGTTAGGAAAATTATGAGATTTTAGAAATATATTCTATAATGTTATAATAAGAGGATTATGAGAAGATATGAGGTCGTGATTTGGAAAAAAATGATAAACTAACTCAAGCAAATTTCGTTCTTAAAAAGAGGTTATGTTGACAGATTTAACATCCTATGATAAATTGATCATAACTTGTTGGTATGATGTTGGAATTGAGTGATTCAAGCGGCTATGAAAAACTAAGACCGAGATCTACAATTTTTATGTTTTAAGTTTTAAAATATAAGAACTCTATAGAGGCAAAATTTGGATTGAATGGTAGAACAGAGTATGTGAGGACTTCAAAAAGGTGTTTTTCTTATATTCTAAACTCTTTAACAAATTATAAGAAGCATAGATTTATGTTTCAATAAGTAAAAATGAGGTTTATATGAAAATATGGGGTGTTTTAGGTTGAAAAACCATCAAACCTGAGATTTTGCTCGATTCTCGCTTGATGTCTCGTTCGAGCGAGATTCAGGCCGAGACTTGACTCGACCCTTGCTTGACGCCTGGCTCGAGCGAGATATATGAAGAGATTTGACGTCTTTTGATAAAACGGTCATAACTTACTCATTTGATATTAAATTTGAGTGATTCAAAAGGCTATAGAAAGATAAGAGAAATATCTACAATTTTTATGTTTTAACATTTAAGAGATAAGGACTTAATAAAGGAATAAATTAGTATTGAAATCCAAACCAAGTTTATCATAGTATGTATTGATTTTATGAATTTAATTGACGTAAATGCATGTGTATGTGATGTGTAATGTTTTCACGGTTTATAAGGTTTATATAGATATACAATATGCATATTATAAGTCTAAGTTTATGCGTATGTTATATTTTGTCTCATATGTGTCATCGTAAGTCATGATGTCTATTTTAAGAAAAGTTCATATTACATGTCGTCGTGTAAGTGTCATCATAAGTCATGTCAAGCATTTCAGAAATAAGAAAAGATATGATATGGCCTGACCACGGGTAATAATAGTGGCATGACTCAACCACGGATAATAATAGTGGTATGGCCCAAACATGGATATTAATAGTAGCATGACCCAACTACAGGTAACAATAGTGGCATGGCCTAACCACGGATAATAATAGTGGATATAACTAAAGACTTATAAAAACAAGGATTTTAAGATAAGAATGAAAAGTACATACATGATACAAGTTTATAAGTCCAAGTCATATATGAGTCACATAAAGCATGCCATAAATGCTTACTCTGGTTATCAGGCTTTTATATGATTATTTTATGATATCTATACTTTTATTAAGTTACGTGTGTACTTACTTAGATTTCCCTGAAAATCTCATTCTTATATATTTCTTTTCTTTTGGAAATTGATTTTCGCTGCAGGATTGATTATGGACATGGACAAGGCTCTAGTTACTCAAGAGATTCGGAGGAACCCTGAAGGGCTCTCAAAGTACTCTTCTTAGAAATTTTGACAAATTAATAGTAATATGGATCGATGTGGATACGGGAAGAAATTCCAGTAAATGAAGAAGGAGCCGAGGTGGTTTTATGAAAATATTTGATAAGTCTTGTAATTTTGTATATAAGAAAACTAGCTGAGTTATGCATGTAAGGAGATGATGTTATGATATGAATAATTATGATTTTTATGTTACCATGTAATAACTAGAAATTAATTTTACTCAGAACTTTTTTTCTGCAATTTGCATTAAATTTCGATAAGTACGGAGGTGAGTAGCCAAGTGTTACTTACCCTAACACTCCGGTTTATGTTAAATCTCAAACGTAAATTGGGGGCGTCACAGCATATATTTAAAACAAATGATAAGTTTAATTCTCGTAAAAAAAGATAAATAAGTAAATTAAATAATAATTTAGGAATGTAAAGTAATTAAAAAAAAAAATTGAAACCCTCCAATAGACTTTTTAAATATATAAAAACAAAAAATTTTATAAAGCAATTTGATGTCGAAGCAGGATATTACATGGGCTGCCAGTATAAAAATCACAGGCTTCAATTCTTTATTTCCTCTTAGGTCAAGCGTGAGCTTCAATGTAGTTCACAAATAGACTGTTCTTTCTTCACATATTTGTCGCATATGAGCTACAACTATGGGCCATTCCAAAACTAGTTAATTCACATTTTCAATTTAATACTTTTTATTTAACACATAAAGCTCACTTAATTCAATAGACAAAGTGATGATCTGGTCTCCATCATGGTACCTCTCCCCTGTCACTCTCATTTTCATTTGAGAGATGCTTTAAGTATAAAAATTGTTTATCAAAAATTTGTCCCGAATTGTAAAAATCACTTTTTTTAATTTTTTTTTATTCAGTATTTAAGTAAGTATTTTTAATAATAATTTTTTTTTTAATTTTAAAAAAATATTTAAAATGTTGTAATCAAATTATAGGGGGACATGAATGACCCCCCAAACAAACTTAGCCTAAAGAGAAGAATTATTGATGGATGTTGTGCATCCATCAATTACAGCAATAATTGCTATAAGGCATAGCCTCCAAATGCCTATTTAAATGAGTTTCCATTCACTTCAGTTGAGTACGAGTAAACGAAGAAAGAAAAAAAAAAGAAAGAGAATAAAGAAAAAAAAATAGAGAAAATTCAGTTATTGAGTAATAAAGAATTCTAAATATTTTCTCTTGTAATAAATATTTTCTTTTTAATTTTATAATACATTATCAGCACGACAGTTCTACCAATTCTGAAATTAGTGGTCTTGTTCTTCAAGTAAATTTTTCAATATATTATTTGCAGTCTTTGAGATATATATGAAATATTTTATTACTGATTATTATTTGATAAAATCTACATGTCTTTATAAATATATTTTTGAAATACATATATTTATTTCATTATTTGTATATGTAAAAACTGTCAAATTTTACAAAATTAGAATTCATTGCTTTTGACATATCTAAAAAAAATTATTTGGCATAAATTCTTGATGCTGAAATCCATCTTGATGCAATGAACTTGGGAGAAACAATAAAAGAAGGAAATCAAGCATTCCTATAGGATCGTGCTAAAGTAATGATTTTCTTTCACCATCATCTTCACGAAAAATTAAAAATTGAGTATCTTATAGTAAAATATCCATTTATTTTGTGGAATAATTTAAAGGAGAGATATGAAAACTAGAAAACTGTTATCCTTCCAAAAACTCATTATGAATGGTTACACTTGAAGTTGCAAGATTTTTAAAAGTGTTAGTGAATATCATTCCGCACTTTTCAAAATCAGCTTAATATTAAAATTATGTGGTGAAAAGATACCGATGATGATATGTTAAATAAAACATATACTACTTTTCATGCCTCGAATGTGCTCCTACAGCAGCAGTATCGAGAGCAAAAGTTCAGGAAATATTCTGAACTTATATCTTGTCTCCTAGTAGCTGAGCAAAATAATGAGATTTTATTAAGAAACCATCAGTCTCGTCCTACTGGTTCAACATCATTCCCTAAAGTGAATGGAACTAGATTTACATCATTCCCAGAAGCGAATGGTACATCCTTTCGAAAAAATCAGTGGCGTGAACGTGGTAGAAGAAATTATAGAAATGTTGGTCCCAGAAGCGACAACATCAAAAGGGATACTAATAAAAATATACCGTATCACCAGAAGTGGTACAACTCAGAAAAGGGTAAAAGCCCCCAGAATAATTCTTCAAAGAGAAGTGAAAAGGTGTGCTATAGATATGATATGACTGGACACTAGTCACGTACCTGTTGTACGACTAGGCATTTAACTGATTTATATTAAACATTTATAAAAGGAAAGAATAAAAAGTTTGAAACAAATTTAGTAAAACCATCAGATAATTAATCAAATATAGATATCACTCATCTTGATGATTCTGATTTCTTTGAAAACCTAGATAGTAGAATTGATCACTTGATTGGAGATGGAAATATTCCTCTCAATTAATATATTTTTTTTAGAACTTTTTAATATTTGTAATGAAAATTTTGTATATTTTGTAGAATCATGGATCACACGGATAAACTTTTTATCTCTGAGTTGAATGATAAAGATGTATGTTTGGCTGACAGTGCCACAACTCAATTCTCAAATATAAGAAATTTTTTCAAAATCTAACACTAAGCAAAACCTATATTCATACTATATCAGGTCTATCAAATCTAATTGAGGGCTCCGGAAGAGCTTATATTGTGTTGCCTAATGGTACCAAATTTTGCATTGATGATACTCTATTTTCTTCACAATCCAGAAGAAATTTGTTGAGTTTCAAAAATATACGTTATAATAATTAGTATATTGAAATTACTAATGAAGCCAGTAAAGAGCATCTCCTCATTACTAAACTAATATCGGGCTAGAAGCTCGTATTTGAAAAATTGTCTACTCTATCTTCTAGATTATATTATACAAAAATGAGAACAATTGAATCATATGTGGTAATGCACCAGAAGTGCATTGATTCCAAAGTATTTATGATATGGCATGATTGTCTTGGACATCCGAAATTAATAATGATGAGACGAATTATTGATAATTAGCATGATCGCCCCTTAAATAATCAACAGATTTTTGTACCCAATGAATATCCGTACTCTGGATGTTTCTAAGGTAAGTTGATGATCAGAACATCTCTCTCAAAAGTCGTTATTGAATTCTCATCATTTTTACAAAGGATTTACGGGGATATATGTGGGTCTATTCATCCATCAAGTGAAACATTTAGATATTCTATGGTTTTGATTGATGCATCAAGTCAATAGTCACATGTTTGTCTGATTTCCACTATAAATGTTGCATTTGCTATACTTCATGCAGTATCATGAATTCAAATTAAACCATATGCATATCATAAATATTCTCCATTACAGCTTGCATTTAGTCAACAATCAAATATTTCTCATCTTCATACTTTTGGAAGTGCTGTATATATTCCAATTGCACCTCCACAACGTACAAAAATGGATCATTGACGTAGACTTAGGATATATGTTGGTTTTGATTCTCCATCTATTATTAGATACCTTGAGCCACTTACAGGAAATATGTTTAAAGCACGTTTTAAAGATTGTTATTTTGACGAATCTATTTTTCCATTATTAGCTAATGAAAAGTCGGTCGGTGCCTGAAGCACGACAAGAAATTACTTGAGATAATAAAGCTTTGTCTCAATTTGATCTTCCTACAAATGATTGTAAACTAGAAATTCAGAAGATTATTCATTTGTAAAGTGTTACAAATCAATTACCAGATGTATTTACTGACACTAAAAATGTAGTAAAATTATATATTCATGTTGTTAATGTTCCAGTAAGGATTGAAATCTCTAAAGGACAAGTTGTCAAAACAGTAATAGGTGAGTCTAAGACACGCCTGAAGCGTGGAAGACCTATTGGTGCAAAAGACAAAATTCCCTGAAGGAAAATAATACAAAATGAATTTGGTGTTCCTAAAGAACTGATACCCGCAATACAGGCTACAAGTATAGTTGATGCTCCTGAAGAGTTCAAATCTTCTATTCTAGAAACTCCTGAATAGTACAAACCTCTTGAAGAGGAAACTCTTTAAGAGTACCTCCTAAAAAAGTGTTTCATGAAATGTTTTCCCTTAAAGAAGAACAGATACCTGAAAATAATGAGATCTCAATACATTTCATGAATACTAGATAAATTCTGGATAGAAATAAAATATTGTCGACAATATATTTTCATATAAGATGACCATTGACATTACTAGAAGTAATGAAGAAAGTGAGTCAAGAACCATCGAAAAATGTCGACGTAGAAATGATTAGTCAAAATGGAAAGAAGCTATTGAAATTAAATTAAACTCGCTAGTAAAGCATAAGGTATTTGGACATGTTATTCAAACGCCAAAGAATATAATGTATGTTGGATATAAGTGGATATTTGTACGAAAACATAATGAGAAAAATGAAATTATGCGATACAAAGCACGACCTGTCGCACAAGATTTCCTTTAGAAACCCGGAATTGATTATGAGAAAATATATTCATCTGTTATGGATGCAATCACATTCAGATTTCTGATTAGTCTGGTTGCTGCAAAAAGATTAGATATGCGGTTGATGAATGTAATCACTGCATATTTATATGGATCCTTAGACCATGACAATATATGAAAATCTTTGAAAGATATAAAATGCCTAAAGCATCTACAAGTACATTTAGAAATATGTACTCTATCAAACTTCAAAGATCTTTTTATGGGTTAAAGCAATCCGAACGCATGTGGTACAATCGTCTAAATGAATATCTATTGAAAGAATGATTTGAGAATAATCCTATATGCCCATGTATTTTTATTAGGAAATCAGAATCTGGATTTGCCATTATTACGGTTTATGTTGATGATTTAAATATTGTGAAAACTCTTGAAGAGATCTCAAGAACCGCTATATATTTAAAGAATGAATTTGAAATTAAAGATCTTGGCAAAACAAAATTTTGTCTCGGCTTGCAGCTCAAGCACTTGTCAAATGAAATTTTTATTCATCAATCAATGTATATCAAGAATGTCTTGAAGCACTTTTATATGGATAACCATCTCTTAAGTACTCCAATGGTTGTTTGATCATTTGATGTGAAGAATGATTTATTCCGTTCTTGTAAAAACGATGAAGAAATTCTTGGTCATGAAGTATCATATCTCCGTACAATTAGAACTTTGATGTATCTTGTAAAATGCACTCGGTCTAATATTATATTCTCAGTTAATCTGCTTGCAAGATATAATTCTGTGTCAACTCGAAGGCATTGGAATGATATTAAACATGTCTTTTATTACCTTCCTGGTACGGTTGATATGAGATTATTTTATCAACGTGGATCAAGTCCAAAATTGATTGGGTACGCAGATGCAGGTTATCTTTCAGATTTAGAGAGAGGTAGATCTCAAACTAGATATGTATTTACTTATGAATATACTGTCATATTATGGAGATTTGTCAAGTAGACACTATCGGCCATATCTTCAAATCACTCAAAGATCATTGCAATTCATGAAGCAAGTCGAGAGTATATTTGGCTGGGATCAGTGATTCAACATATGCAAGAAAAATGTAGTCCCATGATCAATGATAGCCCAACAATTTTATACGAAAATAATATTATTTGTATCACTCAAATCAGAGAAGGATATATCTAATATGACATAACCAAACATATTTCACCAAAATTCTTTTATACTCACGAATTTCAGGAGAAATGTGAGATTGATGTCAAGTAGATATGATCAAGTCATAATCTGGCAGATTTATTCACAAAAGCATTACCGACTTCGACATTCAAGAAAATTGTGCAGAACATTGGAATGCGAATACTTAAAGATCTACCTTCATGCACTTTTCAGGGGGAGTAAATGTCTTGAAGACTTGTGCTGATTGTACTCTTTTTCCTTCGCTGAGGTTTCGCCCTACTGGATTTTCCTTTGTAAGGTTTTAATGAGACAATCTTAAAGCACTTGACGGTACATAAAAATACTGTACTATTTTTCCTTCGCTATTGGTTTTTCTTCCTATTGAATTTTTTCTTGACAAATTTTAACGAGATAGATTCATTATGAATGATCATTCAAAAAAGTGTTGTAACACATTATAGGGGGGACATGAATGACCCTCCCCCCCTCCCCCCTTCACTTAGCACTAAAGAGAAGAATTACTATGCATCTAGGGCTGCAAATGATCCGATCAAAGACAAGTTCGAGGAGTCGAATCGAGTCGAGTTGGACTCAAATAACTCGAGTTCGAGTTCGAGTCGAGTTAAGAGTTTGCCGAGTCGAGTCGAATTCGAGCCGATTAAAGACGAGTTCGAGTCGAATCGAGTTATTATCGATCTTTGTTTTTACTCTCTAATGAACGAGCTGAACTTAGTCAAGTAAATACTCGAGTTTTTTACTCTTTATAAATATTTGACTCAATAATTTTTTTATGAATTTAATACATTATTATTGTAAAGAAATAAAATTCTACTTATACAAAATATTAAAAATAATATATATAATACAGAAAATATATATAATAAAAGAATATATGTAAGAATATATGCAAGATTATATATATGTATATAGAAATATTACGAGTATTGTTACGAGCTCAAAACGAGTCGAATTGAGTTTATATGAATCTTGTTCACGAACACAAACCGAGTTTATACGAGTTGAGTCGAGATTATACGAGTTTAGCTCGTTTAATATTCGAACCAATATTAGTACTCACGAACAACTCATTTATTAAACGAATCGAGTTCGAATCGAGTTTATACGAGTCGAACTCAAATTGTTCACGAGCAGCTCTGTTCATTTGCAGCTCTATATGCATCTATCAATTACGGCAATAATTGCCGTAAGACATAGCCTCCAAATACCTATTTAAATGAATTTCCATTCACTTCATTTGAGTACGAGTAAATGAAAAAAGAAAGAAAAGAAAAGAAAGAGAGAAGAAAAAAAGAAAGAAAGAAATTTTAATTTTTTAATAATAAAGAGTTTTAAATATGTATTTTTATATATTTTTTACAATAAATATTTTCATTTTAATTTTATAACATAAAAACATAAAAAAAAAAATAATGAGAAAAAAAAAAGCACCATTCGGGTTACAACTAGACGTAGCACCGCTCTTTTATTTTGTTTTTGCCGCCAATTCGAAATTCTATTACGGTACTGCTCACAGGGAAACCAAACCCCCCCCCCCCCTCCTCCCCTTTCCTTTCCTCTTTCTCTCTCTCTTCCCTTTCCTCCTAAAAGAAGGTAATCGGACAGACAGGATGACATCGGAATCGGCGTCAACGCCTGGGATTGATGGCGATTACGAGGCGCTGATTTCGACTACCGACGTTGAGCTCCTGAAGAGGGCGTGGCGTAACGAGAAGGCTGCCCCGGAGATTCTTCGCTTCGAGAGCGCTCTCATTCAGCGCATCAGAGGGCAGATCCAGTTGATGGTTATTCTTCAACCCATACATAGAAAAAAAAAAAAAAAAAAAACCTAATCTTCCCTTCGTTTAGGAAATTTAACTTAACTGCAACGCTAGATGTTGATAAGTAAAGTACCTGTCTGGTTAACGCTGTTCATAGTGAGCCATGAATTGTCTGAATGGCTATTCTGACTTAAGTGTTAGATTGTGGTTTATCTGTGCTTTATTATGTTTTCTTAGAGCTTTGGTGATAACAATCGGAGATTGCATTGCAGTTTTTTTCCTTTGAAGGTTTAATATCGAACAGATTATCATTGAGTTTGGATTTTCATCTATATAGAGAGGTTTCTGTAGTGATCTGCTGCTTGAAATTGGGAAGCCTAAAACTTATTTCTATTTTAATTCACGTGACATATTCCATTTTTTGGCTGATTGATTTTTTGTTTGAATTAATGACACTGGATAATTATACGTGGATGCTTTTCGAAGATTCTTTTATTGCAAAAGATAATGCTAATCCTGAGTGTCATGAATGTTATGGGGGCTACTTCCCACGCCTTGTTTTCCTCACGTGTGGACATCGACTATGGAAATCTTCTGGACCTGTATTTAGTGTTATCATGGTATTCATATACTGTATCCGTAACATCCTTCACATTAAGTTGAAGTGTCTCTTCTATGTAGACCTGGTTCTAGTGCATTTATGTTTATTGTCTTGTTGAGACCAAAATTTTGGTGTTTCAGGAAGAAACCATTGAAGAATTTTCAGGTAGTGGCATTGATCCTCTTTCAGTATCACTCTACCAGATGGACTTGGATAGGACTCAGTATTTATTGAGATCATATCTTCGGATTCGCCTCCAAAAGGTGGTAACTAATTAGCCTTTCTGTTGTATCTCTGTTAATATCTCTATAATGTAGCTGCAATGGAATAAATACCTGTACTAAACAATACAGAAAAGATAAATTCACTTTAAGCTTGCTAACATGAGGAAAAAGTAGACTGTACTGAATTAAATTTTCATTCCCTGAGATCCCTTGCATCAACATAAGATTACATTGTGTATCTTGTTTCTTAAGTTAGTTTATTGCAGATTGAAAAATACATATTCCATATCTCAAATAACTCCGAAGTTCAGAGCCGGCTTTCTGGACAAGAGAAAGGATTTGCAAGAAGGTAGAGGTTGTATGGTTTTATCAATTTTGCATTTCTATCATGAAAACACATATTTAAGTTTTTTCTGCTCACAGTTGTTGAAGTTGAGGTTATGGTTACAGGTGTAATGAAGATATGGAGAGACATCTTGAGGAGAGTGTTCTGTCAAAATTGCCTGATAATTACCGGGACAAACTAAAGCAGTCCATAATAAGTGAAGAGAATGACATGGGTACTCAATCATTCTTACCCTTTTTTATTTGCATTTTAATTATCTATGGGCCTCCCTCCCTTCCATGTCCCTTTCTCATGTCTGCATGTAGAAATTTGTACATGCCTTTGTTATTGCTCCAATTCTAATGACTTTGGGGGTTTCGGTTCGAGGGTGATCGTGCAGACCCTGACTTTAGATCCCTTCTCTATTGGGGGGGGTTTCTTTCGTATCAAAAGTGTTTTGGGGAAGCCAGGGAAGACAGATTGGATCGAGAGGCGATGTCTATGCCTCTTCTTTATTGATAGGATTCCCATTATTTGCAGTCTCCATGCATAATATCATGAAAAATGGATACAATTTTTTGGCTGCTACATAGGATTCGAAATTTTCAAGTGGCTTTAATAGGAATGTTTAGTAGAACATTGACATGAAATATGTTTCAGATTCGAGTTTATTTGTCTAATATATGAACTTTTTTATAGAAGTGAAATGTGAACTTCTAATGTTGGCATCTTAAAATTTTTTAAGATGTTTAAAGTCTTGATTGTTCATGTTTGGGGTCAGAATTGTTGCTTTTGTTTTTGAGAAGATCTGGATTGCATGGGGAAAATTATTTTCATTTACACATTTTATTAACATAATGATCAATAAAACTTTGTTGGAATGAGCTCTAAATCATTTTTTTTCTAAGGGAATCACTATCTGAACATTAATTTTGCTGGTTAGGGAAGGAAAGGTTAGGTTCTACTATCTTTACAGTAAATTTCTTTATGGTTGTAACATCTCTACTTCTGACAAAGTCGTGTTGCTTGGAGCTTTCTTTTCTTTCTTTCTTTTTTGGTTGGTCCCTCTATCTGCTTTCTTTCATTTTCCGGTTGGTTGGAGATTTTTGTAGTGACAGGATGATTCCAAATATATTGCACCTTTGCATTGTATGCTCAGCAGAACACTCTCATGGCTTTAGTCACTGACTAAGATGCTGATCTTGGAGCTAGTGGTTTAAAAAGGATTACTTATTATGCTACTGGTGGCTGACCGGACGAACTACCACAAGGCTTTATTACCTGTGTTGGCTGGTCATTTAAGAAGTATGTGAGGAGATTGTAGGATAAGGAGGTGCGATGATTTTTTCTGAGGATGATGGGGAGAGAAAAAAAGGGTGGTTATTGAATTGGAGACTATATTGTTAATGGAGAAAATTTCTTGGATTCAAAAATCTAAGGTGTTGTGATTGAAGGAGGGTGATAGGTGTACCAAATCTTTTCACCACTGGCGAGCTGTCATAGAAGAAACAATAGTATTGAGTTCCTTTGAGATGGGGTCAACTTGGTCAAGTTGCATCCTTACCAACCAAGGCACACCTATCAAAAAAAGAGATGGGGCTGACTTATCTCAGATCAAGAAGAAATAAAGGAACGTATTGTGAATTTTTATGAGAAGTTTACGGAAGATTTTTCTTAGAGACCTAAGTTGGATAGGCTATTTTTTTATTCTATTAATCAAATTGAAGAAGAATGGTTGGGGAGAGTTTTTGAAGAAGTTCTTGATGTTGTTAGAGGTATGGAAAGGGATAAGGCTCCGGGTATGAGTCCGGAAGAGTTTCCAATGTCTCTTTTTCAATAATGTTGGGACATTGTGCGAGAAGATATTATGAAGGTGTTTCTTTAATTTTATCCATATATGAAATTTGAAAGATTTTAATGCTACTTTTATTGCACACATTCCGAAAAAGGTAGGGGCTGACGAGTTGTGGAGATGAGAGACTTTCGGTGTATTAGTTTGGTAAATGGAGTATATACACAAAGGTGCTGGCCAATCGCTTGAGCAGGGTGATGGAGAGGATCATTGTGAAGTCTCAAAATGCTTTTGTTAGGGGTAGACAAATCCTTGATTAAGTTTTAATTGCTAGTGAATGTTTGGAGAGTATAATCAATTTGGGCAAATCTGGAATTTTAATTAAATTGGACATGGAAAAGGCTCATCATAGTTGGGAATTCCTCTCCTACTTGCTTAGGAGATATGGTTTTAGAAAAAAATGGTATCTATGGATCAAGCACTGTGTTTCAACATGGATATTTTCTATATTGGTGAATGGTTGTCTGGTTGGATTCTTCAACAGTTCGTCTAGTTTAAGACAAGGTGATCCCATCTCTCCCTTTTTTTGTTACGATTATAGATACTTTGAGTAGAATTTTCTAAGCTTGTGGAAGTTCATTTCGAAGGTTGGGGAGAATTTTCTAAGGTGAAAGATGGGAAGAGGATTCTTTTTTGGCATGACATTTGGTGTGGTTTTTTTTTTTGGGGGGAAGCGGGGGTGGGGGGGGCTCTCAAGAAGCTAGAGGTGCGTAGGGCCAGGGGTAAGCTTGTGGAAGTTCATTTCAAAGGTTGGGGAGAATTTTCTAAGGTGAAAGATGGGAAGATGATTCTTTTTTGGCATGACATTTGGTGTGGGGATTCTACGCTTAAGTTTGAGTTTTCCTCTCTTTACAAGATTGCCAGAGACCAAAATGCAGCAGTGGTAGATTCTTTCTCCTGTACTGATTAATAATATTCAGTGGAATGTTGACTTTGTTAGAGATGCTAATGATTGGGAAGTGAATGATGTTACTGTTTTTTTGGGAAGACCTTATAGGTCAAAAGAGGTGCCGCGAGGGGAGGATGGTATGCTATGGGATCGTGCAGGAAATTCCAGTTTCTCTGTTACTTATTCCTACAAAATATTAACCTGTCACTGGAGCTGTGATTTTCCTTGGAAAAATATTTGGAGAGTGAAAATAACTACAAAGGTGGCTTTTTTCAGTTAGGTGGTATCTCTTGGCAAAGTTTTGACCATTGACAATCTTAGAAGGAGAGGAATGTTTATAGCTGATTGCTCAGACAGGTATAGTTGGGGTAATGCCTGGGATATGGTGGATCTACTTGCAGGTCGGTATGGTTTTGAGGGCAGACAACGTGGAGCTGCCATATGGAAGATGATTCCTTCATGCTTGATGTGTTGTCTTTGGTTAGAAAGAAATGGGAGATGTTTTGAAGACAAAGAACGTTCGATGGGAGAGAACTTAGGGATTTCTTCTTTAGTACTTTGTGTTTGTGGGCTAAAACTCTTGTACTAAATGATGTTAATTGTCTAGATTTGAATTAGCTTTTCTTCTGTTTTCTAGAGAGAAGTGGGTGCGTTCTGTGTACTTGGACTTTGCCTATTCTTGGTAAAAAAATTTCTCCTTAATTATTAAAAAAAAAAATGTATTTAATGGCTGGGGAACGTAGCATGTCTGTAGTGGCCTTCAGCCATGAGCCATGGACCATAGCGAAGGAAATAAATCTAAGGTTAGGAAGTAAAGATAGAAGATTGATGTGGACATATGGGTGATATTGTGTCAAGTTCTGTTGAAAGGGTAAGGTGTGGGTTGGCAAGAATTCAGAAGGGAGAGACAGGAAAGATGGTTGCAAATGAGGGAGCCTATCTAAAGGATACGATATCAGGGTCTGAAGGGACAGGTGGTATAGATTGCTAGGACCCAATGGAGATTAAAAAGCCACACTTTGCCTAGTAGTTGACAGTTGGGTTGTTGTAAACAGAGATGCAGAGCAAGCGAAGATGGCAAGGTCTCTAGCTGGATATCCTGTCTTTTAAAATTTGAATTTAGATATGTAGTGCTAGAATTGTATTCTGAATTGAATTTCCATCTTAAGTTGTATTGCATTGATAGCACATATTTATACAAGCTGTGCACAGAACGAAGGAATAAAAAACAGTTATAGGAACCTAAGGTAATTTCTAACAAATTTGCCTACGGTTCCTCTTCTTTAAATTTTGATACTTTTATATTATTTTCTATGTTAATACGCCCCCTCGAGTCCAAGGGAGTGTCAACTACATTGAGACTCGATCTGAGTCTAAAAAATCTATTAGACACTAATGATTTGGTAAGGAGATCGGCAATTTGATCATTGGAGCTAATGAAAGAAATCTGTAATGACTTGAATGCTACTCGATCCCTCACAAAATGGAAGTCAATGTCAATGCGCTTTGCTCTTGAATGAAATACCGGATTTGCAGTTAAGTATGTGGTCCCTATGTTGTCACACCAAAGAGTAGGGGCTTGTTTGAGTGAAATACCGAGTTCTTTGAGTAAGGTTTGGACCCAAAGGACTTCAGCAGCAGAGGATGCTATTGCTTTATACTCCACTTCCATACTTGATCTAGCAACCGTGCGTTGTTTCTTAGAACTCCAAGATATTAGATTTTGCCCCAAGTAAATGCAAAACCTACTGGTAGATCTTCTATCATCTATGTACCTAGCCCAATCAGCATCCGAATAAGCTTGTAAAGTAAGAGAAGAATGTTTGGAGAAGAACAAGCCATGATTGAGAGTCCCCTTTAAGTATCTCAGAATCCTTTTTACAGTAACCCAATGAGGCAATCGAGGGGTGTGCATAAATTGGCATACTTTGTTCACAGCAAATGATATATCTGGTCGAGTTAAGGATAGATACTGCAGTCCCCCAACAACACTTCTAAACAGGGTGGCATCTTCAAAGCTAGGTGAGTCATACTGAGACAATTTCAAAGAAGCAGCCATGGGAGAGGAATTTGTTTTGGCACCTAACATTTTGTCCTGGTCAGTAATTCTTTATTTTCTTTGAGAGAGTAACAGACCATCTTTCAGATAATTGATTTCCAAACCAAGGAAAAAGGATAGAGGGTCGAGATCCTTAACAGGGAATGCCAGACTTAGCTCATGAATAATAGTATCAACAATTGAGGGAAAACTAGCAGTAATAATGCAGTCATCAACATAAACGAGGAAATACACTCTCAGATCACCATGGTTGAGAATAAACAAAGAAGCATTAGCTTGAGATGCCTGAAATCCATAATTCAACAACCAAGAGCTTAATTGGGCAAACCACGCCCTTGGGGCTTGTTTGAGCCCATATATTGCTTTATGCAATTGGCAAACATAGTTCGGATGCAGTGGGTCTACAAACTCTTGAGGTTGTTGCATGAATACCTGGTCATGAAGGGTGCCATGAAGGAAGGCATTCTGGATGTCCAATTGCCGCAACGACCATCCATGAGTAGTTGCAATCGAGAGAATCAACCAAATTGTTGGGGCCTTGACCACGGGGCTATATGTCTCATGAAAGTACAGTTCAGGCATGTAATTTGGTCTTATAGACCCACTTGCAACGAAGGACATTAACAGAGGGGTTTGGTGGAACAAGGAACCAGGTTTTGTTTTGGATTAGGGCTTGAAACTCCTGTTTTATGGCTTCTTTCCATTCAGGGTGCTTTAAGGCAGTGGCATAGCTAGTAGGGTCATCAGGGATGGATACAATGGTGCTGAAGCAGTTACGAGAGGAGTTGGTGTGGGACCTGGTGATCACAGGAGAGCGAGGAGGAATCAAGGTAGGAGGTTGTGGATCGGGTCGAGACGAAGGAATAGGAACGGAGGAAGAGGTAGTGATCAAGGGAGGAGTAGGAATGTGTTGAATCGAAGAGGAATTAGAGGTCTGAGAGTGATTGGAAGTCGGGAAAGAATTAGGGATTTGAGAAAAATTGAGAATGGAAGAGGAGTTAGGGATTGGGGGGTGGAATGATGTGTCGAGGAAGAAGGGGACTGTGAAGGATTAGTGGGTGAGGTCGGGTCTGGGCTGGTGAGAATTGGGCTCGGTGGTGGGCCAAGTATAGATGGAAGGGAGAATGGTAAGTGAATAGAGGAGTGAGGAAGAGTGGGCTGGGGTTGAATGGACGAGATGGGTTGAGAGGCATATGGGAAAGAATCTTCATGAAAGATAACATCCGTGGATATGTAAGCACGGTGGGCTTTCAGGTCCAAGCAAATATAGTCTTTGTGAGTATAGCTGTAGCCCAAGAGCAGGCAAGGAGTGGATTTTATGTGAGTTATATGGCCTAAGGTTAGGAAAACAAAGACATTTGAAAATTTTTAGAAAATGATAATCTGGAATTTTATGATGAATCTTAAAATAAGGGGAATGATTATTAGTGGTGAAAGAAGGTAATCGATTGATGAGATATACGGCTGTGGAGAAGGCATCGGCACAGAAATGAAAAGGTAGGGAAGCTTGGACTAGTAAAGCAAGCCCAGTTTCCACTATGTGACAATGTTTCCGTTCTACAAGTCCATTTTGTTGATGAGTATGTGGACATGAAAATTGATGTTGGATGCCAAGTTTATGACAAATAGAGATGAGTGGTTTGAATTCCCCACCCCCGTCGGATTGTAATTTGATTAATTTTGAATTGAATAATCTTTCAACAAGAGGTAAAAATTGAGAAAATATATTGGAGATGTCTGACTTAAATTTCATTGGATAAAACCAGGTAAATCTGGTAAAATGATCTACAAATGCAACATAATATTTGAAACCTAATCTAGAGATATAAGGGGCTGGACTCCAGACATCAACAAAGACCAGTTCTAAAGGCTGGATGACAGGGGCCCAATTGTTATGAAAGGGAAGTTGGTGAAGTTTGGCAAGTGGGCAATCTGTGCACTAAAATGACGAAGCATTGTGATCTAACTTCAAACATATAGTGCGCAGGATGGAAGAGATAACAGACTAGTGAGGATGATCCAATCGGCGGTGCCATTGAGCCAAGGAAGTTCGTTCATTGATGTTTGCTGTCAGAGATGAAGAAGAAGAGGAAGCAAATTGAGACGGGAAGGTGTAGAGGCCGTTACGCAGAGGTCCTGTGAGGAGGCATTTCCCCGTCGAGGTGTCCTTCACAGTGAAGAAATGAGAGTGAATTTCAAAGTAACATGAATTATCATGGCAAAATTGAGAGACAGATAAGATTTTTCGTGATCTGAGGTACATAAAGTAAGTTGCGAAGAAGAAAAGAAGAAGGAGGAGAACGAAGTGTAGAATCACCGGTGTTTTGAATGGACAGTCCTGCTCCATCTCCTACTCGAATTTGCTCATTACCATTGTACGGCTTAGATGTGAGGTTGAGATTCTTGAAATTATGGGTGATATGATGAGTTGCGGCTGAATCAGGGTACCAAGTATTGTCGATGAAGGTATTCTGGCTAGTGAAGTTGGCTGAGGGTGACCTTGGGCTGGTGAAGGAAGCAAGTGCTGCATACTGATGGCTATGATCGAATCTATACTGATACTGCAAAGCAACGTGGCCGGACTTGTTGCATACTTGGCATGTAGGCCTTTGGTTGTAGGTCTGAGATGGGGAAGATCTACCAGTGCCACCACCATGATTGGAAAACTTGGATCTACCACGTCCACCACTACGACTATTGCGTCCTCTGTATGTGTTTCGACCACCGCCGCTGCCATTTGATCTTGTTGAAGTGAAATTAATGGAGTGATCAGAAGAGAAAGTAGTGCGAGAGGCATGAGCCATGCAGCTTTCATGGACAAGTAGAAGCTGAAATAGTTCGCTCGAGGAAATGGGTGTAGGTCTGGTGGTTATGGAGGTAACGAAAGACTCGTAAGAGGGACCGAGGCCTGTAAGAAGATAGGTAACGAAATCTTGGTCTGGGAGAGGACTTCCAATAGTGGCTAAAGTGTCGGCTAGAGACCAAACTTTAGCAAAATAGTCAGTGATATTGAGTTCTCCACGAGTAAGATTAGCTAGTTGAAATCTGATATTAAACTGTTTGGCTTGGGATTGGGATGAAAACAGAGGAGATTGATAGCCAAAGAGCATGCAAAGTGTTTGATGAAAGGACATGGCCTAGTACAGACTCCGAAAGAGAAGAGAAAAGAAGACTGAGAATAGCTTGGTCATTCCTTTTCCATGTACTGTAACCAGGATTTTCTGTTTGAATAGAATATGACTCTGCAACTAGAAATTCAGGGAGAGGAACTAAGCTACCATCAACATATTGGTAGAGATCCTGACCCCGTAAATAGGCTGTTATCTGGACTTTCCAGAGTTGATAGTTCTCAGAGGTTAATTTGGTGGTGACTAGGTGGGAAAAAGAAGACATGAGGGAAGGGTTGGGAGGGTTTGGAGAAGATGATAGGGCCATGGATCTTAGACTGAGTCTAATGGCTCGATACCATGCTAGAATTGTATTCTGAAATGAATTTCCATCTTAAGTTGTATTGCATTGATGTCACATATTTATACAAGCTGTGTACAGAACGAAGGAATAAAAAACAGTTATAGGAACCTGAGGTAATTTCTAACAGATTTGCCTATGGTTCATCTTCTTTACACTTTGATACTTTTACATTTTTTTCTATGTTAATATGTAGGCCTATGGTCAGGTCCACAATATCAGAGTTGTAAGACTAGGGAAAAGACCACTGAAAATCCTCAGTTTTCTTGTTAGCTTGGAGGCCGGGACTATCTCAAATTAGTCCAGAAATAGTCATTTTCAGTTCCTTTAAGTGACTTAATGCTTCACTTCAATAAAGAAAATTTTGTTCTTACATTTAACTCGCAATTTCTCCACCCAATCAATTAGAGCCCCATTGCAATGCATGTGTAGCCTTACCATTGGTGAGGCATTAATAGGGGGCTATGTAATGGGCTTATTCCCCTGCCTTCCCTGATCCGCTAGAGTTAGATGTCTCTTCATGCTAGCTACTTGTTCTGTTAATCTGCACTCTGGTCTTTGGTTTGATTTTCTAGTGTTGATTATTGTCATTGGTTATAGTCATGATAACTTAGCTGTTGCCATATTTATATGAAAAGAGAAGCACATCCCCTGCTTTTCTATCTTGACTAAAGTAATTACTGCTCTGATCAAATGGTGATATACACAACTTTCCAGTTCTATTTTTGTTTCAATGATCAGTAGTTTATTGTTTCTCCAAAAGTGAACAGTCTGGAAGATACTATATACATGTTGTAACTGCTGTATCATATATTCTTGAGTGAAAGATTTGAGAATTCAACTCAGCGTGAGTTAAAATAAGATTTGGCTAAGCTTGAACTGTAACTGCTTGAAAGACACATTCTGATTACATATGTGAAACTTGAATCCTTAAGGTTTCTCTATTGTTATTTTCAGTCCCAGAGCCACATTTGGACACATTCGTTGTCTGCAAAAGCAGGAGATTTCTGGGACCTTTCCAACTTGATGGCAGGTAATCCATCGTCATTCATGCAATTTTCTAGATTGGGCTCCTACAAATATCTCATAATCTTCTTAACCAAACCGGATCTCATTTTTGGCAGTGATCAACTCCTGGAGATGAAGCCTGATGAGCTATGCATAATACATTACAAGTCAATAAGGGAGCGAGTACAGGAAGGAGAAATCGATTTGGTCTGAATGGCAGAGGGTTGTAACGCAGATGCTGTAACGCATATATTTAATAATTGGAGGTTTGTCGTCTCAATCAAACATATAAAATTGTATTGGCCTTTTGTTTTTGAATTGGTTCTATGACATCCTGACATTCATCACGAGGTTGATTTACTGCCAAGAATGTTGCGGCCCCGCTGTCATTGACGAGGGTATGCCTTAACCTTACCTAGACTCTGTATAAGCATATCCGCTAGGTATGATGTGATTAGCGGTCTTAAGTGAAAAATGACAATATTTAAATGTAACTTCCATCGACTTAACGCATTGCATTGCTTTTCATTAAAAATTGTTTACTCCAATTCCAGCAAGGCTATTGTGAAAAATTGTTTACTTGATATCAAATACGTGTAATTGACGTACGAGAATATAATATAGAATATTGCGTATAGAGATTAAAAGATAAATAGTGATTAAAAGGAAAGGTGCATAGATAATACTGTTACTGTAAATGAGGACGAAGATATATTACAAAAGATGGGATGGAAATATTTTCTGAATGCCCCTTCTCTCTTCACAGGACTTCACTTTTTAGGCAACGAATGGTGCCTTAGATCATGTCTCTTGACAAAAACAGTGAAATGTATACAGTAACATGATAATAGTTACTAAGAAGTTATTTTGTCTTGATGTATTGGCATAAACAATAATGACAATTATTCTTATCTCGATTTCCTAGCTGGAAAAGCTTGTTGAATGGGAGGACCTGTTGGGTTAGAGAGGCCTGGTGAGCTTGAAATAATTGGGAGAATTAAAAAGTTACTGTCTTTATGCGTTGGTGGAAATAGTAAAACTAGTATAGTAACATAATAATAGTTGTCGAAAGTTGTTTTGTTTTGATGGATGGAAACAGTAATGATAATTATTCTTGTCCTGATGTGCTAGCCAGCTTGAATAGTGGTATAACACATCCCTCTTGCAACAATAACAAGTGCCAAATCTCGATGAAATAGAGTAGGAAAAGTAATTATATGATCATGTTGTTATGATGTTCTCACAAGTTACATCACCTCTTAAAGTTTTAGTTCAACACAGCTTATTTCAAACCCAATTAGTTTCAATGACAAGCAAAGTTTAACTTTGAAATTAGCAAAAGTTATGTCACAAGTTTCTGAGAGTGATGATGCAAAAAGACTGCCATCAAAAAATTCTCACTAGACCCAATTATCTCCAGCCTAGCAAGCCTCTCTAGTAAGGGTGCAGAAAAAAAGTTTCTAAGGAAAAAAAAAACAGTTGAATAGGACTGAACCGGTGGGTTCAATACCAGTTTTAATATTCAAACTAGATGAATATATATATTTATATATATATATATGAATTTAAATATTATACATAAAATAATTTAAATATTTTTTTATATTATATACAATTTGAGTCTTATTATTCATGCCTATTAATCTCACTAGTAAGTTAGACGCTGCAACTAGTATAACTAGACATGAATGAATTAGCCATTGATAATAATAAATACTAAATTTTAAAAACTTAATTTACTGTTGAAAAAATTATAGTACCGCACGTTATATGGTAAATAAGAAAAATCGGACCGGACCAAAACTAAAAAAATCTGAAAATTTTGATTTGATAATGAATCGGTTCGTATTGGTCCTTAGATTTTTCATACTGGTGTGTACCAGTTTAGTTTCAAGATTTGTCCAAAACCAGATCAATTACACTCCCTTTCTCCAATCCTGCAGGCTTCCCTTCACAAGTTTCTCCTATCCGACAAAGTTACAAACACAATTACGTAAGAGCTTTTTGATTTACTTTTCAGATTATGATCCTC
Organism: Platycarya longipes; assembly: GCA_036559045.1. Classification (NCBI taxonomy): domain Eukaryota; kingdom Viridiplantae; phylum Streptophyta; class Magnoliopsida; order Fagales; family Juglandaceae; genus Platycarya; species Platycarya longipes. Next base: position 24,986,695 of record CM071790.1, on the reverse strand, counting down.
AGCTCACGCCATAAAAGACAAAATAAAGATGTAACCATGTAGGGTCTATTACTATTATTGTTATTATTATTTGATAATAAAGATTATATTGCTATTTGCAAACATTTTTTTTTTTTATACACTAACACATCATTGGATTGAGTCTCACAACAACAACGATAACAAAAACAATAACAACAATAATAATAAATAAAAGTAGTGATATTTTAAATTTTTATAATTATAATAAATCTCTTAACAAATATTTTGACAAACCAAACTTACAAATAGTAGAAATGAATTGCACGTATCTCTCTCTCTCTCCTCTCTTATTTTCTCTCTATTGCATGCGATTTCTAGCAGCATCTCTAGCCCTAAAGGCCTTCCCATGGGTGGAGGGAGGTCAGAGCTTTGGCTCCGACCACCTCCTCCCCATCTTTCCGGTCAGTCTGTAGATATTTTCATTCATTTCCGTCATTTATCTGCTAGTTTTTCGATTTTTTCTCTAATACTGGTGAAATCCGATCTGTTGTTTTCTGGCCACCTCTGACCACCACACGCAATATCATCGATCCCTCCAGTCGCCGATTGATACAATCGCAGAAGGAGACCACCACTTTGCTCGGCGCGTAAGCCACATGCGCAGCTCATGCCGTGTGCATCGCCAATGTGAAACTGTGGCTCAGTGGGGAATTTGAAGCCACACGAGGCTCCTTTGGCGTTGGAGGACCTTGATCTTTCAGATTGGTATGAGCTTCATCGTTCTAGGTGACGCGTAGGCCACACACGCCACCATCGCCGTCGCGGGCTCTCTGCTAAAGTATCGGATTAGACTATTTTTTATCCTATCTTACTGCTTTTCATAACCAAAGATGAAGTAAAAACGAACGTAGAAGTTCTTAGCGATCAACCTAAACTAATATAATGCAGCACACACTTCACTGCTACGATTTTTTGCTGTAGCCTAATGGTTCTTCCCTTGTTTAAGAATTGGGAATGAGCCATTTATTCGGCTCTAAGCCCATTTTTTCAGAAGTCAATTATTTGACTTCTTTTTTAGTGTTATTGTGTGTTAATTTTTTAGAAAAATTGTAGGAGATTCTCATTTTACTTAAATTTGTATTTTGTAATCCTTAAATTTTTATCTAATGAAATGAACTTGCTAAAAAACAAAAAAAAAAAAAATTGTAGAAGTGAATTTAATATATTGTACGTAAAAGAGGGAGAGATAGTTTATTACCACTGCCCACTGCTATAGATGTCATGTCAACATACACCTCTTGATTATGTAATTTAATTAGGCATATGCTAGAAGAAAGCCCTTTACTCAAAAAATAGGTTACAAAATAATTTGCATTCAACAAAGGAAATCTCATTTACATGCTTGTATTGAGTTCTTTATTCATCATCCTTATATTACACATCTGTTAAGAGAAAAAAATAAAAAAAAAATAAAAAAAATAAAACATATAATGTAGAGATGATAACATTGATAAGACTACTATTTTAGGTGGTAATTTTTATGAAAACGATAAAGAACCAAACGGGCTGTCGCAAATCCCATTGCTTGGGCCTACTACGACTCTGGACTTGCAATCGGAGGCCCATGAAATAAAGCAGTCCAGAGGTCCAAAAGATTCCCCCCCGTCTTTCGTAATTTTAAGGATGGTGAAGGATCTTTTAGCCAACACATTTGTGAAAGGGAAAAACCCTAGTTCTTCTTATATTCCAGTATATAAAGATACGAACCTCGCAACTCCATACCTTGTAGCGTTACAAATTACCAAAAGCTAGCTCGCTCTCTCTCTCTCTCTCTCTCTCTCTGTGACTCTGTGTTATAGGTATTCTTATTTATGAGTGATGAAGATGCCTCTTATTTGGAAGCCTTTGATCTGATAGGCCATGGATTCAGGGTGTTTCCTTCCATTCTTATTGTGTAGTATATAAGAGGCATAGTCTTGTGCAAGAGAGTTGAGTCACTTTGCCTTAGTAGCATTTCACAGGCACAGTGAATAACATCTTGCCAAATCCCCTTTTGGTTTTATGTCTCAAAACACAATTACTTTCTTCCTTCATTAAATTTCTCACTTAGATTTTTGGTTGATCCTGAAGTTTTCTCTTGTTTTCTGCTAATTATTTATAGTTACAATTACATATGAATTTCCTTGCCTAAACATCTTAGCATATGGGGGCTCCAATGATGGCATGAAATCTTTGAGACCTGATTGTCCAATTTGATGACAACTATAAGCATATTTTCTGAGGATGCCTTCCAATTAATGACTTTTTTTTTCTTTTACTGCAATCCTCGTTTTGGGTCGACTGATTAATTACTAATTATTCTTGTTGTCCAATCATTTTCTATGTTGGTATATAGAGGATAATGTCGAGTTGATTATCCATGCAGATGATGAATATGCACTGGGCTCTGAGTAGTTGATTATCAGCTGCTTTATTGATGCACAATGCAGCCCTAGAAAGCTATATCTGATGTCTCTTTGTTCATCCATATTTGGTTTTTTTTTCTTCTTCTAATTGGGTTTTGTTTGGAATTAAAAAGTTCGTTCAAAGCAAACTTCAGCCGAAGTGTTTTGCGATGCCAACATTGGGCTGGAATGTTCTGTTTAAAGAGTTTTGAAATTGATATGAAAGCGAGAAACGTCTCATTTAACATATAATAAATAATTCAATATTTTTAAATTTTAAAATAATAATAATTTTAAAAAATAATATTTTATTCAACTTTCATCCAAAATATTAAAAAATAATATTTTAAAATCTCATTTTACCATTGGTCCTAAACTCGTTTTGTGGATGAGATTGGTAGCACATTTATGCACCTAATCAATTGTGTATTTTGGTTTCGGTTTTAAAGTTAAAAACTGTAGAGCCTAATGGAGAGAGAGCTTAAGAGAAGATTAGATGATTGATAATGAGCTAGCGTGTTCAGTTTTTCTGCCACAGGTTGATTAAACCCTCGAGCATTGATCAGAAGCTAGGAATTGATGTGTCACAAATTCAAAAGGAATTTTGGTTGTGCTATTTTTCAATAGCTGATATGGCTTTTGGTACAATAGTATGGAAGTGGGGGTTTGGTTTGTTATCACTTTGTCTTATGATAGAGTCAGGGATGTTTCTCAAACAGTATTCTTGAGAGTTTATGCAGCTAGGACTAAAAAATCAGTCATTTTGAGTGGACTAAAAATCAATCATTTTGAGTGGACTGGAGAGTTACAACTCGTCGATTATTAACTTATAATATATATGATTATTAACTTATAATATATATTTTAAGTTCGTTTGTAATGTCTGTTATTAATGACTGAATTATCGTCTTTCTTTAAAAACAAAAAAAAAAAAGTAGAAGATTTCGTTGACAGAAAATGAGGAGCATTTGAGCTTTTGAAACAATGTCTCTTTTCCCGTTCCATACAGGATCACTGGGATTGAGGTTGGTTTGAAGTCAGTGCACGGGAGATGAAAAAATAACGACAAAAGGAAATATAAGAAGAATCCAGCAATAAAATGCCCCACCATAGGTGCAATTTGGGAAGATTAGCACTGGAGATTTGCATTTTGCAGCATCTTGTGTTTGTGGAGAAGAAAACCAAATTCTTAATGTCTGAAGATGATAAAAAAGTATTTTCTTGTCAAAAGATGGGCTTTTACCGAATGCAATATCTCGAAGCAATTCACTGACTTGGGAATGACCCAAATAAATGACAACAAATAGCCCAAAGCCGACTGACAACAAACCTCTCGTATTATATAAGAAAGCCTTCTAATATCATATGAGATGGGGCACTCAATCCACCCACAGCAGGAGGAGGCTAAGCCCTACCAATTTATGGCGTTGTGTCTAAGATACAATAATATAGGATCTTAAACTAAACCATTTAAATGCGTTCTCTTCGTTTTCCAGCAAGACAAGTGAATATTATTGTAATTTTTTTTTTTTATAACTGTATAGACTTGCATGAACAATTTCCATTTGAGGATTATAGGTAGATTAACACCTTTTTTTTTTTTGAGAAGAGGGATTATGTTTCATTCTTTAAGCGAAGTTTACAGTTGAAATTAATAAGCGGGATAAACCCATGTTACAAGCTTAGCTAGACACAGATATGTAGTATCACCGCACATAATGTGAGATCGGCTACTCGCGCGTGCAGTGAACCATTGTCTTTCGGGTGAGAACTTCGACAGACAAGAGGACTGGCGGCTGAAAATCCTTCCTGTTAGGCGCGTATAACCTAACAAAACTCGAGACATTGCCTTTGTTGGCCTCAAAAGGGCCCCAAACCTCCCACCACCGCCTGCGAAACCTACAAAACCAGAAGAAGAATAGACCAACAACAGGATAGGAAAAAGAAAGGGACAAGAAAAAACATAAGAAAAGAAGAGGGGTGGGAGGAGAAACACGGCGGAAGAAATGGAAGGAGGCAAACAGAGGGATGCCATAAAAAGGGGGCGGGGGCTCAACCCCCTCCCAAACAGCACAATCAAGCTAGGGTTTTCTTAAAAAGAAAACTAGTCGCCAGAGCTCGTCAAAATGTTAGTGTTCCAAGACCGACCCTCTACACAACCAAACTTAGACAATCTTTTCGACTAATTCTTTTTTAAAAATCCATTCTTGAAGGAAACCAAGATAGACAATAGTGCAAGCAAAGAATGAATGCCTGCATGTTTACGTTCTTATTTATGAGCATGCACTCCCGTCTAGTGCCAAGTGCATATAATATGTGCAGAAAGAGGAAGACCTGAAGCTTTCTTTAATAGAATAGCCACATCGATAAAAACAGGTAGATGAATGAGGCCCATATTATTCAAAATATTGATTCAATGATCAACCGTCAAGAATCCAGCGACAGGTGCCAATCCAAAAAAACAAAAACATGGTAAAGAAAAAAGGTGAATGACTGCTAATTTTAGTAAACGTTTTTCAAAAACCTTATTTTAGAAAGAATGGATTCCAAAGAAGAGGGGTTCTCAATTTCCAAATAAATATACTGCAATTTTTGTAACGGAAAATTCTAAACATCATGCTGTCATTCTACTTTAATCCCATTAAGATATAGCACATTTATTACTATTCAATAATTATTTATTGAATATATCTTTATCATCTAATGATAATGAATATGCCACATCTAACTTCATAGAATGAAAGTGTGATATATAACATTACTTTTTTTACTTTTTTGTAATAACACTCCATGACAAACGTTCATATGATAATAATAAGTTCTTATCTTTTAAAAATAAAAACATAAAAATAATTAAAGTTGAGTATCTAGTTTTTATGCGTATCCAGTGTCCAGACCACTTAATACAGTAGCCAGTTAAGAAAAAAAAAAAAAATAGGGAGAAACGAAGCAAGACAGAATCACTGATAGCAGCATTGCCCTGTTTCAATTATCAACCACTCGCAAGAAGGCAACACTGTGAGCAGTTGGCTGAATAATCCTCTCCTCACCTCACCTAGTGCCCATTAAACCCACCCCCCAGAGAGAGAGAGAGAGAGACCCCTTTCTGGGTTAGCAAATCCATTCATCAACCATAAAAAACACAAAGCACAAGTATCTTTCCACCTATAAGTGATTCGAAATGAAGAGGGCAACATGCATTTTAAATAAAACTATATCAGGGTATAACATGGTATTTGTAGTAATCAAAAGTTATTTCTCACAACATTATACAAATTTTTCAAAAGCCTCTTCAGATAATGTAATCTCACTATCAGTATCCATGTCAGTGCTGCTCTGCTCTTCATCCCATGCACTATAACATGTCTTCTGGGGTTTCTTGTTTTAGGTTTTTCATGGATGTTGGCCAAAATAAGAGGAAGCGAAAACGTGTTTGTTTTCCTTACATTATCAGTGATCTCGAGCAAAGCCTCTGGATATAAGGTCGTGGTTTAAGAACAAAACAATAACGGTTATATCATCATGAAAATGGCGCCGAACCTTCCTGTCAATCTTACAAAGATCTGAGTATCTCATTTCTCGTTTCCTTGCCGCTTCTTGCAGTGCAGCCTTCACAAGCCTTTTGGCACTTCCCTGCAGTTAAGAAGCTGGTGAGCAACATAGGACCCCACAAAAATTAATGCAACAATATCCTATGAATAAGTACAAGCAGGGGAATCAAATCCACTCAAAGCACCGTGAATGAAAAAAAAAAAGAAGATAATAATTCAGCTCTGCTCCAAATATGCATGGGATCTAAGTTTCTGTCTTGGCATCTCGCTCACTGTAACAAAACTATACAGTCCTGCGACCACCATGCTAACTTAATGAATATAATAATGCAAAACACTTCAAAATTATAAAGTAACATAAATCTTAACCTAGCACGTATCCCCGCAGACACTTCAAAAAGGTTTTGACAATAAATTTGTGGGCATCTTTAAATTTACAAAATTTATTTATTAGACATGCTTGTTTAAGATGAAGACATTATATATAAAAAGATAAAAATACAGGAATTTAAATTTACACGAATAGAAAACGAGGAAATATTAAAAGAAAGAGATAATATTGCGCTTCTGATATCAAAAGTTTTTTTTATAAGTAAAATAGTCAAGGTGCAATAGTGGGGATACGAGCTTCTGATATTAAAAGTTCATTGATTTTTTTCCTTCCTCTTTTCCTCCTGGGGTTGCTTTTCTTTTTTACTTTTTCTTTTTTAAGTAGGACCAAGTGGCAAGTTTCAGCTCCAGACTTCTTTTTTTTTTTTTTGTGAGAAACCAAAGCATGCTGAGGAGGCCGGACCATGAAAATTTAGAAAAGATACATAATAGTCTTACCCCATCCTTTTATCTTTCCTTATACTACTTTCTCCCCAGCCTATGGGAAGTGGGGTGGGGTGGGGGAGGTGGCTTTGCCTCGATGGGGCAGGATGCACTTCCAGGCTAATATATGAAGCAGTGCTAAAGCCTTCCTAAAACTTCTACACCAGAAACTTCTCAAATAGGCTTTAGTAGCAATGCCAATTGGAAGCTAGCTTTAATAACCACACTTTCATACTTCCAGAAGAGCCAGAGGAAAGTTTGTACAAAATGAGTTAATAACATTACCAAGTATGAGACTGGCAGAGATCAGCAACACAAATCATTTAAATCATCAATACTTGAGCCATTTACAAGAAAGTTCATAAACCAAGCAGAACATTTTAATGGCATTCACAGCTCATACACACGAACAATGAGAGTACATCACGTGTAACAAGAAATCAACGAATAGAAACATTGGAACGCATAGCCAACAACTGAATACAGGATGAAGCTAGATGACCATTACAAATGCATGTTTTTTATATAGCTGGATGAATGCATTTTACAATGACATTTTAACATTAATTCCAGTAAATGGATTGATATCATCCAACAGCTAGATGTTGGAAAAGCAGATATCAGGACATTTACTGGGATTGATGATGGAAATGTCATAGTCGCATCTAACATAATACAGCAAATCCCAATCAGTCAACAAGCTTACATGTACCCAAGAAAATAATGCTGCAATAATAACAGATTATAGAGAACAAAGTCTTACTGCTCGTGGATGACTGTGAACAATATCCACAGCCTTTTCATTGGTCAAGTGTTCCCATAAACCATCAGATGCAAATATAAGGAAAGAATCATCTGGATGGAGCTGATGAGAAATAATAGTTGGAACCGCAGTCAAGATTGGCATGTTCATTGGTTCAGGAATTCTGAATTTTTCATTTATCGGTTCCCTATTATACTGTGAATATTTCAGATATACGTCACCTATGGATCGAGAAACCTGCATCAAATTAAAAAATAGTCAGTTACAAGAAATCACTTTAAGAAGGAAAATAATCACAATTTTTTTTTTAAATACATTTTTAGATTGATGCAAAATAAAATAGATGCAAACATTTTCTCAAAAGAAAAAAAAATACAAATCGAACTGTTGTTTCCATACTAAATTAGTTCAGATTTTCTTTCATGTTGACATACAGAACCTAACTTTTCTAAAATCATAAGATTCGTATGTCTAGCCATTCCATTTCATCCATTATGAAAAAACGGGAAATTCTATGGTCACCCAAGTCAGTACAACCCCATTTTTCCCCTTATTTTTCACTCTACTTAGATAGGGCCATTAAAAGCTAAGGTAATAACAAGGGAAGCGCCTAAGATCTGTTATTCAAGTCATTTCCGGAATCCAAAGCACAACGAAAAAACAGCATTATCATTAATCAAGGATATGATGGAGATAATAACCACATTTACACAAACTCTATCAATAAGTAAAACTCTAAAATAACCTGGATAATTCCTTTTACTCTCCAAACTCCATGCTTGAGAACAACGATTTGAGGATCATGGGGGTGCAACTCCTTAAGCTCCTGCCTGACTTCTTCGATGTTGGCATTGTGTTCTGTTGATAACTGTATTGCGGCAAATCCTCCAGTGTTACCAACTTTCTTGCCCAACACAACACGCGAATCTCCAAGGTTTGCAATGAAGAGAGTTCGCTGAAAAATAACTCCAGCCAGACAACATGACCCAACTGTTGCTATGCTGGGTCGGGTACTCCATAACCGTGACACAAGAGCAGTAAACCCTTCTTCTGTTTCACGGAAAGCTCTTTGAATGGTATCGGTTGTCACTACTCCCTCCGTCTCAGCTGATATTGCTGCATAAACACAAAGCCTAAGATAGCCAACATAAGAGACTCTCCTCTACAGAACTAATAGAATTAAAAGGTAAATTCTCGCGGGAGAACTTCATAACTTCATGTCACATTTATCATTGTGCATCTGAAGAACTTTAATTGCGTTTGAAAGCGAAAATTACAGTTCGTTAAACTATTAAAAGCAAGAAAAGTACTAACACAGCAGTACCACACATTTCAAAGCCTCTTGGAGTTTCAACAGTACACGACACTCCGCAATCCAAAATCTCAAAACGCCCAATCAAAAAAATAGCTTTCCTAAAGCTCACGTAAAGCAAATTTGATCCCAAAAAGCCACCAGTATAATAACAAACAGTTGCAATCCATGAAAGCACACAGATAACGCGCGCGCGCATCCATGAGTAAGTTTGAGACGTGGCCAATTCAAGACCACAACCCTATAGTTACTGTATATAAGAGTAGGGGTTTCCAAATTAAAGAACCTTGGAAATGCCTGTACAAGTTCTCACAAACATAGCGAGCGGCGTCAGGGCCACCGTGGCCGTCGTAGACGCCGATAAAGGTCCCGAAGGGTCCAGACTCGATCTGGCTCTGATCCTCGAGGACCTGGTTGGCCTGGACCACGGCCATGGAGAAATCCCCGGCCGCGCACTTGCCCATACCGCGGGACCAAAGGAATCCATCTCTACCTGCAATTCCTCCACCGCCAGAGTGGCTGCCGGTCACGGAGACGGAATCGAATCTCTCAACGCCGTCCTGCCCGCCGAATGGCTTCCAGCACAGAGAGATCATATTCATCAATGCCTGAAGCATCCCACATCTCTCAAAAACCCTAACCCTAACCCCAGCCGGAACCCCTAACCCTCTTTGGCTTCTTTGCAATTGGTCTGTGTGTCTGGGAAGGGTCCTCCGAGCTCTAGGCGAAGACTCCAGAGAGAGAGGGAAAAAAAACCTAGTGTTATAGATGGAGAGTTGGGGGGGATGCGTAGGTCAAGAGGGGGAGGGGGCGTAGGTTAGTAAGCGTGTTCGGTGGTAGAGGAACAGGGAAAGGTTCATTCTCTTGTGGGGAAGAAGATGGTGTGGGGAAGCCTTTTGTTGGGTCACTTGGGTGTTACTTTCAACCTCTCTGTTGCCCCTGTTTGGAAATCGGCAAATCGTCTCCCCCCATTTCTCCCTACTTTATTCCTCTCTCTCTCTCTCTCTCTCTCTCTCTCTCTCTCTCTCTCCCTCTCCCCTTTAATTTTGTCAAAATGTCAAAATAAAAAATGTGCATTTTTCTTTGTCTAGCTTTTCTAAAATCCTTTTTTTTTTTCTTAAAGTAAAATTCTACTAAGACCGATAAATCTTTTTCTTCACCCAATCAATAGTGAAAAGATTTTATATTATTTTATCTTATTTTATTATTATAATTTTTTTATAATTTTATAATTTTATATAATAAATAATTTAATTTTTTTAATTTAATAATAATAATAATAATAATTAATAATATTTTATTAAACTTTCAACTTATTTAAAATTATTTTATTTTTCATTTAAAATCATCTCATTTCATTTTATTATTCAAACTTCAAGCGTAAACATGCCATTACATTTAAGGATGATAGATGATTGAAGTTAGAAGTCATAAAGTCTGAATTTGTTGCTCCCCCCATCTTCACGTTTTGGGGATAAATTACATTTATTTGGGGTGACTTTCGTAACATTAGCACCTAAGAATTTAGAAGAACTTAAACCAAAGTAAGAAGGAAAAGAAAAAATTAGAATGAGGGTGAAGTATCTTGTCAAACCCTTAACACCCCAAACCCTTGATTAAATTATCTGGATATTTTTATTAAAAATAAATAATCATCTATGTTTAGACATTTTTATAAACATATCACGTCAGTAATCAAAATTATAAAAATAAATTTTATAAACTCATATGATATAATAACATAAATCAAAGTAATTTTATTATAAAATGATCAATTTTATTGTAGAAAGAATCTTATACTTTTATACGTTCTTGTCAACCCAACCTTATGAGTCGTATTTTTTCTTTTATTCTCATTCGACCTAATTTGTTGTCAAAATTAGTTTATTTCAAAATCAGTTTGAGTCTGGTCCGAATCAACCTCATTACATTTGCTTTTATAAATTATTTCATTTTATTTCATCTCATTTACTATTTTTTTAAATTTTTATACAAAATAAAATAAATAATTCAATTTTTTCAAATTTTAAAATAATTCAATAATTTAATTTTAAAAATAAAATTAATAGTAAAATTCTTTTTTATAAATAATATTTTATTTAATTTTTAATTTTTATCTTATTTTATTTATGAAAACAAATTAGTTACTAGAGTGACTCTGGGTCGGGTAATGGCTGTAAACTCTCTTGTATGATCAGAACGCTTACTGCTATTGGAGCTTTTGCAAGTGTTAAAAGTTCAAAGAAATCTAATTAATAATAATTTAAATTGAATTGAGCAAATATTTCTCTATGCGTAATCGAGTATTTTGTAGAACACAGTGAGCAACATGTGTTTGTACGCGAATTGTAGGTGGCCGGTGGGGTCGTTTAACCAAGAAAAAATATAGCATTACCATCAAATTTTCCGTTCAATATACAGTTGCAGGTGCTGCACTTTTGAGTGACATGGAAACCGAAAACAAGCTTCACCATACATGATTGATCTCATGCTATTGTCAACTGTCAAACTGTCAAGACTCAGTGTGCTTGGTTCCTACAGCACGAACAACGCCGACGCCACCCACCAAATAATGGGCCACCTTAATAACATTTTGGGTAGCAGGCTATCGGTATAAGTAAAAACTTGTGAAACATGATATGGGTCGAGTAACCCCTTAGATATCTTTCGTTTTCAGGGTTTGCTTTCTTGATTATGTCATGGCCGCTTTGGTCGGACGGTCGCCTACTGCTTCTAATCTGTTCGCAGTAGCCCATGTTATCTATCACATTCCATGCTAACATAAATTGTTAACACCATGAGTAGTCACTTTTTAGCTTGTAACCATAAATCTCGAAGAAAATAACCTAGGGTCACTGTTTTTTTTTTTTTTAAATGATCAAGGATGTATTAGGATCCTATGGTACATTTTTACCAATTACAGAAGGCTACAGCAACAATGCTTTCGCAATATACAATAGGTAGTGCTATACGGACCGCTACAATGTATCGCGCAGGGGTGTACTCCGACCCGACCCGATAAATCAGGTTTCCGATTTGACCCGAAAAATTTCAGTTCCGATAGCTCGATTACCCGTTTAGCCGTTTGCCCGACATCTTCATCTTCTTCCTTGATTCGTAATCCAAACCCTACATCCGGACATCAGTAAATCCCAAACAAAAATCCTACATCGCGAACTCGACATCTTCCGTGAATCAAACATAAACAAAAATTCCAAATCCACACAAACAAAAATCCCAAATCCACACTACGATACTTGCTACCATAAACTTTTGCATTTCCCCTTGGATATTTGACGGGGCGATTAACATTCCTTACAGCCCAAGACCTCATCGCGTAGTTTTCCAACATTGACGATCTCCCCAACCTCGAAGTCGAAGCCATCTTCACCGCGAAGTTCTTCACGAGGACAAGCCGTCAAGATCTCGGGTTAGTCAGCGCTTGGTCGGAGAGAGACAGAGAGAAGAAGAAGAAGAAGAAGAAGGACTTACAGTTACGGTCCGTAACTCACGGATGAAGATTGAATATGAAGCGCAAAGTACAAACATACGTTTTTAATCGGTATCGGGTAATACCCGAATACCCGATTAACCGAAACGGGTCGAAATATCGGTATTGAGTCGGGTCGAAATATCGGGTCGGGTCGGAACTCGGGTTTTCTGTTCACCCCTAGTATCGCTGGAGCATATCACACGGTCAAAAAATATTTTTTTTTTTTTTTGTTTTTTTATTATTTAAAAAAATTTTCAAAAAATTTTTCAAAAAATATCAATACACTAATAATCACTTTCTTAATTATTAAGTAATAAAAATTAAAAAACTTGTGTCACAAATTAGCATTTTCCATATACAATACCAGAAACCGGCCAATTACTTCTAAAAAAACAGTAGAGAAATCAGTTAAATTCCTCTACGGTTTATATAATAAAAAAATATTCTTTATTCTCTTTTCATCATGAATAAATACACACAATCATGTAATGAAAGCAATCAATGAAAACTAAAGCAATCAATGAAGGAATTTCCAAATTCTACTCTTTATAACATGGTAACAAGAGCCAACCGACTATTCGTCACTCTGATCTATGGCTACCTCATCTTCTTCCAACCATCCTCCTTCCTCCAACTTATTATCCTTCTCTCATGTCATCACCACCAAGTTAACTACTGATAATTACCTTCTATGGAAGCTACATCCTATCTTAGAGGGCAAGATTTCTTTGGTTATATTGATGGTTCTCTCTCTTGCCCCTCTGAAACCATACCAGATTATTCAGACAATATACCAAAAACCAACCCAGCCTATCTCAAAGTATGTTGTGGTTGTTATTCTAGAGTCTACTATTGATGTGTTGTGTGTGTGTTGGTGGTTTGCTGTGTGACAAACTTGGTATTGGGAGTACATAGTCTAATACACACTACTTATTGAAGGAAAACTTTTTGTGTGTTCCAATTGATTTGTTTTGTAGGATAGAGCAAACAAAAAATAATTATGGGTACAGTCCCAGGGGGAGGACTGCCCATAAATGAATTGAATTGAATAGTTTTATTTCTGTTTCATTTTATCTATAAATTTCATCCCCAACTTTCCTCCCCCTCCCCTCCCTCTGAAAACTCTAGAGGCTTCTCTCTCTCTCTCTCTCTCTCATCACCTTCCTTTGAAAACCCTAAAGGCTAGAGCACTGCTTAGCTTGCAGAGCATCGTCCTTGAAAGGAACTGCTATTTTGTAAGTTAATAAATCCATATTCTTACTATTCGTTTGTGAGTTAATAAATCCCTTAAGCTTACGTCGCATTTGGTCAAACGATTTGCTTTAAGTCATAGAGTGTCATTGTTGAAAGGATTTGCTTTTAATATGTATCAAAAGCAAGATACAGGAAAATTGCACTAAAAAATATTCCTACCATTGCTATATTTGTATCAAGAGTTTATGTCGCAATCTCGATTGGATTTTCTTTTTCAAATCATCCATTCTGGGACAAAAAGAAGTCTATAATTGGGATTATGAATTAATATCTTGATTAATACCCATTTAAGGACTAGCTTAATTATTTTCATAAATGGTGAAAAAAGAATATGTCAATTAGCGCAAAGTTCATGTTTAGATGTCTTTGATTTTTCTGCATTGACTAAACTTGACTCTAACATCAAAAATGGAAGATGAACTCCGGTTGATGGTGTTGAATGAAACTCAAAAATTGGTCGACGGTGTTGGAGTTTCATGTTGGTTTGTGTTCTGGGAAGAGAGATAAGAATAAAAAATGAGATAAAGTGGCCTTCTATCGAATTGCTTGAGGGAGGAACATGATTGAAGTGAGGGGGCATTTTTTACATTTAATCAAAATTGTAGAGGAAATGACATAAACATCTCTTTCATGCACACACAAGCCCCCAATGGAGACTGTACGTAGCACGACTCAACAGAAAAAAGAAAAGAAATTGATAAGAATTGATCAAGTGATGAGAACCGTAGGATATGCCCCTCACGTGCATAAGGTGAACAATAGTTCCCGTTTAATTATATATGAACATGAAATAAATAGAAAAATAATTAGACCACTAATATTGCAAATGAACAAGAAAGAAATGATGGTATCAAAATCATATGATTGTTTGACACCTCCAAATAAGATGTTGTTCGAAAAAGAAAGCTTTTGGATACAACTACATGAACTACCTCTAGCATGTATGAAAGGAAAAATTGGCAACCAAATAGCAAGTTCATTGGGAATTTTCCAACAACTTGATGTTAAATAGGATGGCACAGTAGAGGGCAATTTCCTGAAAATAAAGGTAGAACTGGATGTAAGAAAGCAATTTATAAGAGGAAGGTTTATAAACCTGATGAGGAACATGTTTTGGGTACTAATAAAATATGAAAAACTATCGAGACTATGCTTCAAGTGTGGCACCTTGGTACATGGATAGTTTGGTTGTACCAAGCAAAGTGAATAGGCCTCACAAAGAATAATAGATATAAAACAGTATGTAGTGTGGCTTCAAACAACTTCAAAACCTAGAGGCAATTTATTTAAGACTAAGAGACAAGTTGAGGATGAAAAAGAGGGGGATATGGGGTGTGACTCCGGCTATAATCAACAAGATAATGAAAGCATGGGATTAGGGCTCTTAAGTCAACAAGATGAAAATATAAATTGTGTAGAGAAAGTGAGGGGGAAAACTAGTACAGAGCATTCCCTTGAACAATATAGGGGATTTGAAACTCTTCTTAGACATAGTGAAGGAGAAATCCTTAGTGGCTTGGTTGATGACAGAATTGAGGAAAACTTAATAGCGATCAATGAAAAGGGGGTGACAGAAGTGAACCCGGCCAAAACTGCAGATGTTGAATATGCCAAAACAGGAAAATCTATTGAGGTAATTGAAAACCCAATAGCACAATAATTATACAATGATGAGATTAGAACACCTACCCAAGGAATCTGGAAAATGAGAGCTAGGCCGAAAGAGGCCTTAGAATCCATGTCTTTGACGCCAGGTAATAAAAGAAATCAAGCAAAGAATGGGGGTTTCAATGAAATAAATGAAGGTGCTAAGAAAGAAAAATTCAATTTGAGAAAAGATGAATAAACAATTTCACAGAATTTGGCAGAGGTTGCTAGGCAACCCCGCCAAACATTATGAAATTATTAAGTTAGAATTGTCAAGAGTTTGAGAATCCTCGAGCAGTTCATGATTTCTGCTTGTTAATCAGAGAGAAGAAACTCAATTTAGTTTTTCTCATGGAGACAAAACTAAGGAGTTCCTGTTTCAATAGTATCAAGAGTAGACTCGGATTGGAATCGTGTTTCATAGTAGAACCTTTGGGTAGGAAAGGTGGCCTATATATGTTATGGTCTCAAGAATATGCAGTGAAATTAATTAACTACTCCAACTTTCATATACATGCTTCCATAACTGAAAAAGAAGATCAAAGAAAGTGGTTATGCACTGGGTTTTACGACCACCCAAAAACCAGCAAAAGAAATAGCTTCAGGAACCTCCTCTTATTGATTAGACCAAGTTTTAATCAACCTTGGTGTGTCATGGAAGATTTCAATGAAATCTTAACATCTAAAGAAAAATCTGGGGGCAAAACAAATACTTGAAAAACAGATGGAAGTCTTTAGACATCTTTGTTTAGTAACAACTTGTATGACTTGGGTTGGCAAGGAAGCTGCTTTAATTAGAGCAATAAACAAGAAGGGATCCACTTCACAAAGGAGAGATTTGATCGAGTGGTTGAAGATGCTCAATGGAAGGACATATTCAAAAGGTTTGCAGTAGATACCTTCCCTGCAAAGAGATTAGACCATAGTCATATTATTCTAAATTGTCAAATAAAAGAACTCAATATTCCAATACAGAAAAAAAAATGTTCGAGTTTGAGGCAAAATGGGTAAAAGAGGAAAAAGGAAAGGGTTTGATTAGAGCATCATGGAACCAAGTTAAAGAGGGACATGTTGGTTGGGATTTGGTTCAGAGTAAGCTAAAAAATTGCTCTAAGAATCTCACCAAAGTGGAGTAAAAGTCACAAGGTGGACTACAACAAGGAAATTATTCTGAAAACTAATAAACTTAAACAATTAAGAAATGATGAGGGACCTCAGAACATAGTGAAAATTAAACATTTAGAGAGAACCATTGAGGTATTGCTTGAGCAAGAAGATCTAAAATGGAGACGAAGCACCAAAGTTACATGGTACCAATTTGGTGACAAGAACACTAGATTTTTCCACTTATATGTTACCCAAAGACAGAAGAAGAATCAGATTAAAAGTATACAAGATATGCAGGACAGAAAATGGGAAACTCAGGATAAGATTATAGAAGCTTTCAACAAGTATTTTTAAAGCCTTTTTCACCTTTACCAAACCTAGCAATGAAAATATGAAAAGCTGGTTGAAAGGTTTGGCAGCAAATATATCCAAGAATATGAATCATCGAGTACAACAACCCTTTACAAGAGAAGAGGTGGAATAAGCTTTGAACCAAATGGCTCTATTAAAAGCTCCTAGTCCAGATGGTTACAATGCCCAATTTTATTAAACATATTGGTATATCATAAGAGATGAGGTCAATGATTCTATCCTAAAATTTCTGAATGGTGGCAGTTTAGATTTGGGAGTAAATTCAACTGTGATTGCTTTAATTCCTAAAGTAAAAGGTCCTATTTCTGTAAATCATTTTAGTCCTATTAGCCTTTGTAATGTGCTTTATAAATTGGTCTCCAAAGTTCTAGCCAACAGGTTAAAGCAAGTCTTACACTCTATTGTATCATACAATCAAAGTGCCTTCATCCCAAATAGGCTTGTCACAGATAATGTGATAATAACCTACGAACTTTTACAGTCCATGAAAACAAAGCAGAATAGTAGAACATGTTCTATGGCAATTAAATTGGATATGTCAAAAGCTTATTATCATGTTGAATGAATTTCTTAGAGACTATTATGAAGAAAATGGGCTTTGGGGATAGATGGGTCAAAGTGGTCATGGACTACATCACCACAATAAGCTATGTTGTTTCAATCAATGAGAAAAATGGTTTTGTTTTCAAAAATGAAATAGGAATTAGGCAAGGAGACCTTTTGTCTCCTTACCTTTTCATTTTATGCACTCAGGGTTTGAGCCATCTTCTAAACCAAGCTGAATAAAAAGGTGAAATCAAGAGGGTAGAAACAACTCGTGGGGCAACAAGGGTAAGTCATATCTTCTTTGCTGATGATAGTATTTTATTCTTAAGAGAAATACTCATTGAATGGGAAAAGATAAGAGGAATACTATAGTTATATGAGATGGAATCAGGTCAATGTTTAAATCGAGATAAAATAGCACTATTCTTCAGCAACTACAACACTCTAGAAAGGCAGCAAGAAATTGGAATTTTTGTGGGTGTCTCACTACAAAACAGCTATGGGGAATATTTGGGGCTACCTACTATGGTAGAAAGATCAAAATACCAAGCTTTTAGAACTATAGAAGAAAGAATCTAGTCCAAACTTGCTAATTGGAAAAATAATTTTCTGTCATAGGAAAGTAAAGAAGTTTTTCTCAAAGCTATAATTCAAGTCGTTCCAACTTTTACTATGAGTGTATTTTTGCTGCCAAAAAGATTATACAGGGAGATAAATTCAATGATGGGAGATTTTTGGTAGGGAGGTAACAATGACCCTAACAAAATCCACTGGAAAAGTTGGAAAAGCATAGAAAAATAAAAATGAGATGGTGGCTTGGGTTTTTGAGATTTGGAATGCTTCAATAAAGCCAAGTAGGCCAAGCAAATATAGAGAGTTTATACAAATCGAAATGCTCTGGTCTATCAAATCCTGAAGCAGAAGTACTTCAAAAACACTTCTATAATTGAAGCAAAAAAATGTACAAATTCCTCTTTTATTTGGCAAAGTATGTGGTCCTCGATTGGCTTAATAAAAATAAGGAAGTAATTGGAGAGTGGGAGATGGCAACTCTATTCGAGTTTGGCAAGACAAATGGATTCCTAAGTTCAATCCCTCTATTGCCAAGTCCAACAAATGCTAGGTTAAGTAGTTCGATGACTGTTTCTGAGTTAATAAACAAAGAGGAAGTTAAGTGGAAAACAAAAATACTGCATCAGATGTTTACAAAGGAAGAGGTGCACATCAGCAGCAAAATCCAATTAGCATGAGAGATGCACAAGATAAATTGACATGGGGGATGACAACAAATGGTAATTTCAATGTTAGAAGTGCATACTATCTACGACAATCTCTTAAAGGGCAAAAAAATTGAGAATGTTCTAGTGGCCACTCTTAGATTATTGATTGGAAACAATTGTGGTCCCTCAATCTTCTAATGAAAGTTAATATATTCATATGGAAAGTCATACATGCTATCTTACCCTCCTTACAGAATTTGGCTAAGGGAAAAGTTATAGACTCTAATGTGTGCAATATACTAAAAGAGGATGATTTTCACCTAGCTTGCTTTATTCTGAAAAGGATATGGATGAGGAGGAACCATGGATCTCCAGCACTCTTTTGATCACAACCATTTTGGACTATTGATTATGGTCATTTAGTATGTATTTTGTATATAGATTATGTTTTAAGTATTTGATATTTTTAGTTTGGTGCATAGTATTGTCAAAGAAAAAAAAAATTCGTTGCGATTATTGCATATTGTTATATATATGCTAGGTGCATTGTATCTTTATTTGTCATGAATGGAGGCAAGTAACCTTGTATTGCATATCCCAATACTTCAGATGTCCGTCCAATCTCAAGCAAAAATATGGAGCGTCACAGGCACCATTGCATTAGTGAAAGATTATATCGATTTTTGGCAAATATTTAGTGGTGTGAAACATTCCCTCATGCCACTGTTATACATTCGCAGCATATTTTAATCATATGCTAATTTGGATTGTTTTTTTGGAAGAAGTTGAGAGGAGAAGAAACAAAAAGTTGTTTAGGTTTGAGGCCATGTGGGTCGGGGGAAAGGCTTGTGATAGTACTGTCCATGGAGTGTTGGTAGGGTTGAGGGCAGAAATGATTTGGAAAGTGTTATGCATAAGATTTTTAAATGTGGGCATTAGCTTAGATGGGATCAGGCTAAGTTTGTAAGGGTTCAGGTTGAATTGAGAAAGGCACAACAGGAGTTACAAAGAGTGCAAGAAACAAGGGTGTTGATAAAGGGAGGCTTCTAGCAGCTTGAAAGGAAGTCCAAATCTAGGTAGAAAGGGATGAATTGATGTGACGCTAGAAATCCGAAGCATTGTGGCTTAAAGAGGGGAATCAAAACTTAAGATTATTTCATACCAAAACAACAAAAACAAATAAGATGAATCATATTATGAAGCTCCAAAATGATAATGGAGATTAGTTGTATGGTATGGGCAAAGATCATCTAATTCTGGATCATTTCAAGACTTTGTATTCTACTTCAGATTAATGAGGCCAAATGGATTTGTTAGGCAATTTGGCTGGCAGGATATCTAATGACATGAATCTCTGGCAACAAGGTATACAGAGGTAAAGGTTGCTGAAGCTCTTAAATAGATGCATCATCTTAAAGCTCCAGGACTAAATGGCATGGCGTCCATGTTTTTCTACAAATATTGGCTTGCGGTAGGGACAAAAATGACTAGGGTAGTTTTGATAGCATTGAACTCTGGTGAGTTTCCTTTGGCCTTAAATCAAATAGTTATTACCTTGATTGCAAAGAAGAAAGATCCTGATAAAGTATCTGATTTCATACATGTGAGTTTGTGCAATTTACTGTATAAGTTGATCTTAAAGATTATAGCCAATAGATTGAAAAGCATGCTTCCTAGTATCATTTTAGACTCTCAATCTGCTTTTGTTTCATGTCATATGATTACTAATAATGTAATGATTGCATATGAACTCATACATTTCTTCTTCTTCTTTTTTTGATATTGGGGGATTTGGGGTGGGGGATTTGGGGAGGGGGATCGAACCTTAGACCTCTTATTTGGAGGTTGAGTGTCATGCCATCAGGCCACAAGCCTTTGGCTACATGAACTCATAGGTTTCTTGAAAATAAACAAAGGTAGGAAAGAATGACTTTATGTCTTTAAAATTAGATATGAGCAAAGTTTATGATCTTATTAAGTGGGGCTTTCTAGAAACTGTGATGAGGAGTATGGGATTTGATAATAAGCTGGTCGATATGATTATGCGATGCGTTACTATTGTTTCATACTCTATGCTGACTAATGGAGAACCCAAAGGGCCTATTGTTCCAACTCGAAGTTTGAGAACACTAGAGAAGAGATTCTGAATATGAGGGAAACAGAATGTGGGAACCAGTATGAGAGATACTTGAGTTTACCATCTGTTATTGGGAGGTAAAAAACTAAGGCTTTTATGATATTAAATATAGAGTGTGGTAGAAATTACAAAGCAAGAAATCAAAATTGCTATCTCAAGGGGTAAAGAGATCCTTAGTAAAGCTGTTGGTATGGATATCCTTACTTACTCTATGAGTTGCTTCTTACTACCTAATACACTTTATTCTAAGTTTGAAGTTAGATTTTGGTGGGATTAGGAGAAGGAGGAAAGGAAGATACATTGGGTGAGGAGAAGATTTGTGAGCTTAAATTGGGTGGATAACTGGGTTTCAAAGATTTGAGAACTATTAATCTAGCTCTACTGGTTAAAGAAGAATGGAAGATTATGAATAATAATACTTCACTACTACACAAGATCTTCAAAGCAAAGTATTTTTCAAATAATAGTTTTTTTTAAGTTAAAACTGGGAAGGAATCCATCATATACTTGGAGGGGTATTTTGGAAGCCAAAGCCTAGTTATTAAAAGGTTGAAGGTGGAAAATTGGAGAAAAATTAGTGGTGTGGACTGATCCTTGGTCCCAACTCCCATAAATTGGTGCAAAGCTATGCTCCAATGATGATGCAAGTATGAATGAGGACTGGTGGTATGTATTGTTTAAGTAACAATGCTACACATAGTCGTAGAGTGTATAAATGCCGTGCAGTAGTTTTGAAAAAAAGTGAGGTCTACTATTAAATTTTTTTTTCATGTTAGGTCTGCATTTATTCACTTTCTTCAAAGCGATTGCGTGACATTTGTGTATTTCACGATTGCAAATATCATTTCTTTTGTTTAAGTGGATGTATTGTTAGATATAAACACAAATTGGTGGGGTATTGCAAAAGTTAGAACTCTTTTCAATCCAATAGTTGTTGCTAAGTTTCATAAAATTGTTATCTGTCTAGGAGATCAACTTGATAAATGGATATGAGGACAAGATAAACATAAAAAATTCATTTTGAGATCAGCTTATAGATTGACTAGGTAGATATGAAGAATACAACAGAGGAAAGTTCTACTGCCCATTCTTAAGAGGCCCTGTGAAAATCATTATGAGAGTCAAAATTTTTAATAAAGTTAGGAGTTTTGCTCGGCGTGCCAACAAGGATGGTGTCCCAACACTGGGAAATTTGAGAAAAAAGAAGATTATTGATGAGAAAGGGTGCTATTTCTGTGATACTGGAGATCTGTCTCATGTGTTGTTTAGTTGCCCATCTATTGTTGATATGTGGGATTACTCCATGAAGATTTTCTGAAGTTTAATATAGATGGAGCCATGTTTGATAATTTACAAAAAGCAAGTATATGGGTTATTCTTAGAGATATGAAGGAGGATACTCTGATGGCAGCTAGCAAGAGTGAAAATGAAGTGGATACACCCGAAGACATTGAAATTTTGGCTCTGTTTAGCCGACTACAACTATGTGCTCCTATGGAAATTCAAAAATTGATCATGGAAACAAACTGTTTAATGGGGGTGAAGGAGTTACGAGCTGGGACAATATCTTCAAAGGGGATTCTATTGCAAGAGATGCATAAACTTCTTGCTGGTTTTCAGAATTCTCAAGTTGAACATGTAAATAGATTAGGAAATGAGGCAGCTCAACTAGCTCTATATGCTTGATTTATTGAAACTATTCAAATGTAGTGGAATAAATTTTCAGACTTTATCTCTTAAGCTATTGGGTTTGATAGTAGTATCTAATATTGACTTTATTTGTTTAATGAAATGGTCTTATTATCGTTGGAAAGAAAGAAAAAGAAAAAAGGATTCACTGAAGTGTCAACTTTACATTACTCACTATACGGAAAGCAATGATATAATGGCAACTACGTTATAGCTATTTTACTACCATATAATAAATTAATATTTAAAAAAAACTTAATAAAATTAATATTTCAGTCCCCAGCTTTGATCTCAACCCATCGTGACCATAACCTGGCCCTATTTGGACACTTTGAAATATCTCAAAATTTTATAAATAGTAATACAATGGTTTGAATTAATATGTTTCAGTTTGTTTTGGAAAAAAAAAGAAAGAAAATATTGAATAAAAATATTATCAAATCAAAAAATTTGAATATAATATTTATTTTGAAGTTATAAAAGTTGTATTAATTTTTATAATTTATTCTAAAATTTGTAAGATTTTTATTGATTTTTGTATTTAGATAATGATTAGACAATAATTAGATAAAAAGTAGAAAAAATCTACATTGAAATATATTTAGTGTATAAGTAATGTTGAATAATGATATTATGAGAAAATTTAAGAATTCTATGTCTTATTTCTTTATCTCGCTTATTTTTATAGATGAAATAAGTTAAAATATGAATAAAATATTATTAAAATATTTTTTTTTAATATTATTTTTATTTTTAGATTTGAAAAGGTTAAATTATTTGTTTTATTTTATATGAAAAATTTTAAAAAATAATAATAATTAAATAAGATAAGAGTATTTGTTAAAATCAACAAAGTTAAAAGTGTTCTTATTCTTCTATCTCATTTTAAAAAACAAAAAATTACAATGGAGGGTCGTGGAGAAGGACAATGCTAGCGAGCCGCCAAATATATTGATCACCGTGCCCTTAGTGAATTAGATTTTTTTAAATTAGTTTTTAACATATTTAACTATTAAAAAAATATACAACTTTCCTGATAATCACATTCTTAACTTGTAATAAAATGAGGTTTACTACTCTCTTAATATTCATTTACTACTTAAATTATATTTGAAATTTTTTCTTTTTTTATCATTTTATTTTTGCATTTTTTTTAGCATTCTTAATCATTAAGAAAAATTTTAAAAAAATATATAATTTTACTAATAATCATTACCTTAACTATTAAGTAAAATAAAAATTAAAAAAAATTTAAATACAAAAAGAATAGAAAATAGGTAGTAGAAGGGTACTAATCCTATCATTATCCCAATAAAATATCCGAACATAATTTTGAAGAATAGTGATAGAATTACTACCCTCAGAATTAGTAGTGAACTTAATAAAGTTTGGTCAAAATTTACTTAGAGAACCACTTTTATAAATTTAGCTAGTCACTTTTTAATACTACCAAATATCAAATTCTTCAAATCTATCATTATTTTATTAAAATATTGATTTTTTATATTTTTATTGATTTTAATTTTAATTATAATTTAAGTATTTATTCATTATTAAAAAAATTAAACATTAATTTTCTAATGTTCATATTATTTATAATAGATATAATTTGTTAATAGTCTTTTTCTTTATTAGGATCATAGTCTACAACTGATATTTATCAGAAATTCTATATGTCATCACTTTTGTGTATTATCCACACACTCCACTAATGTAATTGGTTGCATTATTATTTTTTAAATATAAAATGATTGTTTTGGTCAATCACATCATTAGAGTACGCAAAGAATGCATAAAAATATGCATGTATAAAAAACAATCTCAATTTCACTTTTGTGTATATTGCAATGTTTTGAATATCGTACCGGTAAGCGTACCGATCAAGGCACTGGAATGAAAATTTTTGGTATCGGTACCGTTTCATGTACCGTTTCGGAATAATCTATATATAAATAAATTATATATATAAATACATATATAAATTATATTTTAAAATAATAGTCAATATATTAATAAATTATATATAAAAATATATATGTAAATATTTTAGTTTGAATGGGGTAAAAAAAAAAAGCAAGAAATTAAAAAAAAAAGTTAAAATCTGGTATGGCCAAAACAGAGGCTGAAATATTGGCTGGTACGACAGAAATATCTGTCGAAACGAAACAATAATATTTATGTACCAGTTCACTAGCCAGTACGGCATTTTTGGTCTCGATACAAAATTAAAAACTTTGGTATATTGTGATATTGAGCTAGCTAAATATAAAAAATGTGATTGGTTTCGAATTTTTGATACATGTATCAAACTAATGTGATTGTTTATGAAATTTTTTTAAATCACAATATACATTAATGTATTAAATCCAATTTCATTTCGATTCCCATTTGGCCACCAAAGTAGCAATAAGATGAATTCTTTTATTCTAAGAATGATATTTAGCTAGCTCCAATCTGGCCAGCCAATTAACCTTGGACTATAATCACTATTTATCTGTTGAGTTCATTAGAGCATTGACAATGGCTTCATCACAATTATTTTTAAAATTTGATAAAAAGTATATGATTTTCATAAATTCAAAACCTCATTATCCATAACCTCACATTGGATTAGCTATTGAATTCTTCAAAATAATCCTATAATATTATTTTTTTTAAAATAGTATTTTTAACTTTTTTCATATTTTGTAATTACATTAACCATATGTATATTATGATGTAATTTGATACTTTAATTATTGTTAATGGCCAATATTATCATCAAATTAATAGTCAAAAGACATCAATACTTTGAGAGAAAATCAACTGGACCATCAATATATATTTATTAATATAGCTAACATTCAGCTTAAATATTGTAGGTAAAAATGACTGTTGCGGATTACATTTGAATAAAATACATATTTGATGAGTGGACAATAACTCTTCAAATCTGAAAAAACCCATATTTTACTGTAACTCAAAACTTTAAAGCCAACCTTTTGATTAATCCAATACACTTAATTATCTAGACATAAAAATATACAAAAATAAAAAGTAATTCCATTGATATAAAATAAAATAAGAAAAGATCGAAAGAAATATCTCCAATTTACTATTCTAATGAATATAAATTCATATTAATATATATAATGACCTATATAATTATAAATTTTATATTTTGATGAAAGTTATCATATTTTATATTTGATTAAGTTTTTGATGAAATAAATATCAATATTCTTATAATAATTTATTGTGCACCTTAGCAAAACTATGACCAAACTTTTAACTTTATTAAATTTACTAGTAATATTTTTACTATCTATTTACGACACTAAGTGCACCCTGACATTGTCCTCTCCTTCGTGGATATAACATTTGTCTATCTAGGGCTAGTGACAAAAATTAAATTTAACTTTAACTTTACGGAAGGTGACACAGAAGCTCGATCAGAGCTGTTCAGAATTAGGTGGACCAGAGCCTTTGTTAGTGACAAAAATGGAAGCCATAATTCCTATCTACTGAGATGGTGGTGTTACCATATGCTCTACTGCCAACTTTCTGCCCTTCCCACTTTCTCCACCAGAGAATATTCCCTCTTATTTGAAATTTGTATTTTATTGTTGTTTTTTAACTAGTATTACGTGTAGTTATAGTTTTGTTTATAATTTACATATAAGTTTATTTTTTTATTTTATAAATTCAAAACTTTAAATTTAAATTTTATAATTCTTAGCATATCAATAATTTACATATGAAAATATAAATTCTTTATAAATTTTTCTTAAATACTGTTAGCTTTTTTCTTTTTTTAAATAATCACAAAATCAACCTTTGGTATGCCAAGATATTATAGTACAAGATAAGAATCATCTAAATTTCTTAAAAACTAATTGATTCTTCATAACGTGCGACTTTCTTCTATTTTCTTTTCAGGGCCCATTTGTTTCAATGGAAATCATTTTTGTTTTCTGGAAATCTATTTCAGAAAATTAATTTTCCAAGAAAACAATGATTTCTTGGTATATGGTGTCACTTGTGAACATTTTAGTTTTTGTAAACGCTTTTTGTTATTTAGTACTATAATCTTTTACATAAATTGGAGTTTTTATGTGATATTTTGCATAATATTAATGCATTGATTTTTACTTCTGTAATAATTTTTTTTTTTTTTACATTAAATAGGGTTGAATACAAAATTAGCCTATGTGGTTTGTATTAAAGTCAAAATGCTCTTTGTGTGTTTTAATAAAAAAATTTACTCCATGTGCTTTTACTATTAATCATTCTATTAGAAATTAAACTATTAATCATTTTGTTAGAAATTAAATTATTAATTATGTTAACGTGACAAGCCACATAGCATGTCACGTGTTATGAAAATATAAAAAGACAAAAAACCTAAATATAAAATCTTTAAACTTTAGAAATAAAAATCAAAAATAAAAACTTAAAAGAAAAGAAAACAATACAAAAATAAAAAACTATTATAACTTTAAAATATATAAACTTAAGAACGTTAGAAAATGAAAAAAATTAAAAAAAGGCAAGGGAGTGGAGGAAGAAAAAAAAAAGAGGTAACCAACATGAGAGATAGAAAATTCAGTAATTATTTGACTTATGTAAACTGAGTCCTACAATATTTATTATATTGAATTGCATGTAGAGACTGGTTTGAGAGTTAAAAATTAATAAACAGCGAGTTAGCTTAACAGTTGGCTCAAGTCAGAAATCTGACTCGACCTTAGCTCGACACTTGACTCGAGCCAAATTTTCACTCGATACTTGCCTTGAGCCAGATTCAAATAAAGAGTTTCGATTGACACTTGCTCGACATTTAGCTCGAACGACATTCGCACGAATTTTGAAATTAATAATTCCAACGTCATTTTCGCTATAAATATGTTATATTTAACTGTTTAAACACGTTTTTCAATATATTCTCGAAAAAAATAATTGTCTAGTGAGTACATACTGTGTGAGAGAGCAAAAAATCCTAAAAAAAATTAGTTGAGATTGAGTGATTGTAATCTGTTCTGCTTATTTTTGCAATTCTATGGACGTAGACAATTTGTCAAACTGCATAAATCTTGTATCGTGTGGTTGATTGTGTTTGTTTTCATTTTTATTTGTCATCGTTAATGTGTGTATTTTGCCACAACTTATTACTCATTTGATATTGCACAAAATATATATACAACAATTTGAAAGGACCATAATAATCTGCTCTGCCAATATTCCACATCGCTCATGTCTACCTTCACAAAAATGTTGAAGATCCGCAATTTATGAGATCCAGAAACCAAATTAGCACCACACAGACCCAGGGAGAAAGCTGATTTTGCACCCAATATTGGCCTTTAAAACAACTTTGAATAATTTTAACAGTAGTTGAGTCGGGGAATATGGAAGCAAACTAGACATCTCTATCATGTGTGTTAAATATAATTATAAATTGTGTAAGCCACGTGTATTATTTTTAAAAAGAGTAAAGTTTATTATTAAAAAATTAATTTTTTCATATAACTGTCATACATACTCATTTTTGCAAAAGGAATAAGCATCCCTTGTGCATTTTATGACTGTAAATATTATTTCTCTACTTTATATCTCTATCTTTTATTCTATACGCTAGAATCCATTCGAGATGAAGTTTTAGATTTTGACTGTTGACATATGTCCAAATTTTTTTTAGATAATATTGGAATATGTTGTAATATTTATTTAAAAGTTGAAGGAAGAAAGCTTGTGAAAGATGGTTGAGAATTGTGTGCAGGCCGATATCTCGCTCGATATGTCGCTCGAGCAAGAAACCAGGCAGTGATTTCACTTGAGCTTCGCTCGACGTGTCGCTCGAGCGTGATACTGTTGGGATCTGAACCTGCACAACATTTGAAGAAGAGACGCGTCTCAACCGAAATATTGTATAGTAACTGTTACTCGCTCAACTCTCACTCGATGTGTTGTTCAAGCAAGATATCAGGCAGTGATCTCGCTCGATTATTGCTTGATGTGTCGCTCGAGCAAGGATCCAGGCAGTGACCTCGCTTGATCCTCACTCGACACCCCGCTCAAGTGAGAAACGGTTAAATTGCAAATAACGTGATTTTTCACAAATACATTTTCAAGCTTTATAAATAGTGTTGTGACAGACCTATTAAATCACGAAAAATCATTCATCTTTTTTGTTTTTGTTATTCTCAATAGAAACTCTAAGAACTCTCCAAAATTGCTATTTGGAAAGTTAGAAAAGTTTTGTTGTATCCTGGAGAAGATTTGCTAGAAATCCATTAGCAAACTCTTAGTGAGTTGGGGCAAATATCATCTTAAAGACAGTATTTCCATACACCTCAAAAATCTTGATATATTCTCAGATTCTCTTTTTCATCTCCAAAATTTTTCAACAAGTTTAAGACAATATTTGTCAATGGAAAGAGGGTCTAAATCTACTGATTTCAAAGTGATAAGTCAAGATTTTGTGAAATTGGACCGATTTGATGGAACCAATTTCATACACTGGCAAGACAAGATGAAGTTTCTCCTTACTGTGCTGAAAATTTTTTATGTTATGGATCCAAATTTGCAGTCAATTCCTGCTCCAACTCCTGAAAATTTGGAGATTATCAAGACGTTGAGAAAGAAACGCGAAGAGAATGAACTGGTCTGCAGAGGTTACATTCTTAACATTCTTTCTGATCGTTTATATGATTTGTTTATTACTATGAAATCTTCTATGAAAATCTGGAATGCTTTTAAAGCAAAGTATGAGACACAGAAAAATTGGGTACTGATAAATTTATAATTTTGAAGTACTTTGAGTTTAAAATGATTGAAAATCTGTATGTGTTGGACCAAGTTCATGAGTTGCAAGTTTTGGTCAACAAACTACGTGATATGTCTATTACTATTCCTGAGTCATTCCGAGTAGGAGCAATTATTTCAAAACTCCCACCAAGCTGGAATAACTACAAGAAGAAGCTTTTGCATATGATAGAATAACTCACTTTAGAACAAATTGAAAAAATCTATGAATTGAATAGGAGTGTAGAATTCGTGATGATAATTATTTTGATTCTAAAGTGAATGTAAATAATGTCCAAAATGGAAATGAAAGAAAACGAAATTTTCTTAAGCCAAAGAAGGGAAACACCTTCAAGAAGAATTTCTCCACCAACAAGAACAAGAAAAATAGACAATATTTTAACTGTATAAAGAAGGGCCATTACATTTGTGAATGCAGATTCTTAAAAAATAAGAAGAAAAAAGATGACAGCAATTCAAACATTGCAAATGCAATTGAAGAAATAATTGTAATGATATAAGAAATGCAAATTGGCATGATAACTGAATGCATCTCGCTTCTACAGCAAACTCTTCGATTGGTGGTTTGATTCTGGTTCTACAGTGCATTGTGCAATGATAAAGCACAATTCAAGAACTATGTCGTGGCTACTGATGGTCAACAAGCTCTTGTAAGAAATCACAATGCAGTTCAAATCTGTGGAAGAGGAAATATAGAGAGGCAACCTACTTCTGGGAAGAAATTGATTTTAACAAATGTTTTTCATGTTCCAGAAATTAAGAAAAATATTTTATTTGCTAATTTGCTATGTAAAAAAGGTGTTAAGGCTATACTTGAATCTGATAAGTTAATTTTGTCTAAGAATCGAGTGTTTGTGGGTAAAGAATATTCCTATGATGGGATGTTCAAACTAAGTATTATTAATAACGATGTTGCACATTATTTGATTGAGTCTTTTTTTTTATGGCACGATCAATTAGTACATTTAAATTTTAAATATATGAAACACATGTCTATGGTTTGATTTCCTATGAGAATGTTGTTGATTCAAAATGTAAAATTTATATTCAAACAAAAATGACTAAGAAACCATTTCTTACTACTATTAGAAATTCACAAATTTTACAACTTATATATTCAGACATTTGTGAATTAAATGACATTTTGACTAGATGAGGCAGGATATATTTTATTACATTTATAGATGACTTCTGTAGATATACTGTTGTGTATTTGTTGAAAAGTAAGGATGATGCTTATAACATGTTCATTCGCTATAGATCAGAAGTAGAAAATCAAAAAGAAATGAAAATTAAAATTCTTAGAACCGATAGAGATAGAGAATATTTCTCACATGAACTTTTTAGTTTCTGCAAAGAACACGGGATTATACATCAAATGACTTCACCTTACACACCACAACAAAATGGTTTTGCAGAACGAAAAAATATGACTTTTGTATATATGGTTAACGCTATGATTCTAAGTACAAAGTTGCCCTTCAATTTGTGGGGAGAGACGCTACTTATCACATGCCATATGCATAATAGAATACTATCAAGAAAACTACAAGTGTCACCTTATAAACTCTAGAATAGAAGAAAATCAAATTTAGACTATCTTAAAGTGTGAGGGTGTTTAACATTTTTTACAGTTTTAGATCCAAAGAAGACTAAATTAGGACTAAGAGTTGTAAAAAGTGTATTTGTTAGTTATGCTGAAAATTCCAAGGCATCTAGGTTATTAAACTTGGGTTTTAATATCATAGTGGAATTAAGATATGTTAAATTAATTTATTTCAATAAATTTAATAGTAATTCTGAATATATTTCAAAACCAAGTCAAACATAAAAATAAGAGAGTTATTCTAATAAAAATAATTCTGATTTGAATAGTTATCCTAATAAAAATGAGAGAGTTTCTTTAGATTTGCCAATAAAGTAAAGAAAGAGTGAGAGAGTCAAAATATAAAAGAATTTTAATCCTAATTTTATCTTAGCTCTTGCTGTAGTCTTCCTTATAGAAGGAGACTTAAACACGGTCCTTAATAAAAAACTCATTGTTCTTAACATGGAGGATGATCCAAAAAGTCTTGATGGAGTCGTATCTTTTTTAGATGCAACCTTTTGGAAGGAAGCAATAAATAATGAAATAGACTCAATATTATCGAATAATTCTTGGGTACTAGTGGATATACCTCCAAATTTAAAGACTATTGGCTGCAAATGGGTATTAAGAAGAAAGTATAATTCTGATGGTTCTGTCCATACCTTGAAAGTAAGGTTAGTTGCAAAAGGTTTTAGTCAAAAGCAAAGAATAGATTATTTTAATACCTATGCTCCAGTAGTAAGGATCGCATCTATTCGTGTACTTATTGCTTTTGCATCAATACATGACTTACTTGTGCATCAAATGAATGTAAAAACCTTCTTAAATGGTGATCTTGATGAGGAAGTATACACAGAACAACCTGAGGGGTTTGTTCTACTAGGAAATTAAAAAAAAAAATGTAAATTAGTCAAATCATTATATGGGTTAAAACAAACACCAAAATAATGGTATGAAAAGTTTGATTCTGTTATTTTGTCTGATAGTTTAAAGCACAATAATTCTGATAAGTACATTTATTCAAAATTTACTAAAAATTTTGGTGTTATTGTTTGTTTTTATGTTGATAACATACTAATTTTTAGTACTAATATGAAAGGTATATGTGAAACCAAGAAGTATTTGACTTCAAAGTTCAAAATGAAATATCTCAATGAAGCAGATACTATTTTGGGAATTAAAGTGAAGAAACATAGTGAACGTTATGCACTATGTCAATCTCATTATATTGAGAAAGTACTTCTTAAATTCAAACATGTAGAAATAAAAGAAGCAAATACACCATTTGATTCTAATGTCAAATTGGATAAAAATTCTGGAAGAGCAGTAACACAACTTGAGTATGCTAGTGCAATTGGTAACTTGATGTATGTTATGCATTGTACTAGACCTGATATTGCTTTTGGTATGTGCAAATTTCTAGATATACTAGTTGTCCTAGTGTAAACCACTGAAAAGTAATTAGTAGAATCCTTGGATATTTAGAGAAAACTATCTGTTTAGGACTTTTTTATTCAAAAGTTCTAGCAGTACTTGAAGGATAATCAGTTGCTAGTTGGATCACTAGTATAAGTGACAATAAATCCACAACATGTTGGATATTTACCCTTAGTGGGGGTGCCATTTTTTTAGCATCAAAGAAACATATGTGTATCTCTCATTCCACAATGAAATCAGAGTTTATAGCATTAGCAATAACATAGAAAGAAGCAGAATGACTTAAAAATATGTTATTGGATATAGAGTTGTGGCCAGAACCTATGCTTGCTATTTTCCTACATTGTGATAGTGAAGCTACTATGTCTAGAGCGTACAATAAAGTGTACAATGAAAAGTCTAAACATA
This sequence comes from Platycarya longipes, assembly GCA_036559045.1. Taxonomy (NCBI): domain Eukaryota; kingdom Viridiplantae; phylum Streptophyta; class Magnoliopsida; order Fagales; family Juglandaceae; genus Platycarya; species Platycarya longipes. The sequence goes on along the minus strand of CM071790.1, from coordinate 24,954,149 downwards.
TAAGTTTAAGACATGATTATATTAGACAATTAGTAGTTGATGGAATCTTAATAATTGTCTACGTGAGGTCAAGTGAGGTCAAGTTGTAACTTGGTGGATTTTTTTACCAAAAGTTTATCACGAGAATTGGTAAGGGTCACATCCATTGGAATGAGACTGATACCATTTTAAAAGAATCACCAGCAACGGTAACCCAACCCTTCAGACTTTATCTAAAAGAGTTTAATAGATAATAACAAGTTACTGATCTGTGATTAGTTGAACACTTCAATAATAAAGTCTCATTCAGAATGGAAAGTGCTGATTGTTACGTTTAAAGAGAATGCGTTTTACTCTTAACGAAATACAAATTTAGAAGTGTCTTGGTAATGGGGACATAAGAGGAACTTCGCCTATATGAACATAGAAGTGGTGCTGCTTCTAGTAAGAAACTTGAGTTTATCTCTTGTAAATGCTCATTAAACTAAGATGTAGCACAAAGTCATAATAGTGCTAATAATTAAGAAACTCTATTGTGAAAATAATATTTTCATGTGTGTGTTGGTTCTAGTTTTGAACTAAAAAATTTCGGTTTAAGCTTAGACCACCAATTATTTTTCAAAAATTTGAACTGATTACAGTAGCACGGTTTGTTTTCAAAACTGGGTTTTACTATTCACAACTTATTTCGTACTTTCAACTTATCTCAACAACTCATTTCAAATTTCAATTCATAACTCATCTCATCTCATCTTTGAATCCGAACGAGCTTAAGAGAATGTTTAAATCGAAAAATACATTCTTTTATGCATGAAAATGTCAATAGTGAAACATAATTTTAAATATATATCACAACCTAGTAGGAGATTGTTGGAATATATTGTAATATATATTTAAAAGATAAAAGAAGAAAGCTTGTAAAAAATGGTTAAGAGTTATGTGTAGGCCGATATCTTGCTTGATTGTCGCTTGACATGTTGCTTGAGCGAAATCCAAGTTGAGATCTCGCTTAACTCTCGCTCGACATGTCGCTCGAGCGAGAGACTAAGCAGTGACCTTGCTCGAGTTTCGCTTGATGTGTCGCTCGAGCGTGATACTATTGGGATCCGAACCTGCATAACGTTTGAAGAAGAGACGCGCCTCAATCGAAGCATTGTGTAGTAATCATTACTCTCTCGACTTTCACTCGAGCAAGATATCAGGCAGTGATCTCGCTCGATCATTGCTTGACGTGTCGCTCGAGCGAGGATCCAGGCAGTGATCTCGCTTGATCCTCGCTCGAGTGAGAAACGGTTAAATTGCAAATAACATGAATTTTCACGGATACATTTTCAAACTTTATAAATAATGTTATGACAAACCTATTAAGTCACGAAAAATCGTTCATCCTTTTTATTTCTGTCATTCTCAATAAAAATTCTAAAAATTCTCCAAAATTGCTATTTAGAAAATTAAAAGATTTTGTTGTATTTTGAAGAGGGTTTGCTAGAAACCCATTAGCAAATTTTTAGTAAGTAGGGACAAATATTGTCTTAAAAATAGTATTTTCATACGACTAAAAATCTTGATATATTCTCAAATTTTCTTTTCCATCTCTAAAAGTTTCCAAAAGACAATCAGCAAAGAAGCTGATAGGGGTTAGCGTTTTGGTTACTTCCCATGACAATTTCTTACCACAAGTCGTTCTATTTTCCTACCCCCACCCAACTATTTTTTTTGGGGGGCCCCTCCGAGATTCTTCATTCGCAGATTTAGCTGTAAATACATGGCTTTGGCTTCTGTACAACATGATCACCTTACCCCCATATCATGTGTACCCAATATTGTAATCTTGACCAAATTAATAATTGTGACTAGCAGCTGTGCTTTATTGTATATTTATATTTACAGCAACAAGCCATGGTAATTAATTGTGGCTTTCAATTAATGGGTCTATTCCACCTTTTTTCCTTTAAAATTATACATTTAAATTTGGTGAAATGTCATGTGGATTATAATCATCATTAAGAAAAATACGAGAAGTGCTAAACTTACATAGATATCTCAAAAAAATAAATATCACAACTTCATGCAAGTTTGAGCGTAAAAGAGTTTTGAAATCTGATGCATCACGTCAATACATTTGTGGGATCTTTCGTAAGCTAACCATTCTAAGGGAATGTTTGAAAATATATTTCATTTCATCTCTTTCATCTCATTTTATTTTATTTTTAAATATCATTAAAATGAATAAAAAATTCAAATTAACTATTACAACTTTTTCAAACTAATTATTGTAATTTTCCTAAATTTTTGTAAATAAAAAATAGAAATAATTCAACCTTTTCAAATTAAAAAAAAAATTATATTAAAAAATTATATTCTAATAATATTTTCACTTTTATAATATTTTTTATTAATTTTTGCTCTCATTTTTAAAATTCTAATAAATATTTGATTATACTATTCACACAACATTTTGTTACTATTCACAAATGTCCCATAATTTCATTTTCTTAAATATCTCTTAAAAAAAAGTAAGAAATATAAATATGTTAAAGGTGCAGTTTGAATGGTGAGTTGAAGTGAGATAAGTTGGAATGAAAATTGAATAAAATATTATAAGAATATTATTTTTTAATATTATTATTATTTTAAAATTTAAAAAAATTAGATTGTTTATTATATTTTGTATAATATTTTAAAATTTTAATAATAATAAGATGAAATGAGATAAAACATTTTTTGTATCCAAATGGGACGTGTCAATCGACCATGACATAGAATAATTAAGTTTTCGCTTGATTATATAGATTAAATATAATGAAAATTTAAAGTTAAATAAAATTTTATTTTTATTGTAAAGTTTAAAAAAATTATATTATTTATTATATTGTTTTTTGAGAATTTAAAAATTTTGTAATAATTAAATAAAATATAATTAGATAAATTAAAGGAGTTGTATGACCAAACATGAAAATATTAGGCAAGAGAGCAACAATTTATGGGAAAAAAAAAATGAGTGAAACAAATCTTAGGGACTGTCCATTATAAAAGTGATTTTAGCCTTTAACTTCAAGAGTCACGTCATGACTAAACTATATACCTTGGATCTTAGGTCTCGTTTGAATTTAGAAGTAAGTTAAACTCATCTCAATTTATTTTTATTTTATTATTACATTTTTATAATTTTTTATACAAAATATAAATTTTTATATACCTTTTTTAAATTTTAATACACATTTTTCAAATCTCAATATATTTTTTTCAAATTCTAAAATAATAATAATATTAAAAAATAAACTAAACTCATTTCAATTCATTTCATCTCTAAATTTAAAGAAATCTTAATCATTTCCCAGCTATTTTTAAGAAATAACTTTTAAGAAAAAAAAAAAAAAAAAAAAAAGTTAGTCCTATTGTTTACCAAGTGTCCCCATAAAGAAATAAAATTCCAATTGTGTCCCACACCTCCATTTTTTTCTCTGCCTCACTCTGTTTCTTCCACCGCAGTGCGTGATGTCCGCACCTTTCGAGAAGAAGACTTCTTTTTGGTCACATCTGCTTTGCTTTTCCCACCCTTCTTCAATCCCAAGACCTCCATCATCCGCCGAAGGAGCTTCTTCGTAAGCCCACTTCCACGCGTCTTTTTCACGACCACTCGAGCCTTCGACGAAGGCGCCGTTTTGCTTTCGGTCTTCAACCGCTCGACGAAAGTTCCCACAGAAGCCCCAACTTTCTGAAACGCAGCAACAAGCTCCGGGTACATCTTCTCTATCGCCGATTTGAATTTTTCCGACGAATCAATAATCGTCGAAGACGAAGAAGACGAAGACCCATTTATTCCATAATACCCGACTCTAACACTTCCAGCTCTATAAGCATCACAAGCCTTTAGTATTATTTCCCCTCGCTCCCGAAGATGCCTGGCCACGAAGTCCTCATAATTCTTCGGCGGCCTTCGAATCAAAAACAGCATTGTCTTGCACGATAAGATGAACACGTCCTCGTTATATGCCTGCGACTTCTTCTCCCAGATAGACCGACCCAACATCCCGCGACCCGGTTCGTTAAAGTAAGGTTTTTCGTTGAGAACCAGCGCTTGGATGGAGAGCAAAACCTGGAGCACCGTGGACTCGGACGGGTTCCACTTCTCGTTCTTCTTGCCGGCCCAGGTGTTGAGGAGGGACAAGCACACCCGCCCGTTTGCGTACAGGTTCGGGTTGAGTCTCATCCCGTATGAGCGGTAATGGACCTGGGGCGGGTGAGTCGGGTAATCTGCGGGGAAGGCGATGTCGAAGAAGAAGAGCCCATCGTGGTAGGGTGTACCCGAGGCGCCAACGATCACGGCCCGGAGCAGATCGATGCGCTTCTCGTATGCTTTCACGAAGATCAACTCTGGGAGATTCTTCTCGAGGATCCTCCACTCTTGCATGATCTTCTTGTGGGTCCTAGCGTTCCCATGGACGAAGCAATCTCCGGAGTCCTTTTTGGAAGGGTTCAGGTTGAGGTAGGAGTGATCGGAGTCGTCGGAAACGACGTCGAATCGTTTGAACGACGAGTCCGCCATCTCTTGTATCTCGCCGTTCACGGAGAGAGCCATTGTTTATTTTTCAGTGTTTTTTTCTTTGTGTGTTTTAGTAAATAAAGAATTTGGTCCAAGGCACGGATGATATCATGATGGAGGTGTGAGTGCCGAGAAAGACGAATGTCAATACCTTTACGATATGGGAATGTTCTTTTCCGTTTCTTTTCATTTTTCTCGGTGATAATTCTAATAGGGAAGAAAGTGGGGCCCACCACCGATATAAACGGACGGTGATGCAAGGAATAACATTATGGCTAACATGTGAATGGATGTGCTTAAGGCTATTCCACAGTTTCCACTATTGCCCAGTCCAATTTTATAAGGCTTAAGAAATAAAAATAAAAATAATTTTTTTTGTAGTTTATATTTGATGAATTGTATTATAATTTTTATTAAAATGTTCTAATTTTATGAGTAAATAAAATAAATTTTTTCTAATTTTTAGAGTTTATGATTTATAAATAAGGATATTTTAATCAATCTTATTTTAGAATAAAGATTTTTTTGTTTGTTTATTAGTTGGATTATAAAGGAGTCTAATTTTTTAGACTGTATGTAGTATTGTCCTAAAAACAAATTCTATAAACATTGTTATTAAATTATATAATTTGATATGATATGTAATATCATAGAAGTTTTACTGTAAAATAAATTTAGCCTATTGCATAAAAATAAGTAAATTTATTTATGAGTATACTTAATAGTTAATAAGATACATTAAATTATAAACTATTTTTTCTTCTATTAAAAAATAGATTTAATAAATCATATTAAATCAGGTAAGTAGGTGCTCTAAGATTCTTACATTTATAGCATATCCTGCCTGAACCATATTATACCATATATGTAATACATTAATTATTATTTTTTAAAATAATAAATTCTAAATTTGATGACTAATTCAATATTTGTATTATATAATTAGCGTAATAGCCTTTGGAAACAGTGACAATCAAATAAATAAAAAAGTGGCATTTAGATTTTGGAAAATTATTGTAATGCCCATATATTATAATGGTGATCCATCCATTCAAAATTCTTTATTTCATCAAGGAAAATTGTTGGCGAGGCACGCACTTATCATCATGTCATGATCATATATATATATATATATATATATATATATATATATATATATATCACACAATATTATAAAAAAATATTGTATTATGCATCAAGTAGGGAAGTCTTCCACCCGACACTACGCGTACGTAATCGCATATAAAGAACGATTTTTTGATATTGGTTCATGTACGTCGTATGCGTGACCTTTTGTTCTTTGCATCAGCAAGTTATATGGAAATCTCTTGATATGTCATTCTTATCCGTTCTTATATATATATAGAACATCCCTATTTTTTTTATAAAAAAAAAAAAAAAATCCCTAAAAGAGATATTTTATATAACCCTATCACCCTTGGTTTGCTTAGCAATGTCATGAACAAAGAAAAGTACACTTCAAAAAAATACTTAAGGTTATTAACAAAAAATCTCAGTCTAGTGAATATATGAACCCTATCAAGCCCAATAAAAAAAATCGATTTCACAATAAAGTACAAATAATCAGAATGACTATAAATATATAAAAAACAATTTACCTAGATCATAAAGCCCAATCAAGTGGGGAACCCCCATTAATATTTTAATGCTTAAGGAAATTAACATCATAAAGCACCCATCAATGTCTTGAAAAAAAAAGTACATTTAAAAAAAACACACTTAAGGTTATTAATAAAAAAAACTTAATCTAGTGATTATAACCCTGTCAAGTACAACAAATCAAAACCGATTTCCCTACAAACTTGCTACAAAATTTAGAAGACAAACTTTCATTTAGCTGTTTAAGCTCGTTTAAAGCAGAATATAACTGGTAAAAATAAATTTTCAATTTATTCATTGCTGCCCAAATCTACCATCACTCAATCACGTTTCAACACAAAACTCGAAAATCTATAACAAAGAATTCTCTAATTTCAAAATCCCAACTATTACTCATTCTAAGAATTAATTTGCGAACAAAAGTTTTGGGCAAACTTTAACCTAATTCAAGAACAAAATAAAGCATATATATATTTTTTATTTAAAAATGGATTAAGGTTTCCACAATCCTAATTTAGTCAAGGCAGCATGAATTGAGTAGAGTCGATTCAGAATCGCAGTAAGAGAGGAAGTACCTCTAAACTGAGTGAACCATGAGATAATATCGGAAGCGTGTTGGTCGGCCTTTTGGTGTGAGTCCCGGCTTCCCCACTCATTCTCGACTACCATTTGGAGTGCCAGCCAGCGAGAGAGGACTAGATGCACGCCCTCAAGTCACATCATAAAGCACCCATCAATTGGGGATTTCTTTGAATCCACCAACTTCATTCCCCTCATCCGTGTCAGTTAGATCCAATAATGTGAAGAAATGCACATCGGTGTTCCAGCCAGTGTTATGGTCAGGATTGAGCCTCTATTACCATTCAGGGTCATGTCCAACACTGAGATCAATCAGAGCTTTCTTCGGTCAGTAGAAGATATTCCAACGTACAACTTTTGGGAGAGAGAGAAGTGAGTACCTATGGATTGAGTGAGGCATGGACACCGAGAAATGTAGTGGCGCACAAAGGCTTACCTGCGTGACAATGGCAGCTGATGACGACGATGATGCACAACGGGGAGTAAGGGATTGAGCGATCTATGAGAGAGAATTCTTGAGGGAGTCGAAAGGTGCGTGTTGCTTCCTAATAAAAAATAGTTTTTGTATAGCACCATTATTGTACCGCTTGACACTTGAGAAGTAATCGGTGCAATCTATAACTCATAGTTAAACTTGCAAAGTTATGCTAAATCATCTGCCGTGATGAAAGCTAGTCAATTATTACCGACAAATGCGGTAGTGATGCCAAGTTAGCAATTAAAACTTGGCTTTTTTATATAATAATAAATTGGTCTACAATGGACGATGAGATAGTACAAATATTCTAAGCTTCCTTCAAATTACATATGCTAATCTCTTTCTCTTAGTCATATTCATGAAATTTATCTAATTCCCAAAGTCAAAAGTCCCATGAGTGTAAATGAATATAGACCGATTAACTGACGTAATATCTTGTATAAACTTGCATCATAGGTTCTTGCAAATAGACTGAATAAATTCATACTACCTCCAATCACTCCCCATTGGTAATCCAAATGGGTGAGGATCCTTTTTGGTATGGCCCTCGTCCCTTTCGATTTCAATTTATATAAGAGCACTCTCATTGAATTGGCTAAAAGTTAAATCCAATGAGAATTTGGACATTAAAACTCATTTTAGGCTAATATTGTATTGTTCAAAAGCTAAATAATTTGACTTTTGTGAATAGTAAACCCAAACCAAATGTCAAATATATCAAATACAATGGCAAAATCTTTACTTTATTCTTTTTTTTTTTTCTTTTTTACTTTACTCTAACTTCCTAAAGTTCTTGTGTAAAGAAAATTAAGTTGGTAAAAAAATATAGTTAGATGAGGAATAAGTAAAAATAATATTTTATAAATATCGATTAGTAATTTAATTTAAATATAATATGATTACTACTTATTTTTTTAAACTCATAACTTAATTAAAATATGATTATTAATTAACATATAATAGATAAAATAGTCAAATATGATAAAATTAATTAATTTAATAATTGTAAATAATTAAAAAAGATTTAATTATTAATTACTATTTATTATGTATTTTTATAAATGAATAATTCAATATGGAGATTATGAATAGCCAAAATCAAAAGTTAGTTATATTATTTTATTATTATATTTAAAAAAAAATAACTATTTTAATATGGAGAGACTTATGTGAATAAAATGGCGAAAATTCAAAATGGGAGTTACATTAGCTAAACTATACTTTAGCAATGACCAATCCAATGAGAGTACTTAAAGTTGATCATGTTGATTGCATTAGTCTTGTTAAGTATGTGTGGAATATAGAGGGGAATGGTCAGGGGCTTTTTAATCATTCTATTAAACTGAAAAAGGTTAATGTGGCTTTAAGAGATTGAAATTGGAATGTTTTTGGTAGAACTGAGGTTGTTATTAATAATTTAGGATTGAATATTGAGGTTATTCAAGTCTTTTTCAATATTGAGGATGAAGATGATCTTTTGCTGTCGAAAATGGATCTTTTAACCTGGTTGAGTAGAGAGGAAAACTCGTCTCTCTCATATGGCTAAGAAAAGCGGCTGAAAGATTGGGACCAAAATTCAAAATTTTACCATGCGTATTTGAATGCCAAGAATAACAAAAGGGTGAATGAGATGCGCTCGACTGATGGTACCTTTTTAACTTCCCATTTAGATATTCATCAAGCTGTTGTTAAGTACTTTCAACATTTTTTAAGGGTTGTGGGTAGTAGTGAGTTGTCCAATCTTAGTGACTTGATTTTTCCGGTTATTATTGTTGAAAAGAACTTAGCGCTTTGCAGAGCTCCTTCTCTTGAGGAAATTAAGCTCTCTTTAGTATTCCCATTGATACTAGACCTAGTCTTGATGGATTTAGCTCTAGTTTTTATAGGGTTTGTTGGAATTTGGTTAAAGATGACTTAATGGGTGTTGTTTCTAATTGTTTTCGTAACAATCCATTTCCTAGATTCTATACTGCGTCTTTTATTGTTCTGTTTCCTAAGGTTGATAAACCTATTAGTTTTGATAAATTTAGGTCTATTAGTCTTTGTTCGTAGATTTATAAGATTTATGCTAAAATTATTGTGAGCCCCATGATGGATTTGCTTTGTAAGATTATCTCCAAGAAGTAAGGGTGTGATACTTTAATGGAAGACCCAAATCACTTGGCCTATGCTCCAAAAGGATTAGTCAATAATACAATTGGAGCCCTATTGGAACCTTATAAAGAGTAAGAATTTCTCATTCCCAAGTAATTAGAGATTTCATATACCACCCACCCTTATCCTTATCATATAGGGTATTAAAATCTACCTCACTTAAATACCCGACGTCTTCATCAGGCCTGTCCATTGTAGGTGGTATGGCTCAAATCCCACATATCTGGTTAGGATAAGCTCTAATACCATTTGTAACGTCCCAATAGAAGGTTCAAACCACATGACATATATTTCGAAAGGATTAGTTAATGATACAATTAGAGTCTTATTAGAACCTCATGAACAGCAAAAACTTCTCATTCCCAAGTAATGTAAGATCGCATACACCACGCATCATTATCCTTATCATATGGGGTATCACAAAGGAGCATTTATTTTGGGTCGTAATATTTTTGAGAATATTAATCTTACCCAGGAGATGGTTCATTCTACTCATAAAGATAATTGTTGCCTTGATGATTAACACAATAGGAGGGGTGAATTGGGTTATATTAAAAAAAATTAGCATTTATAAACCAAATACATAATATAAAATATAAACAAAATACGAAGTAGCCGGAAATATAAAGAGTAAGGGCAAGAAGAAGCAAACTCAGTATTTTAACGAGGTTCAGCTTTACTGCCTACGTCCTCGCCTCAAGTTACCCCTTAAGGACCCCAAATTCACTATTCAATCTTTTTTAGGTGGAGATAGAAACCTATTACACTTTTGAGCAACACCGCTACAAAGAATCCGTGTAAAACACCCTCTACACTTGCAATCACCTCACACTTAGTGATTCAATTATTTCCTGTGTAGAACACCTTCTACACACACAAGAGTACGCACCATTTTACAAATACAAGAGCTGATAGTGGGTAGATTATCATAGTACACTCCTCAATGAGTGAAATAAGAACAATACAGTACAACCTATATCTCTCTCAAAATGAATAATGATTAAGGCACAAAACTTAGAGAAGAAAGAATGAGGCCTTTGAAAAAAGGATGCAAAACTTAGTAATTGATGTGTAATCTCTTGTTGTGATTTTTGCAAAAATCAAGTGAGCTATTTATAGGCAAATGAGTCTTCATATTCAAATTTGAAAAAGGTTCACATGTCAAATAAGAGCACTATTCACTTTTCAAAAGATTCAAAGAAAAATATCTCCTTTGTATATTTGTCAAAGACAACTCCATTCATTTTTCAAAAAAATCAAATCAAATCTTTTACTTTTCATACAAGAGAAAATGAGTATGATTTATTTTTCAAACTAAATTAACTTCTTTTTGCATATGTCAAAAAAATACACAACTACTTTTCAAGATTTTCAAACAAAATCATCTATCTTTTACATTTGTCAAAAAAACACACAACCACCCTTCAAGATTTTCAAACAAAACATGCACATGTCAAAGATGACAATCAATCATCTTACAAATTCAAATCTTTATGCATATGTGGAAAAAAAAAATTGAAATTAAATATTTTAATAAATTTATGCAAATGTAAAGTGCAATTTGATATTTTATGAAAAATATTAATTTTGAACCTTAATCCAATTTCAAATTTTAAGAGATGTACAAAATTACTCTATGAGCTTCATTTGTAGATTTATTCTTCTTCTTGCTCATGCTTGATTTCTTGATGTGCTTAACTCTCTTCATGCGTAGACAACTTGAGTTTGAATCTTGAATTTATTTGTTATCATCAAAATCTATACGTAGATACGAAACTTGAAATCTTGGATTCTACAATCTCCCCCTTTTTTATGATGACAAATATTTAGTAGAAATCTGCTACCTGCAGTAATACTTAAGCTTCCCCTAAAAATATGCGTTAGTTTTTCAAGTAAAATATAAATATGATTTTAGCATATATAACAGGGTAGTATAATACTAGTATAAGACTTCTCCCCCTTTTGACATTATTAAAAAGGAACCGCAATTGGTTTCATTAAAATTTCTTCCCGTAGTAACCAATATCCAAATAAAACGGTGCGTTAGTAGAAACTATAGAGAGTTGAATAATTGGAGCCACCCATGTTCGGCAAAAGCTGCAAAAGCTGAGGCCTAACTTTATCGTCTCGGTGCAGAAGAAAACTCAAATTCGCTTGATGTTGTTGACAAATTAGATGTTGCAGAGATTTGAAGTTGAATAATTGGAGTCATCCATGTTCGACAAAGGCTAAGGCCTAGCTCTCGTCTTGATGCAGAGATTTGAAATCCGCTTGATATTGTTGACAAATGAGATATAACCGAAATTTGAAATCTTTGAGTTGCTGTTTAAAAGATCATTTTCACACATCGGATACTCAAAGAAAAAGTTTACATTTCTCATTGATCCAGTATCTGTTTATCCAAAACGATAGAATGACAGAGAAAATTTTATCTGGTAATATTCCAGATTTGAACCAAGAACCATCTCAATCAGTCATTTCAACCGTCTCATCCATCATATTTTGTAAGTTTGACTAAGTAAGATTTGAAAAGATGATAATGTGTCTTATTCTTATTTTCATCTCTATAAGAGCAATCATTAACTTTATCTAATTTGCATCAAATTTTCTTCTCATATTTGCAATTTGCTTTCATTTTCATTCTACAAATTTTTAATGGCTCATCAATTTCTCTTCAGTACTTCTCATGATTAATCTATTTCTACATATGTCGTAGGTGCCATGAAGCAACAATAGATTGTTTTGTCTAATAAATCAGATCTTGACGCCATTTATGAGCTTGTGGGTCTCGAAACTCAATATTCATCATCCATTGTTGCTTTTTCCGCTCGGTTGCAGTCCAAAACTCGCGAAATTGAGAAACTTAGCGAAACGATCTCTGTATTTCAACGACTTGGTTATAAGTTAAACAGAAAAATAGTAGAGTTAAAACAACAGAATAAGGATTTAAAATCCTTACTTGCCTCTTCATTTCGACTGTCTAATCCTTTAGACAAGAATAACATGTCAATCTATGAAGAGAAAATGTAGTTGAAGGATGAGGCTAGAAGTCTCAAGTTTTTGTAAGTCATTTGAGATAATGGAATAAAAATATTCAATAGATATTCATGGTATGCATTATTTCTATTTCTCTTCTAATTATACATAATCTATCTTCTGGTAGGGGTTTTGTGAAAATGTCCGCCAATTGATCGTGTGTGCTTGTGAATTCCAGTACAATATTACCCTTCTACACATGATCTCTAAGAAAATTATATCTAATTTCAATATACTTAGTCCTAAAATGTTGTATTAGGTTATTTGAAAGATATATAACACTTGTATTATCACATTTGATTGGAATGTGATTGTACATAAATTTAAAATTTCATATAGAGAACTTGAGCATAACAACTACCTGCAACAACATATTTTGTCTCAACAGTAGATAATGCAACAGAATTTTACTTTTTATTAAACCATGAAACAAGTGCATGACCTAAAAAATGACATGTTCCACTAGTACTTTTTGATAAACTTTGCAAGCAGCATAATCTGCATCTGAATAACTGATCAGATCGAAGAAATGTGCTTAAGATGCCATAACCCTAAGTCAATGGAATTCGACAAGATATTTAAGAATACGCTTGACTGCAATCAAATGAGATTGCTTTGGAGATGATTGAAAACGTGCACATAAACATACGCTAAACATAATATCAGGTCTACTAGCTGTCAAATATAATAAACTACCAATCATACCTCGATATACCTTTGAGTCAACTGGCTTACTACTTTCATCTTTATCAAGTTTGGTGGTTGGACTTATTGGTATTCCAATTACCTTCGCACCTTCCATCTCAAACTTTTTGAGTAACTCTTTGATATATTTTGATTGATTAATGAATGTTCCACTTTTTGTTTACTTGATTTGTAATTCAAGAAAGAAATTAAGTTCTCTCATCATGCTCATTTCAGATTCTTCCTACATACTCTTAGCAAAATCTTGGCACATATATTCATTAGTAGCATCAAATATTATATCATCCACATAAATTTGAATTAGAATAATATCATTCTGTTCATATTTGATGAAAAGAGTTGCATCGATTTTTTCTCTTGAAAAATTTTTTTCAATAAAAAAACCACTATGTCTCTCATACTAAACTCTAGGAGTTGTTTGAGTCCATATAATGCTTTTGTGAGTTTAAAAACATGATTAGGAAAAATATGATTTTCAAAACCTAGAGGTTGCTCAACATATACCTCTTCATTTATAAAACCATTTAAGAAAGCACTTTTAACATCCATTTGAAAAAACTTGAAATCTTTATTACATGCATATGCAAGTAACATTCGAATAGCTTCTAATCTTGCAAAAAATACATACGTTTCATCATAATCGATTCCTTCCTCTTGGTTGAAACGTTGGGCTACAAGTCGAGCCTTATTTCTAGTGATGATTCTGGACTCATTTTTCTTATTTCTAAAAACTTATTTATTTTTACCTATGGAGGACTTCATGCATACTTATAAAAGTAATTAAAATAATTTTTCTTGGTACCCAAGTTTTTTGAATCATTTATTTATTAGTATTAGAAAAAATAAGATTCTTTGGTACTCACATGATCCTAATAGTCATTGTATGTTTTCTGCTAATAGGACAAGTATGATAGTTATGACCATTTCTATTGCAAAAATTACAAATAACATATGACATATTTGAAAACCTTGAGTGATTGTAATAATGTTTTTCTTTGAAATTTTTATTTTTATGAAAAGAATTTTGAAATTTTGATTTTGATTTAGTCGGTTTATCAAAGAAATTTTTATAGGGTTTGAGTTTTTCTTTTGGCATATATCCCAAGCCTACCTTATTTAAAACACATCTTTGACTACCAAGAAGTTTTTCAAAGTTTCTTTTTCTATTTGTAAAGTTTTCAACAACCTTTTCTAAATCAATCACTTTCTTTTTTAACTCATGATTTCCATCTTTCAAAACAACATTTTCTTTTCTTAAAACATCAATTTTATTTATTAAATAATAATTTTTCTTTTTTAAAGCGGTATACTTAATACCCAATTTTTCAAATTTCTCATATACCTCTTCCAAAACATTTTGTAATTCTTCATAAGAAGGATTTTCAATATTTTCAAAATTTGTTACCTCAAATCATTTTTAGCCATGAGACAAAAATTTGCAGATTCTTCATTGCTTGTGTCACTGTCTGAACTACTTGAATCATCATCCCATGTAGCTTTCATTGCTTTGTTGCCTTTGTATCGATCTTTCTTTAGCATGTGACAATCTGCCTTAATATGTCTTGACTTTTTACATTTATAACAAGTTGGTGAGTCATTTTTACCTGTATTTTTGTTGGAAAACTTTTTGAAATATTTCCTTGGAGGAGTTTTATTTTTCTTTAAGAATCTCTGAAATCTTATTGTGATAATTACAGTTTCTTCATCTTTGTTATAGTTTTCCTCATTTTCATCGCTTTCACTTTCATGGGGAATGGCTTTGAGTGTGAAATTCTTCTTTTGCTTTCCTTCTTCTTCTCCTCTTTTCAATGTGTACCCATGAGTAATAAGTGACTCAATGAGTTCATTTACTTCAAGTTTTTTGAGATCTTTAGCTTCAAGAATCGCCGTCACTTTTGATTCCCAACGTTTTGACAAAGAGTTGATAATTTTTCTTATTATCACCAAGTTAGAATAAACTTTTCCAAGAACTGTCAAGTTATTTATAATGTTAGTAAAACGAGTATACATAGAGGAGATAGATTCATTATCAATCATTTTAAACATTTTATATTCATGTGTAAGAATATAAATTTTTGATTCTTTGACTCGCGAAATTCCTTCATAAGTTACTTCCAAGTTATCCCAGATTTCCTTTACTGTTCTACAAGTAATTATTCTATTAAATTCATTGTCATTGAGAGTATTATACAGAAGATGCATAGCCATTACATTCACTGTATAAAGTCTATCATCTTCACGATCAAACTCTTCTTATTCCTTATTGACGTTTACTCCATCAACAATTTTTGTTGGAATATAAGGCCTATTTACAATACATTTCCAAATTTATCGACCTTGAGACTGAAGAAATATTCTCATTCTAACTTTTCAGAAAGTATAATTGTCTCCACAAAATAGCGGAGGCCGGCTACTAGATTGACTTTCAGCGAATGTAGCTGCAATGTTAGCCATATGATTTTAACTCAATAGATAATTAATCTTATAATAAAGCCCTTGCTCTGATACTAATTGTTGTCCTGATAACTAATACAAGAGGGGGGTGAATTGAGTTCTATTAAAAAAAATTAGCATTTATAAACCAAATACACAATATAAAATATAAACAAAATACGAAATAGTAAAAATTATAAAGAGTAAGGGCAAGAAGAAGCAAATTCAGTATTTTAACGAGGTTCAGCCCTACTGCCTACGTCCTCGTCTCAAGCTACCCCTTGAGAATTTCAAATTCACTATTCAATCTCTTTCAGGTGGAGATAGAAACCTATTACACGTTTGAGCAACACTGCTACAAAGAATTCGTGTAGAACACCCTCTACACTTGCAATCACCCCATACTTGATAATTTAACTATTTCCTATGTAAAATACTTTTTACATACACAAGGGTTATACGCACTCTCTTACAAATACAAGAGCTTATAGTGGGTAGATTATCAGAGTATACTCCTTAATGAGTGAAATAAGAACAATACAGCGCAACCTATATCTCTCTTAAAATGAATAAGGATTAAGACACAAAACTTAGAGAAGAGAGAATGACGGCTTTGAAAAAATGATGTAAAACTTAGCAATTGATGTGTAAGCTCTTGTTGTGATTTTTGCAAAACTCAAGTGAGCTATTTATAGGCAAATGAGTCTTCATATTCAAATTTGAAAAATGTTCACATTTTAAATAAGAGCAATATTCACTTTTCAAAAGATTCAAATAAAAACATCTCATTTATATATTTTTTAAAGACAACTCCATTCATTTTTCAAAAAAAATCAAACCTAATTTTTTACTTTTCATACATGACAAAATGAGTATGATTTATTTTTCAAACTAAATCATCTTATTTTTACATATATAAAAAAAATACACAATCACCCTTCAAGATTTTCAAACAAAATCATCTATTTTTTGCATTTGTAAAAAGAAAAACCACACAATCACCCTTCAAGATTTTCGAACAAAATCATCTATTTTTTGCATTTGTAAAAAAAAAAAACACACAATCACCCTTTAAGATTTTCAAACAAAACATGCACATGTCAAAGATGATAATCAATTATCTTACATTCAAATCTTTATGCATATGTGGAAAAAAAATAAAAATTAAATATTTTAATAAAATTATACAAATGTAAAAAATGCAATTTGATACTTTATGAGAAAATATTAATTTTGAGTCTTAATCCAATTTCAAATTTTAAGAGATGTACAAAATTACTCTATGAGCTTCATTTGTAGACTTGTTCTTCTTCTTGCTTATGTTTGATTTCTTGATGTGCTTAGCTCTCTTCATGCATAGACAACTTGAGCTTGAGTCTTGAATTTATTTGTTATCATCAAAATCTTTACATAGATACGAGACTTGAAACCTTGAGTTCTACAATATTAATGGAGGGAATGTTTTGGTTAAACTTGATACGTCAAAGGCCTATGACATAGTTGATTGAATTTTCCTTTTACATGTGTTGGATGCCTTAGGGTTTTCTCCTCAGTTTTGTCATTTGATTAAGTCTTGTATCTTCATGCCATGGTTCTCTATTATAATGAATGACATCTCGTTGGGTTTTTTAAAGGTGAGCATGGTTTAAGGCATGGGGACCCGACCTTATTTATTTATCCCTATGCAAGAGGTGCTCTCTCGTCTCTTTAAGAAATCCTTCGAGGATGGAAAATTGGTCAACTTGCTCAAGCTAGAGGGATCCTGCTTATTTCCCACCTCATGTATGTGGATGATATTATTATTTTTGCTAATGGTAGTAAGAGGCCCATGAAAGGGTTGATGGAGGTCGTGACTATTTATGAAACTTGGATGGGGCAAGTTCTTAGTAAATATAAAAGTGCTATGTTTTTTCCTACAAAAAAATTGGATGCAGGTCAGTTTGCACACACCTTTGTGCACATCGTTACATGAGAGATGCGTTTACTTTAGTGGGTGTAGAAGGTGAGACCCATTACAAATTAATATTGAAATCACTTGATGTATAAGTGAAGAAATAACCCAAAAAAGTCTTCACGTTAACTTCTTGCTCAAATTTCTGCGCAGAAGTAACTGTCGTAACAGTGCTCTTTTTTCTAAAAGAATTTCTCATTCTAGGAAATATTTCATTCTTCAGATCACTGGATTTTCTGAAGGGTCCATTCCTTTTAATTAGTTGGGTGTTCTTATAGTGGATGGTAGACTTAACATTGGTGAATTTGGGGCTTTGCTCAGTAAGATTAAAAGGAAGATAGCAAGTTGGATGATGAAAATGCTTTTTGCTTGTGGTCATACTATTATGCTTCATCATGTTTTGTCAAGTATGACTTCTCATCTTTTGATTGTTTTACATATGCCTAAAATAGTGCTCAAAGCTTTGAACAGGCTTTTGAGTTCTTTTTTTTTGAGTGACTCAGATGGTAAAAGTAAAAGGAGATGGATTGCTCGGAATAAAATTTGTAGGCCTATTAAGAAAAGGTAGCCTGGGTATTTGGGACTTTGGTGATATTAAGAGGGTTTTACACCTAAAACTTGCTTGGCATCTTTCTCAAGGTCAGTCTTTGTGGGCGGATTTCTTTAGGAGCAAGTATGCTAGGGGTACTCACTTATCTCTGTTGATGCTGAATAAGGGTAATCGATTTTAAAAACCTACTGTTAGGTGCATTCCTAATATTTTGAAGAATATTAAATGTCTTCTTTTGGGAAGCAAATACTTCTTTTGGCATGACAATTGGGTTGAGGGAGGCCCTCTTAGTGGTCAATATCCGGTTATTGAGCAGTCTTTGTTGAAGATTAAAAAATGTCATCTTGATAATGAGTGGGATGTTTCTTTTCTTGAAAGGCTTGTGGGTCCTCAAAAAGTGTCTGATTTATGTAAGTTTTTGGCTAGGAGGAAGGACAGGCAAGATGTATTAATTTGGTTAAAGAACACAGCCAATAACTTTTCTACTAAAAGTACTTGGGATTATATCCGTGTTAGGGAATCTCCTTTACCTTGGGTCAATTGGATTTGGTATAACAATCTTCCTAAGGAAGTTTCTATCATGATGTGGAAGGCTCATCATAACTATTTGAGTGTTGATGAAAAGATTAAGAAATATGGTATCCCAATGGTTTCAAAATGTCATTGCTGTTCTAGGGGTCATGTTGAGAATTTGAATCATGTACTTTGTAATGAAGATTTTGCTCGTCTGTTTTGGTGTATGGCTGCGATTTGGTTAGGTGTTCAAATGGGTGTTTTTCAAACTTGATAGCAACAAATTAGTTTTTGGTCTTCTCGTGCGAGTAAGTCTTCTCAAGTTAGGATTATCTTTGGCCTTTTACCTTCTATGGTCTTTTGGAAAATTTGGGATTGTCATTGCAAAGCCCGATACGAAGATAAGGTTTCTACTATTGAGTTAGTTTGGAATTCTATTAAAATTTGGCTTTGCAAGATTATTCATTTGTTTATGAAAGTTTCTAAAATTTCCAATCAGGATGTTGTTATTTTAAATAAACTAGATATTCCGATATTAGCTCCTAAGCCTAAGCAAGTGTGTGTGGTGAGATGGTTTTGGCCTCACTATGATTGTGTGAAGCTCAGTAATAGTTTAGGTAATCCTGGGCTGACTAGTGCCAAGGGCGTTATTTGTGATTATTGTGGTAAGCATTGTATGGCGTATTCTGTGTCTTTGGGTCGGGGCTTTGATAATTCTGCAGAGTTGCATAGTGTGTTGGAAGGGGTTCATAGATCTTATCATCTTAGTTTTTCTTAGGTTGAGATTGAGATGGATTCTCAATTGATTATTAATTGGATCACCAAAAAGGATTGTAATATCTAATATTTAGAGGATTTCCAGGATGAATTACATGAATACCTTATGTGCATGGAGTATTGTATTTGTCACATTTTTTGTGAAGGTAATGTTATGGCTGATTTTCTTGTTAAGCAAGGCGCTATAGGTTTCAATATGGATTGGGTTGATGATAGTGATCTCATGCCTAGTCAATTAAGAGGTTTACTTTGTACGGACATGAGTGCTCTTTCTTATGTTCGCATCTTGTAGGTTTGTCCTAATTAAGTCTGTTTTTGCTATTTTTGTTTTACAATTATTATATGTATGTGTGTTTTTTTGGTAGGTTTTGGTGGTTCTCTTGGGTTGGTTTTTCTTTGGTCTTGGTTTTGTAAAATCTGAACTATAGTGAAGTTCTTTATTTTTGTTGGTTTTGTAGGTTTTTTAATATCTGGATTTTGTTCTATGCTTATTTGTATCGCCTAGGTGTTTTGATTATAATCACGATTTTTTTTTTGTCACAAATGAGGATTATTAATAAACTTATGATACTTTAAAAAATAAATTAAAAATTAAAAATTAACTAATTGATTAATTATTCTATTCATCATTCATATATCACACATTTGTTAAGAAAAAAAATTAAAAGCTTATATGTGGTATATGGTGTGAGAATTATGATGAGTAGGATTTTTCTTTTTAAAAACAAATTCCAAAGTTGATAGAAAATGGCAATTCATCATAAGAAGTGCAATGAAGACTAATATATAGCATTTTTCTTGTTGGATAAACTTTTTTTTTTTTTTTTGAAGAAATAGAGTTACTTCATTAAAATCCATGAGATGAAGTTTATAATGTGACCAATAACTGAGAAAAATTCAGTTTACAAGTCAACTAATTACAGATGGGGTTCAGCTTCTAATTCTATTCAGATAAAGAGTCTGAGAGACTAAGTACTGCCAAAATGGCAGTAAACTGTTATCTCATCCTCCAAAGGAAAAGAGAACTAAAATTCTACGAACATAAGTCCGGGATACTATTTCTTCATTTTCCAATTTTCTTTATATAATCAATTACATGAACATACAAACAGATTTAAAACATACAAACAACAACCAAAAAAGGTAGTCTCTTGGTTGGGAAATTGGGTGAGATAAAGCTTTCGTGTTTGGTGGTGGTATGGTAGTGTTTAGGCTAGGGCAATTTTGAGTAGGATGGAGATGTGAGTTCGACTATGGGTCTTGGGAGTTGGGTGCCACTTGCAATGTGCTAGAGTTTGGTTGGGCGACAATGCTAGGGTTAGAAAGTGTGGTTTTTAGCCAAGGGTAGTGGGGGTGATTTCGGCTAGGGTTTTGGCTTGTAAAAGTATCTCTTGATTGATTGGAGATTGAGGGATTGGTGAGGATTGAGTTGGCCGAATATAGTGTTGATTGGTTGGGAAATTGGGTTGACTTGGTTGATGGAATATTTGATTGAATTAATTAAATGATAATTGATTAATCAAATAGGGAATGGAAGGTGATGTGGCATTAGGGTTTCGGCAATGGCTAGGGTAGTGATGGTCAAATATGCTAATTATGGTATGTGGATTGGGTTTGATTTTGGGAATATTTGTAGAGTTAATGGGAGATATGTAGCCGGCTATGGAAACCCTTGGAGTGGTCAATCAAGGCCTTATATGGAATAATGGAAGGTAGGATGTGGGAAATTATGGAAAGATTGCTGGGGATTGATGGTCGGCCAAGGGGATTGTGTAATGGGCGTGTATGGCAAGTGTATTGAGTTGGATATGGAAAGTAATGGGGTTAGGGCTAGCCGAATATGATGTTTGGCTCTTGGAAATCTTCAAGAAAATTGGATGAACATTCAAGAAAATGGATGAATACACCAAGCACCTTGAAGAACTCGAAATTACTAAAGCACACTCCTTGTGCTTTGACTACCACATTTCAACAAACAATCCAACACACTTTAACACTTCAACACAATAACTCACTCAGTCAACAATTGAAGAACTCGAAATTCACAAGTGGTGTGAATTTGGAATTTTTCAAGAACTCACACTCACTCACTCTTGCACCAAACAATGAAAAATACCTTAAAATATTATTGATAAACAAAATGATAAAAGGATAAGTTGGAACCACACCGATGTATGAATTGTATGATGTATTCCTCTTCAAGCGAATTCATGAATTGCATCCCAAGAAGTTCAAGTGCAAAGTACCAAAGATAATCCCACCACAAGAGTGGTCGGCCTATGCTCTCTCAAAGAGTCTCTTCAATGTTCAAATGTCAAAAAGATGTGAAAGTAAAACCCAATGATCCTATTTATAGAGTTATACAATTTAGAAACTCCCAAAAGGTTTCTGATAAAAATAATTAATTAAAATAATACCAAATAAAGTAATTAAAATAAAACAAAGGAAATAAAATAGATGATGGGTGTCCAAGGGTGTGTGGCCATGGCATGCAGGGCCTAGTGGTGGCCTAGTGTGCGGCATGGCCCACGATTGGGCTAGTTTGTGTAGTGTCTAGCTGCGTGTAGTCCTGCATGGCATGGCATGGTGCAATGCACTGGCCTGGTGGTATGCACAACATAGCGCTGTGCAAGGCTTATTGATGGTGGGTATGACAGGGTGCCATGCATAAGTTTGATGGTGGGCACAAAGTGATGCCGTGCTGCTGCACTGCATGACCCAGGTAAGTGGTCTGGGCATTGGTGTTGCAAGGCGCGGGCTAGATGGCATGCATGGTATATATGCCACTGGTCTAGCTTACAAGGCACGGGTTGGAGCCGTGTGCTAGATGGCATGCCTTGTAGGCATGCCACTAGCCTCGCTTACAAGGCGCAGTGGTGCCACGCGTTAAATGGCATGTCTGTGAGGACATATCACTAGCTTCGCTAGGGTTTACCTGCGTGCCAAGGCATGGGCCAACGCACGCAAGCAAGTCCATAGTGATGGTGTCAGGGATGGTCAAGGGTGGTGTCGAGGAGTGGCTTAGGGACACAGACCTAGGGGTTCTGACAGAATCACCGCAGGCCAAAGGAGCATTGAGATCTCTGGATTCACTAAAAAGCAACCGGCGAGATCACTAGCGAAGGGGGTTCACTGGAAACAAGGCGACTAGACCTCGCGCATGAGGAGCACGTGCCGCTTCATTCGACAAAAAACTCCGAGCGACCTCACGATTAGTGGACGGGAAATACAACAGCATTGCGCATGGCCTTTGGGTCCTACGTAACATGTCTTAATGTGCAAAAAATTAAGGCTCTTTGTTCGCACTTTAAGCTTTCCACCTTAATTTTAAATCTTGCCTGAAGAAAGAAGTAAATATATATATATATATATATATATATTCGAACCGTCGCCAAGAAAGCGTTCGATAATGAGTGTGGCTAGTATGTTTTAGCCTAAAGCTTAAAAAGATGATAGTAAAAAATAATCAAAGCAAACAATGATAAAGAAAATATATAATTAATTAAGAATAATTTTGTAAAACACAATATTAATTATGATTATATAACCTCTATCATTTCAATAAACTATTGTATTTACGATCATAATATTCTATTGCAATTAATTATTAGCTTTATGATCAATATTGTTTGCATTGATTTACTAATTACTATAATTTCTAAATAATAATTGAATGCAAAGTAATTGTATGAAAGACACTATAATTACTCACGAAAGTTTAATAGCATATATATTATGAATAATATTACAGGTACACGACTTCGTATACTTTTTGCAAAATCAATAACTTGTCAATAATGTTACGTCAATCGAAATATTAAAAAAATAAACTATAAAATGTTAAAAATATAATGAGAGGAAAACAAAAATCAAAATCACATACATATACCTAAATTAGAAGATGCATAAAAATAATATTTATATATGTTATATATGCAAAAAGTATACGAGCGGTATATAAACAATATTTTTGATATATTATATATATCTAGAAAAATGATAGAAATACAAATTTTACACAACTTGTTTGCTTGATACTCTCTGCATAAAATAATAATAAATATATTATATATTTTATCTGAATTTAAAAAACTTATTATTATATATAATAATTGTGTAAATTAAAGTTATGTCCATATCATTACTCATTAGAACTAAAAGACGTTGATCCGCTTGGTTAAAAGCAAAGCATTTTTGCCAAATGCGCGCACCGATTAAAGATGAGATGGTGGGGGAAGATCTACTTTCTCATTCTTTTCACCAGATTTTAATCAAAAAGAGGCAAAGCCACTGCTACAAGACAACTTTTGTGCCCAATATCCCACCAATCACTAATGTACGTACGTACGTGTTGGTTTAGGGTTTTCATTGATTGTTATCTATATTATCACGTTACAAATTCTAATCTTTTTAGTGGACCAATTATTATCAATTTTTGTTATGCAAATTAGCATTGCATATCAATAAGTACAAAGGCATCATTATAAAAAAAAATGGGTATATTTGTAATTAATTATTTATGATAAAAATAATTATTTATAATAAAAACAAACTATTTTAATTATAAATATTCATTTTATTGAAAATATATGATCATAAATAAGTAATATTATGTAGTGAACGCATGATGAGTCTGAGATTTATATATGCTTTTATGGATATTTGATTGACGAAATATATAAAAAAAGTGTAATAATGAATTTAATATATATTTTGATTTTTTGATTTTACATCCGTAATCAAATTGGGCTTTAGAATATTTTCTATCATTTCTATCATCTGCTCATATCCCAAATCCCGAACTTATAAAATTTTAGAACTTAAAAGGATAAAAATATTTTCAAGTTGATATATAGAACTTACCGTTCACATCACTCAAATAATACAGTTTGATTTGTAAAATTTCACTTTTAAATTTTATCTTTTAAATTAAATTATATTATATTATATAAACACTTTATTAAGTGAGGCGTTAGGTGTACAGTAGTTTGCGGAAAAAACGTACCTGAAGCCAATTGATGTCGGTGAGCACACAATTCTAGTCGATTAAGGGTCGACTTTTTATTAAGTATTAAATTGTTATGAAACTTAAAGAAAGGAACTACTATTGCAAAAGAGAAATAAGAAATTCTCTCTGAAACTCTTAAGAACTGAAACTTTCTTTCTCTCTCTATATTTTCTTATGAATTTCATTACAACTGAAGCCCCTATTTATAGGCTTTGAAGTTACTATACAAGTTACTATGCAAGTCACTATGCAAGTCACTATGCAGAATTTAAAATAATAGTGGTGGGGTCATTCACATAATTTAGTGGTGGGACAGGGGGGCGGCTGTATTTCGTTCGTTCATTACACTCCCCCTTGAATGACCGCTAATAAGGAATCTGCCTCGTTAAAACCTTGCCAAGTAAAAACCCAGTGGGAAGAAAAACCAATGGCGAAGGAAAAAGAGTACAGTCTTCTTATGTATCCACAAGTGCTTTAAGATTGCCTCATTAAAACCTTGCAGAGGAAAACCCAGTGGGACAAAACCTCAGCGAAGGAAAAAGAGTACAATCAGCACATTTACTCCCCCTGAAAAGTGCATGACAAAAGATTTTTGAGTCTTCGCATTCCAATATTATGCACAATCTTCTTGAATGTGGAAGTTGGTAACGCCTTTGTGAATAAATCTGCCAGATTATCACTAGATCGTATCTGCTTGACATCAATTTCACATTTTTCTTGAAGTTCATGAGTATAAAAGAATTTCGGTGAAATATGTTTGGTTCTGTCACCTTTGATATATCCTCCTCTGATTTGAGTGATACAAGTAGTATTATCTTCATATAAGATTGTTGGGCTATTATTGATCATGGGAAGTCCACACTTTTCCTGGATATATTGAATAACTGATCTCAACCAAATACACTCTCGACTTGCTTCATGAATAACAATGATCTCTGAGTGATTTGAAGAGGTAGCAGATAGTGTCTGCTTAACAGATCTCCTTGATATGGCAGTATCTCCATAAGTAAATAAATATCCAGTTTGAGATCTACCTCTGTGTGGATCTGAAAGATAACCTGCATCTGCATACCCAATCAATTCTGGACTTGAACCATGTTGATAAAATAATCCCATATCAACCGTACCATGAAGGTAATGAAGGACATGTTTAATGCCATTCCAATGCCTTCGAGTTGGTGCAGGTGACGCCCCCAACTTACGTCTGGGATTTAACGTAAATCAAGGTGTCAGGATGAGCAACACTCGGCTACTCACCCTCGTACTTAACAATACTAAAAGCATAAATTACTAAATTCGCAGCGGATCAGGTTTTGCAATATAAGACTTTCTAAAGATCACACGGAAGCACATATATACAACATTCATTGAACTTAAACATTGTACTTTATACATATACACAACCCAACTGTAGCAAAATAATATACATTTATCCCAAAATAACTTTCCTTCACCTCACTCTTTCTCCCTCTTAACCTCAGGGTATTCTCTCCCATAGCGAAACCTATTCATGCTAATACTAAAGTCTCGCTGGAGCTGTTGTCCCTGTGGAGTCACACAAACTCCACACAGGGACAAGGAGCCGTCTGCTCCTAAGGTTAAGCAGCATCCCGTACGTCGCCTCTCCTCAACAAAAGTGGATGCATCAAGACTCCCAGATCCGGTGGGTCGACTACTGATAGGAGGTCCGAAGGAAACAAAAGAAATATCCAAAAAGGGACTATAATCGGAAAGTCCCTCAGGACTCCCCGAAGTCTCCTGCCTCATCGGGGCTGTCCCCCTGCTGGTCATCGAATCCTGTATGAAATAATATGCACAAAATATATGGAGCCACAAAAGAGTGAGATTTCGAATGAAATCTCAGTAAGTACATAAACAGCTTAAAGGAAACAGGGAAAACAACCACAAAGTCAAAACCACAACTGACAAGGGAAGATACCCTAACATACCCCTCACAAGACCACTGTCTAACTGACACTTTTCTCGACTCACCCATTGTCTTATATTGAATTATATTGCTTTCCCCTTTTCAAATTCTTATTCTTTCATATCACTGATGGGCGTTACGTATCGCCGTCCCCATCACATACACTCATCAATCATCCGGGCGTTACGTATCGCCGTCCCCGTTATGATGAGTCTGGTGTCAATCATCCGGGCGTTACGTCTCGCCGTCCCCGTTATGACACGAAATATACACACAGCACTGCGGGCGTTACGTCTCGCCGTCCCCGCAAGGATCAATCACACGGGCGTTACGTCTCGCCGTCCCCGTGGAGATCACAATTTCATATCACGACAGGCGTTACGTATCGCCGTCCCTGCCGGCACGTCAGTCATACGGGCGTTACGTATCGCCGTCCCCGTCATGACGTGACTAACTCATCTCGACAGGCGTTACGTATCGCCGTCCCTGCCGGCACGTCAGTCATACGGGCGTTACGTCTCGCCGTCCCCGTCATGACGTGACTAACTCATCTTTTATACATTGTTCTCTTTCTTTATATTCTTCTCTTATACACATGAGTCATCTCACTCATAACCCTTCCCATTTGAAACACCACTTCTATTCCAAGGAAACCCTAAGTCTAGGCAAAACAGGGTATCTCGCTCGAGCGGCCTGTCGAGCGAGTATCGAGCGAAGTCTCGGGTTGAGACTCGCTCGAGTGGGGTATCGAGCGACAGTCAAGCGAGGGTTCAGATTTTGCCTTCGCTCGATCACCTGTCGAGCGAGAGTCGAGCGAACTCACGGCTCTAAGGGTTTTTCCACTCAAAACATGCCAATCTTTTCCATACACTCCACTTATCTTCTTAAAAGCCTAAATCTAAGCTTCCACAATTTTATTGAACATAAAAACAAGACAATTACAATCAACCCTACTCATATGTCCATTTCCACTCAAACATGTTCTCAAAAGTTCACTACTAGGAAACATAACTCAATCATGCCAATAAAACCAGTTCCATGCTTAATTTAAGCTAGAATATGGACTTACAAGTTCTTCCAAGCTTTAGGGAATTGATCCACTCAACTTCCTCCAAGTTTGCTCCCACACACACTCACTTCACTCACAAGTGATCACTTTGAGGGTTTGGGGAGGGATTTCTGGTTTGGCTTCACAAGGCAAGTGCTCTCTCCTTCTAAAGGAGCTTAGGAAGCTCACAAGGTCCTATATATATGGTGGTGGTCGACCAACATGAGGGAGAGAAAAGGAATTGCACCCAAGGTACCCTAGTTGGCAGATTTGCATGTGATGAGGTGTCCATCTAGGCCAAATCTAATGATGAGGATTAAGCCTCCCAAATCCTAGGCTTTGCAGCTGGATTAGTCATCCAAGGGCTCACAATTGAGGTGGTTTGGCTGCCCATTTTGATCCATGGCTGAGAAGCAAGCTAAAGAGATAAGAGGTGAGGTGGCAATTCACCTAACCATGCATGCATCTCTCATCTCCAGCTCTCCCCCTTGTGTCACACGCCCCTTCCAGATTTTCCAATCTATTTGGTTCCTTCCCAACTCCCTTAGGTCTTCCCTCAACAAGTTCTAGAAGGTCACTTCATGGTTTAGTTAAGGTAGAGCCAATTTTGATCCAATTAGTCACCAATCAACCAGATTTTGGCTCCCTTGAGTTCCCATCATACTAACCATTCAATTGACTTCCAAATCAACTTTCCATCCATTCCTAACTATCCCTACACATGTCCTAATCCCAGAGAATCCTAAAACCAGTTGCCTATTTGGTTACATACCCCAATCTAGTTCAATTACCCAACTCGGGTTCCAGTTAAGCCCATTCCAAAACTGCCTATTTGATTCCCAATTAAGCTATTGATTCCTCCCGAATATCAGGAAACTTCAAACATAAAAGTTTTAGATCTATCTCTTAGGGTTCTATACCAATTGGAATCACCTCATTTAGACATCATATGGCTGACTTATGATCAAATTCCTAAAACTAGACAGATTGATCCGAAAGTGCATAATTCTCAATACTAAGTAAAATCTCACATTTCCTCAACTAAATCTCCCATTCTAATTTCCCAATAAATAAATGCATTAAATAAATCTCCTTAAAATAATTTTTATAAAATAATTTACCTTAGAAAATTTTGGGCTATTACATCCTCCCCCCCTTAAAAAGGATTTCGTCCCCGAAATCGCTAAGATATAATTAATTAAGGGTTTAAGGAATTTATACCTCGGTGACTAGCGGTAGATTCTTCTGAAGAGGTGGGTACTTTTTCCTCATTAATTAGTGAATCCTGAGAGTGATAAAATATCATGTCAACATCGGGATCATAGTACATATTCACACTAATCTCTTGCAACATATGGAATCTCTCTTCCTCTGTCCTTTCTATTATAGGTCCCTCTTCACACTGGCGTTTACGCTCTTCAGATCCATCAGATGATTCTATCATGACAGCTTTTCCTTTGTCCTCTCTTCTCAAAAATCTTTTCTCTGCTCTCAACCATTTTCTGGCGGGTTGTCTTTCCTCACCTGGTAACGCTCTTCTACTTATAGGGTTACCTCTCTCATCTATATCCATAATGTGGGTTCTGTGCTTCTCACTTTTATTTAACCAGCTCAATCTCTCCGCTTTCCACTGTTTCAGTTTTTCTCTACGAAATCTTCAAATATACCCAGTCTCCCACCATAAAATCTAAAGCCCTTCTACGATTATCTGCATAACTCTTCTGTCTACTTTGTGCTGTCCTTATCTGATTTCTAATCTTGATGATCTGCTCTTTAACTTCTTGTAAATACTCGGGTCCCAAAACACTACTTTCACCCACTTCATCCCAATAAATAGGAGACCTACATTTCCTCCCATAAAGTGCTTCATATGGTGCCATCTGTATAGTAGCTTGAAAACTGTTATTATATGCAAATTCAATTAACGGTAACAGACTTTCCCAATCTTTGTCAAAATCTAACACACAAGCTCGCAACATATCCTCCAAAGTCTGAATAGTTCTTTCTGTTTGCCCGTCCGTCTGAGGATGATATGCGCTGCTGAAATTTAAATTGGTACCCATCATCTTCTGTAGACTTTGCCAAAATCGAGACGTGAATCTAGGATCTCTGTCTGATACTATAGTCTTGGGTATCCCATGTAAACGAATTATTTCCTTTACATAAATTCTTGCTAACTTTTCCATGGAATCCGTGTTGGAAATAGGTAAAAAGTGAGCACTCTTCGTCAGTCGATCCACTATCACCCAAACCGAATTCTTTCCCGTAGATGTTCTTGGAAATCCTACCACAAAATCCATAGATAGATCCTCCCATTTCCATTCGGGGATTGGCAAAGGTTGCAATTGACCGGCTGGTCTTTGGTGTTCGGCTTTTACTAACTGACACACTGGACACTTGGCTACAAAGGTCGCAATGTCCTTCTTCATTCTTTCCCACCAAAACTTTTCCTTTAAGTCTTGATACATCTTAGTACTTCCAGGATGAGCAGTATATGGTGTACTATGAGCTTCTTTCATCAACCTTTCTTTCAATTCTGGGGCATCCGGAATGATTTTCCTTCTTCCAAAGTATAACATTCCATCGCCTGAAATCATAAAGTGTGGAGACCCCTTTCCTTCCAGTATTTGCTGTTTTATCTTCTCCAGCTTAGCATCCTTTTGTTGTTTTTCCCTAATTTCTTGGTCCGTTAAAGGAACAATTTCTTGAATCTCCATTAACCTGAGGTCCTGTGATAATCCGTCCACCAGAATTTCTCGCATCGCTGCCAGTACTGAAAATTCATCTGTTTGAACTTTCCTACTCAAGGCATCGGCTACTACATTAGCCTTTCCAGGGTGGTATTTGATTTCGCATTGAAAGTCACTTATAGTCTCTATCCACCTTCTCTGTCTCATATTCAAGGTCTTCTGGCTAAAAAGATACTTGAGACTCTTATGGTCCGTAAATATTTCACACCTTTCTCCATACAAGTAATGCCGCCAAATCTTTAGAGCAAACACTACAGCTGCTAACTCTAAATCATGCGTGGGATAATTCTGTTCATGGTCCTTAAGTTGTCGGGATGCATACGCAACTACTCTTCCTTCTTGCATTAACACACACCCCAATCCCATTTTTGAGGCATCACTATATATCACATAAGGTTTATGAGGTTCTGGCAAGGCTAAAATTGGTGCTGTAGTCAATCTCTTCTTTAGCTCTTGAAAACTCCTTTCGCATTGCTCGCTCCAAACGTACTTAGCATTCTTTCTAGTCAATGCTGTTAGAGGTGCAGACAGTTTGGAAAATCCTTCCACAAATCTTCTATAGTATCCAGCTAATCCCAAGAAACTTCGTATTTCATGTGCATTGGTTGGTTGCTGCCACTCCATCACTGCTTCTACCTTCGCTGGATCCACAGAGACTCCTTCACTTGAAATAACATGACCCAAAAATTTAACTTCTTGTAACCAAAATTCACACTTACTAAGTTTGGCATACAGTTGGTGTTTCTGCAAAATTTCCATTATTATTTTCAAATGCTCTTTATGATCTTCGTCAGTCTGAGAGTAGATCAAGATATCATCAATAAAAACCACCACAAACTTGTCCAAATATGGTCTGAATATCCGGTTCATCAAATCCATGAATACTGCTGGTGCATTCGTCACTCCGAAGGGCATAACCAAAAATTCAAAGTGCCCATAGCGGGTTCGGAAAGCCGTCTTAGGTACATCTTGCTCCCTGATCTTCAACTGATGATAGCCAGACCGAAGGTCTATTTTTGAAAACACAGTTGCTCCTCTTAATTGATCCAACAGGTCATCTATCCGTGGCAACGGGTATTTATTCTTAATAGTAACCTTATTCAACTCCCGGTAGTCTATGCACATTCGCATTGTCCCATCCTTCTTTTTCACAAACAATACTGGTGCTCCCCATGGGGATGAACTAGGCCTGATGAATCCTTTTCTCAAAAGTTCTTCAATTTGAGCTTTCAATTCTTCTAATTCCACCGGTGCCATCCTATACGGAGCCCTATGAACTGGAGTTGTGGCTGGTTCCAATTCAATAACAAATTCTGCTTCTCGGTCGGGAGGTAGTCCCGGTAGATCATCAGAAAAGACTTGAGGAAAGTCTTCCACCACGGGAATTCCTTGAATACCTTTAACAACTTCTGAGGAGTTTAACATGATTACCCAGTAGCCCTTAGTTTCTTTATTAATACTTTTCATTATTCGTTTAGCAGTTACTATAGAGGAAACTGCCTTCAACATTTCCCCCTTGTAACAAAATTTCCCTTCCTTGGGTAAGTCAAAAATTATTTCCTTTCTGCGACAGTCCAGTTTAGCATAATACTTAGCCAACCAATCCATACCCAAAATTAAATCGAACTCCATCAAATGGAATAGTATCAGATCAGCGACTAGCTGAGAACCTCCAATCTCCAAGGGGCAATTTCTCACCACTCGATGGCATCCTGCTACCTTTCCATTGGGCATGACTACTATAACTTTTTGGGTCAACAATTCAGTTTCTAAGCCACACTTTTGGACACAATCATAGGAAATAAAGGATCTGGTTGCTCCCGAATCAAACAAGGTATATACCATGCATTGCTTCAGCTTAAGCTTACCTAAGGAAAATTTTATTCTACTATTATTATTATTACCACTCCCAAAGAATCCATTCATTAACTAAAAGAGGAGACTTGGAAATTTACCGGTAATGACGTTAGCATCTATTGTCTCGTCTGCCTCCATATCCACTTCTCCAGGCGTGATAGCGTACACTTTAGCTTTCGCAGGAGCTTTGGCTTTTCCTCCGGGTAGAGCTATTCCTTGAGAGGTATTCTGAGGGCAGTCTCTGATCAGATGTCCTGGCCGACCACATCTATAACATAACTCAATCATGCCAATAAAACCAGTTCCATGCTTAATTTAAGCTAGAATATGGACTTACAAGTTCTTCCAAGCTTTAGGGAATTGATCCACTCAACTTCCTCCAAGTTTGCTCCCACACACACTCACTTCACTCACAAGTGATCACTTTGAGGGTTTGGGGAGGGATTTCTGGTTTGGCTTCACAAGGCAAGTGCTCTCTCCTTCTAAAGGAGCTTAGGAAGCTCACAAGGTCCTATATATATGGTGGTGGTCGACCAACATGAGGGAGAGAAAAGGAATTGCACCCAAGGTACCCTAGTTGGCAGATTTGCATGTGATGAGGTGTCCATCTAGGCCAAATCTAATGATGAGGATTAAGCCTCCCAAATCCTAGGCTTTGCAGCTGGATTAGTCATCCAAGGGCTCACAATTGAGGTGGTTTGGCTGCCCATTTTGATCCATGGCTGAGAAGCAAGCTAAAGAGATAAGAGGTGAGGTGGCAATTCACCTAACCATGCATGCATCTCTCATCTCCAGCTCTCCCCCTTGTGTCACACGCCCCTTCCAGATTTTCCAATCCATTTGGTTCCTTCCCAACTCCCTTAGGTCTTCCCTCAACAAGTTCTAGAAGGTCACTTCATGGTTTAGTTAAGGTAGAGCCAATTTTGATCCAATTAGTCACCAATCAACCAGATTTTGGCTCCCTTGAGTTCCCATCATACTAACCATTCAATTGACTTCCAAATCAACTTTCCATCCATTCCTAACTATCCCTACACATGTCCTAATCCCAGAGAATCCTAAAACCAGTTGCCTATTTGGTTACATACCCCAATCTAGTTCAATTACCCAACTCGGGTTCCAGTTAAGCCCATTCCAAAACTGCCTATTTGATTCCCAATTAAGCTATTGATTCCTCCCGAATCTCAGGAAACTTCAAACATAAAAGTTTTAGATCTATCTCTTAGGGTTCTATACCAATTGGAATCACCTCATTTAGACATCATATGGCTGACTTATGATCAAATTCCTAAAACTCGACAGATTGATCCGAAAGTGCATAATTCTCAATACTAAGTAAAATCTCACATTTCCTCAACTAAATCTCCCATTCTAATTTCCCAATAAATAAATGCATTAAATAAATCTCCTTAAAATAATTTTTATAAAATAATTTACCTTAGAAAATTTTGGGCTATTACAGTGCAGAACTATATCTTGCAAGCAGATTAACTGAGAATGTAATATCTGGTCGAGTGCAATTTGCAAGATACATCAAAGCTCCAATTGCACTGAGATATGGTACTTCAGGACCAAGAATTTCTTCATCGTCATCACAAGGACGGAATGGATCTTTCTTCACATCAAGTGTTCGAACAATCATTGGAGTACTCAGGGGATGAGATTTGTCCATATAAAAATACTTTAGGACTTTCTCAGTATACATGGACTGATGAATAAAAATTCCATTTGGCAAGTGCTCAAGCTGCAGGCCGAGACAAAGTTTTGTTTTGCCAAGATCTTTCATTTCAAATTCATTCTTTAAATATATAGCAGTTTTTGATATCTCTTCAGGAGTTCCCACAATATTTAAATCATCAACATAAACCGCAATAATGACAAATCCGGATTCTGATTTCTTAATAAAAACACATGGGCATATAGGATTATTCTCAAATCCTTCTTTCAATAGATATTCGCTTAAGCGATTATACCACATGCGTCCGGATTGCTTCAACCCATATAAAGATCTTTGTAGTCTGATTGAGTACATATTTCTAGATGTACTTGTAGATGCTTCAGGCATCTTATATCCTTCAGGGATTTTCATATATATGTCATGGTCTAAGGATCCATATAAATATGCAGTGACCACATCCATCAACCGCATTTCTAATCCTTTTGTAACAACCAGACTAATCAAAAATCTAAATGTGATTGCATCCATAACGGGAGAGTATGTTTCTTCATAATCAATCCCGGGTTTCTGCAGGAAACCTTGTGCGACAAGCCGTGCTTTGTATCGCACAATTTCATTTTTCTCATTACGTTTTCGTACAAATACCCACTTATATCCAACAGGCATTACACCCTTTGGTGTTTGGACAACAGGTCCAAATACTTCTCGTTTTGCTAGCGAATTTAATTCAGCTTCAATAGCTGTTTTCCATTTTGGCCAATCATTTCTACGTCGACATTCTTCGACGCTTTTTGGCTCACTTTTTTCATTACTTCTGGTAATGTCAAGGGCCATTTTATATGAAAATATGTTGTCGACAACAGTTTTATTTCTATTCAGAGTTTCTCCAGTTTTCATGAAATGTATTGAGATCTCATTATTTTCAGGTACCTGTTCCTCTTCAGGGGAAAACATTTCATGACACACCTCTTCAGGAGGTCCCTTTTTAGGAGATTTATACTCTTCAAGAGTTTCCTCTTCAGGAGGTTCTGGAATAGAAGATTTAAGCTCTTTAGGAGCACCAATTATATTTGTGGCCTGTATTGTGGGTACGTGTTCTTCAGGAACACCAAATTCATTTTGTATTCTTTTCCTTCTGGGAATTTTGTCTTTTGCACCAATAGGTCTTCCACGCTTCAGGCGTGTTTTAGATTCACCTATTGCTGCTTTGACAATTTGTCCTTCAGGGACTTCAATCCTTGCTGGAGTATTAACAGCAGGAATATAAGATTTTACTACACCTTTAGTGTCAGTAAATACATCCGGTAACTGATTTGCAACATTTTGCAAATGAATAATCCTTTGAACTTCCCGTTTACATTCATTTGTAGGAGGATCAAAATGAGACAGGGTCTTATTATCCCAAGTAATATCTTGTCGTGCTTCAGGCACCGACTTTTCTTTACCCATTAACGGAAAATTTGATTCGTCAAAATGACAATCTTCAAAACGTGCTTTAAACATATCCCTTGTAAGGGGTTCAAGGTATCTAATAATGGATGGAGAATCAAAACCAACATATATCCCAAGTCTACGTTGAGGGCCCATTTTTGTACGTTGTGGAGGTGCAATTGGAACATATACAGCACATCCAAAAGTATGAAGATGAGAAATATTTGGTTGTTGACCAAATGCAAGCTGTAATGGAGAATATTTATGATATGCAGATGGTCTAATGCGAATTAGAGATGCTGCATGAAGTATAGCATGTCCCCAAACAGAAATAGGTAGTCTTGATTTCATAAGTAAAGGTCTAGCGATTAGTTGAAGCCTTTTGATCAAAGACTCAGCTAAACCGTTTTGTGTGTGTGTATGGGCAACAGGATGTTCAACATCTATTCCTATTGACATGCAATAATCATCAAAAACTTGATATGAAAATTCACCTGCATTATCCAATCGAATGGTCTTAATCGGATATTCAGGAAATTGTGCTCGTAGTTTAATTATTTGAGCAAGAAGTCTAGCAAATGCAACATTTCTAGTGGAAAGAAGACAAACATGTGACCATCGACTAGATGCATCAATTAGAACCATAAAATATCTAAATGGTCCACTTGATGGATGAATAGGCCCACATATATCTCCGTGAATCCTTTGTAAAAATGATGGAGATTCAACAATGACTTTTGAGGGAGATGGTCTAATGATTAACTTACCTTGAGAACATGCAGAGCACGGAGATTCATTGGGTAGAAATATCTTTTGATTCTTTAAGGGATGCCCATGCGAATTTTCAATAATTCGTCTCATCATTATAGAACCCGGATGTCCAAGGCGATCATGCCAAGTCATAAATACTTTAGGGTCAATGCACTTCTGGTGCATTACCACATATGATTCAATTGTTCTCATTTTTGTATAATACAATCCAGAACATAGAGCAGACAGTTTTTCTAATACGAGCTTCTGGCCCGATATTGTTTTAGTAATAAGGAGATGCTCTTTACTGCCTTCATTGGTCGTTTCAATATGGTAATCATTACGACGTATATCTTTGAAACTCAATAAATTTCTTCTGGATTGTGAAGAGAATAGAGCATCATCAATACAAAACTTGGTGCCATTAGGCAACACAATATAAGCTCTTCCGGAGCCCTCAATTAAATCCGATGAACCTGATATGGTATGGACATAGGCTTTACTTAGTGTTAGATTTTGAAAATATTTCTTTTCTTTGAGAATTGTGTGAGTTGTAGCACTGTCAGCCAGACATATATCTTTATCATTCAACTCAGAGATAAAAAGCTCATCAATGTGATCCATGATTAGAGGAATAAGGCCACTAGCTTCAGAATTGGTAGAACCGTCGTGCTGATAACGTGTTATGAAACTTAAAGAAAGGAACTACTATTGCAAAAGAGAAATAAGAAATTCTCTCTGAACTCTTAAGAACTGAAACTTTCTTTCTCTCTCTATATTTTCTTATGAATTTCATTATAACTGAAGCCCCTATTTATAGGCTTTGAAATTACTATGCAAGTTACTATGCAAGTCACTATGTAGAATTTAAAATAATAGTGGTGGGGTCATTCACATAATTTAGTGGTGGGACATGGGGCGGCTGTATTTCGTTCGTTCATTACATAAATATAATTAATTAAATAAATTTATTTATTCTTATCTATATAACCCAGTTTGAATTTGAAGGTAAATTGATCTCATCTTAATTTATTTTAAATTTATTATTATATTTTTTTATAAAATATAATAAATAATTTAACTATTTTAAATTTTAATTTAATTTTTTTAAAATTTTAATTTAATAATAATATTAAAAAATAATATTTTAATAATATTTTATTTAATTTTTAAAATTCATTTCAATTCATCTCACAACCCAAATCATCTCTAAATTTGTAAGACATATTGTTATTTGACAGTCATATCACATCAAAAGTATTAAGTTTGAGGAAAGAGAATGAAAAGTTAATATTATACACATAAATAAAAAAAGTCACATTAATAAATATGAGAAATAATCTGTACATGTCCTTATAAACAAGTCTCGTATAAATGTTTGTAAAAATATAAATTTTACTTTAAAAAAGTATAAAGAAAACGGATAAGGGTGGATCCACTTAAAAAGTAGAAAAGTATTCAATTGGTTTTAAGTTTTAACACTTAAATACAACCACTAAACAGCTTTTCGAATACTTTTTTTTTTCTATTTAAAAATAAAAAGTGAGAAGTGAAGGGTCAAAGTGGCAATTCCAGGCCAGCTATGAGTTTTTGCATTTTCTTGAGCTGCTCTTTGGTCATTCCCCGGTAATACTAGTAAAAATAATATTGAGGATCGTTTGTAGTCAGACTTCATTTTAATTTATTTAATTTAATTTTAAATTTTTTATTATATATATTTTTTATTTTCACATAAAATATAATAAATAATTTAATATTTTAAAATTTCAATTTAATTATTTTAAATTTTAAAATAATAATAATAATAATAATAAATAATAATAATAATAATAATATTTAAACTAATCCCCTCTTATCTCTAAATTCAAACGGGCCGGGAACGCATATGATTAAGCCTAATAGGGTGTCAGAAATAAGAAATTGTGAATATAGTTATCGACGGATCCAACATTCCAACCAGTCTTTAAAATAGAAG
Organism: Platycarya longipes; assembly: GCA_036559045.1. Taxonomy (NCBI): domain Eukaryota; kingdom Viridiplantae; phylum Streptophyta; class Magnoliopsida; order Fagales; family Juglandaceae; genus Platycarya; species Platycarya longipes. The sequence goes on along the minus strand of CM071790.1, from coordinate 24,916,404 downwards.
ACAATAACATATATAATGCAAGTATTCTACAAGGAACTTTCAAAATGGATCACAGTTATATTCCTCCATTTTCTTCTCTGTCTTAACTTATAGAAAGAAATACTTAGACGAAGGGTAGAACTTCTTTTCGACTCTTTATGGGATGTGTGTAATTTGATTCTTACCAGCCATCTGAGTCTCTTTTTTTTTTTTTTTTTCGAAAGGGGATATCCTATTACCATTTTATTGAATCAGATGTGAAATACATAGAGGAGCTTCCTCTATAGTTACAATATATTCAAAAATGGAAAGAACGTCTTTTACAAGTATGTGGGCAATGGTATTTTCAATTATCCTAACATGAGAAACCTGCCACTTTGCAAAACTATTTAGACATAAACGAGCTTCAGTGATATACATGTTTGGGCTGCTCCAGTTGGTTGAAGGTTTTTTTACGGACTTTGTTACTTGAGAGGAGTCACCTTCCAGGATCACTTGTTGTAATCCTAGGTCCAAAGCAAATTGGGCTGCCAAGAGAACCCCATATGCTTCCACAAGTAATGGGTTTGGGTAGAGTGCCTTGAGCTGTCTTTTGGTTGTTATGATCTGCCCGATGTGGTCTCTCACCACTATACTCATGCCTACCAGACCTTGGTTTCTATCCAAAGTTCCGTCCCAATTCACTTTGTACCAATCCCTACGGGGTGGGATCTCTCAAGCCTCTATCCAAAGCTCCGTCCCAATTCACTTTGTACCCATCCCTAGGGGATGGGGTCTCCTATGCCTCTTTCAAGTCAAGTTTCTGTGTAACATCCTGATCTACAAATTATAATTTTATTATAAATTTTTGTTCATATTACCTTTATTATTATTATTTTATAATCTTAACTATCAATATGGATGCCTGAAAATGTTTTGAGAATTAACTCCATTCACACACATTATCTGAGTTGATTCAATTTGAACTAACTTTCAAACACTTCAAAAAAATAAAATAAAAAAGACTCTTATCAAATTAAGTATTCTAAACTTTACCCAATCTCAAACTCTAGCCTAATCTCCTCATCAAATACAAGCTCAAACCTCTAGATTAATTACGTTACCTCTCCCAACTCCAACTACATCAAACCTCCTCACGGTTCACATTTGCTTCCTTCCCCTTTGTCTATAAAAGCAGCTATGACCTTCAGAGTTTAACCCAAGTTGCAGTAGCTTTCACCTAGCCTTCTGCCCATCACCACCACGATGCCATTGGGAGAAGGTCCCAATCATGACCAGCATACCACCTTGTCAATGTTGAGAATCTTGGGCCTCCCAAATTCCCCCCACTAGGATCTACTTTTGACAGAATACCAAAAAAAATAGAGAAATAAACACAACACAAGAATTTACATGAAAAACTCCAAAACAGGAGAAAAACCACCAGATCCAAAGAAAAAAATACACTATGTGAAAAATTATTACAATCACACAATTTTTCTACTCACCCTAACGACACCCACAAAAACTTCTCCTACTAGTAAAACTCTAACTTTCACCTCTCTTTCTTTTACATACAAAAATGATAACAGAGGAATTTTACTAAAGTCAAAAGTTACTAAATAAGTTTCTGACTGGTGTGATTAACTAAGGAGGCTAGGCCTCCTTTTATAACCACATGGGCTTGCCCCATTTTAAACCCCATCGATGTGGGATTAACAAAATGAGCAAAAAGTCAACAATCTCCACCTTGCGATTTTGACTGATCCCACAGCCACGCTCCACCGCAATGAGGATATTCATAACTTCCGCTATCATGCTTCACCATAAAAGCATAATCATTCAGAATAAACCAATTCCAAGCATTTCACTTTGGCCCATGTCGAAAATAACCTTGCTGAAAAATTATGGTGCAACTTCCACGTTTGGCTTTCTTGGAAGTTCATCAGCCATCGACATGTTTTTCCACCACACACCTTGCATCAATGCCAAATCAATGCCCATGTGCAAATTTGTGGAACAACTAACATTAACACATCCTTTATCATGACAACTTTGGGATTAGCGACATGCCATGAAGATATACATGTCTCTTTTTAACAAACACCGTCTTCTGTAAAGAGAGATACAATATTAGTTTCATTGTCAGTATCTCCATTTACTGACTTGGAGCCTCTTGCCGAACCTGCTCCACCTCTTGGACAATTTCTTCTGACGTGCCCAGGTTGTCCACACACCCAGCAGACTACTTTCTTCTTTATAGAGTTCTTCCTCTTCCAATCACTAACTGTCACCATTGCTAAGTTCTCAGGTGAACCATTACTTCCACCACTTAGCCTTCTTTCTTTAGAAAAAAGTTTACTGGTAACCTCTGAAAAAATTATTTTCTCCTTCCCATGTATCAAAATAGGCTTCATATGCTTATAGAAAGATGGAAGAGACCATATCAGCCTCAAGGCTTGATCCTCATCATCAATTTTAGCTACAATAGATTCCAGCTCAGAGACAATGCCATTGAGAACACTTAAATGATCTAAAATAGTCGTACCTTCACTCATCCGCAGTGTATGAAACTGCTCCTTCAGGTACACTCGATTCGAGACACCCTTCGTCTGATACAACTCTTCAAGCTTTTCCCAGAGTCCCTTTGCCGTGAATATTCCGTGCACATTTGCAAGAACATTCTTGGCCAGGCACAGACGAATTGCACTTGCCGCTTTCAAATCCAAATCCTCCCAATCTTCATCGCTCATTCCAGATCTGCTCTTTGTTTTATCAGTAGTGCTTGGACCGCTACTGATTTCAGGGACTGGTCTACCTTTCAACGCCTTGTGTAATCCTGATTGAATCAAGATATCCTTCACTTGCACTCGCCACAAGCCAAAATTGATTCTTCCATCAAATTTCTCCACATAAAATCTGATAGGATTTGAAGCTCTACCTCCTGACATAGCTTCGATGAATTTTACCGTAGAAATAAATAGTACCCACTAAGTAAGTTCTCAAGAAAGACTATATTTCCTAGACAGAACTTCAAGGTTCCTAGGAAAAATTGGAGGGTTACAACGGACACACTTAAAATTTTCAATCTCCTAGACAGAACCTCTTTAGACCGTATGTATCCACATTACCACACTGAAACTCCACCCTGCAAAAAGAATCTAGTGGCTCTGATACCACTTGTTGGGAATCTTGGGCCTCCCAAATTCCCCCCACCAGGATCTACTTTTGACAGAATACCAAGAAAAATAGAGAAATAAACACAACACAAGAATTTACGTGAAAAACTCCAAAACAGGAGAAAAACCACCAGACCTAGAGAAGAAAATACACTAAGTGAAAAATTGTTACAATCACACAATTTTTCTACTCACCCTAACGACACCCACAAAAACTTCTCCTACTAGTAAAACTCTAACTTTCACCTCTCTTCCTTTTACATACAAAAAGGACAACAGAGGAATTTTACTAAAGTCAAAAGTTACTAGATAAGTTTCTGACTGGTGTGATTAACTAAGGAGGCTAGGCCTCCTTTTATAACCACATGGGCTTGCCCCATTTTAAAACCCCATCGATGTGGGATTAACAAAATGAGCAAAAAGTCAACAGTCGAGAGCCATGCATACCGTTGCCGCCGACAAACCACAAAGCAGACTTCTGTTTTAGCCCACCAGAAACAGAGCATTTACTTTTCTTTCACCCCAGCCACACCCTCATCAGACCACCACCCTTGGAGCCAGAAACCGTCAACCAAGATTTTCCCCTCCACCCCACATTTCTCCGATGAGTCCCTGATGAGCTCTCCCTCTCCCTTGATTTAACTCATTCTCGGTTTCTCCCTAACTCTCTCCCTCTCGTGTCGCACCACCACGCCAGAGGAGCCATTTACGTCATGCCACCTTTTCGATCACAAAGTGCCACCGTCGAACTCCACCCAGCTCACCATCAACGCACGGCTTGGACCATCCTCATGAGCCCTCTGTGTTTCTCCCATAAGCTTCCTTTGTTTCTTTTTACATGTTTTGTTTCAACTTTTCAAAAGCCCCTCTTATTTCAGTAATACAAGTATACTCCCATTAAACCTCTGCCCAAGCTATGTTTCGTTTCCAGATTGCTTTACTCGTGGGCTTTGGGGGCCTTGGGCCAATCTACTTTTCTTAGGGATTTATATTATGAATTTGTATATGTTTTAAAGAAGGTGTTTTACAAAAATCGTTTGCGTATTTAAATTGGGTTTGGTTTTATTTTTAAATAGACTTGTGTTTTAAAATTAGTATAAGCCCAAAAGGATTTAATTTTTATAAAGTGTTAAAGTTTTTAAAGTAATTTTAAAGTATATTTTAATTTTTTATTAAATTATTTATTTATTATGATTTTATGTAATTAGAAGGTTACGATACGGTTTTATAAGAATTTAGTGACGGTTAGTGTCTTGTATAGATTATGAATTACGATGTGATTTTTGGAAGCAGCGCTAATAAGTAATTAGTATGATCATACATTTTACGCATTTACAGTAAACGAAATATTTTTACAAAAATATTATGTATCTATGGCCATCATTGGGAAGCCCATTTTTATGTACCCAAGTCATAAAAAATTATGAAAAGTCATGCATGATTTACGAAAAGTTTATACATTAAAGATATTTATGAAATGACATGATTTTATGCATTAAAGTTATTTATGAAAAGCCATGATTTTATGTGAGAGTGCATAAAATTATTTATGAAAGATCGTGAATTCATGTGAGGAAGCATGCATCACGACATGTTATGAAAATATGCAAATTCTTTTAAAATCTATGATATGATAAGTATGCAAGTATGATAAGATATGTAAATGGCGTATGTATGATATGAGATGGTACCTATGTATGGGCATATTGCATTGCTAGGTCTTACATGCTGGCGGTGCACCCAGCATATCTTCCTTATGTATGAATTCCATAACCCGCAGCCATGGGAGGAATCTGAATCTTTTTAGATTCTCTAACTCTAACTCACGGAGGTTAACATTGGGTAACAATTTATGATATGATATGATAAGTAAGATAAGTTCAAGTTCATGTCCATTTTTTTTATGTATGCACTTTTGAAAAGCTCATGTTTCAATATTTAATGAAAAACTCAAATTCAGCATTTGTGAGAAGATCATGTTCATGCTATTACGTATGTATCTACGAGTATGCATGAAAAGCTGATGATTATTATTTTTACCGTATGATGTGTTGCTTATTGAGTATTGGACTCATTTTATTTTTATTTGTTTGTTTTCCATGTTTTCTTTTAAAAACCATCATAGGTGATGAGAATGCATAGCTGACAAGATTTGACTAGGGGAAGAGTGCAGAGGCCTAAATAATGCATTAGTTGAAATTTTATGATTTTTAGTGAATAAAATATTTTTTTGTAAACACGTGTGATTTCAATATTTTAAACAAATGCTTCCGCTGGCTCTCTTTATATTTCATAAAGATTGCTTTATTTATTTTCAAAACGTTCTTATTTGGTGCATTTTGTGAAGAAACGTTTTAGTAGCATACTGGCTCCCTAAAATATTTTAAAAATGCTAGATTCGGGAGCAAGATGTTACATTCTGGCTTCGGGGAGGGTTCAAAGTGAACACGTTCTTGAGCAGCTCCAGTCTCGATCTAGCCTCGCGGTTCAACAACGTTGGTGGGAGGAAGACATTCTTGAAGACAAAAGAGTTTCACTGGAGCCAGATTTGCTTCGCCACAGAGACAAATTCGACTTGGTCGTTCAACTTCTTGGATAGAGCTTTGAAAAGGTCCAACATGGAGCCTTGGTGGGGTGTGCCTTTTTGGAGAGGCTTGGAGCAGAGACTCCATATGTCCCTATCGGCTGCGCAACCCCATGGGGCATGGGTGATGGTCTCCTCCTCACTGGTATAGATGCGGCACAAGGGATTGGGCACAATTCTTCTCCTTTAAAGGTTTGCTTTGGTGGGAAGGGCTTCCTGGCACGCCCGCCATACGAACATTCAGTGATTAGGGTGAGATGCTAGCCGCCATATCCTTTTCCAGACTGTATTGAGGGAGGTGCTGGTTGAAGCTTGACCAGAGGTGGCTATCTCTTCTGACTTTAGCATGTTGTAAGCACTCTTGTGACGCCCCGATTTTTCGCATTGAAAACAACGCAAATCGACGCCTCCGGACAAGCAACACGAGGCTACTTATCCTACGTAAACATAAAAAGCAGCATGCATGCATCTAAGCTTACTAATGAAATGCAATGCTGAACGCAGCTGGAAGAAGTAAATTCCCAATATGAGCAAAGAGATCTAACTCTCGCATCAATAGACCACATGGCATACTATAATTACACTTCTCACAACATTATACTTACAACAATATTCTGTGTATACTCTTACATAACCCAGTTAGTTTTCTCTAAACAAAACTCGTATCCTACCATCATCTGGTACCCTTACTTCTTCACTTGATCACGTACATGGGATCATCTCAACCGGAGAGGAGCATTCCATAGGACCCTCAGGGTACCTCAGAATCTCCCGTGCTGATCGGGTCTCAATGCAATTTATCTATCCCTGCAACAACATCTATCATTCCATAAGGAATGATAGATAAAATAGATAAAACATAAAAGAGTGAGATTTACAAGAAATCTCAGCAAGTACACAGTTAACGAAATAAAGCATAGATAACCTCAACTATCACCACACATAGTCATACTCATCAACATATCACTTATAAGATTACCTTATGGAACATCACAAGTCAAATACCCATCTTACCATACAAACTTAAATCTTAGCTAGACCCATCATCACTTACAACCTTAGATCTTAGCTAGACCCATCATCACATACAACCTTAGATCTTAGCTAGACCCATCATCACATACAACCTTAGATCTTAGCTAGACCCATCATCACATACACTTATACTTTTCACTTTACTTATTAACCTCATTAGTTTCTTTATTTTAAAATCTCGACAGGCGTTACGTATCGCCGTCCCTGTCGGCACGTCAGTCATACGGGCGTTACGTATCGCCGTCCCCGTCATGACGTGACTAACTCATCAATCATACTCATCAATCATCCGGGCGTTACGTATCGCCGTCCCCGTTATGATGAGTCTCGTGTCAATCATCCGGGCGTTACGTCTCGCCGTCCCCGTTATGACACGGAACATATTATTATATCACGGCAGGCGTTACGTATCGCCGTCCCTGCCGGCACGTCAGTCATACGGGCGTTACGTATCGCCGTCCCCGTCATGACGTGACTAACTCATCAATCATACTCATCAATCATCCGGGCGTTACGTATCGCCGTCCCCGTTATGATGAGTCTCGTGTCAATCATCCGGGCGTTACGTCTCGCCGTCCCCGTTATGACACGGAACATATTATTATATCACGGCAGGCGTTACGTATCGCCGTCCCTGCCGGCACGTCAGTCATACGGGCGTTACGTATCGCCGTCCCCGTCATGACGTGACTAACTTATCAATCATACTCATCAATCATCCGGGCGTTACGTATCGCCGTCCCCTTTATGATGAGTCTCGTGTCAATCATCCGGGCGTTACGTCTCGCCGTCCCCGTTATGACACGGAACATATTATTATATCACGGCAGGCGTTACGTATCGCCGTCCCTGCCGGCACGTCAGTCATACGGGCGTTACGTATCGCCGTCCCCGTCATGACGTGGCTAACTTAATCTCGACAGGCGTTACGTATCGCCGTCCCTGCCGGCACGTCAGTCATACGGGCGTTACGTATCGCCGTCCCCGTCATGACGTGGCTAACTTATCAATCATACTCATCAATCATCCGGGCGTTACGTATCGCCGTCCCCGTTATGATGAGTCTCGTGTCAATCATCCGGGCGTTACGTATCGCCGTCCCCGTTATGACACGGAATATATTCTTTATATAAATTGTTTTCTTTCTTTTTGTTTCTCTCTTATTCACATGAGTTATTTCCACCTATAACTCTACCCATTTGAAACACCACTGCTATTCTAAGAAAACCCTAAATCTAAGCAAAACAGGGTATTTCGCTCGAGCGAGTGTCGAGCGACAGTCGAGCGAAGTCACGGGTTGGAACTCGCTCGAGTGGGGTATCAAGCGACAGTCAAGCGAAATCACGGCTCAAGGGGTTTTTCAACCTAAATCAAGCAATCTTCTCACATAAACCTTATTTTTACCTATTAAAACATAAATCTAGGTCCTTATAATTTTCCTAACATTTTACAATCACCAAATCATATCCAAAACATCATAGATTCCAAACACATCATTTAAGCCTAATTCAAGCTCCAACCAATCAACAAACTAACTTCCATCAATAATCTACTTATTCTATGCTAAGATTAAGTTAAATTGTATACTTACAAGTTCCTCCAAAGCTTGGTTGAATGATCCAACTAGTCCTTGCAACATTCCTCCTCAAAGCACCCACTTAACTCACTTAGGTAATGTTTGGAGGTTAAAGGGTTGGGGAAGCTTTTTCTTTTGCTTTCTCTCCAAGTGTACGTGACTCTCCTCTCCCAAAGGTCTCCTATGATCTGAAGATAGCTATATATATAGAGGAATAGATGGCTTGGGGAAGAAGAGAAGGAAACCAAACTAAGGCAATGGGTTAACCCAAACCGTGTGAGGTGTGGTGAGTTGTCCAACTTTGGTTAGTGCAATCCTCATCCAAATCTCCCATAATCTCCAATGATATTCATCCTATGGCTAAGCTTCTTCCTCATCTAAAATTATCTTAGATCAATGGCCCCAAATAATTACCAAATATAGATATAAAAGTAGGCTCCAAAAAGTCCAAAATACCCAAGATAAGCTTAGCTGGCCATTGGCCTTCCTTGCATCCTCAAGGCTTCTAGAACATTTTCCTCACCCTTAGCCCCACGTCCAAGACCCCCTTAGCACCCTTAGAGTGGCTGGAAAATATCTCATTACCTAATTCCCAAGGCTTGGTTACCAATTGGTTGGAAACAAAGGGGATAGTTGACTGTTTTGGCTAATCAGATTAGTCCTTCACTCTTGTTTGGTTCTAAACTAATTATTCTTCTAGAAGCTCTTCCTCCACCTAACACATGCTCTCATACATGTATCTAGCAGATAACCATGAGGAGAACCAATCAAATTCGAACATCTAAGGTGAGGTGGTGAAGTGATTCATTTTCGAGCTCCAGTTTGCACTTAAAACAGATCAGTCCCATTCCAGCCCAATTAATCCATTGATACACTTCGATTCTCTAAAACCTCAAATCATAAAAGTTATAGATCTATGTCTCAGGGCTCTATAGGAACTAGAATCACTTCATTTGGAGTTCATATGACCAAGTTATGATTTTTCTAATAAAACTCGACAGATAAGCCCGAGAACACCAATCCGGGTACACCAAGTGTTGGATAGATGATTCATCTTATTTCACACGAAATTCACTAAATAAAATCTCCTCATTTTCCATATCTCTACACACTTGTCCAGATCTTAGGATAATTGAGAAAATAATCCAATGGCTTAATCTTATCCAATGTTCTTAGTCAACTTCAAGTCAATACTCATCTATCTCCAATTCAGACCTAATACTTCAATCTCTATTTCTTATTTGATTAAGTCCATATCTCTTAAACCTCAAAACATAAAAGTTGTATATAATCCTCTTAGCTTTCCATAGCCTCTTGAATCACTCAAATCCGACACCAAATGAGCAAGTTATGACCATTCTACTAAAAGACGTTTGTCTGTCCCTGTATTTCGCTCGAGCCAGACATCGAGCGAGAGTTGAGCGAAGTCTCGGGTCTAGGCACTTTTCCACCTTAACACAAGTCACACTTATACCCAACCTTATTCCCAACCTTTCAATATAAGAATCCTATACATATATCCCAAAATTCCTAAAAATAGTCTTGGAGAGACATAATCATCCCACATATGAAAATTAAGCGGATGTCTAAAATCCGGGTTGTCACAACTCTTGACTGAGAAGCCTCTATTATTTGTTCCTTGCCAAGCTAATTTGTCGCATGAGCTCATAGTGCTTAAGGGGGTTCTTAAAATGTCCATAGCTTCACTTGCCTCAAAGATACTTGACACCAAATCTGACTTCTAGGTTTTGGTTGTAGGATCACTTAGTTCTGATACTTTTGTCTCTGCATCTAATATCTTGACTTGGTTGTGAACCTTAGCAGGGGTTTGTTTCACGACCCATTTGTCTTTCTAGACCCTAGCTTGTTCCCTCGTACCTAGCCTCCAGTAGGTACCTGTATCGATCACTAATCGAGTAGCAAGGAGGCTTCTCCATACATAGGATGGCCTTGACCCAGTTTTAGTTGTATTGAAGATGGAGTGGGGAAAATACTTAGCTTTTAGGACCCTGGATGCTAGAGAGGAGGGATCTTGGATAATTCTCCAGACCTGTTTTGAGAGCATGGACTTGTTGAACAAGTCTAGGTCTCTGAATCCTAACCCTTCTTCGGCCATAGCTTGCCCCAATTTTTCCCAAGAGACCCAATAAGTTTTTTGTTCCTTCTCTTGTTTTCCTCACCAGTACTTTCTGATCAAAGAGTTGATGGCTTGGAGGAGGTTGAGTGGTAGCTTGAAAACACTCATAGTGTAGGTGGGTAAGGCTTGCACCACTGCCTTAATGTAGATTTCTTTCCCTGCCATTGATAACAGCTTGACCCTTTGGTTATTTAGCCTTGATTTGATGCTATCCAATATACTTTTGAAAGTCTTGAATTTGTTCTTGCCAACCACAGAGGGTAGGCCCAAATACTTTTTATAGGGTAGAGCTGATCTTATGCCTGCTATGGACAAGATGTACTTTTGTTTAGCTTTGGCCGTGTTTTTGTTGAAAATAATGTAAGTTTTCTCCATATTAAGTCTCTAACCTAAGGATTTCTCATAGGTTTTTAGGAGTCTGATTAGTCGACCCCATTCCTCACTATTGGCTTTACAGAAAAGCAAACTGTCATCAGCAAAAAATAGATGTGAGATTCTTAGATGGCCTTGGGCTAGTGGCACCCCCGAAGATAGTTGCTCTCCTTAGCCTTGTTGCTTAGGGCCTCGGCCATTAGGATAAAAACGTAGGGTGATAGAGGGTCACCCTGCCTTATGCCTTGAGAGAGGGAGAAGGCTTCTTGGGGTTCTCCATTGACCATAATGGAATATGAGACTGAAACAATGCACTTCATTACCAATTGGACCCACTGAGTGCAGAAACCTAGCCTGAGTAGGACAGCTTCCAAGAAACACCATTTGACTCAATCATAAGCCTTATTCATGTCGAGTTTTAAGGCTATAAAACCTTCCTTACCTGTCAACTTAGTTTTCATAGTATGCAAAGTTTCAAAGGCAACAATTACATTAGAAGAGATAAGCCTATTTGGTACAAAAACTGACTGTGAGGTAGGAATAATATTAGGTAAAACTTTTTTAAGTCTATTGGAAAAAACTTTGGAAATGAGTTTATAGAGCACATTACAAAGGGAGATTGGCTTGTAGTCAGCCACCTGTGTGGGAGTTCTCTTCTTTGGAATGAGAGAGATGAAGGTGGTGTTGATTTCCTTGATACTTGCTTGTGAGTTTAGAACATTTAGGACAACATCACTAACATGTGGGCCTAAAATTGACTAGTGTTTCTAGTAGAAGAAAGCTGGAAACCCATATGGACCAGGCACATGTAGACCATTCATGCTGAATAGAGCTTCTTCTATTCCTTTGCTAGTGTATGGTTGGGACAGTAACTCATTGTGAGTTGTTGTGACTCGCGGGGTCATAGTAACGATGTAGGTATCTGGGTTGCTGGGATTTGAGGGTAAAAATATATCCTTAAAATGGTTTTGAATCAGGTCACAAATACCCTCAGTCGAGTGGACCACTTGACCATTTCCATTCACTATCTTGTTAATGATGTTTACTTTCTTCCAGTGTGAGACTGCTTAATGGAAATACTTGGTGTTTCTATCCCCCTCTGCCAACCATATTTGTTTAGCTCTTTGCTTCCAGCTTGTATTTTCAACCTTAAGTAGTCTATCCATGGTGCACTGAGTCTCTCTTATCTCCAAATTTAAATGCCCTGTGTTACTTTCCTGTAGAGAGGCTAGTTTTTTCATCTGTTCTTGCGTGGTCCTCTTTGTGCTGCCTAGGCTTTTTTCACTCCATTGACTAAGCCTCGGTTGGCATTGTTTGAGCCCTACTGTAATATATTCCAACTTGTTTTCTGCTACCTTAGGCTCCTTCCATGCTTTTTCCACCGTTTGGAAACATTCTTCATAGTGGGACTAGCTTGCTTCGAATCTAAAAGGCTTATCCTTTTTGTAGTACTTGTGAGGGAATTTCTGAAGATTGATCCACAATGGACTGTGGTCAGAGTGGAGAGATGGGAGGACATTTATACTTGAGTTTGGGAAAAGATCTGTTCAGCTATTGTTGCTCAAAGCTCTATCAAGCCTCTCTTTTATGAATGCCCTCCCATACCTACCATTTACCCATGTAAATTTATTGCCCATGAAGCCCATGTTAGATAGTCCACATTGCTCAACAGCTAAGCAAAATGCCTCCATTTGCTTGTGGGGTCTCAAGGGGCCTCCCCTATTTTCACCATAATTCATAATCTTATTAAAATCACCTACACACAGCCAGCTTGTGGTTGTGGTAGGTTTAAGAGCTCTCAAAAGGTCCTAACTCTCATGTCTTCTTTTGGTTACTGGGTTTCCATAGAAACCAGTAAGGTTCCAAATGGAGCTAGTTTACCTATCCTTTATTGCTAGAGTGATGTGGGATTGAGTGTGAGTGAGGACTTCTACTTCTTCCTCTTCCTTCCATAGGAATGCTAGTCCACCCCTTGACCCCACAAAATTTACAACGAAACTATTTTCAAACCTCAACAACTTCCTAACTACTTCCATTTTGACTTTGGTGCATTTTATTTCCATTAAGAAAACAAACTTGGGTGACTTATATTGCCAAGCATGTGCAAGTTGTTAACTGACCGAGGGTTCCCAAGCCCTGGCAGTTCCACATTAGGCAACTCATAGGTTTTGGTGGGGCTGTGCAACAATCTCCACCTTGACTTCACTGGTTTGGGTTGTGGAAACATCTCCCACTTTCCTTTGCTTGCTTGTGTTTGATGGTTCTGCTCTAGAGTTGAGAGAAGTCACTGACCTTTTAGTTCCACTGAGAATGTTCTCCTTAGTATCTCCAATGCCAGAGAGAATTGTAGTAAAACTCTTATCTCGTGCTTTTCTCTTCCAACTAGCGTGTTTCTTTATATTTTGTAGGGCCTGGACTTGATCAGAAATAAAATGCACCAGGAAGGAAGCTTGGGCTTGAAGGTCCTTGTTTTCTCCATTGCCTAGTTGAGGTGTTGCTATTTTGTTTAGGGCATGGGACCCTAGAGTTACAGGTTGGTGGGATGGGAGCCTCCCCTTCTTACATTTGGCAGTCCCCTGCAGAGTTGCCTTCTTCCCATGAGATCTCTTGGAGGGGGAGCCTCTTTCTTCCCTTAAAACAAGCGTATCTACCTTTGTAGCCTGTAGAATAGACGTTTGCTTTTTTTTTGTTTTTTGATTTTTGTGTTGTCACACTTTTCCTTTGGGCTTTCCTGACTTGCGTCAACAAGAGCATAAGTGTTGTGAGTTGGGACAATCCTAATTCCTTCCTCTTTCTTCCATAGCTGAGCTTCTGGATTGGGGCAGGATGGCTCCCCTCCATACATTTTTTTCTCATACTCATCTTTTCTGATAGCAGTGGCTCTAAGCCACACCCCATATTATAATTATGTGTTTGTTGATTGTTGGACAGAGCACCCTATCTATGTATGCTTGATCAAATTACACTTAAAACAAAAGTTAGGTAATCTTTCATATTTAAGTGGAGTCTAGATTTTCTTACCATCCATGAGCAGGAAGAGTCCTCTTTGCAGTGGCTTAGATATATCTAGTTGGACCCTGATTCGTAGGCATTTTCCCCAACAATTACCTCGGTTATCTGTTTGAACCGTGATGAACTGACCTATAGTGTTTCCTATCCTCTCCCCCACTACCTGGTTCATGTTATCAAAGGGCAGGTTGTATGCTTGCACCCAAAAATTCTCCATGGTAACAGGACCTCATTGATGGACCTATTCTCCAATAAAGTGGTGTATGCTGACTAGCCACCTGTCGACCATCCATGGCTTGCCTGCTAGGACCCGCTTCATGTCATGTTCTTGCTGGAACTCGACCAAGTATTTGTTATCCCCCACTTTAGAGAACTGGATCCACCCTTTGCTTTTTCAAATTTTTGCCATGGTCGTTTTGAATGCTTCTTTATTCATCGGGCATTCTGCTATGATCATTATGGGAATGGTGACCTCCCCCATTTCCTTCTCTGTGAGGTTGAGAAGTTCCATTGCTTGGCTAAATCTTCTTCCGTACCTATCTCTTCAAACCAGTTTGAGTGAAAAACCAGCTTAAGGGATGAACTCTCCTAGAGAGAAAAAACCTCACCCTTCTAAGGAAAGATGACATCAAACTCACGATCTCCATTTTGGAGACATGAGGCTTTGCTATCAGGCTATAACATACAAAACACACACACACACACACACACACACACACTTATATATATATATATATATATATATATTTATATATATGCCTTCGTCAAGAAGTTTTCCACAAATGATAATTTAAAGAGAATTTTCTCGATCCAATAGTTCCAAGAGTATGAACACCAAGAGTACGTGGTTTAAACGATTTGTCCCGAGAGTTGTTGCATATTAATATATTGGATTTTTTTTTTTTTGCAAATAAGATGGAATAAATTGAAATAAAAGTTAAAAGTTAAATATATTATTATTTGAATATATTTTTAATTTTAATTTTATTTTATGATTTAAAAAAGTAAATTATTTATTTTATTTTATATAAAAGTTTAAGAAACTTATAAAAATTTGAGAAAATGGGATGAGAATAGTGACTCAATAATAATCTCTTTTCGATTTAGTGGGTTGGGGACAAAACAGGTCAACGTGCGCACAAGATATAAAAAGTGATGATGGGATAAAAGAGCTGCACAATATGGGCGCCCATTGACATCTTCTAAGGTAGGAAGACTAAAGAGCATGTTTCATCTTCTTCTTCCTAACTTTTGAGTTAAGAAGTAGAGTTGGGGGGCAAAAGCGGCAACTCAGAGCATTTACAATAGTTTAATTATTATTTAGTTAAATTTTGACTAAAAATTTTACTTTTATAAATTTTGACTAATCATTTTTTACTACATCAAATAACAGACTCAACAAATTAATAATTATTCTATTAAAATATTATTTTCTAACTTTTCATTTATTTTAATTCCAATTGTAATTTGAAAATTAATTTTTTATTATAAAATACATATTAGTTTTCTAACGTTCAAATTATTCCTAAAAGATAAATTTTTTTAACAGTCATATTTTTTAACGGTTATATTTTTTAAAAATAAACACCTAAATATATTTAAGAGTTTGCATCTAAGAAGGCCAAAGTAATGAATATTCACTATTACTAAAAATGAAAAATATTGCATGTGGAAGAACAAGATAAAAAAAAACTAACATGGATATGATGTTGCAACAATTCTGGATGTGGGTATGACTTTGAGATAAAAATAAAAATAAATAATGGATGAATATTTTAGTCCAAAAAAATAATTTGACTAGCCTAAATGGCTAGCTATATTTGGAGAGTCAAGAGAAAGAAAGCTAAATTTATTCTAGAGTTGTTGATGTTGCTATAGCATGTTTTTAATATTTTTTAGCTATTATTTGGCTGAGCAATAAATTTAATTAATCCATTGTGAATGCTCAAAGACACACATTGAAGAAAAAATTAATAAAAGCTTGCCAATAAGTAATATCGATGGGACAAAACTTGCACAATAAGGAGTTGAACATCTTCAAAGAAAGGAACACCAAAGAGTAAGCTTCATCATCTTCTCTTCCTCCTTTTTATAGAAGATTTCCACACCATTGAAAAGGGCAAGTTAGGTTTTCAATGTAAAGATAGTTTAAGAGAAGAAGTGCCTGTTAAAAGTCTATGACCTGATTGACATAATTTTAAGTCTCTAAAATGAAGGTTTGGAGTTCATAATCTCCTCCCCTAAATATCTCAAAAAAGAAAGAAAGAGAAGAAGTGCCTATATTAACACCATTTATAGTAGATTTTACACTCCAAAGCCATCGACATAAGAACTAGTGTCGAACCTAGTAAACTGATCAATGTCATCATTGTGGGTCATTCTTGACCCACGATGATGATTTGAGTCTCGATTTGTGTGATTTGGACCCAACAATGACAGTTTGGCGCGATAATACGGTGTCAGTACTTACGTCTATTGTAGTCAATAGCAGATAAATACAATAAATATAACTAGAGAATAAGACAAATTTATATGGTTTGGCATAGGGCGTAATGTTCGCATAAAAATATTTACAAGTGCACAAAATCGTAACAAGTAATAATTTCTTTTTTTAAATAAAACCGATGTCGAACTGACAAGGATTAATTCTGCTATTGAATTTACTAAATTAATTACTATTTAAAAAACTAAAAAACAAATAGAAAGATTTTACTATCTAAATTAAACTTAAAGTTTTAATAGAAATAAAATTAAAAAGTAAAAGAGTATAAAATTTAAAATTATAAATATAATAAAAATAGATCTAGAACGTTGGATTTCACCTAGCATATTCCACACATTTTATTCTTCATAATTATTTAATTCCAATAATCCCAAATTATTGATAAAAATTCCTTAATTATTCAATATTTCTTTCAAGAATATCTTCAACTAATAATTCTATATATCTATGTGAATTTAATTAATCGGGGATTCATTAAGTTCTTTAGATTTTTCATAAAAAAATATACTAGTCGCAATAAAGTATTTCTACTTTCGCTCAACTACTAGTGTTAATTCTAAACTAAAATCACAAATCACATCTCGGTCTCATTGGGATTCAATAGATCAAATAATAATTGGCAAGAAAATTACAAGCATTAAGAATAAGAAATAAACACTCAATCATGAAAATATTAAAAATAAATAACTTAGAATATAAATTGTGTGTTCAATGCTAGATTACATCAAAACTCTAGAAAATAAAATTAGTTTATAATGAAATTGAAAAGAAAAAAAAAACAAAACAAAACTAGTGTTCTTTGTTAGAGTCGGTTGATGAATCATGTGGCTCTCGCCTCTATACCTCAAATTCGCCTTTTCCTTCAAAGAATTCCGAAGTCTCACTCTCTCTCTCTCTCTTAATATTCTCCTCTGATACTGGTGTTAATTCTAACTTTGTGGCGCTAAATATTGAAAGAAAATCGTAGCTCTGCTCTCTAACTAATATATATATACAGAGAGAGAGAGAGAGAGAGAGGTAGGTTCAAATAAACCTCAAAGTTAATTCTTTCTCTACCCCATATTTTCTCTCCAGCCAGCGAACCTCGACGTCCACCTGGCTCTGACCCTCCTCCCTTTTATTTCCATCCCTTTTCTGTCTATACCAGTTTATTTTTCACTGTTTTACCATTTTTCTCTTTTTATTTCTGCTCACTAGCACCTGTAGCTAATCTACTATAAACCAACATCCTCCACCCACCACACATGATGCCAGAAGTCGCTCCATCCATTGATCTTCATGTTCGCGGAGGGGGAACGTGATTCCAGTCAGCACGTTGGCCGTACGCGTGGCTTAGGTCATGCGCATCGATCACGCATTGCCACGGTTTGGGGGCGCGTTTGAAGTCATGCGCAGTACAGAAGGTTTCGGAGGCCTTGGATCTCTCGATAGGGCCCGCTTTTCCAACACTCCAGGTGGTGCGTGTGTTATATATGCCACCATCGTCGTCATCGAGAGACACTTGTCGTCGATTCGGCTCCGGCTGTTATTTTACTATCTTCCTACTTTCCATAATCAAGGATTAAGCAAAAGTGGGTATGACAATTCCTTATTAGACTAATACGGTGCAGCACACACCTCATCGCTGACTAAAACTGTCTCTAGGCAGTCACTCCCTTTATTGGAAATTGGGAAGAGTTATTCTTTTGGCTCCAATCTGCTCCTCTTTTTAGGAGTTATTCATTTGACTTTTTTTTTTAATTTTTTGTATTGCATTGTTTATTAGCTTTTTGAGAAAGATTGTAAGGGATTATCACCCCATTTAAACTTGTATCTTGTAATCTGTTAGTTTAATCTAATATACTTAACTTGCTTAAATATATATATATATATATACACACACACACACACACACATTAGGGAGGAGATACCTAATTTAATGAATTGATTATTTTTAAAAAATGCTATGGTTTTTATATAGAAATAAACTCGATTAATAATGTAATACATAGGGAAAAAATATAAGTTCTAACAAATATTTGACAGGTAATAAAAGAAAAATATCTTAACAATAAAATAATTATATAAAAGTACATCATAAACTGATATGAAGTGATGAAAGATAATTATTTAATAATTATTATAATTTCATTTATAAAATATGATTATTTGGATTTAATATTTCATAATGAATTTAAATTGAGAAATAAATAATATTTTATTCAAATAATTGTATTTATAAATGTAGTTAGCAAACATATTTAAACTTAATTATTTTACATTTCTCACTTTTTTTTTATAAAGAATAAATAGAAATTTTAAATCATATATATAAATTTATATATAATATAAATTACTATTTATATAAAATAATATTATATTATAATTTCTAATGTAAAATAGGTTTATTAATATTATAATGTTATATTATAATTTGTATGTTATATAATTTATTACTAATAACGATTAGTAATAAAATATTAGTTATTTATAATTTGCATGTTATATAAATTATATATAAATTATATAATTTTTGTTGTTTAATTTGAATCTTGGATGAATTTTATAGATGATAAGAAAATGGTAACGTTAATTATAAGGAGATTGAGTTGAGTTTGAAATTGGGTGTTAGTTTCAATCTAGGGAGGATACGAGTTTTCAATTTGGTTAGATTTAAATTTGAAATATTTGATTTAAAAGTTTGAATGAGGAGACTAAATTTTAAGAATCACATTATTTTAAAATTTAGATAGATGGACGGATGGAGTTAAATTTAATGAAAAAATAAGGAAGTTTAACAAAAAATAAGAAAATTCGTTATATGGCCGTTATATAGTCATTTATTATAAGAGAAAGATATATGTCAGTCCTTCCTGAATGAGGTTTACGGTGCTCTTTTGTAGGGTTGTTCACCCGACCCAACCCGAAATATGACCATTTCGATAACATGTTGCTTGATTAATCGATAACCCGTTTTCATCTTCTACTTCTTCTTCTTCTTTTTTTATTTTTTTAAACAAATCACTCAACAATTGTAAACAAAATCTTGATTCGACAAATCAACCCTTCAAAAGACCCTAATACAAAAGCTTCATTTGAACAAAAATCAAAACAATCAAAACAAAGAAGACCCCATCATTCGTAGTGCCAACCCTTCAGAAAACCTAACACAAAAGCTTCTGCTGACTGGGAACTTGACTGCATAGCAAGGCTCGAGTCGAGGACACCATGTGGTTGGCTCCAGAGAAATTATTGTGCTCGATCAACCATTAAGACTCGATCGCGGCGCATATAGTGACGTCGAGATTTCTCAGCCGTTGGATGTTGGGAGACGAAGATCGAATGGGGTGTGGATGTAGGACAAGGAACGTCTGTTATTTCAAATACACGATCTCTTGGGTTGAACAATCTCTATAAGAGGGTCGTATGGACAACAAAGGGGTGAGATTCGATGGAAAATGTCGGTGCTAGTTTCTGAATCACAATAGAGATGGAGATCGTGTAGATAGAGAGAAGAGAGAGGGAGTTTCTAAAATGGGGGTGGGGGTTGCTATAAGGGTATGGAAGGAAGTGTATAACAATGGAGTATCAGATGAACACAGTAATGGAATAAAATGATATATGTAGTGCAGATAAAGTATTTGCAAAAAAAGTCATTCTATACATGGACCTTCATCTCACCAATACCACACACCTATCTGACGTGGCTTTTTTTTTTCTTCCCCAACTGATGAAACCCTACTCTCAGCGCAATGCCTCCCCTTACTCATTTCTCTTTTCCTTGTTCTTGTTTTGCCTAGATATAATTTTTTCTTTAATATTTGATCTATTTAGTTGCATTTATTGTGATCAGGAGTTTGAATCTTTGAAAGGCCACAATTATATAAAAGTAACTATACTTGAATCTTGATTTTTTAGAAGTTTATGACTGCAAAAAGTTCATCCCATACGAAAAATCTGATTGTTGAGAGGGTACAAGGAAAAAACAAATTTGTGAAGAGAATAAAGTCACCCATTACTGCTACTTCCTGTGCCCAACGCCTCCCTTCTAACATTCAAAAAATGAAGAAAATACAAAAATCCATCATATTCTCTCCATTTCTTCCTCCATTTTTTTTTAAACAGCAAATATAGAAGAAAATGGAAGGTTGGAAGGGTGTCCCACACTTAGAGCATGTCTTGCTTTGTTCCTCAAATGCCAACTTTGTTCCCTTTCCCAATGCAATTTTCGACTGATTTCTAGTCAGAAGGTTCCCTACTGATTTATGTTCTCTCATATATTTTTTTTCCTTCTATCTTTTCCAATGTGTAAAAGTTTTAGGCATAGTGGGATTGAAAGCACTGAAAATGGAGTTACCCTCTTACAATCCTCCACCTAGAAAAATTCAAAGACACCCACATTGATGAGCGAATATGAGAAAAAAAATGAAACATAGCATTCATAGCAATAAAGAACGAATCTGTTGTAATGGATTCTTGATGATGATGGCTTTAGCCATCTTCAGAGAAGAATGACATTTGAATCTGATTTTAGTATAGTTAAGCAAAAAAAATAAAGAAGACGCAGAGGAGAAGCATCAGGTGAGAGAGAGAAGCATGAGAGGAGGCCGGTTTGGTTTGCTTAGCGAATCGTGACATGTAAGATTGGGTTTGTTGTGTGGAGTGTGAAACAAAACCGGTTTATAAATAGATTTCCTCTTGTAAAAGTGGAAGATAGAAATGAGAATCCTCTAAAGACAACGAAGAAGTGAATCGAAATGGTTTAAATCGGTAATAGGTAATACTCATTATCCGATTAACTGATTTCGGGATGGAACATAACGGCAAAATGGGTCGGGTATCGGGCATTATAGTCAGCCCTACTAGAACTAAAACCATGCGGCTCAAATGAAGTCCTGCTGTGTGTTCCCGGGCCTAAAGTTAAGAGAGTAAAACGTGTGGCCTGCTCTTATTGTGAAGTCCAAATGCCAAGAAAAGTGCGGCTCAGTGAGTTGTGTGCTGCGGCTCCTCTCTTGCAGTGAAATGAATTTCGCAAGTCCTCTGTTCCGCACATTAAAGTGCAGTCCTAGCGTGTTTGAAGGCCCATCAAATGCAGAAATTAGGTGCGGCCTGTTGGTCCAAACCCAAGTTGCTTGTCCCTTCCTAAAGGCACCTCATGGGCTGGGCTTGGAGCACCATTTGGGCCATGCGATTTTATCCCTTCCAGTCACAAAGACAGAAAGTCATGTCACATACACAAACATATATACTAAGGTAAAACAATTATAGTCTTAGTCTAGACTAGGCCAGTAACTTATTTCCGACATTAAGCCGAAGTTCTTCCTTTTTTTCTGTCCGATTTTTATGAACTTATTGTTGGCCACAATCATTAATTATGTAACAGGTAATATATTATGCCATTTTTAAGTACTGTCCAGCCTAAATTGGTAATCAATTCCTGACCCAAGATGGACAAGAGAAAGATCAGCTGTTTGCTCTTTATTATCGGTCCATTCGGGGGGCCTTAAAAAATCCTGTTCCTCACATAATTAGCTTAATTTGTTGTCTTACATACTATAAAATTATATAAAAAAAAAAAATGAAGTGTTTTGGTGTCATAATAACTAAAATTACACCAAAAGAAAACAGTAAGTATATAAGAACCACAAAAGGATCCAATGGAAGCCCACCAAAATAGGAAGTCTTTCGTAACAAACTTTCCCCATCATAATCTAACACTCAATTCTACCTTCCAAACAACACTACGCCCCAGAAATGAACTGAAACCTCTTCACTTAAAGATCCCAAACTAAATGGTTTTTAAAAAAAAAAATTCACATAAATATTTAACCTCCAAACTGTGTTTCAACAAAGCGAAAGGCCACCCCAGAAAGTATCATCATGTCTTCATGTTCTTGGCCTTGTTCAGCTCTCCCTAGAGCAATTCATATTGCCTTGGCAATCATTTTTGTAGTCTCTGTCTCCTTTCTGGATCATGTCAATGGATTGGACGCCAAAGCAGTGATTGATTGTCCTTTATTGACACAAAAAATTGGCACCAACCGCACGATTAAGGTCGATATCAATGGCGATGGAGACTTCAAGTCAATCCAAGCTGCCATTGATTCTGTTCCTGAAGGCAACTCTCAGTGGGTTATCATTCATGTTAGGAAAGGAGTCTACAGGTAATTCTCTCTCTCTCTCTCTCTCTCTCTCTCTCTCTCTCTCTATATATATATATATTTATATTCTTGTTTATTTTGATTAATGGCAGAGAAAAGGTGCACATCCCAAAAAACAAGCCCTATATATTTCTGAGAGGAAACGGGAGAGGAAGATCAGCCATTGTATGGTCCGAAAGCTCTTCTGACAACGTGGCTTCTGCAACTTTTAAGGTCGAATCCCACAACTTCATTGCCTTCGGTGTTAGCTTCAAGGTAATCCATCTTTTTTTCGTTCTTACATATGTTTCTTCCTTTAATAAATACCTCTACTTCCCCCGCCCGCAGGGAGATGATCAGTCTTAAATATGCCTTGAATTTTCCCCTTTTAACTTCTGATCAATCTTAATATGCCTTGAATCTTCCCCTTTTAACGTCTTTGTTTTTCGGGTCTCCAATTAATGCAGAATGAGGCTCCCACAGGGGTTGCTTATACCTCACAGAATCAGTCAGTGGCAGCATTTGTTGCCGCAGACAAAGTAGCATTTTACCACTGCGCATTCTACAGTACACACAACACCCTCTTTGATTACAAAGGCAGGCATTATTACGATAACTGTTACATCCAAGGCTCCATTGACTTCATCTTTGGCCGCGGCAGATCCGTCTTCCATGTAACCATAAATCTCCTTACTTTAGTACTCACTTCCGCCTCTTTTTTGGTCTTTACTCAAATTAATTAATGATATGTACAAATATTTATTGATGTGATGATGCAGAGTTGTGAGATCTTTGTAGTATCAGATAAGAGGGTGACGATTCATGGATCAATCACAGCTCAAAACAGGGAAAGTGCAGATGACAATAGTGGGTTTGTTTTTGTTAAAGGAAAGGTTTATGGTATTGGTGCTGTGTATTTGGGAAGAGCTAAAGGTGCATATTCCAGAGTGGTTTTTGCCAAGACTTACCTCTCTATGACTGTTGTACCTAATGGCTGGACTAATTGGAGCTATGATGGCACCACAGAGTAAGAATTCCTTGCCATTTATTTTTTCCTACAGATTTTCCAACCCTACTAACTTTTCTGAAATAACCAAGAATGATTAAAAAAACTGTGGTCTTCAAGCGAGATCAAAACCAAAAAAAAAGAAAAAAGTTCTCTTGAGTTCTAACATCGAACATGTTGTGTGCATGACTGAAACAGGAATCTATACCACGCGGAGTTTAACTGCCATGGACCAGGAGCAGTGTCAGAACAGCGTGCTTCATGGTCCAAAAAACTCACTGAGGAAGAAGCTGCCCCCTTCCTATCTATAGATTACATCAACGGCGAGGAATGGCTGCCAGTTTGGCTATGAAGAATTTCGTCCTAAATTATAGCCACTAGAAAGAGAAAGAAACTTTCTTAAAAAAATGTTGCGAGGGTTACTGATGACAAGCATGCCTTATCTACTGATCCCCCCCAGTTTAAGTTACATGATTCATATGTTAATTTTGCAATTCTAGTGTTGTAAAAGTCTGGTGAATCGTGCTAGTTGGCAATGTAGAATGCGAATGCAGTAATATATCTTCAAGCTTTCAATTTTTATTACCAAGATAGATCTGCGTTTCTGTAATTTGATACTTGCATTTTTTGTCGATTAAGCAGTACATACATTATTTTCACACGGGTTGAGTATTAGAGCATTGGCAAATGGCTTATGCATCTTCATATTCATCTTCATATTTGCATAATTAAATTGGTGTACGATTATGCATTTTCAAAGTTTTGCATAGTTATAAATAGTGTTTCTTGAAGTTTGTAGAAACATTATTCCCTTTTCAAACGTGCTTTTATTATTTTTACATGATTTATTTGAAACAGTAGCTTTCCATTTATTCCAAGCTGTGATTACTTGATTTTGTATTATCAAGCATGGCATGGCAATTCACGAGATGGTCTAAATTTTGGGATCAAAATCCGCCACCAATTCCTCCACTTGAACCAGCCCCACCACCAAAGCCACCGCTAGCAATGCCTCCAAATTTGCCTCAAAACCCTCCTCCGAAACCATGCCAGACCCACCTCCAAATCTGCCACCTAAAGCTCCACCACTAGCAGACCCACCCATAAGAGTTTTATTAAAATTTTATATCCTACACACCCATATCCTAATGGGTTTAGACTAGCTCAAAGTTTATCACTTGATTAATGAATTATAGTAGGACAATAATACATATAGATTTAGTCCTAGTGGGACACAAATGTCTCTAGATTTTTTGATGTTTAAAAGTTATAAATGGTACCGAGGGGTGAAGGGTTCTCACCTACAATATCATTTTGCCTCTAGCCATTGCAGCATACTAGGAAGTAAAGTTGTAGGGGTGATCATTCTCTCATAATTAGATCAGATTCTCTATCTAACTCAGATGGATAAATGTACGTCTTTTAGCTATTACGAGCCTATAATCTGCACCATGTGTGGATAGTTATTTATGTTGGATTTTATAGATCAATATTTAGACATACATAATATATAATCACTGTAATAACTATTTAAAATTAAGAACTAATAATAATTGGTCAAAATATAAATACTGTAAAAATGTATAAAAAAAAAAAGATATCTATATAACATGAAGCATTAGCATAAGAAAAGGTCTACTTTACTAATTACAAAATATTTTATGGTCAATTTACAATTTGAAAATCTATTATACATATAATTTTTTAATTTTAACCAATCTAAAATAGAGACAATTAGTATAAGATACGACTGTATATTTTAATTCATATATATATGAAAATCATAATATAAAAGATTACATATAGTAATAGATTATTTGGCTATTACATATGTAGAACATTTCTAATTTTGGGGATGCCTTATGACTTAGGCCGACCTTGGAAAGCTAAGATGGCACTTTGGTTCAGACGTGCTGCTTTTTCTTCTGAAAAAGGTACGTTACTCGGCTTGATTTCTATTATTTTAACTTGGTCTCTTTGGATGTGGCGATGCAAAGCTCATATAGAAGGGAAAAAAGCTTTAATAATGAGTTTGTGGGGTGCAATTAAAGCAGCGATTATTTGGGTGAGTTTATGCTTGAAGGCTAATAAAGACCTGAAGGAGGGGGATGCTCATATTCTCTCTTCCTTGTCTATTCCAGTTAAAAACTCTTTAAGAAAACATATTTGTTTGGTGAAGTAGAGTAAACCTAACAGGGGATGGTTTAAATTAAATGTCGATGGGAGCTCGTTGGGAAATGCAGGTCACATGGGGCCGGGTGGTCTTATTCGGGATGATGAGGGTCGCCTGAGGTTGGCTTTCGCTAAGGAGTTGTCTCATGGATCTAATAATGAAGCAGAACTGCTAGCTCTTTATTTTGGGTTGCAACACTGTAAGGATTTGAACTTGCAGAGAGTTGAGATTAAGCTTGATTATTTAATTATTGTTAATTGGTCAGAAAAAGGTAGATGTGACATTTGGTATCTTAAAAATCATTGGAACAAAATTCAACAAATCATTTCTGATTTGCAAGTCAAGATAAATCATGTTAATAGAGAAGGAAATGCAGGAGCTGATTACCTAGCGTGGTTCTTTAAGTCATCAGTCTGGTACGTGGACAATCTTTAATGATATTCCATGGCAACTTAAAGGTATTCTCAAGGTCGATAAAGTAGGCATTCCTAATTTGAGAGCTTAAGGTTTGATTTGGTTTGTATTTTTTTCGATTTTTCTTATGCTGATTTTGGTTTGTTTAGGCTTGTTTAGAACTTTTGCTATTTATTTAATATAGGCCTGTTAGAATTTGAGTCGGTTTTATTTTATTTTTTGTATTGTCTTTTTGTTTTTGGTTTGCTTTGGTTTGTAGTTGGGAGGTTTTTATTTGTTTATCAATTGTAAACTCTCAAACGCTTGACTTGTAACCACGATATTCTTCTACCATAAGTGAGGGTTTATTACTAAATTTGGAATAGGCCACTATTGGACATGTGGCTACCGGCTCTTCAATAAAAAAAAAATATAAAATATATAGTAATAGATTATTTTATGGATTGGTTGCCAAGTCAACTAATAATATTTGGCTATTATATATAGTAATAAATTATTTTATTATTGTGAATCACAGACAATCGAACATCTTTATATTTAATGTTTCATGTTAAAATATTTAATACCACCTCCAAAGCCTCCTTTAGCACCACCACCCTGATCGAATCCTCCTGCACTTCCTCCACCGAAACCACTTGATCTAGTTATGCTCTCAGTATACTCAACTTTCTCCAATTTTCGACACTCAAGCCAGTTCTATCACCAGCACAACAATAGCAGCAGCATCACGCCAAGATACGAGGAAACCTTTCTGATCTTCTCTGAAAACCAGAGGATCAGCTAGAGAGAAGTATAGAAGAAAGCAATATTTGCTTAATGCTTGGTGCTAGCAAACTAAGTACCAATGCCTTTTATAGAGGAGAAAGGATGCATGCATTAATGTGGGCACGTACGTAGTTGAAATCTTAATGCGCGCTCTCGTGTGAATGCATGCCATTGTGGACTTCTTATCCCTTAATTAGCACGATTATGAACAGATCAAGAAGAGAAAAAATCAACTAGTTCTGATAACGATTGATAAAAGGCAGCAAGAAGGCTTGAAGAAAACCCTAGCTAGATAAGGTTGTAGGTTAATTAAGATGGATTTATTTTTTAACAACTCACTAACCATATGAAGATAACTTCTTATTTTTACCCTACTAAGCCTAATTGTGTTCTCAATTTTGTACAGTGCATTTAATTATATCCAAAATTATTTTATTACAAACTTGAAGAAAAGAAAAACCTAGACATTCCTTCTTAAAAAAAAGTATTAGATTGATCATGTCTAATGGAAATTTATAATGGCTAAGAGCATTAGCAATAGGAGTGGCAATATGTGCACAATCTTTGAACCTAACATGAACAATACCACTACATGAAACTAGTGAGTTTGATATTAACATGTTCGGGTTAAAACAGATGAATCCATTAAGCCAGGATTTATTGACGAGTCAATAAAAGGTTAACCTATTTAACATGAATCAATCCATTTTGATCCATTTAAATTAGAATTTTATTATTAAATTACAATATTGGTATTTCTCAATATACTTACGTTTGCAATTGTAATTTTAGACGTATTTTCATATTGGTTATTATATGATTTGTAATATAGATTTTCTTATATATTAAAGTTTGTAAAGTATTGTTATATAGTTTTTAAAATATTGTGGCTACTAATAAATATAAATTTTAACTTTCATGTAAAATTATAAAAATCAGGTCAAATAAGTTATGTGTGTTAGTGCAACCCATTTATATCAAACATGCTTAATTGGGTCGCGTTGTGATAATTTATTTCTAATTAATTATTAAATAGGTCAAAACGGGTGACACAATACGAACCGTTATCTAAATGAGTTGGGTTAGGGTTTGAAAGTTTGACATGTTTAGCTTAAGAGGTCGTGTTTGCATTGACGTATATAATTGATTGTTCATTACTTGACATAACACGTTTAGCTTAATCATTGCCAATGCTCGACACCAAATATTTCGAACTAGCTAGCTAGATGTATACATAGAATATTTTCTATAAGGAAAATTATATACACCACACTATCATCTCACTTTCATCACACTTCATAAGATATAGCAAATTTATCACTATTAAATTATCCTTTATTAGATAATTATTTATCGATGATAAATATACCACATCTTATATAGTGAGATGAAAGTGTGGTGTATTGCATTACTATTTAGGTAATGATATCCTTACATCCCATTCACTATTAGCTATTTCTTTCTTGTTTCTATTTGAATCTAGATTAAAATCCCAAAAGAAGAAAATAAATTCAATAAACCAACTTAATCATGTAATTTACTTAAAAACAAATTCAATTTTATAAAAATTGACTCAAAGAGCAAAAGAAAGTTCATTTTTATAAAATTGCATTTATTTTTAATTAAATTATAAGATTACATTGGTTGATTGAGTTTATTCTCTTCAAGACTAAGTAGAAAGGTCATGTTCTTGATTTTTCAGTCCAGATTCAAATAGAAAAGGAAAAAAAAAGATGGATTGTAAAGTAGTAGTAAAAGAGGGGTAAAAATATCATTATCCTTATTGTTTTATATAATGCATACATACACACACACACACATATATACACGCATAGTAGGAGTGGGCTCTGATTACAACGTAGTCAGAATGCCTACCTCCAACCACTTACTTTGATCGAAGTTGTCAGATGCGGAGCTAGGATGCCAGAGTTGATTGCCAAAGCTACCCACAAGAAAGAAAAAAAAAATCAATCTAGATGACAAATGCAAATCTCTATTGCCAAAATCACCCACACACAAATAAAAAAGGAAGCCACATTGCAAAAATACCCACATCAAGAAATTATATGCACAAATCAAGCTATAGAGAAATAGTGTTTGAATTTTGAAGAACGTGCAAGGGACCGACAACGAGGAACTGGAAGAATGTACCCATGATGTCCTTGTAGCAGCAAAACTATTAGACTAAAATTTGAATCCTGACGAAGAGGATGAAGCGTTCAAAACTAGACAAGTGGAAAAGGCACAATGGAGAAGACAAAGAAGATGAAGGGCATGGCATCTGACTCAGTCCGATCAAAGAATGTGGAGGTGATGATGGAGTGGTGAAATGAGTGGAAGCATTGGAGGGATAAAAGAGAAGAAAGAAATGCATAGATCAGGGTTTTATTCTTTGACAGAGATAAATATATACCCTATTAAAAAGGGCATTGTTTAAGGTTTTCTTAAAACAATTGCAAAATAATAAATGGACCTGACGACTTGAATGCAAGTTCTCTGAGAATCAAAACCGTGTCTCAACCATTAGAGCACTTGCCTATTTGATGTTTGTATTATATTATGTAATATATAAAGTATAAATAGTCAGAATTCGGAGTCGACAAAGCCTCTGAACTCCAATTAGGGGAGTTTGGTTTCGAAACTTGAAGGGTTGTTGGAGCTCGGATGGAGTTAGAGTAGGCGAAGTTTTTGCCCACCGCTAGAATATAGTTGATACCAAACTCTTTTAAGTGAGGTGAATATACTAAAAGCTTCTCCTACGCAAGCCACAAAAGAGCAAAAGGTGGTTGTGGGGTTTTTTTTTTTTTTTTTTACATTTCAGGTTGCTATGTTTTTTCTTTTGAGGAGAAAAACTAAATTTTTTGCACATGTCAAGAAGAAAATTTGGCATTACGTGAATATACAATGACGGGATATTTGAAAAGGCGCTCATGATCAAATGTTTTTGTATGGCCATTTGGATGCAGGAGACCTCTCTTCATACGAAACAAATGGAGATGTTTTTATCTCAACTCTTAAGCCAAACCATGCCACTTAAACTGGAAACACATTGTATGAGTAGAAGAGTTTTTGGTAGTAAGATGTGGTTGGGCAATATAAAGGGGACTAGGAGGTTAAGTACTTATGTTTTATTGGAACTAGCTAGGCTGTTGTTGGATATTTTTAGACTTTTGACATACACCTAAATGGGATTTTAGAGGTTAAGAAGCATGTTTTGGGTTCAGTATCCATGTGTGCTTTTTCAAGATAGTGGGCAACTGTACTTGTGATAAGATGAAACACTATTTGTAATATCATGCATGTCATGAGTATCTAAGACACCATTTTTATACACCCGTTTTCTGCACAACTAACATTGTGTATTGGCATGCACTTTAACTTGTGTATTTCTTATACAAGACCACCAAATGGTATGAATGGGATGGTGGCTGCTTTACTGGATAGCTAAAGTAAATCTTGATGCAATCTTTGTGCTAGTGGAATTCTCATGAATAGGTGATGTCATGACTCTCCCTACAATAATTTATTTTTGTATGTACGTAGACCATAGTTGATGTTTCTTAATTATAGGTTAGAAATAATGATGATTTACTTAATATGGAAAACTTTGGAAACTTTGGCCTTAATGGCTTGTACAATATCTTAATTATTCAAAACTGCCAATTGAGCATAATGAATGAACATAATGTATTAATTTTAGGCAACTTCCACATTATTGGTTGCTTGTATTTACTATGAAAAAGCTATAATTCTAAAAAAAACAAATAACAGATTGTATATTTATGAAGGAGTTGTCTAATTGTTACCATGGATGTGAATTATGCTTGGATAATATAGTAACTTCATCTAATTGATGGTATACTTAATCCACTGGTTTTTTTTTTTTTGTTTGAAAAGGTAATATATTAACTCTGGTAGTTTAAGAGTATTGAGTAACATGGAATAGTTTATTTATTTAGTTTGATGGGGAAAAGTAACTATATTTTTCATAGAAGAATAATTCATTAAAAAACTAGAAAAAAGAGTGACTTGTCACTTTATAGTGCATTCTTTTTGAGCTAATAATCTTGTGTTCCTATGAGGAACAAATTCAAGAGATTATATATAAGGGGGTTGTACTACTTCTCTCAAGCTAATGGAGTATTTGGTGTTGAATCACTTGTGAGAAGTTGCTTCTTGCTAGAAATCAGGCAAACAAAGTGTTTGCCCCTACCAATCACTCATATCCAATATGTAGAAACATGAAGACAAGAAGAAACTAAAATACGGTAAAATGTGACACTCCAGTGAAAGTATTTGTCCCACAAGTATGTGATGAACAAAAGGAAGAATTGAGTGAATGATTTGTGAACTAATGGCCTGATCTATTTATAGATCCTGAAATCTACTTAGTTGACTCAAGATGAGAATTAATATGATCTGACTATATCAGAACAGTAAGCGAAAGAATAGTTGGCCCTTACCTAACTGAACTTCCATCTTTCCTTAATAATATTTTCTATTAGTATTTATAGGGTTTAGGGTTTACACCCATTGAGAAAGGCCACAACCATTGATATCTCAAGATATCAATGATTGGTAAGTGACACAATCCTTAGAAAGTGATATAACAAGGGGAATAAATGGTTCGGTTCGGTCTAGGGGAGGTGATGGACAAGCCCTATTCAGTCTAGCATTTTCCCCATTTTGGACTGGATCAAATGAGATACCGGTTTGGAACAAGAGAGTCCAGACATATTAAATTATTAATATATATAAATATTGATATATACATATTAATATATATAAATATTTGTAATACATTTACTACTATTAGTATATAGTAAATTAGTAATAGTATGATACACTAAAGTCTAATACACTAATGTATTTATCAAAATCATAACAGTAACCACTAATATTCTATGTAGTTAATAAGTTATAGTGATTTAATACTAACATATTAAGTTAACTATACTAATACTATTATAAATTTATACATTACTATAATTTATACTACAACACTTATAATATGTTTATATATTAATATTATGTACTAGTACTAATATACTATATATTATAGTTATACATCAAAAGATATATATATCTATAATTTTCTTAATTATTGTATTTGGTTCGGTCTAGTCCAGAGGGAGAGATTCCCTAGATCGGAATCGTCTTTCCCTGGACCAAACCGGACCAAATCATATTCAGGCCTGATTTTTTTGGACCAGACTGGACCATATCCCATTCGGTCCATTTCGAACTACATTTCTTACACCTCTAGACACACATTTTTTATTTAGTCAAGAGGTTGTGTCTTTTAACACTTTACAAGAGTTACAATCATTTGAATAAATTAAAAAGTTATGTCTTTTGACACATCCTTAACCACCATCACCCCCATGTAAACCATCACCATGGATAGGGTGTTATTTCAAGGGGGACATCGTTTGGTGATTAGACCCCATGGAATTACATCTCCCACTTGGTCACACAAGTAGTGATGATCTAGTGGAGTATCTACATTAGTACCAATATGACCTTTCCACTACTCAACTCTCATCTGAATATATTTGCAGATTAGTATCAAAGCATGACAAGCCTCTATATGTAATCATTTTTATCATTATCTCATCTGACCGCACGCTCCATCACATGTGCTCCAACTAACCATATAGAATGGGTGATTTCATTTCATTGAAATATCTACTGAATGGCATAAATTTTTGATGACTTGATCTATAATCAATATCCCTGTCACAATTGATGATGTCAAGGAAATACATAACACATGTATCGACTTGTACTGGATTCTAGAGGTTTTCCCTGAGGTTTTTCCCTAATCACCTTATCAATGAATTTATATTTGATCAACCAATTATTTAGTTAATTAATTTGTATTGAAATTTTATTAAATACTTACTCTAAGGTCTTTCCTAAGGTTTTCTTTAATTATTTTATAGTAACTTGATCAGTCAGTTATTTGGGCATTACTATAACTACAATTTTCTAGGCATTCCCAGAATTTTCTAAACTATACATGTTGATCATGAGATTGCTTAATCTATATTTCTCTCAATCTCATTCTAGTCACATGTTCTCTGGACTTCTCCATAAACAGTCCCTTGGTCATCAAATCTGCTACCATCTCAATCGAGAAAATAAAATTAGAGGAATGCTGCTAAGTGATCGTTCTAGTATTTTTCAAACATTAGCCCTCCATTCACATGCTGCCACATCAAAAATTACACCAAATTCAATTTAGACTTGTTCGCATGGGATAGAGCAGGGAAAGATTGAAAAGTCGAAGAGCACAATCCTTTCCCCTTTCTGTGCTTCCAGCTTAACGCTGAATATCCACCTCCATCGCCATCATCCACCAGTCCGACGCCCACCACTCCGTCAATTTTGCCTAGGCCGTGGATTTCCCACTTAGTGCCTCAGTGTTTTTGTTAAAATTGACTCGTGAATTATAGAAGGAAAATGTGAATCTTCATGAAAATATAAAAACTAGACAAGTAAAAGGCATGATAATGCCATTTCTTGAGAAGGACATAAGGAAAGAGAGAGGAGGTTTTATTTCATGCAATGGAGGTTGTCATCTGGGTAAGCCTCCACGTTGTTTTTAATTCTTTCAAAGGGTACAAAACAAAATAAATGAAAGAGGGTCCAAAATTCACCGACAAATGCTCTGTACTGACTATCTTGGTTGAATGGCTGGTAGTCATCCCAAAAGCAAATTTCTTGTGTTTCTGAAAGGGTTTATTGGTGACGGAAAGCTTCACCAGGTTGTGCACTGCGTATGAGTGTACATTGCGAGAGGTTTATACGAAATGGAGAAGAAGAGTTTCCGTGTGGTGCATCCATAACATTATTTTGATAGACAGCCTATGTATCACTACATTATAGGTAGGCTATTATTTGACTAATATAAGCCTGACTGACTGGTCTGCTAGATTTCTCACAATATTAACCTTGACCTCTCCTCTTTCCATTATATCTAAAATATAGTGGAAAACATAGAAACCAATCTAAACATGCCTGAACCGAAACTAATCAAACCAAAACACAAGTCCATAAGAAAAACTAATATAAATGTAAAGAAGGCAAGCCTGAGAGATCCATATGAATCAAACCTCTCAACAACCAG
Source organism: Platycarya longipes (assembly GCA_036559045.1). Classification (NCBI taxonomy): domain Eukaryota; kingdom Viridiplantae; phylum Streptophyta; class Magnoliopsida; order Fagales; family Juglandaceae; genus Platycarya; species Platycarya longipes. Next base: position 24,882,442 of record CM071790.1, on the reverse strand, counting down.
GGAGCATTTCCAATAGTGTTCCAAGTATAAACTGTACCACTTGCTCCTTGTCTTGCCAACCAGTCAACCACTTTATTTGTTTCACGAAAAACATTCTTAATGGGGCACTTTAACGCATTCATAATTTCGCAGACTTCCTCCCAAAAATCTTCCAAATATCACACTCCACATCTCTTATTATTCCACCATGATATGACATTCATGGAATCAAGTTCAACCTCAAAATAATTAATACCCAGTGCCTTACACGTCTTAAGACCCTGAAGAAGGGCTAACGATTCTGCGTTATTATTAGAGGCAATACCAATATGAGACGCAAAAGCTTGAATGAATTGACCTTGATCATCTAAAATGATTCTGTCAACTCCTGAAGGATTCGGATTAACAAAACTACTGCCATCAGTATTTAACTTAGCATAGCTCAAAGCAGGTCGTTGCCAAATTACTAACTTACAATGACGATTTAAAGGGGTCACAATAGGGAGATTTAAGCACTGGGCACGTGCATATCAAATTTTCACAATCTTGAAACTTTGTGAATATCATTACAAAGAAGCCCAATCCAATATTTAATAGAAAGCAAAATAACAAAAATGGATTTACGTGTACCTTCTATGCACACCAAACAACGTATTCCCCATAGGCGCCGAGTAATAATGATTGGTAGAATCCCCAGAATGAGACCTAACTGTGTAGAGGAATTAGCATGATGGAACCATGTAGATTATGTATCCCTCCAACTTTGGCCAATAGGAACACTAAAGAAGGCTTTGAAAAATTGCCACACCTGCCTAGAAAAATCACCATCAAAGAGTACATGATTTTGATCCTCATAATGACCTACATCACAACAATCAAAACAGGAAACAATCAGGATGCCAATACAGTAAAGATGATCATCGACACTTAAGGCCGAATTCCAGACATTTTTAAAGGGAGCATTTATGCTACATCCAAGAATGCCATTGAAAATTAGACCATTTAATATGAATGCAGTTCCAAGCCGATTTAGTAGAAAAGCATCCATCATCATTTTGTCCAAATTAAAACATCTGAACCATTTTTATAAGATGCTAAAGCTTCCAAAATGGCATCCACATTGCTATTACCAACTAGATCCACAAGCATCTCCGCATCACAAGTATTATTCAATTTACAATCTTTAACACAGACGAAAGGCTGACCTACCATCTGCATATCATTAACTAAAGGTCCCTAGTCATGCCATTTGTCATACCAGAAGAAGATCTCTCCACTTCTAATTCTAAAATCTTGACCCTTTATTAGGATCAACAAGTCCTCAAGGCTTATTACTCACATATTTTTCTTTAAAGAAATTCGCCCATAACGAAGTGCCCTAAGTAAAATTTCAGGCAAACCTCATATGCAGAGTCTTTTGAATATCATCAAGATTCCTCAAGCCAACTCCACATTCAATCGGATTGCTGATTTTTTTTTTAAGAAACCCATTTTTTCTTCCCCTGTCTATCTGACTCCCCCCAAAAAATGAGCTCATCAACTGACGTAATTATTGGAGAATAGATTAAGGGACATATAAAACTGCAAATAAATGAAGGGCCATACTAAATAAAATATGTCGTAAAAAGGTAAGTCTATCACATGCAGAAAGGAGCTTCATCCTCCAACCACTAATTTTGTTTTTTATTTTGTTCACCATATCTTCTAAGTGTACATGCTTCAATCTTCCCAAGACAATAGGGATGACCAGGTACTTGAATGGAAAGGAGCCCTCTGAAAAACTTGTTCGTCTCATAGTTTCCCTGTTTTTGGGCAAAGGAATTTTTTGAGAAAAATAAATGGCAGTTTTCTCTCTACTAATACATTGGCCAGAGCTTTTTTATTCAGAGAATGAACCATCTCCTGAGTGAGAATGATATTTTCAAAAATGCTTCTTCGTGAAATGAATGCCCCTTGCTCCAATGATATCATCCTCGAGAGCAAACTTGTCAAACGGGTAACAATAATCTTGGAGCAAATCTTATAAAACACAGAACATAAGCTAATAGGCCTAAATTTGTCAAAACCCATAAGTGCCTCAACCTTCAGGATTAACACAAGATAAGATGCCAAATAAAAGCGTGGAAGATGCATGGATGTAAAGAAATTTATAATAGCTTCAAGAATGTCAAACTTCACAATCTCCCAACAAGTCTTGAAAAATTCTGAACGAAATCCGTCAAGTCCCGAAGCACTATTTGTTGGAATGGAAGAGACAACATAAAATATTTCCTTCATGGCCAAAACTGAGCATAAACAAGCACCCTCCTCTTTCGAAATTACAGAAGAGATACGATGAGAGAGAGATGGCAATTCTCTCACTAGATCTCCTTGTAAAAAATTAGAGTAATAATCAACAACCCCTTGGTGAATTTGTTCTCGCAAATCAAATATAGTCCCATCCGAATTTCTCATGGCTATCACTCTTTTACGTCTTCTGTTAGCAAGACAAGGATGAAAAAATTTTGAGTTACAATCCCCTCCACTTGTCATTTTATTTTAGCCATTTAGACTAGGCTGATATCTTCTTTATGTCTCAAGCGGCCAAATCAGTCAAGGATCGAGATAATTCCCTATCCATCTCCTCTTCCCAATCCAATTACAAGTGGTTTTCAAGACTCTCAACTTTATATTTTAGTCCAGTAATCTTCTCATTTGTTCTGCCAAAAACTACTTTACTCTAATCCCACAACATCAATTTAGTTTTCTTGAATTTCGTGGCCATCTTATAAAGACCTCTATCAAGTACAAGTTCAACCCAAACTCGCCTAATAGCCTCTAGAAAATTTGGGTGATCCATCCACATTTGTTGAAAACGGAATGAAGCCGAGCCATAAATAAAGGGGTCAAAAATAAATTCAACAATCAAAGAGGAATGATCAGAAGTAGACCTCAGAAGATGTGATATCTCCAATCTTCTACCAAAAATATTAGGCTGTGATAGGTAAATTAATTATTGATTCTATGTTGCTTGCTTTGAATGGTGTTGATTTTCCTATGGAATTAAATCATACTTATATAGATTTAATCCCTTAGAAAATTGACCCTATTAAAGTAGCTGGTTTTTGGCCTATTAGTCTTTGTAATATGCTGTATAAGATAATGTCTAAGGTAATTGCAAATCGACTAAAGAATATTCTGCCTTCGGTTATATTGGATACTCAATGTACTTTTGTTTCCAAAATTTAAATTTTGGATAATGTTTTAGTGGCATATGAACTTTTACATTATCTAACAAATAAGAGATATGAGAATAAGGTTTTATGTCTTTAAAACTTGATATGAGCAAGGCGTATGACATGGTTGGGTGGGGCTTTTTCGACAAAATAATGGATGTTCATGGTTTTGCATAGAAGCTAAATGATGGTTATGAAGTGTGTTTCCTCAGTTTCTTTTTTTGTGCTAGTGAATGGTAGTCCAAAAGGACTTGTGGTTTCAAGTAGAGAACTCAGGTAAGGAGACCTTCTGTCTCCTTACCTATTTCTTTTATGTACTAAAGGATTAATCAATTTATTAAAAAAAAACGAAAGTCCAGATATATTTGAGGGTATTAGGATTTATAGAGGTGCGCCTCATGTTAGTCACTTGTTATTTGCTGATGATAGTGTCTTTTTTGTAAAGAAAATGTTGTTACTAATGAGAAAAATCATTCTCTCTTGGATAAATATGAGAAAGTTTCATGCCAAGGCATTAAAAAAGAGAAAACCTCTATGACTTTTAGTAGAAATGTGAAAGAGGATTTAAAAGAGGAAATAATGCAGCTATTGGGTGGAAGTAATACTCAACAATATAAAAAATATTTGGGACTTCCACCAATAGTTGGCAGATTGAAACATCAAACTGTTTTTGGGCATTAAACAATGTTTGTGGCAAAAACCTCAAGTTTGGAAAGGTAACATGCTATCACAAGGAAGTATTTTATTAAAAGCTGTTACTATGTCTATTCCAACATATGCTATGAGTTGTTTCTTATTTCCAACGAGTTTGTGTCTTGAGCTTGAATCAATGTCAAGTCAATAAAATCTATTGGGTGAGTTAGGATAACTTTGTGATTCAAATTTTCATGAGAAAATTTTAATTTGGCACTTCTTGTAAAACAGGGTTGTAGACTTCTTACTAATTAAGACACCCTTATTTATAATATTTTTAAAGCAAGATATTTTTTGAAGTGCAGTTTGTTTGAATCTAAGAGTGGTTTGAATGCTTCTTATGTTTGGAAGGGGGATTTTCAGTGCACTTCCTTTGTTGAAATCTGGTTGTATGTGGAGAGTGGGTAATGGGCAGTCTGTGAAGATTTTTAAAGACCCTTGCCTACCAAGTTTTCGAGTGGAAGATGTTCAAAAATGTATGGGCAAGATTAGGGATTAAAATATGTTGGTGCAAGTTTTAATTGATAATGAGACAGATTGGTGGAAGGTGGATGTTATTAGAGTTCTCTTTGATCCAACGACGACAAATCAAATTATGAAGACTAATATGTGTACAACTCAATAAGATTCTTGGGTCTGGACACAAGAAAGATGTTACAACTATTCGGTTAAGAATGGCTATAGATTGATGTAGCAGACAACAACTTAGAATTCGGATGAAGGTTCAAGAGGTGGTCAATTTACAGCTTTTTGGAAGTGTTTATGGCATCTTAAGATTCCTAAGAAAATGAAGATTTCTGCTTGGAGGGCTTTTCAATAATATTTACCAACATTTCATAATTTGAGAAGAAAAAGGATTATGGATGATGATAAATGTGCTTTTTGTCATTAGATTTCTAAAGATAAAGCTCATGCTTTATTTTCTTGTTCTAAAATAATTGCTTCCTTTTTAATGTATATAGCTTTATTGGGAAATGTAGAATCTGGTTTATCTTATTGGGACTTGGCTTTATATGTGAAAGATAAGGGAGGTGAGGAAGTTTTAGTAGATTTCATTGTTATTTCTTGAACTTTGTGATATCGCATTAGCCATATTTTATATGACAACATTGTACATCAACAAGCCACTATGATTAATAATGCCATGTCTATGCAATCTGACTAGAAGAAAGTACAAGTTGTGGTCCCTTCGACTCCCACGTGTAATTTGGTGAAAGTTGTGACACCAGGATGATGACCGCATGGATCATGCACCCCATCACCAAGTGCTCAAAGTGTGTGGAACATGCATTAAGTGTGCAAATAATAATTACAGCAGAATGATAAAGATATTCAAACTAGTACTAGAAAAATTTAAAGTTTACAACCCAATCGAATAATTTTCCAAAGAGGAATTATACAGTCATCCAGCAATGCAATGTAGTTGGACTCTCATGTCAATTCGAATTAATCATCTTTTCTACAGAGATAAATATTTGCTTGCTAGGCAAGAGGATAACAAGTTACAAATTCTATCTAGGTAAGACGTATATTTTTATTACTATGAAATTCATAAATGAAGTAGTTAACGGGGAGATTACCACTATTTTCTTTGTAGTGACGAGACTTGTATATGTTCCTAAAAGAAAAGAAAATGAATTTGTCCATTTTTTGGGGTCTCGAGAGGGCATGGAAACACATAAAAACTTTTGAATGGAAATTTAAAACTGTAACTCCAGTTTTTCGAAAACCCAGTTGAATTAGTGGAATGCATTAGCTATCCGTTCTAAGGTTGGGCAGTAATGGGTAGAGAAAGGCAATCACTCATTCTTAAAATTAGGATTCTTAAGACCAAAGAGTCGAGCAGAAAAAAAGGGGGAAGATCTTTGTTCTTGGTTTTCCTGTAACTGAGAAGAACTATCACACTTAACACCAACAGATCACTCCTTTGGAGAGCCAGCCCCTCAGGCTCAAACTCATCTTCTACGTCAAAATTTATGGTTCGATAAGTAAGAAAAACCACAATGAGATTATGAAATCTCAACAGGTAAGCAACCAATCAACATCCAAGAGTTTAAAAACACATTTAAGCAACAAATATGTTCACAGCCACACAACAAGAACATGTAAGGACAAATCCGTCATTTTTCCTAAAAATGACACATTTAGACACACGCCAAAAATAATGTTTTTGGCCCACAACACAAACCATTTATTAAATGTACACCATAACCTCCCCTAGTGATCATTCGTATATCCTAACTTCCTTCACAACACCACAGATAATGACCATACATGTGACTTCGTACGAGCAATACCCAGCTCCGTACCTAGCACATATCATGACCAGACATCATTTAACTCCTGACAGCAGAGGGGTCATGGAGTCAGCATAAGAGTATTACCATTTCATTCAATCCAGTTGTTGCCAGGTGACAACCCAAAGGACGTCACTAAGTTTTATATGCTCTCAAGTAGCCAAAGTAGTTCCGTCGAGATAATACCCCATATTGGCTAGGTCGTGATGCGCACGCACCCACATGTTATGACCCACACATCACCCAATTTTCATAACATGCAAGATGGTATCACAGTACAGTTAAGCAATTATGGAAATTAAATAAACTTTCATATGCATGACAGACAGGTATAGGATGACATTGTAGATCACTCAACAGGCAAACACAATATCACCACAAACATATATAGTTCCACAAATAAGGTTTCACAATCATAGTTTCACAACCAACCAACTACACCCATTTTCCCATCCTCCATTACGTGCTTCAAGCTCAAACCAACCACAAACTACAATTTGTATTCCAACGCTCCACTGGGACCTCGAGGCTCAGTCCAACCAACCTGGCTATGTAAAATGTTAGCGCAAAAATAGTAATTTAAACTCTAAAATCGTGTCAAAAGATTACTCAGACGCAGTCGGGCAAATTCTAGAAGATCGCAAGAACATTGGTCTATGGTCCCACGTAACATCAAGGGAGTGCGTCACTATGTCGTAAACAAAAACTCACACATTAGAAAATTGAACACGAAATAAAACAATAAACTAAGCCGAAATGACAGATCGCTCACCGAGGTGGCGAGGTAGCGGCGAGGCAGCAGTGGTTCAGGGTGGCAAACTCACTGATTTGGGTGGTTTTCTGGCTTAGGGATGACAAGGGTTCAAGTATGGTGTCTTGGGAGGGGTTGTGAGGCCTTGTAGTTGGTGGTTGCACACAATGGTGCACACGGCAGCACACGATAAAAGGCTAGGAAAGGCTTCAGGATGACGGTAAACAAGGAAGAGAACCACAAATCCAAGTTGTGGGAGGGAGAAAGAGTGATTTTGGGATGTTTTTTTTTTAAGGGAAACACACGGCCTATTTATAGGCCAAGGGGTGGATTTCGGGACATGCAGCAACCACTATGATTGGTGGAAAGTGGCGGTACGGGGTTTGTGAGGGACCTCTGCATGGCATCTAGCGACCGAACCAGGGCATAGTGTGTTGCCATGGTTAGAGAGGTTCAGCTTTTACAGACGAAATGGGAAAAATACCAAGGCTAGCTCGCAGGTTTGGGGAGAAATGGTTGGGAATCTTAGCACGTGGCTCGCTAGAAGGGGGAGAAAGTAGTGGAGTGTAGGTCTCTAGCGGGTTGGATACATGCCGCAGGATGCGTGGCATGAAATGGGTGGTAGAGAGGGGCGACGATGCGGAGGCTTGCTCACGAATCTACAACTTGGGGGATAGAAAACTAAAACAAGAAAAGAAAACAAATGAAGAAGAAGGAACCAAAGGGGAGGGGGCGACACACGAGAAAGCGATGGAACCCTAAAGGGTTCACTCCACAAGCGCCTAAAACAACGTTGTTTCAATGGCAATGGGCTAGGATTCACTAAGAGGCACAGGCCGGGCCCTCCCATACCTCACACACGGCCTAGACCACTTAAACACAAACATAAATACAACAGAAGCCCACAAGAAAAATAAACACAAAAGAAAAGTTCAAACCGAAAATAAGCAAATAAAAATAAAATAAAATAAAAACCAACCCATTAGATAAATGTACAAAAACATAATAAAATAAAAAAATCCAACCAATAGTAATAATAAATTTAAAATAAGAGATCCAATAATACAATGATTTAAAATAAGGGAACCAATATTAATTAATAAAGCGCATGTTGAGGGGTTTTCAACAAGTATAGATTTCTCATGTGAGCAATTTGGGTAATGTGGTAGTGCATAAGTTAGCAAAGAATGGCTTGGCATGTTGAGGATATTGAGATGTTGTCCTTCTTTTGTATCACAAGCTGTCTATTTGATAGAAACAATCTTTTGTAAGGACTATTATTGAATGAATGGAATGTTACTTATAAAATAATAATAATAATAATAATAATAATAATAATAACAAAATAACCGAAGTTAAAAGTATACGGATTATAAAGTTCAAAACTAAAGCTATCCGCAAGGACTATCTTAATAATGAACTAAAAAATCTTCATTCCAAATGATGTAATTATAGCATTGCTAATTTGGTAATAGTTAAAGAGAATACCTTAGAGACAGTCGGGCTCATAAAAGCCTCAAAACAGCCCACTAATAAGGTAATGCCACATACGCTGCACACCAATTCGTCTATGCAACCGCGATGCATACGATTAAGAGGCTGACGATTAAAACCCTCCCCCCGCCCCGCTGGCGTGTGGTCCCTATCTAAACATCCCCGCAAGAAAATGTTTTCAAAGCTTTGACACTGTTTCCGGTATCTTTGGTGGGTTTCCAGCAGTGAGAAGAAGTTATTCGTCAGCTGTCCACCTCTTCCAACTAGAAACTTGACATTGTTTGGTTGGTCAAATCAAGAAGAAGTTCCTCTTTGTTTACGGTAACTCATCCCTACTCATATTGCTGTCCCATGCCAAGTTTCCAGTGACCATCTCCACCGAAGGGTTTGCAAATAGTTCTTCAATTGGGTATTTCATATCTTATTTAATTAGAAGGAGATTCTTTAATTATTTTTTATGCCATTTGATTACATCAAGAAATTTTCCAGTTACACTCCTTTGATTGCTCAGATTTTAGGAATTAGTCGGCGTCGGAGTTTTCGGCGTCGAAATGAGACCTATTGGCGTGGAGGTGGGCGTCGGAATATAATATCTTGCTGTCAGAATATGCTTGGGCAGCGCTGGACTGAGCTGAACTTGGGAATTCTAGAGCAGCTTCGAGCGTTTCTTCTCTATTCAAAATGGGGCTGCCAATACTAATTTCCTTCGTGTTTCCATTGTTTGCTATGTGGAAGAGTCATTCTACGGGGCAGCCACTGTACAGTGCACATAGTGCACTAACGACGTGGCTGCCCTTTTTTTTTTTCCTTCGTTTTGCTGAAATCCATTTTGAACATTGAACACAACGATTGAAATGTTTTGAACCCGTTCTACTCCCGCGCCGCACCTCCTTCTTGTCGCCTAGCACCCTCCAGTGTCACCGTCTTTATCGTCGCCCAACTCTTGCGACTCGTGCCTCTGCCCGTCGCCAACAATCTCGCTCCTGCACCCCTTCTCCCTCCTTTCCAACGTCTTCTCTCTCCTTCAGAACCCATAGCTAATGCCTTTCTCCTCCTTGCTGTCGATCCATCCACTGAGAATCATAACATCTCCTCGGCAGTAACATTCAGCAAAAAAGGACACTCCAATTCCAGCCGCACTTTCCCAGCTGGCAACCAGCTCCTCCGCAGCTCGCCATGCATCCAATGGTTTAGCCACCGTCCACCACCACCACTCCACTGAGCAAATTCTCTCTCTCTCTCTCTCTCTCTCTAAATATATATATATGTTTATGGAACAACCACATCTACAAGGTGTAATTCATCTGTTCCACTGAAATTATTTGGATTTTTTTATGAATAATGAACACTGTTGTTCGATTTTGAGATTGATCTTTGATTCTAATTGTGATGGGCTTTAGAATTTGGGATGAATCTCGATTTTGTGAATAATTTTGGTTTTGATGCGTTAGTTGTGTAAATGCAACCCTTGCAGATGAATTTTTCTTAGATAAAATATGTTTCAATGAGAATCAAAATGAGGCGTACTTATCTGGTTGTGGCAACAGAGATGGGCATGCGCTCATGCTCGTTATAAAGGATTGCATTCTCGAGATCATGGTTTCACTGGTTCCAACCATGTCTTTCTGAATCTTTTCTTTCATAAAAAGGTCTTCATGTACGCTTATTTTACAAGCAATACTTATTGGAAAAGTTAGAATAGAAGAAGCCAAGCTGCTGATTTAAGTGAAGAAGTGTGTACTCTTTTATTTTTCAGTTATGCATTCAATTCATTTATTAAGTGTGACCTTTACACACATACACAAATATATTTGATTTGTATCCCAAAAGGGTACTCCTTCTCTGAGAACAACAACATATATAATTATGTACTTCTATAGGTCTGTTGCATATTGCAAGATCATAGTCTGTGAGAACAGGATTTATGTTGCCTAGGATGATATTATTCTTGCGGATAAAATTGACCATAAGGAGTTAGATTTGCAATTTAAAAAGTAAAGAGAAATGGATAACGGCATTGCTGAAAACTCAGCTCTAACTCGACCCAAATGGAGAAAAGTGGCATATGGAGGGATGCAGCCTGGTTATGATGACAATCACACTGATGAATCTTTCCTTGAAGATCTTATTTACTCCGCTTAAAATGGAGAGCATTGTCTGATCTGAAAGTGATTTTGGAAAATAAAAAAGGGAGCATAAAGCTGGATGTGTTCGAAGTTGTAGAGATATGATGATACTAATGAGGATATAAAATACAAAGGTACTGGGAGGATATGATGATGTCTTCTAGAACCATTAATTTGAAATTTATAATCCCACATTATGCCAATTTTTTGAGTTCTCTAATGTTATTATCAAATCAAACCTACATATTGGGGATTTACTTGAAATCTTATTTCTTTTATATTCAGATATGCACCATGCCAACATATGGCGTAAAGTAACTTTTATTAAATGGTGTGGAGTCAAATGCTAGAAATTTCATTTAAGATACACATGCATTTTCTTTCAATTTGTGGTGTTTTTGTGAATTGTACTTTTGAAGAATGGATTTTGTAAAAATTATATACATATATATATATATATAATGTCTTTACTAATCATTTTTATGTCTTTACTGATGTTTGCAGACAAGATCCACAGCAACACTTATCGCTTATTATTGATCTAGTCCGTGAGATTGGCAGACAACTATTGGAATGTGTAGCAGTTTCGGTGGAGCTGGAGATGAATATATCTTAATTGAAGATGATCACACTACATGCTCTCTGTCCAATGTACACTGTATGGCTGAAGCCATTCCAGATCGTTTTTAACATCCCAATTGTTTACCTCAAGTGTTAAGAGTCCAATTGTAAAGAAGAGAGTATAATGTTTTTTTATAGAAGTTTTTCTTATAAATAAGGGAGTAGTTAAAGGAATACAATGTTTTTATATAATTTATACAATGTTTTTATGATTGTCTCATATTTGAATACAATATTTCTAGTCGATGCCATTTTGTTTGATATTCATTGCTACTTGTATCTTTTGAAGTTAAAACCTTTGAGTAGCTACAGTCTCCAGCAAGAGAGAGAGAGAGAGTGTGCATTTCATTGTGGCGTTCATGGTTGCATGCGTTGTTTCCAAAATACAAGTAAATAGCAAGAGAGAGCATTTCATTGCATTGGATGAGTGACAGTATATATTACACAGGAAAATTTTCGCAAGAACGCCCAAATGTGGCGTTCATTACTTGCAAAGGTAAATCCACGTCATAGCCTCAACTAAATCCTACTTTGACAATTTCTCTATCTTACAAAAAGAAGAGGAAAAGGAGTAAATCTGAATATAAATAACAACTCAACAGCTCGAGGAGCCACGCCACCACTGTCAATGCTGGAGGCACGAGCTTTAAAGGAGGCCTCCGTCCTGGGATAAGAGGGTCGGCAGCTGGGTGGTCAAGATTAAACTCCTCCTCTGGTAAGAACAGTTTTCATGCAAGCATGCACATTGCCTTGTCATAGAAATAGGAATTTGCCAACTTTATCTCAGAATGTGTGGGGACACTTGCCACTTCAGGACGTTATTTCCATCCAAATATCTCACCATGAGATACTCGACATCAGAATAAAAGTCCATTCAAATTCCACTCACCCACCTTCTTAGGTACGATTTTGGCAGTTGAAACCAAATAAAAGTCAGAGCCAACAAAGTTTTTTTTCTTTATCGATGAGCAACAACGTTTTAACATGCCACATTGCTTAATGTAGGAAATCAATCAGTTAGCACTATGAATTTAGAGCATCTCGATAGAAAAATTATACAAAAATATAAAAATAATGATAATTTCAGAAAATCTATACCTTTTCAATTGTGTCGTGGTCCCAGACTTCAAGAATTAACATATCGTATAATCCATCCTTAACAACGAAGTCAAAAGTTTGATTCCAAACTGGATTCAAGCTCTCATTCACAACCTGAGAAACAAAGGAACTTGTAAGTGAATCTAAAGCATGTGTAACTAGAGATGATTGTACTCTAGTTATGCAGCAACTTCTTGATCTTTAAATTCGAATTCATAATTTTACTTGACAATCTAAATGGATAAGCTAGTTAACATCCGTCAATAACCTTGATTTCCCCACTGCAAAGAAAACTCCATAAAACAGCAATGGTACATCCAATTAATTTTTGAGATTGACTACAAATTTCTATATATGAAAGTATTTGTAATTTGGGGCAAAATTACAAATCTTAGATAAACTATATTTTGAAATCCAATTCCAGTGATTTAGGAGAATATTACAAATGAAATATCGACTACAAATCCTAGATTTTGTGATCCACTTTCAGTTATTTGGGGCAAAATCTCAAATTTTAGATCGACTACAAATTCTACAAATGTCAAATCTATTTGCATATGAACAAAGAATGTGCTTACCAGCGTGGGGGCGTTCGACAACAGTGATGAACGTGGTGTGTGGCATTGTCCGAGGCAAGAAAACAATCTCTGGGACTAGGTTGTTAGGCAAAATCAAAATGTGTGTACGTGAGTGGTGAGAATCTGAGTGTGAGTGAGTAATAATAGAAAGTAAGTGAGAAAAGTTGTGAAAATGCTTAACGGTGTCGAAATCATGGAGAAGAAGGAGCTTTAGTCGCAACGCCGTCCAAATTTGTAGTCGATCGAAGGGTGGGAGAAAGCAGGCTTCAAGGGATTTAGAGAAGGGGGTGGGGGAGGTGAGACTGAGGGCTTCGAGAGAAGGGGTTAGGGGCTTACAGCTTTTCAGAAACATGAAGGAGAGGCTTGGAAGAGGCCCAGAGGGTGGCTTCGAATTTCAAATGGGTGAAAATGAAATCATTGAGAGAGGGAACGTGCAGCTGCCCCTGGGAGAAATTCGTCAATTTGATTAGGCCACGTCATATGTGCTTTGATTGCAACCGAACAGTGGTTGCTCTCTAGATTTATTCTTAGCGTTTAAAAGCCTCGTTGGCTAGAAGCATTACCGATAGTCAAATCAATCGATTTTTATGGTTAACGGGGGAACATGCGTATGAATATTTAATATAAGAACTATATTACAATTTATTTACAATTAAGTTAACTATTATTTTATTTACTTTGAAGTACGGCTGCAACCAAAGAGAAAGTAGAAAATATTAATATTTTAATGAGAAATATTACATCACACACTAACACATTATATGATTTGTCAATTTTGTTCGTCTATTTAAACAATATAATAGTACCACACATCTTCGAAAATTAATTGCGTGCATGCCTTCATGATTTTGCTGCCCATTTGGTTAAATATTTTAATACGACATTAATAAATAGATTTTTGATTTTTTATAATCCACGATAATAAAATAATAATAAAGAAAAATATATTTTTCTCCATTTAATTGATGAAGAATTAAATTGACTATAAGAGAAAAATCATCGTAACAACTTTGCCTCCTAAATGTCTCCCGATGGGTAAAAGCATTTTAATATTGTAGGTGAGAACTCTTGAATCTCCTAGTATTATTTATAGACTTTTGAGCATTAAAAAATCTAAAGAGTTTGTGTTTGACTATAATTAGAAATCAATAATTTTAATCTTATCTCTTAGGAATATTCTTATCCCATCATAACTCAAATATTAACCGATAAATTTTGAGTTATTTCAAACTCTATTAAGATGGGTATATGGACACAGATTTTAAATAAAACTCTTACATTCTCCCACTAGGTCCATACGCCCATAAAATAATACTTTTCATTCATGGGCTTATCACAGAAAATTAACCATACTGCGCAAATTTATTTTCTGAAATTTTTCATAACTCAAAACACATTTCATGAGTTCCGTAATATTAATGTCAAATCAGCTACTAATGCGAGTCATGGCAGTCTTCTGTTATATAATCAATAAATTCTTTTCCATATACCACAACACTAGTAACTTAATTTAACACGATTTTTAATTTGGATAATTAAGGCTAATACTGTACATATTGTAGAAACTATCTTGTTATCATCCATTCACGCCTTTCCATGTACATATTAACTAGAAAGACAAAAAACAGAAACAACCATAATAGATATATTTTAATGTCCAATAACAAAATACTCAACATATCAATGATCTCTTCATCATGTTTACATTATGGGTATAAGCATACAACCTATCTTTTCAACATTTCTTTTAAAGTGTAATCATTAACATACGATTGTTATGGACATATTTATTTTTGTATTTTTTATTAACACTTTGCTATTTAAAATTTCATTAAATACTTAATCATTCGAAGAAAAATACTCTGAGGACACACATTCTCAGCGGCTTGGCTATAAGTCGACAATTTCAAGTCCTAAGATTAGTTTTCTCAGCCATAAACCATACACTGTGACCTCAAAGCACGCCACAAACTCAGTCTCTATTGTTGATGAAACAGTGATTTCTTGCTATTGGAGAAACTGACAAAATTAAAGTCTGGATATCCAATTACCTCCAAACTATCAATTCTTCTAAAGGTAAGCTGATAATCCTTAATTTCTTATAGGTATCGTAATACCCTCTTTATTGCTTTCTAGCAATGAACAATTTTTCATGTCAAATTTGTCAAGAACTCTATCTATGTAACTTTTCTGAGACAATCCCAACAGTCATTGTTTTCAATCTCAAAAAATTTCGATCCCGATCACAAATAATGCATCATCCATATCTTTCATTTCAAAGTTCTTAGAGTGACTGGATATCCAGACTTTAATTTTGATTTCATAAAATAAATCAAGATTACTATTAGCCAACAAGATATTATCAACATATGAGATCAAAATTATAAACTTACGCTCACTGACCTTTCAGTATATACATTGATCAACGATATTTTCTTTAAAATCAAAGGCAGTAATGGTATCATTGAATTTTAAGTACCATTGTCGGGAAGTTTACTTAAGTCCGTATATTGATTTCTTAAGCCTATATACTAAGTGATCTTTGCCCCTTTCTGAGAAGTCCTCTAGCTGCTCTTTGTAGACCACTTCATCCAAATTTCTATTTAAAAATGATGTTTTCACATCTTTTGGTGTAACTTACTAAATCATAATGAGCCACCAATGTCATAATGATTCTAAAAGTCCTTTTTAGATACTGGAGAAAAGTTTCTTTGTAATTAATGCCTTTAAACTGAGTGAAACCCTTAACAACAAGTCTAGCATTATGTCTCAATGTTGCCTTTTGAGTTGTGTTTGGTCTAAAAAGACCCATTTACACCCAACTATTTTACTCCCTTCAGGCAACTCAGTGAGATCCTAGACTTAATTCTGATTTGTGGATTCTAACTCTTCTTTCATGGCATCGATTTATTTACTAGAATCACTTTCATCTATGGCTTGTTAAAACGTTAATGGATCTTCACTAATCCCAATGTCAAATTCAGATTCTTGGAGATACACCACATAATCTATTAAAATGGAAAGTCTCCTACTTCTCTGAGATCTGTGCAAGACACTATATTCTAGTGACTCCAAACTTGGTTTATTAATGATATTATCATTCTGAGATGTGCGATCATTTACTTGTTCCAAGGTATCATCATGATAATCAATTAGAGAAACTATTATCTTTTCTGAGGATATAGGTATAGGGACATGTACTCATACTTCCTCAATGATTAAATCTTTGGCTTCAATTCTCCCACTGATCTCGCCAAAGTTAATGAATTTGGCATTTCCTATTTCCACCATTTTCAAACTATGATTAGGACAATAAAACCTATTCCCTTTGGATCTCTTTGGGTACCTAATAAAATACCCGCTTTCTATTCTAAGATCCAATTTCCTTTCATTTGGGTTGTAAAGTCTCGTCTCGGCTAGACAACCCCAAACATGCATGCCTCAAACTTGGTATCCTACCAATCCATAGCTCGAAATGAGTTTTTGGAACTGACTTACTAAGAACCCAGTTTAAAATATATATTGCCGTCTTAATAACTTCACCCCACAATGATTTGGGTAAGGTAACATTGCTCACCATACTTCTAACCATATCCAATAAGGTCTGATTATACCTTTCAGCAACACTGTTCTGCTGTGGCGTTTCGGGTATCGTGTACTGTACAACAATATTACATGGTTCAAGAAGTTTAGTGAATAGGCCCGGGTTACGGCCCGATTCGTCATACTTTTCATAGTAATCTCTACCTTCATCCAACCTAATAATTTTCACTTTTCTATCTAACTGTCTTCTCACCTAAGTGAGAAATACCTCAAGTACCAATACAACTTGAGATTTCTCATATAACGGATAGATATATCCAAAATGTAAAAAATCGTTTATAAAAGTGATAAAATATTTTTCTCCACCAAGACATTCTATGGAGAATGGTCCACAAATATCTGTATGAATTATTTCAAGAAACTCTTTACTTCTTGTGGCGTCTTTCTTAGTATGTTGGTTTGTTTCCCTTTAATGTAAATTCACACATACTACAAGATTAGTAAAATAAAGATTCGGAGAAAACCCTTCTTTTACTAATCTCAGTAATCTTTCTTTAGGGATATGCCATAATCTTTTATGCCACAAGACATAAAAATTTACATTCATCATGTTTCTTTTAGTTTCAATACATGTTTCATAGTGCTGGGTATATGTATTTTTAATATTTGTACCATCGAGACAATCGATAAAGGCCATAAAAAAGAAACTTAGAACCACTAGAAAAAATATTTTAAATGTTTTGAAACTACCATTATATGCCTAAAAAATGCACATATATTTTGTTATGAAAATCTAAACAATGATCGGTACTCAAAACTAAAACTTCATGTATATTCTTATTTTCTATAAAGATAAATGATCACTGGAGTTTAATATTTGACTTGTAAGGTATCTCACATGGTTATGGAAACATGAACATTAGCACCTGAATCTAGCCACCAAGAATTAGTGAGAACATTTACAAGATTTGATTCAAGACATACAAAGGTAAGTGGCTTACCCTTCTTTTCAAATAAAGCCTTACGTTTTAGACACTTAGCTTTCATGTATCCATAGTTCCCACAAATTTAGTATTTGTTGCTATTATGCTCAGTCTGATTAACTTTCATAGGTTTCTATTTCTTTCGGTGCTCTAATTCATTTCTTTTTATCATAATAGTGCATTTTTTTTCTAACCTCTTTATTCACAAATTAACAGAGTAATATCCTTGTTGTTTCAGCTTTGCCTTCTTTGAACTAACTTACTTTCCAATTTATGCACATTAAATGTATCTTTGATAACATTATAATGCATTTGGAATGGACCATACTGAGGTGGCAATGAGTTCAAAATACATTGAATAAGGAATGACTCCTCTACTTTCATTTCTAGAGTTTGTAATTTGGCAACAATATTGGTTATTTCAAGGATATGCTCCTCCATTCCTTTAGCACCATCATATTTCATGGTGGTGAGTCTAGCTATCAGTGTTCCTGCTAAAGACTTATTTGCGAATTTAAACCTCTACTAAGCATTTTTCAAAAAACGTTTTGGGCTTTCTCACTACTCGGAAGTGAATTTATGATATTTTTGGCTATAGACATTTTCATAAATATTAAACTCAGCCATTTGATCTCTCTCACTTTTAAAGGAATCTCTCTCATCTTTGCCACTAGTTCTAGTGAAGGATGATGATTTTGGACTCAAAATGGATAAGTCCAAATCAAGGCCTCCTGAAGTGAACCTGACTTTCTCAACTCAGTGAGAAAAATCTGAGCCACTCAAAAAATAAGAATTGATGAAGTCTGTTAGTATAGTGATGTTGGTACACTTACTGCAAGGAAATTTTATAATATAATGCTTTGAGTTAGATACTTATAAACGATAACCAGAATTGAAACAATTATGGATGAACTAGTAGTGTCATCAAAACTCTCATTTGAGAGTAGATCTTGACACACAAGATTTTCTCTCCAATATTAAATTATGTGGATGAACTAGCTATATCAATAGAATTCTCTTTTGAGAGTAAACTCTAACATACAAAATATTCCCTCTAACTTTACTTTTCATGGATAAACTAGTAGTGTCATTAAGACCCTTCTTTGGGAGTAGATCTTGGCACACAAAGTGTTTCCTCATCATATCCACTTTATTATGGGCTTAATGATTTATCACCAAAATTAAGAAAAGTTTGTACTTTTGGACAGCCAATCTTTTTTTTTTATTTTTTATTTTTATTTTGATGTAAATCATTTGTCCCATATTAGATATACATGACATGATCATAAGAGCCAAATAAACAATTCATACATGTTTAACAATGATAACATGTATATAAATTTAATAAAATTTCCATACATGTGCATAACAATAAAGCATGCATTGAAAATAAACTTAAATTAAAACCTTTCAATACCTTGATGAATTTTATTGTAAATGTGACGACCCAAGATTTTCGTTTCTTATTATTTTAATTAGGTAATTATTTTAATAATAATATTGGTAATTTAGAGGAATGGGGATTGTTAAGGACGTATTCTGCAGTCTTGTTTACCGAATCCCGTACGATAGTAACCTGCAAAGCAAGAACAAAGGGGGGTCGGGGTCCGCAACCGCTCCGACGATCAAGTTAGTGTAGGGGAGAAAATATATGATAGAGGGAGTAAGGGATCTGTGAGCGTACCGTCTTTTCGTCATTGGTTTGGTGTTATTTATAGGTGTCCCCTTGGGAGGAGGGTCTGTGTGACGAAAGTGCCGGAAAACGGGACATCACTCGACCGTCATCCTCAATAAGGGAACCTGGTCTGATTCGGTCGGTCTCATTGCATTAATTGAGTATCTCTCCAATTAATGCTCAATTAGACCCTTTTGGACAGGGGTATTAAATGCCGCTGTATCTTTTGTCAATTTAGCAATTAATGGCGTATGTTTGTAGTGTCCCCACATTAAAGGGGGGGTCTGTGGACCGGCGGCTGTCTGTCGTTCATAAATGCGGGAGTGATCTTGATGGGAGACGGGTCCAGGAGATATATCAATACGTGAGCCGTCGTTCTGTCCTTAGCGTGTTTTCGAAGCCGGTTTAACCATCTCCTGCCCAGGTCGGGATAACCAGGGACTTGGCTCGTCCCCGGTTTCGGTCTCCCTAGTTGAATTCGGACACTGCGTTGTGGTGGGTGCGAATTACGGGCCTTGGGCCTGATAACCTTTTTGGGCCCCGTGTCAGGAAGTACTGGACACCCTTCCAGAGATGAAGGCTTGGGTTTAGAATTGAAGCCTTGAAAGCATAACCTAAATTAATGGGCCAAGAGAGGAATGACAAGCTCACAAGCCCATGAGTTTGACCTAAAATCCACCAAGCCCACACAAGAGACACATGTCACATCTAGGAAAACCTTAGTGAGTCAACCAAGACTATTAGATCAAAAGTAGAAATTGCTAGTAGTTGGGAGTTGACTAGTGGATTGCCTTGTCGAAAGGATTGTGAAATCTTATGATGAGATTTTTCCATCATTGGGATATCTTGAGAATTACAAAGAAATCTTCTATTTTAGTCTTCCTAAGAGTATACCATATCAAGACAGATGACACATGTAGATGAAATAGAATATGGAAGAGAAGAGAGAAAGGGGTTTCGCTGGAGGCATGTAGTCAAACCCCATTGGGATATTTTCCCATGCAATCCAATGCCCACCTAAGCAATGATCAAAAATAGATCTTGTAAGAGTGAGTTGACAAAATGATTGACAAGTGAAGAGTGGCATCATTGGAGAGAATGAAGGAAAATGGAAAAGAAAAATCAAGAGGAGTTCGGGTGAAGCCTTGCCATGGGCTTCATTTGGAGTCTTTCTATTGTTTTGCCAAATCTAGTTGAAGGGACACATGAAATTGGTGTAAGAAGGGAAAGGACACATGTGTAAGAGTGTAAGGAAGAGTGGTGACTTGACAAGATAATGGATAGATGCTTGAGATGAGGGAAAACCATGGGAGAAGAAGAGAAGGTTTCGGGTGAAACCAAAAGAGGCATGGCCGAACCATGCTTAGCTATTTCCCAAGAGTTTGATCTTGTAATCCTTTGGATTGACACATAAGGTGATGGAGGGGAGATGGATGAGTGATGTGAAGGGAATAGGAAGCCAAAAAGCCTAAGGGGCGCCGGTCATAGATGGAAATGGGGGAAACAAAATCCACCTAGGTATGGGCAAGATTTGGTCTTGGAGTGGTCTTGAGATAGAAGTCAATCAAAGAGTCATTCAACCCCTCAAATGTCACACATAAGACTAGTGAAATGAGTACCTAGTACCCTAGGGAGAGACATGGCCGAATGGCCTTAGGCATGATCTCTTTCCTTGCTTGCTTCATTTGGTCTCAAAGCACACAAACTCTCTCACTCTCTCTACCTCTCGGCCAACACTCCCTCCCATTCTATTTTCTTTTGCTTCACTTCCTTCTACCTTCTAAACATAAGAACATCCTAAGTATAGTGGAGTTAAGGGAAGCATTCTTGAGTGGAAAGTGTTAAAAAAGTAAGTGCTTAAGTTGATCTAAGCATAGGAAGAATACACATACACCACACCTATATTCTTATTTCAAGAATCTAATCATCATGCCTCCATGTTCATGACTAGTCTAATGGAATATTTTATATGTATATTTTCATATTTAAGCTAAGCTAACTAGGAGTATTGTAAGTATATTCTTATCTTGCCCTTAGCAATTTTAGTATACTTTTGAGAGAATTTGATTGTAATGTTTGAATCTTTGTTTATGTATGCTAAAATGAAAATTTCCTTAGTGAAAATGCCATGCTTAGTTAGGTATGAATCCATGTCAAAGTTTATGATTCTTTAAGTTTGAGAATATAAAATGATGGGTGGATTTAGTCAAATTGTTTTAAAAAAATCAATATGATGGGTGGATTAAAGGAATGCATGCAAAATTAAGGTTAACTTGTAGGATATTGGATAATGAGGATTAGATTACTTGAATGAAATGTTTTGTTCATTTGGTGGCAAAATGCATGTTTAGTCTAAGTATCTTTTTAAATTAAAAGATTATATTTTATTGTGGATTTGGATACTTTGATATAAAGAAAGAATGTAGCATGATCACTTTGATGGATGATGACGACAAGTATGCATGTTAAACTTTAACTTTAAGTTAAGAAATGCTATATTGATGCATATAGGTGTTTCGGTTGTAAAAGAATTTTGGGTTGAGCTTTCTTTTCTACTACTATGTTATATTGTGATTAAATCTTGAATATTTGGATAAAATTAGATGTGTGAGTACTAGAGGAATGTAGTGGCATGATATTCGGTTTTTACATGAATGGTTAAGTGAGCTATCTTGATGATAAAAAAATGATTAAAATAATGAATGTAAGGACCTTAGGATTTGGCCAAGGCATATTTTTGAGGTTAAAAATATTCAATTATTTTATTGAGGCTAAATTGGAGTATTTGGAGAAGGATGGGAAAAGAAAATACTAGGAGATAACTAGGGAAGGTCTCAGCCCAACCCTAGTGGGAGAGGGCGGAGCACCCCTAAATGTGTGCAAGGCCCAATTTGTGTTTTTAGATAGAAAAGAAGTGAAAATATATGGTGCTTGAATTGTGAAAGACCTTGACGTATGGAATACGTATGTTCGTCTCACGTTTCGCATGTTCAGTGTTATGAGTCTCATGTCTCATGCATGAAGCACGAAAACCATATTTTGAGTCCAACATGTTTTTGAAAGAAAAGAAAAGAATTAAAGTTTTATCAGAACCCTAAAGGCTGGGACGGAGTAGTGTCCCAATGTAACTCTCTCTTCACTCAAGAGTGAGTAAAGTCGAGTGAAAGCCCCTGGGTTGACAAAGAACCGTCGGCAGACCATGTATGGCTCCAAAAGGTGTCCAGAACGTGGTCGCACCTAAAGCTAGTGGTTACCTACAGAACGGTGCTGGCTTTTGCGTTACCGATACAGAAAAGTTTGTAGTCGCTCGGTGAGTGATCAATCGCCGAGTGACAAAGAGCGCGAAAGGGCGCGAAACGTAGCTACTTAGGTTTGATACGGTCGCCAGGTGTTACGGTAACTAGCAGGAACATACGGTACATAGGGAAACTGTGTGGTGTCTAAATAAGATGTCATGACGAAAAGAGCAGCTTTCGAGCCAATATATGATATGTAAATGGCGCCTAAGATAAGAAAATATGAAAAGTATTTGAAAAGATGAATTTTGAAAAGAAGTTCAAACATATTGTTTTATGGATTTATAAGCAAACACATGAAAGAAGTTAAAGAAAAACAAGTTGAAGAAAGTGACATGAGCATGAGCATGTGCATAAGTAAAGTAATGAGTTCCATAATGCATGATGCACATATAATCGTTTGTTATTCGCTTAACTGTATGCTTGAAATTCTTTTGTTGAGATATTAATGTACTTACTGAGATTTCTCCCGAAATCTCACCCCCCCTTTTTTATATCTCTACTATCGCTTCTCTTTTCGGGACGATAGAAGTAATTGCAGGTGATGACGACCCAACAGAGTATAATTCTCAGGACGACACCTCGAATTCCCAAGAGCTCGACTAAGTCTACTACAGTCGAGCTGGTGACTCTCGGCTTACAAGGCCGATGAGCGGTGGAGTCACTGCCCTTAGCGACGTATATTTTGGTGAACCTACGCCCCACAAGGTGTTGTTTGGTCCTTGGTGTAGATGATTCTCTCCACTTGGGACTCCTGTATGAGTCATCATTCGGGATGAGTTATAAAGTAGGGCCTACCTTGAATCTGAACCATCTGCATTACGACCTTGATTTCAAGGAGGTAACGAACCATTGGACTAGAAAGGAGGGCAATGAGAATTGCCTATACGACTTTTGTATTTACTTATCTATATTTTGGGCTTCCGTTGTTTTGGAAGAAAGAACAACTATGAAAGATCTTTGTGTCTATATTAATAGTATTGAAGTACTTTGGGATATTAAATTTGTTGAGCCATGTGATGTATACTTAGAAGGGTTTGACTTTTTTCCCCTGCGAAACCTTTATTCACTGCTTTTATTTAGAAAAAAATATACATGATAAGACGAGGGGTGAACTTTTCTGTGATGCTCATCCGAAACATCTCGGTTTGTGTACGATCCCAAGCACAAGCAGGGGCGTCGACAATAGATATGAATAATACTACTAAATAAGTTCTCAGGAAAGATTCATCTTTGCTAGATAAAACTTCAAAATTTCTAAGACACATTAGAAGGTTACATTGGACACGCTTAAGAGCACTCTCATTGGATTATACATTTGCAAATCTAATAGAGTGTTTGCATAATATAACCCAATAATTCTTCAAATTGGATTAGGCAAATGCAAATAAAATGACTATGAGCTACAATAAAATTGACTCTCATTTTCAAATTTGCTAGTTACTGTAGCATTTGCAAAGTAATAAAAAATAATTTTGCTCTCCAATTTTGCTCTCTCATTTCCAAATTTGTTTACATACCGTTGGCCCAAGTGTACTATCACATACGAAATTTTATTTATGTTATAGCCAAGAGTGTTTACCGTTTACATTCGATTTTTTTTTTATGTATATAGTTTTTTACTAACATATTAGTTCACCCAGGCATTCATAATTTTTTTTTGAATAATTTTGTTTACACACCCTTCAATTTTTTTCCGCATGGTTTTCATGTAGTTTGCCCAGACATACTACTAAATTAAATTAATATATTCATGTAGTTTTTCATTTTGGAAAAAAAAAATTGAGAGAAAAAAAATTGAACAAATATTATGAAATTAATAATATTTTTCATGTAGCCTTTCATTTGGGAAAAATAATAGAAAAAATTGAATAAATATTATAAATTGATAATATTGATTTTGCATAGAATAAGTTTTGAATAGAATAACCAATTGCAAAATGATCAAAGATTCAGCAAATTTTGCAAATGCCTAATCCAATGAGAATGCTCTAAATACCAATCTCTTAGATAGAACTATCTTAAATGGTACATATCCACATCCCATAGTAAAATTCTATAAAAAATTTCATGTCAAAACAAATTCTGATCTCACAAGGAAATTACAATAATAACATGTATAGAAATTTAATAAACTTTTCATGCATGTAAGTAGCAGTAATAACATGTATATAAAATTTAATACATATATTTAATAATAATAACATGCATAAATTTAATACAAATAAATATGCATATAAAATAAGATTCCATCCATGTACATATCAATAATAACATATATATAACAATAATAAATATAATTTTTTTTTTTACGGACTAGGCCAGAACTCAAAGCCCGACCCAAAGGCCCTTTATTCCCCTTTAATAGATTCAGTTTGCTTTAACTGGGCTAGAGCCCTTGACCCGGCCTATAACAAAACCCTAGTTATTTTCACCTTCAACCTCTAGACACCATGCAGCCGCCGACCCCTATTCTCCAACCTTCAGCCACCGCAACTTAAAGCTGCCGCTACAAACACCACCAGTGAAAAGATGAAGGTAAGTTCTCCATCAACTTCCTTTCGTTGACCTCCTGGCTAGTGACCTTTTTTTTTCAATTTTATTATAAACTCCACGGCAGTGGGCTTTATACCCCATTGCCGCCATTACAAGGATGCCAGCAGTGGCTGTAAAGACCCACTATACCACCTTTAAGGCCGCCACTTAAAGCCAGTCCTTAAAGTCATTGGCCATCACACTCGGATACTATACATGGCCTAGATAAGCACACAGAAATAACGACAACCTTCTCTACAAATATTCCTCAACTTTCTCAATACCACTGCAACACAATATATAACATGAGTAAAAAAGAAAAGAAAAGAAAAGAAAAGAATACAATGCAAAAGGAGATGCAAAATACGGCAAGGGTCCAAGTGAGAAATCGAAAAACCCAAGCCTAAAGAGATGCATCAATTCGTGTTCTTTCAATACGGCAAGGTGAAAAATAGAAATAGTGAAAAAAATTGTCACTGTGTGGGTCTTTCTCGAGAAAATCAAACAGAGGGTTAAAACATCGTAAATTAATGTCTTAGATCAAAACAATATTATTTTTAATCTGCCCAATATGATAAAATCGCATATACACTCAACATATATTCATTGTTTATTTTATCGAGATCATAAAAAGTCTACAACCTGAAACTCTAATACCACATATTAAATATTTTAACATGACAATAATAAACGAATCTTTATTTTTTATGATCTACAATAATAAAACAATGATAACGAAAAATGTACATTTCTCCATTTGATTGATGAAGAATTAAACTTACTATGAAAGAATGATCACCCTAACAATTTTACCTCTTAAGTGTCTCCTGATGACTAAAGGCACTCTAATGTTGTAGGTGAAAACTCTTGAATCTCCCAGTACTATTTATAGACCTTTGACCATCAAGAAATCTAAAGAGATTGTGTCTGACTATAATTAGAGATCAAGAGTTTTAATCTTATCTCTTAAGAGTATTCTTATCTCATCATAACTCAAATATTAATTGATAAGTCTTGAGCTATTTCAAACTCTATTAAGATGAGTGTGTGGGACACGGAGAATAAATAAAAGCATTAGAATCTCAACTACGTGCTTTAATGCATGCTTTCTCTTTGCTATAAAAAGGCATTGCTACTCCATTTTCTGTATGTCACCGATTAAGTAGTAAGCATTTCATCCTTTTATACTTGTCTTTAGCTCTTGATCTGGTTTTGAGAAAAGATGGGAAATGTCTCCTCTTACTTTAGTGTGATGCTGCTGCTATTGCTGGTTATAGGACTGGCTGAGTGTAGTTGAAAATTGGAGAAAGTAGAGTATACTGAAAGCGTAAGATCAAGTGGTTCTAGTGTTGGAGCTAAAGAAATAGGATTTGTTTCGGTTTTAATGCTGGAGCTGGAGCTGATGCTGATACTGGAGCTGGAAGTGTAGGATTTGGTTTTGGTGGTGGAGCTAGAGGACTAGGATTTGGTTTTAGTGCTAGAGCTAAAGCTAGTGCAGGTTATGATGGTGGTTTAGGTGGAGACAGTTCTAGTGGGGGAATTGGTGGCGGAGGTCCCTAAACTTGAAAGATCGATCTTAGTAGCAATAATGCAATATATGTTATTCCATGCTCGATCATGGATATAGGGTATCTATAAATGCTTCAAATAAAAATGTAACCATAGCTTTGAATAAGACCCAGAAATGTAACAAATTAAGCATCTGCTGAATTTGTGTGAAAATGTAATAAATGGTTGTGACGACCCAGAAATTCCATCTCTTATTATTTCATTTATTTATTTATTTTAAGAATAACAAAGGGTATTTTAGGTTTGTAAGAATTGGAGACTTGGGTTTGGAATTAAGTTTTGGGGAATATGAACTAGGATATGGAGCCAAAGTAGTGTATCAAAGCTCATAAGCCCATAGGATGGATCTATGAGTCAATCAAGCCCATGTATGGAGACATATGTCTCCCTAGGAGAACTTTAGTAAGTCTTCAAAGACTAGTAGGTGTGAGGAAAAAATACTATTAGTTTGAGGGTTTGACTAGTAGATTTCTTGGAAAAGAGTGAATGAATCAAGAAGAGATTTTCATCATTTGGAAAAACATGGGAAACGTGAGAGACAAAAGGGGAGGAACCAAGCTCTTCCAATTGAGTTTTCCTAGGTGAATATCATATCTAAGTGATTGACTTGTACTAGATCTTGTAAGAGTGGAAGATTTATGTATAAGGAAATCCCTTAGAAAATGTATGACAAGTGACAAATGACAAGTTGAGATGTGGTCACATTGGGAAGAGAAATGGTGGCTTGGGAATGTGGAGTATACGTATGAGATGAAGAAAAGGAAGACCCAAATTTCACTTTGAGTTTTCCAACGTGAAGCCCATCCTTGACATGACAAAAAAATAGATTTTGTGTAAGAAAATCCTTAGAGATATGTGTTGACTTGTAAGGGTGTAATGGTGACAAGCAAGGTGACTATATTTGGAGATGAATAAGAGGTCTTCCAATTGAGTCTCCCTAGGAGCATGCCATATCTAGGTGAGTGACACTTGTAAGATTTGATAGAAATAGAAGTGGGAGAAGAGGAAGAGGATTCAGTGAAGGCCAATGCCGAACCCCTTAGGGTGTTTTTCCATGTAATCTCTTTTAAATCTAGATGAATGACTATTGATAGATCTTGTAAGTAGGAGTTGACAAGGAGATTGACAAGTGATGGAAGGATGTGGTATCATTGGAGAGAGGAAAAAGAAGACGAAAAGAAAACAAAGGGGATTTGGATAAGCATTGTCGTGGGCCTTAATTTTGGTCTTCCTAGAGTTTTCCCAAATCTAGGTGATTTGGAAACGTGAGATTGTGTAGGAGTGGTTTGTACTTGTGTGTAAGAGTGTAAGGCATGTGTGTAAGAGTGAGTGAGTGGATAGTTGATGGATAGTTGCTTGTGAGGAGAGAAAAACTATGGGAAAAGAAATGGGCATTCGGTGGAAGCAAGGAAAGACCTTGGCCAACTACTTCATGGTCCATTCTCCTAAGTTGGACTTCCAAATCCTAGTGAGTGACTTGTGAGGTGATTGGTGAGTCTGAGGAGTGATGTGAAAGAAAAGGGAGGGGCTTCTACCCTTGATATGCGCTAGCCATAGATAGAAAAAGGAATGAAGAATCCAACCTAAGTGTAAGCTAGAAATAGGTATGATTTGATCTAGTGATGGAGGTCAATCAAATGGGTCTTTCAACCCATCAACGGTCAATCCTAAAACTAGGAAAATGAGTGCCTAGAAGCCTAAGAAATCCTCTTGGCCGAATGGCCTATGCCTTGATCTTTTTCCCACTTGTTTGCTTTACTTGTACACACACACACTCCACCCTACATCACACTATAACAAGCTTTTCTCTGTACACTCACTTTACTTTGCTTTCTTCTACCTTCTAAACACTAAGATATTCTAAGTTTAGTGGAGCTTGAGTAAGTTTTCTTGAGTGGGAAGCACTTTTGAAGAGGTAAGTGAGATTCTAAGCTATTTGAAGAATAGAAACCTAAGATAGATCACATGCACACACCAAGGTCTTATATCCTTAAGAATTTCTTTTAAACTATAGGCTTATAAACTATGTTAATGGATTATTTTTATATGTTTTCAGAGCTAATCTTTTCTACTGGAAGTATTGTAAGTACATTCTTATCTTGACTCTACCATTTCTTGTATGTATTTGAGTGAATGTGGTGATATTGCTTGATTGATTGCTTGGTGATGCTAGACTAGGATTTCTTGAAAGAAATGCTTTGTTCATTTAGTTAAAAACCCATGCTTAGTCCATATGTTATTGTAGGCTTGAATCTATATTATGTTAGTGGATTTAGCCAATTTGATGTAAAGGAAAATGAAGCATATTGATATGCTATATAGTAATAAAAATGCATGCATGACTAAGGTCAGCTTGTTGGATGTTTGGTGATGCTAAGTTAGATTACTTGAAGAAAGACTTTGCGTATTTAGTTACAAATCCATGCTTAGTTTATATGCTATTTTAGGCTTGAAATTATATTATGTTGATAGATTTAGATAATTTGATGCAAAGGGAAAATGAAACATATTGATATGTACATAGTAATAAAGATGCATGCTTGACTAAGATGAAGTTTGTTGAAAAATTTACGATACTAGGTTAGATCGCTTGAAGAAATGCCTTATATGTTTAGTTGTAAATCCATGTTTAGCAAGGTATATTATCCTAGGCTTGAGCTTTACAATTTTATTGGTGGATTTAATTACTTTGATATAAAGGAAAAGAGAGCATGATTAGTATGAAAAATGGTGACAAAATGCATGCATGTTAAAATAATGATTGGAGTTGAAAAGAATTTAAATTGGTGCATATATGGGTTTCGGATTTGAAGGTTTTAGGGTTGAGTTTTCAATGATCAACTATTCTTTTATATGATGATAAAGCCTTGAATACTTAGAAGGTTTAGAAACATGAAAACTATGAGGATTCAATAACATGACATTTCTGTTTTAACATGTATGATTAAGTATGCTATTTTGATGGAAAGAAAAGTGATTAAAATGCTAATCCCAAGAACTATAGGATTCGGTCAACTCCTCTTAATGGTGCAAAAAAAAATGTTTAGTCAAATTTGTTAAGGCTTGATGAGTGCATGGAGGAGGATAAAATAAGAAAACCCTAGGTAGTTTCCATGAAGGGACTCGGCCCAACCCTAGTGGTAAACGCCGAGTGCCCCTCTTTGTGTGTTGAGCTCCTTGTGTGCTTTTATATGAATTATAGATGGATTCATATGATGGTTGCTTCGTCAATGAGTATGGCAAAGTATATGTGTGCTTGAACTAGTCCCATGCTTCGCATGTTAAACACTAAGGGTTGCATGTCAAATGCATGAAGCATGGAAATCATGTTTTTGAGTCAAACATGTTTTCGAAAGAAAAGAAAATGATTAAAATTTTATAAGAACCTCAAACACTGGGACGAGGTAGTACCCCAGTGGAACTCTCTGTTCACTCAGAAGTGTTAAAGTCGAGTGAAAGCCCCTGGGTTGACGAAGAACAGTTGACAGACTATGTATGGCTCCAAAAGGTGACCGGAGCGTGGTTGCACTTAATGCTAGTGGGTGCCTAAGGATGGTATAGGCTTTTGCTTTACCGTTATAAGAACAAGGATGTAGTCGCTAGGTTTGAGTGGTCACCGAGTGATGAAGAGTGGATAACGCAGATGCCACGACTTGAGTAGTCTGCAGGCAATGTGGTAACACGTAACGTATTCACTTAGGCTTGAGTGGTCGCCGGGTGAGATGGTAACTAGCAGAGAACACACGGTGCATAAGGGAACCATGAGGTGTCCAATAAGAAGTTATGACAAGAATAAACGTCTTTGGATCCCCAAGAATGATATGAATATGTTAAGTGGCACCTAAGATAAGAATAAAAGAATAAAAAAAGTTTTCTGAAAAAGGGTTTTTTTAGTATGAGTCTGAAGAAAGAAGTTTTCGTTAAAACCTTTTTTATGAAAAGCAAGTACATGAATCAAGATGAAAAGAAAGTCAAGTTTTTATGAAAGTTTACATGAGCATAAGCATGTGCTAAGTCATTAGTCGCATATGCATGACACATGATCTGTTTGTTATTTGCTTACATGTATGCTTGAGATGATTTTGCTAAGATAGCTATGTACTTACTGAGATTTCTCGAAATTTCACCCCTTTATATTTTCACTATCGTTCCTTGTTGGGACGATAGAAGTGATTGCAGGTGAAAATGACGTCGACGACCTTGACGCTTGGAGAGACTCTCCAGATCACTGATGGTCTGGTGTCTCCCCGCTTTTTGATGTGGTGACTCCTATTTTTGTACAAGGGTTAAGGAGGTTAAGGACGAACCCCGTTGTAGTAGATGGCCATGGGGCCAACACATAGATGATGTCGCGGGTTTATATTTCGTTATATTTTAATGGTTCCCGATGTTTTAGGAGAGTATATATTTTGTGGAGATGGATACTCTTGATGATATTTATTAATATGAAGTTTATTTTGGGAAATTACAATTTTTATACCATGTGACGTAAGGCAAAACCTAACTTTAGACTGGCTTGACCTTTTTTCACTGCAAAATTTTCTATTCACCACTATTAATTTTAAACGTGTGCGCGAATTTAGGTAAGAATGAGAGGTAAACTTCCCTGTATTGTTTATTCCCGACGTCTCGATTTGCGTCCGATCCTAAGCATGGCAAGGCCGTCGACATCGGTTAAGTAAAGTATGAAGATCTCAATCATTATAAATGAAGCTATTATACTTGGTGAAAAACTCTATTCACAGGTGGAATAAATGAATATTATTATTATTCCCTGCATGCTTGCATATCAATGCATATATATATATATATATGAAGCATACAATTTTTAAGGATAACAATATGTTATTCAACTCATGAACCTAATATGAATACGATACAAAATTAGCAAGTTTGAATTTGAGATTAATGGGTTCAGGTAAAAACATGTAGATCCGTTAAAATTTTATTAACAAACAGATCAATAACGGGTCCAATGGGGTTTTTAGATATTTTTGGATTTTACTTCTTGCGTGAAATTTTGTTAATCAAGTTAAATGAGTTATGTGAGTTAGCTCTATGTATTTACATGAAACAAGTTGAAGTGAGTCATTTCTTCTTGATCAATTTCTAATTAATTTTTTAACGGGTCACATGAGTGACACGACATAACCTATGTACTTCATAGATAAATCGAGTGACACAGTGTGTCTGAAATTGAACTCTTTCATGGGGATGGACTCCATAATCCATTTAAATAATTTTTGAGCCCGTGTCATATTCAAAATTATCCAAAAATTAGAATTTGGCTTTCCAATATGGCCCGTCAACATAACTTAGGCCCAAATAAAATTATCTTTATATTGACCAGTGGATCGGGTTGTTACAAAATGCCTCATGATAAATGGGGTGAAACATTTTTGTATTGGCTTCTCTCGATAGAGAGAAACAAGAATACTCTGGGCATATCATGTGTGATTTCTTTAAGTTAGTTGGTGGGGCTGATGTGTTTCCTGATGCAACAAGTATATCCTTCAATGTTTGAAGGAATGATTTAATGCAGAGATAAACCTGAAAGAAGCACCTGAGGAAGAAGGACCAACTCCACTTGAGCAAGAGATAAGAAGACTTGTCTCCATTAGTAATAACTATATTGTTTCTTGAGTGTTGTATTATGTAGTCCGAAGACTAGTCATGTTCAGTTCTTTTTATTCAGATATAGGGAGCAAATTGTTGGTTTTATATCTTATTTGGGAAATGAAGTGACATAGATATTTAGATGATTAATGAATGAACCTATTTAAGGTTTAAACTCTAGTACAAATAGTACTTAACTTTTATATATTCCGTTGCAATTAAAAAGTCAAATTCCCTACACACGCACTTCCTTATGAATATTACATGCCTATTCTCGATCTAAATGTTTGTTGTTGCCAACTAGCTAACACCATTGACACCACGGATCCTCGCCATGACCCTTAGCAAGAAATGAGGCGTCACAAAGGCCATTTCTGATTCAACATGATTCAATCTTTATCAACGCAAATATATAGAATATTTTCTCTAGAAAACCAACATGAACAATGCCAAACCCGTGATGTCACCCATGTACTCCATTGCATCATTATCTCAATTCTCTAGATATGCCTTCCATGATCCTATTCTATATAGTGTCATTGGCTCACTACTCATCACTCACCCTCCCTAACATGGCTTTCGCTATTGGCAAGGTATCACAATTCTTGAATTAGCTTATAACAAATCATTCGATGGTAGTTGAATGCATTTCGTGGTATCTACAACGTACTCCTAATCATGGCTTACTTATCCATCGGTGTGCTTCCTTAACGACCCAATAGTGGGTATTACACTTACCTTGACTCAAATCTAGTTTCCTGGAGATCTCGAAAGTAACAAACTGTCTCTCACTCCATCACTGAGTCTAAATATTGTGCCATTACCCATGTCTCAGTTGTGATCCTCTAGCTTCTTCACTACAAACAAAACTTGGCCTTCCTCTCAAACAACCACCAATACTCTGGTAACATCGTTGCTACTTATCTCATAGAAGACTTGTGTTTCATGCATTGTTTTGAATTTCGTACCGTACCGGAGCAGTGACCGGTACAGAAATTGGGTCTCTTTTCGTACCGGCCCAGATTTCAGCCATGCCGGCCAATATTTCTGTCGTACCGGCCATATGTACCGGCCGGTACTGGATTTTAGAATTTTTTTTTTTTTCATTTCTTCCTTTTTTTTTATCCTAATTTAGACTAGATTATTTACATATATATTTATATATATAATTTATTCATATATTGATTATTATTTTGAAATATAATTTATATATATTTTTATATATATAATTTTTTTTTTGTATGGACTATTCTGAAACGGTATACGAAACGGTACCGGTACCGAAATATTTTGTTCCAGTGCCTTGATTGGTACGCTCACCGGTACGGTATTTAAAACATTGGTTTCATGCCCAAATGAAGCTTATTGAAATAGACATAATTTTTTTTCGAGATCTTGTTGCTTTAAAGAATCTTCAAGTGTGTTTTATCTCTACAAAAGATCCAAGTGGCAAACACCTTCACAGAAAGAGACACGATACAACCCGTTATTTAATGGGTCATGTTGTGTCACCCATTTGACTCGTTCAATAATTAATTAGAAATTTATCAACAAGATATGACTCACTTAAATCTATGTCATGTAAATACATTAAGCTAACTCACATAACTCACACTACAATAGGATCAGCTTATTGCGTCCAAAAAAGTTTCGTTGGTCAATAATGTGTCACTACAGATGACTTCTTACGTCTTGAAAATCAATACTGCAAATAACCACACTTTTTGGTCAAATTAAACACATGAACAATGCCATATTTAATCCCATTACTTTTTAGCTACTTGTATCATTTTTCTAGTTCCGCAAAAAACACTACGAAAAACATACCATTTAGTGTCAATATTGCATGGTCACAAGCACCATTCATTTATATTGCGACGCATTGACTTTCTTTTGTGGTGGGTATAATTGATGCAAAATAATTTCTATTTTCTACCTTTGACACCATTTCGCACCTAATGTAAAAATCAGTGGGTATAAGTAAGGGGATTTCAATGCTACTAATTTTGAAGGTTGCCGAGAGGATTCAACTCATGATTTCCATTTAAATCAAGTCAATCTCATCTAAGCCTCCATTCACCCCCACTCATTCATAGAACAACTCCACCCAAGGTATGTATTACCCACCTTCCCCTTCTCCCTTGCTTTACAAGATGATTTGTGAAGATGTCCTACACTAGCTATTGCCACCTCCTTGACTAACGTTGTATTCTTGGTAAAGAGTTAGAGTGCAGCATTTGGCTTCGACATCTACACTTGCTTTAGGAAATAGACCTTTCCACTTGCATGCCATCTATTTTATATTATTCCCGTATAGACATGAATGAATCTTCAATACAACTATTGTGTTTTTTTTATTTTTTGGATGAATCTTTAATTCAAAGGACTCAAAATTATACAATTGTTTTTTCCATTTTTTCATACGGGATCCTACTGTACCTATAGTGGATATATGTTCAATCACCAAAAGATTTTAAATTATCACAATATTAGGCTGCTATAGGTACAAAAGGACCATGGGTCTCACCAAGATTTTTGTTGGGTTTTAATCAAATTTGAAAGTTTGCCTTTATTGCATGTTATTTGGAAAATTAAGTTGACTGTGCATGTGTATTGCCCAAATCTAAACAATCACAGTTTAGTTTAAGGGTATGATGCTTTTTGCTTTATCTTAGTACTGCATTGTTATCATTGTTCTAGGATATACTATATGTTTATCTATGGTTTTGAGCTAGTGCAGGTTATAGTGGTGGTTTATATGGAGATAGTTCTAATGGGGGAATTGGTGGCGTTGGTCCCTAAACTAGAAAGATCAATCTTAGTAGCAATGTTGTGAATGTTATTCCATGCTTGATCGTGGATATATAGGCCATCTATGCTTCAAACAAAAATATAATAACAACTTTGAATAAAAGAACTAAGTTACCACTTAATTTGTGTGAAAATGTAATAAGTGGTTAAGTAACGTAATGAAGATTTAAATTATCATAAATGAAGCTATTATACTTGGGGAAAACTCTATTCGCAAGTGGAATAAATGAATATTATTGCCTACATGCTTGCACTCCAAACGATGCAGCCTAATTCATCACAGTTTGAATGAAATCAATTCAACTACTTTATTCACACTCTGCTAATTGTGATCATATATATTAAACGAACAAAATGCATTCATTAATAATGGACATTTTAAGTGGGCCCAAAACATACATTACAAGCCGATTAAACCATTAATAGCTCTCCAGTACACAAAAGTGACTAACATGGTCTAACATTTGTTGCAAACCTCTACAGACCATCATTTAAGAAACAGCACAATTCTGACCAAAACAAAGTTGAAACAAACCCCATACACGATCTATGATGAGATAGATGATACATTGATCTATGGACAAAAGTCCAAGAGATCCACTCTATGGACCAAAGGTCCAAGAGACTATGTGTGTGTGTGTGTGTGTGTGTGTGTGTGTGTGTTTTTAAAGAAAAGAACACAACAGTAAATAAAAAGCATGGGAGAAAAAAGAATTACATCTTAAAAAAATCTAAATCTGCATTTTTAACATTGGAAGAAAATAAAATAAACCAACAAAGCGATTGTAGTGGCGCGTGAAAGACGGCACCACCCTTGTAGTAAGGGGGACAACCAGGATTGAAGAGGCCAGTGATCTTGGACCCAGAAAAACCGCACACAGCGGTAGAAAAAACAATAGTAGAGGTGACGCATAGATTTCATGCTCCAACTTTGGTAGAAAAAACTCTAGACATAGAGAGTCTCCTCCTTCTCTCTAAATCTCATAAACAAGTTGTGCATGGAAGGTCCCTCCCTCCTTCCTTTCCCCCCTCACCCCCTCCCCCTTCTCCTTGTTTTTCCCATTCTTCTAGTTTTGCAGTGCCACGAAGTGTCAGGCTTTGGTGGTATATGGTGAATGGCTGATCTGGTGCTCTCTAGTGTCTAGGGACCACCATACGCCCACCTCAAGATTTTCAAGGTACCGATCCTTCTACCAGGCAAAGAAATTTTCTGAATGAAATGGCACGTGAGCCACACACCACCTCTAGTGGTGTTTTTTCTACCGTCACGTGCCGTTTTTCTGGGTCTAGGATCATCAACCTCTTCAGACCCCGACCATCTCCTTTACTATAAGGGTGGCGCATGTCTGTCTCGCGCCACCACAGTCGCTTTGTTGGTTTATTTTATCTTTCTCCAATGTTGAAAATGCATATTTAGATTTTTTTAAGATGTAATTCTTTTTTCTCCCATGTTTTTATTTACTGATGTGTTCTTTTCTTTAGAATAAAAAAACACACATAGTCTGTTAGACCTTTGGCCTATAAAGTGGGCTTCTTGAACTTTTGTCTACAGATCAGTGTGTCGTATATCCTGTCATTGATCAGGTATGAGGTTTGTTTCAACTCTGTCTTGGATAAAGTTGTGCTATCTTTCAAATGATAGTCTGTAGAAGTTTGCACTTTTGTGTACTAGAGAACTATTAATGTTCTAGTAGGCTTGTAATATATGTTCAGGCATAGTTTTGAATACCATGTCGTACTGGCCGGCATTCAGGAAATATGTCATACCGGTCAGTTAACTGGTACAAAAAGTCATGTTTCATGCCAGAAAATATTTCGGCCAGTACCGATCGATATTTTGGATTTCGACCGATATCATATTTCAATAGATTCTTTTTTTTATAAGTGAGTTTTTTGCTTTTTTTTCCCTTTTTGCACATATAAAAAGTATATTATGTTTGTATGAACCACAAGAAGTATAGTAATTTTATCTTTTTGTAATTTATGCCTATAGATATATATATATATATATAATTTATTCATGTATAGACTATTTCAAAATAGTACCAGTATCGAAATATTTCGTTCTAGTATTTTAATCGAAACGATTTCCGATTTGGTATTCAAAATATTAGTTTTAGGTCTAGTTATAATGTCCATTATTAATGAATGCAATTTACCTTACTTTTAATATATATATGTACACACATTAATTAGCATTCTAGTGTTTATAATTAGCAGGGTGTGAGAAAAGTAGTTGAATTGACTTCGTTCAAACTTTGGTGAATTAGGCTGCATCGTTGTGCCATGTTTTATACTGCAAGCTACTACCTATATGTGGATATACAACCGATCATGTGTGGAACTGTAAGCATGTAGGGAATAATATTCGTTTATTCTACCTGTGAATAGAGTTTTTCACGGCCGAGTATATAATAATAGTTACATGTGTGATGATTGAAATCTTCATTACTTTATTTAACCACTAATTATATCTTCACACGAATTAAGCAGTAGCTTCTCTTATTCAAAGCTAGTTTTGTATGATGCATAGATAGCCTATCCACGAGCATGGAATAACATATATAGAATTGCTACTAAGATCGATCTTTCAAGTTTTGGGATCACAATCCACCGCCAATTCCTCCACCAAAACCACCACCACCACCAAAGCCGCCACCGCCACCACCACCAAAGCCACCACCGGACCCACCTCCAATGCCACCACCTGAACCTTCACCACCGCCAATCCCTCCTCCAGATCCCCCTCCAAAGCCGACACCGCCACCACTTCCTCCTCCAAATCCACCACCGGAACCACCTCCAAATCCTCCTCCAACACCACCACCTTGACCAAATCCTCCGCCACTTCCTCCACCAAAACCACCTCCTATGCTCTCAGTATACTCAACTTTCTCCAATTTCCGACACTCAGCCAGTTCTATAACCAGCAATAGCAGCAGTATCACACTAAAGTAAGAGGAGATCACTTTTCCCATTTTTTCTCAACCAGATCAGGAGCTAAAGAAAAGTATAAAAGAAAGAAATGCTTGCTGCTTGGTGATAGCAAATGGAGCAGCAGTGCCTTTTTATAGAGGAGAGAAAAGCATGCATTAATGCACGTAATTCATAAGATATATATTAATGCTTTTGTGTGCTGCCAGCAATTGTGGACTTCCAATCGAATCCCTTAATTAGTTCAACTATGAACAGAGCAAGAAGTGAAAAATTCAACTGATTCGTATCAGGAATGATAAATGGGCAGCAAAATCATGGTCAAGGCATGCATGCAGCTCCAGCTTCTAACTAATTCGAAGATGCATGTAAAGTACCCCGCCGTCACTATTTAATGTTCCCAACTTCGCTTCTAATCTGATAACTGCTTATTCTCTACTTAGTTTGACTTTTGTATTAGTCAAATTAAATAGAATTATTAATAGATTAAGATTGTGTTTGGATATTAAAGTAATCTTAGAATTATGTGAATAATAATAAAAAATAAAATATTAAATATTAAATAATAATAAAAAGTAGGTAAAAAAAAATAAAATATTAAATAATAATAAAATATTAAATAATAATAAAATATTATGAAAACAGTCCACCACTCAAAATAATAGAGAAAGTAAATATTTACCTTCTTTATATCATTTTGTCAATGGAAGAGAGTCCAAAAATCCCACTTAAGAGCATTCTTATTGGATTATCCAAATTTAAAGGACATTTTTAGCCATTGTAAAGAATAGTTTGACTTTTGGCCGTTCCATTCATTCAAGTTTTCATATTGAAATAGCTATTTTTTCATTATATAATAATAAAATAATATAAAAATAATTTAACTTTGATTATTTATATCAATTTTTCATATTAGATTATCTATATATGAAGATATATAGTAGTGAGTAATTAATAATTAAAAAATATTTATTATTTATAATTATTATTTTATATGTTATAATATTTTACCATTCTGCCTATTATATGTTAATTAATAATCATATTTTAATTAAATTATGAGTTAATAAAATTAATAAGTAACCATATTATATTTAAATTAAATTATTAATAAAAGTTTAGCAAGAGAGAGAAACTAATAAAAATTAATTAATAATTATATTCTATGCAATGAAGAAGGAAAGAGAGATAGGAATTAATAATATAAGAATTTGGTCATAAGCTTGGAGCCTCAAACTTTGAAGTTTCTTTTAGTATTACTATTCACTTAGGTCAAAATTTATGACTTTTAGACAATTTAATATAGACTTCTTTTAAACTCTAATTGATTAAATTTTCATTGAATCTGACTTTTAGACAATTCAATAAGAATGCTCTTAATGATCCCATTTAGGAACCACCAACTCAACCAACCTGTGTATTTGTATAGTTTCATTGTTCCTACCATTTCAAGTAGGGGTGTAAATAGTTTGGTCCAATCCGAGAAAGCAATGGAGCGGTTTTATTCAGTCCGTCATTTTCACCACCATGGACCGAACTAAACTCAACACCGGTCCAATTCGGTCCGGTCTAGTCCAGGTCCAATCCGGGAGGTCCATACATATATATATATTATAATTTATTTTATACTATAACTCTTGTAATATAAATTTATAATACTAATATATTACTTATATATTAGTATTATAAATTTATATTTGTTATAGTTATACATTAGTACTTAACTAATTTTATATATATTATTACTTGAGAAATTATAGATGCAGTCATAGAGTTACAAACGGCGTGCAGTCGTTTTGGAAAAAAGTAAATGTATATGAGATCCACGTAAAAAAAGTTAACTTTTTACTAAAGCAGCTGCACGTCGTTTGCAACTTAACGACTGTATATAGCATTATCCTTATTACTTACATATTAGTATTATAACTTTATATATATTAGTACTTATATATTATATATTATAGTTATACATTAGTACTAATAATTTTTATGTTAGTACTTATATACTATATAATATAGTTATACATTAAAGAATATATGTATATATATATATATATATTATTATAATTAAGGAGTCGTATTCAATCCGGTCCGATCCGGTCTAGGGGGAGAAATCTCATAGACCTGAACCGGATCGAATAGTATTCGGTTCTATATTTTTAGACTGGACCGAACCATATCAAAATTTGATCCAGTCCGATCCATCGGTCCAGACCAAATTTCTTACATCCCTGATACTAGCATAATATTGATAGACAATGTTTACACTGCTAACACCTGTATTATTACTACGTAATAATACATAAAAGAATTTATCTATTTATTATTTTTTATATTGGATTTTAATATATAATTTATCATTTTTATCTTTCTACTTAAACCCATATTAATTATATGTAAAAACGCATGTTTAATAAAAGGAGAAAATTGTAGTATAACTTTTTTTATAGTTAATTGTAAATAAATTGTAGTACAGTTGTTCATATATCATTTTCCAATATTGATATGCATCTTCGCCCGTTTTCATAAAAATTGATTAATTTGACAATTTACCGAATTAGCAATGCTATAAATATTACAACGTTTATTAACAAAACGACTAATTCATTGAATGCACCGTGTCAATACCAATAATCTAGAGCCACGTGGAAAATAAATAAAATTTTAAATTGTGGTTAACTTGGTAACCCATCCCGCGTGTTTGGAGGCTGACTACTGACTATGATAAGGTTTGGATAATGTTTTCAGAATGATATAAAATGAGATTATAACTAAATAAAATATTATTTTTATTTTATAATTTGAAACTTTTAAATTATTTATTGTACTTTATGTAAAAATAAAAAATAAAAAATATAATGATTAAATAAAATAAATTAATAATCTCTTGATCCAAACATGACTTAAGTCTCCCAAACAAATTGTTTTTTGTTATGTAACTTAAAGAAAGAAACTACTATTGCAAAAGAGAAATAAGAAATTCTCTCTGAAACTCTTAAGAACTGAAACTTTCTTTCTCTCTCTATATTTTCTTATGAATTTCATTACAACTGAAGCCCCTATTTATAGGCTTTGAAATTACTATGCAAGTTACTATGCAAATCACTATGCAAGTCACTATGCAGAATTTAAAATAATAGTGGTGGGGTCATTCACATAATTTAGTGGTGGGACAGGGGGGCGGCTGTATTTCATTCGTTCATTACACTCCCCCTTGAATGACCGCCAATAAGGAATCTGCCTCGTTAAAACCTTGCCAAATAAAAATCCAGTGGGAAGAAAAACCAATGGCGAAGGAAAAAGAGTACAGTCTTCTTATGTATCCACAAGTGCTTTAAGATTGCCTCATTAAAACCTTGCAGAGGAAAACCCAGTGGGACAAAACCTCAGCGAAGGAAAAAGAGTACAATCAGCACATTTACTCCCCTTGAAAAGTGCATGACAAAAGATCTTTGAGTCTTCGCATTCCAATGTTATGCACAATCTTCTTGAATGTGGAAGTTGGTAACGCCTTTGTGAATAAATCTGCCAGATTATCACTAGATCGTATCTGCTTGACATCAATTTCACCTTTTTCTTGAAGTTCATGAGTATAAAAGAATTTCGGTGAAATATGTTTGGTTCTGTCACCTTTGATATATCCTCCTCTGATTTGAGTGATACAAGCAGTATTATCTTCATATAAGATTGTTGGGCTATTATTGATCATGGGAAGTCCACACTTTTCCTGGATATGTTGAATAACTGATCTCAACCAAATACACTCTCGACTTGCTTCATGAATAGCAATGATCTCTGAGTGATTTGAAGAGGTAGCAGATAGTGTCTGCTTAACAGATCTCCATGATATGGCAGTATCTCCATAAGTAAATAAATATCCAGTTTGAGATCTACCTCTGTGTGGGTCTGAAAGATAACCTGCATCTGCATACCCAATCAATTCTGGACTTGAACCACGTTGATAAAATAATCCCATATCAACCGTACCATGAAGGTAACGAAGAACATGTTTAATGCCATTCCAATGCCTTCGAGTTGGTGCAGAACTATATCTTGCAAGCAGATTAACTGAGAATGTAATATCTGGTCGAGTGCAATTTGCAAGATACATCAAAGCTCCAATTGCACTGAGATATGGTACTTCAGGACCAAGAATTTCTTCATCGTCATCGCAAGGATGGAATGGATCTTTCTTCACATCAAGTGTTCGAACAATCGTTGGAGTACTCAGGGGATGAGATTTGTCCATATAAAAATGCTTTAGGACTTTCTCAGTATACATGGACTGATGAATAAAAATTCCATTTGGCAAGTGCTCAAGCTGCAGGCCGAGACAAAGTTTTGTTTTGCCAAGATCTTTCATTTCAAATTCATTCTTTAAATATATAGCGGTTTTTGAGATCTCTTTAGGAGTTCCCACAATATTTAAATCATCAACATAAACCGCAATAATGACAAATCCGAATTCTGATTTCTTAATAAAAACACATGGGCATATAGGATTATTCTCAAATCCTTCTTTCAATAGATATTCGCTTAAGCGATTATACCACATGCGTCCGGATTGCTTCAACCCATATAAAGATCTTTGTAGTCTGATTAAGTACATATTTCTAGATGTACTTGTAGATGCTTCAGGCATCTTATATCCTTCAGGGATTTTCATATATATGTCATGGTCTAAGGATCCATATAAATATGCAGTGACCACATCCATCAACCGCATTTCTAATCCTTTTGTAACAACCAGACTAATCAAAAATCTAAATGTGATTGCATCCATAACGGGAGAGTATGTTTCTTCATAATCAATCCCGGGTTTCTGCAGGAAACCTTGTGCGACAAGCCGTGCTTTGTATCGCACAATTTCATTTTTCTCATTACGTTTTCGTACAAATACCCACTTATATCCAACAGGCATTACACCCTTTGGTGTTTGGACAACAGGTCCAAATACTTCTCGTTTTGCTAGCGAATTTAATTCAGCTTCAATAGCTGTTTTCCATTTTGGCCAATCATTTCTACGTCGACATTCTTCGACGCTTTTTGGCTCACTTTCTTCATTACTTCTGGTAATATCAAGGGCCATTTTATATGAAAATATGTTGTCGATAACAGTTTTATTTCTATCCAGAATTTCTCCAGTTTTCATGAAATGTATTGAGATCTCATTATTTTCAGGTACCTGTTCCTGTTCAGGGGAAAACATTTCATGACACACCTCTTCAGGAGGTCCCTTTTTAGGAGATTTATACTCTTCAAGAGTTTCCTCTTCAGGAGGTTCTGGAATAGAAGATTTAAGCTCTTTAGGAGCACCAATTATATTTGTAGCCTGTATTGTGGGTCCGTGTTCTTCAGGAACACCAAATTCATTTTGTATTCTTTTCCTTCTGGGAATTTTGTCTTTTGCACCAATAGGTCTTCTACGCTTCAGGCGTGTTTTAGATTCACCTATTGCTGCTTTGACAATTTGTCCTTCAGGGACTTCAATCCTTGCTGGAGTATTAACAGCAGGAATATAAGATTTTACTACACCTTTAGTGTCAGTAAATACATCCGGTAACTGATTTGCAACATTTTGCAAATGAATAATCATTTGAACTTCCCGTTTACATTCATTTGTAGGAGGATCAAAATGAGACAGGGTCTTATTATCCCAGGTAATATCTTGTCATGCTTCAAGCACCGACTTTTCTTTACCCATTAACGGAAAATTTGATTCGTCAAAATGACAATCCTCAAAACGTGCTTTAAATATATCCCCTGTAAGGGGTTCAAGGTATCTAATAATGGATGGAGAATCAAAACCAACATATATCCCAAGTTTACGTTGAGGGCCCATTTTTGTACGTTGTGGAGGTGCAATTGGAACATATACAGCACATCCAAAAGTACGAAGATGAGAAATATTTGGTTGTTGACCAAATGCAAGTTGTAATGGAGAATATTTATGATATGCAGATGGTCTAATACGAATTAGAGATGCTGCATGAAGTATAGCATGTCCCCAAACAGAAATAGGTAGTCTTGATTTCATAAGTAAAGATCTAGCGATTAGTTGAAGCCTTTTTATCAAAGACTCAGCTAAACCGTTTTGTGTGTGTGTATGGGCAACAGGATGTTCAACATCTATTCCTATTGACATGCAATAATCATCAAAAAACTTGAGATGAAAATTCACCTGCATTATCCAATCGAATGGTCTTAATCGGATACTCAGGAAATTGTGCTCGTAGTTTAATTATCTGAGCAAGAAGTCTAGCAAATGCAACATTTCTAGTGGAAAGAAGACAAACATGTGACCATCGACTAGATGCATCAATTAGAACCATAAAATATCTAAATGGTCCACTTGATGGATGAATAGGCCCACATATATCTCCGTGAATCCTTTGTAAAAAGGATGGAGATTCAACCATGACTTTTGAGGGAGATGGTCTAATAATTAACTTACCTTGAGAACATGCAGAGTACGGAGATTCATTGGGTAGAAATATCTTTTGATTCTTTAAGGGATGCCCATGCGAATTTTCAATAATTCGTCTCATCATTATAGAACCCGGATGTCCAAGGCGATCATGCCAAGTCATAAATACTTTAGGGTCAATGCACTTCTGGTGCATTACCACATATGATTCAATTGTTCTCATTTTTGTATAATACAATCCAGAACATAGAGCAGGCAGTTTTTCTAATACGAGCTTCTGGCCCGATATTGTTTTAGTAATAAGAAGATGCTCTTTACTGCCTTCATTGGTCGTTTCAATATGGTAATCATTACGACGTATATCTTTGAAACTCAATAAATTTCTTCTGGATTGTGAAGAGAATAGAGCATCATCAATACAAAATTTGGTGCCATTAGGCAACACAATATAAGCTCTTCCGGAGCCCTCAATTAAATCCGATGAACCTGATATGGTATGGACATAGGCTTTACTTAGTGTTAGATTTTGAAAATATTTTTTTTCTTTGAGAATTGTGTGAGTTGTAGCACTGTCAGCCAGACATATATCTTTATCATTCAACTCAGAGATAAAAAGCTCATCAATGTGATCCATGATTCTACAAAATATACAAAACTTTTATTACTGATAGAAAGA
Source organism: Platycarya longipes (assembly GCA_036559045.1). Taxonomy (NCBI): domain Eukaryota; kingdom Viridiplantae; phylum Streptophyta; class Magnoliopsida; order Fagales; family Juglandaceae; genus Platycarya; species Platycarya longipes. The sequence goes on along the minus strand of CM071790.1, from coordinate 24,837,525 downwards.
AAATACATTAATTGAGTGGAATACTTCCATCTCCAATTAAGTGTTCAATACTACCATCAGGATGATTAAAGAAATCAGATACATCAAGATGAGTAACGTCTACATCTACTGAATCTAATAAATCATCTGATGGTTCTACTAAATTTGTTTCATGCACTTTATTCTTTCCTTTAATAGAAGCTTGATATAAATCAGCTAAGTGCCTGGCCGTACGACAGGTACGTGACCAATGTCCAGTCATTCCACATCTATGGCACACCTCTTCACTTTTCTTTGAAGAAGTATTCTGAGGATTTTTACCCCTCTCTGAATTGTACCACTTCTGGTGATATGGTATATTATAATCCCTTTTAATGTTGTCATTCCTGGGACCAACATTTCTATAATTTCTCCTACCACGTCCACGCCTCCGATTTCTTCTAAAGGATGCACCATTCACTTCTGGGAATGATGCAAACCTATTACCATTCACTTTAGGGAATGATATTGAGCCAGTAGGGCGTGACTGGTGGCTTTCTAATAAGAGCTCATTATTCTGCTCAGCTACTAGAAGACATGATATACGTTCAGAATATTTCTTGAACTTTCTCTCTCGATACTGCTGCTGCAGGAGCACATTCGAGGCATGAAATGTAGTAAAAGTCTTCTCTAGCATATCTTCATCGGTGATTTTCTCACCGCATAATTTTAATACTGAGCTTATTTTAAAAAGTGCAGAATTATACTCACTAACACTTTTAAAATCTTGCAACCTCAGGTGCATCCATTGAGAACGAGCTCTTGGGAGGATGACAGTCTTCTGGTGTTCATACCTCTCCCTTAAATTGTTCCACAAAATATAGGGATCTTTTACTGTGAGATATTCAGTTTTCAATTCTTCATGAAGATGGTGGCGAAGGAAAATCATTGCTTTAGCACGTTCCTGCAGGGATGCTTGATTTCCTTCTTTAATAGTTTCTCCCAGGTTCATTGCATCAAGATGTATTTCAGCATCAAGTATCCAGGATAAATAATTTTTCCCAGATATATCAAGAGCAACAAATTCCAATTTTGTAAGATTTGCCATTTTCTACACATATAAATAATAAATATGTGTATCTCAGAAAATATATTTATAAATTCACACAGATAATCATCAATAAAATATATCAAAGATTTCAAATAATATATTGAAAAACTTACAGAGGAATAAGGCCACTAGCTTCAGAATTGGTAGAACCGTCGTGCTGATAACGTGTTATGTAACTTAAAGAAAGAAACTACTATTGCAAAAGAGAAATAAAAAATTCTCTCTGAAACTCTTAAGAACTGAAACTTTCTTTCTCTCTCTATATTTTCTTATGAATTTCATTACAACTGAAGCTCCTATTTATAGGCTTTGAAGTTACTATGCAAGTCACTATGCAAGTCACTATGCAGAATTTAAAATAATAGTGGTGGGGTCATTCACATAATTTAGTGGTGGGACAGGGGGCGGCTGTATTTCGTTCGTTTATTACATTTTTAATTTATTGTTTTTTTTTTAAGAGGTACTTTACTTGTAGCACTAGATCATTGATTACGACGTGGCATAGTTAATAAATTCTAGTAACTTGTCAAGTTAGAAAGTATAAGGAGTAAAACTCTAGGAATTAATTAATCATTATTCTTTATACCACATTCATAGTCCATTATTTTGATATGCCATTGTCTATTAACCATTAAATGCTTTTCCTATAAAATAAAGGGTTGATCAAGCTTTATAATAGAAGAAATGATATTTGCAATCATGAAGTGTGTAGACACCGTATATACCTTTTAAAAAAATGATCGAATATGAAATCTTAAATAATTAAGTTTTTAATAGTAGACCCCACTTTTTTTCAAAATGAGTGTATAGACTTGCCCAACCATGACTACAATGTCCAACTATGAAAATCAAAAGGCCGAATTCATTTTAAGGATGTGGGGGACAATAAAATTTTGATAAATTTTTAGATAGAGCAAGATAAGGTTCGAGTGTTATAAGGGAAACCTTGGTCTTGATGGAATAACTCCTTCGAGAGACATTCTCTTCTCATCTAAAGTGTTCTGGGCTTATATACACAATATTTCACTAAGCATGAAACGAGATGTTGGAGTCCAAATTAGTCAGGGACTAGGGAAGGTTCTAGACGTCGAAGCAATGGTTATAGATGGGGTTAGTTTTTATGTATAAAAGTGGAGGTTGACATTACTAAACCTTTGATTAAAGAGGGATTTTTGCCCATTAAAGGGTGCCAATATGGCTTCTTGTTAAATATGAAAGGCTCTTTCTATTTTGCTTAAATGTAAAATTATCAAACATGCAAAGAAGGGCTGCTCAATGGGTAATGTAGGTCTTGTTTCATCAGAGGTTAATTAATATGGTTCATGACTTCGTGCTAATCCAACCAATATGGATGGAGATTCCCTTAGAAGGTATGGAGGAAAAGGGAACTCCAATAGCCATGTCAGGAACACTAGTAAGCAAAACTTGGGGAGAATGTCAATTTGGAAAGTGTTGAGTTTCAAGCATTTCCTAAGGTAATAGCCAAAGTCCCAAAGCCAATTTCAGAAGACAATGATTATCTTGGAAATGGTTCAGTTCCAAAAATAGAATCTTTGTTTAAAGAAGGTGTATCAAAGCCTGCAACTAAAAATAATTTGTTAATTAATACTATATTCAATGAGGATAAACTAAAATTGGAGGAGAAGGAAGACGTTACTAAGGAAGATCTTATGGATGCCAGTGAAGGCAACGCACACAAGGAATGTATTTCCTTTTCTAAATAATATCAAAGAAGATATGTCCATCTTGGATCTTGTAAGTTCCCTAGACCATTTTCTCACTGCCCAAATTTAGTCATTAGCATAGACTAAGTAAAAACCTAGTTGGAAAAGGAAAGATCGTGATATATTCTTTCAAGCAAGTTTGTCCTCTAATAATGACAATAAGAGTAATGTGATAAGTAGAGGATCAAAAAAGCGGGAAAGTGAAACTTGATACATCATTCGCTTCTGGGAATGGTATGAATTCAGTACCATTCACTTCAAAAAATGGTATGGAACCAGTACGACATGACTGGTGATTTCTTAATATAAACTCATTATTTTGCTCAGTCACTAGAAGACAAAATATAAGTTCATAATATTTTTTGAATCTTTTGCTCTCAATACTGTTGCTGCAAGAGTACATTCGAGGCGTAAAAGGTAGTATATGTATTCTCTAACATATCGTCATTAGTGAGTTTTTCATCACATAATTTCAATATTGACCTGATTTTAAAGAGTACAGAATTATACTCACCAACACTTTTAAAATCTTACAACCCCAGGTGCAACCAGTAAGGAGATCTTTCATCGTGAGATATCCAGTTTTTAACTTTTCGTGAAGATGGTGGTAAAGGAAAATTATTGTCTTAGCACGATCTTATTGAGACACGTGATTTTCTTATTTGATTGTATTGCTCAGGTTCATTGTATCAAACTGTATCTCATCAAGGATTCAGGATAAATAATTTTTTTCAGAAATGTCAAGAGCGACAAACTTCAATTTTCTAAAAATTAACATTTTCTACATATATGAATAACAAATATAAACATGTGTATCTTGTCAATAAGAAACACATTCACAAAATCATGAGAAAAAATACAAAATTTTATCAAGTAATAAGCAATATAATCTCTCATATTTATTTTGGAGACTACAAATAATATATTAAAAAACTTGCTTGAAATAGAAGATCACTAGTTTCAAAATTTACAAAATTTCGTACTGATAACGTATTATAAAATTAAAAAAAATAATATTATAAGAGAATTTACACAAAAAAATATTTAGAACTTTATTACCTAATATTGCAATTTACAAATACATATTATTTCTTTGAGGGGCGCTTATAGTCGGTCAAGCTTATAAGCTCAGAATGATAGCCCAGCAATAAGGGAGCGCCACATAAGCTTTTAGAAATTAACCCCAATACAGTCGTCCACACCCAATCAAGCTTTTATCTTCATCTTCATTCTTCCATTTTGACGTCCAAACCCATTGCATCTTTGTTTCGCTCAAGCCGAAATCAACTCCTATGTCGATAATTATTTTGACAACTACAGTTTCGACGATGATAATTATTCTGACAGCTACAGTTTCGACGCTGACCAACTCCTTGTCATGCGATTTATCATTCCTAAAATCTTTCCATCCCTAAAATTGTGTGATTTCTCATGACAAATTCGTTGGACAAAACTTGAAAAGAAAGTAATGTAAGTGATTTGTTGTTTGATTTATGCATTCTTCACTCTTTGTAATTGATTTGTTGTTTGATTTACGCATTGTTAAGAAATCTGGTTGCTCAATATGTACCAAACTCAAGATTTGAAAATCCCTTATAACGCGTTTATTCTAACCTAGAAATTGGTCACTTTTACCTTGTTGTTTGGTGCTAAATTTCCATGTTGTAAAAGAAACCCATCGAGGTAACATAAAATCATTAGAGCTTGGTATCATTATGTGGACCTTAGTTTTTTATATCATTAGAGCGTGAAATCATTATGTGAACCTTTAAAATAAAATCATTGATCTTATTCAGAGTGAGAAGTCCACTCAATCACAATAGAATTTTTAATATCATTATGTGGATAGACAATGTCAAGAGCAAGAGAAAGGGTGCGATTTTGGATTTCTCGAAGCAAGAGGGAAAGATTTACTTTACAAGCGTATGCATCATGGTGGCATAGACTCCTTGGTGTGGTGCGGATGTGACGCCTCCTAATTTGCAGGTTGTTTTTAGGCTTTTAAGAGCCCTACCTATCCTAAGGTAAACTCTATTTCTTCTTCTCTATTAGATGGTACTACATGCTTCACCAATCAAAGGACACACAATCTGCTAAGTGGACATGATTTTATTAAAAGAAATTAATACATCTTTCCTATATCATAATTTTATTCAACTCACCTTATAATGTAATTGCACGTGACAATTCCTTAACTAAAAATATGAGAAGTGATATAGTTATAGATAGATTTTACAAAAATAAAGTTACAAATTGATGTATTTTTATTTAATCAATTAAATTATAAAGTAAAACTAATAGATTACATGAAGCTATGTTAATTAGTGAGTTTACTTATATAAAATTCTTTATCTTGAACATTTTTCTAAATCTATCATACCTTTGTTATTTACTAAGAGGAAAAAGAAAAAAGAATGAAGAGATTTTATTCAAAACACATATACATGATGGTCTTTAATTAATAAGTTGGTATTCATAAATTGGAAATTTGTCTAATATTCTATATATTTTAGGAATTGAAATCTGAAATTATTAATTAAACTGGAGTTGGGCCAACTGGTAGGGGAGCCCATGGGTCACGGGATTGATCTATAGACTTCACTCTAGCTCATCCATAGTTAGGGTTTTAGATTCTCACATTTCGTTCTGCAGAGAAAGCGATCGAGCAAAGGGAGCAAATCATGGAGGCCGTAGACGATGGAGGGATAGAGACGGTGTTGGACTCCAAGGACATGCAGCAACAGAGCAAAGCCTTCGACAAGCTTACCGACCGCGTCGAAGATCGCCAGCTCGACTCCACTCGCGTCCAAGAGGTCCGGTCTTCTCTGTTTCTTTCTTTCTGTATCTCCGAACTTATCTTCTGTTCGGATTAATTCAGGAAAATAAACATAGTTGAGACTCGTGCCCTTCCGTATGTAATATCGAGGAAATTATTGGTCTATATCTTGATTGTGCTTTTTTTTTTTCCCCTCTTCATGGATATGTTGGCAGGCAATGGCGTCGATTGCGGCATCAGCTGAAGCGGATTGGAAAGCTACGAGATTGAGGTGCGGATTAATTCTCTGACTTTGTTTTTTGTTTCGAGCTAAGGACTTGATCAATAAAAAACCGTGCGTTTTATAGCCGCGGAGTTTATATGACATTAGATACTTTGGAATTGTTATAATCTTTTTTAATTTCCTGCTTTTTATTTTGAATGTGGAAAATCTCTGCTGCTTTAACTGATTTCTCAACAAGCTCGGAACACCATATAGTGCTACTAGTTATGCCGATTTGTTTACCTCGTACAGTTTTTGGAAATGAAAAGGCATGAGTTTCAGGAAATAAGTTTCCTTTTCAAAGAGCTTGAAATTATTTTGAAAACATAATTAAACTCAAATGCAATGATATTTGTAGGTCTTTTGCAGTCAATCAGACACTGTAGTACTCCGAGTTTATTACCTGGTGACTTTTTTCTTCAATTTGTGATGTATGTGACCTGATTCTATGATTTTTATAGCATGGGCTAGAACTACTTTGAACTGCACTTTCATTTACGAAGAGGTCATTACAAATTGTGTATGCATTTGAAGCAATACTAGAACTTCTCAGGGGTTGTAGTTTAATGTGTACTAATCTGAACTGACTTATAAAAAAAAATGTGTACTAATCTGAACTATAAAACCATTAGTTTCATTGGCTACATTCAGTTTTTAATGTGCAGAATTTAAAAGTTATTAAGTGGGTCTTTCTTGTTATAATCGCTTCAAGAGTGTAGGGATCACAGACTTTTTTCTAACATGACCGTAAATTAAGTGCTATTAATTTCTTATCTAATTTTTACTGCATGATCGGGCTGAAATGGAAGAGTCTTTTTTTCTTTTAAAATGTTAGTTGAGGATAATTTTTCCCCTTATCCGGATTAAATCTGCATTTCGTTTATGCTTTTCTGTCTCTGTATTTCAACGAAGATAGCATTTTCTTCCTTGCAGAGAGAAAGAGCTGGCTTCTGTTAAGATTAGCGCAGCTGATGTTGACATAATTGCAAATGAACTAGAGGTTAGATGCCTCCTATTTTTTTCTCATGCTCTTTAATGTATATTATCCCTTTGGCTGTAGAAGTCTTATGCTTCATTTTCAACATTGAGTACAGTTGGACCCAAAGGTGGCTGAGAGAACCTTACGTGAGCACAAAGGTGATGCTGTTGCTGCCATTCGGCATTTGCTTCGGTAGAAAAGGGGAGTGGAGAAGTGATTTACAGGCGGTTGCGTTTTCAGATTTTTCTGGAGTCATTTGCTTTCTATTGAAATATGAATGATTGTTACGGACAGCTATATTGGTTTGCCCTCAGAGAGTCAAGAAGTCTCTAGATCTGTCCTGCAATGGAACATGTTGCCTCATAAATATATTGATTTGTTATGATGTTGATGAATGGTTTTTTACTCAATTGGTACAAAAGAGAAAATATTTATGCAACCGTGAGTTTGGGTAATTGCAGCGTAGCCGTTTAAAAAAAAATGAATAAAACATAGGACTTACATGAAAAAATTAATTTTTTAATAGTAGATTTTCACTCTTTTTCAAAGAGATTATGCGATATTTATATACCTCACGGTTGTAAGAATTATATACCTCACGGTTGTAAGAATTACTCGGTACAAAAAGACTAGGATTTTTTTTTTTTTTTTTTATTGGCACTTTTGAGAACAATGTCTAGGTGCACACAAAATTGAGAAGAAGAAATCAATACTCATAATTTCAGGCCTTGAAAGCTTGAGTTGCTAAAGGGCCTTTTATACATACAAGCAAATGATTTCATTCTAATAATAATAATTCAAAGTAGAGTAAATGGGAATGCGAACTTAGAGGCTAAGTAGTGAAAGAAATGTAAAAAGAAAATGTAAATGTAGCAATGAGAGGTTTGGGCAAATGGAATAGTTCAGCCTTCAGGTTACATGCTCTATTGCCAATTGACTGCAGTATGGTTTAAGAGAAGACCAGTCGTGAAGGCAGTTTTCAAAGAGGTCTACCTAAGGTTTCTAGTGCAGCCATGTGAGGTAGTCGTAGATTGAGTTGCACCATTTATGGGTCAATTGTTATGGTTGAAGGTCTCTGCTTCCTACTTCATTCACTTGGATAAGATGGTACGTTGACTCTGGGTTAGAAAAAAAATAATAAGATAGATGGGAGGGGAGAGGAAGGGAGGAGCTGGCTCCCCTCAGATAAGCTCCTTTTATGTGGATTGAAAATGACGAGTTGAGAGAGAGAGAGAGAGAGGTCACTTTCGTCCACCATGATCCCAAGGTCTTGTAGTGGGACGTGCATGTTATAAATATTGCGTTGTTTAAATTATCTAGCAACGTCGCCATCGCCTTGTAGGCCCTCAACACCATTATTTGTCAAGGTGCATATTTGGGTTTTATTTTTTCGAATTTTTTTAATCTTAAAAAGCCCCAAATTATGGTGGCTTTTACTTGCATGTCGACACATTACTTAGTATTTGCTCATGCCTTGAGTTTCTTTAGCCAGACCATGCATTCAATTTTCGGCATCTGCATCTTAATTCAAAAACTGAGAATGAATCATGGATTAGTCGGCTTTAGCCCCAACACCTCATGTTAATAAAAAATAAAAATAAAAACAAAGAAAAATGTTGACCCACCAAGAATAAGATAACTCTCGTAATCAGACAACGGAGAAACTGGACATCTACTAGAATGTAAAACTGATTTTCTTTTTGTACAGCTTCTGTTTAAGAGCCCCTTGGATTCGATTCTCGGTATAAAATCACTACCTTGGATTTATGGTTTTTTCCCACCACACATCACAATTATGAAGATTTTGTTATGATGTCAATTGAATAAACAATCATTACGCAACAAACCCATATCACCACCAAAATTAGGTAACTCAAATGGGTGACAGCCACTTTTTCTCCTCTTCATTTGGCCAAATGTTGACCAAGGATTTTCCAATGTTCAACTTCGTGTCTCCAATATCACAAGCCAATTATGGAAATTTGTTGTCAATGCTTTGCCGATCAGTATTGGAGCAAATCTTTTTGAAAATAATGTGCCACCAATGGCGGTATTGTAAGTGAAATCCAGAGCACAAATGAGTTGAAAACTACAATTCCTTCTGGGCGTTCTCTCCAGTAGCCGAACGTGCTGCCTGAAATTGAAGGGCATACTGTCTCTGTAACTCTCTGAGCCTTTGCAACAATTCCTGGAATGTTGGTCGGCATGCTGGATCTCTGATTTTGACAAAGTTGCAGATCAGTACATTAGCCATCTTTGCAATTTGATCCCCATCTTAGATGCCTTAATAACTAAAAACTACATCGATACAAGGTTAAGAAAACAACTATATGATCATATTGACGCTATCATCTTCATCATAATCCCCATCGATCCAACCAACACACATATGCCAAACCACCTTCAACAATGAAATGGTAGACATCCACAAAAGTTTTTTTCTTTTTAATAAATCAATTATACTCCCACAAAATTGGACTATAAATCTTACAATGATGAATTTCTGGCTAAATATAAAGCAAACAAATAGCATGACCTTTTCAGGTTATAACTTATATGGACACCCAAGCTATGTGAACTCACCAAATACTTGGGCCTAGCTATGTGATTAATTTATATAGCACTAAGGGACATAGTTTCTAGGGAATGAGTATTTTTTGGACACTTGGGTTTTGGGTATTTATTACTCTTTAATCTTGTAACTCCCCAAGTATTAAGTTGTTACTACGGTATTCCTCTTCCATAATTGAGGGTCTAATAAAATTAGTAGGGGGTCACTCATAGACAGGTGACCCTAACTCTTCTTAAAAAAAAAATAGTTACCACACGAGCACGTTAAACATGGTTAGAATAATAAAGTCAATGCATCATAGCCAACTACTCGGATATTGTTTGAAATGTCAAAACTAATCCAACTTATCATTTGCAGGGTATCATTACTTATTGCCACTCTAGATAATGAAAATCAAACTAAGTGTAAGCACCTGTGCCAGCAGCTTTCGATAATGGCAGCCCACTGTGGATCAGCATCCTTAGGAATTTCTAGCCGTTGATTCATGAACCCTACAGCTCCAATCACCTGCAAGTATTCTAAAGAAGATGCTCATATGCGCAGCACATTACCCATTTTGTCGAAAAGTTTTATAAAGAAACCCCACCATCAACACCAACTTCTGCCATTGCCAGTGAAGGTATCTCTACGATAAAAAACTGAAGGAATTTATCTAATCACAACAGTTTGGTCACAAATGAAACAGAGATTTGCCATGGATAAGACGAGATAAATAAACTGAAGGATATTTTGATTAAGAAAGTGGGGTTTTATGTGTTCACTCAAATACAAAGTCCCTGATAGAATTCTTTAAATGAAAAACAATACCTGCATTGAGTTGAGATTGTCCCAAGGGATCTTCTCAGTGGCAAGTTCCCACAATATCACCCCATAGCTATATACATCAGACCTAAAAGTTTCAAGAGATGCAATGACGACTGTGTGTTTAAATTTGGCAATTTAAGGAAAATAAAAAACAGACACTTGAATCAAAGTACCCAGATTTAAATTAAAGATCAAAACATACTTTTCATCTGAAGGCTCATTACGGAGAACTTCTGGTGCCATCCATTGAGGCTACAAAACATGGAAAAAGTTGTATCAACAGAGAATTTCTATGTAGCCTCATGCAAGATAACTTAGAAGAATGACAAATCATATACCGTTCCCTTCCCAGTTGTAGCTGTGAGATACGTTTCGTGCTTGAGACGCGATAGACCAAAATCACCAACCTGTTTAGATGACAATTGATGAGATTATGCTTTTGACTGAAAAGGAGTATACACATAATAGAAACCAGATCTTCGGAGTCCAGTTCTTATCAAATGGAAGATTGGAAGTCAATTGACAATATTACGCTTTGGATAGCTAAAAGGGAATATACATGATAAAAGGCAGACCTTTACAGTCCAGTTCTTATCAACTAAAAGGTTTGATGACTTCAAATCTCGGTGGATGATTGGTGGGTTGTAATGATGAAGATAATTCATACCCCGGGCCTGTAGAAGGATTAAACAATGTAATAGTCCATGAATCACCATGGGAAGATGTTGCGAATGCAAACAAATTCATTCAGCCCAAAGCTAGAAAAAAATTCAAAAAAAGAACAAAGGCAGCATACTTAAGAACACAACAAAAAGAATCATTGAAAAACTAAAGAAAAAAGTGTAATACAAGTAATACTGACTATATCCAAAGCCATGTGTACACGGCGCCTCCAATCTAGTTTTGTTGTGTTCCTCTGTAGTAAGCGAAATAAACTTCCGCTGCATCAATTAAATTTAGATATGTGACACCCATTAGCACAAGTGTTACACCACATTCTTGGAAACTTCCCCATCAGTATTGATATTGTTACATAGGTAAACATGAGAAGAATATATCACAAATGCATGCAATATAGAGTTCTGAAAAGGAGAGTTGAGAAGGTACCGTGGGAAGAACTCTGTAACAATGCAGAGATGTTCAGAAGAAGTTACAGCTCCCATAAAGAGCAAAATATTTGGATGTCGAAGTCTTTTCATAAGAGATACCTTAAAAAATAAAGCCATATTTTAATATCACTGTTCAATCATTTGCTAAATAATCACTTGGTTATGCCATTTTGGGCTTTGCTCTAACACAAAAATATAAATGGAAAGATATGACTTCATATGGGTTGGTGTAAAAAAGTACAGGAAAACAAAAAATTCCAGCTAATAAATTTTTTACATTCCAATTATGCCAGCATCTACAATAACAAGATAACTAGAAGGCAAACCTCTTGTCTGAAAGAAAGTAGTACATCGTCTGAATATTCTTGCTTGGCAAATACCTTTATGGCAACATCCTGCAATAATATAGATATAATTTCAATCACACAACTAAATAACAGTCACAACCTTCTTGTGCAATTATTGCTTTCATCTAATAGAAAAGGCTAATTAAAACTGAAAAAGTGGCATTTAGCAAGGCATATTAAATGGGATTTGGATCATTTGTGTCACTTAATGCCATTTTGCAAAACATTCAGACCTGGAACCCAATGCATAATCTAAATCCCTGAACTCAGCTTGTTGTTTGTCAGCACTGCAGCACCAACTTTCAAATGAAATAACCTAGATTCATGTTTTGTGTACATGCAGTCACATAAAAAACGAAGTTAACTAAGCAAGAGAGCAAGAAACATACTGATCCATACCAAAGACCATGATATACAGTTCCACAAGAACCTGCAGTAGTGGGAAACAGTAAAAAAGTGTGAAATTAAAATAGGACCAAGCAATGCATCACAGATAGACTTAAATACAAGGAAGCATAAATTCAAAAGAGAGATATTAGAAAATATCAAATATGGATAACGGCATACACTCATAAACATTGTGTTCATTCGGTCACATGCTTTACCAAACTTCACAAGAAAATACTTGGCAGATATGAACAGGGTGTTCAATTAAAATACAATTACCTTGACCAATTTGTTCTCCAATTGTCAAGTCCTCCCACAAGATTTCATAATCCAAGCAGTCAATATCCATGTCTACCTTATTGATTGCACCACTGCTGGTACTTCCGCAGCTGCTGGCACTGCTGGCACTGCTGGTGCTATTTACATTAAACGAGGACCAAGACCCTGGTGCCTCATTGTAGCCAGGCCGATTACTTTCACTTACCTGGATGTCGTGTTTTGTCCCAGAAGGGGGATTCTTCTTGCTATGAACCGGTTCATTCTCTTGATCATCTTGCAACCAGGGCCAAACAAAACGCCCAGTCCTTGCCTCTGAACCTTCTCGCTCATTCACTTTCCATGGCCATGACATCCCTTTCTTACCAATCCATGCTTCTGCCTTAGAAGTTATGATCTTGTGAATTGCAGGCTTTCCTTCACTCTCATCAATTGAATCTCTAGAGGGTTTACCAGGGTACTTCTCCTCTCCATGAAAAAACGCACCAAAAAGAGATGGAGCTATATCTCCCCTGGGTGTGCTAGCTCCACTTGAAGTTGCATCCTCCCTATGGTCAGCGTAAATGGCATCTGAGGATCCGTGATCAGAATGGTGACTATCTCCACTTCCACCTTCACGCTCCGTGCTATTCTCTCCTGTCCGAATTCTTGACTTAACTTTGTTGCTCACCTTGGATGCCTGTGTTGGTGAGTTTAATATTCTAGAAATGCCAAACTATAATAAATCAGAGTAACTTAAAGATACTAACAGACTAACCAAATTAGAAATTTTGGATGTAATTGCAACTTGCAGAGGCTGCTGAGGATCAAGTCCGAGTTTATTTGTGATTGTGAGGCCACTTCTGGGCCGACTAGAACTTGAATCTGGGTCTGAGTTCTTTACGCCTGATGGTTCAACCCTCATGTCTTGAAAGGGCCGTGAATCACTCGATACACAAATAATCCCAACTAAAGTCCCATCATCATCATATAATGGAGTATTGGTCGAAACAGCTGAAAACCTATCCCCCATCTTATTCTTGACAGGAATCTGCCCAGTCCAGCTCTCTCCCATGCTGACACGATGTACAATATCATTTGCTAGAGAAAACATCTGGGGTTCTATCAGAAGCTCAATGGCATCCTGGCCTAGAGCTTCTGCTGCAGAATAGCCGTACAGGTTCTCAGCAGTTCGGTTCCTGCAAAAATTTGAACATTCCCACATAAAACACAGCGAAGGCAAGCTGCTATTTATGAAAGATCATACATTTCGGAAAGTGTACAAACTGCAAACGCAAGTTCAGGGTTTTAGAATCACAACCAAGAGTTGATCCAAATTCTCAATTAAAAAAGCACCATCAATCTACAGTTGCAATATAAAATCCCGACACAAACAAAAGCACATATATGGGGAAATGCATCGACGTTCACATTCGTGAAGACACACAATACCAAATGAAGGGACCCATATACAAAAAAAAAAAAAAAACTGTAAAACAAGCCTCTGAAGCGAGCTGGTCACTAGTAATGTATGAACCATGAACAAAAGTAAATAAATAAACGATACGCAAATGCATAAAACAAAAGAAGCATAAAACAAAAGAAGCATAAAAAAAATAAAAGCCATCTAACTGAATGAAATCAAACTACTGACCAGTATATTATACGTCCATTAAGATCAAATATATGCACAGACTGCCCCATAGACTGCAAGATATTCAAATACTGTCTATTTGTGAAATTTACTGCCGAGGGCCCTCCAGCATTCACAGGCTCGCTGCTCCGACTCTCCCTTTGCAGCGGCGAAGAATGCCGAAACGAAGCCGAACCCTTCTTCCACGAGGTTGCTCCGCCGTCCAAACCGCCTCTCATCCGAGAAGGCGCCGCGGCGGCGAGGGCAGAGCGCTGAGGCGATACAGAGTGGGACCTCTGGTGGGGATGATGGTGAGACTGTTGTTCGGATTTGGCATCGCCGGAGATCATGAGCTTGGACATCTCTTGCTTAAGGTGGGCTTGACCAGCCTCCAGCTCCTGGATCTTCTTTAGCAACTCCTCCGCTGGTGGGGTACCCATTCCGGCTTTTTTGAACTCTCTCAGAAATTACCCACTTGAAATTGATAACTGCGAATCCAGAAGATTCATGGCCCTCAATCCCTCTCTCCCGCCTATATTTAACATCCAACGTCTCTCCCTGTAAAACTCTCCTTTCAAGTAATTGAAGAAGGCCTAGTTGATATCTCCAGGGATAGGAAAAAGTATGGGTCTGAAATTGATAAGACCTGCAGATTTATGAATCTCTCTCTCTCTCCCTCTCTCCCTCTCTCGGGTCTAATCTCTGACGCTTTCGCCCAAGAACTCTATCTGTGCCGTCAATTGAACTGAATAGATAGGGGGAGGGTCAAGACTCAAGAAAATCTCCCTCTCTCTCTCTCTCTCTCTCTCTCTCTCTCTCTTCTCGGCTTCGTTCTCTCTCTTTTTAGGCCCTGCTTTTGCTGATTCCCTCTCTCTCTCTCTCTCTCTCTCTCTCTCTCTCTCAACGCATTCTTTCTCTGCGCTTTTGGGCGGTTTTGGTCTCTGTTTCTATCTCATCATTATCATCTAAGTCTAACCATATTTAGACCCTCTTAGACACTCAAAAATTATATTTTTATGATATATGTGTCAAACTGTTTTTACCCACGCTCGCAAGAGAGCGTGGATAATTCTAACCAATTACGTTCCATGGATTTTCCGAGTCGGTCCAATGCGCACCAGGCGCCTTAGCCACGCTGCTTTGTTGCGTAGTCGGGGAACCTTTTTATTAGGTAAAGCTTTGCTTACTCCTTTTGAAAGACTCTTTCTGATTGGTCCATTTTCGACCCGTCTTTTTCTTTAATCTTTTCGTTTCAAGTACTGAGATTCTTTCCGAAAAAAAGAAAAAAAAAAAAGAAGAGTACTGAGATTCTTTATCAATCTTCTCAGATTGTTATTAACTTTCGGTTTAAAAAAATAGAAGCGAGATTAGATGATAATTTTATAAATAATAAAAAATTTTGTTATTTTTTATTTTATATATTCTATATTATTTTGTTTATTTTTTTAAATTAGTTGAATTTTTTTTATTTATCATTCATATATTACATATTTGATTTTTCTTAACTAAAATAATTAAATAAATTATATGTAATATGTGATATGATGATAACAAATATAATTTTTCCTAATAAAATAGTTTGTGAATAATAAAAAAATAATTTGTGTTGAATATTTTTTTTTTCGATTTAAGAAAGTGAGAAAGAAAAATTTAAATAAAAAAGATAATAAACTTAAAATATTATTATAATATTATTTTTATTGTAAGGTTTTAAAAAAATAAATTATTCTTTGTTTTTTATTTAGAAGTTTAATAAAGTTGTAATAATTAGTTCAAAAATGTGTTTTTAAGTAATGTTTAAAAATAAATAATTAGATAAGATGAAATAAAAATTATTTCCAAACATCCCTTAACAAAACAAACTCAATGATTTTTTGAAAAGGAAACTTAATTTGTCCCCCTCAAACTTATTATTTAAAGTTACGGCTTGTATATTTTAATTATTTTTTTAATGATTAAATAAGTGACTATTAATAAAATTATAATTTTTTTTAATATTTTCTTAATGGTTAAGGGTGTTAAAAAATATTTAGAAAAAAATGAAGAAAAAAATTACACTATTGGTAGACCCAACAAGACACATTGGGTGGTCGACTAGCACGGTCCTTTAAATACAAATATATACATACATATATATATACTAGGAAGAAGCAACGTGCAAAGCACGTTTGCTTAGTTTAAAGAAATAATTATTTCAAAAAATGATTTAAGATATAAATTTAGATTAATTATAATGTTATGCATTAGAAAAAAAAATGTAAATTGTAACAAATATTTAATAGATAATCATAATTAAGTAAAGGATAATAATTACATACTTTCATATATTATAACACAAAAGTATTAATTTAAATAGTAAGATAGTCCTATAGATAGGCATAGTCTATAATTTTAGCAAATTTATTTGAGATAAATTTGATACAAATTTAACCAACAAATTTAAAATATGAAAATGTTATAATTATTTATATATGAAATTTATAATCTAAACTGTTATTCAACATGTTAGGAATTATTTTTTCATAAAAAGCTAATGATGGTCTAATGTGATAAAAATTGTTTTAAATAGGCTAATATTTAAGAATGTCTTATTTTAAATATAAAGTTCAGAGGTCAAAAATAAAGCCCAACCTGTATGAACTATATGTCTATTTATGGATCTATTTTATTATTTTAACAAAAAATTTATATTATATTATTTTTCTTTTATTTAACCATAAACGTACATAAAAGATACAGTTTTAAGTTTTCAATACTAAATTTGTTTCCATTTCTTTTAGTTTAATCTTCCAGTGTCCTTATATTTTATTAAAGCTTATATATAATATTTATATATAACGTTTATCATTTTTTTTTTTAAATTTGGATTTTTTATTTCTTACGGAGCGTCTTTCTGTAAATATGAGGTTGTATGATGGGCTAGTTTTGACAATTTCTCATAAACCCAACAAGCTTCTCTCTCTCTCTCTCTCTCTCACTCTCACTTACTCTCTTCTCCGACAGTAGCAGTGGGTGTCTAATTTGCAGGTTAGGTCGTCTTCTTATTGGGAAATGGTTTTGGGATTTTTTTTCCCTTTCACTGCCTCTGTAAGAAAGGGTTTTGATTTCAATCCCCCCAAACCCCACTGTTTCTTATGGCCAAGACCAAACCCACACAGATCAGGTTTGAGATATGGGAAGAGGTCGCAAGCATGCTTTTGGGTTTGCATTTGGGTTTTAGTGAAAGCTTTTGACGTGCATTTTGTGCAGCTCTCCCTCCTTCTCCTCCAGGCGTCTCCACAAGCCCATGGTAGGTATTTTTTCATTTTTTTTTTAATTAAGGTATGTGATTTTGGTGTCTTGGTGTGTAGCAACCATTTGCTATGTGATTTTGCTCTATTGTGAGTGCTTTACGGGTTTCACTATATATTTTTTTATAGCAAATACTTAAGTTACATTATTAATTTTTTTCAATCAAACCATTACCTTTGTCGTTCATTCCATTATATCAGAATCATTATAAAATTTCTCATTCATGACACATTCTTTCACCTATGAAGGAACATCCTCATGTAGCCAAGGATTTCGTCTTCTCTCTAGCTTCCCAAGCCCCATCTACCTTTTCTCTACTCCATTCATCAAAGGTATAAACCTTGACTTTTATTTCTTTGATTGGATTGTTGTTTTATGCTAATCGAACCATTGTTAGTTGTGTATGTTGAAGGAAGTTATTTGGTGTTCTATTTTTGAGCATTTTGAATGGTTGGAGTTTTGTAAAATAAATTTGTTGAGATTTTACGTAATTTTTTTGAAATGTTTGTTCATTGAAGTGGATTGTTTGTAGTGTTCTGTTATAAGTGTTTGAGATGTGTAATATCTATCCCTATTTTTTCCTCATTTTTGTGGTTTCTTTTTAGTTAATTTGCTTATGTTTTGCTTCTTCTTACTGTTTGATTGTAGGAATTATATGTTGAGGTGGACTGTAGTAGTGATCTGTTATGGGTATTTGAAATGTGTAATACCTTCCATTTTTTCCCTCAGTTTTTGTCATTGGTTTTTTTGTTCATTTTCCTATGTTTTGCTTCTTCTTACTATTAGGCTATAGGAATTATATAAATATTTATTTAATTTCTAGAGTTACTGGTTTATTGAGTTTTTGAAATGTGTAATACCATTAAGTTTTGTGATCAGTAAGTATTTGTGAATTATATAAGTATTTGAAATGTGTAATACCATTAAGTTTAATACAACATAAAGCAAGCAGGAAAACAATAAAATCTTAACAAAAACAAATGGAAGAAATCGAAGAGATGAAGATAACAATAAATTACATCATACACTTACAAAGATAAAAATCACAAATGTACAACTCGAAAAGCCCCCAACGAACAAGACCTGAAAATAAACCCCTTTATACTGTCAATTTTAAGCTTCAATATTTTTAGATCATCCTTTTCCATGCAAAATAAAATCTCTTGCTATCTTATTTCAATTATTTTGAACCCCACATAATTATGGATGAACTGGAGAAGAAATTAAGGGATGACACACAATGGGTTTGGTAGAAAAAATTCCAAATAACGTATCAATAATTTAACGAAAAAGGCAACTAATAATTTTCTTGTCTCTGTTTAGGATACTTGGTTCAACAATGGTAAGAGTTTTGTTGGCTAAAGTGATAAGGGTTTTGATTATGAGTAAGGTTTGAATAGTTGGATCAAACAATTTTTAGAGGTCACGCTAACAAGTTTGAAGTTTAACCGAATAAAAAAAAAAATATTTTCAGAGGTTCCACAACAATAAATACAGAAAGTAAAGGCATAACAGAAGCTAATATTGGGAAACCCACAAAACAATATATCCAGACCCAGTAGTGGCTGAATCAGCCTGAGGTCTTGTTAGAATAATATATAACCAGAAAACAATATATCACCAACAAACATAAAATAATATATCACAAATCAGGTAACAAAATATATTTACAAACATAAAAATGGGGTTCTTTGCCCGAGAAGAAAAAAAATTATGGACGAAGACTTAGAATCGAAAAAGAGAGAGTGAAACCAACAAAACAATATATAACCAGCAAACATAAAATAATATATCACCAACCAAATAATAAAATATACTTACAAACATAAAAATCAAGAATGCAGATTTGAAAGAAATTACTAAATAATAAGGCACGAAGACATAAAAGTATATTGTCCTGTAGAACAAAATAAACCAAATCAGATATATGTGTTATCGAAAAAGAGGGAGTGAAACCCACAAAACAATATATAACCAGCAAGCAATAAATAATACACCACCAACCAAATAATAAAATATACTTACAAACATAAAAATCAAGAATGCAGATTTGTAAGAAATTACCAAATAATAACGCATGAGGACATCCTTTCTAGGTATACTGTCCTGACGAGAGAACAAAACAAATCAAATCAGATATATGAGTTTTTTTTTTATTATTAAGAATATTTTTTTATAAACAGAATAAGAAAAATAAGAATGAAAAAAAGATACTATTTGCAATACTTTAAATTTAGACTGAGGGAGAAGAGGAATGAGGATGGCCTTCCCACCATCATTCCCAAAAAATATGATCATGCAGTGCACGTCTTTCTGCCCTTTTTCAATTGAGTTTTACTTTGACAATAGTGAATATGAAGAGGTGCGGGCAGTAGAAGTTTTAATTGAGAAATGTGAATAGGAAGAGGCATGATGGTTACAGTTTCATGGTAGTTTGCTGTCGGATTTATTAGTCTCTTTCAAAAAAGGTTTCGAATATTAATTATTTTACAACTACCAATGAGATATTGATTAAATTTAATTTTATTGTGCACAGAGAAATACTATGATGACTTCAGGGCGTGCATTCTTAATACAAATGTTATGTGCATTAATGTCTTCATCAGGCGATAAATTGCATTTATACTGGCGCAAAGATGTACCATGATGATTTCATTCCCAATAATCGACGCAAAGATGTACTGGCGCAAATATTATAAATTATAATAAATGCTACAATGCTAAATGAAAAACAAATGCTACAATTATGCTATGATGTCTTCATTACTCATAAGATAAATTGCATTTCCAATAACGAAACGTGAATAAACGGAAAACGTTAAAAAAATTATTGTTTACAAATAGACTTACACGGAAAATAATTTCTGTTAGATAGGCTCTTTATATATATAGAAGATATATACACACACACACATAAACCAAGCTGATAATTATTTATCATTATCCTCAATAAAACATAAATAGTAGGGTTGGATAGCATGCCCTGCATTCGACCCCTACATGGGGCGACCAGGGCATCCACATGCATGTAGTCATGTATATATGTATGTAAATAAAATTTAATAAAATGATGTCGTTTATCTTAAGTTTTGTTTTAAAAATCTCATGTTAGTTTTCCTCAATTTCTTCTCTTTCTCTATGTTTTCTCTATATGTTGTTGTTGCCTCAAGGTATCTCTCTATTGCTATGGTCCTGTGTGAATTGCTCTAGGCCAGTCCATCCCCCATTATCTACATGGGGGCACCACCCCACAAGGGTGAGGTTGGAAATTGTGTTAAAGACCTCGATCTAGCTCCTAGACACTAAAGGGTCGTCCTCTCTTTATTGCTCCTTGTGTTGACTGAATAAACACTCATTTGATTAGTCTTGATCACGTGTAACAATAGTGAGAGCTTAGGTGAATGGAGGTTTGAGTGTTTAGTGGTGGGATGATGATGAGTTTGGGTTGGCTAAGTGGTAATATCGAGTATGGTGTAATGGAAGGTTCGGCTATGGTGGTTCCTTGAGTTGGTGTCACTTAGGATGTTGGTTAGGATTTGGAAGATGGTGAGGCTAGTGTTGGATGATTGGGTTTTAGCTAGGGTTTGGGATGGAAGTGTGTTTGTTTGATTGGGGGGTTGATTGGGAGTGATAGATTCGGCTAGGGTATGATGGGGTTAGTCTGATTGAATGATTGAGCCAGATAAGAAAATTATTAACCAATCAAACAATAGATAAATATATAATTAAGTGTAGTAGGGAGAGGGGGGTTTGGCTATAGCAAAGGATGCTATAGCCAAATCTGGCTATTTATGGAAGGTAGGAATATTGAGTGGCATGATTGGAAATGGGGTTGGATTTGATTGATTGAGTTGGCTGAGTATGGTAATTGGGGTTTGGTGTGTATTATAGGTGGGATTTGATGGTTAGCCGAAAATGGGAAGTATTGACAGTTATCAAAACAAGATTCTAAAAAATCAGTAATTAACTTTATTCTAAAAATTAGCTTGATTTATTCATTTACCATATGTATATATTTCCATATTTTTGCACCATGTAAAGTCAATATATTTGTAAAGCACATATATAGCAATAACATATTACATAATTCAAACACTTCTCCCACTAGTTTTAACATGGTATCAGGCCAACAATAGGTCCTGCCAAACCCTTCCCACCTTCCCATGGCCAACTTGTCTAACCCACCACTCATTTCCCCTTACCTCCTTCATCCCTCCAATTCACTAAGTTTAATTATTGTCAATGGTCTCTTAACCGACGACAACTACCCTAAATGACAAAAAGCCATGACAAGAGCTCTCAATGCCAAAAACAAACTTTGTTCACTCACCCCACTTGATTCTACCAAATTCGAGTTTACTCAATAGAGCTAAACAAAAGACATGGTCCTTACCTACATTCTCAACTCAATCAGTCCCTCTCTTGCCAATTCTCTTGAATATCACACTGACTCATGTTATGTTTTGGTTGATCTTTCCTTTCGTTTCTATCATGGCAACAATGACAGAATATACCACCTCAAACATGCCCTTTCCTCCCTGCAACAAACAACCAATTCAGTGCATGAATACTATAACCAATCAAACAAATTTGGGATGAACTTAGTCACCTTCAAAGCAATAGTGACCTCAAAGACCTGCAATAACAGATTAAAGATGAGAGAGTCTTCCAATTTCTTCTCGGCTTAAACGACTCCTTTGCTCCTCTCCAAACCCAAATATTGGCCATGGATCATCTTCTCCCAATTAGCAAAGTATTTTCCATCTTATTCTAAGAAGAACAACAAAGACTTCTTCACCTCCAAAATCCCTCATCAGAAACCCTAGCCATGTCTGTTCGTAGCCCTCACCCAAATCACCATAATCGACCCAAAAGTCCTTGGAAGTGTATGGCGTGTGGGAAGAAAAGGCACACACAAGACCACTACTGGACCGTCGTAGGCTACCCACCTGGCCGAGACTCTCACACAAAATTGCGGCCCTCAATCCTTGGGCAACCTCCATCGATGGTGAATCCAGGCTCTTGGGCAACCATCAATGGAAATCTCTAACCCCAATCCCATTCCTGGCCACTCACCGAAACTCTACCAAAAATCAATTTCGCTCCTTGCACTGGCATCCTCCTTAGCCCTTTCACCTTCCCCGAACTTCGTTGGTAACACTTTCTCTCCTCCCTCATCTGATTTTCTCTTCAATCTGCACCTCCATTGGGTAATGGATAGTGGCACAAGCCACCATATTTGTCATTGGCGAAATTCCTTCACCGATTTGAGAGGTTTGGATTCCACCCATTTCATTCGGCTGCCTAATGGAGAGAATATCCCAACTGAAGGAATCGGGACTTGCAAACTCTCCCCTCTCCTCACTTTACTAAATGTCTATTTTGTCCCCCACCTTCACTTTCAACCTTTTATCTATATCCCAAATTACCCTTCATAATTATTGTCTTATTTTTTTTCATTTCTAATTCTTGTATATTTCAGGACCCACAATTAATGAGGCTAATTGGAGCGTGTGATCTCTGTAATGGGCTCTACATGTATCGATCCAAACTCTCGCTTGCTTTAGCTGCTTAACCCACTACTAATAAAATCTTATGGCATCAATGTTTAGATCATCCTTCTAGTTTTACTATTCCTAGTCTTTTTAATTCTTCATGTGTCATTACTGATTGTGACATTTGTGCTCGTTCTAAGCACACCAAATTATCTTTTTCTCCTTCTACTAATAAAAATATTTCTTCGTTTAATCGTATATTTTGTAATATTTGGGGTGGCTATCATACTTCATCTTTGTGTGGTGCTCATTATTTTCTAACCATCGTCGATGATTTTTCTCGCACTACTTGGATGTATCTTATGCGTTTTAAATTAGAAGCTTATACCCATTTAACGCATTTTTTCGCTCTTGTCCAAAATCATTTTAAAACCAATGTAAAAATCATAAAAACTGATAATGGATAAGAATTTCTTTCTCATCACTTTCAACATTACCTTTAAAAATACGGCATCATCTATGAACGTACTTGTGTTGAAACTCCTCAACAAAATGATATTGTGGAGCGTAAACACCGGCACATTCTGAATGTTGCTCTTAGTCTTCGTTTTCAAGCACATCTACCTTTAAAATTTTGGGATGATTGTGTCATTACTGCTGCATATCTCATCAACTACACACTCAGTCGCATTCTTCAAAATAAATCACCTTTTGAAACTATTTTTGATAAGACATTCAGTTATGATCACCTTCGCGTGTTCGGGTGCTTATGTTATGTACAAACTTTACATGCACACCATGACAAATTCTCTCCTCACACTATCAAATGCTTGTTTCTTGGCTACTCCAGTACTCATAAAGTATACAAACTTTACAATCTTGAAACCCAATCTATTTTCTATTCTCGTGACGTCACTTTTCATGAGCAACAATACCCTTTACAAGATATCCCTGACTCTCCCTCTCCATCTCCCGCAAACTCTCTCATTATTCTATTTGTCCCTGAACCTATAATGCCTCCTATTCTGTCTCATGATTCCCCCAACCCATCCCCCTTATCTCCCTCATCATCTCCATCACCTTCACCACCTCCATCTCCATCTCTATCTCCATCTCCATCTCCATCTATTTCCCACCCTCGTTGCACCATTGCTCGGCCTGCCTATCTTTGTGATTATGTCTGTCCCACCCTGCAAACGGAGCCCATGACATCCTCATTTGCTATACAAGCCTCAGGTACCGCTCATCCTTTATCTGCTTTTTTGTCCTATTCTCTTTTCTCTTCCTCTCATAATACTTATTTAACTGCTCTCACCACTTATATTGATCATTCATGCTATTCTGATGCTATTCGTCATTCTCATTGGCGTGAGGCCATGTCTACTGAACTTCATGCTCTAGAAGATCATTCCACTTGGACTCTTGAGCCACTTCCTCTTGGTAAGAAACCCATTGGCTGCAAATGGGTTTTCAAAACTAACTCAAGGCTGATGGTTCCGTCCAACATTACGAAACCCAATTGGTTGCCAATGGTTACACTCAGGTTGAAGGACTTGATTATCATAAAACATTTGCTTCGGTTGCCAAAATGACCATTGTTCACTGCTTGTTGGCAGTTACTGCGACTAAGAATTAGATCATTCATCAACTCGACATCAATAATGCCTTTTTGCACGGCGATCTTGATGAAGAAGTTTACATGATTTCTCCACCTGGATATTGCACGAAGGGGGAGACCCGTATTTGTTGGCTCAGAAAATATCTCTATGGCCTTAAACAAGCCTCTCGAAATTTATTTTTTAAATTAACCACTATGGTTCTTGATGCAGATTTTCATCAGTCTCAGGCAGATCATTCACTATTTACTCTTATCTCTCATAACAGCATTACTCTGATTCTTGTATATGTGGATGATATCTTAGTTGCTGGTAATGACCTCTCTTAGATCGAGACCTTCAAAAGAGTCTTTTCCACTCACTTCAAGACAAAAGATCTTGGTTCTCTAAAGTATTTTCTTAGACGACTTGAAGTTGCCCACTCTCCCAATGGCATCTTCCTCAATCGGCGCAAATATGCTCTTGATATTCTTTCTAATAGTGGACAACTTGGTGCCCAAACCGCCTCCTTCCCTATGGAACAACATTTGAAACTAAGTAATGAAAATGGAGACCTCCTCCCTGATCCTTGCACTAATTGTCACCTTATGGGTCGCCTGATCTATCTGACCATCACCCGACTGGATATCGTTTATGCAGTTAATACTCTCAATCAATTTATGCATGCTCTGCGGGTTCCTCACGTGGCTGCTGCTACTCAAGTTTTCCGTTACATCAAAGGCAGTCCAGGTCAAGGCATTTTCTTCTCTTCCTCTAGTAGTATACATGTCACAGCATATATTGACTCTGATAGCTGCCCCCCACTCGTCGCTCCACCACCGGATATTTCATCCAATTAGGTACCAGTCCGATCTCCTGGCGTACAAAGAAGCAGACTACTGTTGCTCGCTCTTCCGCTGAAGCTGAATATAGGGCTATGGCCGTCACCACCTGTGAGCTCATCTGGTTAAAACAACTCCTCTTTGATCTTGCCATCTCTCATCCCAATCCTTTCACCTTACATTTTGATAATCAATCTGCACTCTACATTGCACACAATCTCGTATTTCATGAACGCACCAAACATATTGAAATTGATTGTCATATTGTTTGTGAAAAGATTCGCTCAGGTCTTCTCAAAGCTCTTCACACTTCTTCACATAACCAAATCGCAGACATCTTCACCAAAGTCTTGGGTCATGATCTATTCCACTATTTTTCAAGCAAGTTGAGCATTACAGATCTACATGCTCCAACTTGAGGAGGAGTATTGACAGTTAACAAAACAATATTCCAGAAAATCAGTAATTAGCTTTATCCTTGGAATTAGCTTGATTTATTCACTTGCCATATGTGTATATTTCCATATTTTTGCACCATGTAAAGTCTATATAGTTGTAAAGCACGTATACAACAATAACATATTACAGAATTCAAACACTTTTCCCACTAGTTTTAACAAGAAGTGTGGCTCTTGGTGTTGGTCGACTATAGTGTTTGGGAGGAGGGAAACTTCAAGAAAATATATGAACATGCAAGAAAATGCATGCACATATGAAGAACTCGAATAACACAAGAACACACTTGTGTTTTAGCAATCATAACTTCAAGCACAATTAACACTTCAACAATTCACAACTTGCACTACAATGAATCAAACCTCAAAATATTGATAAATGAAAAGATAAATGAAATCACACATATTCTTGAATTGCAAAGTTTTTTCCTCTCCTTAGAAATTCACAAATTGCACCTCAAAGAGCCCAAGTGTTAAGCACCGAAAATTATAATATCAAGGTAATAGCCGTCATCTAAACAATTTGACAAAAGATGTAAATGAAATAACTAAAGGTCCTATTTATAGATGTTACAATTTGAAAACCCCCAAAAGGTCATTGGGAAAACAATTTATTAAATGAAATAAATAAAAACAATTAAAAACAAAAATGGTCTTGGGCACCCATGTGATGGTTGTGACATGCATGACTTAGTGATGACCTAAGGTGTTGCATGGCCCACGGTTAGGCTAGTCTGGATGGTATTTGGTTGTGGGGTATAGCATGATGTCATGCATTAGTCTAGTGGTGGACACGGCCTAGCGCTGTGCGTGACCTGCTAATAGTGTGCATGACATGGTGCCAAACATAGGCCTGATGATGGACACAAGATAGTACCGTGCTGTTGCTGCATGACCCAGTCAGGTAGTCTTGGCATGGCCTCTACATAGCCTACGTAGATGGCCTGAGCGTTGGTGCTACAAGGCACGGGCTGGAACTGTGCGCTGAATGGCATGCTTGTGAGTGCATGCCACTAACCTTGCTAGGCACCCCATGCGTATCAAGGCATGGGCCAAAGTATGCATGGAGACTAATTGTGGTGGTGTCATAGCCGGTCATGGATGGTGTTTTGGTGTGGCCCAATGCCACCTTCTTAGGGGTTCTAACAGATTGTCAGCCATAGAGGTGCGAATAGCACCCCTAATAAATACAAGAAAAATGCTAGTAGAGCCCCTCAAACTTACCACCTGAATATTTTAATTTTTTATTTAATAATTAAGAAAGCAACTATTAATAAAATTATGTATTTTTTCCTAATGATTAAGGATGTTAAAAATAAAAATAAAAAATTAAATACACTAGTGGGCAACTCAGCATTAACCGCTAGGCGGCCCGTTAGCAATACACATAGATACGATATTGTATTTATTATGGACTCGCATATATTTTATATTGGTCTTAGGCTCTTGATGGGATGGACAAAAAATATTAGTACATTAAGATCATTCTCCATCCAAAATATAATAGATTTAGCCTCTTGTTCTCTATTATCTTTTGTTTGTTAGGGTTAAAGAGAAGTTTTTCCTCTCTCAAAATCAATTGTCTTAGAGTGCACAATAAAGATAAATTCTTCAAGTCATGGGGCAATTTTTGAAATGAGATAGTTTAAGTTAGAAACTTTCCAATATACAAATATACAAAAATTCCAAGTATTTAATGTTAATCATAGATACTATATATAGACCCATTGTTAAAAATAAAAATTGCTGGACTATATATAGATCTCAATATCAAATATTATGATTGTCCACTAATTATATCCATTTTTCTTGTAATCACAAAAAAAACATATTTGTATTTAGTTGATTGTGATTATTTTCTGGAGAATAATATCAGATGCATTCATGAGTTGTAAAAACATCTCATATTTTTTTAAAAAAGAATATGTTTTATTATTAAAATAAATAAATTTTTATGTGAATCTTATATTTATTCTTAAAATAAATGTGCGACTTTTGCACATAAACCTGAAAACTGGCGGAACCACACAAAATTTTTCTCCTTATGATATGTTATCATTTAGGTCAGCTTATTTCCCCTGTGAAAATGAGAGTGACAGACAATGAACACCAGACAGCATTAAAAAAAAACTTCAGTTCTCTACTATATACCTAACACAAAATTACAAATGTTACAACTAAAATATGATATTTAGAAATCAGTACCCATATATCTACAATCTTTTTACAACTATTTCACAATTTACTTTCAAACAACCAATAAAATCATGTCATTCCACTAAAAATAGGACAATGCTAGGGTGCACAAATATGGACACTACTACAAATGGTTTTTTTTTTCTTTTAAGTATTTTCTCAACATCTTTAACAATTAAGAAAAAATTAAAAAATATATCAATTTACTAATAGTCATTTCTTGAACTATTAAGAAAAAAAAATGAAAAAAAATAAAATAAATATATGAATAGGCACATTTGGGAGTCATACTAATGCATTTTCTTGAAAGGAAAATGATAGTATCATTTCCAAATGAGTTCATTCATATATATATATATATATATATATATATATTCTTAATAATTAAAGAATGCTTCAAAGAAAAAAATCATTTGTATTAGTGTGCATATTTGGGACGGACATTTGATGAACATCCTAATATTGTCTTTTTCTTTAATAATAAACTTTTTAATATTACAAAATTGCCCTCATTTTATGTAAGATTATAAAATAATTATAAGGTTATCATTTTCAAAGGAAAACACCTCCATTTACGGCTCTAAACTTGACCAATTTATATATCTATGTACGTAGGAGAAAAAGTCCTGAGTTCCAATAAGGCATGCATCCTTATCTCCTCCACTCAAAGTACTAAAAAATACAGATTTATAGTCATAAAGAAAATTGAAATAGATTGTGGAAGCAGCTAATTATCAATACTGAGAAACTTTTCCTATAGAAAGTTTGTAATAATGGACTGCCTACTAATGCAAACCTGCTTAGAAAAAGATTGCAGTAGATTCTAGCTGCCCCATCTGCTTTTAATTGACACAATGAAAATGAGAAGATCACTTTTTCCTGACCCTTATTTGGCAGAAGCATGTGCTACCCTTCAGGCTGCAAGACTGGCTTCAAATATTGGCTTAACAAAGATTGTTCTTGAAGGAGATGCTCTTAAAGTTGTGAATGATATAAAGGAGTGTGGAGATAACTGAGAACCTTTGAATAATGGTTTGTACAACATATCGAGAGGGTTACTAACAAGATAGCAGATTGGCTTGCGAAGAAGGCTCTTGGGATTGATGATGTTCTAATTAGAACTTGAGAAAACTCCCAATTGTATTGTTTCTCTGTTTTACAGTTGTATTTGAATAAATTCACATCTTCTTTTAAAAAAAAATAAGTACCTGACTTTATCGATGGTGTAGCCCACAAATCCTTCAGAAAAGGTTATGTGGTTTTTTATATTTTTTTCATAATTTTTTTTATACCTATAAATATTTAAAAAATAATAATATCATTAAAAACTACGTGCTTAATTATTAATTAAAAAATTAAGAATCCACTATTGGAGCCCATTATCGGGAGGTTTATATATCGTTTAAGTAATGAGTTAAAATGGAATGAATTAATATGAAAGTTGAAATTTGAATTAAATATTATTTTTTAATATTATTATTATTTTTAAATTTGAAAAAATTAAATTGTTTATTATATTTTATAAAAAAATTTAAAAAATATATAATAATCAGATAAAATAAGATAATTTGAGATGATTTGTCAATCAAAATGGGACCTGTCTTCCAAAGTTCATTGCCTGCCTAAAGTAATGGCAAGTGTGTCCTAAACTAATCGGCCGTGCAGAAACTCCTAAACACATCCCCATGCAGAAACTCCTAAACACATCCCCATGTCTACCTCAAAAGGAAAATAGATCTCATGAAAGGGTTTATTGAGACAAAGTCTGGATTCAGGCATAGGGGGGTCGGTCGCAGGATATATATAATATATATATACTAGTTGGGACTGCAACGTGCGATGCACGTTTGCCTAGTTGCAAAAAAATTTATGAAAAAAACTAGCAGAATGGATTATCATTAAAAAAGGTTATATAGCAGAATGAACAAAAAGTATATATATAAATCATGCAGAAATATAAACCATAGTTTAAAGTCCTTACAAAAAACCACCACTAAAAAAGATCAATTAAACCATAAAGCATGTACAAAAAACAAACTACAGTCCAAAATCTATAAAAAATAAACTACCAATCAAATCAATTAAAAAAAAATAAAAAATAGACTAAAACATTGACATAAAAACCAAACCACAACACTTTTGAAAAAAAAAACCAAAATTTGAAGTCCTTAAAAAACCATCAATTGAACTGTAAAAACATGCAAAAAAAAAACAAACCACAGTCCAAAGTCCTTATAAAAAATATACTACAAGGAACTCATGAATATTAGAACCATTGAAATCTATATTCATTATTCATAGAAATATCATCTAGAAAAAAAAGACTTTTCTAGAGTAGAAAAGTTCTCATCACCCAATCATGAAATGTGTCCTGAATACTCAACAATCAACATTTTTTACCAAAAATACTGGCCCCCAAAGCCATCGCTTTTTTTTCTTCTATCAATTGATGTAATATGTGCAATCCAAAAAACTAATCGACTCAATAAATCAATGAAAATACACGTGTTATAGGTTTTTCAATCAACTATTGCTTGACCAGAAATATACTTAAAGAAATTCATTTATGCGGATTTTACACCCAATTAGTTAATTATTTCAATTAATAATTATATTCAGCTATAGAAAACTTGATAGTAAGATTTGTTCACTAAACTGGGACCGCATTTATTTTCCAACAATCTAATCGTGCAAATTGAGCTAACTCGTGCAACATGATAGAATTTATAAGAGTCAAAATACAAGTTCTTTTGATTTTCTTAATTTAACTTGGTGAACAGACCCAACGCAAATGAAAGTTCAATACAGTTTTGGAAATACTAAAAGAGAATATCAATGCATACAAGTACTGTAGATGCTTGAGCTTGCTAAGCTTTGAACCTAAAGTGCCCGAGATTTTAGAATTGCTCAAGTCCCTGAAATTTAGAGTAAAGAATAAATTAATTGCAGGATTTAACCACAAACATGAAATAAGGAATTCACAAGAATGGAAAAAAAAAATCCCAAAACACGTAATAGTGTTGTACAACTCGGTATTAACATAAAAGAAGGAATCTTACAAGTGAATCACGTGGCTACTGGAATCGCTAGTGACATAAAACAAGGTGCAGGGATTGACCAGGGTGGGGTCCCAGCTCTGCAACACATTTGTTGGATTAAAGAGCCTGGCTCTCAAAGCATTCAAGACATTTCCTGAAACCAAAACCAAAAAGATGAAAAAAACTCCTACTATGAAATGCAACCCAATGCACATACCCAAGTAATAATAAAGAAATTGAAATTTGAAAAACTGACTTGTTTAACCACAATAAACATGTAGCATGAAATATATATCTATACATCATGAGGAACCAAACGGCCGCCAAAAGCGAGAAAAAAACAATACTTTAGCTATGCAAACAATGTGAAATCTAGTATTCATTATTCAAAAAGCCTAAGATTTTCTTATATCTTAATGAACTTTCTGAGCAACCAAACAGTGACAAAAGCGAAAAGTTTCAAGAGACAAGGAAAAAAAAGGAACTCTCACCGATCAAAAAAGAACATAATAATTGTATGATTATATTTGTTTAATAGAATTGTATTAATTAACATATTAAGAATGCTAACAGATGCAACAAATAAAGTGTATATTTATAAAATCAGAAATTACTCAGAATACAATACTGCAGGAAGTGTAATTTTTTATTAGTATTATTAATAACAACATTGAAAGTGTTATCAAAATCAGATTTCTTACTTATATAAAATTTAATGATAAGTAATTAATATTGGATTTTGAAAATATTGAACTTATTTATTAATAAAATATATCTTCTTATGTTATGAAAATTTATAACTATATTAATAAATCTATTATTGATAATTGTCTTCAAATATTGTTACTAAATCTGAATGTCTTATTAGGTAAAATTAAAGGGAATGAAATCATGGAAAAAATTAAAATTTATTTTTTCAATATTTATTTTTTTATTATTAAAATTTTCTAGAGGTTAAGGGTCTAAATTGTACAACTGTTAAATACAAGTTGTCATAGATGTTATTACAAAACAAGATATACCGAGCGAAAGAATGATTGTGACAAATAATCGGGTTTGGGGTTAACCATGTAAATGACATGTTTTTCGAGATTCTTCACAATAAAAAAATATATTTCTCGTGCTTTTCAAAATGTATAGAACAATGATATTTGATAATCATAATCAAATAAATTCCATGTACTTCATCTAAATTAATGGTCCAAATAAGCAATGATAGTTAAAACAGATTACTTACGCATATCTTTAAAGGACAGACGGTTGAAGCTTTTAAACTGGGCAGACATCAACACAAAGCAACAACAGTTAGGAGACGCAATGTATATCGACAAAATGGTATAAAGCGTAAACAAAGCCAAACACTTCAATCCATGAAAACTAACAAGGCTCTAGGACAAAACCAAGAAGAAAAGAAAATTAGAAACCTAATGTGCTAAAATGTTTACCTAAGAACGCCATCTTTCCTCCTCATCTAAAAAATGAGTGCAAAGGGATGAGAATTAAAACAAAAGAAACGCATAAACCTGCAAAAAAAAAAAACACTTACTGATCACAAAAAAAAAAAAATACAATTGTTTAATTCCTTAAAAATATAAATATATACATAAGTATGGATATATATATATATATATATGTGTGTGTGTGTGTGTGTGTGTGTGTGTGTGTGTAACAACTAACTGACCTCATGTATGACTGAAGCTGAAAGTAAAGAGTCAACTTTAGCTGCTAAATGGTCAAGGCCACGATAGTTGGCATGGTAGTCTGTACTTTTAATAAAATAAAATAAAAAGATAAAGATAAAATGAATGCAAACATAAAAACTGCATTATTGAAAAGAAAAATAAAAGTGAATAACTAACTGCCAGTTTCTCCCATATAATGATCAAAATTGCCAACTCTAAAACAAAAATTTAAAACGCCTGGTACAAATGTTATATACCTATTCCACTTTCCAAAATTACTAATATCTATTTCATTCCTTGTTCTCCAAAACAGAATAAGCCCCACTTCTACGCCTTCAACCTTACCCAGGAGCAGCACCCATCAAAATCTCTTTTTGAATGTAGATAGGAAAAATAAGTAAACAAACACACAAGAAAAACCATAAATGATTCAACAGATACATAAAGTCTATGCATTTTAATTATAATTTTTAATTTTACAAAGCAAACATGGGATAACTTGATCCAGACAAAAAAGAATAAAATTCAGTATGATGTCCATATCTTTCAATCTCAAAGGCAAGTCTCACAACCCAAGCTTACAATCCAAACTCATCTATATCCATATA
Source organism: Platycarya longipes (assembly GCA_036559045.1). NCBI lineage: Eukaryota > Viridiplantae > Streptophyta > Magnoliopsida > Fagales > Juglandaceae > Platycarya > Platycarya longipes. The sequence continues at coordinate 24,804,406 of CM071790.1, read as the reverse complement.
TTGTTGAAGATAACATGACTCAAGTGTATTTTATTCAAGGTTCTTAACCAATATCTCAAAATTAGACATGCTTTCGACTCTAAAAAATAATTTTTAATGTTACTTGAGGACTTATAGATGATTTGCGTACAAAACCTACAAAACATTGATTTTAAGCATAAAACCTACCAAACTATATTTGGTTAAGATTATATAGTTATAGTTTTAAGTTCACATACGCTGCTAATTTAAGTTACTTGTAGCAAGTCTCAAAGGTGTATCTAGGTGCAGTCATTATGTTTTGTTTCATAATACATCAAGATTTCAATAATCTCAGTATTAGAGTGACTCTTGATTTTATAATGTATAAGGGTATTCATTTAGTAAATAAAAACAAGCATGCTTGGGAAGTTGAAAACAGGGCAAAAAAAATAAAATATACCAACGTGCATTCTAATACTGAGATCCAAAACTCACCAAGTAAAAAATGGAGGTGCAATGGAAGATCTGGGTGGGTGGCCAAGAATCATGGTGGCTTCCTCTGTGAAAGATGATGAAAATCTGAGAGAGATAAGATAAAATTTGGGTTTGTTATATTGAAAATGATGGTAGAAATTTATTTAAAGAATCACATACAATTAAGAGAGTCAGTTAAGCCTTTTTCCATTGGAATTGTGAAATTTGCTTATCAAATGTTTTAAATACAAAGAGGAAAAAAAACCCAAATATTTCATATCCCTTAAAACAATATAATAAATCAGGGAAAACCAGTTTAGATAGAAATTTCAAGCATTATCAAGCTTTTAAATATAATAAAATAAATGGCAATGGATTAGAACTAAAAATATAAGAGAGACGATCATACCATGAAAAACTCAAACTTGAGTTTTGGAGAAACTAATAACAATATTCCACCTCATGACAAATTTTGGGCTTTTAAACATAAGTTATATATGTTTGTTGGATTTTATGGAGCTAAACTGTATTAACATATGCAACAAGAAATGATGAAATTTCACAGAAAAATACAAAGAAGTAATATAATAGTATCTTAATGATGAGGGACGAAGTCAAGATTTTTTTTTTTTTTTTATAAATGACATTCTAAAAGATATTTCCCTACAATCAATCTAGATACAAGACAAATTGTAACATAAAGAGCAGCAAAAAAAAAAAAAAAAAGTTTTTAAGAACAAACATTAATCCAAACTCACCTATTTTGGGCTTATTTTAGTTGGAGTAATTTTTAGATTATAAGTAGGTTTACAATTTTTTTTTAGGATGCCAAGTAAGATATTTAAATTATTTTTTTAAGAGGGACTAAGTAAGATATTAGCTGTTTATTCATTTTTTAGAAAACCAACTCTAATATTTTTAAGGTCTTAGTGCTACCAAGAAAATTGCTTTGATGATACCACACATATACAAAAATGATACAAAACAAATATTTATTCCTAATCTAATTATGTTTTGTAGTTTTCAATGTGCATCTCTTAAATTCTTTGTGAAACTCATTTGGTTATCATGTGGGTGATAAAACATGATTCATTCTCCCTAACTTGGTGCATGTGGGACCATACATATTTTGTATTCTCTGTTATCTTTGAAGTGATATGTATGTGGTTTTTTGTAAGTGTGTATTACCATTCATCTCATTGCATTGTAAAAAAAACCATGCTCTTTATGAAAGTCTTACTTGCATTTATTACCAATCAATCACATTCTTTTGAAACAAACTTTTATAATCTATTTAGTGTGTGAAAGAGATAACAAATATTAAATTCAAGATTTTGTAAAACGTCTGAAGACAGAACCAAAAAAAAAATATACAAATCCGTAAACAATAAAAACAGTAAACAGAAGTCACAATATGCAAATCCACAAGAAACAAATAATAAACATACAGATAAAAAAAAAACTATGTTTTTTAACAAAAACAGTAAACCACAAAATCAAACAAAAGCTTCGTCACAAATTGAACATTCAAAGAGTCAAAGAAAAAAGAAAAAACTGTATTTTTTCAAACCTACAATACATAAACAAAAAACAGAAAAAATAAAAAAAAATTCTATTTTTTTACAAATACACAAAGCAAATAATCGAAAAATAGCTTAATACAATCAATCAAAGGAGAAAAACATGTATCTGTTGTATAATATAAGAGCAGATCATTGTGAATAACATAGAGAAGAAAAAAAAAATCAATTTTTTTTTATAGATCTGCAAATCACAAAACCAAAAAGAAAGCTTTATAAAAAAATGCAAAAAAAAAAAAAAAAAAGTCTAAAACGATACCACTATATAAAAAAAAAAATCGACATAATCGGAAGAAAAAAAATAAGTAAACCTATTTTTTTTAAAAAAAAAAACTACAAATCTGAAAAGAAAAAGCCAACAAATAAAAACAAAAACCCATCTAATTTGTTAAAATAAAATAGAAAAAAAAAATTGTACCAACTTTCCCTCGCCGGTGACCTGTTGTGCCATCGACCACTGCATTAACTTCCCCTTGTTGGCAAGCAAGCCCAGCCACCATTGGCAACCTCTCCCTCAGCTATACGCAGACAAATATATATAATTTTTTAATATATTACGCTTGATTAGAAAAAAGAAGAAGAGATATTTAACTTAATTAAGATACTTATAATCTGATTAAAAATATTTTGATTAAGTATTTCAATAACAAGACTTATAAATATATAATTTATTTTATTCTAATTTATTATTTTATTAAACTAATTTATTATTTCATTAATTTGTATTTTACTTTAAGCTATAAATATTTTAACAAAATTTATTTTAATATATTATTTTATTTCATTATATTTAATTTATTATTTTCTTTAGTATTATAGATTAATATTTAGATTATTATTTATAAATAATATTAATATTTATAAGTTATATTAATATTTATAAAAATATTTAGAATATATGATTTAATTAAATTTGATTTAATTATTTTACTTCATTAATTTGTATTTTACTTTAACCTATAATTATTTTAATAAATTTCATTTCAATATATTATTTTATTATTATTTTTATATGTAATTTTATTTATTTCCTATTTAGTTTCATTACATATATTTATTTTAATATATTAATATATTTCTTTATTTTTATTTATTATTTTATAAAATATTATAGAATAATATTTAGATTAATATTTATAATTAATATTTATAATTTATATTAATATTAATATTAATATTAATATTTATAATTTATATTAATATTTATAAAAATATCTTGATTATTTACTAGCGAGTTCTTCACCATTTTTTCCTCCACCACCCAGTTTTTCTCCTTCACTCAGTTTCTTCTAAACCTCTTCTCTCTCTCAAATGAAATACACAGAGCTTATATTATTTTTCGAGAACAAAAGCGAAGAGAGAGAGTTGAGATTTGAGAAGAGACAGAAGGAGATCAAGTGAAAGGAGAGAAAGCTAAGCACGTTTGGTGAACCCCGTTCGGTGTTGTCGCGAAGAGGGAGAGGGAAATGAAAAGAGGAGATGCAAGATGTACACCTAAAATGACAAAGGGGCAAGAAAGGAAAAAATAAAATGCTGAAAATGTACTATTCATTATACTATTCATCCGCATCTGCACTTATATTATGGTAGTTATATATATATATATTGAAACGTGAATTGAATTTTTCATTCATTCAATAATCTCATAATCATTAGAGTTTTTTGCTCATCACATATTTCTCTTCTTGTGTAGGTACTACCTAAATCCAAACTCAGTCCTCATGAAAAGAGAGGACTAACTTTGCTAGTGTATGTGCAATATAATTGAATTCTCTCTATCTAAAACAGACTCTCCAATGTAGCCTATCATTTAGCATGCCTCCAATATCTGCTATCACACTTCCATAGCTAGTATCAATCTCATTACTATTATTTACATTCCTTATTACTACTTGACAATCCCCTTCATATATAACTTGTGACAGTCCCAAATTAACACAGAATTCCAAAGTTTTCTTTAGTGCCAAGGCTTCTACAATTACTAGTTCTACCATTCAGTTTAAGCTTAGCCATACCAATTCCATATTGTCCCCCTTACCATTTCTAACTATAATCCCCATACCAATTCTCTTCTTGTTTTGCTTATCTGCTGACACATCCCAATTTTTTTGTAATTAAAACTAGTTGGTTTCTTCCAATGACTTACAGATATGTCAGCTATTAATTGATGCGTTTTTTCCATCTACTAGTCTTGTGCTTCAGTAAATTCCTGTTGAACTTGCCTTGCCTTCAACAAGATGTCTCTTGGATGATCAAACCTATCTTTAAACAATAATGAGTTCCTTCTCAACCAAATCAATCTCATGCCATATGCCATTAAAGCTATATCCTCTAGACATAATTGCTCATTTAGCCCTTTTCCATAAGTCCATAAAACTAACTTCATGACATACCCATTTCTGCACTGGATTGCCTATTTTAATTTTAAACCACACATCTGATGCAACAAGACGACTCCATACAATGTGTACAAAAGATTCATCCTCCCTACCACAAACTAAATACAAGTTATCCACAACAAGCTTCTTCTTGAACAAATTAAACTTAGTAGGCAATATATCTTGTCCTAACTTCTGTAAGAACATTTTGACTTTCCCCTCCATATTCAAATTCCAGATTTGTTTCCATCTTTCTGCTATGTCACTAGAACCAGATGTCTCTCCTTATATCATTCTTCTCCTTGACTGTTCTAAATGGTAGGCACTCTTAATAGAGAACTTCTCATCTTTTGCACGTATCCATATTTGTTGATCTTCGATTCTCAATCAATCAATCTGCCCAGAGGAATACTCGTGATTATCTTAGTCGTAGCATTACTAAAAGTATTAGTAATCAGTCAAGTCTTCCATTCTCCTATCACTTGATCAATAAGTTCACTAACAGTAGCTTCTTTATCCAAATTCTTGAAGATTGAACTTAATATGAAGTTGGAACAGGCAACCACCAATCTTTCCAAATTTTTATCTTGTCCTCCTTACCAACTCTCCACAGCAAACCAGCTTTGAGTAGGTCCATTGCAGACAACCATATGAGTATTAGTACTAAAATGAATAGTGGTATTGTTCTTATTTAAAAAATGCCTTGAAGCATTCTCATATTTGTGCAAAGTTCATTTTAAACCATTCTAACATATTTGTTCTTCCAAAAATGATGCAATCATTAGCAAATAACAGATGATTCACCCTTATCCCCCTCTTGAAACAACATTTCCTCTTGTTATTCCACCTCTTTGAGTTGAGTTTATGAGAGCACTCAAACCTTAAGCACACAAAATAAAAAAGTAAGGGAAAATAGGATCATATTGTCTTAAACCTCTAGTAGGTTTAATAATCTCTCCTAGCTACCCATTCACAATTGTAGACTATGTGTAATAACCCGTTCTTTTTTTTCTATATATATCTACATCCCTAGGAATAGATTCATTTAGAAATTTATTATTCTTAAGGGAATTTTAGGAAAGTTATGGTAATTGGAAGGAAGATTTAAACTAGAAACACCTTAAGTAGTCATTGAAATAAGGAGAATTATGATCAAATATTTTATTTTTTTTAGAGAATAAATTAGAATATTTTAGCTTTCATCTATAGAATAATTCTATCAAGGAGATTAAGAGGAAAATTTGAAAAATAGGAAGTGGAGTGGAAAAACACTTAGATAGCCTAAAAGTGGGTTCTCGGATTAGAAGAACATGTTTTGGTAAATTGATGATATCTCTCTCATATGACCTCTTATTTAGGTGATTTAAAAGCCTATGGATCACTAAGAGGAGTATCTAAAACTTTCATGTTTTGAGATTTTGAAGAAGCGAAGTGTATCAATGTGTTAACTGGGCTGGAAGTGGACTGATCAGATTTGAGTGTAAACTGAAGCCCGAAAATAAATCAAACCACCGACATACTTTAGGAGCCTCAATTTGATTGGTTCTCTACATTTTTATCTTCTAAATATGTGTGAAAAGGTTTGTATATGGTGGTGGAAGAGTTTCTAGAAGAAATTTTTTTATATAATCATGGAAGAAGTGGGAACAAAATCTGATTAGAGGAGAACCAACCAAACCAGCCAACTATCCCCTCCATTCTTAACCAATTGTCAACCAAGCCTTAAGGGGATTCTTCCAAGAGGTCCTAAGGGTGTTAAGGAGGTCTGGAACATGTGGTAAAATGTGAAGAAAAGAGGTAGAAATCATGGGAGCCAGTCAAAGGCCAAGTGGCTGGACTGATTTCATCCAAGATATATCCAGATTTTGTTAGATTTTTTTTATCTATGTGTTGTAATCTTTTTTAACCATTTATCTGGGATTATTTTAGATATGGAGAAAGCCTAGCCATGAGATGAAAACCTTAGGAAATCATGAGATTTAGGGGTGATAATAAGGCCTAAGGTTTAGGAGGGACAGGTCACACATTCAGCCAAAGGGGTTGCTGAAATACCCCTGCCCTTTCCAGCCCTTAAGCAAAGTTTTTCCTCCTATAAATAGACCCTTAAGCTTCCCTTTGCTTCCTTTTAGAGAAGTCACACGAGTTCCTTGAGAGAAAACTAAGAAAAATAGAAGAAATTGCACTCACAACACACATACATAAAAAAGAAGCTAAGTGAGAGTCTTGGAGAGAAGTGTGGTGCAAAATCAACTCAAAACTACTCTTTTAGCCTTGAAAAAAATTATAAGTGCATTCTTAACATACTCTTGGTGTGGTATAAGTGGCTTAATTTTTAGATTTATTTTTATGCCTATTTGATGCTTGTTTAAGCCTATGCATCATGTATGAGGTAGCTTAAATGTTTGTGATTTATGAAGTAATTCTTGTTGTGGAAAAATACTAGGAAAAATTTTAGTAAGTTATGAATATGTTTTATGATCATATAATAAGAGGAATATGTGAAAATATGAGGCCATGATTTAGAAAAAATTGATAGAACAACCTTAGTAACTTTCGGACCTCAAGGAGGTTGAGTTAACAGATTTATCCTCTTATAGTAAAACAGTCATAACTTTTTAGTGGGAAGTCAAAATTGAGTGATTCAAAAGGATATGAAAATATAAGACAGATATCTATAATATTTGTGTTTTAAGTTTTAAGAGATAAGAACTCTATAAAAGATAAAATTGAGAATAAGTGACAGAATAGAATAAAAAACCCTTGAAAAAGGAAACTTTTCTTTACTTTTAAAATTTCTAGTGAATGTTTTGAATGAGATTTTTAACAAATATGATAATTTTTGGAAACATAATATGTTAGGAGGATTTTTAATAATTATTATCTTAAAAAGATAAAATAATAATAATAAAGCTTTATATAGATAAAGATAGTTCAAGAAATCCTTAAAAATAATTAAATTAGGGAATTATGCAAATTTGTGGGCTTGAGTTGAATATAATAAAAGGGATAATAACTAAGGATAATTTCTATAAGATTTCGGTTAGCTCCTTGATTTAATAAAATTTAATAATATATTTAATTGCATACGTATTATTTGCTAAGCTTTGACGTTACGCATTTAAGTGACGTATGTGCATATAAGCTTTTGTGATGTATTTTTTTATGTCATATGCTTTACGAAAATAGAAAGCATGCATGTCACAAGTCAAAGGTTGCATGTATATTACAATTCGTCACATATATATCGTCATAAGTCACAACGTGTATTTTAAGAGAATACGATAAGAAAAATGTTAAGGAAAAATGATAAGTTAAGTGTCGTGTCACGATGGGGATGGCGATACGTAATACCCGGAGGACTGACATAACTAGCGGGGACGGCGATACGTAACACCCGCTATACTAAGTAATTCCGTATCAGGACGGGGACGGCGATACGTAACGCCCAAAAAATTGACACGAGGCTCTTCAGGACGGGGACGGCGATACGCAACGCCCAAAAGATTGATGAGCTTATGTATGACTAAGCTGGCGCGTCATGCTGAGAAAACCCGACGGGGACGGCGATACGTAACGCCCGTCGAGGTGATGAAATACGTATGACCCACAATGTTACGAAAGATATTACAAGTAATAAGAATTTAAGTATAATAAGAATGGGTTCATAGGAAATAACAGCCAATCATTTGCTTGTCACTCATACGCATGAGACACATAAGTTAATTCATATGTTATACATTTATCATGATCTTGTCATGTGTTTTATGTTGTAATTTATCCATACATTATTATGTTATAAGTGTACTTACTGAGATTTCTAAGGAAATCTCACTTTTATTTGTTTGTGTCTTTCTGAAAAAATTAATTATTGTACAGGATCATATGGCGGACAGGGGAAAAGCCCCTATGTCTCAGGGAGCTCAGAGGCACCCTGATGGACCTTCTGATTTTTTTCTTTTTGATTTTTTTGACTCCCCTGTTATGGATATCTATGATCGACCGATGGGGATATGGAGACACGATGCATCCGCTTTTTCCGAGAAGCAGAGACGTATCGGATGCTGTCTAACATTAGGCTTAAATGGAATGTTGTTCGTGTGTGGGGTTTACACAACTCCATATAGGCAATATCTTCATCGGGACTTTTGTATTAGTCTCGATAGATTTCGTTATAGGAGAGAGTTTCCAAAAGTCATGAAGGAACCGAGGTGGTTCTAGTGTGGTAGTTGGATAAATATGTATTATTATTAGAAGACTGAGAAAACGAGAGAGATTATATATAATAGTACAATCTGATGTTATAAATGTGATAATGTAAATATTATGGTTATATTTTACCATGTGATCACTAGTTTCTTTTATAAAATTTTTTATTTAGACCACTTTCCGCTATAAGTTTCATTATACATGATAGTAAGAACAGGTGTATGCATCTTAAGATCGATATGTATGGAGTAAGTAGCCTAGTGTTACTTACTCAGACTTCCCAATTCACGTTAATACCCTTAGCGTAAATTGAGGGCGTCACACTATGTAACTAGGGTACACATTTCATGATTAATATTATCCATCACTCTTTAAAACCCAACTTTCTCATCACTGCTTCAAGAAATCTCCATTCAATTCTATCATAAGCTTTTGTCATATCTAACTTTAGAGCCATGCTTGTCATATTTGTGAGGTCGCAAGATATATATATAAGTTTGTATATAATACAAATAAAAAAATTACTTAAAAGTGCGCTTGAATATATAAGAACTTTTAAGTTTGTATATACAATAAAAATTAAAATATTTAATATGCCAATTGATCTCAATGTTCTCTTCAACAAATAAAAGTCGTTAATTATCACATTCATTCTCAATATAAACTAACGAATAGTTTACGCGAAAATCACCATATATTTTGTTTCAAAACCTTATTTAAACAAGGTTAAAAACTAAAAAAGTTCATCCAAAATATTTTTAATTTTAAAAACCTAATAATATTAATATTTTTTATTTGAAGTTTTTGGCTTTTTTATATTGTTCAACTTAAGTTTCCAAAATAAAAAAGTAAATAAAATGACCCATGAAAAGTCATATTATGATATTCAAAAATAATTTAAATATAAATACAACATAATAATCAAATTAAAAAATGGCTTTACATGATGACTCAATGAGCATCCATATGATTTATGGAGAATAAAATATATTTGGGATTAAAAGATATTCACATCTAATACTCTTTTATTAAAAATATCTTCGTTCATTTTTTGAAACTTTTAAAGTTAGAAAAAAAGAGTTAGAAGAAGAACGTCTTTCACTACTTTTCTTTAAATTTTCACATAAAAAAATAATTGTAATGAACTTCCAACTTAATCGGTTTTTTTTTTTCCGAAGAAAAAGTAATAATCTTATTACTAAAATGAAGACTTACACCATGTCACTAAAGTGTTCATATAAACCTAGTGCCTCCTTAGCCAAAAGATGTGCTGCCTAGTTAGCCTCTCTATAAGCATGCTTGCAAAACCATTGATAATAACTCTTGCATCTTCAATTAAGCATCCACCTAGGCTCCAATTTGTATCAGCCTTGTGAAGTTTGTTGACCATTTGAAAAGAATCACCCCCCATGACTAGCTGCCTTATACCACTCTCTCGATAGAAAAACACAGCTAACAACACTACATAAGCTTAACAATGAACGGATTGATGGTTCTATCACATGAGGGTCTAAGAGTTCCAATAACACTACCCTATAAATCTTTGATAATGACTCCAATTCCAATTTTCCATGTTTCTTTATTAACAGTAGCGTCCCAATTTACTTTGAAGAAATCGACTGGGGGTTTCTACCAAATGAGAATTTTGCTACTATTATTGGGAACACGAGTGCTAGATTGAGCTATAACTTCTCTTAAAACAAGTAACTCTTATTTTGCCTTTGACATGAGTGAATTAGAATGAGAGAAATCTTTTTCATGAACCAATGAATTTCTCATAGTTAAAGCACATGGGACAAAAGTTTTCTTACTTTATTTATTGACTTATCACTATATATATACACTACATACAATTGACATTTATACCCTAATTACATGCTCTCTAACACTCCCTTTCAAGTTGGGGTATATATATCATATAAACCCAACTTGAAACAAATAAGTTTTAAACGACTACAACACAAAGACTTAGTGAACATATCTGTGAGTTGATCAGTAGACTTCACAAAAGGTGTAGAAATGTCACCACTTAGTATCTTATCGCGAATGAAATGACAGTCAGTCTCTATGTGTTTAGTCATCTCATGGAACATAGGATTAGAGGCAATATGCACTGCAACTTGATTATCACAAATTAATTGAAGTGGAACAGGAGCTAGAAACCCAATTTTTTGGAGGAAATGTTGCAGCCATGTCAATTCACTAGTAGTGTGAGCCATTGCTCTGTATTAAGCTTCTGCACTAGACTCGCTACTACTACTTATTTCTTACTCTTCCATGTAACCAAGTTACCTCCCACAAAGGTACAATATCCAGTAGTAGATCTTCCATCTGAAGGAGATCCTGCCAAATCAGCATAAGAAAAGGCTTCCACTCTAAGATGTCCATTTGGTCGATACAACAATCCAAGGCCAGGAGCTCGCTTAAGATAACTAAGAATATGAATTACAACATCCCAATGTACAATCCGTGGTGTTTGTAAAATCTGACTTCATACACTCATTGCATAAGAGATGTCTGGTCTAATGATAGTGAGATAATTTAATTTTCCAACAAGTCTTCAATATCTACTTAGATCTCTTAACAACTCTCATTCCCCTTTCAAGAATGTACGATTTGGATCCATAGGAGTGTCAATAGGTCGTGCACCCAACATGCCAATTTCTTCTAGAAGATCAAGCACATATTTCCTCTGAGATAGGTCGATACCCTTTTTAGATCTACTGACTTCAATTCCAAGAAAATATCAAAGTTTGCCCAAGTCTTTTGTTTGAAACTGATCATGTAAAAACTATTTTAGTCTTGCAATTCCAGCAGAGTCACTTCCAGTAATTACAATGCCATCCATATATAACACCAACAAAATGTGACCTGTATTACTATGTAAGTGAAATACCGAATGATTTGTTTGGCATCTATGAAGGCCAAATTCCAATACAGCATCAGAGAACCTCCCAAACCATGCTCGAGGAGATTGTTTCAAACCATACAATGCATTCTTTAACTTACTTACAGTATCTTGATACTCCCCTTAAGCAACAAACCCAGGTAGTTGCTCCATATAAACTTCCTCGTGCAAGTCGCCATATATAAATGCATTTTTAACATCTAGCTGAAATAAATGCTAGTCTAAATTAGCAACAAGAGAGATCAACACTCGAACAGAAGAAATTTTGGCAATTGGGGAGAAGGTCTTCTCGTAATCAATGTCACAGGTTTGCGTGTAGCCTTTTGCAACAAAGCGAGCTTTTAGACGCTCCATAGAACCATCGGGATGGAATTTGATTGTATATACCCATATACAGACAACGAGTTGTTTACCAGGTGGTAGTGGAACAAGATCCCATATTCCGTTCTGGTGAAGAGCATCCATTTCATTTTTCATAGCTATCCTCTATCCCAAATCAAATAAAGCATCCTGAACTGTCTTAGGAAAAGAAAGTTTTGAAACTTGAGATGCAAATCATGAGACTGAAGGAGATAAGGAATGATAGGAAACAAATTGGCTAATTGGATGTTGAGTAACAGAAAAATGAGTACTTTTGCAGAGGGCAATAGGTAGAGAGTCTGAAGTACTAGGCAACTCTGGATCTGAAGATGGAGATATAGCTGGTGGAGGCATGGGAGCCAGTGACCTCAAGCGACGCGAGTAAACCTGTAAAGGAGCTGGGGAAGTGACGAAGGAGGGTTGGTTAAGATTGGGAGAGTGTGAAGGAGATAATGTAAGAATAGGTAATGGTAAACGATCACACTCAACACTTGAAGATGCATTTGAAAAATAGAACATGGAGTCAAAGAAGGTAACATCAGCACTTGTGAAGTAGCGTCTAAGAATAGGACTATAGCAACGGTATCCTTTTTTAGTCCAGGAATACCCAACGAAGAGACACTTAGTAGAACGAGGATCAAGTTTATCAAAACCTAGACCAAGATTATGAACATAACAGACACATCCAAAAATTTTTGGTGGAAGAGGAAATGGCGAAGATGAAGGAAACAAGATGGAGAATGGAGAGGAACCTTCAAGCACTGATGATGGCATAGATTAATAAGGTAACAAGCAGTAAGGACATCATCACTCCAAAAAGGTTTAGGAATATGCATGTGTAATAAAAGTGCTCGAGTTACATCTAACAAATGTCGATTTTTACATTCAACCACCCCATTTTGTTGGGGTGTATATAAATATGATGTTTGATGAACAATTCCTTTATTACTTAAGTAAGTAGTAAAGACACTAGATTGATATTCTCTAGCATTATCAGAATGCAAAACTTGAATCTTTTTACTGAATTGAGTTTTAATTTCTTTCCAGAACACTTGAAATATGGAAAAAAGTTCAGATCTTGCTTTCATCAATACAACCATGTCACACGAGAGTAATCATCAATAAATGTGACAAAATACTAAAACTTGTTTGATTCAATGTTGATTAGTCCCCATATATCAGAGTGAATCAATTCAAAAGGACTCGACGCTCGTTTATGAATCTAAGGTATAAAAGACACACGATGATGTTTACTAAATTGACATGCTTCACAAGAGAAGGGAGACACATTTCCCAAATTCCTAACTTGACGCTTCAAAAGAGAAAGAGGGGGGTGACCAAGGCGACAATGCCATTCATAAGTACATGATAAAGGGAATGTAAGAGCTCGAATGGGTGACTGTTGGACATCAAGATAATAGAGGCCACCAACTTCATGGCCTGTAGCAATTTTCGTCCCCGTCTTAAGATCCTAAAAAACACATGAAGAGGGATAAAAATTCACTGAATATTGAATATTTTGAGTAATCTTACTGATAGACAACAAACTAAAAGAAAAACTAAGAGCATATAGAACATATGACAAGGATATAGAGTTTGTGAGCTTACTGGATCTAATGCCTGTAACATTAGCAAGATAATCATTAGCAAGGGTGACACTTTTTTGAGATGTGACAATATTTAATTTGGATAAGGCAGAAGACAAACTGGTCAGATGCTCATTAGCTCCTGAATCAATGATTCATGGATCTTGAGCAAATGAGACAATACATGTAGATGCTATACCTGGGTGGGTAAGAGTAGTAGTAAAAAATGAAGTCCATGTACCCTTCAAAAATTGCTCATACTCCTCTTTTGATACACTTATCATATCTGAAGCTGGATTGGAGGTGGTCGACTGTGATGTAGTATCTTGGCAAATAGCCTGATTAGCTGACCCAGATAGTCTACCATGTAGATCACAACAATAGTCCACCAAATGGTTAGTGCGACCACAGTGGGTGCACTTACGAGGCTCTCGTCCTCGTGTGCGATTACCTCTGGTATCATGTCCCCCACGTGGACCTTTACCACCTCGGCCTCTGCGCCCACTAGGAGCAACATAAGAGGCAACTAAAATGGATCTCTCACTAATCAGATCAGAAGACAAATGAGATCCATGCCCAGATAATGTGGCACGTTGAAGTCGGGAGAACAGATCAGGAAATGAAGGAAGTTGTGGACTCGCCAAATTTGAGAACGCACCGACTCGTATTCAAGTTTTAAACCAACAAGGAATCGAACAACATTAAACTCTTCACGTTGTTATAGCATACATGAAACATTATAAGTAATATGTTGATACATCTTGAGTTCTTCACATATTCTCATTACTTGAGAATGATACTCTTCCAAGCCCAAAGTACCATGTTCCAACCCAAAGAACTGCTTACATAGTTCATAAATACGAGTTGTGTTCCCAACACCTGAATACATATGCTTGAGATGGCTCCACACCCCTTGGACAATGTCAAAATGGATAACACTAGAGCCAAATGAGGCTCAATACTAGTCAACATCAAAGACAAGATTTGAGCATCATCTTTCCTTCCAATTTTGCAGAAGTCATAGGCATATTGAAGTTTGATACAAGCGACAATACTCAAACTTAGTTGCCATAAATGGAAACAAATATCACAATTCCACTTACGAGATAGAAATTTCACACAAAATTTCAAATATGTATGAAAAATCGGGAAATCTGATTTGAAAACTTGAAATCCAACTCAAATACCCCAAAAATCAACTTGAATAGCCAAATTTTGGCTCTATATCGGACTGATTCGGTTGAATTAGACACGAGCTAGCTCGGAATTGATTTATATCGACCTGAACCGGGTTTGTATTGGCCGGAATTGGGTTTGTATCAGCTGGAACGGGTTTGTATCGGTAGGTATCGGATCGTTCCGATATTGTACCGGTATCGATAGCCGCTGTCTTTAAGAGCATGGACTAGTTTATCCTAACCGAGAATAAGACTTGATTATCCGCATTACCAAACAGACTGTGTTCCAGATAGGAATAGATTTTTACTTTAGCTTTGAAATACTCACACTTGAGGATAGGATAGCCTATACCTGCAACCAAACACTCTGGGGTTTCAACATTTTCCGACAACGAAGACATTTTCCAGCGGCTGATGACGACAACAGTCTACTAGCGACCACAGAAGCTCACAGTGACTTCACCCCTGGTTCCCACTATCGGATACAATGCCGGAAACTCACCGAAATCGCCTCCTCAGTGACTTACATAGCGCCAACTACGACGAGAAGCCATCGAAATGCGTAGAAGACGACGACGAACATTGGGGAGGTTAGATCCGGCCACAACAGTCGGACACCTTGCCGGAAAACACACTGACAAGCTTAGTCACCAGTGAACACACCACTGCACGCCACTCGGCACTCGCCATAATTCGATAGAAATCTCTGATACCAAGTTAAAGCACATGGGACAAAATTTTTCTTACTTTATCCATTGACTTATCACTATATATATATACACTACATACAATTGACATTTATATCCTCACAGGTTACACTAATTACATGCTCTCTAACAATCATGAACTAGATCAACATGGCTATGACAGCCTCATCTTCTAATTCCTCCAAACTTAAAACCTATGACAATTGAGACCATGTTTCAAAAAAAGTATAATTAGGAGCAGACATTTTCTGAACTTTCCTACATCCTTGGCATCACACATGTCTAGCTGCTGCACAAGACCAAAGCATATGCTCCACAGACTCTGGAAACAGCTTATAGATTGGACATAGTGCTTCTGATATAACCTTCCTTTGTCATAGATTCTCAAGGAGAGCATCATTGAAGGCCTTCCAAGCAAACATCTTAACTTTATTATGGACCTTCATTTTCCTATGGCTCTCCAAGTGGCAATGTGTTGGCTTCCTCTAAAGGATTCCCCTTTCTGTTTAAGAACCAAATCCTGGTGAAGGTGATATGTACTTTTGACAGAAAAGATACCATTGGCAATGTGAGAACATATCAACTTATCTTTCCTATCCCCTAAGATGATAGGAATAGCCTTAATAAGATCCACTTTTGAGTCAAAGAAAAGACTACTCAAAGCCTTTAGCTTCCAAGTTTTGCTTTCATCCTCTATAAGGTTTGCAACCATCTTAAAATCATTACTGTCCACTCTTGGAAATTGAATCATATGAGTGAGTCTTTTACAAACCTCCCATTTCCCACTCTCCAAATGAGACCTTGTTTCAAAATGTGCACTTTAGAGGATTCCCAATCTAGAGGCTTGCTATGAAGTTTGGATTTAATTTTTTATGCACCTATTTTTTTTTAACACAAGTTTTGATTAAATTAATGAAAAATGTCATCATTTGATACCTCTAACTTCATCCCTAGTTTTATTCATCGGGAATTAGCTTCATTCCTTCAAGTAGGCTTTTGCATTTTCAAACACATCAAAATTGAAACTCCTTGGGATAAAGTTAACTAGGTTCAGCCTATTAAAGAATTTGTTATTAATAATAAGAGAATAGATAAAGTCAAAAGATAAGACAGGTACAGATAAGGTGCATTGACTCATATTCCTAAAATTAAAAGGTTTCATAAGACAAGTAGAACTCAGTAAATGAAAATAAATCTTATAAAATAAAGAGATCTCTACAAATCTACAGAGTCTCCCAAAGTATAGAATCCACCATGCACAATGACTCCAAAGAATATTCTCTTAAGGGAGACATCGTCTTCAACCTTTTGAAACCCTAAATTACTCCACTGTATTGTGAAAATATGTGACACGACCCGTAACCCAAAATAAACACGACAGGATAAAAACGAGTTAGGATTCAGAATTATAACAAGTGGTATAAGAGCCAAGTTTGATGGGAACAACCAAGTTTGATGTTAAGAAATTTATTGGGAAAAATGACTTTGGCTATGGAGAATCAAGATGCGAGCTCTTCTAGTTCAAAAGGGTTTGCAGGATGCACTTCTTGGTGAAAAGAACTTGAGTTCTTTTTCAAATAATGAGAAGTCTGAGATCTTGCAGAAGGCTTATAGTATCATTATACTTTCTTAGTGACAAGGTTTTGAGAGAAGTTGCCAAAGAGGAGAAAACAACAGGCATATGGCTAAAACTATAAAATATTTATTTGACAAAGTCTTTGGCAAATCATTTACACAAGAAAACTAGACTTTATACATTCAAAATGACCCCAAGTATGTCTATGGAAGAGCGTCTTGATGAATTTAACATGATCATCTTGGATCTAGCAAACATAGACATAATTATAAGTGATAAGGATCAAGTTATTATATTGCTCTGTTCCTTAGATACTTCATATGTAAATCTTAAAGAAACTATGATGTATGGTAGAGAATTGAATAAAGTACAATCAATTTTACACTCTAGAGAATTGCAAAATAAGCTAGACATTACACCAGAAGCTGGGGAAGGTTTGATTGTAAAGAGGGATCAGAAAAAAAATAGTTACAGGGGAAAGAACAATAAAGCAAGATCAAAATCAAAGAGGAAGCAACTAAAATGCTTTGTATGCCACAAAGAGGAACATTTTAAAAGGGATTGTCCTAAGAGGAAACAAAATGTGGGGATTAAACCTAAGGAGAAAGGGAATGCTGCTGTTGTATTGGATGGGTATGATAATGCTAAAGTGATGAATGTTTCTAAAGTATATTCAGGCAAGGAGTGGATTCTAGATTCATGGTTCTCATTCCACATGTGCCCCTTAAGTCATGGTTTGAAACCTTCACTGATTGGATGGAAAGCATGTGATCCTTGGTAGAAACAAGTCCTACAAAATTTTGGGAATAGATTTATTCAGATTAAAGATGCATAATGGTATGGAAATCTTGCTAAAGGATATAAGATACATACCTATACTGAAGAGAAATTTAATTTCTCTAGGAATAATGGACCAATCTAGATGCACTTTCAAGTCAGAATCGGGGACATTAAGGGTTGGTAAGAGTTTTCTAACAATGATGGAGGGAGTGATTAAAAATGGGCTTTATACATTGGTAGGTAAGACAGTTATAGGCGAGACTTCTTTTGTAAAGATTATAATAGATGATAAAGTTGTGCTATGACACAAGAAGTTAGGTCATGTCAATTAAAGAGGTCTCTAAGAGCTTCAAAAACAAGGCATGTTGCTTGAGAAAAATGTTGGAGAACATCATTATGTGAGGATTGCATACATGGAGAGTCTACAAGGGTTAGTTGTAAAACTACAATCCATCAGGCTAAACAAGTTTTGGATTATGTTCACTCAAACTTATGGCGACTTGCAAAGGTTAACTCTCATGGTGGAAGAAGTTACTTCTTATCCATCATAGATGACTAGTCGACAAAGGTATAGATTTACATCTTTAAAAACAAAAGTGATACATTTGTTAAGTTCAACGAATCGAAAACATTGGTTGAAAACCAAGTTGAGAGAAAGGTGAAGAAACTCAAAACTGATAATGGACTAGAATACTTATCAAATGAGTTTAACATTTTTTTGTCAAAATGAGAGAATAGCTAGGCACAAAACATTGAGAGAAACTTTGTAGCAAAATAGTTTAACTGAGAGGATGAATAAGACCATTTTGAAAAGAGTAAGGTCCATGCTGTACCAAAATCATTTTGGGCTAAGGCTACTGTGACAATAGTATATTTAATAAATAGAAGCCTCTCATCAACAATAGGCTTTAAAACCTCACAAGAAATGTGATCTAAAAAGCCTTCAAAGTATGTCTACTTGAGTGTGTTTGGATGTGTGGCTGGCTTATGCACGTACAAAGACAAATAAGTTAGAACCTCGACCACTTAAGTGCATTTTTGTAGGGTATCCAGAAGGAGTTAAATGGTATAAGCTGTGGGTTGATCAACTTGTGAAATAGAAGTGTACAATCAGTAGAAATGTGACTTTCAATGAATAAAAATGGCTCGAGCATAGGAAAGAAAAAGGGAAACTACACATAAACTTATCTCAGATAAGCTACAACCTGAGGTTGAGCAATTAGCAAGCTCGCCAGATCACCTGGATGATCAAGTTGGAAAAATTGAGGAAACAAGCTCAAAGGACAAAAATCAAGGTGGAGTTAATTCATATAGTCTAGTAAGGGACATAAAAGAGGGTAACTAAGCCATCTCAGATGTAGGGTCAAGCAAAATTAATTGCATTTGCACTAACAGTTGCAGAAGAAATGATTGATATGGAACCAAGGTTTTATAAAGGGGCTATGGCAATAAAGAGGATCATAAGGGGATAATATCCATGCATGAGGAAATTGAGTCTCTTAATAAGACTAAAACTTGGGAACTGATTTATAAACTAGAGAAAGTAAAATTGGTCGGATCCAAATGGATCTCTAAAAGAAATGAAGGCATACTAGGGGTTGAGGGTTCTAGGTATAAAGCAAGATTGGTAACTAAGGGGTTTACACAAATAGAGGGGATAGATTTCAATGAAATCTTCTCACTAGTAGTCAAATATAGTTCAATAAGACTACTACTATCCTTTACTGCCTATGAAGACTTACATTTAGTACAATTGGATGTAAAAACAGCCTTCTTGCATGGAGAATTCGATGAGGTCATATACATACAACCACCACAAGGGTTTACAAATGAAATCAATAGGAATCAAGTGTGTTTACTCAAGAAATCTCTATGCACTAAAACTCCCCTAGACAATGGTACAAAAGATTTGATTCCCACATGGTTAAAAATGGTTTCAAGAGGAGTGAATATGATAGCTTTGTGTATTACAAGCAACTTGCGAAATATTTAGTGTATCTACTATTATATATAGATGATATTCTCATTGCCTGTAAAGATCCTAATCTAATTGAAAAAGTCAAGTGAATGGTGAAATCAGAATTTGAAATGAAGGAACTAGGATCTGCAAAGAGAATATTGGAAATGGAGATAGTGAGAGATAGGAAGAAAAGACTACTATATCTATCTTAAAAAGTCTTACATTTCCAAAATTCTTAAAAGGTTTGGTATGATCAGTTAAAATCAGTAAGTACTCCTATGGGGCAACACTAAAAAATATCAGTCACTTATGTACCTCAAACAGATGAAGAAAGGAAGTTTATGTAGAAAATACCATACACTAGCATGATGGGAAGCATAATATACACAATGGTTTGCTCTAGACCAAATTTGACTTATTCTATTAGCATAGTCAACATATTTATGAGCAATCCTAGAAAATCTCATTGGCATGCTATCAAGTGGGTATTTTTTGTATCTTTCTGGCACAAACTGCTTGGGATTGAAGTTTGGTGGAAATGTACAAAATGTAAGTGAGTTAAAAGGCTTTGTTGACTCAGACTATACTAGAAATACAGACACAAGAAAGTCCTTAACTGGGTTTGTGTTCACAGCTTTTGGAGGAGCCATCAAATGGAAAGCAAACTTACAGCCTGTGGTTGCTTTATCAACAACTAAGGCTTAATACATTATTATGACTGAGGTAATCAAAGAGGCTATATGATTGAAAGGTATATCAACTGAGTTAGGCATGTTTAAGGGAAATGTTATAGTTCACTGTGATAATCAAGAATTTGGTATATCATAAGAGATCAAAGCAATAGACACAAGACTACATCTCGTGAAGGACATCATATAGTTGGAGAAATTGGGGTGGAGAATATCCCAATTGAAGAAAATTCCTCAGATATGATGACAAATCTTTGCCAACAATCAAGTTTAAGCATTGTCTGGACTTGATCAATATGAAGGATTGTTAAAGAGCCCCTTGTTAAATAAATGTGTAAATAATTAGATTGACTATGTACTTTTCGGTAATATGTAATTGTAAGTTGTCATCTAATGGTCAGTATTAAGACCATGTGTAATGATCACAATTGCTATAGGGTTTCATTACTCTACTTATTCTGCCGATTGTACATAAGCATCACATTGTTCATATTGTAAACTAAGAGAGAGAAAATGTAAGAGAACTCGAGAGAGGGGCGATTATCTTCATTCTTGAGCTAAGGCACAGATCAGTGAGTAAGAGAAACTTGTAAATGAGAGTTGAAGTTGTTTGATGCTTTTGTAAAATGATCAAAATGAGACCTCTAAGTCAGTTCCCATCGTGGACGTAGATCCCCTAAAGATCGAACCACGTAAATGTTTGTGATCTTTTGTTCTTACTTTTGATATTGTTGTTCTGTTATTTTCTTTCGTTATTTACTATTTCTTGGTTAATCTTGGTTGAGTTCTGTTCGTGAGTGAATTGAAAAGATTCAGGAACGTTAACACCCCTCATAGAGGGAACTAGCTAGAACATTCTAGAGAGGAAAGAGGCAACTTGGAAGGATGAATGTTTGTCAAAGTGGAGAATTGTTGTAAATAAGTGTCAACCATTTATATTGAAGCACATGTAAATGAGATGAAAAGCTGGTGGCCTATAGCAGAAGACTCTCATAATAGATTATGCTAAGGTGGCAGATAAGACTTTAGTTTATCATACTATAGTTGTGCATAACCTATAAATATAAGAAGGGGTTGTATGTAATGACAACATGAAAATTGAGAGAAATCACAAGAAAGCAGAGGAGGGATCGAGAGAGAGATCAGTTTTCATTTCTTCTTCAAGATTTGTGTAAACTGTGAGAAGGTGTGATCTTGTAATCTCTGGAAGTTGTGGTTTTGATCATCAATAAAGCTCTTAAGACTATTCTTGCCGTGCATGTAGATCACTAAGATTAAACCACGTATTTCTTTGTGTTCTTTACATTGCTTTTATTTTGCTTACTAGTTATCTGCAAGTTTCTTGACAATTCTTGACATCTGAGCCTTTGATTTTGGTCACAAAGAGATCAGAATTATAACATATATATATATATATATACATACTTGTCTATGACACCTTGAGTCAACGGCAGCTGCCGGAAACTAATCGAGTTATTATCTGAAATAAACATGGTAGGTATACATACAAGCTAGGCTTCTAGTCATGTACATTCTATTTAATTATTTATCAACTACTACTGTATGTGACAAACGTGATGCAAAAGTGATGATCATTATGCGCATAGAAACACTAGTATTTTTATTACTTTGGGATTATTAATACGTCTTTATCTCCATGGTACCATACACAAAGCACCATTTCTTTCTTTACTGAAACTATACTTTGTTCTACAATGGATCTTGGAGTTTACTCTTAACGAATTTTGATACAACTTACACATTAAGATGCTTAGCTTACCACAAGCAGCATGAAAACTTATTCAAACAACTGAAAAATCATTTCAGAAACTTGGAAAAGGAGAAAATGCTAGTTGAAAGCAGATCAGCACTTCTACTCCCGCAAAATGAAATGCCATCATTTGGTGTAAAGAACATCCTCCCCTGGGTGGCGGTAAAGCGGCTGTTTCAATCTCTTCTGATCAAAGGTGTGCCTATTGATTTTTGTAACAAGGTGCATTCGGTTAGGTAGAACTATATATGATAACTTCAAGGGAAATGTAAACATTTGAGCAGAACCCGACTCTCTCTCTCTCTCTCTGATCGTTTTTATATATGTCACTTACAAGCTGTATCTGTGTCGGTTAATATAGGACCATAACTCCAATGCCAATGGTTCAGTAACAAGGATTTGATTGTACCAAATGATTAAAACAAAACTTGATCATGTCTGGATAAGAAAATTTTTAGCATAATCTAACTCACCCAATCAAGCCAATGCAGCGTGCCAGCACAAAGATTCCATTCAGATAGCCAATCTCGAGAATCTCATCAATCTCTTGCTTGGTGAACATTCCACAGCCGGCAAGGAGATCCAAGAAAAGGGAACCAATTGCACCGTCAACATTCATCACCAGGTTGTTTGCTTTGGAGAGGGTGTAAACTTCGACTTCCACAGCATATTCCATGTACTTTACAGAAGGGAAATGTGAGCGTGCAAACCGTTGTAGCAGCTCTACTCTCTTGTCTCTGTTGTCGCCTCTCTTGATCCTTTTCCACCGGAAATAAACAACAGTTTCAAACACTAGTATATTGTATTTCTGTTATAGGCACTACAAGCATCATATATCTTTTGAATTTCATGGTTTCTATGCTTTTGTCAATTTGAATAGAATAGTGGCAATTGAAAACTCCCTGTACCTATGCCCAATTCCTGGTACACGGATGCCCTTCTTTTTCATGGCTTCAACATACTCATAGGGTGCCAAACCCTGACATACACCGCAAAGAGATATCAAGTTAGAATCTTTGACCTGCAGAAACCAACTGACAATGAAGTTTCTGGTAATGCCCATCCTGTCTCACCCGGTCACAGGCATCCTTGAAATATCAAGCAGCATCATCAATGGCGCCACCAAATCGGGGACCAATTGTAAGCAAACCTGTTTAAGAAGAGTATTGTTTACTATTCCCTCACATGATAGAGTATTGTTTACTATTCCCTCACATGATCAGCTCAAAGCAGCCCCTCCTCTAAAAATTTGAAGTAATAAGCTGAGAGAGGGAAACGGAAATCACTGAATGGCAACTCTTTACCAGAGACTAGACAGGAAATAAGGTCCTTTCCAGCTCTTGATGTTACAATAGCATTATGAGCACCAGAGGCACAAGGACCATGGTCGGCACATAACATGATACACATCTGATCATTGTTGTATTTATCAGTTATAGGACAAGAAAATCCAAGTTTACTTTTAGAAGCAAGCATTTATTTGAACAAAAAACTAAGAAGACAGTGAGCTAAATCAAGCAAGAATTTTGCAAAAAACGACCTCAATAAATTGCGTGCAGTAACGGGGAAGGCTGCGTTTGAACCACAAAAGTGAGACAACACCACCAATGCCATAACCCGATTCAACAATTGAAGACATTGGTACACCAGCATAGCATTGCTCCTCGCCTACACATTGATTACAAGGAGTAGAGAAAATGATATCTAATCCATAAAGCACATAAATACCATATTAAAGTATTTGATGATTGAAAAGATACCCCTTTCATCAGAGATGGTGGAAATAATATGAGTTGGAACGCGAACTTTCCCACTCTTGATGGCAGTGTTAAGATCCTCAGGGATTTGTCGAGGCTGAACTTCCTTTACTGGTGTAATCTTCTTTTCTTCAACCTCAGTATATGAAAATAAAAAGTAAACAAATATAGTTAAATGCAGATCAGCCTAAGGGCACTCATGGCAAGAAACTTTATTTTCTTTTTCATACAGCATGGGGTTGGAGGTTACTTATAGAATGACAAAAGCTCATGATACTTGGAAACTAACCAGTTTCTCGAAAGTTTCCTTAATTGCAGTTTCTAAAGCTTCATATGACGTGGGAACAACAGCTCCAGCTTCTCTTAGTGCTTGATTTTTTTCTTGAGCAGATTCCATCTCGCCACCACTTTTAGCCCCCTGATTTCAACAATACCAAGGAATCTAATTCTTTTTATGAGAAATCAAGCATTGTTATTACTTGGGAATGGGAACCTTTATAATATCATTACAGAATACTGCATTAAACAAAGATCGCTCAAAGATAATTAAGGTAGTTGCTTACAGCATGCCCGAATTGTACTTCAGATTTGAAAAGCCGTGCACAAGTGCCACTAACCCAAGCAACCACTGGTTTAGTTACTTTCCCTTGTTTCAGGGCTTCGACTAGTGAGTATTCATCTCTCCCACCAAGTTCTCCAAGTACAACAATCATTTTAACCTGAGGTTTACAAAAAGGAGATGGAAGGAGAACAACAAAAATGAAAACAGACAAGACACTCGGTTACAATCTCATAATAAAATTTGTCAGCTTTTATGCCTATCAAAATAGAGTTTGCAATTTATAACCAAAGAAAATTGCATGGGTATGCAAACAACGTCAATTTCTGGTCCTTGAAAACATTGGGACTTCTTTTTTTATTTTTTTTTCTTAACCTTAAAGCTGAAAGTATAACGTAAATGGTGCAGATATTACTTGTCACACAGAAAATAAAAGTACAGGAAGCAAACATTTGGCAAGCACCTAAGAGGAAGCAAATCAAAGTGAAACCACACCTGTGGAATGTTGTTAAACCGCAAAACATGATCAGAAAGAGTGGAGCCTGGGAACACGTCTCCTCCAATAGCAATACCTAAAAGAGTTCCAAAAACTCAACAACATTTAGATTACAATCTAAATCCATGCAGATTAGGCTGCCTTGAAGAAAAAAAGAAAATAATAACACTGGCACAGAGGTACCTTCATAAATTCCATCAGTAACACGGGCAACAGTATTGTATAATTCATTTGACATCCCACCCTGCAATTGGATGAAATTGTTTAACCATGAACATAAACATAGCATGCTGAAGACAGTAATTTTGAATGGTAGTGAAAAAAAAAAAAAAGCCAATCAGGAGGAAGATCCAGTCGTGTCAATTGGGTAGGGGAGCCACAATTTGAAAACTCCTATACCAAAAGATGCTAAATCTCAATCTTGAATTAAAGATTACACAAGTCCATCAGCCAAAGAAAGTGCCAAATTGTGCTTGACAGCTTAAAACTGTTTGCACTGTTCAGCTGACAGAGAAAGACAGGTCGCTCATACACTTCCAATGGAATCCTTATACTAGGCTATCATTTATGTCACTACTCGCATCTGTATTAAGAGGATATGTACTAGGAATGAGAAAAACGAACAAAACTCAATCTCAGATCAGATATAAATTGCTGAAGGTTAAAAACAAGATTGTTAATCATTGCACACATCATGCAACCATTATAACACAAAAAGTATATTATGATGACATTCTAGAGCTCTATGACAAAACCATTGGGCAACCCAAAAATTATATTTATTGTTAAAAAATTTCTTGACAGTGAAGGGCAAAGAATGCTCCATGATGTGAGAAAATGATTGATTAAATGCAATGAAGAGATGAAAATGATTGACTACATACAGATTTGGAGACAAAACCAACAGATCCAGGCCTGTACAGCTTGCAATTAATTATATCATCAATAGTTCCAGCAGTGTCTCCAATCTTGAAAGCTCCGGCTTGAATCCCTCCAACAATTGCTGGGCCAATAACAACCTGCACCGTCATTAATAAATTAGTACTGCTCGTTAATCTCTTGCCTGGTAAAATTAATTTAGAAGTATATGCAACTTTTCTCTTACCTTATTGTTTGCCTGTGCAAATGCAATCAAGTGCTTTGCGTCTGACTCTGGAACACCTTCAGCAATAATAGCCACAACTCGAACAGTTGGCTGCTTCAGAGCATCCATCGATGAGCCGGCAGCACTGTAGAGTTGTCAACTATAATTAATCACAAAGTGTAAACTTTTGAAGTCCATCAACACAAAAGGAGTTCATTTGATGAGTGCTGACCTCCTAAAGGATGCAAAGTTGATAAAGATATCAGCAGTAGGATGCGCAGCACAAGCCACCTCAATGCTGCAAAAGAAATTGACATAAAAAAAAATTAAAAAATAAAACTCAGAA
This sequence comes from Platycarya longipes, assembly GCA_036559045.1. NCBI lineage: Eukaryota > Viridiplantae > Streptophyta > Magnoliopsida > Fagales > Juglandaceae > Platycarya > Platycarya longipes. Next base: position 24,778,050 of record CM071790.1, on the reverse strand, counting down.
ATGGATATAAACAGCAGATCATGCATGTTAGTTGCACTAATAGGTTAGTGAGCATACCACAATTTGACATCATTATTCGAGACTACTCATGAAAAAAAAACTGTATGTATTTTATCTGTGTAAATAAAACTGTATTTCATTGTTTGTAATCCGTCATAATTCATCTATTAATAAATTGTCATCACCAGGTATTTGTATATGTTATGTGCAAGCAGGTTATAATTTGAGATCTATAAAAAGATGAAACAAACTATACAGCAGTCAGTTTTGCACGATAGTGAAAACAATTTATTTTAACGAGTTATATTATTAGAAAAAAGTAGTACCCAAAAGGATAATAGTCAAACCAAACGGATCAAAGTAAATCTGTTGTCTGATCATACAAAATTGCCTATCCCCAAGTCTAAATCAAACCATCAACAGATGAGTATGATATAGAAAATGAAAGCTACACATAACATACGTTGAGTGCACAGGGATGGCAATCTCTTCTTGACCGAAAAAGAGTTTCTGAAATCCATCGCCACCAGGATTAATGATTCCAGCAACCGAAGGTGTTTCCCTCCCTACAAATCGGAACATAAACGCATCAAATCAACACCAAAGTCTAAAAGTCAAAAACTCAGTCACTAAATCATTATATCCCTCCAGGAATAAATGAAGAACGCATTCAATGCAGACCACAAAGGAAGTCAAAATCAAGCATCCGCTGAATCGGTAATTGCTTGTAGTTGTAAAACAAAGCTTGGGTAGTACGCGAGAATAGTTGTCCGGTGACCATGATGGAGACTCAGCGACCTGTTACATATTAGAATAAGATGCTGCTTTAGGAAGTTTAACAGACATACATATAGAAGAAGAAGAACAACAAGAAGAAGAAGAAGAAGGAATATTAGAACTTCTAACATAACTTGAACCGCATCAAACACCTATATTAGTCTAGCTACTACAGTTGGCGAATGAAGTTTTGTAATTAATCAGCAAAGCAGATTCTAACAAGTTTCGTAATTAAAACCACGATTATTATATCACTTTTGTAAGGCAGTTCCAACCTAATATGTGTTATTAACCAACAGAATTACTTCCAATCAAACAGCGTATGATACGAGTCAGAAACAAGGACCATATCTCTCACGCTTTTTTTTTTTTTTTTTAATGTATTTATCCCACATTCGAAACCTCCAGACCCAGAGTCAGTTCACTAACTGAAAAAACAGAGCATTTCGCTCCACCTCAATGGAATCCGAATCCCGAGGTAAGGAAGAACATAATCCAGACCAAGATTGGGATTGGAGTAATCAGGGACTCCTAAAAGGACAGTCCTCGGCAAGCGAGAGAGAGAGAGAGTGAGTTTCCAAGGTAGGAAAATTTGATGATACCTGGGAGCGAACAAGGTTCAGACCGGGTCGCCCAGATAGAGCTAAGTGGCGGGAATGGCGAACCGGGAACCGACAATGGAGTGCTGGAGGTCGGGTGTGATGACTGATGCGTAGTCTGCTTTATATAAGCAGGGGAACGAGAGCGTGGAGACCACTGGGGAGAGGGGTCAAGCTGCGTACGTGGCACTTGTAGTTAGGCTTACGACCACGTAGATATATCGTTATGAACTTTTTTCTATTCGTTCGAATTAAAAAATGATAGAAATATAAAATATAAAAGTTGTTATGAATTAATGATAGTTGGCCATTGTCTCTCGTCCCGTTAATAATTTTGTGAATAATATTATTTTAAGTTTTGTATAATAACTTATATAATATTTTTAAAACTTATAAATATTAGTTTTAATTATTCTAATATTCATAAAAAAATTTATCGAATAAAGAAAATTTCAATTCTTAAGAGTTTCAAATAATTTCTTTTATATATTTCTTGCAATAGTATAATTTCTTTTTTAGTTTTATAACATGTTATCAACACGAACTTCTACCGATACTAAAGTTAATGGTCTTCTATTTCAAATAAGTTTTTTAGTATATTATTTGCAATCATCGATATGAATATTAAATGTAATATTATTGAATATTACTTGATAAAGTTATATTTTTATTCTGATGATTATGTGAATATATTTCTTAGATACATATATTTATTTTTGTAATTCATATATATAGAAAATGTCAAATCTTATAAAATTGAGATTTATTATTATTAACATTTTTAGAAAAAATTATTTATCTAGGATCCTTGATGAGATCTATTTGTAAATACAATCAAAGAAGAAAATCACATGTCCCTGCAGGATCGTGTTGTGTATCTCACGGTAAAATTTTTTCTTATTGTGTGAAATAATTTAAGGGAGAGATATGAACACCAGAAGATGTAATCCTCCCAAAAACTCATTATGACTTGTTGCACCTGAAGTTATAAGATTTTAAAAGTGTTAGAAAGAACTATAGAAGTGTGAGTCCCAGAAGTGATAATACTAAAGGGGATAATAATAAAAATATATCGTATCACTAGAAGTGATCCAACTCAGATAAAGATAAAAACCCTCAGAATAATTCTTCATATAAAAATAAAAATGTTTGTTATAGATGTAGTATGACTGAACATTAGTCACATACCTATTGTACAGCCAAGCACTTGATTTACTTATACTAAACTTTTATACATTATATTAAAGCTTTATCATGTTTGAAATAATAAAAAATCGGTACCTAAAGCACGACAATAAGTTATTTGGGATAATAAAACCCTATCTAAATTTGATCATCTTACAAATAAATGAACTAGAAGTTCAGAAGGTTATCTATTTATAAAGTGTTGCAAATCAATTACTGGATGTATTTACTGACACTAAAAGTGTTGTAAAATCATATATTACTGCTGTTAATACTTAAACAAGAATTGAAGTTCCTGGAGGCAAGTTATTAAAACAGCAATAAATGAGTCTAAAACACACTTAAAGTGTTGAAAATCTATTGATGCAAAAGAGAAAAGCAAAAGGAAATTAAATTGGTGCTTTTGAAGAGATTGTACTCACAAAACAAGCAATATGATCTATCCAAACTTTCTGTACAGAAAATGAGTTCCTGAAAAGTATAACTCCTAAAGAGGAAACTCTTGAAGAGTATAAACCTCCTGAAGAGGAACTTCCTGAAAAAGAAATTCCTGAAGAGTAAAAACATCCTGAAGAGTACAAACCTTCTGAAGAAAAAACTCCTGAAGAATACCTCCTGAAAAGGTGTTTCATGAAATGTTTTCTCCTAGAGAGGAACATATACTTGAAAATAATGAGATCTCAATATATTTCATGAGTATTGAAAAAATTCTGGATAGAAATAAAATTGTTGTCGACAACATATTTTCATATATGATGGCCCTTAACATTACCAGAACTAATGAAAAAAGTGAGCAAAAAACTGTCGAAAAATGTCGACGTAGAAATGATTGGCTAAAACGAAAAACAGATATTGAAATTGATTTAAACTCATTAGTGAAGCGAGATGTATTTGGACCTGTTGTCCAAACACTAAAAGGTGTAATATCTGTTGGATATGAATGGATATTTATACAAAAGTGTAATTAGAAAGATGAAATTGTACTGTACAAAGCACGATTTGTCGCACAAGATTTCCTGTAGAAACCCGAAATTAGTTATGAGTAAATATATTTCCTCGTTATTAATGCAATCACATTCAGATTTTTAATTGACTTTGTTATTACAAAATGATTAAATATGCAGTTGATGAATGTGGTCACTACATATTTATAAGGATCATTAGATCATGGCATACAATGCTTGAAACATCTATTCTAAGTACATTTAGGAGTATGTACTTTATAAAATTTTAAAGATCTTTATATAGGTTAAAACAATTCAGATGCATGTCGTATAATTGGATCAGGGAGTACCTATTAAAAGAAAGATTTGAAAGGAAACTGATGAGCCATTAAAAATTTATAAAACAAGAATGCAAATGCAGATGAATTATAAATATGAAAATAAGATTTGATGCAAACTAAATAAAACTAAAGATGATTCTTATAGAGATGAAAATAAGAACAAGACAAACCATCATCTCTTCAAATCTTATTTAGTCAAGATTACAAGATATATTGGATGCATATTTTCAAAAGCCAGTGAGGTTAATTGCAGTTTTCTCATAAACGCTGAACTTTTACTGTCAGCTGCTATTGTTAACAGCCTCAGGAGTAAAGATAAGTGGTTGAGGTGTAAAAGGTTCTTGATTCAAATCTGAAACATTAACCAAAGAATTTCTCTCGGCCATAGAATCGTTCTGGATAAACAACAAATGGATGAATGAGGAATATGAGATCTTGCGTGAATATCCGATGAGTGAAAACGATTATCTTTAAATAGCAACTCAGAGCTTTCAAATCTCCGCAAAGATCTCGTTTGTCAGCCTCAGGAGTGAAGATAAGTGGTTGAGGTATAAAATGTTCTTGGTTTAAATTTGGGACATTAACCAAAGAACTTCTCTCGGCCATATAATCGTTCTGGATAAACAACAAATGGATCAATGAAAAATATGAGATATTGTGTGAATATCCGATGAGTGAAAATGATCATATTTAAACAGTAACCCAGAGCTTTCAAATCTTCGCAAAGATCTCGTTTGTCAACAATATCAAGTGGATTTGAATTTCCACCGAACCGGTAGAACTAGGCCTCAAGCTTTTACACTTTTTATCATACATGGATGGTTTCCGATACCCTTTTCACCGTATATAAACAAATTCTCCATAATAACGTCGAAATGGAGAGAAATTTTAGATAAAAATATTAACATGTTCTATTTAATGCATTATTTTGGAAATTATGTTTGAAATATTAACCATGTTATATATGCTGAAATCATGTTTATTTATCACTTGAAATACTAACGTATATTATCAGGGGGAGTTTAAGTATTACTGTAGGTATTAAATTTCTACTAAGTCTATTAACCAGACATTATCTTCTACATCTTCAAATCACTCAGAGATCATTGCAATTCATGAAACAAGTTTAGAGTATATTTGACTAAGATTAGTGATTCTACATATTTAAGAAAAATGTGGTCTTCCCGTTATCAATAACAGCCCAACAATTTTATATGAAGATAATACTGCTTATATTAGAGGAGGATATATCAAAAATATGATCAAGTGATAATCTGGTAGATTTATTCACAAAGGCATTGCCAACTGCGACATTCAAGAAGATTGTGCAGATCATTAGAATGTGAAAACTCAAAAATCTATCGTCATGCACTTTTTAGGGGAAGTAAATATCCTGAATACTTGTGTTGATTGTACTCTTTTTCTTTCGCTAAGGTTTTGTCCCACTGGGTTTTCTTTTGCAAGGTTTTAATGAGGCAATCTTAAGGCACTTAGAGATACATAAGAATATTGTATTCTTTTTCCTTCGTCATTAGTTTTTCTTCCCACTGAATTTTTTCTTAGCAAGATTTTAACGAGTCAGATTCTTTATGGGTGGTTATTCAATGAGTGTTATGAATTATTGATCGTCGGCCGCCGCCCCCTGTCCCCACCAATAATTTTGTGAATGACCCCACTACTATTATTTAAAATCTTGCATATTAACTTGCATAATATTTTCAAGACTTATAAATATGAGTTTCAATCATTCTGAAATTTATAAGAAAAAATTATAGAACGAAGAAAGTTTCAGTTCTTAAGAGTTTCAAATAATTTCTTTTATATTTATCTTATAATAGTAATAATTTTCTTTTTAGTTTTATAACAAAAGTGAGTAATATTATTTTAAAATTAATTATATTATACGAATTGGGTGTTTAAAGTCCGGATAGAGAGATAAAAGAAAACGAGAAGATTTTAGGTAAAAGATTAAAAGTTAAATAAAATTTTATTAAAATAAAATTTTTTAAATATTATTATTGGTTTTTTAAGAAGAAGTATTATAATTATTTTAAATTTTAAAAAAATTGAATTATTATTATATTTTATATAAAAATTTAGAAAAGTTGATGAGAGCAAATATGCCAAAATTTGCAGTACAGTCATTTTGTTACTGGACTGGCTAATCTCGTGGGTTCGTTTGTTTGGGTGGGTTTCCTTGGCAGTTTACGTTTTGGGAGAAGCCGGTTGCGAAATTTCCATGCATGCGAATCTAAAGTAGAATTTAATAAAATATGACGTGTCAATTTTTGAGTGGCTATTTACAAAAACACTTTTTACAGTCGGTCCAGACCGAAGCTCTTCCTAATTGGAACTTGGCGGTGGGCAGCGGCGGAACCAATTATTTTTTTTTAAAGGGTCAACTTTTTTATCACATTAGATATTTATATAAAATATAAAATATATTATAAAATCATAAATTATATTTAAAATTAATTATTGATAATTTTCCAAATAATGTAAAAACACATTTAATTTTTTTTTCATATTGTAATATTTGTTTATTATTATTTTTATAAATATGAAATATTTAAAAATTATTTTCTTCGTATAAATTATCAAATGAACTTTTAAAATATCATTTTTCATTATAATACTTAAACTAATTGATCAAATTTAATATAAAATCTATTTGTTTTGGTATCATATTAAATATAAAATATTATAAATGAGACTTTAAATAAATTTTTCCTTACTTAATGAAATTTAGAGAATAAATCATATCTACTAATTTTTATATAAATCATCAATTTTAAATAATTTTTATAGTATTTTTATTTTGAATTCTATATTAAAAAACTCAATAGTATATAATATAAAATGGGGTAAATGTTCATAATTTATGGTTTAATCTAATTTTAGAATGGCCACATCTTAAAAAATAGATAATATAGAAAATTATACAAAATCTAAAGATTATAGGCAAAAAAATTCAAAATTTTTTTTTTTATGTATATTGAAATTTTTTAATATTTTAAAAAGCATATGAGAATAAGAAAATTATCAATTTATTTTGAGAGGGCCAATTTTTATATATATGAAATTATGAGTAAGGTTTAGGGTTTATTTTAAATTTTGAAAAAAAAAAATTAGGGGGCTAGTTTGAATTTTGAAAAACTTTTGCTCCCCTGCCCCCACCTAATTCTACCGTTGGTGGTAGGTTCATCCAAAGTGTTGACTTTCCAATTTCCCGAAACGAAAAACCAAATCCCAACAAAAAACCAAACAGAGAGTACCGTTGGTGGTAGGTTGATCCAAAGTGTTGACTTTAACCCGAAACGAAAAACCAAATCCCAACAAAAAACCAAGCACAGAGAGAGAGAGAGAGAGCTACACAGAAAAAATAATAAAATAAGATTAGTTTCGTAAATAATATCCCGCTACATGTAGTAAAATTACTGTAATAAATTTATTTTACAAGATCATTTATATGCTCATTAGAGCATGATTTGAAAAGATTTCTCATCTATTTTACAGTTTGTTGCATTTTACAGCCTCCATTAGAAGTGCTCTAAAAGAGCTTAGATTGATCAAGTTACTGTAAATAGGAAGCAATTTGGCTTTTCAAGAGTTATGTATTGTAGTTTAAATTATGATATAACCATACATAATCTTTGTACAACATAAGAAAATGATATTTGCACTCACTTTAAAAAAAATTGAATAAATATTTTTTAATAATAAGCCCATCTTTTTTTCAAAAGGAGCGTTGCACTTCCTAGAACTTATCTACTATTACTCATATTTTATTAAAAAATGATAAATACTTTAATTACAAAGAACTTATATAAAAACAAATCTATAAATTAATTTAGCTTGATGTGGTAGTTGGTGTGTCTGGTCGTAAAATTATTTTTATTAAAATAGATCTAACATACCACATTTAGTCACGTTGGTTTGTTAGTTTACTTTTATATAATCTCTTTGTATTTATATCATTTTTCTTAAAAAAAAAAAAAAAGTAAAAGTTGTGAAGTAATTTTCTTTTTATTATTTTGGTAAATAATTGTAGAGTTTTCATAACCAGGGTTTCAAATTAGAAAAATTCTATTTATCATCCCCTACACTACATACTAATATATGGTTTATTACTTTCGTTATTCTATTTAAACACAGAAATATTTGTTTGTAATATGCAGATAAATTTAAATAGAACGACAAAAATGAAAACTCACATATTAATATTTGGTGCGAAGATGATAAGAAAATTTCTCTTCAAATTATGGTACGAAACTCAATCATAAAACATGTCATGTAATATTGCAAGATCATTCACTTGTAAACTTAATTTTTGCCTAATATGCATGCATTTCATCCGACATTCCGCATCTCAAAGAATATACACGTCCTTATAAACTTCAATATTAACCGCCATAAAAATTCCAACCAAAGGCCTAAAAAAGCCTGTAATTTTTTCTTCAGAAAATTTCCAATTCTATTTAGGAATATATTCAGCATTAATTAAAAATAATAATAGACATACAATTCTTCGTTGACATATTTTAAACTATAGACATACATTAATTAAGTCATTCTTGAGCCGCTTATAGTTCATTCATGCTATCCTCTTTACTCCATATCTACCTACTTTCGATATGGGACCACGTTATTGTTTTGTACTGCCCTTATGAGCTACTCATCTAATAAATCTTAATATTATATGTGTGCGTGTAATCGGCATTTATTGTATAGGTAATAGTTTAAGGAGATTTAGGATGACGACCACTAGCATTTGTTGATAAATGTTATTCTAATACTTCTACACCTGTACAATCAGTATAAGAAAAATGAGTATTCATAATAGATTATTTGTGATAAAATAACTATTTACGAAAAAAAAAATTATTTTGACAAAAAAATTATAGTCATTTTGATAAAGAATAGTTGGTGAAAAATAAATAATTTTTTTGTAGTGATAATTTATATGATATAACTTGTTTGGTAAGATTTGAATTTTAAAATTTATCTTTTAAATCAAATTATGTCATATAGATAATGTATGGTATAGATGTCTTAGAATAGAATTACTCGCATTTGTTATTATCAATGAATTGCAGTTTCGAGGAGAAAGTTAATTCTGAAATATTGAGTTTTTAAAATTTGAGATCCTATTTTCTAAGTTACTAAGAATTTGAAACCCTCGTATAATGTTTTGTTATTTTTTCAAGAAATAAATAGAAAAATATTATTTATCATCTTCTTAATTATTATCTTCTCATCATTTTTTCAATAGTTTTAAATAATTAGAATAGAAAAATAATATTTATAGTCATAAAATGTGCAAGTCACACGTATTCTTTTTAACGATAGACTCCACTATTTTCAAAAGAAATGTATAGAACTTACACACTCTATCACCGTATAATATTATCTATTGCTTATTGGAATATAATAAATTAACACTGTGTATAACGATTGACCCCACTATTGAATTCAATCATTTGATACTACAATGGAGGATAATGTGAAGATTAAAAGAGTAATGAATTAACACTCATATTTTAAAAGAAAACTGTTATTCTAAGGCTTCTATAATTATATTGTTGACGTGACATAATTTGATTGGAAAGATAAATTTTAAAATTATCATTTTATAAATGAAAGTTTATCATCTTAAGTGATGCGGATAGCATGCCTTACATACTGAATTTAAGATGGATAAGCAGGAGTTCTAGTTTGATTTCATTTCTCCCCCTTTTGTAGGTTTTTTCCATTTTATTAATTACATTAATGAAAAGTGGCATTATGTTGCTACATAAAAGTACTAGACGCTAGTCTGGTGACAGCTTACATATGCGAGGAATCTGGAAAAAGTTTACATAATCTCTTATTATTTATACAATTTTTATAAATTATATTTTTTTAATCAAATATTTAATATATAGATAATAAATAAAAAAATTAAATTAGTTTAAAAATAATAAATTAAAAAATAAAAATATTAAAAAATTAAAAAATAATGATATATGAATTTTAGAAAGGTTGTATAGAATTGCTCGAAGAATCTGTCAAGGTGGAGTGCTCTCCTAAGAGTAGCTTTCTAAAGTTAAATAGAAGTGGAGATAGATTCCTTGTTATTGGCTAATAGCATCCAAGATACAACTTTGTTATCCAATTCTTATTTGGGAAATGTGTTGAAGGATGTTCAGGAACTAAATTACTAATGATGCGGTTTTAGAGTTGTTCTATTAAGTTTATTAGTAGAAATTTTAATGACTCTGCTCATCAATTATCAAAATATGCTTGGCATGTTGATGATTTATATATTTGGGACTTGGGAGGGTTCTATCTCACAATTTATTGAGTCCATTGTATGGGTTCAGAAACAGTCTTTGTAATGTTTTCTTGATGAATAAATGAGATGCTTGTTATATAAAAAAATAATAATAAATAAATAAATAAATAAATAAAGTAGACGCAAGAATTCCTAATTGATCATGTTGGTCTCAGGCCGTCCTAATAAATATTTGCCTAATTAATTGAAGGCAATATATGGACCCAGCTCCATTGTTATTAATTGCATCGTCTATTCCAAACTACCAAAGCAAGAAGAATATTGCATTGTTTTCTTTTAGGTAGCCGAAATCAAAGTACAAATATATATATATATAGACATGGGAATGGGCTAGCTAGCTAATAACAAGTACGCCGAAAGAAAATTACTTGGCACTATCGATTGGTTGTGTGCTCAAAAAAACAAAAACAAAAAAAGATTGGTTGTGTGCAAAATTAATGTAGCAAAAGAGTCCAAACATTTTTGCCTATGAAAGCTATAAATACGGCATGTGGGTTTTACGGTATTAAATGAAATGCTGCTCGTGATGAGTAATGTAAAGCTCAAAATTTGTAAGTATTTTGGAGGAGACAAGTTGAAAGAAAGCTGTTGAGTTTTGAGGAAATGTTGCTTGTGAATATTTTGGAGTAGACAAATCAAGAGGAGCTCTGTTAGACTAATTTATTTAAAATTTTGTATATTGTAAAAGGCTTAAATCTTCTTAAAGAAATCGAAATTTTTATGCATCAATCCAAACTAATTTCGTCTCAATTTTAATTTCATTGTAATTTTTAATTTATTATTATGTATTTCACCAACCTACCCAATTAAGATAAAGTTGTTAGACTAGGTTGTAGGAACTCGGAGCCTAGCATTGAGAGAGGGGAAAGAGGAATTTCAACTTTTTTATTCACGACCAGTACACAATAAACAAAATGTGATGGATGCTTCTTCTTCAACCTTGCAGATGACTGATTCGAGCGGTCCACTTTCCAAGAGCGTAAGCAAGAATTAGAGAGAAACAGAAACGATCACTCAGTTCCAGAGTTTTCCCTCTTCGAACTCATGGATGCTTTTATATGATGTATTAAAACGACAGCGTATTTGAATACAATCAGAAACTCC